>CM055973.1:20753750-22235000 GCA_029531755.1 Holothuria leucospilota | reverse complement strand
GCTTCAATGCCAGACTTAGCCTGCGTAGAGGCATTCAAGTCTGGGACTTTTACAAAGACGGATCACAAAGTATATTTGACAAACTTAAAAGAAAGTCAATGGAACTGCGTAACATCCAGTGGCGTAGCTATAGGATTTTTTGTTGGTTGGGGGGGGGGGGGCTCCGGGGATGGAGATTTTTTGTGGGGGAGCTCCCGTTTACTATCTAAGCGGAGAGTCACCATAGGTTGACATGGAGCGTACCAAGAAAATTTGAGATTTTAATACATTTCAGATCGCCGGAAATGGCACATTTCTATGAGGACGGATTAGCTCTAGTCGGACTAAGTTGGTCCAAGGATTGCAAGTTTGAATCCCGATTACTCAATGGAGTACCCAGGATCTCTCTCACAGGGGGCCATGCAGTTTGTTGTGTGATCGCCGGCCTGGGGGAGGGTCTAAGGTGACGGGGTGCCCCCTCCCCTTTGAAAATTTTTGAAAAATTAGATGTTCTTTCATGCAATCTAGTGCCACATATGCTACCTTTTGAAGTAAAATTTGTGTTCAAAAATTTACCTTTAATTAGAAACTAAAAAAAAAAATCGACATCAGTGAGGGGGGCATGGCCCAATGGCCTCCCCCTGTGTATGCCACTGCGTTTACTATCTAAGTAGAGCGCCACCATAGTTAGCGCGGAGTGTTCCAAGAAAATCTTAGGTTTTAATACATCCCAGATCCCCCGAAATGACACTTGCCAGGCTTGATAGCAGCCCATTAAGATGTGCAATTTTTGTGAAAAAATCGTAAACATTGATGCTATTTTATTCTCCAACACATTTCCGTGAGGAGGGATTAGCTCAGCTGACTGGACTTGGGGTCCGAGGATTTCAAGTTTGAATCCCGGTTACTATCTAAGCAGAGCGCCACAATATTAGCGCGGAGTGTTCCAAGAATATTTGAGATTTTAATACATCCCAGATCGCCGGAAATGGCACTTTCAAGGCTTGATAGCAGCCATCAAGATGTGCAATTTTGGTGGAAAAATGTAAGCTTTGCTTTTATTTTATTCTCAGACACATTGAGTTTGTCACAATCAATCCGAATCTATTCAAAATTATTCAAAGTGGGTGAATTTTTATGCCCAGATCGGCAGTGGGGGGGGGGGGAGGAGGTCTTAGGGGGCTCGGCGATTTTGTGGGGGGCTCGCGCCCCAGTTGCTACGCCACAGGTAACATCGTCCGAGATCATGCCTGTTTCTTTGTCTAAATGGGCTGATTATTCACATTGGAACACTGTTAAGTTGGTGAAATCTGGGAAATGGTCAAATGTTCCTCTTAATGAAATTGTCAAAAAAGGGGGCAGATGAAGTACGCCGGGTATGCTCGTAGTGATCGTGTTCAAATGGAGAAGTATCACACCGAATAAATTCCTAATTGATGCACAAAAGAAGGAGCAACTTCACGTGACAAACTGAACAAATCCAATAGTCGAAGCTGCAGGCTTCGTTTACAAAGGAAAATCGAGTAAATTCTCCCTGAAGACTGTCATACACAGGACGCCCATATGGAATATAATTGGCATCCCAACCACGCCGGAATACAGGAAATAGCACTCTCTACCATCTTGACAAATTTTTCACCGCAGTCGTGCTTTTTTCATCTGGTACCCTACCTACCCTGACTATATAGACAGCCAGTGTTGTAACGAGTCACTCAATTTTGAAGTCGAGTCGAGTCATTTATTACTTTCAATGTGACTCGAGTCTAGTCAGTGACTCGAGTCATTGTATTATTTCTATGAAGAAAAATATGATACAATTGCTCGAGTCATTTCCCTTTTGACAATTAGTGACTCGAGTCATGACTCGTTACAACACTGTAGACAGCTAGCCTATTACCGGCTGCCGAAACCCTAGCAAAGCGAGAAAAGGAAACTGGTAGTACTTGGAGTCACGTGCAGGATATCGATACCGATTGATAATTTTCGGATAGAGGAACTATAAACTGGCTCAGGGCCAGTGGCGTAGCTACGGGGGGCATAAGGGGGCACGTGCCCCCACGACAAAGCCGTGCCACCTCAGGTGCCCCCCTTGGAAAATTTTGGAATGCACAGTTCTGTATATATAAACCCTATAGAGAGGGAGAGAATTCAGAAATTGTGCCCCCCTAGGAATGGTTCGTGACCCTTCAGTGTCCCCTGCTCAAAAAACACAAGGTTATAGATAGCTTAATTCTAAGTCTTGGGTGCTTCTTTTGTCTCTTCAATCCCCCTCTGACCGGTTACACATGCCTGCTTCTGTCTCTGTCTCTTCAATCTCTCTCTCTTCAATCTCTTTCTCTCTCTTCTACTTCAAATTCCCGACTGGTCACTGAGGGTGGGGTGTGGCCCACCCCTTTACTAAACACGCTACTGACCTGATACTGCTCTCAAGTAGGGCAGAGTCTGCAATAACAGTTAGATTTCTATTTTTTTTTTTTTTTTTGGTGCGGTTCGAGCGCTGTACAGTTACGTTGTTGCAGTTCTTTAGAACATTTTAAAAAAAAAAATCTGTTAGGCTAATTCACAAATTTTCTTTGGTTAATAAGGTTTTCAAACACGTTCTGTCAAATCCAAACTCCTGGAATGTTCCGTTTAATTTTGTGATTTTTTTGCTAAAATTAACAGCCATTACAATTATGTATTTACATATTAAAAATTATCCAAAAATATGTTAACCGTATGTAAAAATTAAAATACATTTCTTTATAATTCAAATAACGTCTCATATGGACCGATCTCTCAGCATATAGACATCTACATTACCACGTACGATCTAATCTAAAGGCTGAGAGCTTTTCGTTTTCCAAAAGTCATTTCGCCTGGATTCCGAAAGGGCGAAAACCAAACGTTACCCCACGGGGGGGGGGGGTTCTAATCCATGAAGGAGCTACGTCCCAGAAAGGGACACTAGGACTTAACTGACCAACCTCTCGACCTTCAGACCTCTACATATATTATGGGTCTCTCATGCATGGCTCCATTCCAGACTGGCTGAAAAGAACAGATCCCAGCCAAAGGCAGAGAAGCAGTCCATGGCTGCACCGTATAGTGCAATGTCCAATCTACAGGCCAAATAGCAGCGGCTCTGCTGTGGGAGGGGCAAGTGGGGTCAAGCAGGGAAAGTTGGGCGTGCATTGCTCCTGTACACTCCAGACCTTTTCACATGAGAGGAATGGGTGAAAGTGGCGGGGGGGGGAGCATTGAATGGACAGAAAATTTTCCGTGTACCCCCCTTTGGAGGCGCCGCTAGCTAGTTGCCCGAACGGGGCAATTCTATTAATTTCGATAGTGTTTACATAAAGGCAATTTTATCTATCTGGGGCATTGACAATTGTCAAATAATGTAGTCATTCTTCAAAAAGTGATCACTTCAACGAATACTAATATGTCAGTTGTAAACACGCAAGCAAGATAATTACATACTTATTTAGTTTCTGATGAATACAAAAGAAAAAAAAAACGGTAAATTATGTAATGAAGCACCAGTCATTGTAATGAAAAATGTGGACAAAAGTATACTTCGCCCATATAGGCCTACGTTGGATGTTCTATACATTTTAAAGTGGTAAAGTTACAGAAAAAACTAAAAATGTTTTTCTTTTCTTTTTTATTTGCATTATACCGAGCCATCATTTTAATTTACTGATTTACTACGTTCAAAAGATGAATATTGGTGAAGTAACAGAAGCCTATACTTATGTAAGAGAGAAAAAACAAAATTACTGTAAATATGTCTGTAAATTTACGGAAATTCAGTGCAGTTCCGTTTCATACAGCTAAATAGTAGCCCCCAACCCCACGCACCCTCCCCGAGTACACCGACAGGTATAGATAGTTACCTTAGTTTTCTGTAACTTCGGGGATTTCATCCCTAATCGCACAGTCGTTACCTTTCATTTGCTGAACGGTAAGGTTATAGCGACTTGCGGTGCGGGAGGCTTGACCCGCCGTCGATACAATGGGTGCATGTTCATGGGCGTAGATCCCGGGGGAGGGATAGGGGATATATCCCCCAAAAATTTCACTAGGGGGATGGCCCATGTAATCATCCCCCCCCCCCCATGTTACAGTCTACAGATACGTGTATTCTGGAAAGTACATTTTATTCTTCATTTTCGTAAGAAATTCTTCAATCTCTGCTTCATTTTCTATCACAAATGATGTTTCTCAGACTATCAGAATTTTACCAAATCCTTCGCAAACAATCAAAATTTTCGCGCGCTCCGCCCGCCTCTAACCTTACGTCAGTGTTATTCTTATTTTCAATGTCTTCCGATAGCAACTTTCGGAGAAGCACAGCAGCAAATAGTTGAAAGTTTACGAATTAACAGGTAAAAGGCTGGCTTATGGAAGTGGCATGTAGGTTTGTTGGGCTTTTGAAAGTGCCTCGATGGAGAGCTTTAATGCAGGTTTTTTCATAAAAATCTTATTTAATGAAAAATTTCGGCGCGCTTCTCGCGCATTCGTCACGGTTTGCACTCCATGTCATGACCATTGTTAAGGTAATAATACATGAAATTATTCTGATCACAACACTTCCCAAAGAACAGAGATACATCTCCGAACGGCTTTGTGGACTTCGCATCAAAAGGGGATCTTTCAATCTAACATGTTGCGTGATGTGGAAGGTTGAAAGTACGTATCTGCCGTAATACATTTATCAAATATTTTTACCGAGCACTTCGCGCGCAGCCATTATCGGTATACATGTTGATTGTTAATACACTTACGACGAAAACAGCATTCTGAAACGCGCTTATTAGTCCTTCACCCCTTTTGCTACACCTATCTGGGAAGTCTCATATCACCTACCTGCACATGTACTCTACCCCTCTCATTCCCCATTGTTGGAAGCTGTTCGTGTGGATTTTCGTTCAAAATTAGCAAACATACGATAGCTGTAAAGTGTTCGGCGTCATACTCTATATTATCATTTGGATGTTAGGTAGTAAGCATTATGTCATCAATGCCCCCATTTAATATGATTAATACAGAGCTTCCATGAGGTCCTATACAGGTATGTGCTAGCCTTATAGATGATGCCCTTTCATAATGCACAATGAAGGAAAGGAAATATTCCTTAATAGTGCAAAAATGTTTCTGTGGACTCCACGCACGTATTTTTGTGTAAAAACCTACCCCAAATAGAAAGCAGTAAAATAAACAAAAGGGAGGAGGCTTCAGGTTTGTTGACAACTTATCTTTCTCTTAATAGAAAACATATTCTCCTCTTTTACCTTACCACAAATTAGCATTCACCAAATTATGGACATTTTCCATCCATATATGGTCAGTTCTAAAAATATCCCAAAATTAGCACCATTTTCGTCTAAAAGATCTGAAATTAACAAAAATGTCTTAAAGGGGAGAGGCACCTTTATGTAGTGACAAACGAAAGATCAAAACTGCTATATACAAATGCAGGGACGCATCAAAAATAAAGGTGCAATTTACGCAGACGGGGGAACTGAGGTATTATTACGTCATCATCTATGGTGCCCCCAGTCACAAAAACCCGGCGGCGCCACTGATCTCAAGCCCACTTGCAGGTCTTGCAATGATCTCCAAATTCAAAATCCAGTTGTCTGGGATGACCCTTTAAGTTGATCCCTGCCTTTTTAAGCTTAACAGGACATTGTTGCTCTGATACAGTTTCAATCCAGTGCAGCTTATCAATGAGTTTTGTGCTCCAAATAGCATCTCCTAAATGTGTAAATATGCCAATACCCAAGAACATTACATCTGAAATTTACCCTTTAAAACAGTCTTCCTGGCACTTCTGAGACTTTAAAATCCAGGAGCTTCCGCGGGCTTCGTCCCTTGGGTCCCCACCGGGGCTTTGTCCCTGGAATCCACCAGGGGCCCTTAGGCGGGCTCCTGGACCCCACCCGTCATGGGCTTCGCGCTTCGCCTTGCACGCTTGGCGTGCACATTTTCTAGATTTGCGATAATTCACCCCATCCCCCCAAAGTTGAAAAGAAATCGACGCCCCTGTGCATGATGTCCCCGTTAGGGGCCAGCTTTCATGACATTTGATATACTTTTGCTTTCAGTGAATATAGATTTTCCTGCATGAACCCCAAAATTTTGCCCCGTTCGCGAAAAACGCAATTTCGCCAGTCAGATTTTTCGGAAAGACACTAAATGAACACAAAATTTGGTGGATCAATTATTAACATATTTTGATAAAATACATCATCATAGAATGTTTTGTACGTACGAGGGTTTTCTCACCAGTCCACTTCTTACCCTCGGTCTTTACCATTTTCGTAACCCATCGCTCCAATCGAAACCTCGGGTTGCTGCTCTTTCGCGGAGCTAGGCCACCCTATCGGACAAATACTGGCTCCAACCCTATATTTTGAATGCCAAAGTTCTTCCATGCCACACCCAGGGTACATCGTACAATAGTAGGCCTAGTGGTAAATTTGTGTTTTAAAATTCCATTTTCTGCAATATAGGACATCATACAGAGATGGTAGCAAGTCACATTTTGCAAGTCCAAGTCAATTCACAAGTCATTTGGTTCAGTCACAAGTTAAGCCAAATCACAACTCATCACAAGTCAAGTCGCACACTTTCACAAGTCACGTAATCATTGGATCCCAACACATATATCTAGTCACAAGCCTCTTTGCCCGGGTCGAAGTGTAGTTACAAATTTGTCCAGTTGTCGGTTGTAAGTATCAGGTAATAACTTAAGCCTGTCCCCAAATTTGCATTTTCAACTGAATGAAGGACAAACAGTAACATCTTTCAAAATAAATTTCTAAACTTATGCTTATGTTATATCATCCGAGGTAGTACTTCCATGCTACCTGCACAATCTGCTGTTTCCACATTGTCTGCAGCGGGGCTATTGTCTCAGATGGCCCAAATATAACCCTGGAAGTAGGTAGTACTTCCATGACTAAACCACCCGAGACGGACGAAGACAAAGCATCGTACTTGACAGCCCAAGGTCAAACCGACATCGGTTTAGAGAAAGCCAACGACCCACCACGAAACTCTGCGACACATCACCCGAGACCAACCCGAAAAACCTGAAGCTGTGAAGCAAGGGTTTCATGGAACGACAAGTGTAAGGCTTATAATAAATAGATCTTCTCCATAGAATGCTAACTTATAGAGTGCAAAATACACCGAAAAATAATCGGGGTATTTATGTGGACAGGGTTTACTTCGGAACACGGAGATTATTTCCCACTGTTTTGGCATGTTTTGTACGGTAGGGGATAATAATTGTGCCTTGAATAAGGCATTTTATTTACACGAATTAAATTGTCGGTTTCTTATGGTTTGGGCCGAAAACAGACTGATCACTCGAGACCGAAACGATGTTGTATGACAGGTCAGACCACCCATCCGCCGGACCGAGATAACCAAGACCACTAAAAGCCGACTTTGGTTTTAGATTGTTTCGGTTTAGTCACCGTTTGGACGTGGACTATGCACACTTTTGGTTGACTGCAGTGCCAGTCTTAGATACCCTTTTATTATGCACAATGAGGCAAAGGAAAATTTTTGTAACAGTCCAAGAATGTTTCTGTGGTCTCCACGCACGTATTTTTATAAAAAAACTTTCCCCGAATAGAAGGCATTAAAGTAGCCAAAAGGAGGGCTTCTTGACAACAAAAGGAGGTTTCTTGACAACATACCCTTTTCTTTTACAACATGCTCTCCTCTTTTATACCTAATCAAAAATTTATATTCACTAAATTATGGATATTTCCATCCTTATATGATCAGTTCCAAAAACATTTCAAAGATAGCACCATTTTGCATCTATATAGGCAACCTTAATTAACAAAGAACGACAGCTTAATGTAGTGACAAAGGAAGGATCCCATATACAATCGCAGGGACACATACTCTCCTCTTTCACCTAACCAAATATTAGTGTTCACTAAATTATGGATATTTTCCAGCCATATATGATCAGTTCAAAAATATTTCAAATATAGCACCAATTTGCATCGAAGCAATCTTAAATTAACAAAAATTTCGGGAAGGGGGATACCCCCTCCCCCAGGATGGCACCTTTATGTAGTGACAAAGAAAGGATCCCACACTCACTTTATACAATTGCAGAGGGGCATAAAAAGGGTACACATTTACGACTTAGAGGTAGCTGAGGTGGTATAACCTTGTCATCAGTGGTGCCCCCATCACCAAATCCTGGCGGCACCACTGCTCCCACATGCCAATGAGGGCCAACAAGGATAAAAAAAATCACTCCTAGAAAATGAAAAAAATACTATTGCCTAGGCCTTAATGTATTTTAGGATATTTCGCCTCTAAAAAATCCCTGGAACTTATCTCACTCCCCTTTAGTACCATTCAGGCGCGGCGCCACAGGGGGGGGGGCAGGGCACAGGCGCCCCTTACATTGCATAGTATACATATACTATGTATTATATAGACGGAAAGGTATGTCACAAATCTCCTAGCTTGAACAAACAACTTAAGTTTCTTTCATAATTACTGCACTTTTCTCGACAAATTTGTCAATATCGAGAGTTTTGGTCATAAGGTACCTCAAGGCGGTTCTTTTTTCCGAATAATTTCAGGTGGCGTTGTCTGAAGGGATGAAATTTTGATGGGAGTAACAGTCTGAGGATGGTAGCTGCTGATAGGAGAGCATTCAGCACTTCCACACTATAATAAAATACTCCTAAAATATTCTCTAAAGTTCTCTTAACATTCAAGATTTCTTCTAAAATTTGTTAATTATGGTTTACTTTTTATTATTACAAATCTTGCAGATATATATAAACATCAATATGAACGATTTTTGAACATTGAATTTCATAAAATTTGAAAACCTTTTGAAAAGTGGAAGGGCTAGCATTTTCTACAAGCATTTGTGGCAGTTGAACTGTAGCTGTTTCACAGTGCCACAAATGCTCATAGAAAATGCAAGCCCTTCCACTTTTCAAAAGGTATTCAAATTTTATGAATTGCTACATTAAAAAATCTTGCATATTAATGCTAATATGTATCTTTAAGATTTGTAATAATAAAAGCGAAACATAATTGACAAACTTAGGAAGTAATCTTGAAAGTTAAGAGAACTTTTGAGAATATTTTAGGAGTATTTAATTATAGTGTGGAAGTGCTGAATGCTCTCCTATCAGCAGCTACCATCCTCAAACTGTTACTACATCGAAATTTCATCCTTGAGACAACGCCACATGAAATTATTTGGGAAAAAGAGCTGCTTTGAAGTACCTTATGACCAAAAGTCTCGATATAGACAAATTTGGCGAGTTAAGTGCAGTAATTATGAAAGAAACTTAAGTTGTTTGTTCGAGCTAGGAGATTTGTGACATACCTTTCCGTCTATATATTACATAGTATATGGTATACTATACAACGTAAGGGGCGCCTGTGGGGCAGGGCAGGCATTTGCCCCCCATGGTTTTTCAACCCAAGAAATAAAATCGTCTAAAAACGTTTTAAGACACATAATTTTGTAGGGGGTGGGGTGAGGTGTTACAGTATGTCACCCATCTATCACAATATTAGTTAAATTGTTCGTTACAAAATACCTGAAACTTGCAATCCCCGCACGGGTAACGTTTTCTGTTTTCATCATTGTTTACGTGAATGCAGGTTAAGTATTACATAAACACTAAGGCCATTATACAAAACGCGCAAACAAAAACGGCATAGGAACCGACAGTAAAGCTAAAACAATACAGTAGTATACCCTAAAGCCAAGTTATTGTAAGACCTTACACATATGGTGTCACAGAGCAAGTTTTCCCTCTCTTGGAGAAAAGGTGCGTATCATTGCAAGTTACACCAAAAAATACAGACAGCTAATTTGTGCATCGGGGGATACGCCTGATCCATGAATCTCTGTCTAACCAAAACCCCAACCCTACCCGTAACTCGGAATATATTTTCGTCTGGGGGAATCTTCGGTCTTTAGTGAACCTTCGACCAAGTGAACCTTTCGTCTATGGGTATTCCCCCCTGTCCGGATTATGTAATGTTTGGCAATCTCAAACATTTACTGTCTCTCCATTCCCAGCATGTGACCATTTAAAGTTTAGGACGTGAACATATATATTGGGGGTATCATGAGTCAATCACTTAACGAACATTTTGACAATAAAAATATAAAAAAAAACATTTAATAAAATGAATTAAACTTTGAAGTAATATTATGTCTCCCTTATTGCATACGCGTAGGAAGCGGAGGGCTGGGGGCTAAAGCCCCCAGTCAAAAATCTGGGGGGCAGAAGTTATTTCTGCCCCCAATTTCCAAGGTCAAAAACCCCTTATTTGTCTCTTCAGTAAAAACTGTAAAAAAATTGCAGTAATTTTCCTTAAAATTTGCCCAAAATGTTGCACCAAATTGCATCTGAGGACCCTCAAATACCCAAAAATTTTCCAAAGAGGAGGGGAACACCCCTCCCCATGACAGCGATCCGAAACACGGTTCAGCCCCCAGTCTGGAAAAGTTACCTACACCTATGCCTTATTGTGCTTTATTATGGTGTTGTCTCGACTGAGTAATCCATAGAAAACGAATTTTAAATAGTAGGTGCATGGCCATACACAACACAATCTTTACTGTATGAAGAAATCTTGAGTCAATCAGAAAAAGAGCAAAGAAAAACAGGGCGATGCCACATGGGGCAGGGGGCAACCGCCACCTATCATTTGCAAGAACAGGGGAAAGAGAGACGGAAAAGAACAGGAAAAAAGAAAAGGAGAAAACGAAAGAGAAGAAGGGCCCGGGAAGCGAAGGAGAAAGAAGAAAGGAGGAGGGTGGGGTAGGCATACATTTGATCCATACAATTAGTCCAGAGCTTCCAGGAGGCCCTATTCCGGTGTCTGCCAGCCTTTAGATACCTTGTATAATGCATATATGAAGCAACGAAAATATTCGTAATAGTTGGTGTTTCTGTCGACTCAACGCACGTATTTTTGAGTGAAACCATACCCATACATAAAAGGGGAGGGTGGCTTCTGGAGGTTTGTTGACTACATACCCTTCTCTTAGACAACAAAGGCTACTCTCCTCTTGCACTAAACCAAAACTTAAAATTCGATAAAATTATTAACTTTTCAGCCATATATGATAGCTCAAAAAATACCAAAGACATCACCATTTTGCATCTAAGCAATCTTAAATTGATAAAAATCTCTCAAAGGGGAGGGGACACCCCTCCCCTTAGACTCCTCCCCAGAAAAGCATCTTTCCCCCAAGCAAAAATTAAAATTCAATAAATTATGAACACTCTTACATATATGATCAGTTCAAAACTATAACAAAGATATCACCATTTTACATCTAAGCAATCTTAAATTAATAAAAAATTTCTCAAAGGGGGGGGGGACACCCCTCCCCAGAAATGCATCTTTCCCAAAACAAAAATTACTAAATTATAAACTTCCCAGCCATATATGATCAGTTCAAAATATGTACCAAAGACATCATCACTTTGCATCTGAGCAACCTTAGATTAACAAAAATTTCCCAATGGGGAGGGGGCACCCCCTCCCCCAGGACTGTGACCACTCATCTCACGCTTTGCCTCCCCTATCGAAATACCCTGGCGCCGCCCCTGGTACCGTTGTCTGGCTATCATGGGCCTGGCGGGTCTCCCATGATTCATAGCCGTAACTACCCAGTCCTCTATTACTGTGCCACGGAGCTTCTTTTTGAGAACACCCTGCTATTTGGTTTCCCGCGAAAGGGGTCACTTTGCAAAAATCTGGATGACCTTATCAAATGGAAGCTTCTTATGTATTCTCGGTTGTCATTAGGGACTTCCATGTCAATTGTAAGACAAAAGACCTTATGTACATGACGCCACAGTTATAAACGCCGGCGTTAAAGCTCAGAGGACAAGCACGTGCACACTTTTGTACACCCATTAAGTGCAGCATGTTCTCCGTCGAGGGCGGTTATCAAACAGGAGATGTCGTCAAAGCATAAGATGATTCATATATGTCCACAAGGCTCTGTGACATGTTCGGGCCTAGTATGCTGATTCGCATATCATACTTTACAATACACCCAGAAGCTCTGCCTCATCAATAAATAAAGGCTACACGACCGTATCTGCATATTCTCTTTCAGTGTATTTTGTCTACTTGCATAAAATTTGTATGACACTTATTCCAAAAGGAGATATTTTTTTATAAAATTTATCATTACATTCAACTTTGATTCATCTAACTTCATGATGTTTTTGATCATTTTTACATTGATCAGGTAGAAAATCAATAAAAAAAAAATTACTCTCCCGAAGTATTCTTTAGGGCAATTCCAACTTTTGCCTGTCTAAAAAACTAGATAAGACTGAAATATTTAAAGACTGAAATATTTCAGTACTGCTTTTCAGATATGATTTCTGGTTATGGTTGCAAAGAAACACTGTTTTATAATGTCTGCCCTAGGCTACTTCTAAGCCTAATTTTCACTTAACGTTTGCACTGTAATAATGGTTAACAGACTACTAAAACTATTTGACACTAGTATGGCACTATATTATCTGTAACACAAAGTAAACAATTTGATCACAGATATGCGAGTTAGTTTTCAAGGTAACATATGAATCACATAAGGGGCTTAAAGGCTTATACATGTACAGTTACTGTGAAGATTTAGGCATGTTGGCCCACTCTACTTCAGAGTCACAAATCCTGTCTAGGGGTCAAGTGGTAACTCCACACTCCTGTAATCACGACACCTGGGGAATTTTCAATTCTGCCAAACATTTGTTTGAACAATCATATATATTTTATTCAATCACAAGTTTCCCTTCGCTTGATGGTTCCAATTCCCCAACTTACTTTAGCAGTTAGGCACCTCGATCGTACATTGGAATAACTGTAGTCTAGTGTACTTGGTAATGGTAGGCTCAGTATAACTGACACGTAATTGCCCCCATGGTATATGTTCCTGTCTTTTGACACCATTGTAGGTGTTGCAGGTACCCAATTCCATTGCCCCATGCTGCCTTCCTTTATGACTTTTCCCATCATTCACTGCATGCATGAATTGTCCAAATTATTCATTGAACAAAACCACGTTTTGAGTCCATGAATTTTATGAAAGCTATGAAAAAGATGAGCTCCTCCAAATTAAGTATTTCATAAAGTGATATCAATTCCTTTAAAGCAAACGTAAAAATGAAAATGATCTTTAAAACTTCCAGCTCAATAGGTTTACCAGCATACTTGTGGACAATCAACTCTAGGAACTTGTAATTATACCTTCTACATCCCACGGGTATCGACAAATCAATGACATACAATACAATTTAATTTGAATTCAAGTCTGAATAAAATACCCTACCTTTTTTAAGGATATTCATATTTTCATCTATCAGCTCTCAATTCATACCCCCCCCCTTTTTAATGCATTATTGGATGGAAGATAATATGTGATCAGTCAATCACAGTAGCAATATAATCTGCAGTAACAAATGATTTTACAGACTGAGCAACTAACCTAAACATAAATCCTATTACATTTTTGTGAAGGTAGCTATGCCAGCGCTGTTTTGTTGCATCAAGTTTTCATTATTACAAGAATATTACCAACACCAAACACTGTCAACAACAATCAATAAAATTATGAAATAGCTTTAAACGAACTTAAGTACACGTTTGACAAAACGTTATCCTAAGGAGAAGTCTAATGAGCAGACAATGAAATTTACTTATAATTTCAACCTTAAAGGCACTCATTGAGTTGATATCGATTATTTTGTGACAAGTTTGAAGGCAATCATTGCATGACAATGCTTCTAATTAGCCTTATTGCTCAAGTTTCACTTCCTGTAGTGACCAAAAATGTGAAAAATTGTAGTTTTTACGAGTTTTAGAGCTTGCAGTTCACCAAGCTTGTCCAAGCCCATGCTAGACCAGCCTCTCTTGAATAAACAACACTTATAAACAACTGTGACCTTCAATCAAAGCAGCTGTTGGTTATAGGAGTTGCAAGCCTGTCAATGCAGTTGGGATAAGCCTCACTCATTGGTTTTCTTTGAACAAGAGTTGCATATGATTGATACCTAACTGTAAAAAGTGTCTGGTCACGAATTTGTAAGAAATGATTTTAATCATTAATTACCCTATCATTACCATTTCACTTGTTTGTCAGATGTGCAGAATCTCCTAGTTTGACCATTTACTATCAAGATGTGAGTAAACCTCAACAGGTGTGATAAAAAATCATGAATTATGTGAACCAACTCAATGTGCCCCTTTAAAATAGAATGCCCTGAGAGTATTCCATCAAACTCTGCTGTTCACTATAGGAATCCGATTTTTCAACAAGTTGCTCAATAAAAAGCCAGCACTACATTTCACAAACATGAAATATTTTTCTTTTTGTGGCATTGCCTTGCACTGGTCTACAGTTCTCTACATTTTCACTGACTATCATGCTGCAAAATGATCACCCTGTTAGTGGTTTACTTTCTACAAAATGCTATCTACAATAGCAGTTACTAAGGCCCACAATCCGCTGTGTAGCTTTATTTCAAAATATAAGCTTGTGCAGGGATTAAGAAGAAAGATTTTCATTTCCTAGCTATCTCTTAGAGTATCCATATTTTTACGAGGTAATTATGTATCAGATCGATTGAAAAAGTAACCAAGAATAACCTAAGAACCCATTCAAAGAATACAGCTTTCACTACAACTTTTGAGTTATTCATCAAATGATATGAGGTCAAATTATTTGAAAGCCACACACTTTCGATGCATTTGTGGTTGCTAGGCATCATAAAAAAGTGACTTCTAATGCTAAGATTTCTGTAATTTTGGGTTTAATTTACCAAACAACCATGTCCATGCCCTGTTCTCCGTCTCTTAAACTTCCACTCAAAAGATGCAGAACAAGGGACAAAAACATTGGTCACTTAACTGTGACAACTTGGGTAAGTACCCTATTTCTGAAGTGAATTTTACTAACATATTTCTTTACAACTGGATGGAAGGGTGAAACATTCTTCGACATAAATTCACATTGAAGAACAAATCATATGCTTGCAACTTGGACCAAATTTAAAAAAAAAAAGTGACTGACTTATTTTGAACACAATAAAAAATTTAGAAAACATCAAACTGATGGTTGATGTCCATTAAAATCTCATAAAAGTGAAAATTATTTGTTTTTCAGCTGAATATTTCCTACAAATGTCTCCATTCTTGCTCTGGAAACTGCAATGATAGATGAATGCTATGCTGAAGAATACATAAGGAAAGAAGTCGTGCACAATTTCAGTGGAGCTCTACGCCTGACAAAATTTCCATTGTCTACACAAAGGGACGAATCTTCTGGAACAAGTTCCAGTGCCCCAAAGGCAACATCACTGGGTCAATCATCTAACAGAAATAAGATAAGGTAACATGTTATTAATGTAAATCATTACATGTTTCAATCATTGAATGTATACACATTAATTATTTGCATAAGTCTGATTTACTTAAGTGGTATACTTTTCAAACAAGAATATTTCTTGGTTAATCAAGTAATAAGTGGAAAATGTATACTCTTCAAATTTATTTTTCTATGATAATGCAATAAAATCTAAATGCAAATTTATCCAGGTTACACAGCATGCCTTTCTGAGTACAACTTATTAACAAGCCTTATGTCTGAATAAACCTTTGCAGTATACAGGCTGCCAACGACATACCAAAAGGAAAACACCCTGTTAAAGCAGGAAGGTGTTAGGAAGGAGATACAACGACCAAAATCTGTCAGACAATATGAACTTGTAGAAAATGATTTAATTCTTTTCAGGCATCACCATTTGCTGGACAGGTACCTTTGTTCCTATTGCTAAGTCTATGTGACTAAACCGTTTCAATGATGATCTCCTTTCTTTTCCCTGTAATCCCAAGACAAAGGCCATTGTTTACGCATTCTTTGAAGTGAGGTTTGTTTCTGCCAATGACTCAACTTTAATCAGGATTTTCAGTAAAACGACAGGCAATAAATGTTTACATAATGTACTTCAATTGTGCCCCCATGATTTCAATACGTCATCTGCTGGAAACATTGTTTGTTCATGCCGATCCATTTTTCTTAGTTTTAGCATATTTTCCCATCATTCAGAAAAATATTCGAAAAGTAAGTTGTAAAGAAATTCTTTGCCAACTTTACAAGAAATGATATTTGATGTGATGAGTAACAACAAAAGCTTAGAATTTCACATTTCTGCATGACGGCTGGCAACGAAAAGTTAACATGTTTAGCATAAGGGGTGTGTCTTCTCATTGTCATTTTGAGAAGAAAAGCAAGATTACTGTCAGAAACAAACATTGCTTCAAAGCGTCTATACAAAGCTGTATCTCCTTCCTAACACCTCCCAGGTCAAAGTAACAAATTTTTTGTCCTGCTTTTGTGAAGTGTGCAGCAACAACACACAGCTGCAACCCCTGCAGTTATGCTGCAGCTTAGCTGAGGGTTCATCATGGTGTCTAAATGATACAGTCACTTATTTTTTTTACCTACGTTACACTCTTGTTTCTCCAGACAAAAACAAGAAGTTCAGTACCAGAAAGTGATGATTGACCTGACCTCACAGTTAACGTGATTATCAAAATCTGTCATTCAGACTTTCTTATAACTCATTTTGAAACTAGACTCAATCAAGGCCCATGGGACTACCAAATAACATGAAGTTACCTCTCACAGTGATGACTAATGAATGGACATGTGAGTACCTTTAAGGGGGCACACCCCCATTAGAGAGACAGCCCACTCGAGAAAAGTAGTTCCAAAGTACACCGTCAATTTTAGGTCCTCTTTATTTGTGAATAACTTATGTTAAGATGATCAGTTGATGCTGATTCTTCCTGGATATGAAATGGGCATGTTAATGTGTGGTTGGTGCAAAATTTAGATTGATTGAAAGTGATTTAGATCGTTTTAAAAACTGTCAGAAGAAAGTGGTGATTTCCGTCACCTTACGGATTAATATGTGTAGGTGTATACCCTCTAAACTTCATCCCCTTGTAGCTCAAAATCTAAATGGTCATGCTATGGTAAATTTGTAATGCCATGATAGGCCAACTTGTCAGCTTTCATTTGAGGGGTGGCTTGTCTGGACTGTGAACTTTGACTAGGCTGTAGGAGGCATGTAACCGAGACAAAATAGTGTGTAAGTCAATGGACAAGCTAATGGGGGTGTGCCCCCTTAACTTAAGAATCCACTTTTTCCATTTGTGATGCCAGTGCATCAAATTTAGGCTTCTATGACTCCATTTAGTGTTCTAATGATGATTTTGTCAACACGTCTCAACATTTCATGTGTGAGCGATTTTTGAGGTCTAATTTGACATTTTTTTGGTAAAAAATGACACCCTCTTTGAGACTGTGACAAATTTTCCGCCATCGTTATCTGTTTTGTAAAGATTTTGAGAGCAACTAAAAAAGAAAGCATAGTTGGGAGTGTAAGTGGTCATTATACACCGCCGTAGCCTGTCCGGCTCAACGTTGTAGTCATAGAGTACTAGTTTCACGAACACCTGCTTGACAACAGAATACATGCAGGTACCATGAATACCAACAGTGCATGATTTTGAGCATGGGACTGAGTAGGTTTACAATTTTACTAGCATTTTCAAGTCATGAGCAATGAACTAGGTTGCTGGAGGGTTCATTTCCAACAGCAGTATATTTAGCAAGGGCAATGAAGAATTTTAAAGCAGTATGTACTAACGGTTGGCTAGGCTTGGCCTTTGTGCATTCATTGCACTGTAACTTAGTTAGGCCTAGGCCTATGCCTGTGCTTGAGAGAAAACAATACCTAAGGTCTTTGACAAAAAGCAATGTGCAGTGTGGACGACCCCTTAGGCAGTCTCTCTGTTGGTGCTTCACGACCAAGACCACTCAACCCCCCTCCCCTCACACCACTTTTAATTATGAAGTGCCTTGCAAAGCACTTCTTCAATTTTCCTGTAGCCTGGCCTAGGCTATCTTTGTTGAATCATGTTGTTGTTTGACCTTAAATTTTTACAATTACATTTTTAGCTTCAATTTAATTGCAGGTGTTTTGGAATGGTAGCACATGTGCAAGCTTGGAGAGTATTGATCCCAACTGGCAAGCCTGAAACGCAGTTGCCTTGTGGCACCAACTAAGTCATTCAGCAGATCTGCTTACTTTTTCAACATGATTGAAGACAGTGTTAATTTGTGTGACATTACATAGAAGTCACCTTTTTGGAGGCCATGTGCAACTGTAAGTAATTCTTTGTGCATGCAAGAGAATGCAATTTCAATTTTTTTTAATTAGCCCTGGACTAGGGGGGACCTTAACTTCCCTTGGCAGAAACCCAGAATGTGGAGTAGGCCTAACTCAGTCACTTAAAAACCTTGACAGGAGTCAGGGGTATTTTCACAGAATGTTCCATTTGCCACTGACTCTTAATTTGAACCATCTCTGTAATTGAGCCCCTGCAATACATATTACATGAACTTTAAAATTCAAAGACAGCTGTAGGGAAGGAATATCATCAAGAACAGATCACATTTTGTATAAAAGCTAGTCTAAGCTTTTTTTTTTTGTTTCAAGGAGTCTTAAAAGGGTTGACAACAGTTGAGTTCATCTCTCTCCCTCACTTACATTCTTTGCTGACTGCAGCATAGCAATTGACATGTGCAGACTGTCTAATATACCTTTTAGCATTATGATGCATTTGCATTATCTTTCATCATCTCTAGGAATTGGCTGATATGGTATTTAAATGTACCTCCAAGTCAGGGAGGCAGGTCCTTCCATTGGTTGTGTGTGTGCACTGTTGGGACACCAGCCCTTAACAACTCTCTAGCAATTTTGAAAGAACTATATTTATTATGTTATTTATTCTGGAACAAAATTACCTAGCTAAGCTGTCTCATGGTCACAGCATGCACATGCAGTAGAACTGTTCTACATGATTGGGAACACTATGGAAGTATTGAGGCTAATAATCATTACAGAGACATTCACCAAATTTTACCCCTGCCTTAATTTTGTGACTAGTTACCTTCCAGGTGTTGCTTTAGTTTCATTCAGCTAATACTGTCACTGATATATCTGTGTCAGAAAGTGTAAGCTTAACATTCATAATTGCCTAGGTTCAGACAATGTAGGAATATACTCCACCCAAAAGTAGCCTGTGAAAAGTTGTTTGGGGATAAGCCAGCATTGAACATCTGTCAAAGGAAGGCATTTTGAAGGACGCCCTCTATTTTCCTTTCTCAATAAAAGACCCTTTTTTGACCCACTAGAGACAGCCTGAGCAGTGATCTTTTTCAGTATTGTAATCAAATATACCAATGTTTCATCCCCTCTATGGATTTCACAGCAGAAATTTTAAGTTATTCATTAAATTATTCAATTTCCTCTTTCATTTGTTCTCCAGACTTGGGTGCAAACTTCATGGCTGAGCTGCAGCACCACCCCCTACTGAAGTGACTGGACATGCATGAGGATTATTTTGTCATTTCTGGTGTGGAAGATGCTGCAACACAGCAGAAAAAATTCATTACAGAATGGACAATAGTGCAAAGAATGATTTTAATAAGTAATCATGTGTGAGGTATGTGGAGTTTCTCACACACCTCTATATGGCTGTTTGTGCACAGAATAAGGCATATGTCTTACAACTTGTTGGGTGTACTGAAGTTGATACGAGGAATAAAAAGTTGAAATGTGTCATAACTTTTGTTGAAGATTTGTATGAAAATCAGCTGGCAAAGTTTGGAAAAGGAAATGAAAACTTCCACATTCTCTTAAGGGGGCACACCCCCATTAGAGAGACAGCCCATTCGAGAAAAGTAGTTCCAAAGTACACCGTCAATTTTAGGTCCTCTTTATTTGTGAATAACTTATGTTAAGATGATCAGTGGGTGTGGTTGGTGCAAAATTTAGATTGATTGAAAGTGATTTAGATCGTTTTAAAAATTGTCAGAAGAAAGTGGTAATTTCCGTCACCTTGCAGATTAATATGGGTAGGTGTATACCCTCTAAACTTCATCCCCTTGTAGCTCAAAATCTAAATGGTCATGCTATGGTAAATTTGTAATGCCATGATAGGCCAACTTGTCAGCTTTCATTTGAGGGGTGGCTTGTCTGGACTGTGAACTTTGACTAGGCTGTAGGAGGCATGTAACCGAGACAAAATAGTGTGTAAGTCAATGGAGAAGCTAATGGGGGCGTGCCCCCTTAAAACAGTGCATGTGCATCAAATAGCAGCAGCTTACTAGGAGGTTATGAAGTTTTTTAGCAATGTTAGTAGTTGGTTCTTGGTTTGTCAATTACAGCTTTGTGGTTTGTTATTTGACTCAGACCTGTCTGTTTATAAGGTTGGGTGACTAGATAAGTAACAAAGCTTTTGTTTGGCTTAACTTAATAGATGGAATGTGTCATGTTTAGCACAAAGCTCAGAACTACCAAGCAGGAACAATGACAATGAAAGTGTGCAGACCAAAACTTGTTTAGGGAAACTTCTGAGTGGTCATGTATGTACTTTGAGTTATTAAATGTGAGGAAACTTTCATAAGCTAGAAGTGTATTACCTTGACAGTGCTGTTGCAGATACTTGGAACCTTAAACCATCGATCTGGATCTGGGATTCCCTTGGTGAAGTTCAAGTAACCTCCACTTGAGATGATATATGCTGGGGGAGTAAAGTAGATGTAAAATGAGTCCATGGCAGTCGTGTGTGGGCACATTACCTCAGATTCCCCATTACTGCAAAACTGCATGTCTGCGGCTTACCAAACTTACATAAGAGGAAGGAACAGGGTATGTTTACCCCCTGAAAAATTTGCTTTCAGAAAAAAAGGAAAATTGGCAGATCTTAACCCCTGAAAAATATCTTGCTCACCTGGAAGCTACCTTGTCCCCCCCCCCTTCACCATCTTGCCTGGCTACAGGCTCACTGTAGACTGCAAAGTGCATTTCTTCTAAAAAAGTGTTTAGAAATATGCATTACTTTTTCCTGGTGGGGAATCCATTTCTCCCATGAAACTAACTCCTCCAGGCGTGCAGTCACTCCTACTAGTTGTACTGTAGACGTAACCAATTAGCCCGGCTGCTTTTCCATCCTGCTTCCAGTTGTCCACCAGCAATTCAGAATTTCCCAAATAGAAGGAGCCATCATATTTTGCAGCATCTGTTGTAAGAAAATACCAAAAAGATAACAGCAGGAGAACATTACTGTAAAACTAACCAGAAAGCCAAAAGGCTTAGTGATTCCTTGCCATATGGATATACTGCAACAAACATGAATCACCCACATGACAAGCATGAGATCCCTCACAGGTATCCTACTTGAGATACTATGTTAATAAGGTCAAAAGCTTTTGAAATCTTGTGACCCAAAATGACCTACATGCTAAATATGAACAATCCACAGACCAAGTATGAGAACCCTCATAGTTATCCTCCTTAAAATATGTTTACTAGGTTTTGACCTTTTGTGACCTCAAATGACCTTTGACCTGCATGAAAAACAGTAGGGATCATCTATTCAATTAAAAAAATCCACATGTCAAGTGTGAGATCCCTCACAGTTATCCTTCTTGAGATATCGTATTTACATGGTTTTCACCTTTTGACCTCTGGTGACCCCACATGACCTTTGACCTCCACCAAAAATAATAAGGATCATCTACTAAATATGGGCAATCCACATGGTAAGTATGAGATCCCTCACAGTTACTCTTCATGAGATAGTGTTTGCAACATTTTGACCTCTGGTGACCCCAAATGACCTTTGACCGCCACCAAAAACAATGGGAATCATCTACTCAATATGGACAATCCACATGGTGATTGGTGAGTATGAGATCTCTCACACTTATCCTTCTGGAGATATCATGTTTACAAGGTTTTGATGTTTTAACATATGATGACCCCAAATGACCTTTGACCTCCATCCAAAAACAATAGAGATTATCTACTCAATATGGGCAATCCACATGCTAAATATGTGATCCATCACAGTTACCCTTCTTGAGATATCATGTTTACAAGGTTTTGATCTTTTGACCACTAGGGATCCCACATGACCTTTGACCTCCACCAAAAACAATAGGGATCATTTACTCAATACAGACAGTCCACATGGTAAGTATGAGATCCCTCACACGTATCCTTCTGGAGATATCGTGTTTACAAGGTTTTGACGTTTTGACCTCTGATGACCCCAAATGACCTTTGACCTCCACCAAAAATAATAGGAATTATCTTCTTAATATGGGCAATCCAAATGCTAAGTATGAGATCCCTCACAGTTATCCTCCTTGAGAAATAGTGTTTACAATGTTTTGACCTTTTGACCACTGGTGACCCCAAATGACCTTTGACCTCCACCAAAAATAATAGGGATCATCTACTCAATATGGACAATCCACATGGTAGGTATGAGATCCCTCACGCTTACCCTTCTTGAGATATCATGTTTACAAGGTTTTGACCTTTTGACCTCTGATGACCCCAAATGACCTTTGACCTCCACCAAAAACAATATGGATCATCTACTCAATATGGACAATCCACATGCTAAGTATGAGATCCCTCACAGTTACCCTTCTTGAGATATCATGTTTGCAAGGTTTTGACCTTTTGACCTCTGATGACCCCCAGATGACCTTTGACCACCAAAAATAATAGAAATCATTTACTTAATATGGGTAATCCACATGCTAAGTATGAGATCCCTCACAGTTACCCTTCTTGAGATATAGTGTTTACAAGGTTTTGACCTTTTGACCACTGGTGACCCCAAATGACCTTTGACCTCCACCAAAAACAATAGGGATCATCTACTCAATATGGGCAATAAACATGGTAAGTATGAGATCCCTCACATTTATCCTTCTGGAGCTACAGTGTTTACAAGCAATTTCCAGGGTATTTACTATTTGACCTCTGGTGACCCCAAATGACCTTTGACCTCCACCAAAAAGAATAGGGATCATCTATTTAATATGGGCAACCTACCTGCCAAGTATGAGATCCCTCGGAGTTACCCACCTTGAGATATCGCGTTTACAAGGTTTTGACCTTTTGACCTCCTGTGACCCCAAATGACCTTTGACCTCCATCAAAAACAATAGGGATCATCTACTCAATATGACCAACCCACACACCAAGTATGAGCTCAGTCATAGTTACCCTTCTTGAGATATCGTGTTTACAAGCAAAGCGTCACACACACACACCCATACATGTAAAAGGT
This sequence comes from Holothuria leucospilota, assembly GCA_029531755.1. Taxonomy (NCBI): domain Eukaryota; kingdom Metazoa; phylum Echinodermata; class Holothuroidea; order Aspidochirotida; family Holothuriidae; genus Holothuria; species Holothuria leucospilota. The sequence continues at coordinate 22,211,768 of CM055973.1, read as the reverse complement.
GTCAATCGGGGACATATGTTTTTAACAGTGAAAATGTGGACACATGAAGGAATGGGTTTTAGTCCAAACTGAAAGTGGTTTTGTGATGGTCTTTGAGAGGTTAGCAAATTGCCATAGTGTTATTACCAGTATCTCACTGCTATCTCTATTTGACACACTGCATTGAAATTGGGGATACACAAAGTCACACACGTGTTAGATTTATTGCACTGGAATTGGGGACTGTTACACCTGATCTGGTAATTAACAGGTAAACTGTGGATTTTACATATTCTACAAGAAGGAGCTAACTCATCTCCATGAAAATGGGGACATCAACATGAACTCTATCTGACACTCTGCATTGAAATTGAGGATACACAAATTCACACACATGGTAGATTTATTGCACTGAAATTGGGGACTGTTACACCTGATCTGGTAATTAACAGGTAAACTGTGGATTTTACATATTCTACAAGAAGGAGCTAACTCATCTCCATGAAAATGGGGACATAAACATGAACTCTATCTGGTACTCTGCATTGAAATTGAGGATACACAAATTCACACCCATGGTAGATTTATTGCACTGAAATTGGGGACTGTTACACCTGATCTGGTAATTAACAGGTAAACTGGATTTTACACATTCTACAAGAAGGAGCTATAAGTCATCTCCATGAAAATGGGGACATAAACATGAACTCTATCTGACACTCTGCATTGAAATTGAGGATACACAAATTCACACCCATGGTAGATTTATTGCACTGAAATTGGGGACTGTTACACCTGAATTGGCAACTAACTGGTAAACTGTGGATTTTACACATTCTACAACAAGGAGCTAACTCATCTCCATGAAAATGGGGACATGAACATGAACTCCATAAGGAACTTTGAAGTGGAATAAGGGCTACAAAAATTCTTACTTACGTGTGATAATGCATTGACACGGTGTTGTAATTACAGTTAAACAGAGGATTTTCTTCAATCAATATAACAGGCCAAGGTCATCACCATGAAAATGGGGACATACATATTAACTATATCTGGCAATTTAAACTGAAAATGGGGATACACAGATGTATAACTGTTGTCAATTTGTCACATGGAAATAGGGGATTCTCACACCTAGTCTGAGGACCACAATGAAATTGTGGATTTAATGAAATCAATGAAACAGACAAGAGGTCACCATCATGAAAATGTAAATATACACATAGACCCATCTAGCGATATTAATTGAAAATGAGGATAGAGAGGATTCACATTTACATCAGATTTGTCACACAGAAATGAGAGGGATGTTAAGCTGAATCTGGAGGTCACATTTAAATAGTGCATTTTACACATCAGCTGAAATGGGTTGAGTTATTAATGTTACAAAGGGAATTAATTTTTTTTTAATTTCAAAAGTACCCTGTCTAGTTTGGAGTGTGTGCTTGAACTGCCACTGCTAATATTCCTGACAGTCTTATTAAGTACACAGTTGTCTTTCTACTGTCAAACCTGGGTGTAGGGATACAGGGGACATCTTACACTTATCTTCCCCATATGGTCTAAATGGTGAAGTCAGTAGACTGGACATTGAATATTATTCATAATCTAAATATAAATCCTAAGAGTGAGCTACAATGACTGCTCTGCAAGATTTGAATGAAAACAGGCTGTGATCAAGATGTTTAGTTAAAAGTTGACTCTCCTGTGAGACACCTTGTTGATCTGTCTTCCTACTTTCTACCCCATCCCCAAACCTGTAATAAGGGAGTGTTTGAGAGGACTGGACAGCCTGCCTCCCATGGATAGAGTTCCACTCAGGCCCCTACAGATCTTGAAAATAAATTTCCTTCAAAAATTGCTCAAGATGCTATACTATGTAGGATCTTAGTACCCTTTCTTATTCAAAAATGTACAACATACACTCCCCTTGGATGACATCCAGCCCTGGGATGGTGGTCACATTCACTAGTTCAATGGAATGTCTTGAAACCAGTAGGATCCAATGTGATACAGGTTTAAACACATAAAGCTTTATTTTGGCTTTTCATTTGAAAGCAAGCATTCAGCTTGCACACTACTTTTAAGTGTGACGTTTCAAACAAATATGTGAAAACTTAAATGTGTAACCTCTTTGTAAAGAAAACGAAAATAGCATTTCTTTCATGAAACCATTTTATTAACTTCACTTTAAACAACCAAGATGATTCAGAGAGAGAGTTTCCTTGACTAGTTGAAACAATAACTCCTTTCAAATTGTTGATATAATGTGTAAACTGTGCACAAACTATACCTAAGTTGGTAAACTTCGTTTAGTCTTTAATAAATGTCTCTCTTGTTTTTTTTTTTTTTTTGTACAGTGAACCTAAACTAGCTATGTCTCAAAGTAACTAAGGTTACATCTTTCAGGCCAAAAGAACAAAATTTTGATTCAGTCCCATGCAGGTTTAATTACTTTGTAGGAAATATACTTACAGTAACTTGTAAGTATTTACCCTGTATGTAAACCTCTCCATTTCTATCACTGTTAAATACTGATGTCCTGTACATCCATAATCTAAACAAAAATTCATGTAAACAATGGGATTGCAAACAAAGTACAATATCAAAATAATGACCCTGCATGGTTTTGCTCTCATAAACCTTGTCTCAGCTCAATATCATCCTTCAGTCACTGGATACAGTATTTGCCTTTGAAACAATATGTCCTCACTATCTTCAAACTTGTAAAAATGGAACATACTCAAGCTATAGAGAAGTGCTAACACTAAAACAAGAAACTCTGTGAACAAATAAAGTAATGCAGTCAGTACAGATCCTCATGTCATTGTAAATAAAGAGTAATCAACACAATTTTATTAACAGAAATTGCCACCAGAGAAGAAAGTTTCTCCTATCACAAGATTTATCTACCATACGGGAAATTTATGTAATGTGATCACTGCAAAAACAAATCAGCGATCATATTCAAGGGGAATTACTTATTACTTATTCTTATTATGTAGCCACAGGTAAAAATGTACTCTTTGCACAGCGTGTGGACATGGTACAAAATTTACTGTATGACTTAAAGTGCTTTTAAAGGCAACTCAAATTTGAGACATGTTAAAACTATAAAATTCACATTCTTCAGACCAAAAGCAAGCTGACAAAAAGATGTCAACTTTACCTCAAAACTGTCATATGTCTTAAAGGGGTTGCAGGCTGGTATCCCTCATGTCAGAGAGCAGAAGTGGGTTCAAGTTTGCTAAACTTCAAGAAGAGTGATGGACTGAAAAAGGAGAGAATAGTTTGTACTAAATTCTATCAAAAGGTTTTAGTTGAACACAAAGTCCCACATGCGGGAGCTCAGACCAACCGCTTTATTGAAAAAAAGGTAGGCAGGATGGAGATGACAAGTGACAGGCACATGTGGGTGCCGCAAAATGCTGCGCTCAAATTTTGAAGCTTGCACAGCAAACATTAATTTAATTCTTAAATGCAGTTATTGCATAGAACCATGTTGTTGAACATTAGCAACCATATGAAAAAATCTACACAGCGTACTTTCTCATCTTTAGCACAGAAACCTAACATTTGAAAGGAGGATTTTAAAAATTGTGAGGAAGGGGCAGGGTGGGCAGGAGAGGATAAGGGGAGGGGTCAGAGTGGGAAAATAATGGGGCGGGGTAGCCTCCCCATTAAATCAAACAAGTTTGCTATAGAGTATTCATTTGCAAGTTTGTGAGCAAATATAAAGTGGCAGTGTTTTGCTGGTATAAACATGTCTCAATGTACAGTCATTAGAAGCAAGTGACACTGTAATTATCAATTTTTTACCCTTTTTGCTACTGTCAGCTATTAATTTGTTGATGTTTATGATTTCAGCTTCACATGACCTTTTTCGATTTTCATTTATTTGAAACCTGACTTATGAAAAAAATGAAGGAATGCAACAACTAAACAAAGACAGCAAACTAAAACAAGCGTCCAGCACTAATGAGAACACATGTACAAGATCAAAAGCAATCACTTGGATATTCAAAGGTGCTTTGATATTCAAAGGAACCTAGATTTCCTTCTTTGCCTAGTGGCGATTGTGTTGCGTATGAAGTCCTTGATCATTGTCCATGTCCTATCCTGCAACACTGGTTCTGACTTGAGACATTTGAGTAAGGCCTTCTTTCCCGGCAGCTTGCCATAGCTAATATTATCAGCAAAATGTCTCGAAACTGCTGCTTTTTCTTCAATCGTCCAGGGACGTCTTGTACGTGGAATAGCATTTGAGGAGACACCTGTAAGAAAACAATTAAGTCAGACATATTTAGGCACGTTATGGTCAGCAAATTATAAATAATACTTCAAAACATGACACATCAATTCCAATAATGCATCAATGGCTATAACAAAGGTACATAATTAAATTTCAGCACTGAAATGTAGATTCTGATGTAGAACTTTACCTGAAAACTTAAATTGTAAGCATAAAACAGTGATCAGAAATCATACAATATAAAACTGACTATTTCACAATCAATTCAACAACAAGTATTCAATAAGAGAGGCTGGCCTTGTAGTTCTTAAACTAGGACCACAAAATATCATACTGGTTTACTCTTCATGATTGCTCAGTTCCATCCTCACCAGAAAAACCAATCTGGCTTGAGTAATTCAACCCAACACCTTTTCAAAACTTGACACCAGAATACACTTTCTCTTCATTGCAGATACAATCCAAGATCCCAGTATTAAGAGCCCCTGTCTCACTGTCTTATGTGACCTTTCATGCAAGTCTCACAAATTCTGATAATCATGAAACATATAGCCTTTAATACAATAACTGAAAAGCAAGAACATGTAAGCAGCCATAACAAAAAGGGTCCAAATATTCTTTAAGTTGACATAGAACATCATGCCATTTAAAGTATTAAGTATGCATTTTATTCTATTTATTAATGAGTGCAAATCCAGATGGGAAATAATGTACCAGTTTGCAAGAGTTGTCCATTTAGAAAGAATGTAGGAAATTCAGTAAGACATCTACATCTATTTTAGGACAACATTATTTCAATCTTTCTTCAAAACTGACATTGTTTTTGAATGTATATTAAACTTATATTGTCATTTCTTGCCAAGTAACCCAATTCCTTACACTCTCCAGATGAAGTCACCAAAGGTCTCATCTCCTCTTCTGTGCTGCTATTTTCCCCTTCAGAGTCAGAAGCTCTTTTCCCCTTCCCAGTCAGAATACTCCTTGCCATCAAATCATCTTCTATTTCTGCAGGAAATAGGGAAAGATACCAAAAATCAATCACAATGTAGTCATATTTAAGCAATTTTATTTTCCAAAATTTTTATCAAACAGATCCTTCCTACCATCAGAAATAATAAAAATAATTATTATTATGAAACTGGTATTGCGCACCTTCTTGTAAGTCGAACTCCAGACTGTCAAGTGACTGCTTTCGTAATGTGGTTGATGGTGCTCCACCCTCTCCATCCAGTGCAAAAGTGGACACTTCCCCCACTTGTATAGAAGAATCTGGTGATCCATTATATTCAATTTGCATCCTTATATCGTTTCCAAGATAACAGGCAAGGGCATCCAGCCCATTTTGTAGTAGGCTTATCACTTGCGGCATAGTTGGGATCTGTTTTTTAACAATGAAAAACAGAAGAAGGGAATGTAAGTCTGGAGAAATCAGGTGGAAATCATTACATCATTTTGTGGTGAACCCTTAGACTGTTTTGAAGGGCTCTAGTTCTACTCCCTTACCCCCATTAGGATCCAAGCCCCCCCCCCCCACCCATGAAAAAATCAGGACTGGCTGCAGGCCAGTAAACAGTTGCTGTCTTCTTCCTATATATTTCCTTCAAAACAAAGTGTTAGCTGAATCCTTCAATGTGTATCAATCTGCTGCAATTTCTTACAAAACAGATTATTTTGGTTCAATTAACTCCTCTAAAATGTTATCACTGGAAAAAATTTAAGAGTCCCTGCCTGTCAGAATTTAATATTTTTTGGGGGGGGGTGTAATTCATGGGTTTTAAGATTCACTTTTAAACAAAATACAGTAAAACATCATCATACCAACATTGTATAACCAGTGCATCCCTGTCCTAATCATAAAAAATGTGAAAATTTAAGGTGAGAAAACACAGTAAACATGGTTAAGGCCCTTTCCATAAAGTTACATATGTGCTCCAAGCACATCCCGAGGAAAGGAAACATTGAAATCTCCAGTTAAAACATCTGTAAACTGGGTGTGTAATTGTTTCACCCAAATTCTTATGTGGGATACCAGAGGCTCTTCGGGTTCATTACTGTGGGATATTTCATTTTATTTTGCTACAATTATAGGGATCTCAAAAGGGGAAATTATGCCTTTTTTCTCTTTGATGTATAAAAGCCAATGATGAAATAAATGAACATTATCTTTAAAAAGATTCTATTTTTACCTTTCACCTTTGCTATAAAAGCAAATCCCTGCATTACAAAAAATATTAAAAGTTCCCCAACATCATGATCCCAATTACTTTGCAACATACAGTTTTAAATTCTAGATGTCAGGTACATTTTGAAGGGAAAAACATCACCCATATTTACAGTGGCATAACCAGACATTTTAACCCAGGAGACAGTGAAGGCAAAAGTTTTTGGGGAGGGGGAAACTGGCCTGCCGAATGCAGAGCACAATGCATGCATTATCCTAGACTTCCTACATCTTTGTCTAATATTCCATTATCTTCCACCTTACCAAATTACCCTGTACTTTATCTGGAAATCCAACAATGCTACATTAGGTACAATAAATAAAAAATTAAAGGAGTATAAAAAATAAAAGGAGAGAGAAACAAAACCTTGAGCATTTGTCACTTGCAATTTTTGCATGCAATAAATTTAGATAAAGATTCCAAAACCCTCTAAAATACAACAATACAGTCTGTTATGATCATTTCTAAACCAAACAAACACTTCCTGGGACATAAATTTGGGGCAACTCCTGGCTGGTTTTGGGTTTGTGGTACTAGATTCTGTTAAGTAAGGTCAAAGGTCATCAACAGATGCCTACCCTTCAAATGGATTTTTAGGGAAGGATATTAAATTTATTACACAGGCTGAAGCTTAAAAGAGGTCTTCTTCAAAGGATGCAGAGATCATTAAAGCTTTTAAAATGACAGCCTAGTGTTTGTGAGATTTTTATCTCTCAGTTTGACAAAACGCTCTAGTTAAGTCCACTGTTTATAGGTAAGGTTTGGCAAGTCCTAGGGTTATTAATCTGTTTTTACAAGTGAAGAGTAAAAACATTCATTTTGGCTATAAATGACCTGTTATATTACTTACAGCCCTGCTGCACACAAAGAAATGTCTTATTCCCCACACCTTTCTCACCAAATTTCAAATAGAGAGAAAAAGGCACACAAAAGTACAGTAATAGTGATTTTGGTCATGATAATCAGTCAACACAGTTATTACAAGACTGAACAAAATATTGCAGGTAATGTTTTCTATAAATGAAAAATTATAATTTTATGTTAAATTTGCTTGTGAACTGAATTTTACTAACACTCTAATATAAAAACAAGAGAAAACAGAGTTATTAAAGTTTACAAGCAAAAAGTGGGAAGAAGGAGGTTACAAAAGTAAGGACTATATAGAGCACCAAGTGGTGTAGAAGCTCCATATACCAAATGGTGGCAAATGGAACAGCAAGGCATTCAAGTTTTATTCACTGCTTAAAGCGGGGCTATGAAAATAATACTTACTTTAACAGTAACACAGCAAGTCTGTGTCATTGTAAGACAAACCAGTCCCCTTCCCCAAACCCTAGACCCCAAATGACATGGATATAACCTTTCATTTCCAACCATCACATACTCTAACAGCCAATACTTCTTGATTTATACTGTGACAAGTCTCAAATGAGTGTGTCAATATATGAATGAGAACAAGCACTAGCTTATTTTAAAACAAAGCCCCCTCCCCAAACCATGACCCCAAATGACATGGGTATTGACCTTAAATTTCCCAACATCAAATGACAGCCACTATTTCTTGATTACTGTGAGCAAGTTTCAAGAGAATCTGTTGATGTATGAGTAAGACCAAGGATTGGTTGTATTTTCAAGATTCCCCCAAATTTCCAAACAATGATCCAAAATGCCAAGGATACCACATAATTATGACCTTAAATTTCCATACACCAAATGAAATTAAGTCACCTTTCCTGATAAATGTAAACCAGATTTAAGACAGCCTGCTGATATTTGAGTGAGAACAAGCACATGTTACATAAACAATGCCTCCTCTCCAAAACACCCCTATAAATTAAAGCACATCCGAACTTCATATCCTTAAAACCCCTCGTAACCACTACTGAAAGATTCCTGTGACCCTATTTCAAACATATCCCTTGCTATCTGTAGGCTGAGTCTTGGCGTATTTTCAAACAACAACCCGAGATGACCTCTAATTGACTTTTGACCTAAATTCCTCAACACACTTGAGAGCCCATGGTCCAACAATCGAAATGTCCAAATTTTTACCAAAATCCACTGAAGGATGTGCAAGTGAGAGTACTGTGCACAAACATTAACAGACAGACAAATACATGGATAGACAGAAAGATAGATGCCGTGTGATCACAACAACTAACACCAGCTTTGCTGGTTTGAGCAACAAAGTAAAAAAAATAGGTATACCACAAAGTCTACAATCATTCAACCAACATGGTTAGTTTGAGCTAATACTTTAAAAGTGTTTCACCTGTGCTTCCTTTGTTTTGCATCTTTTTCTGGTACTACGAGTGGACATTTTTCTATAGGAGCAAAAAAAAAATGATAATCATATGAATTGCCATGTCTAATGTGAGGAAAAGAGAAGTTACAATACTACATTTTCTCTCTATGGCATAAATTAATTTTCTTTCAGTTTCAAGGTTACATTAAATGTAGCAAGCTTATGATGTTATACTGGAAAAGTAATCATGGTCCTGTATGCTCACATACGGTGAAATCAGTGACTGCTAACGTCACAGAAACAAAGTAAAAATTTTGTTTTTCAATCCATTCTCAGACATTATGTCACACGAAAGTAGCCTATTGCTCCTCTACAATTCCCTGATGGATATTAAATTCTGTGCAATTCTGACCACCCTAAGTTGGCCTGCTTGAACATAATAACATTACCAAAAAGTTGGTTTACTAAATTGACATGTGACTTCATAAAATCTGATGACACTGAATTTGATCAAATTCATCATCTTGTAATTGTTGTTGTTGTTGCTATTTTATTCCTCCCTCCCTCCCCTCTCTCCCTCCTCTCCCTCCCCCCCCCCCTCTCTCCCCTCTTTATTTATTTATTTATTTATCTATTTATTTATTCATTCATTCATCTATTTATTTTTCAGCTATTTTGTGTTTAACAACATTACAAAACTGGAGAAAAATGATTCAATAAAGCATTTTTCTCCAAGTTATGTTATTCATATGAATAACAGGTGTTGCCAGAGGGCCAAAAGGTCCAAGTGAAGATTTCTTCAAAATGTATCCTTTAGGTATTATAAAAAGACCGACTCTTGACAAATGGTCAAAGTTTCAATTTTAATAATTACAAACATAATATCAAGCATTATTTACGCCAATCTGACCCGGCCCCACTCCCCTCCCCCTCCCACTCAACTTATTCTGGTCATACCTCTGATGATCAGTACACTAACACACATGCAGATGTAAACAAAGACTTTTCAATGTGTGCCATAAATATCCATGACATAAATTGTGATACCATACCAAAAATGAGGTTACATTAAACTATAGGGTGAGTAACCTGCCATCTTGTAATAGGATTACAGCCATTTGCATTAAGGTTAATTGAAACTGAAATCCTGTAAGTACAGTAGGGTTTAAAGTTTACTTATTGGAAGCAGTATGTTCATTTGATGTAAGCAAAAGCTGAAAATATGTCTGGATTCCAACCAAAACCTATCATTATGTAAAAAGATTATTTACATATTATCCCCACAAGTTAAACACTTGACATAAGTGGGTTAAAAAGGATTCATACAAATTAAGGGACTTCCATGCAATAAAGATACTGTTACTATATCCTATGTTATTTTTCAAACGTTACAACAAAGGTAGTGCCCCAAAAAAGTTACTTCAAATCATCAACATGATAACTGGAAAGAAAGTTATTAGATTATTTTGTTATGTCTAACAAAATAAATAGTATGACTGCACACTACACTCAACATCATTAATTTTTGCAAAATGTCAAGCCTGGATTGAAATTCATCTACATATTAGCCTGCCTAGGCTGGCAGCTGCAAACTTCTACTTCAAGGAGCAGCAGAATAAAAACTTGAAGCTTTGTACTGCAATGTGCATGTGCTTGTAACATGCATGCCCACACAAAGGTTGTCCTAGTGTTATATTCTATACAGCCTGTACATTATACAGTGGGTTTTTGTACACAGGCTATGTATACAGTATATAACATTTGGATTGCCTGTGTTTACTTACCAAAGCTTCAAATACAGTAAGGTATGTCATGTGTAGAATATGCTGTAGTGTATTTGTCTTGCTACACAGTATGGGTTATTAACTAATGAAAATGGAAGGGAATAATTTAGTATTGAAATTTTGCATAGCAGTTTTTAGAATTCTTTCCTTCTGTAGTGTAAAATCACTGAAATCCCTATGGTTATGCACACAAAAAAGTGCTACACATTTTTGCATTTGGGTAGCAATTTGGCCAGCTTGTTTAGCAAATTGCGATACGATACTGGATAAATTATTCCCTGAATGGGGAAGCTCACATGTCCCACGTAACATATGTCTAGGGTGGGATGTAATTGTCAATAAGACCGTTGAAATGAACTCAGGGTAGCCTAGCTGTAATTAATGTTTTACTAACAGAATGGTTCTGGAAAGTTAGTCCCTTTTAGACTGTTAGCGGCCTTGAATTTAACTAGGCATGGACTTTGACACTGAGACTGTGGATGTTGAACTAGACTAGACTATGGTAATTCCATGAACCTTAGGCAAAAGTTTGTATTATAGTAACTAAGCTTAATTTTAATAGTCCTTTGTATTATAATAACTTAAGTTGTAATAGTCCTAACTTTTTGGGCCTATAAAAACTACGAAGTAACATTAATGTAAATTGAGTTGGGACCTAACTGTTAACTGGCTAGCCTAGTCCACATTTTGCAACCATGCAATGTAGGAAACTTGTGTTTTACTGTACCTAACTATGAAACTGAGGATAAACCATGACTGTGATTGCTACTAAATTAAACCTTCTAAAAGTATTACAAAACATTTTAACTTGACTTATGTCTGACTACAGTGCACACTTACATCTAAATAATTCGAGGTAACTGATGATATTGCTGAGTTAGGCCTTAAGACTGTGTACAGTAACCTACTGTTGCTTAGGCAAAGATCAGGGTACAGCATATAGCACACTGTATGGTTTGCCTAGCTTAGGCTCCTGGTAGGAAGCTTCAAATCTTCCTTACAATATGCTCCAAACTAATGAAACTAGAACACCCTGAATAAATAATACAGTACTATGCACTTTTGACTGAATCCTGCTGTCAGTTTTTTCTACATAAATTAAATTCAAAAGAGAAGAATACTCACTCATTTTGATGAACTGAAGTTTCCACAGTTCACTGGTGACCCTTCAAGCCTGTACAGTGCTGTGGCAATGCAACAGCTGATGACGTCATATACCTGTTTTTAACCGTGTAATAGGGGAGCTGCTTTCTTGTGTGTATCACATGGAAAAAAGTGCACAAAAAGCGCCCTCTAATGGGGTGTTTCCTGATGATGGGTACAAAACATGGAAAATGGGGAAAGGCTCAGAAATGCTTCAAAATTAAAGGGGCACATCTTTGGAAGGTGCAAAATCCAATTTCATGGCAAATTTTGCATTTGACAATTGGGGATATCCCCACTTGCAGGTGTATCCACACTTCCCTTGGGAAAAAAACGCTCATATCCCCGATTTACATCTTTTACATACGCACACATACATACACACACACACACACACGACATCACCATCGCATAGATTCCTTCTGCCTTTGGCAAGGAATCAAAAAGGTGGATTTTCTTAAAAGAGTCAAAGCCACTGGTAGCAGAAATGGGTGGGAAAATGGGTTGGTAGGGGTACAGCATAAAAAAGGTATGCACACTATGTGTAGTCACTTTGCTATGATGCTCAAAAAATGTCCTTCCAATTGTCCCTTGAATGTATTTGTTCCAAACAATTACAGGTAAGCAGCTGACGCTTGTTTTTTTATACCAGTTCTGTGAACATGTCAGTTGACAAGACAACTTTTGAAATGGTTACACCTCCACCAGTTGAATCACATTAAATGTGATACTCTTCTGACTTCTTACTTGAGACCAATCTTATCCCAGTACCCACCTGGTATACATCTGTTTGGTTCATCAGTTGTTATCTCTGATTTGTAACATTGGGAGTCCAGGATGACATACTGTGTGTTCTAAGAACAAAATACATATGAAAGATAATTAGTTACATCCATCATGCACCAGACAATTTAGCCTAGGGTACCCAGGCCATGTTCACTCTGTTTCCTGAGCTACGCCTAGGCTATCTAGTACTCCGTTTTTGACTGGACATTACCTTGGGTTAGGTTAGGTTAGGTTAGGTTAGGTTAGGTTAGATGAGGTTTAACGTCCCAGTTTCCAACCAATTGGTTCAAGTCGAGACGACCACGGCCTTTTTCCAGTTGTGGCTCACTGGCTTGTTTACCTTGGGGGTAAGGAGGCGCCAGTGTGTGATGTGAATTCATTGCTGTAGAGACAGCTGTTGCTACATACAGTAAAAGTATGTAAACTATAGCATCTGACTTCACAATTAACAACAGTGCTGCATTCTATTTAGCATACAATGATGTGAACGTCTTTGAATTAACATTTTGCAGCTTAAAAAAATGTTGAAAAAAAAAAAAACAATTCGCTTGTACCATTATTTGCGGACAAATATAGAACACTGAAATACCAGTATGAATGGATTACTTAGGCATATAAAGGATCTTTATGGTACAATGACTGAGGACTGTGAATTTGAAAAAATCATGACTAGTCAAATTTATAAGAGTAGACGAGGTAGGCAGCTCAATTTTATAGTGGCAAATATTGCTGCACTAGTATGGGAAGCCACAATGCAACCCAAACACTAGGTCAGCAGACTGTAGACTACAGTCAAATCAGCCTCCTATGTATGATATTGCAATTCATGCATACAGTACAGTACTTCAGCAAGCAAAATAAACATACCTTGTTTCAATTGACATTTGCAAAAAAATAAAATGTGTACACCTCTCTTGACAGAGCACGAAAAGGTGGCAAGTACTGTTTAAGTACTGTAGTCCCTGGGCTTGACACTTACCAGGGGCCTAAACATTGTATTATTATTTAATCATGATAGTCAAAGTCCTCTTCGGTATGTAAGGGAAACAACTCACAACTGATCTTTCCAGGGTTCATACAGGTTGTCTTTAGGTGAGGCTATATTACAATTTAAATTAATTGACCTGTGGCTAAGGATGTGTTCTGTGACCTCATTAACAAGGTATCCATGTTGCATGCATTACTATGAAAGTTGATTGTAACTGAATTTCAACTTTACACTGAGACCACTGTCACCTTTTCTGCTTTACTGCAACATAGCGAGTTTTGACCTTTATATGTGACCTTTGATATCTCTTACAATTGACCCACATTTAATATACTTACCTTCTGGAAAAACTGAATCAGTTGAAAAGTCTGATTTACAGTTCCACTTTCATAGACATCCATCCCATATCGACGTCCCTGAAAATCAAAACCTCCTCGGAAATATACAGCTATTCCAGTGACTTGTCCAAAGGCAGCAGCGCCAACGTTTCCACCTGAAATATTAAATCATTTTTCAACGATTACTACATTAAATACTAAAGATATAGCTAGTTAAAAAATCACACTGTGATCTTGAATGGATGTTAAAACAACTTTAACACAGGATAGGCAGCTACAGTAGCTACAGGTCTCCATTACTTAATTGTAAGAATTTTTCTCTGATTTCACATTCATGTAGTAATTTTGCTAAAAAATTAATGGTTAAAATATTCCATGACATTTGATTTTAAATAATACATTTTAATACTTTCTGTAACCAAACTATTGTTTTTTACACCTCAATTAATATCTCAATGGATACACAGTTGGCTCTTTACATATCACAGGTTATATCTTGGCAGCAACTAGGCAACATGATTTGAACCATGATTTGTGTCCAACTGTCAATTTTGCTCTAGTATTTGGTTTTTTAGTTTTTTTTATCCTTGTTTCTTATTTTTGCCAGCACTGCATGAAAAAGTATGAACTTTACAAATGTGTGTGAGGTAATGAGCCACCTACAGTACTGTAGGAACCCTTAGTATAGGGTGGATAACACCTAGATGTGATAAGCAAGTACTGTATCACTAAATATACAGTATTTAGAAGAGTTTAACCATTGACTTCAAATACTGTGTGTAAGGTCGAGGCATGCTTCCCTCTGTTAAAAAGTCAAATGCACAATAAAATGGCAATGGATGGACTGCTTATTTCACATACTGCATATTTGATATTTGGACTGGGTTAAGGTTGTACATGCAGCTGCATACCTACAGTAAGCAGGAGTGCCGCCAGGTAGGGGGGGGGGGAGCTATGGACCCCTCAGGGAAGGCTGTTCCCTGATGGGGAAATTTCTGGTTTCACTGGGGAGCCATAATGTGTACAATACAACATGTAGTTCCTGATAACGGCCAGCCATCCCAACTTCAATTTTCTTGATTTTGCACTTGATGCTGGGTTCTTCAATACAAATTTTGCTTTCCAAATCCTTTCAGTAACCCATCCACCTTGCTGGGATCTTGGGTTGCTCACCTCTTGTCAGACAAGTTCTAATGCCACCTGTCCTTCTACTTTTAACCTTGTCTCACAATGCAGTGTGTCTTTACAGCCCTGTCTACAGGTACACGATCATAAATTTGTTCAAAACTTCATCATACAATGTGTAATGACCTTCATGAAACAAATCTACAGTGATCGTGTTGACAGCTTCCAAACAAAGTTGAACATCATCCAAAATGTATTGTGTTCAAAGTTTTATCTGTATGTTCCATCTTTCCAACAGATGACCAAAACATTTGAAAACATTTCGTTCCATTCTTATCATTTGCTCATAATAATATGGTCCTAGTAAAAAAATCATCGCCCTATAAACTTGCATATTTTTACTTGATTGTATAGGGATATTAAGCAAAACTCAACAATTGAACATTTTAAACCGAGAAGTGTGGGACCATATGGTGCAAGAACATTGCGCATATAATACACTCTACATGGTGCGGCATACTCCAAGGGAGAATATGTGAAACAATGTCATGTATTTGCATGATGAAATTCATGGACAAATGTAGAAGGGCCTTATAAGCTTTGATCATGATTTGAGGGCCACTTAAACTGTGGCTTAGAGGCTGAAGCACCAGCACAGTACAGTAATAAGAAGGAATAAAGTGACATGGGTACTGGCCTTACGCAAAGTGTGGGGTCATGATGCAAAAGGAGGAGGATCACTTCTTTGAATGGCTATTGAATTGGTCACAACTCACTGCAATATCAAGATTATTTGCACTTCACATATATTTTACTACCTATGTGGGAAAAAGTTTGCAGAAAAAGTTACAGTACAGGCTGTCCGTAGAAGTTCACTTTTTATCTTAAAGATTTAAATTTTGGTATTCGAGGGATGAAAGATTGAGAGTATTAAAGATCCTAGTCATGCCTACTGATCTATACAGTATGTTTATTACACTATAACATTACAGTGATTCTGTGTGCAGTATGCTGTACCATTAAGCACACAACTTTCCTACTATTGCAAATACAATCAGCAGTCGGCTAATTATTTACCTTACAGGTTTCACAACATCAATCATCATTCTATTGTGTAACAGTCAACTAAAGACAAGAGACACGTGTTACTATATCACATGACCCTATTCAGTGTCTCATGATGTTGTGTTTCTCGACAATATCAGATATGACTGGGTGATGCAAGTTATTAATTCACATGGTAACACCTTAAAACCCTTTCATAATATAGGCATAATGTCACATGACAATAAAAAAAATGATTCAATAAAAAAGTTGAAAACAATGATATTATGAAGGCCCTAATTTAATTATTAAGCCAGGCACTGTACGATACGACAAAATGTGATTAAACTTACTGTACGGTAGTTCAAAAAATTGAACTTTACCCCATTTGTCCTTCAGTAATACTTTCATGTGACCAATCATGAGACAGAATTACCATGTTGTTAGATCACATGACTTACTGAGCATTAGAATATCGAAGAGAGAGATGAAAGAAAAGTTGCATGCAGTTCATGTGAAAGTCCTAGCTGGAAACAAGTACATCCAATTGTGTTGTATCACGTCACATCCAAGTGAATAGGCAAAAGGGACAGGGGCTGTAACCCCAAAGAAAAAAATTTTTCCCCCTACAGAGTCAAACTTGAAAGTTAGCATTTACCTTAATCCATTTACGGTATCTGGCCACCTAAAATTTTTTTGGCTCTCCTGGAAGCTATATCTTCCCCTTTACTATATCTTGTCTGGCAACAGGCCTGGTTGCCTTGTATCATATTTGAACCAGTCTGGCTGGATAGCTTACTTTTTCTTCTACATTTCTTTGGGGCAGTAATTCTTCAAATAAAATGCCATCCATATAGAGTTAGTAACAGCATGTGCATTTATGTAAGACATGGCTAATATTCAAAGGGACTTGCAAGTTTACAGATACAGTACATGTAAACTTTACAGAATATCCATATTAAACTCCACCCCATTTGTCTGTGTCCTCCTCCTCCCACAATTTTTAAGGTATGGCGCTTACAGTAATTTATATTTGCTATGTGATTTTCATCATCCTGAAAAACTTTGGGACACTACTGTACGGGTACCGTACATGTAGTTGATGTTGTTACATCAGTCCTGGCTAATGACCAAGTTCAATATGTCATGTCTTCCATGCCAGCCCAACAAAAGGATCATGAGGTACTGGTCTCATTAAAACTAATAAAAACCCTTTTCCCCTTCTCTATTACACCAACTGCCTCAAGGCTGGACATTGCCATTGTCCAGATCATGACATGTGATACAGCTTGTTGGAAAGAGATAATTAATTGGCTCGGCGATGGAGATACTGTAGCCTCGGGCGTTAGAAAGTGACATAAAATCCTACCCCACGAAAGTCCAATTTTGTGGGGTTGGAAATCTAACAATTTTATTGGGTTCAATACGACATGTAAGTAAGTGAATGTGCACAGCTTATACAGGTTTATATATACTCTACAGTACCTGCCTGGAGTTAGATGAGATTTAACGACACACCAACACGAATGTGTCATATATGTGTCAACTAGATAAAAAGGTGCAGTTTTTAAAATATGGTTTCAAACACGGTTCAAGTTCAAGTCCGGCTGCAAATACAAGCTCAAACATAGTGCAAGTCCTTCCCTTCAGTCACCTCTTATGACAGGTGGGAAATACTGTGGGCATATTCCACAACCCCCTGCCCACAGGGGGCAGTACATACCTGGAGTCACATACAGTATGAGAGTTAAGCCCACAATTAACATGTACAGGTCCTTATATTATCTGACACTACTCAGTGTTGTACTGTAGTATGATACAGAGCTACGTACTGTAAACCCAGAGCTACTGTCACGGTAAACCCAAGAAGCATGCATCCACATGTAATGGTTACAACTGCATGTTGTGACACAAAATTACCCTAAACCTCTCACCCTAACATAAACCTTAAATAACCTTACCCTATCCGAAAATTAACCCTCGCATAGAACTGTCAGAACGTATCCATAGAGATGTCTGAACAAAGCGATATTCATCAGAACATAGAACAGTCACTCATGTAATACTTACATTTCCTCTCAGAGATTTATCAAGAACAGCACGTCTTTTACATTTTTGTAAGCTAACTGGGGGACACTACCCTTTTTATTACAAATGTGTAAAACTAGCTACACAAACTTCCTCTATGCTAACATAGTGTGAATTCGGAATGAGACCCAGATTTATACAGTACACGTACAGGTCTAATTCTATTTCAGGGTCCTTCCTACATAATTTTGCACGATCGATTTCTTATTTTCCTGAGACTGCATATCAAACCCTAGGCTGGGCTTTCAATGTGCACACCTTAATTATCTTACAGTATGTTTACTCTTGAACTACACTTCCTCTTTAATCCAAGACTGTATACACTAATCCTTTTCATTACTATTTTTACAAACATTCACAAAAAAGCTGTACTTCCTTCATGCTTAATGGTCAATCCAGCATGAGATGCTTGTGAATAATAATAGTGAATAAATGGAAAGTGAATGTGAATAAATGTGAAAATGTGAATGTGAATGTGAATGTGAAATGTAAATGTAAATGAAATGTAAATGTGAATCTGAAAATGTGAATAAATGGAATGAGATAACACACAGAAGGAAGAAGCACTTTGCTTCCACTTTGCTCTGAATTATCAGCTGAATGTTACAAATATCTTTAATGTTTCCATTATGATATAATAAGATAATAGTGAACCTGACAGACAACTGGATGTAAAACAAAAAGTTAATAATTTTATAAAGGCTTTATGATACTGCTATCCAGCCTGTCCTAGAGCATTTTAACTGTTTTATACTACCAAGTATAGGCTGTCACAAAACAAACTGCCACTGAAATCATAGAAACTTCCTTATTGCTAATGGGGTAACACTATGAGCCACAAAACATCTAAACATCTGACATACACACACAAGAGATAACACGTAGAAGGAAGAAGCACTTTAGAAGCACTTTGCTTCCACTTTGCTCTGAATTATCAGCTGAATGTTACAAATATCTTTAATGTTTCCATTTACAATGTATCTCTAATGAATTTAAACCCAAAATTAACATGAAGACAAACCCAGGAGTTCTTCTGAATGAATTTAACAATTCAGCAACAAAAAGCAACAAAACATAAAAGAGAGTGAATTATGATATCTATAACTGTGATATACTGATTGGCGCTATAAAAGCCTAATTTATTATTAATTTATTATATATACCAGGGTATAAAAACTGGAATTTGAGGTACAGTAACAAGAACTTAACCTTTATTGAAGGGTTAAAGACAGATTTGCACCACCCCAAGTATGAATTTCACATACAGTAGGGGTAAGCAAAAGTCTCAACTGGTGACTGCTCTGTGATTGCCATCAGAGTTACAAAATTCAAAAGATGCAGAGCAGCTCATATTATGCAGCATGGTCAGAGTGTTTTGATTACACATTAGGGCCTTGTATACTCACCAGGGTGTGGCCTTAAACAATAAACTGTGTTTGTGCCTGCACAAGGAGAAACTAAAGACAGTTATGGGCTGGGCTTGAACTAGATTAATTGGGAGAATTGGAACTGTCCGAGATGAGATTTCCCCTTTAAAGACCCTCTAAGCTCACCCCAGACAGTAACAATTCTCCCAACTAACCTAGCTTCTAGCCCCACCTCCAATTTAAGCATGAACGACTGTCTACTAGTAAAACACTTCCAAGACAGAGCCACAGTAGCGGACACTGAGTTTCAATTGCTGAAGGCAATATTGAACCAGAATGCAAAAATTTATTGAGGTTTCAATGATATATACAGTACGTTAATTCTATTCCAAATAATTCCACGATGTCCCATATCTGTCAGCCACTAATACTGGTCAAATGCTATCTTAACATGTTGGAAAAATAATTTTAGGTTCATATTTGATCTTGGGAACTCTAAGGAAATTTGCATTTTGACCTCTGATGACCCAAGATGACGATCTTGAGAATTCTTGGGAAAATTTGCATTTTGACTTCTGGTGAACCCATGGGATGATCTTGGGATTTCTTAGGAATTCTTGGAAAATTTTGCTTTTTGACCCCTGTGACCCCAGATGACCTTTCACCTCCACCAAAAACAAAAGCATTCATCTTTTCACCATAACACATCCACATACTACGTATGAAATATATCCAAGCTTCCTACCTGGAGATAACGTGTTAACAAGGTTTTCAGTGTTTGACTCCCAGAGACCTCAGATGACCTCTGACCTCCACCAAAAATAACAGAGTTCATCTTCTCATCATAACACATCCACATACTGTACCATGTATGAAATCTATCTGCGCTTCCTAACTGAAGATATCATGTTTTAACAAGGTTTTCAGTATTTGAACCCCAGTGACCCCAGATGACCTTTGACCTCCACCAAAAATGACAGCATTCATCTTTGCATCAAAACGCATCCACATACTAAGTATGAAATCTATCCAAGCTTCCTACCTGAAGATACCATGTTAAAAAGGTTTTTCAGTGTTTGACCCCGTGACCATCTATGACCGTTGACCTCCACCAAAAACAATATGATTCATTTTCTCACCATAATGCATCTACATACTAAGTATGAAATCTATCCAAGCCTTCTAGCTTGAGATATCATGTTAACAAGGTTTCAGTGTTTGACCCCTGGTGACCCCAAATGACCTTTGACCTCCACCAAAAACAATAGTTCTTTCCCTTACCATAAGCACCTACATACTATGAAATCTATCCAAGCTTTCTAGCTTGAGGTATGTTAACAAGGTTTTCAGGGTTTGACCCCAGTGACCCTGTGACCTTTGACCTCCACCAAAAACAATAGTTCTTTCCTTTACCATAACGTATCCACATACTACATATGAAATCTATCCAAGATTCCTACCTTGTGGTATGTTAACGAGGTTTTCAGGGTTTGACCCCCTGTGACCCCAGTGACCTTTGACCTCCACCAAAAACAATAGGATTCTTTCGCTTACCATACAGCATCTACATACTAAGTAGAATATTTATCCAAGCTTCCTAACTCGAGATATAGTGTTAACAATGTTTTCAGCATTCGATCCCCGATGACACCAGATGATTTCTGACCTCCACCAAAACAACAGGGTTCTTTTCCTCACCCATAATGCATCTACATACTAAGTCTGAAACTTATCCAAGCTTCCTGTCTCGAGATATCGTGTTATGAAGGTTTTCAGAGTTTGACCTCTGGTGACTCCAAATGGCCTCTGACCTCCACCAAAACAATTTAGGGTTTTTTCCCTCACCATAATGCATCTACATACTAAGTATGAAACTTATCCAAGCTTCCCATCTCGAGACATCATGTTAACAAGGTTTTCAGAGTTTGACCTCTGGTGACCCCAGATGACCTTTGCCCTCCATCAAAACAATAGGGTTCTTCCTCTTACCATAACACATCTACATACTAAGTAAGATATTTATCCAAGCTTCCTGTCTCAAGATATCGTGTTATGAAAGTTTTCAGAGTTTGACCTACCTTGAGGTCTGTTAACGAGGTTTTCAGGGTTTGACCCCCAGTGACCCTGATGACCTTTGACCTCTACCAAAAACGAGAGGATTCTTTCTCTTACCATTACGCATCTACATACTAAGTAAGATATTTATCCAAGCTTCCTGTCTCGAGATATCGTGTTATGAACGTTTTCAGAGTTTGACCCCCAGTGACCGGATGATCTTTGACCTCTACCAAAAACAAAAGGATTCTTTCTCTTACCATAATGCATCTTCATACCAAGGAAGATATTTATCCAAGCTTCCTGTCTCGAGATATCGTTTTATGAAGGTTTTCAGAGTTTGACCTCCAGTGACCCCAGATGATCTTTGACCTCCACCAAAACAATAGGGTTCTTCCTCTTAATATGGGGCATCTATGTACCAAGTTTGAAAACTGTCAGTTTCCCTTCTCGAGATATTTGTTAACAAGCCTAAGTGTCACAAACACACGCCAGCACAGTTGCATAGGTTTCTCTTATCATCGAAACCAAAAACAGTGTGTAACTATGAGCCTAATTAGGAACACAACTGACTGTCCAAGTCATCATTACCATCCAGAGTAGTGCTATTATTGTTTGAATGAATGCCAATCAAAGTTCAGTTACCAACTGGATTTAGAACTACAATATGGGGATATCTAAATATATTTGGGGGGATACCATAGCTCCTTTAAGGCTTGAATCAAGCTTTGATATGTGGCAGAGGAGTAAATGTCTTACAGGAGGCTAAAGCATTCTGGTACTTGGCATTAAATTTGAAATCCACCAGCCCTCTTCTGTTTTTCATAAACTTTACATCCAATTTTCTCCACATCTCTTGTTATCAAAATGTGAATGCATGAGAGCTCATGCAGATTTCACAAACTTCAAATTTTCCATTAAACAATAACACTTGAGACAAACACATGCAAGCCTACACCTTCTACTTATGCATAGCAATACACGGTAGGATGGTGTGAAATAGCCAACTAACTGCACTGAAAATTAAGGGCTTCTAAAGTATTTCTGTTTTACCGTTCATTCTGTGAGAGACTTGGGCTACAATGATGGTCTAAGCAGTAAACTGAGAAGGTGTGAATCAATTTGTAAAGGGTTACACCTCTCTGTTCCGAAACCCGCACCCGTTACACTTTCACCCAAACCTAACCCTAACCTACGTAAACCTTCTCTTAATACTGACATTTGTGTACCCTTTGGGAATATAGAGACATCGGAACAAAGAAACGTCAGACTAGAGAACTGCCCCCTTTGTAAAGCACTATTGTGTAGTAATAAGCAGATTTGGGCTACTGCTATGAACAGGAAAGGCATAGCATTTTTGTTTAGGGGGAATTAGTACTGTAGGTGAGAATCACAAGTCACCAAATTAAGACAGTTTACTTCTGAAGCCTCATTTAGTTGTTAAATTGCCGAACATCATTTTAATGAAAAGATATTAAAGCAAAACACGGGATAGAAAACTTGCTAAAACTTCCCTCGTATTTTTAAAAGGTAATCCATTTAAACGCTTGGTTGAATTTGGCGCTGTTTAAACACCCGATTGTTTGTATAACCATTTAAATGTTCGAAATAAGTTGAATCAATACGAAAGTATGTTTACTGAATTTAACATTTTTTCTTTAAAGGTCAAGAGCAGTCGTCCCAAACTTATTTTGAAGCAACAGCTAAATCTCACAATTTTCTTCTTATTTCTCTGCAAAGTATCTTTCACAATATTTTAGGACTTCAATATTGCATATTCAAGGTAAACCAATCAGTTACTTCTAGTAAATTTCACGTTTGAGGAGAAAAAATATTGTCACATGACTCTCAAGAGCCAATCATGAAACAGGACAGTCTACTACACTACTTCAAGTTGGGGTGACTGCATATCCCCTTTAAATTGACATGGATTACTGTCAACAACAAACTGCTAGATGCAAAATTTGTAAATTGCTGTACATACAAAATAAAAAATGAATAGCAGTTTTGCTATGCAAAACAATATCCTTAAGGCGGGACCCTGTGTACTAAGTACTGTAAGTGGCTTCTGTGTTTAACCCTAACCCCACCCTAACTACTGTAAACCCCTAAGCCTATCCTCACCCTATAACCTCCTTATACTATAAACCCAAAGGTGTCAGAGTATAGAAACAGCATTACAAAGAGATGTTGGCACAAAAAGCAGTTACAGCACCTTACATAATACCCTGCCCCAATGATATCCCCAGTACAACTGCAATCTAGATTCTTAGTCACTTAGCAACCAATCATTTTCTACTTAAATGCTGAATCCAGCTAAAAATTAATGGATACATGTACTCTAGTTCAACAGTGACTGTGACTAAGACTAGTTCAAAATAGATACCATATTGAAGCAGAGACTTTGACTAGACTGTGAGACTGAATCCAGCCATGCCATGAAAATGCCCCGTACAGAAATGCACACTTCTAAATTCCTAATTGTCACACCGCGATTTCCGCAGTTTATTCACGATTAATACAAGCTAGTATAACATTGGTATTCCGCACAGTGGTCGGTAGGACTAATTTTCCTATGGATTAAGTTAATTTGAATAAAATGTATGCACACTGGATGCCTGCTCAGAAGTATGTGGAGAAGGGTATACACGGGCCTTTGATCGGGTTTTCAGCAGAACATTTATACTCATGCATGATCGATAGATTATCACTATGGCAACTGCTGATACTGCTTTTCTGTGTAGAGCTGTTCTGGGAAAAGATAACCAGCTTAAGAGAGATAAGAACTGCAGACAGGAAATGAGTCACTCAAAAAATAAACATTGCTGTACATGAAAGGCTGCACAATTTCTGTCAAAATCTGTAAGGAGCCTTGCTTGACATGGCCCACGATGGCTTTAGTCAAGTAGTGACTTCGACCATGACTGAGATTTAAGTCAATTGGATGCTGTACCTGATAAGGGCTCCCCTTGGGTTTCACAAAGTATCAAGTGGTACAAGTCCACAAGAGTTCAGAGCACATACAGCATGCAGCACTTCAGATCCCAACTTCCACAGTACTGAGCTCAATCAACATTCATGTGCTGAACTTACAGTACCAAGCCCATAAACATGTGAGGCAGCAATTAAAGCAATTTTCTGTGAAGTGGTTGCCTACAGTACAAAACTTGCCAAAAACAATTTGGTGGCCAACTCAATGAAAGAATGCCAAGGGAAACTCATTTCAGGGAGTAATTAACTGCAGAATTTAAAATACCTGCACATTGGACATTGTAAAACATCTAAGATATTTGTACAGTACAGTAGCTCTGTTCTGGAAAACATCAGGCTGTAGCATCTACTTAAAGGTAACTCATCTACAGGGATACCCCTTGACTGCATCCAGCCTCATACAGTAAGTGATAAAAGTCGGAACAAACCCAATGTACTGTAACTAACTAGTATTGGGCCAAAATTTCCAGAAAGCAAAACCAGTCTGACAGCTACAGTACAGTATTTCATTGAAGAATTTGCCTGAAATGATGATGACAGCTTGTCCATTTTTAAATTTGTACAGTAATGAAAGACCATGTGAAACCTAGCTGCAGGTACTGTACATCAAGTTGTTATAAGCATCTTCCACAGACCCTTTTCCAAATAGCAATTACAAAGGATTATGGGATACGTTTTGGTATGGGTCATTTTTGTCAATGGCATTTTACTGTGGACAAAAACGACGCACACCAAAACTATATCCCACAATCCTTTGTAATTCCTATTTGGAAAAGGGTCTATGTAAGAATCTGTACAGTAGCCAAATAATTTTAAAAAACGTGTAAGTGCAGTAGACTCTTCTGTAGTGGCTCCGCTAAGCTCTCCCTACATTTGGCTAGGCTAGTCCACTTAACTGTTAGTTTCCTGACCTGTTAGTATTTCCTCATTTTCCAAATGTTAGTTTCCTCACCAGTATTACTGGAAAGGAAACTAAGGCCTTAATCTTTATTGTGTAACCTATCTTATGAAGACCAAAAATTCTTTTTTTCAGTGACAAATGATGAGATACGTCTTCATAAATTAGGCCTATTTCTTACATTTTTCACACTTTGCAGGCTTACCTCTTCCCTCAAAGCTAACGTTAGGGCTATTCTGCATTTAGATTTTGGCATACACAAATCTCTCCTGTCTGTTTCAACTAACAATTACATTACTCTAGATTCCTCCCCAAAAAGCATATATGTTTCTTTAGCCCTTGAACAGGATTGAGCATTACTGTACATTCTAGGGCTTGAAATAACCGGGAGCACCGACAGCCATGCCTGCTGGGCCCTTACTTTACAGCCATGGTGCCCCTCAGTCATGCAATGTCTTATGAAATAACAAAGACCGACAGCCAATTTGCTCATTTTGGCTGTGCCCTTTTTCAAGCTTATTTCGAGCCCTGACATTCCTAAGCTAAACACTACATTTCTGGACCATTGCCCCACACACTTGAAATTTCAACTCAATTGCCAGTCTCAGTCAGGGATTGTCATGCACCTTTCATGTCCCCAAAAAGTTTCCTTTTCTCAGTCACCAATAGCACCACATTTACTTGGCACACAAGTCTTTTCCCAAATGAATACTCAAAAGTGGTGAGTTTTAACTTGACAATTCGGCTTGAATCAATGGACAGTACAGGGTACTTTCAAAATTTTCTGATAACCTAATTAGAAATGTGATCTTGTTTGGGGTCAGAGGTCACACCCAGCAGTACCACAGGAAGTTGCCTACTTTGGGATGCCTTAGATATTCCATAGAGTACTGTACTGTGCACTGTTCCCCTTATTGCAGATCAAGAGCAGGCACAGTTCACTTCACAGTGTCACTGTAGCAACCTATGTGCACAACTAAGTAATAAACGTTCATAATTACTGTATGTGGTACCAGGGAGCTGTTATCCGAATGGAGAGAGCTTGAGAAGTTTAATTTATGTTAATGCTTTAAATAGGTCTTTAAGAATGAAAAGATTACCAACTGTTAGCTGTTGATTAGGACTTAGGCCCTTTATTTAATGCTTTCAGTTGGATGAACTATCTCCTTGCGACTTAATTCATCTGTACTAAACAAGGGGCTTAAATTGAGCAATGCTTTGATGTGTAGGCTGGTACCACCAACCATAAGATGACAGGGTTTTTTAAACTCAAAACGACTGTTTAATAGAACTAGATCAATACAAATGCCCCTACTTCATCTAAAGAGACCATATGCAAATGAGCTTAAGAGACAGAAGTCTAATTCTTTGACTACATTCTGACAAGTTTCCAGAATAAACAAGATATAAATCTTTGTTCACAATTTTTCATAAAATCAAGCCGATGTGGTCTCATTCGCATCACCGAGCGTCACCACAGAGAAAATATATTTAGTTTTTCAGGCGACTGGCAATGCCATGGCAATGGATAAAGTCGCCACAGTTCTACTCATGATGTAGCAGACGAGAAACCTCTTTGTGCTTACTTCCTAAGCCAGCTTAGTTCTTATTGAAATCTATAGAGCAAGATAATTGAATGACTTAATAGGTGACCCAGCTTTAATACGCAAACCTCACTTCAAAGGGAACTGTCTTGAGCTCCCTCCTGTCGGATAACAGCTCCCTGGTGGTACGTAAGAACTAGGCTACTGCATGCCTGAGGATACGTATGCAGTGACTGCAAAGCCCTGTAGCCCCTGAAAAACAGAGCTTCAATCTTGCAATGTATTCTGCAATTGTGCTGCTTATTTAAAAGGTCACTTAAACTAATTCAACCTTAACTAACCTTATCCCTAACCGAACCCCTGGTGGAATGTTACCCCTTGACTGAACCCTGTTAAAACATCAGGCTGTTCTCTATAATAAGAAAGAAATAAAAATAAAAAAATACATTACCCTGCTCTAACTGTACTGAGTTTACCTCAGTAGGCCAGGCCTACTATATGCTGTAGCCCCAGATTGGAAAGCTTGCAATGGTGTGCGGGGGATATTTATAATGGCCAAGAGAACTTCACGTTCAATACTATCTAAGCTGAGTGCCACCATGAGTTGGCATGGAACATAGCAAGAAAATTTAAGCCAAAACTACCTCCCACATTGCAGGAAATTGCCTTCCCCAGCCAACTTGCTTGGTTGCTGCCAACAAGTTTGAGCGGTTGCAAGTGTCAGTTGTTAAATTGCGCGGCTTGCAACATCGAAATTCATATTTTTGCACGGGGGATATATCCCCCGCGCAGGGCAAACTTTCCAATCTGGGTAGTGTATAGGCCTAGTCTAGAAATAGCGGTAGCCTAAGCTGAACGTTACTCAGTACGTTGGAGCAGTTAACAGCCTACCCACTCACGTACCATAGCCGACCTCGAACTGGTCGGCGGTGCAGCACGGTTGCACGTCTGCTTTTGTCTCTTGCACTGAGATGAGACCTACCACCACGAAAAACACTGCTACTATCGATTTCATTTTTTCAGGTCAACTTCCTTGCTCTTCACAAAAGGGAAACAAATCTCGTTCTAATAGTTGAACCTGTGATTTCTGTCTTCTGGACGGGTTGAATTAAGTGCGGTACGGTGACGATGCAGACAACCGAGAGCATGCACTTTGGGAGAATATTGTTTGATACGGTACCCCAAGTGCACATGTGATTGTATCACATGAACCGATTTATGGTGTTATTGCATAACGTCAGTTCTATAAATAGAAAACGTTGTTGGATGGTATAAAATAATAAAATACATTTGCCAGCCAAGCTGACGCAGCTGCCCTGGCGTCGCTTTGTAATTACCCGTAGGCCTCGGGCTACACCGTATTTACACAACCGGGTTGCCTCTTTTTTGCCTCGGTATATCATTCCAGATCATTCCAGGGAGTTGCCACTTCGATTCGGCTTGAGGCAATTCCCTGGTAATACAAACAGCTGATCCAGGGTTTAGGGAAGAGCGGTGTAGGGGGCGCACTTAAAGTTGTGATGCTAAGCGTATCGGAGACCAAGGGTCTAATACATTTTTAACCAATTTGAAAGCAAGTTAGGTCCAAACATAGAATAGGATATAGGAACTAGAGTGCTCACTCCCCGAAACAGCTGTGATCGCAAGGGGACTCGGCCGCCATTCAGTTTGTACACACATGTTCGCACACGTACAGCATAGCTTCTTGCCTCCACCAATGGTAGACGGTGCATCATAGAGCAGGATATCCTGCTCTATGGTCCCCATGTAATCACAGCGGATTTACGTAGGCCTACGCGGTATTAGGAATGCGCACTCCAGTTCCTATATCCTACTCTATGGGTCCAAAATGGTTTAGTCTCCGACGGTCAATCGTTGCGCTGTGCGCATCTATAGTGGGAGAAACATGGCGACATTTGGTGCTTTTCGTAACTAAGAAGAGGTATATTAATTCTCCCTCGCAATTCACGAAGAATCACTTACAGTAGTACTTTTGTTGGTGTTGGAACGCTATTTTACCTTAGTTCGATTATGTAAGTGTTGGCGCTGCAAATTAGTGGCATGTCGCCAATATCTGAGATTTATTTTCAACTTTAAGAGCCGCAAAGCGAAGATAAGATATACTAATTAAGTTGCCTACTGAGCGGCCTCGCTTACGCATAAACTGTGCAATCCTTAACGTCAATTTCTGTCTACGTTTGAAATATTACTTAGGGCAGCGGTCGGCAAACTTTTTGGCTTGGTGGCCCAAATTTTCTATTTCGGAATCTTGGTGGCCCCTATTGACGGGTTGGTGAGAGCAGCAGGCGCGAAGCCAGAAATTTTTCAAGGAGGGGCGAAACCTGTGGACTGATCGTCTACGCGTAGCGCCTCCAGAGTTGGCGCGAAGCGTACAGAAAATTGTGGCCAAAAATGCCCGCCAGATCGCTGGAAATGGCACTTCCTGGGCCTATATTTAGCGCACATAAATAGGGGAAATACTAGCGATATCGTAAAAAAAAAAAAAAAAAAAATAACAAATACAAAAATATGCTCGGCGGCTGCCCTTCCCCCTTCCCCCTCCTTGGCCACGCGCCTCGGGAGAAATTTGATTTGACTTGGTTATGCAGCCTAGAACTGGATTTTTCGTATCATCATTAGTTCCTAAAATAAATATAGCAACACCTTTCACTCCAACTTACGTACATTGGAACACAGTTATTAACGGATTAATTGTGGAAGGACCGCTCAGTGTGCGAAACAATTCCAATGGAAGATTATTCTCGTGTTAATAAAAAAAAAATACTATTTTCACTGATTTTTTTTTTTTCATTTCCCTTGTGAAATACGTAGCCCTACAACTACAATGTACCCATGCACACTTATCTGCTGTCGATGAGCGATAACCTACGTATTATTTTGCAGCCAGTGCAGCGTACCCCCAGGGAGCATATAGGATGAATCCCTCAAATTCAGTCTATGATAATGGCATATGTGGTTGCTGTGAACGGAACACCTAACTGATTAGTCGGTTCTTAGATTAGAAACGCTCGCATTACTTATTTTTAATGAGAAATTTGGCAACAATTTTTTTCTCTCTTGAATCTTTTTCGCGACCCTCCGAAATTTTTCGCGACCCTCAAAAGGGGTCGCGACCTCCACTTTGCCGACCGCTGACTCAGGGGATAAATGAGAGAGTGCCCCGTCTTAAATGTGATTCGAGACCGACAATGACGTCATCATAGAGGCTGAGTGGACCGAGGCGACAGCCGAGGTCCGCTGCCACTGTGATGACGTCATCGGAGGTCTCGAATCACATTTAAGACGGGGCACCTGTTTTTATCCCCCATTCATAAACACTCAACATTAAAATGTTGGGAATCGACAAAAATGTTGAATTTTCGACAAAATTTTACAGATCACATTTTAACTCTCCCAGTTAACCGTTAGGACTCTATTATAACGTCATGATTAGTTTCTTGCGATAGTAGCGAACAACTTCAAGTCAAAAGAAAGTGGACAACCACGCAAATATTTCCACTTTACATATTGATTGGAATCTAAATTCATCGAACGAAATTAAATTGAAATAATATAACGTAAAATCGTTTATCTCTGAATTATCATACATCGTTGTAGAGATGAGGCTGAACATTAAAACAAGGAAACTAACTTCTAGCTGGCCATAGTTCACAGTGAAGTTTTCGTTCTACACTGCACTACACAAGAATTTGAAGGGGATTTTGAACCGGTCGAGTGACTTTAAGTCACTTCTACGGAATTTAGCCTAATAACAAAGGGGAATCGAGAGCCTGGAATCTAATATCAATGGGGCTGGCCTTAAAATGGGAGAGCAACAAAGCAGCGGACTGAAAAAAATTAAGGAAACGAAGCATTCCTTATCAATGTAGAGAAATTATATAACCTTTGCTTGCAAGAGCGCGGATCCATCTCCAAAGGTGGGAGGGGACTTTCACCATTTGTGAATCACCGTCCCGGGGGAGGGGTCTTTGGGGAGGGGGTGTCCCCCTCCATTTTGAAAAAAAGGAAATTTGAAGGTGTCTATATGGCAAATGGTGCCATATTTGGGCGCAATTTAGCTTTTAAAACGTAGGGTCAATTCGTAATCTATGTTATATTATTGAAAAAGTGGAGGAACTTTCTGGAGATGCTCACTTTGGGTCACAAATGTAATAACTTCATTTGCTAATATCTCGAGTAATACACGTCCGGTTTGAATGGAAGTTTTACCAAATTGCGGTGATTTAGTTCTCTTTCACTTACGAAAATTAACTTTTTTCTTAGACCCTTCCCACATTTCCTTAAAAGGGTCCAAGTGCACTTCCTGTCGAAATTTCGAGTCTTCTACGCCAGCAAGAAAGACTCCGCCCTTACATGCTGAACCCCTTCTCCTTTTTAAAGTCCTGGACTTGCACCTGATGTGAACGTCAGTCAAAATCAATTTTAGCGATGCTTTTTGTTAGTATATTTTGAAAAAGAGAAATAAATGTTAAAGCCTGGCTCATATTGAAAAGGGTGAACTGGTTCAAAAACCATTGCTTTATAGCAAATAACCAGTTCAACCAATTCAAATGTGGTACTAATCAATGCCCGGAAGTGACGTAAGTCTTCATAAAATAGTAAGTTTGGCCTAATCTCAGCCTAAATTTAACCCTAACTCTCAATTTAAACAATTATTTTGGGTCACTTATTCTAGGTTTAGGCCTAGGCCTAAATGGCTTTTCAAACCCCAAATTTGGCAAATTCTCACCAAAAACTTATTCCTTACCATCATCACTAGCCTTCACTTGTGGGCACCGATTCTAAATTAGTGCTTTGAAACTTGTCATAACAGGGTCTTTGTCAAAATTGCTACTCCTCTCTTTCCTACTTTCATCAGGCTCATTAGTGACGTTCTCGCCTCCGCAGTGCATACATATATGCCTGCACACTACGCGAGTGGTTTATCCCTTGGGGAATGAGAAACGACTAACTTTTCACCACATTAGAAGTCAACATGAACACACTTTCAATGTAACATTAATTAGTTATTTATCTCATATCTTTTTTCGTCCCATTTCTTCTTCTCTCCACTCCCGCTTTGACTGACGTCTGTCATTTTGTTTAGCTACTTGTTGTCGTGCTGCCCAAAAATCGCATGCAATAAGTTCAACAGTGTTTAACTTTCAACGACAAGGTCGCGCACGGCAAAAGTTAAGCAAAAGTCCATTCACACGCAACGACAAGATCGCGCACAACTTTTTCAGAAAATCGCACGCGACTTTGTTGCGTACGTGCGATAATTTTCATTCGACTAAAAACATTCATTCACACGCAACGACAAGGTTGCATACGACAACCAAAATCGCACGCGATCTTGTCGTATCGTGTGAATGATCCTTTAGAGAAAGTACACGCAAGGAAGAAACGACTGGTTGGTCGAGACACTGCAAATTTGGACTTAACTTTGCCTCCATGGGTGGGACATTCCGCCATTTTGACCTTGGTCTCTAGTCAATAAATACTCTTAAGCCTCATTCACACGATACGACAAGATCGCGTGCGATTTTGGTTACGTGCGACTTGTCGTATGCAACCTTGTCGTTGCGTGTGAATGAATGTTTTTAGTCGAATGAAAATTATCGCACGCAACAAAGTTGCGTGCGATTTTCTGAAAAAGTTGTGCGCGATCTTGTCGTTGCGTTTGAATGGATTTTTGCTTAACTTTTGTTGTGCGCGACCTTGTCGTTGAAAGTTAAACACTGTTGAACTTAATGCGTGCGATTTTTGGGCAGCACGACAACAAGTAGCTAAACAAAATGACGGACGTTGGTCAAAGTAGGAGTGGAGAGAAGAAGAAATGGGACGAAAAAGATATAAGATCAATAACTAACTAATGTTTTACATTGAAAGTGTGTTCATGTTGACTTATAATGTGGTAAAAAGTTAGTCGTTTCTCATTCCCCAGGGGATAAACCACTCGCGTAGCGTGCAAGCATATATGTATGCACTGCGGAGGCGAGTGCGTCAGTCTTGAACCTGATGAAAGTAGGAAAGAGAGGAGTAGCAATTTTGACAAAGACCCTGTTATGACAAGTTTCAAAGCTCTAATTTAGAATCAGCGCCCAAGTGAAGACTAGTGATGATGGTTAGGATTAAGGTTTTGGTGAGGATTTGCCAAATTTGGGGTTTGAAAAGCCATTTAGGCCTAGGCCTAACCTAGAATAAGTGACCCAAAATAATGGTTTAAATTGAGAGTTAGGGTTAAGTTTAGGGTAAGATTAGGCCAAACTTACAATTTTTTGAAATCTTACGTCACTTCCCAGCATTGATTAGTACCACATTTGAATTGGTTGAATTGGTTATTCACTATAAAGCAATAGTTTTTGAACCAGTTCACCCTTTTCAATATGAGCCAGGCTTTAACATTTATTTCTCTTTTTCAAAATATAACAAAAAGCATCGCTAAAACTGATTTTGACTGAAGTTCACATCACTGAGGTGCAAGTCCAGGAGTTTAAAAAGGGGAAGGCGTTCAACGTGTAAGGGCGGAGTCTTCCTTGCCAGCGTAGAAGTTTCGAAATTTCGATAGAAAGTGCACTTGGACCCTTTTCAGGAAATGTGGGAAGGGTCTAAGAAAAAAATTAATTTTCATAAGTGAAAGAGGAACTAAATCTACGCAATTTGGTAAAACTTCCATTCAAACCGGACGTGTATTACTCGAGATATTAGCAAATGAAGTTATTACATTTGTGACCCAGACTGAGCTTGAAACAAGTAAACATGGGCGTGGATCATGGGGGGTCGGGGGACGCGTACCCTCACTTTTTTGGAAGGGGGAGACATCTCCAAAAAGTCCCCCCACTTTTTCAATAATATAACATAGATTACGAATTGACACTACATTTTAAAAGCTAAATTGCGCCCAAATATGGCACCATTTGCCATACAGACACCTTCAAATTTCCTTTTTTTTCAAAATGGAGGGGGACACCCCTCCCCTAAGATCCCTCCTGCGGGACGGCGATTCACAAATGGTGAAAAGTCTCTCCCCCCCACCTTTGGAGATGGATTTGCGTCCTTGCAAGTAAAGGTTATATAATTTCCTCACATTGATAAGGAATGCTTTGTTTCCTTCATTTTTTTCAGTCTGTTGCGTTGACCTTGAAGTTAAATGGGATAGGACTTCTCCTTGGGGAATGTAAAGTTTGTAATCTTCCCATGCCTCGCATGCAATCACATTCCGATAACATGGGATTGTTGAGGAGAAAATTGGTTGCAAAATTTCAAGAAAAACAAAAGACTGCTCATTAATGTGGGGCTATACCCATAAATACACTCGCTCATACGACGACTTTTTCGTCATCCATTGCATCACATTGTATAAAATCGCGCACCTTTGTCGTATCGTTTGAACGCAGAAATGATGAACTTGGAACGATCTCTTGAAATACTTATACAGTCGCGCACAACCAAAGACAAGTCATTCACACGCAACAACTTTGTGGGCAACGAATTTTGCTTAACTTGGCGCGACAAGTCGTGCGCGACGAAAGGTTGCGCGAAAATCCATTCACACGAAACGATTTGTTGCACGCGATGGTTGCGTACGACAGATCGCGTTAAAAAATCGTATCGTGTGAATGAGGCTTAAGTTGTGATGTGATGCTAAGAGTATTGTGGCGAAAATGTACTATACTCATAGAGTAGGATATACTAGTAGGAACTAGAGTGCTCACTCCCCGAAACAGCTGTGATCGCAAAGGGCTCGGCCGTCATACAGTTTGTACACACATGCTCGCACACAGCATAGCTTCTTGCCTCCACCTATATGGTAGACCATGTAGATCAGTGTGGTAGATGCAATCACAGCGGATTTACGTACGCGGTATTAGGAGTGCGCACTCCAGTTCCTATATTCTACTCTATGACTTTACTCGCCTAGTTTTTCCTAGACAGCGCCATCTATCTTGTAAAGTTGAGGAATGTTTTGTCTAGACCCCCTGGACGCACATTATTCAGTAGAGCTCATGCGGTCTTCTGCAGGAGCTTCATTTCACTTGTTTTAAATGCTTATTACCTAAGCTCGGTTCGTGATGGGCACATGGTCAACGACCAGGGCTCATGTGTCCAGAACCCTTGGGATGATGAAAACATTCATGTCATAAAAGTAGACATTTGACCAAGGTTATAACCCCTTCAACCAATCAGAGATGGACGGGTTTCCGTTTATACTGAAGGGAATTTGAAATAAAAGCCCGTGTTTTCAGAAAATCGGGGCTGCTGCTGTTTGGCTGATGCCATAGCTCACAAATATGCCCTATTCTGAAGCTGTTAATTTTCCGAAGTTGTTAATTTTCCGAAGTTGTAATTACTAGAGCTTCTGAGTCAGAAGTTGCTCCTCCGAGAAACCATAAATTGCAATTCGTGTTCATTGCGTTTTAAGTCTTGTGGAGTAAGAAATCGCTCCGGTATTCCAAATGGATCGACAGAATAATTCTGAAGGTTATTTCACTTTTTAATATTACTATTTTACTCTACGCAAAACCTTCATCAAATTTTTGTTTGAAGAGCCAGTATCTTCTTTGTTTTTATAGGTCTACAATAATTCCTGAATTATTTTTATAGGTCTATAACAATTCCTGAATTGTTTTTATAGGTCGATAATAATTCCTGAATTTGCTAAGTAGCACTGTCTTCGGTTCATGGGGCTGGGTACTATACATCTTTACCAGACTCAAATGTTCCATTACTGAGAAACAAACTCAACCTACAGGGGATGCCGGGGTCCAGGGGCCTTATGCGGATCCACGGAAGCAAAGCAATTCTGAAGGCTTTAATAGTCCAGAGTAGCTCCAACTTATTTGTTTTAAATGGTCAACATTTCCGGCGGCAAATTAAAACAACTTCCAAATAAGAACCTATACCCGCTAACGTTTGAAGTGTGATCGTCAGTTTGCGCCTTAACACCTAATAAGTCACATACCATTTTATAATTTTCTGAGACGGTTAGATCGTAGGTGAACGCGGCGTCTCCCCATACCGAAGTGCCAGGGGCACGTGTCTCCCACAGCCCAAAGAGGGCCAAGGAGGGGGAGGGGGGCAACCCTCTTAAAAATTTTCACCCCTAGAAAATAAGAATGCTATTGCCTATGCCTTAATGCATTTTAGGATATCTCGACCCCTAAACAAATTATCCCACCCTCTCCCGTTCATTACCTTGTCTGGCTATGGGCCTGGTCTCCCATGATTCATGGTCGCAATTAGCCATTCCTCTGTTGCCGTACCATGGAGGTTCTTTTTGATAACACCCTGCTATTTGGTTTTCCGCGAAAGTCGACACTTTGGGAACATCCAGATGACCTTAGCAAATGAAAGCTTCTTACATACTCCTGGTTGTCATTAGGGACTTCCATGTCAATTGTAAGACAAAAGACCTTATGCACATAACGTCACAGTCATAAACTCCGGAGTGTATAAGCTCGGACAAGCACGTGCACACTTTTGTACACCCATTATAAAGTACAGCATGTCCTCAGTTCAGGGCGGTTATCAAATAGGAGATGTCGTCAAGCATAAGATGATTCACATATTCCACAAGGCTTTGTGACATGTTCGGGCCAATCAAACTTTACAATTCACTCAGAAGCTCCCTATCAATAAATAAAGGCTACACAACCATATCTGCATATTCACTTTCTGTGTATTTTGTCTACTTGCATAAAATCTGTAAGACACTTATTCCAAAAGGAGATATTTTTTTATAAAATTCATCATCACATTCAACTCTCTGATTCATCTAACTTCATGATTTTTTAATAGTTTTTACATCTACAGGTAGAAAATCAACAATAATTACTTTCCTGAAGTATGCCTGAAGGCAATTCCAAATTTCGCAAGTCTAAAACACTAGATAAAACTTTGAAATATTTCAGTACTGCTTTTCAGATACGATTTCTGATTATTTCATAAAGCGATATCAAATCCTTTAAAGCAAATGTCACCATGAAAATGATCTTTAATACTTCCAGCTCAATAGGTTTACTGGCATACTTGTGTACAATCCACTCTAGGAATTTGTAATTATACCTTGGACATCCCAAGGGCATTGACACATCAATGACATATAGTAAAATCTAATTTGAATTTAAGTTTATGTAAAATTCTCTACTTTTAAATTTTTTTAGCTTGTTAAAGTATTTTCCATGTATCTGTTCTCAATTCCAGGCTTGGGGGGATTACATCTGGATGTAGTCGATTACAATTACGATTACTTCAGATTTTACGACTACGATTACAGCTAACAATGAAAGTAGTCGATTATGATTACACTGCAATGTAATCATGATTACATTTTGTTGAAATGAGAGTAATGGACTAAGAGGAGGAATTAATAGCATATGTGCTTCCAATAGCTGGTACTAGGAGTCTCCTGGCTCAATGCTCATGGAAGTTTTTATCAGTAGAGCTAAATACATTTAGATGTTGCATTTTGTCAGGTTGACTGTTATTGTTTTATTAATGCACTTGTCAATATTGTAACCACACTACCCCCCTTTACCATACCCCGGCCATAGTGGGGCTGTTGCAACAGTTTTGCCACGGATGTGCAATTTAGTTTGTCCCCACTATGTCGGGAATTTGATGAGACTTTTAGCCGGGATGTGCATTGCAAAAAAAGGGCTTGGAGAGTTGCCAAGGGATTTGCAAGAAGAATAAGCGGGTAAATCGCAGGACCTGGTGGGGGACTTAGCAATGTATGTAGCTACCAATGATATACTAGGCCATCACCCACTGTATGTGCCAAAGAAAACCAATACATACGTACATCACATATGCCATCAAAGCATTTGAGTGCCTATCATACTCTGGGCACGTACTCACTGCACTCTACTGTTTGATGGTCCTTACATACAGTGCATAGGTTATTTTGGAAACCATATGTACTGAGCAGGAATAGTTGTTGGAACGTAGTATTGCATTCAGATTACAGATGTAGATGACTGAAAAAAGTGAACAAAGAAATACATAAATATAAATAGGTGCGCTGTTATATGCACGCCCTGGTGCACACCACTGATTAAAATTATTTTGTCAAAAATATTGATTCTCAAACTTTCGAGATATTGCACATGAAAATATCCTAGGATCCTACGGAAGGAGATAACACTTCGTTACCATCTCCAATTTCAAAGTGCAACCGAAGCAAGGTAGGATTTAAAATGGTATGTTACCAACGACTTTGCAGATTTTTGGTAAGTTGTTAATATTTAAACATAAGCCTATACTTGTTTCAGTTTTATACGATATCTCACCTGGAGTGAATAGCTTCATGCGATCACAGCTTGCTTCAGGATGTCCGCTCTTGGCCTGCATTCACATATACAGGAGTGTTACCTTTTGTCGAGCAGATTGCATAGACAACAAATATTCATCCTGCTGGGAATATACCAGAATGTTCGGTTAATTGTTGCCCCACTGTGCAGAGCCATTGCATTAAAGTTAGCAGAGATGTGCAGTTAAATGTTGCCCCGCCCTACCTGGACTTTACACAGATGAAGCCAGGAAGGAATTACATTTCTGTTAATCACGTCCTGACCTAAGTCCCCTCTATGCCATGGTATGGGGGCTGTGGTTATACAATTGACAAGTGCATAAGTGTTTAATATAAAGTCAACCAGTTGTATAAAATGTGCAACTTTTAATATAAGCAAATCCCTGATTATACCAACAACAGAACCAAGTCTTCCCAAAATGAAGATCTTTAAACCCCCTGCACTTCTCACTCAGTTAGGCTGGAGTATCCAAAAAAGCAGTAAACTTAACTACAGTCATCCCAACAAAAGTAACAAGCACTGAAAATTTTGTTTAATAATTTCTACTTCTTTTATAAAGTTAAGTTCAATGTAATCATAAATTAAACCACGACTATGATCACTTTGCCATTGTAATCGATTATGATTACGCAGCAACTTTCACATAAAAATCAATTACGATTACCCCAAGCCTGCTCAATTCATACCCCTTTTTAACGCGTTATTGGATGAAACATAATATGTGGTCTGTCAATCATAACAGCGACATAATCTGCAGTAACAGTGGATTTTAGAGATTGAGCAACTAACCTAAATATGAATCCTGCAACAATTTTGTGAAGGTAACTCATGCCAGCACTCTTTGCTTGCATCATGGTTTCATTATTACAAGAATATTACTAACATCAAACCCTGTCAACAACAATCAATAAAGCTGTGAAGAGCTTTAAACAAGTAAGTACACACTGACAAAAAACTATCCTAGGAGAATGTCTAATGAGCAGATAATGAAATTAACTTATAATTTCAATCTTAAAATAGAATGCCAAAAGTATTCCACCAAATTCTGTTGTTTATTCTAGGAATCAAATTTTTCAGCAAGCAACCTAATATAAAACCAGCACTACATTTCACAAACATGAAGTATTTTACTTTTACTGGAATTGCCTTGAACTGGTCTACAGTTCTCTACATTTTCACTGCCTATCATGCTGCAAAATGATCACCCTGTTAGGGTTCTACTTTCTAGAAAATGCTACCTGCAATAGCAGTTACTAAGGTCCACAATTCGATGTGCAGCTTTATTTCAAAATATAAGCTTGTGCAGGGATTAAGAAGAAAGATTTTCATTTCCTAGCAATCTTATAGGGTATCGATGTTCTTAAGAGGTAACTGTGTATCAATTGATCAAAAACATAGCCAAGAATTATTTCCACCTACAGACCAATGTAACTGTTGTATGGTATCCCGAGGAAGATAAACTTCCACGGGGGTATATTCATAAGACCTAAGAACACATTCAAAGAATACAGCTTTCACTACAACTTTTGAATTATTTCATCAAATGACATTTGTGGTTGCTAGGCATCATAAAAAAGTGACTTCTAATGCTAAGATTTCTGTAATTTTGTACTTAATTTACCAAACTACCATTTCCTGCATCATTTTATGCCTATCTCCCATTCTCAGCCTCTTAAACTTCCACTCAAAAGACACAGTACAAGGGACAAAAGCATCGGCCACTTAACTGTGACAACTTGGGTAAGTACCCCATTTCTGAAATGAATTTTACTAGTACGATATTTCTTTACAATTGCATGGAAGGATGAAAACATTCTTGGACATAACTGACATTTAAAGAACAAATCAAACGCTTGCAACTTGGACCACATAAACAAAGTAACTGACTGATTTTGAACACAATTAAAAATTTTACATCAAATTGGTGGTTGATGTCTACTAAAGTCTCATAAAAGTGAAAATAAGTTACATTTTTTCAGCTGAATATTTCCTACAAATGTTTCCCTTCTTGCTCTGGAAACTGCAGTAATAGATGAATGCTATGCTGAGGAATATGTAAGGAAAGTAGTTGCACACAGTTTCAGTGGAGCTCTACGCCTGACAAATTTCCATCGTCTACACAAAGGGAAGAATCTTCCGGAACAAGTTCCAGTGCCCCAAAGGTAACAACATTGGGTCAACCATCTAACAGAATTAAAAGGTAAGGTA
Organism: Holothuria leucospilota; assembly: GCA_029531755.1. Taxonomy (NCBI): domain Eukaryota; kingdom Metazoa; phylum Echinodermata; class Holothuroidea; order Aspidochirotida; family Holothuriidae; genus Holothuria; species Holothuria leucospilota. The sequence continues at coordinate 22,171,393 of CM055973.1, read as the reverse complement.
ACATTTTATTAATGTAAATCATTAGAATGTTTCAATCATTGAGGGTGTACACAATAATTATTTGCACAAATCTGATTTACTCTGGTGGTATATTTTCAAACAACATTATTTGGTAATCAAGTTATCAGTGCAAAATATATACGCTTTTCAAATTTATTTTTCTATGATAATGCAATAAAACCGAGTACAACTTATTAATAAGCATTGTGACTGAATGAACCTTTGCAGTATACAGATGGCAAAGGACATTCAAAAAGGAAAACACCATGTCCAAGTAACAAATTTCTTTTGTGATGTGTGTGGCAACAACACACAGCTGCAACCCCTGCAGTTATGCTGAGGCAGCTGCAGCTTAGCTGAGGCTTCACCATGGTGTCTAAATGATACAGTCACTTGTTTTTCACACTACTTTACACTGAGGCAGTTGCAGCTTAGCTGAGGCTTAACCATAGTGCCTGATGATACAGTCACTTGTGTTACAATACTACTTTACACTGAGGCAGCTGCAGCTTAGCTGAGGCTTCACCATGGTGTCTTAATGATACAGTCACTTGTTTCAGTACTTCTCGAGGCTTCACCATTATGTCTTAATGATACAGTCATTTGCTTTATATTCTACTTTTCACTGAGGCAGCTGCAGCATAGCTGAGCCTTCACCATGGTGCCTAAATGATACATCACATGCTTTTCAATACTACTTTACACTGAGCCTTCGCCATGGTGCCTAAATGATACATCACATGCTTTTCAATACTACTTCACACTGAGGCTTCACCATGGTGCTAATTGATACCTCACATGCTTTTCAATACTACTTTACACTGAGGCAGGTGTAGCTTAGCTGAGGCTTCACCATGGTGCTTAAATGACAGTCACTTGCTTTTCAATACTACTTTACACCGAGGCAGCTAGGTGCAGCTTAGCTGAGGCTTCACCATAGTGCCTGATGATACAGTCACTTGTGTTTCAATACTACTTTACACTGAGGCAGGTGCAGCTTAGCTGAGGCTTCACCATAGTGCCTGATGATACAGTCACTTGTGTTTCAATACTACTTTACACTGAGGCAGCTGCAGCTTAGCTGAGGCTTCACCATAGTGCCTGATGATACAGTCACTTGTGTTTAAATACTACTTAACACTGAGGCAGCTGCAGCCTAGCTGAGGCTTCACCATAGTGCCTGATGATACAGTCACTTGTGTTTCAATACTACTTTACACTGAGGCAGCTGCAGCTTAGCTGAGGCTTCACCATAGTGCCTGATGATACAGTCACTTGTGTTTCAATACTATATGTTTAACTCCTGTTTTTCAAGACAAAACCAGGAAGTTCAGTACGTACCACAAAGAGATGATTGACCCGACCTCACAATTAACACGATTATAAAAATGTCAACCAGACTTTCCCATAACTCATTTTGAGACCAGACTCAATCAGGGCCCATGGGATTCATGATGCTAGAAACGAATAGCAAGTTTTAGCCATCTCTAGCTGACCACTCTTAATTAATTCAGAATCTATCAGAGAACTTCCTGTTCAGGTATCTTGAGATCAATAAAGTTAAAGGGGTTTGAACCCCTTTCAAGACTGTTTGGTCAATAGAGAAAGTTTGTTTGTAAAAGGGATTAACTGTTGCAATTATAGAGATAAGCTTCACCCGGGAAAAAGCCTTTTTCTCGGGTAATATTGGCTAAAATGTTGTATTCAATTCTAGCAGCATGATCAAATAACATGAAGTTATCTCTCACAGTGATAACTAATGAATTGACATGTGTGAACCTTAAAAATGGTGTTTATCAAACAGCAGCAGCTTACTAGGAGGTTATGAAGTTGTTTAGTGGTGTTAGTAGTTCTGGTTTGTCAATCACAGCTTTGTGGTTTGTTATTTGACTCACACCTGTCTGTTTATAAGGTTGGGTGACTAGGAAAGTAACAAAGCTTTTGTTTGGCTTAAAATAAACGGAATGTGTCATGTTTAGCACAAAGCTCAGAACTACCACCCAGGAACAATGACAATGAAAGTGTGCAGACCAAAACTTTTTTAGGGAATCTTCTACGTGGTCATGTACTTTGAGTTAATTATGTGAGGAAACTGTTCATGCTAGAAGTGTATTACCTTGACAGTGCTGTTGTTGCAGATGCTTGGAACTTTAAACCATCGATCTGGATCTTGGATTCCCTTGGTGAAGTTCAGGAAACTTCCACTTGCAATGATATATGCTGGGGGAGTGAAGTAGATGTAAAATGAGTCCGTGGCAGTTGTGTATGGGCCATGGGCATCAATCCTGGGGGTGGGGGGGAGGGAGACAAAGGGACACATTCCCCCCCACACATTTTGGAAATACACCCATTGACTTAAGATTTTTACACAGTACATTTCTGACAGAAGTGGCCATGTCCCCCCCTACAATCGAGTAAAGATTGATGCCCATGGTATGGGCACAATATACCCTAGATTGTCCATTACTGCAAAATTGCAGGTCTGCAGCTTAGCAAGCTCACATAAGGGATGTCAGAGCTGCAGGACAGAAAGACAGCTAACCAAATACCATGCAGCTTCCTGTGGCTTTCTGAAATATTTGTATGAGGGGTTTTGATTCTGTAGATGACTGTTTAGTAGACGGACATCAAAACAATAAACTAATTTTAATAAAAATGAATTAGTCTAAACCGTATCAATCACACGATACATCATTTTGACTAATGTTGTTTAAACAGGCCATTTATCTTGCTTGTGAAGGTCATTTGTCAGTAAAATAATGCCACACAGACACAAAACCTCTAATTCGAGACCAAACTTTAAATATCAGTTGAACACACTTCTGAAATCAATGCACCTGGCAAGTCCTCCTTTGCATACATGCCCAGTCTAGTTTTTCACTCTGCCAACCTTCCTCTTGCCCTACCATTCTGAAATATGAAGTTCTCTTTCACAAGAATTTAAACTCCTAGCTAACAAGCAGACCACAAAGAAGATGTATGCAATGTGCATTAGGTGGACAAGTTTCTGTAAACTGGACCAGTCTGTGCAGCTAGTTGGTGTTTTTCTCTTGAGTATAACAATCAGAAAACCAGGTGGAACAGTCATTTGACAGATTGCTAACCTTTTAAACAGAAAACTGTACAACAAATGGACAACTTTTCAGTATGAGATAATAGTACCTAACTAGCAACAACACAGAACAAGCGATAATCAAATGTTTTATCTGAAGGTTTACTTAAAACTTTACTTCATGGTTGCATGCAATGATGCTATGCTCATCAACTGCAAAGCAGACCTGTAGTCAAGGAAGAGGAAAGGGCAGGGTATGTTTACCCCTTGGAATTTTTTTTTTCAGAAAATGAGGGAAACTGGCAGATCTCACCCCACTGAAAAATAGCTTGCTTTGCTGGAAGCTATACCTTGCCCCTCTCACCATCTTGCCTGGCTACAGGCCCACTGCAAAGATGCATCTCTTCTAAAAAAGTGTTTAGAAATAAGCATTACTTTTTTCAGTTGGGTCATCCACTTCTCCCATGACACTATATCCTACAGGGGTGCAGTCACTCCTACTAGTTGTAATGTCGATGTTACCAATCAGCCCAACAAGTTTTCCGTCCAGCACCCAGTTGTCAACCAGCAATTCAGAATTTCCCAAATAGAAGGAAGCATCATATTTTGCAGCATCTGTTATAAGAAAATATCAAAATGTTCACCAGCAGGAGAACATTAATGTAAAATTAAAAAGGGGGACTTTCTTAAAAGAGTCAAAGCCACTGCAGCTGGCAGCAGAAATGGGTGGGGAAATCATGGGTACAGCATAGAATAAGTATGCCCACTAGGTGTAGTCATTTTGATATAATGCTCAAAAAACTGTCCTCCAAATTGTACCTTGAATGTATTTGTTCCAGATAATTACAGGCACAAGGCAAAATTTGCATTTGTAGAAATCAGTCATAGCTACCGCAGTTTTTAGGGGGAAAACTGCTGTTTCCAATTAAAGTAACCGACCACTGGTTCATTACTTCAATTAGCTGCTCCAATGAGCAACAGCTTTGTTAAAAGATTTAATGATCATTCTGTTACAGCAGTAGCCCAACAACAAAGGGAGTTTACATTACAACTATTCTACCCTGATATTAGTAGTGGCAAAAGGGGGATCAAACTACTCATTGTCTTTGAATTAAGGTTAGATCACCTTCCAGTTTGATCTGAGATAAACTGCCATCAAATGTCAACCTTTAGGGCTATTAACAAATGCTTGAATGAGCACCTAATTGGTACTCATAACAACTCTTGACAAGTTTTGGCATAGGAAGATTTTGCAAAATGGTTAGCAGATAATAGTTCTTTTTCACAACAGTTCAGTGAACATGTCATTGATCAGTAATTGGCACAGTATCTTTTGAAATTGTTACACCTCCACCGGTTGAATCACATTAAATATATGTGAGACTTTGCTGACTTCTTACGTAAGACCAACCTCATCCCAGCACTCACCTGGTACACATCTAACTGGTTCACCACCTGCCTCTCCTTTGTAACATTCAGAGTTCACGATGACGTACTGTGTGTTCTAAGAACAAAATACATATGAAACATATAGTTACATCCATCATGTACCGGACAATTTAGTCTAGGGTCCCAGGCCATGTACACTTTGTTTCTGGCTGAGCTAGGCCTAGATTATCAAGTACTCTTTTTTTCACTGGACATTACCATGGGAGTAACAAGGTATATCAGCATGTGAATTCATTGCTGTAGTGATTGTACTGTAGATACACAGGACACATATGCAGGTGTATATGCATGTAAACATGGCATCTGACTATGCCGCAATTAACGACACTGCTTTCTGTTTAGCATACAATGGTGCTGAATGTCTTAACTAACAATAACATTAAGCAGCTTGACAAAATGTTGAAAAAAGAAAAAAAAAACAAGGTCCCTTTTATGAATCATTATTTTCTGACATGTTTAGAACACTATTAAAATGCCAGTATTAACATATAAAGGAGCTTTTGGCTCAATGATTGACAAATAAGAATTTGCAAAAATCATGACACAGTCACACTTTTTCTGTGTAGACGAGGTAGGTAGCCCAATTTCATAATGGCAAATATTGCTGCCCTATAGTATGGGAGCCACAATGCAACCCAACTACTAGGTAGGTCAGCAGACTACAGCCCAACCAGCCTATTATGTACACGTTTGCAATTTGATCTACAGTATTTCAGCAAGCTTAATAACAACAATCCCTTCTTTCAATTGACATTTTCCAAAAAATAAAATATGTGACCCACCTCTACAGCATGAAAAGGTGGCAAGTACTGTTTAAGTACTGTAGTCCCTGCTTAACACTTAACTGGGGCCTAAACATTGTATTATTATTACACCATGATAGTCAAAGTCCTCTCCTGTATAATGGGAGACAATTCACAATCGGTCTTCCCAGGTTTCAAACAGGTTGTCTTTAGGGTGAGTGTGGCTAAGGACTTTTTATTTACAATTCGCATGCATTACCTAAGTGTAAGTTGATTGTATAATTGAATTGCTTTTAACTTTAAACTGAGACCAGTGTCATTTTTTCAGCCATTTTGCAACTTGGATTACTTTATATGACTTTGGGCCAGCTGTGGTATGTGACCTTTGAACTCATGGACAATTCACACAGATAAACATACTTTACCTTCTGGAAAAACTGAATCAGTTTAACAGTCTGATTTACACTTCCCTCTTGATAGACCTCCATCCCATATTGACGCCCCTGAAAATCAAAACCTCCTTGGACATATTCAGCTTCTCCAGTCACTGTTCCATGGGTAACAATGCCACTATTTCCACCTGAAATATTGAATCATTTTTAACAACATTCATACAATAAAATGCTAAAGATATAGCTAGTGCAAAATTCAAACTGTGATCTCAAATGGTTGTTCAAACAAATACAATGGTAGGAAGGCCTCAAACCTACTGTACTTTTCATGCATAAAATTTTATCTGGACCAGATATGTGGTGGTAGAACATCATTTCCATATCTGGACCAGATATGGAATTTATGTCTGGCCAGATAAAAAAAAAATGAGCAGATATAAGCCATAACTTAATATGGACCATATACAGGCCAAAAAAAGTTTTATCTGACTCAGGCTTTATCTGGACCAGATACAGTCATTATAAAATGTTATATGGCTCAGAATTTATCTGGAACAGATTTGGTCCCTATAAAATAGAACAGGACTCAGACTTATCTGGGCCAGACATGGTCCATGTCTGAACCATATCTGCTTCAGTTACGAATCATAGATGGACTATTAGCCCATACTCCTCATGGATACATTAAACACCAGCAACAACTGTTTCTAAAAGCTCCATCAAAATTTACTTAAAATATCAGGTTGAATATATATAAAACTTGATTAGTATATCTAGCATGGGTTTTTATCAAGTTATATCTGGCTTGATATGGCCTTATAAAACTTGATATGGCCATATAGTACTTGAATTGTATATCTGGCATGGGTTTTCATCAAGTTATATCTGGCTTGATATGGCAATATAAAACTTGATTTGTATATCTGACATGGGTTTTTATCAACTTATATCTGGCTTGATATGGCCATATAAAACTTGATTTGTATACCTGGCATGGATTTTTATGAAGTTATACCTGGCTTGAAATGGCTATATAAAAACTTGATTTGTATATCTGGCATGGGTTTTTAGCAAGTTATATCTGGCTTGATATGGCTATATAAAAATTGATTTGTATACAGTATCTGGCATTGGTCTGTAACAAGTTATATCTAGCTTGATATGGCCAGATAAAGTCTTTATTTAGCCAGATATATCATAAAGCCATATATGGATTTTGAGTAAGGGGTTAGATCACATGACTTATGGAGCACTGGAATATTGCAAAGAGAGATAAAGGAAAAGTTGCCTGCAGTTCATGTGAAAGGCCTGGAGACAAGTTCATCCCATTGAGTTGGTTGTATCACCTCACATCCATGCTCACAGGCAAAAGGGAGGGGGGGGGGGCTGTGACCTCCAAGTACAATTACTTGCCCCCTACAAGAGCCGGGTTGCAAGTTGACAGATACGGTACATGCATGCTATACAATTAACTCCACCCCATTTGTTTGTGTCCTCTACTGTTCCTCTCACAATTTTCAAATATACAACTTACAGTAATTTACATAGAGTGTAATTTTCATCATCCTGAAAAACTTTGGGAAACTACTGTATGGGTACTGTACATGTAGCTGATGTTGTCACAGTCCTGGCTAATGAGCAAGTTCAATATGTCATTTCTTCGATGCCAACCGAACAAATGTATGAAGTAACTGTCAGTGCACAGGTTAAACGGGTCTGTATACAGTACCTGGGGTCATATACACAGTATGTTGTATTGAGAGTTTAGTCCACAATAAACATGTACAGGTCTTTATATTATGATACACAGCTACTGTAAACCCAACATGCATGCATCTGTAATGGTTACTCCTGTATGTTGTGATGCACAGTTACCCTAATCCTCTCACATACCCTGACTGTTAATAACCTTATACCCTTTCTGAAAATTGACCGCTCGCATAGAATTGTTAAAAGATACAGTATCCATACAGAGGTTAACAAAGAGACATTTATCAGAACATATACAACAATCGCCCATGTTATACTTAAATTTCCTGTCGAAGATTTATCACACAATCACTGCATGTCTTTCACAATTGTGTAAGCTAACTGGGGGAACTCCCTTTTTATTACAAACATGTATAAAGCTAGCTACACAAACTTCCTCTTTGCTAACATAGAGTAAATTCTGCATGAGACTCAATAATATACAGCAGTGCACAGGTCTAATTTTATTTCTGTCACCTTCCTACATAATTTTGCATGATCCACTTCTTAATTTCCTGAGTGCACATAAAACCCTGGCCTACGGGCTTTCAATGAGTGCACACCTTAATTTCATCTTACGTTTACTCTTGTATTAGACTTCCTCTTTAATCCAGTACTGTATACACTAGTCCTTTTTATTACTATTTTTTTTCAAACATTCACAAAAAAGCTGTACTTCCTTCATGCTTACTGGAGTCAATCCAGCATGAGATGCTATAATAGTGAACCTGACAGACAACTGGATGTAAAACAAAAAGTTAATAATTTAAAGGCTTTATGATACTGCTATCCAGCCTGTCCTAGAGCATTTTAACTGTTTTATACTACCAAAAATAAGGTGTCATGAAGCAAACTCACAGCCACTGAAATCATACAAAACTTCCTTATTGCTAGTGGAGTAACACTATGAGCCACAACACATCTGACATACACACAGTCACACACATGAGATAACATGTAAAAGAAAGAAGCACTTCACCTCAACTTTGCTCTGAATTATCAGCTGAATGTTACATATATCTTTAATGTTTCCATTTACAATGTATCTCTAATGAAGTTTAAACACAAAATTAAAATGAAGACAAACCCAGGAGTTCTTTTGCATGAATTTAACACTTCAGAAACAACCAGAATGCAAAAATGCATTGAGGTTTCGATGATGTTCTATTCCAAATAAAGCCATGATGCCCCATATCTTTCAGTCAATGGTCAAATGCTATCTTAACATGTTGGAAAAATACAGTTTTGTATTCCTATTTAGTCTTGGGAATTCTTGGGAAATTTGCGTTTTGACCTTTGATGACCCCAGATGTCGATCTTGGGAATTCTCGGGAAATTTTGCTCTTTGATCTCTGGTGAACCCATGTAATATTCTTGGGAATTCTTGCGAAATTTTGCTTTTTTTACCTCTGGTGACCCCAGATGACCTTTAACCTCCACCAAAAACAACAGGGTCCATCTTTTCACCATAACACATCCACATACTAAGTATAAAATCTATCCAAGCTTTCTCCCTTGAGAAATTGTGTTAACAAGGTTTTCAGTGTTTGACCCCTGGAGACCCTAGATGACCTTTCAACTCCACCAAAAACAATGGGGTACATCTTCTCACTATAACACATCAATTTACCACGTATGAAATCTATTCAAGCTTCCTACCTGGAGATATCGTCTTGACAAGGTTTTCAGACGTTGACCTCTGGTGACCCCAGATGACCTTTGACCTCCACCATAAACAATAGGATTTATCTTCTCACTATAACGCATCTGCATACTACGTATGAAATCTATCCAAGCTTCCTACCTGGAGATATCGCGTTAACAAGATTTTCAGAGTTTAACCCCCAGTGACCCCAAATGAACTTTGACCTCCACCAAAAATGATAGGATTCTTCCTCTTACTATAACGCATCTACATACAAAGAATGAAACTTATTCAAGCTTCTTACCTTGAGATATCGTGTTAACCAGGTTTTCAGGGTTTCATCCCCGGTGACCCCAGATGGCCTTTGAACCCCACCAAAAATAACAGGGTTCTTTCTCTACCTACAAGGCATCTACACACAAAGTATGAAATTTATCCAAGCTTCCTACCTGGAGATATCAGGTTAACAAGGTTTTCAGGGTCTGACCCCTGGTGACCCCAAATGACCTTTGACCTCTACCAAAAAAGATAGGGTTCTTCCTCTTACCATCACGCATTTACATTAAAAGTATGAAATTAATCCAAGCTTTGTAACTCAAGTTATTGTGTTAACAAGATTTTCAGGGTTTGACCTCCCATGACCCCGTTTGACCTTTGACCCCCGCCAAAACAATAGGATTCTTCCTCTCAATATGGGGCATCTATGTACCACGTTTGAGAACTGTCAGCATTTCCCTTCTTGAGATTTCGTGTTAACAAAGTTTTCAGGGTTTGACCCCCGGTGACCCCAGATGACCTTTCTCCTCGACCAAAAATGATAGGGTTCTTCCTCATACCATAACGCATCTACATACAAAGTATGAAATTCATCCAAGCTTCCTACCTCAAGATATTGTGTAAACACTTTTCAGCGTTTGACCCCCGGTGACCCCAGGTGACCTTTGAACCCCACCAAAAACAATAGGGTTCTTCCTCTCAATATGGGGCATCTATGTACCAAGTTTGAGAACTGTCAGAGTTTCCCTTCTTGAGATATCGTGTTAACGAGGAAAGTGTCACAAACACACATACACGCACACCCATACTCACACACGCACATACACACATACATACACACATACGCCATCATGAATGCATAGGTTTCTCTTATCATCGAAACCAAAAATCAAGCTCTCTTTTGTTTTTCATAAACTTCACATCCAATTTTCTCCATAATCTTTTGTTATCAAAATGTGAATGCATTAAAAGCATGCAAATTTTATAAATTTCCCATGAGAAGCTAATACCCTATTAAACCTTAAGGTCAAAAAACATGTTAAAAACAAGAACACAAAGCATTTCTCATCAAAGTGAGGAGATGATGTCACCCCTGCTTGCTTCAAGCTCACTTAACCTCTAGATCACAAGTGTAGATAGTAGATACGTACGTTACTAGCTGATATCTCAAGAACTATATGTTGGAACTGAATGGCAATTTCAGTTCCTCTTTCACTGTATATGTACATCGCAACTTATTTTTTGCTAAAATGCTTCCTTCAAGGTTTATGATGTGCAGCATGCACTTCTTCATTTGATTGTCTAATTTATTCAAAGGAATTCTTGGCAAAAGGGTATTTGCAATCATATTTGTTTTGCAAATAAATCATTATACTGTACATACAGGTACAAGACAGTGGTTTCTAGGAAGGGTAACATCTTTTTAAAGGTCACTGGACACACTTTTTGGCCCCTACTGTAATGAACTTAACAAACAATATGTATACATGTGACATACTGTATGGTAAGTTCATTAGACCATGCCAAAAGGTTTGTTTTTGTAAGTAAACTGCAGCTGTATAAATTTTTGAGACAAAAAAAGCCAACTTCACTCCATGCACTTGGCAACTGGATATAATTTGACCTGATAGACCTTTGATAGAAGAATTTGCAACTGAACGCCAGAAAGACATTGACTAACCATTATCTCTTGAGATACAGTATCATGGTTCGAAGAATGACATTAAATTGTGATATCTCTCATGAATACAGAAGGTATAGTGAGAAAACCTGGATGGGGTATGTCAGAAAAAAAGACTCTTATACATCCCCATGCTAAAGTGATCGAGTACTCAGTACTGACATACTTCATGTTATTGACCCACAAAAAACTGTAGGAAATGACTAACGGGGATTGATTTTCCCCAAAGCATTTTCAAAAGAGTCTGTAGAATATTTGATTGAACTTAGCTGGAGAACATCATGTGTACCTGATTAACCCATGGAAAATACTATATTGATCAACTGTAATCATTTCTCCTCTGCCTTTTATGCCTGCAGCCTGAGAAGCATATATGTGCCACACTGTAGATCACATGATGATGACTGCAGCAGGACTTCAGTTAGTTAGTTATTTAGTTAGTTAGTTAGTTAGTTAGATGAGGTTTAACGACCCAGTTTCTAACCAATTGGTTCAAGTCGAACTGACCACAGCCTTTTTTCCAGTTGTGGCTCACTGGCAGCAGACTTCAGATACTGTAATCTTCAAACCTCAATTTTAAAATAACTGAATAGTATAATTATTTCTCAATGCAGCTGTGCAAACAATGGTGTGTAAAATGATTAAACTGCAACATTCTACTGATCCTGACCCCAATGCAACTAACGATGAAACACTCTACTGCAGCCTGATACTGTAACATATATTAACTCGAAGGTAACCCACTGCAGTCATCAGAAACTCTAAATAATGCCATATAAAGTCCTGGCAACATATGGGCACACCCTACAACAGCTAGTATTATTAGGAAGGGTTTAAAAGAAGGGTCTACCTCAAGTCAAGTTTTTAAGATGATATGTTAGAGGGGTACTTATTCTAAACACAAATCTGATGTGTGGTTCTCAAGATATTAGCAGTTAAAGTTGTCACATTTTTAACATAAAGTGAACTTGAAGCAAACACATATGACATAGCCTCACATTAATGAGCAGTCTTTTGTTTTATTTTAAACTTTACAACCAATTTTTTTCCTCCATAATCCCATTTTATTGGAACATGATTGCATAAGAGCCATGGGAATTTTACAAACTTCATATTCCCCATGGGGAGGACCTATCCTTATTAACTTCAAGGTCAACATAGCAGGTCGACTGACAAAGCAAAGGAAACAAAGCATTTCTAATCAATGTGAGGAAGTGATAGAAGACCCTGCTTGCCTAAAGCTCATTTTGGGTTACAAATGTAGTATTTGCTGATATCTCGAGTACTACATGTCATGAGAGGAAAGTGCCCCGGCCCTAAGCTCAATTGAAAAAGTCGAATCTTCAAGCACACAAAAGGAAATATCTGAAGAACGCTATCACATTGCTTCCTTTGTGGTGGTCACTGGGCATTGCCAGAGTGGCTTCATGTGTGAGTGCACACATACAATACTCTATTGAACTTGGCTTAATCCATCATACCAGTATTAAGGGCTTTTCCCAGCATGTCTGAATTGAATGGAAGTTTAACTAAACTGTGTAGATTTAGTTCCTCTTACACATATGAAAATCAATGTTTTGCTTAAACCCTTCCTTTAAGCAAAAGTTACTTATTATACAGTACATTATGTGAAAGAGGAACTGATTTAAGCATTCTGGCAAATTTCCAATCAGTTTCACCATGTAGTTCTCACAATTTGTGACCAGCCTCAAGTGAGCTTGAAACAAACAGGGGTAACACCATCTCCTCACTGTGACATTGATGATCAATGCTTTGTTTCTTTGCTTTTCAATCTATCATTTTAACCTTGATAGGATGATGAGCATCTCATGCATTCACATTTTGATACAGTACTTAGTGTGAGGTAATGGAAGGGAAACTGGTTGTCAAGTTTAAAGAGGGATTTGTATCACCACAAGTATGACCTTTACTTTGTGGTAAGCCCCGCCCATAACTGTCTTTACCGCTTCTCCTTGTGCAGACACAAACAGTTCACTGCTCAAGGCCACATCAGTCCTGGTGAGCATAAAAGACCCCATGTGTTATCAAAACATTCTCTGTGCGTGCATCTTTTGAATTTTGTAACTCTGATGTCAATCAAAGAGTTTGCAACTGAGACTTTTGCTAACCCCCAACTAAAAGTCAGTTTGGGGTGATGCAAATCTAGCTGCCTTTAAGAAAACAAGCAAGGAGCATGTTAATGTGAGGTTATGATGTCATTCACTTGCTTCAAGTTCACTTAGGGTTGAAAATGTGACAACTTTATCTGCTAATATACATCTAAAGAAAAGCATAGCATTTCAATGCAAATTTCACCATGCAGGACTCTCAGTACCTCTCAAACATAACCAGCATCTGCCTTAAGAATATTGATTTGCATACAGTAGCAAAACTGCTATGCATTTTTTATTTTGTATAGCAATTTACAAATTTTGCATAGCTCAGTTTTGTTGTTGACAAAAATTTATTCATGTCAGTTTACAAAAAAACCTTGATTTCAGTAAACATATTTTCATAATGATGAAGAGATTTATAACAGAACAAGGAAAAAACATTTAAACAAGCATATGTTTATCTTTTGTAATGCTCACATAACAGACTGATGCTGATAGCATAAGTGACGCTGATATTGAGTCGATATCAACATCGAGCCCAATCCTATAGCGTACATGACAAATTGATCATATAAGAACACACACTATGAAGGGGTAGGCAGATCAGGGAGTTGCTATTCAAATATCAACTCCCTGGACAGGTGAATAGGTTGGCCATTTGAAATGGTGAACAAATGGTCCAGTTCTCAGTGTATCATGCTAATGGAGTGTTGTTCCCCTAACATACACACTCATATAGGCCAAAGTTCGGAAGAGAAAACACTTCAAATTTTAGCCCTCACAGTGCCATGTTGAAACGTACAGGCTGAGAGCATGTGCGAAACAGGATACTGTGTAGATTTAAGTACACATACACCACCCGATATGAAGGTAATGAGTTGTAAACAAGTAACCAGCTGCTGCAGCAGTGCTGCACTAGCACTATATTATTAGATCGGGGATGGCTTCTGGCTAGGCAGGCCACAGCAAGCGAGTGAAATTATTGTATTATTCAAAACTCAAAAATGAAGGGAATTGATTCATTTTCATGACAGTAGTTAGGTTGGAATTGAAATGTGTGTGGATGCCAGAATACGTGCACAATTTCCAAATTACTTCAATCGATTTGCAGGTTTGTTTCACAGGTTTGTGTCGCACATTTACGAGGTGTTAAAATTTTTGTATCGCAAATGTGTCTCAATTGCATCGCAAACTGATACCGGCTATTGCGGACCCTGAACATAACAAAACTTGCTTCAAGTCTAGAGAAAGAACCTGCATGACCCTGAGTATGTTGTCCTGTATGTTTTCACATGGTCTTTTCACTTACATCAGGCACTCATCTGCTTAGAGATCCAGACCCTATTTTTGGAACCATCAACTGTGCTTGTTTACCCAATCCAAATAAATGGCCTACATAGCTGGTTGACTCCAGGTGACATCTCAGCCCCTTTTTCAGTAAATAAAGCATTCTTGTGCATGCCCTACACAAAAGATTTAAAGTTCTGTGCAATGAGAGGACATGTCAAAAACTTAAACAGCTTTGTGATAATGGTTGCTTACAACGAAGAAATGACCAGAAATCCCAAAGGCAATAGTGATTCCTTGCCAAAAGGGGATGATTTGTTGCACTGAGATTAATCCCTTATAAGTTTATCCTTCTTGACTTTATCTTTTTTTATGTTGTCACAATTTGACCTCTACTGACCTCAGATGACCTTTGACCTCCACCAAAAACAATAGGGTTCTACTCACTATGAACCATCTACACACTAAGTATGACAAGTGTCTGTGCTTCCTCCCTTGTGATGTCATGTTTACAAAGTTTCAGTTGTTGACCTCTGGTGACCTAAAATAACTTGTGACTACCAATAACAGTAGGGTTCCTCCTCTCAACATGGCAAATACAAAGTATGAAATGCGTCTGTCATTCCCATCTTCTCATATCATGTTAACAAGGTTTTCAGTTTTGACCTCTGGTGACCTCAAATGACCTTTGACCTCCGACAAAAACAAAAAGGTTCTTACTCTCAAAATGATGAAAAGTGCCTGTAAGGACTATCTTGACATATTGTGTTTACAAGCCATTTTTACAACATTTTCCCAGTTTAACCTCTGGTGACCTCAGATGACCTTTGACCACCACCAAAGGCAATAGGATTCTCCCTTTCATTATAAAAATATACTAAATATGAAAAGTGTCCATCATTGCTATCTTGAGATATCATGTTTACAAGGTTTTCAGTTTTGACCTCTGGTAACTTCAAATAACCTTGGACCTTCACCAAAGACAAAAGGGTTCTTCCTCTCAACATAACAAATCTATATACCAAATAAGAAAAGTCTGTCATTGCTACCTTGAGATATTGTTTACAAGGTTTTCATGTTGATTTCTGGTTACCTCAAGTGACCTTTGACCTCCATAAAAGACAATAGGGTTCTTCCTCTCAACATGACAAGTCTATATACTAAATATGAAAAGTGTCTGTCATTGATATCTTGAGACATCGTGTTTACAAGGTTTTCAGTTTTGACCTCTGGTAACCTCAAATAACCTTTGACCTCCACCAAAAACAGTAGGGTTCTTCCCCTCAACATGACAAATGTATACTAAATACAAAGTGTCTGTAATTACTACCTTAAGATATTGTGTTTACAAGGTTTTCGCTCTGGTGACCTCAAATGACCTTTGATCTCCATAAAAGACAGTAGGGTTCTTCCTCTCAACATGATAAATCAATATGCTACATATGAAAAGTGTCTGTCATTGCTGTCTTGAGATATTGTGTTTACAAGCCATTTACAAGGTGCTTGCAGTTTAACCTCTCATGACCTTTGAACTCCACCAAAAACAATAGGGTTTTTCCTCTCAACATGGCAAGTCCATATACCAAATATGAAAAGTGCCCATCATTGCATCCCTGAGATACTGTGTTTACAAGGTTTTTGTTTTGACCTCTGGCAACCTCAAATAACGTTTGACCCTCACAAAATACAATAGGGTTCTTCCTTTTAGCATGGCAAATCTATATACTACATATTAAAAGTGCCCATCATTGCTATCTTGAGATATTGTGTTTACAAGCCATTTACAAGGTTTTTGCACCTCCAGTGACCTCAAATGACTGGGTAACCTCCACAAAAAACAATTGCATTCTTCCACTTAATATGGCAAATCTTTATACCAAATATGAAAAGTGTTTATCACTCCTACCTTGAGATATCGTGATTGTAACAAGGTTTGCAGTCTTTGACCTCTGGTGACCTTAAATGACCTCTGACCTCCACCAAAAACGATAGGGTTCTTCCTCTCAACATGACAAATCTTTACCAAATATGGAATGTGTCAGCCATTCCCATCTTACTTCCCCTACCAGAAAAAAAAAAAAAACACTTCCCCTACCAAAAAAAGAAAAAAACCCATGGAGGGCACATAAGAATGCTCATCTTATACCAATATCCATACAGTTGCAAATTTGAAGCCAATGGAAAAAGTGGCTGGAACACAAGCTTCTCTTGAACCAAAACTATATCATTTTCATTGAATCTAATTAAGTACTGAGAAGTCAAGCACATGAAAGGAAGACAATATTTGCTCCCTACCTTACTTAAAGACAGTTATGCCTACATCATCCTGGCTAAACACTGGGAAATGTTCTGGATTAGTTTGTTATGGCCAAAACTTCATGGTGCCCACGGCTGGTGCCAGGGTACTTTGACAGGGGGGCAAAGCATGAGGTGAGTGATCACCATCCTGGGGATGGAATATAAGGGGAGGGGTGTCTCCCTCCCTTTCAAGAAATATTTGTTGATTTACAGTTGCTTAGATGCATTTGGTGCTGTCTTTGGGATATTTTTGGAACTGATCTTACAGTATATGGCTGAAAAATGTTCATATATTAATGAATTCTAATTTTTGGTTGATTAAAAAGGAGAGTACAGTAGCCTATGTTGTCTAAGAGAAGGGTATGTTGTCAACAAATCTCCTGAAGCCCCCCCCCCCCCCGCCTTTACTACAGGTACTTTACTGCCTCTTGTTCGGAGGAAGGTTTTATGCAAAAATACGTGTGTGGAGTCCACAGAAGCATGCCTGAACTGTTACCAAAATTTTCTTTTGCTCCATTTGTGCATAAAAGGGTATTTAAAGGCTGGCAGACACTGGAATAGGGTCTCCTGGAAGCTCTGAATTAGTTCTACGGATCAGATATAGGCCTACCCCACCCTTCCTCTCCTTTTCTTCTTTCTCATTTGCTTCCTCCTTTCTTCTCTTTCGTTGGTCTCCTTTTCTTCTTTTCCCTCTTCTTTTCCTTCTTTTCATATTGCGTACAAGTCAGTTCATAGGGAAATGGTACACACTTCCCCGGACTTTGATATGAAAGCCCGGGTGATCCAAGTTGCTTTCTTGACTGTTGATCACAGAGATTATGTTCAGTGTTTGGCATGGAGAGGTCGTTGGTCTTCACAATTTAACCCAGTTGTTCATCTTATGTTTCTCCTTTTCTTGCAAATGATAGGGGGCTGGGGGGGCATTTGTCCCCCTGCAGTGCTGCCCCTGATACCACTGTTCACTGCCACACATACCTTGTACGCTGTCAGTGTTATTGGTTGAACGCTTTAAGTATTAACCAATAGCAATAGCGCTCCTAATAAATATGTTGGCCTAGGCCCTAGTATGGAAAGTACTGCAATTGGACACCCGCAATTTTTTTCTAGGTTTTTATTGCACACCTGATTTTAAGCCGACGGCAATTGCCTCATATAACCCTTGGTAAATATTGACTTGGCCTACTGGATGCTCACAAGTCATGATCATGATGTGCTGATGACTTGATTGAATGATGTACACTATGCAAACTTGTCGGCCATCACTCGGCCAAGACCCTGGAGTGAGGCATATTTGGAACTTATGATCTGGTACAGTCCCATACTTTTCACTCTGGATGTTATGGAGGCCTTCAGGGGTTTTGCTTAAATTTTTTATTTCACTTTTGACTTTTCATGTGCACACTTGAAGTGTGCATTTGACACCTTGTTGCACACTGCACACTTCAATTTTTTTTTGTGCACACCCGAGATCTCAGTGAAAAGTGCCATACTTTCCATACTGGTCTAGGCCTACAGTACGCCTTTAAGCTCGAAACTAGATCCACCTTCACTGCGACAGTGCAGGTGAAATAGGTACAATACTGTGTGCCCTGTCACCAAGCGATAAGTGAAAAGATCAAATGTAGAGATGTTCCCTTACGGCGTTATAGCACACTCCAGGCAGTTCTAATATTATTAAGTGCATACATATGTAGCCTATAGGCCTGTATACAGCCTATGTACTTTTAATAAGACAATTGTTGAGCACTTCCTCCATACGATCGCAAACAGTTACCAGATTTGGCCATATAGGTCTAGGCTTTATGCACAAATGCATGGCCAAGTACGTTAGTGCTTAGCCAATCTGGCCATAGCACTTGGTGATTTGGCCGTATTAGCACACGTATGCAGTCTGACTACTGTACGCAATCGTGTGGAAGGGTGCTTATACCTTCTTCTCGTGTACTGGCAGGGCTCTAAAAAAAGGCAGAGCATATTAGCCAGAGGTGTGCCGGGACATGAGGCTAGAATTCAATAGGAGGATTTAGCCATCAGGCGACAAAAGACCTCTTTATTTTTCACCCTCGAAAACAGCCTTTTCCCGGGGAACTTTGGCTAAACGAGCCTATTGAACTATAGCGGCATGGGGGGTATGTAGAATGCAAATTAACTTTAAACGTCTAAATACTGGTTGCACATGACAGCTGTCCCTTCTGGCATGCCAAGATGATTCCACAGAACTGACAGTCGTGAGAGTTGGCAATGAATAGGGAAAGTTTGGCAACGAATTAATTGGGCGATATGCCCTTCAATATCACTTTATTTTACGGACTTTCTCAAGGTTGACTGGTAGTGGCTATGTTATGACACAGGATTTTCTTCAAAAGTACTCATTTGTCAATAATATTATTCTAAAAATCAAATTCTATGAAAATTTACACCTTCCTCGATGTGGTTTTTGTCAAATTCAAGCCCCCAGAATGTTAAAAATGATAGAAAAGTAAGCAATAAATCAGAATAGCTTGACAGCTGAGCGACAGCTGTTTGATAGCTATTATATATACTCCCTGCCGTCAACATGAGTTAGCACCACAGAATTCTATGGTTAGTAACGACTTGGTAAATAAAATGGAATATTTGTATAAAACGATCTGTAAGGTCAATAAAACTCAGTCAAGTGAGGGAGCATGCCATGAAAATGCCCATAAGCCTACAATCCCGAGTAGTCCCCCACAGCCCGGGAAAGTCTTATTAGTGATGGTCAGTAACTTTCACATTCTGTGGTTTTAGTCCAGCAAGTTGTATCTTCACAACCGTGCTCAATCCGGACATACGATCTGGCTAAGCCCTAGTAGCCACTGGAACTACTTAGGCCTATTAAGCACCACAAGTCATTATTCGCTTGAGCGCACATTGTGCTGATAGAGCTGGAGTTCTGTTACCTTGTTTTGATGCAAGCATGATTAACTGTGGTCAGCTTCTACAAGAATTTGGACTAAAAGGACTTTCATGTCATGCATGAGTGGAGGCAGCTAGGGAACACCTTGTTTATGAGCTCTGCTTTATGACTAGATGGATTTTAGGATGACAGGTGTTTTACGGGATTGTATGACTGTGCTTTCTGTGGGATCAACCTCTCATGGGTAATTTGTTCCACTCCTTTATAATTTTAGGGAAAAAGGAGTACTTAGGCCTACAGACATTAGACAGCACACAACTTGATGGAAGTTTTGCGTGCTTGTTCTTCGAAGACCTTGCCTTGTCACTCCCTACCCTGTCTTATTATATTATGTTGGCCAGCTCTTCTAAACCGGATTCGCCATAAAAAATAAAAAATTAAGAAAAAAGAATAAACTTTTTGTAAGGTGGGCCTCAGAAAAATTCTGAGAGTCAAAGTGGTCCTCGAGTTTAAAAAGGTTGAGAAGCGCTGATGTAGGCTATAATATCACAGGCCACAAGATACTTAGGCCTACTGCTATAGCCTATTGAAGTAGGCTAGTAGGCCTAGGCCTACTCCTTTACTAGAATAGCCTATGCGAACGTTGCTAGGCCTACGTTGGAGCAGCTAGCGGTAGCATTCACCTACCAAAGCCAATTTCGAACTGCTCGGCGGTGCAGCACGGTTGTAAATCTGCTTTTGTCTCCTGCACTGAGATTAGACCTACCACCACGAAAAGCACTGCCACTATCGGTTTCATATTTTTTTCTTAGTCAACTGCCTTGCTCTTCACAACAAGCCTGGTTCTATCTTCTGGACGGCTTGAGCTTAGTACGATACGGCACCGTATATAAGCGCGATAGCACTTGGGAGAATTCAATCAAATCGTCCGATACCCAAGTTCCTCTACATGTGATTGTATCATACCATCTATGAACCGATTTATTGTGTTATTGTGTTACGTCAGTGCTATATGTAAATAGCAGACGTTCCCTGGTGGTATAATAACAATACAAAAGTTAGCCACCATGATGCTGCGACGTAGTCAGTGTAACCCTGCCGAGAGGTAACGTGTTTACATTTAGTCTTTTCTCGACATCAGTGAGCATTTCGCACTGATTTTCACTTCCAGTGAAGGTGAAGCTTCGAGTCTAACAACAGACATATTCATGGGGAGCGCTATCGTTATTGGTCATCTGAGGCTCGACCAGTAAAACCGACATCGTACAGGGTTAGAGTCGCAGTAAACAATAACGTCAGGTTTCGCCGTAACAAACTAATTCGGAACATTTTCAATGTTTATCCACTATGATGTAGACGTGGGCTGTCGTCTGTAAAGGTATGAAGCAAATGCTACCACCCTTTCGTGTGTTTGACTTCTCGGTAAAGAATTGGATTCAACGAAAAAGATAGTTGTTTTGGAACAAGAAAATCTTGTTTTCCATCCACGTTTTCCATTAGCTTAAAGGGATTTGCCAGTGACATTATCAATGACATCAAAAAATGTAGAAATTTTTTCTCTTCTTGGAGGTGAAAACCGCATCTCAATAGCTTGTAGCGTTCGGAAGATACCAATTTTCAAAGAAATGCTATTTTTTCTCAAGGTAAAGTGCATTATGGGAAATTTGTGATGTCATTGCGGCACATTAATTTGACAAAGCATTGAATTTCCTTATGATATTGACACTGTTTTAGTGAATATTTAGCAACTTTGTTTCTTATGCCGTACATATGGTGTAGATTTATGTTAAACCTACAAGGAAAGATATTCAAACACTCCAACAGTATCGAATTTCAAGGCAACAGGACATTCAATTATAAAGGAAAACAAAAGAAATCTGAGGCAATGAGCCCACTATACATAACATTCTGTGACCTTGATGAGAACTGGAGGTATTTTTTGACAAAAATAAGTAGTCTTTAAAATTAGATATCTCGAGTTAGGAAAAGAGTATTACTACGGGGTTTAGACGGTATACTGAATTTTTTTTCTCTTTCACATGGGACCCTTGTGAAAAGCCACTGGAAAATGCCTTTAAAATTCGCAACATATGGATATTCATATAAGATAGGTGTTCTTATACCTGATTGGCCATCCACGGTGTTTGGTTGGGAAGTGACTTTCTTCATGTTTTGCTCCCTAGACGTCGAGGTATACTGTATAAGTGAAAAGACCAGACGACGTTACCTCGCGGAAGTGTTACCCTGACTACTGCGAGCGGTGCTTTGTTACTCGTTGACCTCCACCGTAATGCTCAACCGAGATGCCATTTTATGCCTCGGTAACAGGGAGTTGCCACTCGAGGCTAATAACACAAACTGCACCTACAGAAGCTGACACAGGGTTTCACAAAAAAAAAGGAGTTGGAATAGGGGGCGCACTTTTAAGTTGTGATGGCAAGCTGTAACCAGTGAGCAGGGGCCAATGAAGCGGCGGTGGAGGTGGGACTTGCCCCACAGGAGGTTGGATTCCCTTACGCGGGGGGGGGGTAGCATATGTTACAGAATACGGGTGTTATCTGTGATCATACAGCCATGATTTGACCAATCCAGATATGTATGACATGGTATCATGCATGTCGAATTTACTTTTATAGCATACTAGTATTCAGGGCCGTATTGGAGCCCAGGGGCGGGGGGGGGGGGATGGACGAAGCCCTGAATAATTTTAAGTTTGAAGATTATCTCAAGTCGTCAAAACTGACAGTTGAAAATGCCAAAATCTGGGTACTTGACAATTTGGACCCCTGGAGTTGAATACGTCACCCCCTCCGCCCATGTAAGAAACATTTCGACAACAATATCATATGTACAATAAGCAAGCTTGATGTACCGAGTTTTAGGATTTGCACAGGGGTGCAACGTCTTCACATTTTTTCGGCGATACTTACATAAAAGGATTTATCCTCACTGAAACCCAGAATAGATGGACATGTCTTGGCGGCATAGGGAATGGTGATAACATGCCTTGTATTGTACCGGTACCCACCCGGTTGTCCTAGTCTGGTTTCCCGAATCATTTACTGTGGGCTACCGAAATAGGCAAATAGAAGAGACAGCCATTATAACCCACAGTGGCGTAGCCTTCCACCATGTATAGCCCTCCCTCAGACGGATTCACATTTCCTACCGGCACCCTTTTCATCATGTTTTTACTTTACTTATTATTGCCCTTTTATTGATACTGTTTCAATTAACAGGCGCGGATTCAGATCGAGGGGGATTTTCGGGCTCCAGTCCGCCCCTTTATTCTCTACTTCTTCAAGTCGACGATCATAAAGCCAAACTACAAAATTTATGTTAACCTATCTTGATTTTCACATGCCAGGAAATCTCATCTAACAGTGTTTTATGTCAACATATTCATGGGGGATCCAAGCTAAGACGGGGGGAGGGGGGGGGGCTAAGACCTGGTATATAAAAGATGGCAGTGGTTCCCACCCGGCATCCCCCTATAACCCATAAATTTTCACTCTCCATTGGAAGTGGTTTGGGGAAATTCCAGGGCAGTTCACAAAATTTGTTCTTTCATGTTCTTTCCCCCACAGAAACCCTCAAAATTTACTTGGTTATTGCCAAAATCTCATGGACCATAGGGGTACCCTTGAGTTTGATTTCTTCAAACTTAGACCGAGTTGCCCCAAGTAGTACTTCATGTAACAATTAGAGCTATGGAAGAGGAGCACTTGGTGAATGCTGAATGTTTAAATGATATTTTGATATGACTATGATGTTGCAACACATGATTTGTCATTATAACAAGTTAATCAGCCTGTAGACTCCTGAAAATTGCCGCAGGTCCGAAGCAAAAGCTTGGGTACTAGGGCCCTGGATAGGGTGGACGCCAATATCTTATTTCGACTGCGTCTCCCTATACGTTTTTGGATACAAATAACAAACCATGCTCAGACCCGATAAATTCTCCAAACATTTGATCACCGAATGCTTATTTAAAGTTCACAAGTGCAATCCTATGGACGCTGACATTTCGTGCTGGATCCGTGCTGGAGAGTCCGTGCTATCTTCAACCTAACCTTGGAGGCCTGTGATTGAGTCGGTATATTCCGAGTGTTTACTGTTCATACTGCACACTGACTAATGCACTGCACGAAACATGTAGCAACGACATTGTACACACACGTAGTGTGCGTAATGATATTTTCAGCAAAGATTATTTTCTCGTAGTTCCAACCTGAGTTTTATGGTCGTGGGAAAGAAGACGGTCTCGTATACCCGGTCTCGGCCCGAGTCATGTCGGCCAAGTCCGAGTCCGAGTCCTGAGCGCCAAGTCCGAGTCCGAGTCACGAGTCACGACAATCGGGACTCGAGACCGGTCTCGAGTCATCCAGCACTGGGGTGAGAAACCGAGCACTTTCCACTAAAAACTCGTTATACGTGTAGTATTTCTAATTACATGTTTAAGTCACTGCATCCTTCACACGTGTTCATAATTAGGTACGTAAAATTAAAATTGCAAAGTACTGTTAAAGCTTTAAAAAAATGTTGTTGTCTATAGTTTTATCTTTGGAATGGTACAAAAATGCAGCCCTAACTTTTCGGTGGTCAAGAAACGACAAAATTCGGAAGTACAGCCCACTGTCTATGTATTTTACAAGATTTTCATACTTTCACCTCTAGTGACCGAGGATGACCTTTGACCTCAACAAAACCCACAAGTTCTCTCGTTTCCTGACAATGACAAATCTACGGAGCTTTTAACTTGTCTGGAGATGTTGAGATATTATGTAACTATCTGTGGACTTTTTGCAGTGAGATATTGAGATATTGAAATCCGCAATTTTGTTATAAAATTTTAGCTTAAAATATTTAGATATTAAAGAACAGGACTACTTAAAATCTTCACTAAAAATATTGAGATATTGACATCCAAGATCGTTTTATCCCAATATTTAGAGTAAAATATTGACATATTTAGTTACGTTAGGTTCGCAATGTCAACATTTTGTACCGTGACAGCAAAATGTTTTCTTGTTATCTCAATATTTTGCGTAAAGTTTTGACATATTCAACTACAGGATTTCAATATCCTAATATTTTCACTGAAAGATATTGAGATACTGGCATAACGAGATCTTTATATCTCAATATTTACGGTAGCGTAAATTCTTGAAATGTTTAATTACAGGATCTCAATATCTGAATGTTTTCTAGATTTGGTATTATCAGTGGCGTGACTAAAGAGGGGCAAGGTGAGAGAGATTCTCCCTCCCCCACCTACACACATACACACAAAGCCTCAAGAGTCTCTGTCGCTACATTTTGCCACCTTAAATTTCTTGCAAAGCATGGTCATTATCGTCATGGAATACACGGTAATCCTTACATAAACAACTCAGAAACAACCGTATATGCACTGCAATCCAAATGCTCAATTCTTATTTTCTGCACACTCGTGCGCAACTCAATTTAAATAGTTGTATCACTTTTATCTATTTCTGTACGGCAACCTGAGTGGAATTATTTTTATGAAGAATATTGCAACCCTCTCCCCAATTAGTTCTCCTGCCAACTGACATAAACTCGACCGACGGTTAGTCAGAGGAGTTGTTTAAATTTGAAAGGTCATCGATTACGACCTTTGTGGCTTGCTCATTGCAAATTCTATTTGTAGACAGTTGACACCTCATTCTAATGACTGCATATTTTGTTTATATCCCAGATATTTCAGGACTGTAACTACTAGAGCCTGTTCCTCTGGACCAACTGCTCTGGACCCTGTCATTAAGAAGGACCCGGGGTCGCACGCTGTCAATGGGAGCGAGTAGCGCTTCAATAGCAACATATTACGGTGATGGTTTCTTTCAAACACCCAACAGCCTGTTCAATTGTAGTCTACCAAAATATTTTATTAACGTTGGAGGAAGCAGAAAAGCTGCAAAATTCATCTAATTAAATTTGGATGAAGAATCACTCTTCTTTAGGAGCAGAAACATTTTAACCGTCGTTGCGACTGAAACCTAATCAAAAAGTGATGACTTAACCCTTTCATTAAACGTTTCCTATTTTTTATCGGAATTCATATAAGAAAGGGGGGGGGGGAGTTCGCAGTGAATGGGGCCATACTATGTTTTCGGATTAGCAACAGCGGAAGGTCGCTTAAAACCTATTCAAGGAACACTTTTATTGAAAAATTACTTTTTCAGCGTTCACAAAGACTAGCTCATTTTGCTATGTTGTAGTAAAAGGGTGCAAATTACATAATTCAAGAAGGCATTGCAAATTTCAAAAGGACCAATGAATACAGCAAGTAATATAATATTTTTGTGCTATTTCAACTGAATGGGGTGAATTTCTTCCAGAGTCAAGAGAGATACAGCACCGCTTTCATTATGCTACAGTCAGGTGAGTCAAAAGCTAGAACTGGCCCTAGCTACTGCCATTCAAAATGATTTCTCTATATCATCAGATGGGAGAATTATAAGGGCACAAAAACCAAGTCTAAGGTGGCGTTTTCATCATCATTAAAGGAAGCAATAATTTAAGATCACATCACAAAAGTGAACGACATGTACTTCCAGGGATCTGTGCTATTTTACATTTTTATTTCACTGACTCGTTATGGAGGCTGAGGGAATATCAGATTCTAAGAGGGCATTTCCATTGTCAACAGGGAAAATCATGTTGCAAATGGGAGGGGCATTTGCTCGTGCCACAGGACTCACTGCTAAACTTTACTTATCAGAGTGCTGAGCAGTATCGGCAGAACAGGATTTTCGTAGGTGTAGGGGAAATTTCCCCTTTGTCCCACAGTCCCACTTGCCACGGCCCGACTAATGCTGGAGAGTTCGCAAAATGCATAGGGCTAATCTATTCTTTTGTTCTTTTTTATATTGCTGACAGCATTTATGCAATGCCTTTGACTCTGAATTACTACCAAGTTTTCTATAAAAATACTTTTTGCAGCGCTCTTCGCCAGCTCCCGTCGCAAATGTTTAGGTTGGCTGATATTTATTTCCTGTTGGACAGTTTGGGAGATGCTACATTTAAAACCCCACTCAGTGAATACCAACATCTAACTATCCACCCATAAGCCCCCTGTATCATCAAATTGACCGTTAGTTAGTATGAGCTAGTAATTTAAAGTCTAGTCTAAAAAAAAACGCGAAGCACGATGATTTCTGTGATCCGATTGGTAGACATCAATTGCCATTGAAGATAATTAAATGTCTGATTGCAATGCCTGCATTTTTTTATATACCTAGAGCTTTCTGGGACTGTCCCCAACAGGTGTTCCCCTTGACCCAACCAGGGACCGTAAGGGTGTCTCTGGACTCTACAACCCCTTCCCTCCCCTTCCCCGCATATCCAACTTACAGCATAGTTTATGCAGGCTTACATGACAATTTATCACCCTCCTTAGCTTAGTACCGGGAAAATTACGTACAACGTGTATAGTGCCCTTCAGATGTGGTACGCCCTCAAATTTCTGACATAATGCTACAACCTTGGTGTTTCCTGTTATCATGATGTAAATCTGGCTAAAAATAATATCCTCATTTAACAAAATTCCAAGATTTACCTCAAAATTGTTCCAGTTCTGGCGCATGATACTGTACACACGGTCGTGCAAAATACATATTTTCAGGTAAACTAACCAGACTGATTTCTGTCGTGTCTTCATTCAGTGGAGTATCTAGACTTTTTCGTGCATGTGATTAGGATAAGAGGAGCAAAAAATTTTCGACTAATTGCTGTTTGGGCTCCTAATTCCGTTGCAATAGGAGTGTTGATTTTACTTTGAAAGTTTGGAGACTTTTAGTTTGAAACTAAGACGCTGCCAGGGGGAAGGGATCTAAGGGGGATAGGGGCCCTTTCCCCATTTTAAGAAAACTTAGCCCTTAGATGCATGATAATGTTATATGTTCTAATTATGAAGGGTTCTTTAAGCCTTTAAGAATAAGTTTTCACTTCTGTCAAAATAATGATAATATAGTTACAAAAATACGAATTTAAAGTATAGTTACACTGTAAAAAGAACGATACAAGTAGGTAATAGCTTCATGGTATGAGGATTAGATACCGTACATTATTATTAACCAATAAATCCTGTCACTGTGGGTAGTTTGTATAGATAGTCATGTCCATGAGCGAAAAAAAAAATGCCAAGGAGCAAAATAATGATTTGCAGCATTGAGAGATAAATCTGTAGCCTCCACCTACTTGAGATCTCATCTGCCTTTAAGCTTGACTTAACATATGATTAGCTTTAATTAATCCTTTTTACAAAGTCATTAACTGATTTCAGTTTTCTTTTCCAAACTAACCCATAACTAAAATGCAAATGAAAATCTAACACAATGCATATTAAACATTGGAATGTTGAACATTTCTTCAAATTAGCAAGCATTACTATAACTGACAAAATACAATTTTATCCTAGGAAACCTGTTACGGACCTACATTTGTAAATCTTTTATCTTATAGAAGAATGTTTCTTACCATATACATGGCACAAAAATAATATTTACAGTCCAGTAGCTGGCTCCAGTTCCTCAAGTCGTTGTGAAGCGTCTTTCAGCCTTATCTCCTTCTACAGAGCTACCCTTAATTTTACTGGTTTGACCATCAGACTTGCTCTCAGTGCAGCCTTATAGTACCAGACTTGGTGCTAAGCAGATACTACAAATTCGCTACAAAACTTAGTGATTTTAATTCAAACAGCCCTCACTGACAAGTTTCTACACAAGCAGCCAAAATACCAGTTTTCCAGCAGATTGAAAAATAACTATGCATGGATTATAGTAGGATTGTCCGTCTTAGGTCAAAACTAAACACAATGTCATTGTAGCAACTCTGGGAATTAAACGGCACGTGCAAACATTACTTGTACACAGGTTAGCGAATTTGTGAACAAGTGAGATTTTTTGAACTTAGACCAACGTTTTTCCTTAAGGTTTGAGGCTCTTGTCCAGTTTCTGAACTATACACAAGAAATTAACCTGTGACAGCTATTCACTAAGAACCAACTCATCACCATACACATACGTTCCGACTCCCAAAATGGTCCTACGACCATCTCTGAAGATGCCCCCAAATCTAAATTAGTGCCCCAGGTACCCTTAGATCTGCCGACCTTGCCTGGACTCTAAGGTGGAATGCTTTGCGCAACCGCAGCGCTCTTAAGTAAGTCATTTGAACATGCAACCCTCCAGGGAAAATTCCTAACTCCACCTTCTGTAGCCCACGAGAGTTTCCCGATGACAAACGCGGCCTACCTCCACAAAATAATTAAGAACTCCTGCCCAATAAGCCATTCAATTTGCATTTTTCTTCAGCCCACTTTATTTCAACCGTATGATTGTCGATGATGGCCACAACTGCATTTGAAGTGCATTTGTGAATTTAAGGGAAAATGCGGTCACCCTAATTTGAATTCCTATTTCATGAATGGCTCTTTTTAAATCATGTGGCAAAGTTTTTTGTAACCGAATTGTTCAATTCATTCAGAATAACTAGGCCTACTTATATTTACTAAATGTTTATGTTTGGAAACATTATTAAGGGTACTTGAAAGTGAAATAAGAGGAGATTTAAAAGATTTAGCTGATGCTTCAAAATAAAGTTGGGGAGACTGCTTATTCTCTTTAAATACGACGTCGGGTGGAGTTCTGAAAATGTTGCAGTTCTTTTGGTGAAGCCGAAATGACATTAGTTGGATATGAAAAGTCGGGCTTTAGTCCAAACAACTTCTGATGGTCGTCTTTGCCGATGTCAATCTGACGTCAAACGGACTTGCAAACGGAATATATTGCAGCAGTCTGTATTTAATAGCAGTATTTAATAGTCTGACATAGACGCCGACCTTAACCGACGTAAATCCGACAGCAAATGTTTACAGAGGTAAGAGTAAATTTGGATGAGTTATAGTGAGCAGAAATAATATTGCTTTCAGCAGAGTTCTTAGGTGATCTGAGATCATCAGAGGTTAACTGCATTCAAAAATGATATCTCAGGAAAGGTGACCTAAACGGATCTCATCTTGCAAGTACATCCCTTATATTGAGTACAAGAACGTCTTGTTTTTCTTCGTGGTGAAAGGTCATTTTGAGTCAGCAAAGGTCAAACTGTAAAACCCTCGTTTTCACGTTATCTCGTAAAGGGTAGTCACGAATTTACAAGACTCGGATAATTTTGGTGATGGCGGAGGTTCATTTGAGGCTGCAAGAGGTCAAACTGCCTTATCAGAGCCTGTTCTTTTCCCTCACCAGCCCAAAAACAAACTTAGAAAAGTAGGTAAAAGAAGCCTTATCTACTTAGAAAATATGATACTAGCATTTACGGCTTTCATTAAACAATGAGAATAGAATCAGTTCCCTTCTATCCTATTTAAAGAATATTCCAGACCGAAATTAAGGTTTGAAATGAAACATTTATATCTGGACAACCAAACATGGGAACAGAAAGAAAATTTAACCAGAAAACTCAGATTAAGTACCCGCTTAATAAATTAAAGTTAAATCTGAGTCTAGAGTACACTTTTTCTAAGTCAAAATTATGACCGAGTGTTTTATGTACTACCGGTGGTTTTTTTGTTCTTTTGGCATGGAGTCCTTATTCTATAGCCTTATTCGATACCTCTTTCTTCAATACGTCTAAACAATTGATCATATAAATAATTGCAAAATTTTCCACTAGCTCAACAATTTGATCTGTACCAGGAGGCTCTGAGAGATGGAGAAATATCAACCAGATCTGTCAGACAATATGTTCTCTAGAATACTTTAATCCCTTTCAAGTAACAAATTTAATTGTCGGGTATCATCCTTCCTATTGTTTAACTGCTGTTGACTTTACTTCTCAATGATGGTCTGCTCCTTCAAAAGCCAAATAATCCTAAAACAATTCTCAAGACAGTGTTTTGAAGTGAGCTGCATAGGCTAGCCTATAAGGATGAAACGTTTTCACCGTTTTTAGTTTAAACGACTGTACATGCACTTTTAATTTACACGGCTGCATTATTATTTTAACTTTTTCGTCAAATTAGGATTAGCTCTTTTTTGGTAAAATTTTAGGAGTTGAGAGTTTGTTGATGACATTTAAAAGATTCTGGATCATTCCTGACGTAGCAAAACATGAATCCATGTTCAAAGAGCAACATAGATATACAATGTGTCCTTTTACAAAGTATCACTGGCGGCACACGATGTCTTCAACGAAGGCTGACATGTTAAACCAATGGGTGATATCATCCCATGGACTTATTCAAATATAGCAGACGACTGACTGCAAGAACCATTTTAATTCCTTCTTACTCAGGTTCTGGAGAACTTTCAAGTGTCAGATAATGTGAAGTATTTTGTATTGTATACATCTCATATAATGGGCTTTATCCTGGATTGGTACATTTCGTTATAACCTTCCAAGAGGCAGGAACAGTATTTTTGCGCATCAGGAGTAAGGTCCTCAAAATTAGGGGGTGAAGACGAGATGGGCATAAAACTGGATGAAGAAAGAGCACCGACATAAGCATCAGCCTCTTCAGATATAAGATGTTTAGGAGCATTGATTCGTTTCAAAGGTTCCTTGCTCTCATCCCAGGTAAGATAACTCATCTTGAAAGGAATTCCAACAGCTTCACAATAGTTTCTCAGAGTTTGCTCAGGATGAATCTGAAGATCATCTGCGTCGATAACGACAGGGTGGGGTTCAATGTTGTCCTTAACATACAGCCAAAATGCGTAGAGACGATCAGGAACAGCTGTGTCTATCGACACATATGGATTACAACTGTTCATGTCAAACTGATCGACATCACCTTGGTAATCAAATATTTTTACACATAAATTGCGAAATGATGGGGCACTCCGGAGTGGATTCCTGATGATGAAAGTGTGCTTAAAGGGTACCTGGAAAAGAATAAAGTTGTATTACTAGAAGAATAGGTCTAATGTCAAATGGATGCACCTCTAGCGTGCGAGCCAGTTGGCGACAGCCAATGCAGTTTGGCAAAAAATTATTTCTCTGACAATTTATGTTGAAAACCTATTTTTTTTACCAATTTTTTGTTCATGTAATAAACATATTTGTCGGCAAAACGGCTCAGACTCCTCCTAGAAAAAAAATATCCCGTAGTGCCATGGGGTGCACCCACGATGTTCTTTGACCACTCCTTATTTATTGCACATAAGCGGAGATAGGGAGTGTTCGAGAGGCGAGGGTAGTGTTTTGGGCGTCGCACTCATTCACTTATTAGTCATAACGATAGTTGCGAAACCATATCCCTTCACGTTTCCGCGGTTCCAAAGACCAAGCACCATTGGTTTGGCTTTGGATACCACGCTCGTCCCACTTTGTAAGACTGATCTGTGTGTTCCTTGGCCTATCTACTGTTCACATTACCAAGTCGTTAAGTACTCACTACAAGTCAAAACCTAGTATATACTGTGCTTTCGACTTCCGTTTTCTGTTGACAGTACCCCACTCCTATCTGAAATCAGTTTCTATAATTATCGTATTATGTCCGTAATTTGTAAATACAAAGATATTCCGAGAACTTCCCCATGAATGTTTCACCGTAGGGAGGGGGCACATGGACCTCCTCTCTCCCCTATACTGCCACTATGCCCAATCCGCATTCTTGTTTCATGTTCCTTCTGCGGGTTTCCCCCTCCTCCATCCCAAAGAAGTTTTTAAACTGTATGATGTCTGTCACAGCATAGTGTTTACATGATAACACTATATTTTATTAAATGAGTATATCTTTGGAAAAGGTTCTGATAAGGAATCAAAGACATAAATCAAGTTAAGAAGAGTGTATTATCGTCATTAAGTAAATGAATCAAGTTTAAAGCTAGGTACCTGCGGGAGTTTATCGAAATGGCCATCAATAGCTAGAGGGGCATCTTTGACAAAGAGGAACGTTTTCCCAGGCTTGAGAGGTTTTTCTAATTGTTCTTTAACCCAGTCGTATCTGTCAGTGCAAAAGAAAAGTTGGTTACGTTTTTCTATATATATATATATATATGTATATAAAAAATGTACTACTAAAAAAAATGTAGTACAAACAATGTACTACTATTTACCTTTCGACCTAATATATATATATATATATATATATATATATAGGTCGAAAGGTAAATAGTAGTACATTCGATCTTGGATGTTTTACCAATCCTAGATAGAGCATAGCCCTTATCAAAGCAGGATATATATATATATCTATATATATATATATATATATATATATATATATATATATATATATATATATATATATATATATATATATATCATGATATCTATATCGTATCATGATGTACTGGCTTCGGGAGCTTTCGAGTACAACATAAACGTTTGTTTTTGAAATAGGCCTTTTAGCACCCAGACACTTCTTAAGTTTTTTGGCAAAATAGAAAAAATCTGGTACCGTATTTGACTGGTTGACCACTGCACGACTGTACACCAAAATTTATGTCATTTGATATGACATTCTTTATGACCGTGATTTATGACCTGAACCATAAGCTAATCAATATCGAAGATTATTTCCAACTGCCTGCAGTCCTATTAAGAAGTTTCCATTTCGAGAAGTCACAATAAGCGTATTCGTTTAGAAGGACGGTGGGCTATCGACATTGTGAAACCCTCGAATGTATTAGGCCCTTTGTGGTAAGTTTTCTTCTACCTGGTAATTTTGTTTTATCATAATGCCAAGTGAGCATAGGTATAAACCCCTTTTTTTGAAAGCCAAGTCTGTCCTCGTCGACGGCATGCAATCCCGGGCTTACCTTAGGCCCTCATGGGACTCAAGGAGAAAGGCGGCTCTGGGGTATTTTAGTAATTGTGGAAATGAGTATAAAGCATTTAACTATTTTTGAATGCATTGCATACGGACTAAAATGACGACAGAAATGAAAATTCATGCACTTTTAAAGCCTAACTACTAACTACTGGACTATTTGACGATGCACGAAGTTTGTGGATAAGGAAGCCGGTTATGGTGTAGGTTGCACGGGACTTTGGAACAATGGATTCTCTGAAACAGTCCAACAGGAAGTAGGCTAATAAGATACATCCGAGAGGTAGATACGAACCAAGTCGAAATATAACGCCTTTTAGGACGTTTTCCTCATTTGCTTCCATTGCAAGTTTTCCTTTACAGTATATTAACATGCCCACTAATTTCTCTTGTCTTCTTTTCTTCATTTTTAATTTGTTTTTAAATGCTTTCCGTTTTATCAAAAATAGTACTAAAATGCAAATTTTTTAATTGTGGAAATCTGTTGAGGTTATTTGTACATGCCACGACGATTTTACCCCCTTCCCCTTCGATCTCCGCCTATACAAGTGACACTTTATAAGATAATAACAGGTCCCTGGTTATACTAACTCACGTCTCCTTTCTGGAGTACTGACGAATCGCCCAAACCCAAATTTCACGAATCTGTGGGTTTTTTTTATTTCACACAGTGAGGAATGTTATCTCAGATGGAGGTTTTTTGCTTATTTAATCGTTTATATTTTTTAAATTAAAGAAAATAAAATATATTACAATGTCATTTCAATTTGTAATGTTAAGATGTACGGATTCGGGCGTAAATTGCACTCGTCACTATGCTAAAATGACCAAATATAGGTTACAGATTCGTCACTAGTTTGCTATTCGTCAGTACGCCAGAGAGGGGACGAAAATATGACATTTTAAAGTTTTTCTGTTATTCTTCCCGAAAAATCTGATCTCAATTACCTTTTGTGAAGAATTTCCTCGGACTTTACATTTTGACTATGCCTTTCCCGATGTTGAAATCTGCCAACATTTTTACCAATTTATTAAAGTGTACCTAAAGTATAAAATTACAAGAAGATAGATTTTGGAGTTTAAATATGAAAATGAAAATTGTCCATACAACTTTCATTTTCATACCCTTGTTCCGTTGCTGAGATATAAAATGCTGAATTTCATTCACTTAATTTGAAATAGTCCATTCCGCAATAATATATGACGTCCTTGTATATATTTCAAATTACCTGCTTTTGCTTCTTTTTGAAATTAAATGACATAGCATGTTACATGGAGAGGGCTTGACACCCTATACCAGGGTGTTTCGAGAAAACAAAGAAAAACAAAGACGATTATCTAAGTAGTACAAGAGTAACATTACAAAGTATTGCCCAATCTAACGTTTGAAATTGAGAGAATAAGCTCCAACATATTTTTTGTATCTCACAGCTAGCAATATCTTGTGGAGATGGGAGTTGGACCTTTGGACTCATTTGTCAACTGTCACAAATCGCTTTGAAATTTTAGACTTAAGGTACATTTTAAGACATGGTCAGTGGCCAGACAGATTGCGCTTGCGGTTATTGTGGCGGTTCGTCATCAAGGAATGAAATGGGATCCGCTGAGTGTTCAGTCTCATAGACAATGCATGGATTCAGGCCACAACAGTTCTGAAAGGCCCTGAGGAGACCGTGCTCGGCACCATTGGGACCAATTATTTAAAACATTTCAAAATATTTTGAAAATTTTAAGTTTTCGAAAATGACTTCTAATGAACATAACTTTTCATTTCAGCTTAGCAGCAAAGACTGCATCATTGAAACCTTCACTGCGTAAACACTGGCAAAAAGGACAGCTTCTAAGTAGTACTAAAAAGGCACTGACTTTCGGCATCTTTAGGTCCGCGCATGATTATCCTGCAGGCTTCCCAAACCATTTAGAATAGGCCTAACTGTACGAGAAATATGCAGTACAGACTGCTACTTGTGCACGATAGCAATAGCTTAGATTAATCTTTGTCGAGCGATGCAGGAATTTTCTACAATATACGTCTGGCCGATTTAATTCACCTATGAGCACTTGACTTTTCAAATTATTATATTAGTCTGCCCTCGAAGAAATAGAATTATGCACAACCCTCCTATACATCTGCGTTGTCATAAGTAGAGTGAAGTAGAGTTATTTCCAGGGAAGTACAGGTGCTGGGAAGTAGGAACTGTCAGTACCCCTCAGAGACCATGGAAGTGACCGTTCAAGGATAAGTTTTAATTTCTACAGCTTCTGGTAGGAAGAGTAGGCTATAGACTTAGTGAAACGTTTTGTGCAAACTATCTAGTTTTATCGGTAAGGCTGACACTTTGAGGTATTCTGATTATTGGGGGGGGGGGGTTATGGGAAAACAATTGGACAGAGATATTTTAATGGCCGAAGTAGAATTCTTAGAGCAAACTATACGTAGTCTCTAGAGTGCCTACTCCACAGGGACAAGGATAGTAATGAAGGGATATTTTACCTTGAACAGCTTATAGATGACCAATCATAACAGGGAATGACTTTCGAATACTTTAAAGAAATTATCTTACTAAAGTTTGGTAATGATATAAGTTTCTTGGAAGACGTATAAATAGATCTGATCGACGTGCCCTTAGGCGGGTGTTCAGTTCTATTAAGTCAGTTTTGTCCTCTTATAGGTAGACTCCTACACTTTCGTTCAATAATAAATTAATAGTAATACCATAATAAATCAACTCCTTGTCTTTCGTTTGGCTCAGAAGGGACCAACTGGGGATTGGACCCCAAATTTGCTCCATTGCTGTAAACCTTTCAAAACAAGTCATACCCTGGGGCAAATCCTTTTGAAACCTGATCCACGGGTTTGAAAACTTGGCGGTTTTAAATTGTAGAACAGGTAATTGGTAACAACTATCAACGTGTCTCAAGAGGGGCTAAACAGATACCAATTGTT
This sequence comes from Holothuria leucospilota, assembly GCA_029531755.1. Classification (NCBI taxonomy): domain Eukaryota; kingdom Metazoa; phylum Echinodermata; class Holothuroidea; order Aspidochirotida; family Holothuriidae; genus Holothuria; species Holothuria leucospilota. Next base: position 22,135,084 of record CM055973.1, on the reverse strand, counting down.
ACCTGTCCATTTCATGGGAGTTACTTATTGATACAATTGGTTCAGGTAAATGGCAGATGGTAGATTGCCAGCTCATACCTTTTAATTGCTTATCAGGTTGGTATTTCAACGGGTATCAACATGTATTTACTGCTTAGATACTTGGGCTTATTTTTAAAGGCTCTATCTCATCTCAGAAAGTAGAAATTTTCCCTACTAAGTTAACTTCTAGCTTATCCTCCAGTTTAACAAAAACACATGTCTAGTTACTCTCGTTGTAGGTGTCGAATATGTACGCCTCTTTTCAAGTACATAGCCTACTTCAAAGAGTGAAGCCAAAGTAGGTGCATGAGTAATAAACGTCCGCCGGGCGAGCAACTGTCTAGTACATTTGCATTCCTGTCAGAGAGCCTACGTACATCACTACCCTCAAGATCTACATGTCAGGTGAGTGGCTCGGGTGCAACATGCTCAGAAATGAAGTGCGCTTGCAATGGGGACACCCCGCGGCCCCCGGGTGGTGTCACATGCCACAGCTCGTGAGAATATTTTACCTGAAGATACTGGCAGGTTGCAAGGTTCCTTCGTCGTTGACCGAGGCTTCATCTTGTGACCTCCTTGTGAATTTCATTTGTGAATACCGTTGTAATAAATCGGGTCTGGACACTATGTAGTTTTCGAGGCTATACACATAAGGCTCGTGCCAAACATCCGCACCATCCATACAGCTGACACATTTTAGGAACACAGTAGACAAACTCCTTGGATTACACCACAGAAATATTCTCCGAGGAGGGTCTGTAGCAGTTGCCGTTCTGGAGGACATATTGAGTACAGCTAATATAGGCTATTCTAATAAATAACAAAAGCAGATTACTTGTACTCTAGTATAGGTCATCCGTGGACAATAATATGCGATATAGTCTCTGCTTGCCCTCTTCAGTCGGTGGGGTAAATAATTTTAGTAATTCGCTTAAAACGGAGCTGCATATGCACGGATCATCTGAAGCATTGCAAGGCCGCCGGTATAACGATCTTCAGACCTGGTCCAGTCAGGCAGGAAGGAGTCCAAAGGTTCATGGTCGAGTCTATCGATGATGAACACGACAATTCTGTATACACTCACTGTGAGCAACCTTGCAAGGGGTGTCTCTTCAAACACGTAAATAGTTACTTAGCCTAAGCCTCTCCAAATAATCTAGGCCGTCGTAGTATTGAGAAAATACCTCTTGGTCACCAGACTGTGTTTGCCTGTATCTCGCGAACGAAGGCTATTTTTGGAGTGCTGTTCTAAATCAATAACGTTCAGTTCCTACGTCTTGTTGTTTCAGTGGTAGGAAAACGATGACCGGAATAATGGAGGTCAACTTGCGATAATGTGGCCAGCTGTCCGCGTCTCTACTGACCTCGTCTCGACCTCCTCGCCGCGTGAAATTTTTAATTTTTTTGTATTGCGTAGCATAGACAATGTGGTTTTATGTCCTGTACTTTGTTATTCCTTTATGTATAACAGTGAAATCAAATACAGTGTAGTCCAGTGCAATAGAGCCAAATTGCACTAAAATTAAAATTTCACACCGTTGGTTAGTGCACCCATAGAAAATTACCTTGAGCAATTCAAGTAAACTCCGGTAGTACAGGCTTCTGAAGCCCTGTCTGATAGGTACAAGGGGCTATAAGTAAAGGTGAGAACATGGTTTCGGTTTGGTCAGTTTGGGCTCAAACTGACCAAACCGAAATCACCCGAAAACGAAGTTGGATTTGGGTGGTCTTTGCCGTGGTCTGCAACCGATCTAATTTCGGTCTCGAGTGAGTTTGCCTTTTTTGATCCCACACAAGAAAATCAAAAAACTCACAATCCTTTTTCAGTGTTTAAAGGGGAATTTTCATGATCCCAGACAGTTCCAATTCTCCCAACTATGCATCTTCTAGCTCCTCCCATTACTGTATGAAGCTCTTCCTTGTGCAAGAATAAACCTGTTTTATTGCTTAAGGCCATGTCCTGGTGAGTATACAAGGCTATAAAATGTAATAAAGGTACTCTCTCTGCCTTGTGTGGAATGTGAGCTACTTTGCATCTTTCAAATTTTCAAACTTTGATGTCAATCAAAGAGCAGTCACCAACTGAGAATTTTGATATACATACACTAAAAATATACTTTGGGGTGATGACTGTCTGTCTTTAAGTTAAATGCCGTTTTTCCAACGGTGATTAACATCCCGCAGTGACCCCCATAACCCACACTGAACAAAACCGTATACAAACCTTTTAGGTCATAGAATCGGTGTATGTGAGTCGATATAAATCACCTTATTACTTCTCAGTATATTTGGCACTTTTTTAATTGGCTTGTTGGAGAACATGTAATCGACTATAGGCCTTAGTACTTGTCCCATGAGACCCTGCATGATTTGGGTTATGTCTGAAGTTGGTGGTATGAGAGCTTCGTCGGTGTGGGGGTTTGGCTACCCCCCCCCCCTCCGGTTGGTACCGGTGTAGTCTCGAGTGGTCTGGGAAAGATGCTTCGTTGGTTTCGGGTGGTCTCTAGTTGTGTCCAAACCGATGATAGGGCTTTTTGGACAATGAGCATATCAAAAAACCAGACCGCACACCTATTTGGAAGAATTTTTACTGTCTGTGACGAGGTCTAAGGCAATTTAAATTAAGCATTTAGCGTAAATATGCTGTGCTTGACCAAAAGTGCTTCTATATTGCTAGATGTTTATACGAATATACTGTTTCAAGGAAATATAAATCAACGCTATCATTGATAATGAATAATCCCTCCCATTAAATTCAGTTATGGATATTTGTAGCTAATGTGTCCTTCAGAAAATTTGGATTCGCTATACTTCAGAAGTCTTCATTGCATTTGAAGGATATGTTTGTGGATGTCAAATCCGCAATTTGTAAGTTAAAGTGGAAAAGGTGGAACGCGATATAAGGAATAGTTTTCAACTCATATTCCTTTCTACACGGACTGCAAAACACCGTGACATTAAAGAACATTAAAAAATAATAGGATGAAAAAGATATGACAGGATTTTACGATGAAAATCTTTAATTGTCTGTTAAAAAAATTACAAGTAGCAATAACTGTAACTGATATAAAATTGCTAAAATTTTCTGGTGATTTGTAAGGATAATTAATGTATTCGATTAAATTTTTACTGGACATTAGTTGTGTAGAGGACTCTTTAACTTTTCAAATGCTAAACTTCGAACGACATCGGCAAGGATTTTATTCTTTAAATATGCTACTGAGTTGTATCGAAAGTCGTGGATAGGTTTATTTATGTAACTGACAGATGTAGTAGGTCACTCTTTAAAAAAATATGAATATGAATTTAAAAAAAAAACAGTCTAAGTCACCTTCAGCTCACCCCAAATTTTCAACATCTACACTTTTTTATGTTCTCTTTGAGGTTCATGGAGTTTTATTACCCAGAGCAGGGTTTCCCCTGGGTTTTAGAGAGTGTGAGGTGGTATTAGTCAATGGGGGTAATATGGTGCCAACCTTGGCACCAACAGTGAGGGAAACTATCAATACTCCTATAGTTAGTACAGTACAGGTGGCAAGTATAGCAAATTTCTGTGAGGTGGTGGCCAAAAACTGTGAGGTGGTTGCCTCACAAAAACAATGCCAGGGGAAACGTTGCAATGGACAGGTTATCATGACGAATTTGGTCTAAACCGACTTAATAGTACTACTTTTTTGAGGGTGGTCATTTGACGCTCAAGAACATTACTCTAATGGAATCGTGAGGCCTAGAACTAAGCTGGATTAAAAAATGAACACAAAGAGGTTTGTCGTCTGCTACATCTGGAGAAGAACAATGGCGATTTTATCCATTGCCATAGCATTGCAAGTCGCCTGAAAAATAAGTATATTTTCTCTCTGGTGTCGCAAATGAGACCACATCGGCTTGGTTTTATGTAAAATTGTGAACATAGATTTATGTCCGGTTGTTTCAGGAAACTTGAAGAAAATTTTCAGAATGTAGTAAAAGAATTAGTCTTCTCTCCCTTTAGCACATTTGCATATGGTCTCTTCAGATGGGGGTATGGCATTAGAATTGATCTAGTTCTAATAAACAGTCGTTTTTAGTTTAAGAACCCTGTCATTACTATGATGGCAGTATGCCACCTACACATCAAAGCATTATTCAATTTAAGCCTCCTGTTAAAGTATTACTGCAGGTGAATGATGTCGCATGGAGTAGAAAGTCAAACTGAAAGCATTAAATAAAGGGCCGACGTCCTTATAAGCATTTATCACCAACTGATTGTTGGTAATCTTTTCACACTTAAATAGGTCTTAAAGTGTTAGCATAATTTAAACTACTCGTGCTATCTTTATTCGGATAACAGCTCCCTGCTGACAAGGACTGAAGGCAAAATGGAATACGTTTGAAATCTTAGAACAGTTTCGGATATCCAAACGTAAGGAACAGGAGGGAACTGAGATGTGCGTAATCATAGACGTAGGAGCCCGAGTTGATTTGGGAGGGGGGGGGGGCTGGAACGACTTGCCCGAAAAACATAACCCAAAATTTCAGTGCGCTCCACGCACGTTCGACATGTTAATGTACATATCATATGAGCATTCATCGTTTATCACACCGCATGCCAATAACATACAATAATTTGCCTTGTTTCTATCTTTATTGGTTTTAATTTTGGTGGAAGTCGTTGATTGCCGGTCTTTGAAAATTTTTGAAAATTAGGTGTCCTTACATGCAATCTGGTGCCAAATATGCTACCTTTGACGTAAAATTTGTGTTAAAACATTTACGTATTTTTAGGTACCAAAGAAAAAAAAAATCGGCATTACCCCCTCCTCTTTGAAAATTTTTGAAAAATTAGGTGTCCTTACATGCAATCTGGTACCACATATGCTACCTTTGAGGTAAAATTTGTGTTAAAACATTTACGTATTTTTAGGTACTAAATAAAATCGGCTTTACCACCTACTCTTTGAAAATTTTTGAAAAATTAGGTGTCCTTACATGCAATCTGGTACCACATATGCTACCTTTGAGGTAAAATTTGTGTTAAACCATTTACGTATTTTTAGGTACTAAAACAATCGGCATTACCCCCTCCTCTTTGAAAATATTTGAAAAATTGGGTGTCCTTACATGCAATCTGGTACCACATATAATACCTTTGAGGTAAAATTTGTGTTAAAACATTTACGTATTTTAGGTACTAAAAAAAAATCGGCATTATCCCCTCCTCTTTGAAAATTTTTGAAAAATTAGGTGTCCTTACATGCAGTCTGGTACCACATATGCTACCTTTGAAGTAAAATTTGTGTTAAAGGAGAAATAAACCCTAGCTTTTTCTGTATCAAGAATAACATTTTAATGTATACTTTTTCCGAAAGAAGCTCATAGAAGGCTTGAATACATTTATTTCAACCTTAAAAAATGGTTTTTATGTTGCTAATGGTTCGCGCCATTGTTGTTTGAATCCTACCAGTTCCCGGATGTGCGATGACGAAAGCGAGCCTCATATCACATTACAGCAGAAAATTTACCAACCCACCCGAAGTAATTTGAATTGCACATGCTGTGGTTAATAGCTATAAAATGCTTGACAAAATTCCTTTCGCCACTTGTAATAGGGAATAAAATTCGAAGTTTCGTATTAAACATATTTCCATGACACATTATTTCAGTAAAAAGAAAAAAAAATGTTTTCACAAGTTGTAGCTGAAATAATTTGCGTGACTTGGCAACACTACTGTAATTCACCATACACTACAACACACTGATTTACACATACAGTACACAGACTATAGTACACTGTGTAGAAATGTAGGCCATTATATACAGAGTAACGTTAGAACCACGGCAGCACTCAGCAGGACGTAGTCGTAATCTTTACCTTACACGGTCAAACTTGAAACAGTAAACCTACTTGTAGGTAAAAGAAAACATGGGAGCAAACAGACTCAAATCTTACTGTATCCTTTGGAGCCTGAATATACTGAGGATGGATTTAAACATCGACACAAAGAGAGCAAGATCAGGATCTGTTGTGAAGGTGGTTGCCTACTATGATTAGCACTTGTACTAGTACCAGTTCTGCAACTGATCGTGAAACTGTGTGTGATTTTGTTTTCTACGCAAGTGGGGAGTGAGCTAACGGTATCGTAAGCGAAAGTGTTTTTGACGAAAATACCCGAATATATTTGAGGAAAATTCTTTTTTGAATTCCCATTTTGATCAGTTACTGAGGAAAAGAAAAGAGGACTGTGTGCACCTAACGACAAGGTAGGTAGATTACAGTTACTGGGGAGTATACGAGCTTACTTTAGTGGCATGGAATAGTCAGTTACGTGAAGCCCTAAAAATCGCTTGTTGAAATTGTCAAAGCTGTTGACAATGAATTCTAGTCCTCGTAGGCCAAGGTAGGGTATATTACGCTTTTTCAACTGCTCTAAGGAAGCACCAGAACTTGTTTCTGTACTCATCCTTTTAGTATAATGTTAGTGTGCATTCCATGTGCAATGAATGAGACATCGTGTTACTTACGATGAGGCTCTTTTACGTCATATTTGAAGCGCCCTCTTTTTTGGAAACAAGAAAATGGCTATTAGCGTCATGGGTGTGAAAAAATAATGGGAAAATTCATAAAAATTTGGGGCAATGCTGTTTTGTCTAGCTTTTTCAGAAAATGGGTTCGAATATTGGTCTCTACTACTACTAGTGGTTTACTGCAAAATCCGTGGGTTTGCTTCTCCTTTAAACCATTTACGTATTTTTAGGTACTAAAAAATCGGCATTACCCCCTCCTCTTTGAAAATTTTTGAAAAATTAGGTGTCCTTACATGCAATCTGTTACCACATATGCTACCTTTGAAGTAAAATTTGTGTTAAAAAATTGACGTATTTTAGGTAGAAAAAAATCAGCACCAGTAAGGTTGGGGCATGGCGATATGGCCCCTCAAATACACCACTGATAATCATAATATAAGTTTAACCATTAAAAAACACATTGATGAATTAATACGGAAGATATAGGTGCTGGTACAATTCAAATCAGAACTTTATATTAATTACCAAGGAAGTTTTTAAATTATTAATACCCTTTAGCTACATCATTGCATTATTTTTCTTTCAGTAGGTGCCCGAAAAATTCTCAGCATTTTGCCCGAATTTTCACAAAAATTTTTGGTTGGGGGGCTGCAGCCCCCCGCCTCCTACGCCTATGTGCGTAATATAATCCTCATCTTCATATATATTAAATATAGTTGAGAGATGAGACTTCTTTATATATTACACACACACATATATATGTATATGTATGTATATGTATGTATATGTATGTATATGTATGTATATGTATGTATATGTATGTATATATCCGAAGCGACCTACCAGCATTGTGAAGGGATTGTACTCCAGGCCTAAGTAATCCGTTTGGACCCATGCCTTCTTCAAAAGGCTTATACAAATTACTTCTCTCAATGCACTCAAAAATGATAGTCCTAATTGACTTATCAGTGGAACTCTATGTTCTCACAATTTAAAATCTGCAAGATTCGAACGCTCCTTTTCACTCTTGTTATCAAGCACTGAAGAAGATCTAGTATTGCTCAAAAACTTTGCAAAAGTCTTTTACAGTATGGCTGTTTTATTTGCCAATTTCCAAGCCTCTTCTGCTGTTACGTGTCTCTTTCGAGATCCAGCCATTCATTTCTGTAGCACTGTTGTTATACAGTATTTCCGTTTCTATATATATATATATATATATATATATATATATATATATATATATATATATATATATATATATATATATATATATATAGGTTATACATATACACACACATATATATATATATATATATATATATATATATATATATATATATATATATATATATATATATATATATATATATATATATATATATGGAAAGAATACAGTAAATGGTGAAAGTCAACTACAAGCTAAACAGATGGACGAAAAGCACTTGGCTTGGAAGCTTTCGGTTTTAATCAACCTACCTTCACCATTTTCTTTTTTCTTACTATAGTCATTCTTTGGTGATGTCTGTGAATCCTTTTTGGATCCTACTTGCTATCTTGAGAAGACATCGAAGACATGGAATGTCTTCGATGATAGGCCAGTACGTGAGCATACTCGACTACAACGTTTCGAAAAGATCGTCTTTTCTTGATCACGTATACAAGTAAACTGATGGTAGAAACCATACAAAATGCAGACAAATTACTCGAAGAGAAAAACCTGAAAGTCCGCTAAACCTTATACCCTATGCTTAGCTTCTTTTAGGCCTACGTTTATGCCCTCTTGTTTAAATGTATTCGGACCACACAGGGTCCTTCATCAGTTTCGACGAGAAGCAACTGAACAACAAATGAACTAGAGAAAACGAAAACACAGTATATAGCCGAGGAGAAGGTACTTAAAGTGAGAGCTCTGAAAGCCGCGATGACAAATGAAGCATGTCAAGCGTGTCAATAACACGTGTGTAAAATTGTGATGTTATTTTGTGTTCTGGCACAAAATAAGCAGAGAGATATTGGCGCTTTAATCCCCGGCTGTGATATATACATAAATGCATGTACTACGTCCATGTGAAAAAAGTTAACCAGCTGTTTTGACAATGGTAGTTCACAAATTTAGTGCAACAGTCACCAATCGTCCAATTCAATTTTCATTGGGATGGGCTAATTCGACGGAAGTCAGTGGCCTGTCGACATGTCCACACGGGGCCCAAATGAGTTATTTGTGGTCATTAAGGAATTTCATGTCAATGGGCTAAGCATTAATTAAGGGACACAGAAGGGTACCGTCTCCAAATCTTCATTGGGCCCACAAGGGAAAGTTCCCCCTTTGTGGGGTTACAAGAGCATCGTGAGACACCTAGATGTTTGTCCCACTCCTTCTTGATAGGGTGGAGATTTTCACACTATATAGTGCTTATTTAAAGATTACATTTGGAAGAGTCAGTCTCCCAGGAAGCTCCTCTTTTGATCATGGTGACATCATGTGCGTATAGCCCCCTTCCCCTTCCTAGAAACTACTATGACCACTTGACACAAATGCCACTTCTTTACCACAATTATATTTTGGTTTCTTAAATTTTTATTCTTTTACCATTCGTTCCATAAAAATATCAATCAACCTACAGCCTAGGAGAAAATTTCAGTTAAGTAACTACAAATTGGTGACTGGTTTAAATTGGTTCCCTCTGTATCCTGCTGTTACCATTTGAAACCAGTTACCAATTTCGAGTTACTTGAATGGAATTTTCTCCTGGGAGTTTTCTCCCATCACAAAATATAGCATCAATTCAGAGCAAGTTCTCCTAAATTACATTGAAACTACATAAAATATCAGAATAAAGTTATTGCCTGTTTTGTCCTTTACATTTTACAAAAGTTTTTCCAAGTACTTTTTCACCCATTAAAAGCTAGAAAGACTGTACATAGTCATATGAGAATGACGTAGATAACATGCATCAATGGAATACTAACAAAGCTATTTTCTTGTCTGAATGTTGCTTGCTAAATGAGCCTTTATTTTATTTCAGGCCTACTTATATACTATTCTATTGCTTGATAAATTTATTTCAGGTATTTCAGAGCCACCACAGTACTACAGTCTAATGCTCTTAACAAAACCAAGCTAGTATCATTAAGTTTATACCATTAAAACAGAAAACAAAAACCTGTTAAAAACTTTAAGAATAGGCAGTGAAAATATATGGTAAGGTGATTTCAGCTGAAGAAATCGAATGTACATTTGCGGTAAAATACTTCATAAAATGCAATAAATTCGAAGACAGTAAACGTCACGATGAGAAGCTTAAAGAAGAGATACACAGGTAAAGCCTATACATAAGAAGTATAGTGAACTTAGAAACTAAATAATGTACGGATCCTAGTCAAAAAAAAAGGATAAAAGTTACAGGGTTATATTTAAGTCCACTTAACCCAGTTCAAGGCCAATTCATATCCAGTGGACAATTTTGGGTCAAGTACCTTCCCATTCTGAGCTAATACTGATTCCGAGTCCTCAATTACCGGCCAGTTCAGAGTCCGGTAATTTGACAATGTGGCATTTCACACAAATGCCTGTTAATATTTTGCAATTAAACTCATTTTATACGGGCATATTTAAAAGGTCAGTTTCGTACTTTGGTTCTTCCTGTAAATTAGTTGTCTGTATTGTGACCATTCACTTGTTAAACTGTGCACCGATAAAAATGTAGCCTTAGCATTTATGAAACTGTCATTTTTTGTGGACTAGGTTAGAATCGGCTCCGAGTAAAGCTGCAGCACATTCCAGGCCAATTCCATGACCTCCCACTCCGGGTCAATTACAACTCCACAGAAAAAAGGACACTAGTCCGGAACGGAGTCCGAGTTCGGATCGGATGTAACTGCCCTGAAAGTTTTACTAGCACTTACGTCTTTCGTTAAAGAATAAGGATAGTTCCCTGCTCTTCTATCTCATTGAAAGAATAGTCAGACCGAAGTTTCTGTTATATATAAGAACTAAATCGAAGCATTCTGATGAAAGTTGTGTGGAGTTCCCATTTGCAGTTTAGTGATCGGAATGTGTTTAACCAAACAACGGTCCTCAAAGTAAAGCTATAAAGCTACTAACTCATACCCGGTGGCTTTATATTCACTCCTGGTAGATCATGTGATAACTCTAACCTTCATCAAACAGGAGAACAGAATGGAAATTTCACCATTAAAAATAGTATTAAATCATGTTTGATACATCAAAGTTGGAAAAAAAATATTAAGTGAGAATGATGAAAACGTATGGCCGAGTGTGTGAATGTATATGAATATACTACCGGTGCTTTTCTTTTGTCCTGACTTCAATACGCTCAAACTGAAAGCGTAGGAAATCATTTTCATTTAGGAGAGGGTTAGTATACTAGGGGTATAAATTGCAAGGTAGACATACAGATATCTAGCAAGTAGATCCCAGATGGTTACTTCTAAGTACTACTGTTTCCAAGAATGGTTCTGTTTGCTGTTATGGCATCTTGTTCTTCTTAATATTCTGCATGATCAGAAGAAAACTGACATGCAGGGGCGTATATACATGAATTCACAGGGGACCGACTACATTTCTTGGAGACCGACTCCCGCTGACACAGTTGTACGACCCGAATTTTCAAAGACCTGTTTTGTGCTTTTATGCACTTCAGATGTTGTTCCGAGTTTTCGGGGACCTTCTTTTTTGCACTTCAAACGTTGTTTATGTCTGTGTCTGGTCTACTGTTACAAGGGCACACTGAACTGGGTTTGAGACCGACTATTTGGCGCTCAGAGACCGCCCCCCCCCCGTATTTACGCCTCTGCTGACATGTTAGGTTACCTTCATCCGTTAAGTAATCACTTAACATGTGCTTAAAATAAAAGGTATTTTGGAAACACTGGTTTTTCAGATATTGAGTTCGATTGGACATACATCCTCTCTGTGCATTGGACTGAGTTGTAACGCATTTTGCCGTCTTGCAATTTCCATATTGTACAATCCCTGGTGGGTGCTTGCCATTGATACACTCTTCTGTTGTATGAAAATTTAAGCGCGGTCTGCATAAAAGAAAACATATATTTAGGCTAAACACCATGGGTGTCGCCGGCTTGCTTGCCTCCTCCGTCTGTGAGTGGTCTTTTATGCTACCTCTTCCTCCAATAATTCGAGTGCAGACTCGATCATATAAAGGGTTACATGCTCTTCTCACAAGTTTCACAGTTTTACCCGTACTGAGCTCTCGTAGGGCGAATCCACTCACCCAGACTCCTCTTGACGGATGATACTACGATAGACTTGGAATGATGAAATTTAGAACTTTCAATTGACTATTGCCATTGCCAACTTCTCTTCGGGATTAGCAGTAAATCAAAGAGTAGATAGAATTACAGAATGAGGGAAAACCGTCTGGTTTAATATTAAACGACTTATTAAGGTAGAGCAAGTAAAATGACCCTGTCATGGTTTCAGTCGTACAACGAGGAAATTGAGTCCTTAACTTTCAAAAAGTTATCATGAGAATATCCAGTTAAGGCAGAATGGTTGCCAATCGATAAATGTATAACATGCTATTAAAAGGCAATACAGTAGTCAATTTCTTCAATTCGACACACTTTGACGCATTGGGTTAGTTCTTTTCCATAACGGGGGTACCTGAGGTACCCCCGTCCAGGAATAATTTTTAAAAAATCATAACTTTGTCATACAACATCCACCAGCCTTCATGTAACCACCAAAATGAAGCCAACAAATAGATCTATTGAATGCCAACATTTTTTTTTTTTGGGGGGGGGGGGGTTGTAGTAGGAATTTTTTCACAAAACATCGATAAATAGTTGTTTACATTCAAAACTCTCCAAAAAAAATTCAAAAAATGCTAAAACCTGAGCATAATTTTCAAAAAATCATTTCAGGTACTTAGGAAAAGGTCACACTACTCAGTATACTTTTTTGGAATTCCCTAGATCCTAAAGAAACACCATGAGAGGTGATTAGATGCCAGGTATAGGGATTTTAGAGATATATCAAGTATTATTTTCAAAATGCGTCATTTTTGGTCAAAAATTGGTCATTTCTACCCCAAAAACCCACAACTCGCCGAAATTCATAACTCAACAACGGAAGGTCCAATCTTTTTCATTCAAACACCAAAATGTTCGTTACAAGATTCCTTACATAAAAATACCAACATATATGCATAAATGACAAGGGTAGGGTGAGTTAGAGAGGTTCAAAAGCCCAAACATATTCAGTTTTCAAAAATGCGTAAAATTTGATCCAAAACATGCATTTCTGACCCAAAAATCCCCTCCCAATATCAAAATTTATAACCCACAACACCCCTCCGACTTTTCTACTCACTAAAATGTCCATTTAGAGCTACCTTACAAAGCCCACGCAGCTTTGTTTACATTCCACTGTGCACTGAGCCATAGCGTTCTGTGTAGAGGTCACATAAGGTCAGTGTGTGTTAGTTCAGTGTGGGCTGTATGGCAAGAGAAAAATGGGCATATCTTCCTCATTTTTGGTCCAATTTCCTCAAATTTGGTATCAAATGAAAGAGAAAAGGAAGCTTAGCAATCTCCTGCACCATAAATTACAAAATAACAGTGATATGTATGGGTTTTCTATGAAAAAACCGTATGACGTCATCTAATTTGCATATTTACATACATAATGAGATTAGTTTACAAAAATAAAATATGCATTCAAATCCCCCATCTTTGCTCTTTCCAATGATATCTAGGTTCTCACAGAGAATATTCTTCTAAGTTCACCAAAAAAATCCTGAAATATATTCGTTTTTAACTACCTTATGGAAAAGAGTTAGAAATGCCTTCATAATCAGATTTCCTGGTATATAACCAGGGATCTGTTACGGCTCCTGATAAAACAAACCTCATAGAAAAGATTACAAAGTGAAACGTTTTGAATAGGATTGCAAACATCACATTAGTTGGGCTTGATCCTGGTTGCGTACATTTCGTTATAGCCTTTCAGGAGGCATGAGCAGTACTTTTGTGCATCAGGGGCTAGATCCTCAAAATTAGGGGGGTTGGGATGAAACTGGCATAAAGCTGGATGAAGATATAGCAGTTACAAAAGCATCAGCCCCTTCAGAGATTAAATGTAAGGGACCATTGATTCTTTTCCATGGTTCCTTGCTTTCGTCCCAGGAAAGATAACGTATCTTGAAAGGAATTCCAACAGCTTCGCAGTATTTCCTTAGAATTTGCTGAGGATGATTTTGGAGATCATCTGCGTCGATAACGACAGGGTGCGGTTCAATGTTGTTCTTAACATATTGCCAAAATGCGTACAGACGATCAGGAACGGGTATATCTATCGACCAGTACGGATTGCCACAATTCATGTCAAACCGATCGACATCACCTTGGTAATCAAATATTTGTACACATAAACTGCGAAATGATCATGGGGCACTCCGGAGTGGATTCCTGATGATGAAAGTGTGCTTAAAGGGTACCTGGAAAAACAAAGTAAAATTTCTGGGAGAACAGGAGGAAAGTTCATCACAACCTAACAACCGCTCAGTGTGTATTGCACGTTTGCGTGTTCGTAGTTTTTCTCAGGCGACAATGGTGCTTTGGGTCACTTTGTACAGTATATAGATAACCAATGACTCCACGCTATGTAAGCGAAGAGGCGGCATAGGCAGGCACTTACAGGTGCAGACTGTTTTGGCTAAAAGACATACATAAAGATTGTCGGAAATAAAAAGCCTTCCCTAAGTTGCTTCAAAGCTAACGAGGGATAAATTAGTCATTCTGGAGAGGCCCCCTCCCCCTCCAGACAATACTGAAACTAAGCTAGTGTTACTGCATTAATTTGGTTAGATGTATTGCCTAAATCTTGAAGAAACATGAACTGAGAAGCAAGCGGTCATTTCCATGAACCTTTTACATAATCTTATAATATTAATGATATTAATTGTTGTTAGAAAAAACAACCATTATGGAAAGAGCATTGAGGTCTCCATGATTGTATTGATAAAAATACTTGTACGTCAACGTCCTAAACCACCATTTTGAGTTGCAGTTGTGCTCCATATGGTACAGTACAAAAATACCATCGTACTGTGTTAAAAATACAGATACGGTACGAATTCTGCAATTTAACTTTCTAAGGTGATCTTTCACAAGGGCATAGGAGACGGGGGAGGGAGTGGGGGATAAGCCACAGTCACAATGTGGTGGGGCGGACGTATGCTTCCGCCCCCCTTAATATAAGAACGAAATTGTTCCCTATGTAAAAAATGTCCAAAATTGCCATGGCAGTAATTTTCCTTAAAATTTGCTCAAATATTGCACTGCATTGTACCCAAGGACCCTCAAATACTCCAAAATTTACCAAAGGGGAGAAGGACAGCGTGTCTTCCTTCCCTAAGGCCCCTCCCCAGGACGGCGGTACGAAACACCATTCACCACCCAGCTTCCTACGGCTATTACTATCTTTCAGATCCATTATAAATAACTGTGGGGCTCATATTTTGGACACACAACATTCATATGCCAAACGTTTCACATATCTATAATTGTTAAGGTGCGTTCCTCTACTCGGAGGCGATTCACCAGACATGTTTTCATAGATTAACTTCTGATGACTAAAGAATGAACCAAATGCAATAGAGCTTATGCATATGACGTCACGCTTGCCTCCAACGTGTATCATTGCAACTTACCCCTGCAAATGCAGACAGCTGATTGGTCGGATACGCGCGTAGTATTCTACTGTCTACGTCGTGCGTGCACTGTGCTTCACTGTTTTGGCGCCAAAATGACGTCGCATGACGTCAATGTATAAGCTCTATAGAATCTTCCACTCAATACAACTTATCCTCATATCGTGTTTACAAGACTTTTACTGTTTTACCCGTAATGGCCGTTTTGTTTAAATATTCATTGTATAAAGTGTCTTCACTGCTACTTAGAGATTTTAAGGACTTTGCTATCTGGTCACGAATTTTTAATGACACTGCAGGGGCACTAAAATGACCTCGAAATGGCAATTTGTCTACTTAACTAGTAGCTTAACTAAGATTTACAATAAGTCTTTTTGATGATGCAGGCAGTTGTTGGTGGGAAGGTTGGATCATTGCATGAGGTTTGTGGAGTTAAAAACGGTAATTTCTCTCAAACCATTCAACAGTATATAATGAGTTACACGGGTGGGTGTTCCATGCAGAAGCCAGTTGGACAATAGCACGTTAAGGACATTCAGTAATGTCTCATTTCATTTATACTTTGCAAAATGTAACCCCTATCCAGGGTTCTCCACTGGTCTGTTTTCTTTCCGGGGGCTCTTGTGATCGCCATCCTGGGGGGTCTAAGGGGAGGGGGACCCCCTTTGGGAAAATTTTGACAATTTAGGAGGGCTTAGATCGCAAATGGTGTAATCTACTTCCTTGTTCTTAGCCTTCCCTATGTGTTCAAATCTGGGCATTTTGTGGTCATTTCCTTTTTGCAGATTGCCTTTTCTAAATATCTTTGACTTTACTTGCAGATCTGAAGCTCCAGTTTCCACTTGGACGTATTCAAGAATGAAGTAGTTCACTTAAATTTAACTGAAATTTCGGGTGAAAATCGGGAAACCTAGGGAACAGTTCAATTGAATGGTTTCGTTTAGTGTATGAGTTTGATGGTAACAGATTCCTACTGTGGAAACATATGAAAGAAATGCAGTAAGTGCATACTGAATGATATAAGAGCTCAGGTAAAAGTGAGCTGGGTTTGCATCTCCGATGTTTTATTATACATTGCTTGTCATGAGTATTTGAAATCAAATATAACAGGCAGTCAAATGACTAAGTTGTGGTGTTTGTGATTGAGTGTACAGACAACTTCTTGACCGGGCGGGTCAATTTTCTGTGCGGGCGGCAAAGTTTTGTCCGGGCGCTAAAATAGTGTGGCAGATTTTGTACGGGCGGAGCCCCCGGACAAAACAGCTAGTGGAGAACACTGCCTATCTTAACAGTTCTCCTTAATTTATCTCGTATATTTTCCTTTACTATTAATTTTTTTCACTTGTTGTCACAAATAGTTATTAAAACCATTTTTATCATAATTGCAAACATCTGTTGAGGTTATTTATGTAGGCTTAGGGACGTGCCGGCATGTTAATACACATACATCCCATGTAACATTACGAGTTTTTGGGACTTTTTTACCTGAAGATACTTGCAGGTTGCAAGGTTCCTCCGTCCTTGACCGAGGCTTCTTCTAGCGTCCTCCCCCTTGCGAGTTTCATGTGTGAATATTGTTGTAATAAATCGGGTCTTGATATGATGTAGTTGTCTAAGTTATACACATACGGCTCGTGCCAAACATCGGCACCGTCCATGCAGCTCACACATTTTTCAAACACCGTGGACAAACTCCTCGGATGACACCAGAGGAAAATTCTAATAGGAAGGTCAGTAATAGTTTTGCTGGAAGACATCTTTCCTTCCACCGTAGGTCTATATGTAGAGGCCTACTGCCAATGATGTTATACGCTCTTCTTGCCTTATTTATTTACTGGGTAACCAGTTTGACCTGACCGCTTGTAGGGTTAATGTAGTTCCATTGATTAGCGCGTCTAAAGTATTAATATACGGGACACCACTCCTCACACTTATTTAGGTTTATCGATCATTTGGATTACAACAAGACACTATACGTGTCATTACTAGGGGTATCTTAGTCCACGAGCAAATATTTACTTAAATCCCTGGGAATATGCCAAGCTGTCGTAATTTGCATTGGCTATACCTTTCTTCATTAGCTGTATCTGTTTTTAAGTGCCCAGCGAACAAAGTGTAATCTTGAGTACCGTCCTGAACTAACGTTTTGTTCCTTTGTCCTGTATGTTTGATACCACATGTCGGAATCTCGGGTGTCAAGTTGCGTTGGTACGTATGGCTAGATGTGCTCTCCGCCACTTGTTATAGATCTCCTCACAGTTTGAAATTTAGATCAGTCTTTCGTTGGGTTACAGCATATATAGGTAAAATGCCTTTATGTATTGCGCTATGTAACACTTTTATGTATATCAGTGAAATTTGATGTAATGTAGTCCATGTCACTGGGGCCAGATTTCACTAGCATTAATAACTCACACAATTAAAAGTGTACTCAACAAAAAAGCCTTGAGTAATTTATACTTGGCACATGCTACTGAATTTCGTTTTGGGATATGTAAAAAACAGACTTTTTTTATCAAATTGGAGGGGCTTAAAGTTAATTTAGTTGCGTGAGTGACAAGGAAAAATTTTTAGCCATTAAAAATACTGTGTAGCAAATTTAGCCCCAAAAAGTTTCTTAATTTTCACAAGTGTTAAATAAAGACAAATACTATTCCAAGGAAGATCCATGCCAACAGAAATGGTTATCAGAGTATGTGAATGTTTTGATGTGACAGCATGTTTTTACCAAACAAGTAACTTTCTTGAATTCAGTGATGTAAATTTAAGACAAAATGTGTATAGCTCCATACATCAAAGCTTCCGTCACATTTGGAAGTCAACAAAGTGGATATGTTTTTCACTCGTATCGAAAGAAAAATATTTTAGTAACGTTCATTTCAAATTTTCCGCCAGTCATGAATGCTTCAGGATTGTTCCAATTAAGGCATATGCTACCCAGGACCAGCAGAAGAAACCTCAGATGTGCTAAAAGGTAAACAGAGACTTGGTTGTGCATTTCAAGCTCATCTACATGCATATTATGTATAGGGTGATGAGATTATGTACTTCACCTAACATCAAATAGGAGAAGCTTTTGTGTGAGTGTCAGATCGGTTTGTGACTGGTTGAGTGTCTGAGTGAGCAAGTTGTGTGGGCAAAACAGTAAGTTGCAAACTCTTCCAAAACGGTTATCTAATCATGTTTAAACTTGGTAGGTAGGTACCTAACCATAATAATTAATGCGTCCATATTCATGATCTCACAAGTGAAAGGCCAGAGATTTAATAGAATGTATTAAAACACTCAAAAAGCGACATGATATGAAGAGAATAAAAGACGAATTTAATAAAAAATACTTTTCGCTCGCTAAATGCAGGTCAAAATCACGTGGCCTATATTTTACAAAAAGAATGTGTGGCGTAAACTCCTAAACCGTAAGTTTCATCAAGATTACACTGGGTGGTTAGAAAACTGTTTATAAAATCATTTTTATGATTCAATAATGGTGTCTTAGATCAAAAGTCAAACTAAAGTTGATTGTTGCCATTATTTGACACTTGTGGAGTTTGATGAAATTCTAATTTGGTAAGTCAGAGGATGACAGTTTAAGTGCTGCATGGCATAGATCGAAGGTCAAAAGGAAACCATGGAGTGGTATAACATTAATTCTAGTCTGCATCTTCTTTTCAGTATGTGAAAATTTCCTCGATAACATATGAGTAGAAGTTGAAGGAGAAGGATAGCTATGCCGATTTCAAGCTGAGGTGTTTTTTTTTTTTTAATTTCGCTTGAAGCTATTGCAAAATTCTGCATGATGGTAACAGGTTATTGTGGTATACGGTTGAGTCCAGATTTGAAGTATATTTTCGACAGTCTACGATATATAGGCGACCATAGTAATGTATAAAATGGCACTGGATTTTATCAGAGATGAACTGCAGAAAACTGAACGGCAAAAGATTGCAATTTTCAAACGTCAGTGGAAAGAGAATCCAAAATAAAGGGCACTTTTTTAAGTTTGGTTTCTTTCTAAAGATGCAAATCATTATGTTTGAACAACACCACAAAAGAAAAAGAATCGATATACCGGGACATAGCAATATTAACAGGAATTTGAAAGACAAGAGTTTCTATTAGGGTATTTACAAATAAATTGCTGAAATACCATGATGACTTGTAGGTTTCGTTAATATACGGAACTAAACGTTTGGTAAATTAAAGTTTTACTGGATACCGATTGTGTAAGTTATTCGTTAAATTGTCATATGCAAAACTCCGAACGGCATCGGCTCAGAGTTCATTCTTAAATGTCGTTCGTTGCATTGAAAGGCTTAGATAGGTTTATTTAAGATACTTGCTGTAGTAAGTCAATTTTTTAAGCTTTTTTCACAAGAACTTTTTTGCAGCCGCATAAGTACATGTTATAAAAGTTGTCAAGGAAACCACATTGATAAAAGTAGAGTACGCTCTGCTATTTGACATATAGCTGAGAATATTATCATAAACTACGTAGTGAATATTACAAGGAAGATGGAATTTGTTCAAGTTTGAACAACCTAGGAAACCATTAGTTTAAAACGAAGGAGGGCATTTGTAAATGGAACTGTGTTGATGATATGAGTAAGCTCCTCCCCAAAAATCACTTAACACGCACATATAATATATTATCAAATGCATTACATACACTTTCAGGAACTTTTGTCCTGGGCGTAGTTTAAAGATAAGTGAATTGACTTCAAGTGTATCGGTATTGAACAGTTAGCATGAGATTATACGTGATATGTTATGAACTGGTTATTGGAGGGAACTATATTACCACGTAATTAATCTGTCAAATTCTTTGCAACAGAACAAAGAGAGTAAACTAACGAGTAATATGTCTTCCACCGACCGGATAAACATCCTTCTTTACACTCAAATAATCTTTTTTTTTGCACACATCTTAAATCTGTTAAGGAGAATAATTCTTCTGGTTGGGATATATATATATATATATATATATATATATATATATGGATACTGGCCACGAAGGTTCCAACTATTTATAGTATTTCTGGCAAATACAATCACAAGAAAAACAATCTATGAAGTTGTAAATTTCAATGTACCTCATAATCATTGGCGGCTCGCCACAGGGGCACGGGGGCACTTGCCCCCCCCCCAAAGTTTGCAAAGCATGGTCTTAAGTTTTCGAAAATAAAAATAAATAAAAAAAACATGTAATTCGAGATGGGTTAGGCCCTACCTTTTCCTTGAGTGGGCTTAAGATTACAGAAGTGAATAACTTTTCAATGCAATGCGAAGGTTAAACATTAATGAAGTGCTTTCAAAACGACAATTTTTCGGCGCGCTTCGCGCGCATTTTCTCAATTGCTTATTTGTAATCTGATTAGCTTAGGCATCATAATATCATTTACAGAGTGTAACGGTAATGCTGGAGTTAAATGCCCATAGTTTTGCAGACACTTCAGAGCTATCGGGGTCATTAGATACACTACCCATTAGCCGTGTTGATTATCCACCACTAAAAGCAGTTTTGCCAGGGTGTCACCTGGCCAGATTAGCATAGGTATCTGTCTACAAAAAGTTGTAACGGGCATGTAGTCTAAAAGTATTGTGTTTCCATAGAAGGAGAGGTTTCCCTTCCCTTGTCCAAATTGACAGCGCCGTTGGCCTACGAGCGGTCTTATGACTGTCAAATGGCCTGTTATATGCAAAAGTAGACCGTGTCAATTGATTTAAAACAAACACACCAAACAGTCAATCTAAGCTCAGTGTGATGAGACTTTTGAATAGTGCCTAGCTATTTGTATATAGGATGAGACGTCGTTCTGAGTTAGGGGAATTCCTCTATCCCTTTAAAAAAATTCGTTTCGGAACGGTACTGAGATCCAAAATACTTAGTGCTATCATTTCATCGTTTTCAAGTTTCTTCATGCTCGAAAGTTTTGTTAGTTTAAGAAAACAATCCAGAAAACCAACATTTTATGGCTTCTTGGCAAAGCTGAAACATATTGTGACACAATGAAAGAAACAATAAAATATTTAAAGGTGGGGCTCATTTATACAAATGGATCAAGCCGCTTTGCCCATTTCACCTGCCTCTTACTCCACCCCTATGGTAGTACGGTAGCGATCGGTTGATATGGTTGTATATATTTTTGAAGTAGTCAGATCATGACCAAGGGTGGCGTCAGCGGGGGGGGGGGCAGGGGGCCATGGCCCCCCGTCGGGGAAGGCTGGCCCCCATCGGGGAAATTTTTCGGTTTCGTCGGGGAGCTGTTATGTATACGATAAAATATGTAGTCCCCGACAACGCCCAGTCGCCCCGACGATTTACATAATTTTGGTCTAAATTAGGGCAAATTCTTCAATAATAACCCCAAATTTTCCAATTTTCTTCTTCAAAGCCCCATTTTTTTCAAATTTTCCATGGAAAATGCCGGCAATTTTTTCACATTAACTCCAAAAAGAGCCCAAAATTTTCCTTCAAACATCGTTTCGGCACTTTATTTCCTTCGTTGAGACTTTGGGTTGCTGGTCCCCCCGTCGGGGAGCTTGGCCCCCTGTCGGGGAAATCCTGGCGCCACCCCTGCTCATGACTAACTGCCTGAAATGGTTTTTGAAGAGCTTTTGAAAACTACATGGGCATCGCTTTAATACATAATCATAACCATACTCCCATAGGCGTAGGAGGCGGGGGGAGGGGGGGCTGGGGGGCTGCAGCTCCCCCAACAAAATATTTCTGTGAAAATTTGGGCAATATTCTGAAAATTTTCGGGCACCTACTGAAAGAAAAATAATGCAATAATGTAGCTTAACGGAAATCGATACTTTAAAAAACTTCCTTGGTAATGAAAATATAGTTCTGATTTGGATTGCACCATCACCTATATATACGGTATTAATTCACCAGTGTGTTTTAATTGTAATGGTTAAACTTATATATTATGATTATCAGTGGTGTATTTGAGGAGCCATTAGGCCATTCCCCCGTCACTGACGCCGATATTTTAGTACCTAAAATAAAGCACAAAATTTTACTTCAAAGGTAGCATATGTGGCACCAGATTGCATGTAAGGACACCTAATTTTTCAAAAATTTTCAAAGCGGTAGGGGGTGTTGCCTATTTTTTCTTTCAGTACCTAAAATACATACGGTAAATTTTTTAACACAAATTTTACTTCAAAGGTAGCATATGTGGCACCAGATTGCATGTATGGACACTTAATTTTTCAAAAAATTTTCAAAGGGGAGGGGGTGATCACACAACATAGTGCCTGCCCCACCCCCATGGGTTAGGTTAGGTTAGATTAGATGAGGTTTAACGTCCCAGTTTCCAACCAATTGGTTCAAGTCGAGACTACCACGGCCTTTTTTCCAGTTGTGGCTCACTGGCTTGTTTTCCCTACTCCATTGTTTTCCCCACCCCCATGGGAGAAGTCTTGGCCAAACCACTGATTATTGTCATCATTATTGTAACGACCTCCCCCAGAATTATAACCAATATGGAATAGGTAGTAACGTGGCAAATTATTGTATGTAATTGGCATGCGGTGTGATAACGGATGCATGCCTATATGATATGTACATTAACATTTTGAACGCGCACGGAGCGCGCGGAAATATTTGTTTGTATTTTTCGGGCAGATCGTTACAGCCCCCCCCATCAACTTGGGCCCCTACGCGTATGAATACTCCTATTGAGGCTACTGTACTACCCGGAGCTGACCATTGATGTTGCTGGGGGGTCTTCCGAACCCCCTGAATACGGACTTGAGTTTCCCCCCCCCCCTCTTAGAGCCGCCCATGCTCATAATCTCTACACATATCATGGTTTAAGGTTTTTTTAACAAGCGGAAAGGCAGATAATACTTATGACGTCAAAAATAAAGCATGAGCATAAGCGTTTGATCTTGATCTGAGCTATTAACGGTTGAGGGGAAGAATTAGGCAAATCTGAACGTTTTTCTGTGTTTGATCTCTGGCATCAACCCCCTGCCCTCAGCACACATAAAACTAATTGCATTCACTTTCTCTATACTGCCAACTTATCTAGTGATATGATTTTTTACAATATCCTGACAAGGAGATAATGGAGATATCCTGTATTTTGGTAATTTGATTTTGACGTCTACCCAGTCAGGATTATCCGGCGGTCTACCGGCGGCAATTGGAGGCTCACGATCGGCCATGAATACGCGGCCAGTCTCTAGAGGGCCGACGGAGGGCCATCGGAGGTTCGCTGGCTGTACACAAAATTACCTGATGGGTTTAAACGTTTTCAACTAACAAGCTTCCCGGTCATAGGCGGACCGCCGGTAGACCACAGGACCGATATGGCCAACAGCGGTCTACCCCGCGGAGCGGACGAAGTCTTTTCGTTCAGCTCATCGCTGCGAAAAGCCTACAAAAGGGGCGGCAGCCACAGAGGCGCTACGTAGGCTAACAGCGGTTCGTCGACAAGCCGACCGAATTTTGCTGACTGGGCACCTATTGACCAATGACATGATCATTGAAGCATTCACAACTTTCATAACTATGTATCCTCCTACCAAATTGGAATAAATCAAACTTACGGATTAAGAGGAGACACTTTTGGTAAATTTGCATATTGTGTGTATCCTTCTTAGGCTTACAACTTTACAGCATGAAAGTATACTAGCTAGTGCGTCCATGTTTACGGCAAGCAGCAAACGTATCGGATAAGTCCGGTAACATCTTTTTCTATTGAACCCGTATATTTGCTCAAACAACCAGTTTTACGCATGAACTGGCCAGGTGTATATATTATCCTTCTCAGAGCCTGCGTTTTTCGGTTGATTAACCACTCCTGGGTGTTACTATGTAAATAATTCACGGTTATTTATTCGACTCCGTTTCAGTTGTAGGACTTGTGAAAGATAATTATCACGTGGGCTTTCAACTTGTTATAGAGATTCGGCGTACGAATACAAGTTCCAATGCTCCATAGCGTAGTCAAGCAGAGGCGGATTTGCTGCCTTTACCAGCTACAGAGTGTACCAGACCTTTCACTGAGGCGAGTTTTAGATCATTTTAACCATTTTAACAAAATTTCCCGTAAAACTCACAGTATTCATGTGTACACATCAAATATTTCTAAAAATGAAGGCCGATGCGCCCAACCATCACCTTTTTGAAGATTCTGTATCTACATCTACATTTGTAGAATAATTGGAGGCGCTTATTACGTGTTATAGAAATAAGCACTTTTTAGAACTTCTGATTTTGAACCATACTTTGGCAAAGTCCCAAAACCTGTTCATTTCTTACGGTGGTGTGAAAGCGGGAAGAATTCATGTCAAGATGATTACACAGACCTGACAGTCGTAAGAGTTGGCAATGAACAGGGAAAGTTTGGCAACGAATTGGAAGATATGCCCTTCACTGCTACTTTATTTTATGAACTTCTCAAGGTTGACTAGTGGTACTGGGTATATTATGACACAGGAGTTTCTTCAAAAGAACACATTTGTCCATAAAATTATTGACAAAAATCAGATTTTATGGAAAATTTACAACTTCCTTAATCTAAATTTTGTCAAATTCAAGCCCCCAGAACCAGTAGCGCCGGCACGGGGGGGGGGGGGCGTGCCCCCAATAGACATTTTTTAAAAATTCTTAAATGGTCCTAAAAGGCGATTAAGCTTTAGATTTCTGGAGGGGGTAGGGTGAGGTGTGCTTCAACCGAGTGATAGATCTATTTAATCATTTTCTATCACAAATGTTTCTCAAACTATCAGAATTTTCGCAAATCCTTCGCAAACTATCAAAAATTTCGCACGCTCCGCGCGCTTCAAACCTTAACACTGTGTTCTTATTTTCAATATCTTCTGATAGCAACTCTCGGGGAAGCACAGAAGTTGAAAGCTGTACACGAATTAGCAGGTAAAAGACTGGCTTTTTGAGTGGCATGTAGGTTTGTTGGGCAATTGAAAGTGTCTCGATGCAGATTCTAAATGCAGGTTTTGTCATGGAAATCTCATTTCATGAAAAATTTCGCGCGCTTTGCGCACATTCCTTACGGTTTGCACTCCATCTCATGACTATTATTAATATAATATTACATGGAACTATAATCACAACATCTGTAGGGGCCTAGCATCAATATGCGATCTTTCAATCTAAGTTCTTGTAGCATGATTTGCAAAGTTGAAATTACGCATTTGCCGTTATAGGCCAATATTTTCCAAAAAAATTTTACAGAGCGCTTTGCGCGCAGCCATTTTTGGTATAGATGGCAGACACGTAGCAAAGGGCGTGGGTGAAGGGGGCAGCCGCCCCCTTGAGCATATTTTTGGTATTTCTTAATGTTTTTTATTACAATATTGATAGTGTTTCCCCTATTTATATGCGGTAAAATAGGCTCGGGAAGTGCCATTTCCAGCGATATTGGAGGCACTTTGGGCCAACTCATGGTGGCGCAAAGCGCTGGGGTCTGTCTATGCCCCCCCCTTGACAAATTCCTGGCTACGCCCTTGACAGATGGTGATTTTAAATACACTTACGACAAAAAAGTTTTCTGAAAACGCCTTTGTTAGTCCTTCACCCCTTTTGCTATACCTATCAGGGAGGTCTAATATCATCTGCCTGCACCAATAGTCTCCCTCCCGCCCGTTCCCATTGCTGAAAGCTGTTCATCTGGATTTTCGTTCAAAATTGGTAAAAATACGATAGTTGTAAAGTGTTCTACTCTATATTATCATTTGGATGCCAAGGAATAAGCATTATGTCATTGCTCCATTTTATGTACTTTATCCAGAGCTTCCAGAAGGCCCTATGCAGGTATCTGCCAGCCTTAGATGCCTTTTTATAATGCACAATGAAGGGGAGGAAAAATTTCGTTATAGTCCAATGATGTTGCTATGGACTCAACGCACGTATTTTTTGGGTAAAAGCTTTGCAAATAGTAGGCGGTAAAGTAGCCAAAAGGGAGTCTCAGGAGGTTTGTTGACAGCGTATTCTTCTCTTAGACAACATGATCTCCTTTTTCACCTTACCAAAAAGTAGAATTCACTAAATTATGGACATTTTCCAGCTATATATGATCACGTCCAAAAATCTTCCAAAAGATAGCACCATTTTGCATCGAAGAAACCTAAAATAAGCAAAAATTTCTCAAAGGGGACACCCCCTCCCCTTAGACCCCTCCCCGGACGGCACCTTTTCTGTAGTGACAAAGGAAAGATCTTCACTGCTGTATTCAAATCGGAGGGCGCATAAAAAAGGGGATATTTAAGATTCGCCACGCAGTTGGAAAAAAACATTCGGAAAAATTAGAATTCACTAAACTATCTATTACTACACTGGTGGTGAAAGGAGGAACACGCTATAGGCCTTAAGCCTATTTGACAATTCATATTGTCATTCTGTACATGTCTTTTGGCACACAAAATACATACAAGTAATTCACTTTAAAGATATTTGATAATACGAGAGCATGTAAAAGAATGGATTTCTAAGTGCACAGTTTTAAAGTGTCACTGGTTAAATAACTCCGCGGAGTCTGCGAAGTATTTTGCAAATGAACATGGCTCACCCTGCTGCCCTGTTTTTACTTGGAGATTGGCATATTCAGGATGTTTTCCTACATTCTGATGTGCAGGCAATGACAAACTACAATTTTAGATTATTTGACCTCTGATCTAAAAGGTCATTATTAACGTTTGCCCAAGTCTTCATGGTCAGGTACTCAACACTAAGTTTAAAGTTATCGGACTTATGGTTTACTAAGGGAATAGCGACATTTTTTTTGCCCTCACACTCACACAAGCAATCACACACATACACAATCACAACCTCACACCTTCACATTTGCAAAAATCCAATCTCCCTACACATTACATGTAGTGGGGAGATGAGATAATCTCAAAATGATAATCGTACACAAAATAACATAGTATGGTTGCTACAATTAGAATATATGCTGCTCAGATTAGACAAACGTCACATAACGTAAATGACAGGATAAGGGTCTAAAGACCAACCTCCCCTGTCAATCAACGAAGTAAATCAAACTTTGGCATGGCTAATTAGCCGAGTGTTTGTCTGACTTCCTCAGTACAGTAGGACAAGGTGACATCGAGCCATACCTTTGATGGCATTCATTGTTAAATTTGCATGGCAAATTATTAATGACACTACTCACGAAACTTGTGCAGCCGGCTGGCTAACCAAACAATCAATTAGCAACTATATTCGAATGGAAGCCAGTTGGGTTACCCGCGTTTTCACATCAAACCCCGGGAAAGGATGTTACAATTTCCTAACGGAGTTGTACGCAATGTTACTTAAGTAATTATTATTGTGATGGTGGTAAATAAAACTTTCGTATTTTCTCGTCTCGTTTCTTTTGGTTGATTTAATTAATCACTTCACGTGTGCTCATGTATCCGCATGAAATGATGACAAGTGCTGGTTGAGGTCAAATACAGACAGAAAATTGTACGGAGTTTGACTCAGCGACGATGGCAAAATTCAGACTTCATTTGTGTTACTGGTACAGTTTTAGCAAAGAGTTATTGGTAACTCGATCTCAGGCTGTGACAAGTACATTGCATGTATTGTACTTATCTCAGTGATACAGAAAAAGATGGTCAACTGCGTGACCGTGCTCTCAAGTTAACAAATTCAGTAAAATGGGGATCATTCCGCATTATAGCACTTTTCTTCGGTGACCGGGGTTCAGTTGAGCGGAGTCACCCTATGGTCACACCTGCCTAAAATGCTGAGCTAGATTCTGAAGGCCTTTTGACACTTGGCACATGTGGGTCCAAGATCGAAAAAATTAATACCCTTCGGAAGTAAAAAATTGTATGTTCAAAGATCCGTTTTCCCAAAAGTCTTATTTCTGCTGTACGTTTGATGCCAGGTTCTGTTTATTTGGTTGTAAGTCACTTCATATACAAATTTTCAGCTTTGCATCTGGTTTCCGTGAAATGTTACAATCCCGTGAAGTTGCTAGAAATCATGGACCGATGAAGCTGTTTTTAGTAGAAATATTATATTGTGCACTAAATTCAAAGAGCTGTACCTTTTGAACCTCTTAATCTAAAGGTGAGTTTCGCTTCATTTAGTTATGTGCTAAATTTCAACATTAATGATCAAATGTATGCAATAGTTGATTCACATTCACACTGAAAGCTTAGACAAAAAGCTATCTAGGCGGCCATTTTGGAAAATTGTCAAGGATGGCCGCCTTACTCTGTCATAGTATAAATCTACAGTGACAAGCTCGCAAAGGCCTTCAAATGGTTTTACACATGCCTAATGGCTTAATGTACCAAATGTTTGTAAGCTTACAAGCGATGGAGGCCATTTTGAACCACAGTCGCCATTATCGTCACTATATACACATATATGATGGCCTTCAGGTTAAAGGTCTTTCAATATGTGCCAAATGCAAGGCTTTCAATTTGTAACTGCATCAACATTTTATATATAGAAGTGATTCAGAATATAGGCAATACATATATAATAACCAATGACGGCCAAATCCCTTTCTAAGGATATTGCCTATCTGTGTGCTAAGTCTCATACTTATATAAAAGGCACAATTCTTCCACCTATCTGCTTTGAGACTGATTTGTATGAATGTACTACTGGTGGACTCTTGAGCATACGGAACCACTTTTTGGAAAGGTAGGGGGTAGGGGTGAGCACTTTTACATGGCAGGTGATGCTACTCTTCCTTTGAATAATGTAAATTAAAACTTTCTTTTGAATTTTGCCATTGTTAACTTCTCAACGGGATAAGCGATAAAATCAAAAATTACATCTTGGAATTACAGAAAATATGACAAAACCGTCTGGGTTAAGATTGAAAGATTAAGGATCACGAAGGCAAAATAACAGCCCTGTCATGGTTTGAGTTCTTTACCGATCAAAATAGGAGAAGTTAACTTTCTGAAAAGTTATCATGAAAATAAAAAAAAAATATTAAGACAGAATGGTTGTTATTCGATGAATATAACATGTGGTTAAGAATAAGTTTTAAGTTCCATTCTTCGATTCGATACACTTTTACATACTGTGTTAGAAATGGGTTGATAATTAAATTTCCAGGTATGTTTCAAACTCCATAAGATTGCTTAAAAATAAAATGCAGGATTGCACATATCTCATTAAATGGGCTTTATCCTGGTTTGGTACATTTTGTTATAACCTTCCAAGAGGCAAGAACAGTACCTTTGTGCATCTAGAGTAAGATCCTCAAAATTAGGTGGTGGTAACGAGACTGGAATAAACCTGGACGAAGAACGAGCATTGACATACGCATAACTATCTTCAGATATAAGATGCAACGGACCATTGATTCGTTTCAATGGTTCCTTGCTTTCGTCCCAGGAAAGATAACTCATCTTAAAAGGAATTCCAACAGCTTCACAGTACTTCCTCAGAATTTGCTCAGGATGATTTTGGAGATCATCTGCGTCGATAACGACCGGGTTGGGTTCAATGTTGTATCTAACATATTGCCAAAGTGCGCAGAGACGATCAGGAACGGGTATATCTATCGACCAAAATGGATTGCGACTATTCATGTCAAACTGATCGACATCACCTTGGTAATCCAATAGTTTCAGAAATAAGTTCCGAAACGATGGAGCACTCCGGAGTGGATTCCTGATGATGAAAGTGTGCTTAAAGGGTACCTGGAAGAGAATAGAGTTATATCACTGGAAGAATAGGAGATGTTTCAAATCGGTTCACCCACGATGTCTACTGACCAATCAGTGTTTATCGCAATTGGAGGAGGTAGAGTTCGGTCAGTAGACGATGATGGTGTTTTGGGGTAGCTTTGTAGTGCGTGTAGGAACACACGCACCGAGAAGGCCACCATAGGTAGTCAGATATCTTATTTTCTATTATAGTGCAAATTGAGAGGCCGCCATTTAAATTGGTTATATAATTTTTACCTTGTCAACGGGTTTTGCGGTTACTGACCGTAAAAGCAAATTCACCCACAACACTTCCAATTACCCCGTCCGTACCCCGTATTAATGACAGTATATGCTCAGGGAAATATACGTTTTTATTCATGACATCCTGTCGTGGTTGTCGTCTTCGAAGGAAGTCTAGTTTTCTATTCTATGTCCCTAGTACCAAACGCCGAGGCCGGAGGGGGGGGGGACCGAACATCAAATGAAAGCTTTTCTAGTTTCACGTTAAAGAATCCATTAAATGGATAAAAAATGAAATTACGTTTTGATAGCTAAACAAACAATGTGTTGCACAATCCCACTTTCGTAACTTAAAGCATTCTGGGCACTCAGGGGGCACTCATTCACTTTTTAGCCTTACTCATAGAATCCAAGTCGCTAAATTTTCATTCACACGGCGCCGACGTGGAAACATTATGGTTCGACTTTTGATAACCTAAATCTTTCGATTTGGAAAACTGATCTGTGTTCCCAGCTAGAGCTGTCTGACTACTTTTTATATCACCCAGTCGTAATGTGTTCACATAAGAACCCAAAACCTGGTAAAAATTCTTCGTTGTCTTTCTTTGTCTGTTGATAGCCCTCCACTACTATTGAAAACACTGTTGATTTGTGCTAGGCATAAGGAATCTATGAAACCACTTTGGGGAATGTTTGTTTGTGTGTGAGGGTATGTGAGTGTGTTTCTGATACTTTACTCGTAAACACGACGTCTCAATATAGGAAGGATGGATAATTTTCGTACTTGATATTTGTCATATTGAGAGGAAGGTCCTTAATATTTTAGTGGATGTCAGAGGTAATTTGAGGTAACCAGAAGTCAAAGTCAAAACTTTGTAATCAGGACACCTCAAGGTAGAAACGATGGATACTTTTCTGACTTGGTATATAGAAAGGACACCATTGTGTTTGGTGAATGACTACAGTAATCAAAGGTCGCAAACAGAGGTCAAAACTTCGAAAAACTAGTTAACTGCTTCCAACAAGATTACCAGGTGAACGTCTCATATCAAATTCAAGAAGCATATAGTTTTGGGTGGAGGTCAGAGGTCATGTCTGCTCACTAGGGTCAACGGTGAGAAAGCTTGTAGGAAGAAGGGTTGCTTTGAAGGATCTCACACGAGAACGCAAATGCTGAACGTTAAATAAAAAACCTATTGTTTTGGTGGAGGTCAGAGGTAATATGGGGTCAACAGAGGCCAAATGGTGTAAACCTTGTGAAAACAATGTCTCATGAAGGGTAACCTCAATAAATCTCACAGTTAGTATTGGAAGTTCCACCTTCAGCTTTAGAAGTTCATTCTATTTTTCGTGCAAGTCAGTCATTTAAGGTAACTTAGGTTAACAAAATCTCATAAACATTATATCTCAAAAAGAACAAATTTGAGGCTTCTCATACGTAGGATGCATATATATTAAGTTAAAGAACGCTATAGAATTTGTAGGAAGTCAAATTTAATTTCAGCCTACCAGAGGTCAAACTGTTAAAATCTTGTCAACATAACATGTCTCAGGAGCTATAAATAGTACATGTCAAGGTCTTTATTTGGCCAACTCCCGGGACCACTCCCACGGGGCAGAGTAAAAGAACTTGGCGAGTAGCCTATTATTTTGTTTCAGCAAGGAATCATAGAACGGATGTTGTAGCTAAAATATGCCTTGTTTATAGTCCTTTGCGTTGTAAATACCCACAGATTCCCAGGAGTTGGCCCTGTTGGCTTCATGACCTTGGATTTTATCATGGAATCACCCGCCGGGAGTGGGGGCACTTGGGAATCCTCGTTCTTGGGACTTTTATCGGCACTACAATGCCTAATCTCCTATCAGGTAATTCGTCTGTTTGGGGGATCCCCTCTTCTATACCAAATGAAAAAGCCTTAACCTCATGATGCCTGTCATCAGCACATCGGGTTATAGTTCACATAATATAACTTTATTTTATTCAAATGAGTATATCTTTGTCAAACATCCTTCCCATTCAAGGAACCAAAAACGTACATCATACCAAATAGTCTAAGTCGTCACTTAATAAATGAACCAACTTTTAAGCAAGGTACCTGTGGGAGCTTATCGAAATGGCCATCAATAGCTACGGGCAAATCCTTGACAAAGCGGAACGTTTTCCCAGGCTTGAGAGGTTTTTCTAACTGTTCTTTAACCCAGTCGTATCTGTAATTTCAAAAGAGAACAGGGTTACGGTTGTAGAAATTGAGCTCTATGATGGATGTATTTGCTCTGAACAGTTAAGCATATATAGCGGCAACTCCCTGATTAGTGACCTCACTTCGAAACTTCGTGTATATACTAATGCAGTGTTACAGTGGCGTAGGAACCGGGGGTGGGGCAAGGGGGCCATGGCCCTCCCCAATATGTTTTGAGGGGGGCCAAATGTCATTTTGGCCCCCCCCCCCCAATAATTACGACAGTTTACAGTTTCG
This sequence comes from Holothuria leucospilota, assembly GCA_029531755.1. Lineage (NCBI taxonomy): Eukaryota > Metazoa > Echinodermata > Holothuroidea > Aspidochirotida > Holothuriidae > Holothuria > Holothuria leucospilota. The sequence goes on along the minus strand of CM055973.1, from coordinate 22,102,479 downwards.
TTTTACCCATTTTTGCTCTTAAGAGGACAATTTCTCTGATAAAAACCCTCAGCGTTTTCGGCGCGCTACGCGTGCAGGAGAGATATTCTGGTTTCTTCAATAGTTTCATTCTACATCACTAGATAGCGCAAGTCCTTTCCTCTTTACCATAACACGTAGGAAAAGTACACAGTTTATGTAGAGGTCGTACATTTCATCCCATATTGCAAAGCCTAGCTACTGTTCTCTTGTGTGTCATGCGGTACGGCCAGTTGGTGAAGGACTCACCGAGCAATATTTGGCTATTTCATCGGATAGTCAAGGTAGTTTCGATACAATGCATATTATCTCCTATACAGTCTAGAACCCCTACAGCTTTTCTTTCTTATTGTTTTTAATAATTACATAGACCTATGTTTTTTTGTGAAAAATGACCCGAAAAATTTTATCAACTCGGAACTTAGCTTCTCTAGTATATACAAATTTTATGCAATATATGACCCGAATGAAATGGAGGCTAGTGCACAGGCTTTCTTCAAATCCCACCTCACCAATACTCGACGGCACTGGGGCTGTCGGAGTTTCGGGTCGTTGGCCGTTCGCCGGGCAAATCGTGGGGCTACCTCTACTCAACTTAATAATAAGTTAACAGACTCTGGCTGTAGAAAATCTCAGTTCCAACTAATCCACTGAAATCCATGGGGGATAACTCAACGCTGAACAATTTTGAATGAAGTCGGATAGATTGTAACAGACTTAAAGTGTTAAATTCAAATCAAACTTTACAAAATTTGCACAACAAGGACACATCTTGATGGCTTCAAAAATCCTGGCAAGCGCCACTTCCGGTGATTTGGGATGTATTAAAATCTCAGATTTTCTCGGTACGCTCCGTCCACGCAAACCTATGGTGGCGCTTTGCTTAGATAGTAAATGGGGTTCAAACTTCCAATCCTCGGACCCCAAGTCCAGGCCAGCTCAACTAATCTGTCCTCACAGAAATGTGTTTTATAAAAAAAATCAAATCAAGCTTTACATTTTTTCACAAAAATTGCACACCTTGATGGCTGCTATCAAGCCTGACAAGTGCCATTTCCGGCCATCTGGGACGTATTCGAATCTAAAATTTTCTTGGTACGCTCCGCGCCAACCTATGGTGGCGCTCCGCTTAGATAGCAAACGGGAGTCACCCCCACAAAATCTCCAGTCCTCCAGAGCCTCCTAAACAAAAAATCACTCCTGCATGTTGGTTTTGTTTCCTTTTGCTTTGAATATTTTTATTTTGCTCAAATTAAAATCGGAAGAATCACATTGAGCAAATGTGCTTTAGTGTGGGAAGGGGGTTCAAGGTCGAGAAGTCACATCTGGTCTGCCCCCCGCCCCCAATGTCAAACATCTTCCTACGCCGCTGTGTTAAGCAACCCGTGGACTGTGGAACACCGAGAATAATTGTTGTTCCATATGGAAGACAATAAAGGCACGCTGAAAAGTAGTCGTGGTGTGCCCAAAGTTTTGACAATGGATAAACCAGTTGGGTATGAGGGTGGCTCGAGACTTTTCATGATGTCGGAAGCGTTCCATTTACCAAAAATGTTATATAAAACTGTACTTACACATCTAGAATTATATATCACTTTTGCCAAAGGTGACTCAATTGACCACGACAAATTTCAAGCAGGCAAGCCCTATTTTGCCCCTGTTGAGCTTTGCTTGGGCTTACTTGGGCTGGGGATAAAGCTGGCGGGTTTTTTCCTAAGGCCCCAATTGGAAACCACTTGGGCGAAACTTTTAAAATGTTAAAATTGGTTGTAAGGCATTAGTTTTTGGATAAACATTTTTTTTTATTTATATCGGACAGTATTAACTTTAAACTAAATTGTTAATTATGCTTTTAAACTGGGCAACAGTTTGGCTACAAACTGACTGGGCCTCAGTTTGGGCCACATTGGGGACCAATGAGTTCAAATAAAAGTGTTTAGTTAAATCAGTCATTACACATTGCTTTGGGCTAAGCAAATTGGGGCTTATAGGTTTTTTCGTCGGTTACGTGGGTTATAAATTGATGTAGCCCTATTTTCTCCCAAAAATTACGACCCAGTCGAACCCCAATTGAGCTATCGTTAAATTGTTCCCAACCAATTGTAGGTCAATATTAATTCTCATCGGACCTGCATTAAACCTAAATATTAAATCTGAATCTACTTGGGGTTGTACTTAGGCTTGAGATTGACTTGGCCTATGAAATTTCAAGGCCTATCTGGCACCTTATCAGGTTCCAGTGGGGCTATTTTTAAAATTGTTTAAAAACCGTCATAAGACATTATTTCCATCTACGTACCAGCAAAAATCTGTACTAAACCTAAATATCAAATCTGAATCAACTCGGGTCTCTAGTTGAAATGTGGGATTTCAAGGTCAGTTCGGGACCTAATCAGGGCACAGTTGGGTTGTCTTTTAAATTTGATTTAAAATAGTTGTGAGACAATATTGTCATGTGTACAACAGCAGAGATCTGTAATAAACCTTAAACATGTCACCTGGTTTTCACTTGGGCTTGATTTAGGTTATGGAATTTCAAGGACTAATTTTGACCAAATCAAGGCTCAGATGGGCTGCGGTGTAAAAGTGTTTCAACTAATCGTCAACATCAACTTGCACATGCATGCTACTTTCCCCATAATTTATTACAAATCAAAGTGACAATAAAACTATTATGGGTGGGTCCAGTTGGAGCTGAATAAGGGCAAACTTGGGGGAAATCAGTTGGCCCAATTGGGGCCTATTAAAGACCCAATATGGTCCCAGCTGGTTCAAGATTAGAAATCGCTGCCAAAATTGATCGGCTCCAATTAGGAAGCCTGGTGTGGGCCCAATCGGTAGCCCAATATGGACCCACTTCAAGCTTAATTGAGTGTGGTATCTGGCAATTGACCTACCTAAGAATGGTCTGCTGTTACTGCTTTAGTTACGCCTTCACATGTTCAGTTCAGGTGAGCAGTGAACTCAAAAGCCCATTTTACTAATACAACCATCATTCGCAGAAATGCATTTCAGAGCCCTTGCATATGCAACAGCCTTAAATGATGGGTTAGGTAACATGAAATACCCCACTTGGGTAATGCAGTACTGTGGTTTGAAAAATAACTTTTTAGCCTGCTTAAAAGTTTTGACTGGTGTCAAATAGGTCCACTCGCTCCATGACACTTACTTCTTGTCTTGTTGCCCACTCCCACAATACTGTGAACCTTAACCCAAGTCATGTCACTCTTCTGTATGACAGTGATTATCATAAACTACAAAATGCATTTAAGTCCACTTTTCAACCGCCACAGCCTTTCGTAATTTTATCTCTCACAGCTCCCTGCTATGTGCAAGATAAAAGATTCGTTTTCATGTACCTGGTCTGATCACAGAGTTGCCACTAGCAGTCACAGCGGTCGTGTCTCTTTCGAAAGGCGGTGCATCACCGGCATTGTAAAACCCTAAAATGCATTAGACAATTTCTTTTTGAAGTAAGGTTTCTTCCCGATGAAGATTTTACGAAGTCTTGTCGAAGAATTAATTTCCCCTTCCTTCTCTGTTTCTGACTATCTTGACGGCCCTCTAATTTACCCTTAACCTTGAATCTGTAACACCCTGATTCTAGTAAACAAGTACACGAAACAACAAGTAGAGACCTTATTGTAGGGGGAGTAATACAAACTTCACTTAACAGACTCTGAAGACTCTGTTCCCGATGATAATATTTTATTCAAACCGTTTATCTTAATGTCAGTTGAGCACTGGAAATGAGCCAAGTGTCCCCCTCTCAAATGGTATAGGCCCCAAGCCTGCTTTAGCCCCCTGATGTAATCCATGGACAACGCCAACGATGGGGGCTCAAGGGGTACCCCAAAAAGCTATTGGGTATCAAAAATATTGTAGAGATTAGAATGGAGCATTTGATTATTTTCAAATGGCATTTGATGAACACTTAAGACCACAGACATGACAATTTGATCATTTTAATAGCATAACTTGGACTAAAGACAGGGACAGGTGTATTTGGTGATGCAGGAAGCTTGCATTGTGGATGAAGAAGATGGGTTATGATATGGAATGCATGCGGGGTTAGAACTGGCAATAACTTCCTTGCAACCCAAACCAAGAGGATTTCATGAGTTACATACGATGGGTAGGTGCGTGCGAAACCAGTGTTTAGAACAATTTAGTAAAGTTTTGCGGTTTTGTACCTGCTAATTTCTCTCGTCCCCTTTGGTTTCCGTCCCTTTTTATTTTCCACTTTTTACCCCAAAGTAAAGCAAAGTTTATATCATACCTACAAAAAGTTGCTTTTATTTGTGTGTTAGCTTCGTCAAAACGTGGGGGATATATCGTTGATTCCCAAAGACGTCCCGTGACAAGAGCAACACTTCATTGCAAATCCATTGTCGCTGTGACAATTTCAGAATCATTTGTTGTATTGAGGTCGTCAATTTTTCGTTCCCCTTGTTACACCAGCTGAACAATGTGACCTTTGACATTTAGTTTGTAAACACGATAGCTCAAGAAACAAATAATAGACCCTTTTCATACCCTTTGTACACTTTTGTCATGTTAAGAGGAGAGTCTTGTTGTATTGGTGGAGTTCACAGGTTGTTTGAGGTCATCAGAGTTCCGACAAAAGCTGAAAACACTGTAAACACGCTATTCAAGATAGGACTGATGGACATTTTTGATAGTTAGTCTTTATTTCTGTATTAGCTAGAGAGAGGACCTAACTCTTTTATGTGAGGATAGAGAGATGTGAGGTCACCAGGCTACGGGCCGAGGTTCTTAAATGGGCGAAATAGTTTGCAGGGTCGAGAAATATTTTCAGTTGGAGATGTGTAAAAATGTACTTAGCAATGGTAACTTGGAATTATCTAGAGGGAGAATTTTTTCAGGAGCTTTGCCCCGTCCCCATTGGCTACGGGCTTGGAGGTCACCAGAGGTGAAACTACTGAACTTTTTAGACAGGCTCGTAAAAACGATAACTCAAGAAGACTCAGAGAGCTCATACTTGGTATATGGATGTCCTTTATTAACTGTGAGGCTTTTCATTCTGTCACCGCCTCCGTCGCATGCATATCATAGCTTTGAACGCCTGCAACGCCCTAGCAACCCGGTACGAAGCAAATATAATCTGTAAGAGGGAGCAATGGTGGAGTACTAGGACAATTTTCCAGCTAAGAAAGTTTAAAAAGGAATTTCATTTCAATCATTATACACCTCGGAGGGCACGAACTGAGGGTCCGATATTTGTCCCCCTGCTGTGGACTGTCAGTGATGTAGTATACCCTTGCAAAATCGTATTGAAACGTTTTTAACGGTTGTGAAGAGGTGTGAAATTGTATGACAGGTCATCGATGACAATTATCAACGTCTTTCAAGACAGTTTCAAGAAACGTCCACCTAGGGGTGATTCTTAATTTAAAAGAAATACTTGAGATACCTGTTGACTTTATTGAATACAAGAGGTAAATAGTTTGTTGCCAGTTCATGCCTGTTTTGACCAGTTGAAAACATGTTTGCAATACAACAGATGTCAACACGAGGTTTCCCCCCTGGGATAGGCATGCACTTAGGTTTTGCATTACGTTTAAGTTGGAAAGAATACAGAGCCCCCGGGAGGCCCACTCCACGACTTGCCCAAGTGTGTTTCAAGACGGCCTAAAAAAGTTTACCTACCATGAAAGATAAACAGGTCGAATATTTTACCTGAAGACACTCGAAGGTTGCAAAGTTCCTCCATCTTTGACCGAGGCTTCGTCTTGCATCCTCCTTGACAATTTCATGTGTGGATATTTTTGTGATAAATGGGGTCTTGACATAATGTAGTTTTCTAAACTAAACAAATACGGCTCGTGCCAAACATCGGCACCGTCCATGCAGCTGACACACTTTTCGAATACAGTAGACAAACTCCTCGGATTACACCAGAGAAAAATCCTGTGAAAAGGATCTGCGGTAGTTTCTGCTCTTGACGACATGTTCTCTCGTGAGATGTGGTCGTCGCCACCTACTGTAGAACTCCTTTCAGCTAGAAGTTTTAAATCATACCTTTCTATATATATACATACATATATATATATATATATATACATATATATATATATATATTGAAAGGGTGTGACTACAGTGAAATCCAAGACAGCTTAATATATATATATATATATATATATATATATATATATATATATATATATATATATATATATATGCTTACAATATGCTGGCGTCAGTCAAAGGTTGAAGTGCTCAATATGAAGTTATGGAGCTAAAATATAACTCGGAGTTGCAGGTATCAACATATGCGCTGAAGGAAGTACTGTGTAAGAACAGTGCTACAAGAATGAATCTATCTATCTATCCATCCATCCATCTGTGTGTGTGTGTATATATATATATATATATATATTTATATATTAGTGAAATTTGATTTAGTGTTGCTTATGTCCTTGTAGCAGATAGATGTTTTACTTGACAGAAAATATCCTTGAGTAAACTATAATCAGTACGGGCCACTGAGGGTCGGTTTAGAAGGAGCAGTAAAAAGATTTTTAATCAAATTGGAGGGGAGGAAAGTGGAAAGTCATCTTATTTGGGGGTTTTCAAGTGTCCGGTTAGATATTATTCGCCATTAACATTAATTTGTTGCGGAATTTTCCTGCGCATTACAAAAGGTGTTTCTTCATTTTTGTAAGTGTTTGGACAAATGCTGTTACAAGACTCACGCCAACAGAATGGTTATCAAACAAAGCAAATTTTTTGATGTGACAGTATGGTAGCACCAAACCTTATAGATGTTTAAGTGAAATGTGTTCTTTAGAATGGCTTTTAACTAAATAATTTACATGTCCACATTACATTTGGAAGGCAGCGAACATCTTTAAAGGTTTCAAAGTTTCTACGAGTCGTAAAGTGTAGCGAAAGGACACTAAAGCTTCAGTTCAATTCTTATCACGGTATGCTACCCAGTAAAAACAGGAGAAGCCTAAGATGTGTGGAAAGGGAAAAGGAGACCTACTTGGTCGTGCACTATAATCTCATCTTCATACACGAAATGTATATGGAGATGAGAATTACAAAGGATTATGGGAAAAAGTTTTACGGTGTCAGTACTGAGGAAGAGTTCGCGATATAGTTGCCCTCTCTCTCACACACTCTCTTCCTCACATTTGCAATTTTTCATGAAATACAAATCTTATCTCCCTCTACATTGCGTGTAGTAGGGAGTGGAGATAGCTAGGTCGTAAACATAATTGTACACTTAAATGCCATTTTATCGTTGCAGCAACAAGAATTTATGCTGATCAGACATGTGTAACTACTAACTTTGGTCATTGTGTTGGTTGGTTAATCAAACTTTCGTCACGGCTCGTCTCGTTCCGTTAATTTACTAAATAACTTTACAGGTAATCATACAAGTAAAATGATGACAAGTGTTAGTTGACACCAACCATGGGCGGCTCTAAGAAATTTTGTTTGGGGGGCAAACTCAAGTCCGTATTCAGGGAGGTTCGGAAGACCCCCCCCCCGGCAATATTAATGGTCAGCTCCGGATAGTACAATACCTGGAGTATGGTTATAATTATGTTTTACAGCGATGCCCCATGTAGCTTTCAAAAGCTCTTCTAAAACCTTTTCAGGCGGTCAGTCATTATGCTGACTACTTTAAAAATAAATACAACCATATCAACCGATCGCTACTCCATAGGGGCGGAGTAAGAGGCAGTTGAAATGGGCAAAGCGGCTCGATCCATTTGTATAAAATGAGCTCGGCCTTTAAATATTTTGTTGCTTCTTTTATTGTGCCACGGTCTTAGCTTTGCCAAGAAGCCATAAAATGTTGGTTTTCTGAATTGTTTTCTTAAACTAACGAAAATTTCGAGCATGAAGACACTTGAAAACGATGAAATGATAGCACTATTTTGGATCTCAGCACCGTTTCGAAAAGGATTTTTTATTTTAATGGGGGAGGGGAATTCCCCTAACTCAGAGCGACATTTCATCCTATATATAAATAGCTAGACCACTAGTCAAAAGTCTTAGTACAGTTTAGATTGACTGTATGGTGTGTTTATTTTGAATCAACGGAAACGATATACTTAAGCAAAGAGGTGGAGAACCTTTTGCTTATAACAGGCCATTTGACAGTCATAAGAATGCTCGTGGGTCAACGGCGCTGTCAATTTGGACAAGGGAAGGGAGCCCTCTCCTCCTATGGGAAACACAATACGTTTAGGCTACATACCCGTTACAACTTTTTGTAAAACAGGTACCTTTGCTAATCTGGCCAAGTGACACCCGGGCTAAACTGCTTTTAGTCGTGGAAGATAATCAACACGGCAAACGGGTTGTGTATCTAATGACCCCGAAAGCTCCGGAGTGTCTGCAAAATTATGGGCATTTAACTCCAGCATTACCGTTACACTCTGTAAATGACGCTATAATGCCTAAGCTAATCAGATTACAAATATGACAGCGTGATCATTTGTTTTAATTACCTGAGCTGGCACTAATGGCAGGTCCATTTGTGATGTCTGAAGTATATATAGTAGCAAATAAGCAACTAAGAGAAAACGCGCGCGAAACGCGCCGAAAAAATGTCGTTTTGAAATCACTTTATTAAGGTTTAATCGTCGCATTGCATTGGAAAGTTATTCACTTCTCTAAGTTTAAAAGCACTCAAGGAAAAGGGAGGGGGCCTTACTCATCTCGAATTACATGTTTTATTTATGTATCATTTTTTGGAAGATTGAAGACCATGCTTTGCAAAGGTTTGGGGGGGGGGAAGTGCCCCCCGTGCCCCTATGGCGAGCCGCTAATGACACCAACTACAGACAGACGGTATTTAATATCTGATGTGCTTTAAGCAATGGTGCATCGGGTGGCTTGTACAGCATATCTATGTGACGATTGTAACATTGTGACGCCATTTTTATTATTTACAGTCTTAAAAAAGACTTAAGGGATTACTCGATCCCCTGTTGTTATACATAAATAACACGTGTGTATGTGTCATAACGAAAAATGGTCAACTCCTTTGATGAGAGCATGCAATCTTGACAAATTCAGTGAAACAGAAATCATTCAGTTTAGTTATAATTGGGATGGGTAAATTCAAAGTCAATGGAGACTTTCAGACATTATAGCACCATTCTACAGTTACCAGGGAAGACCTTGAGAGTGATCCTGTCTTCCATGAGGCTTCTCTTTTGGTCACGGTGACATACTGTGCGCATGGCTCTATATCCCCTACCCTCTTTGAAACTCCTATGACCCCCGGACGTCGTTTGCTTACCTTCATTGTCTTAGTTTCCTAAATCTTGTTATGTTTCTACCATTCGTTGCATCAAAATATAAATTAACCTGCCGTGTTATCCTGTCTTACTAAGTATCAAACAAATTCAAGATATCTCATGACACTTACACTATCACCTCTAGAGTATGTTAGTTTTTTGAAATGACAAATATCCACTGGCGAAAACTACATCATTAATAACAAAGCTAAAACCTGAAAAATTTCCTTATATTTCACGATCGTTTTAACATTTTTAACACAAAATGCTGCCTGTCATATACCTGCTTGGATGAATAGAGGCTTCTTTGTAAATTATTTAACACGTTGTTCTTTTTCACTGACTGTGCGTACGCCGTCTTCAGCGCTCGTTCCCGATTGACATGGGTACGACGCAGTGGCGTAGCCAGGATTTTTTTAGTAGGGGGGCGCTGGGGGGGGGGCTTGACCATTTCATGGGAGGGCGCCTTGTTACTATCTAAGCGGAGCGCCACTATGAGTTGGCGCGGAGCGTACCAAGAAAATTTGAGGTTTTAATACATCCCAGATCGCCGGAAATGGCACTTGCCAGGCTTGATAGCAGCCATCAAGATGTGCAATTTTGGTGAAAAAACGTAAAGTTTCATTTTATTTTATTCTCACGAGGTAGCTGTGGGCTAGGTTCCTGCACATACTGATACTCGCTGTCAGTGAGAAAAGCCACGCACCTAGGCCTAGCCTAGGGTGGGTACTTTAATAGCCTATGATAACCATTGCATTCGGCGTAAATTGTGAAGTTCACATACCATTGGTCTCTTTGTAATTCACAGCAGGGGTGGTGCTAGGATTTGCCCGTCGCGGGGCCACCGACCCCAAGTGACGACATTTTTTTGAGGGGTTGGTGAGGGGGATTTGAAGAAAATCTGTGTACTATACCATGCCATACTGATATATTGCATAAAATTTGTATATACTAGAGAAGCAAAGGCACTGATTTCATGTTTCTCCCGGAATCTAACTTCGTTTCCCTTTTCGTTTCGTTTCGTTTATTTGTTTTATCACTTCACGCATACATACAAAAATACATGATGAATGGTCATAGAGACATATGTACATGAGGTGAAAGGAAGTACACGAAAAACCCTGCTGGACTTGAAAATATGAACTCCCCAGAAATACAAAACAAACGACGTGCAATAGCAGAATAACTTCTGAAATTGCAAAGCGCGCGAAGCGCGCGAAAATTTTTTGGGTAAGCTTACATTAGAATAGTCTGTAGGCCTACTTATTTAAAGCTTATATAGGTCAATTGTCCGAGCAGTTGGGCCTTATCTTGCATAACGTATATTGTACTTCCCTTCTAGAATCACTAGCCGTACCGCACGACAGTCACAAAAGAACATTAACTATAGGTTTAGCGAAATAAGATGAAATTTCCGACATTTACATAAATCCATGTATTCTACTTATTAAGTTACCTGAAAAGGAGGAAAGGGTTTGTACTAAATTTAGCTATAAGTAACGGAACTGAGGAAGAGCGTGCAGTGCGTACCGAAAATTTTGGGTTTTATTGCAGAAACGATCCTTTTGAAAGCCAAAATAGTAAATGGACCATGGGTAGCGACAGAATTTTCCCCACAGGGGCCGGGTCATGCCAGTGACCCCAAGTTCCGACAGCCCCTTTATTGAGGGGTGGTGAGAAGGGGATATGAAAGAGCCAAACTATCCAACGCCATTGCAGGACATATTTTGCATAACATTACTTAATACTTTAACAGCCGAGTTGTGCACTGATAGTGTTCTTTTGAATCTGAATTTTGACACTGCAAAGCGCGCGAATCGCGTGAAAATTGTTGGTAGGCTTACACAAAACCCCATATGAAAATCATTGAGTACAAAGACAAAAAAATAAAAACGGTTGGGGTTGTAGACCGTATCGGAGAAAACATACATTGTGTCGACACCACCTGGACTACCTGATGAAATAGCCAAACTTTCCTCTGTGAGTCGCTCACCAACTGACCCTACCGCATGACACACACTAGAGAACAGCAACTAGGCTTTGCGATATGGGATGCAATTGACGACATCTATAACCTGTGTACTGTGCCTACATTTTGCTTGGTAAGGTTGACAGGACTTATGCTATCTAGCTATGTGGAATGGAACTATTGAAGAAACTGGAGTGAATCTAAAGCGCGCGTAGCGCGCCAAAAATTTTGGGTTCTGATTAAAGAAATTGTCCTCTTGGAGCCACCCTGGCACCACCCCTGCCTCAGAGTCTGGAGTATAGAATTTAAATGTCCAATTTTCCGCCAGACTGAGACAAAATATCTGCCCGATTTAGTCAGGTTTCTGACATTTGGAGGCGGCTGCCCCCCCCCCCCGGCCCGTACGGCCATGCCTGGACTACCAGATGAAATAGCCAAACTTTGCTCCGTGAGTAGCTCAGCAACCGACCGTACCGTATGACACACACAAGATAACAGCAACTATAGGCTTTGCGATCTTGGGATGATATTTACTATCATCTCTATATAAACTGTGTACTCTACCTACCGTGTAACTTGTAAAGTGAACAGGACTTATGCTATCTAGCTATGTTGAATGGAACTTACAATATATTGCAGAAACAAGAGTAATTCACAGCGCGCGAAGCGCGCCGAAAATTTTGGGTCATTTATAAGAGAAATTGCCCTCTTCAGAGCAAAAAAAATAGGTATATCGTATATCATTATCAAGTTGAGTAGTGAGTTGGGTGATTTTTTTTTTGGCCCAGATCACCAGTGGAGGGGGGGGGGCGACTGGGGGGGGGGGCGACAAGCTTTCATGGGGGGGTTGTCGCCCCCCACGCCCTCCCCTGGCTACGCCACTGGTACGACGTGCGTGTGCATGTATGAACGATTGAGTTCGATAACTTCAAACACTTCTCACGCTGTACAGAAACAAAAAAGAAAAAAAAAAGGAAAATATCAAAAGGGATTTGACAGTTTTTTCAATTATCGTTTCTGGTAAACCTAGTCATCTACTTACAAGCAGCATTTCTTGTATATTTGGTGTCTAAACAAGTCAAAATAGTCCTAGTGATAGTACTGTTGTATAGAGAAATCCCCCACAGTTGAGAAATAAGAATAGCGCTACTTTTACTTTTTAAATCAGTCGCAAAACTTCATATACAGCACTGCCTTTCATTTTACCGACAGCACAATAGTGTCAATACTTATTTTCCTCACAACGGGGGAGAATACGTCCGCACTATTTTAAACTATCTGAAATTGAAACTAGCTCCGGCAGTATGCGTTCAGACACACAATTAAGAATTACTCAGGAATGTTCTGATATGCTAAATGAAAATCTTGTATAATGAACTTCAGGAAGGTTTTCTCAACATAAATCACTTCTACCCTCAGTTGGACCCAGTTGCAATATATTATAGAAGTTTCAGTCTTTCTGGTATCAACGAAACATTTTTAAATGATACGTTTACTGATCACTAGGTATGTATCCCTGGGTATGCCATAATATGTAAGAACAGAAGTACGAAGTGATGGGGGAGGTGTTGCAGTGTACCTAAAATATGACACACCCAACATACATTACTCTGAATTCAAAGTAGAAACAATTGAGATCAGAAATGTTTTAATATGTATTTTAACTGGCCCCCAAATTCTAACAGTCAGTGGTTTCAAGGGTTTCATGTTATAATGTTCAGACTTTACGGGTTTTTTCTCATATTTCAATTACTGGTGACTTTACAATTAATGTTTTAAAAGGATTTTAAACAGGTGGTTAACAGATAAACATATAAACCCTTTGCATTGGTATCTGTTTGTTTAAAAGCACGGGATGCAGCTGGTAATTCTTCCTTTGTCATCTATTAAGGCTGCGGTATTTTCACCCTCCCCATATTTGTAAGTCTTAACCACGATTTATTTTTCAAAATTTTTAAAAGAAGGGTCTGAAGGGCCCTTTGTTAACAATTCTATAAATGTAGTTCCGTGCTTCCCCCTATTCTACACAAATCTGGGAAACCCACAACTAGACTACATTTACATTGTGAGTACTTTATTGTGGATATTGTATCATGAAGAACCATTATAGGCCTTGGACAGTACCACAATACAATTAAATTAGATCAGACCATACAGGATCAGGTCTACTTTACAATAAAAAAACTACAGTAGCCTTTTTATGCTGTGGTTGATTGGGGTTTACGGAAAAAGTAGAAACCATCCTCATGTGATTAATAAACTGCAGCATTGTAAAAGTCACCCCATATAAAGCTTTGCAGCAATTCCATACTCGAGATTTGCTAGTACCAGAATACAGTACTTGTTTATCCCAGGATTTGAAGATAGGGGGGCACTACAGAAGATGATGTCATTATCCCATCCCAAACAAACCCAGAAAGCTCGTGTAAAGAGTGCATATGCGTACCGTCGACACTTTGCACACAGAGGGAAACCTTTACTTAGTCATCTAGTGCGGAGGTGCCGTCTTGGGGGGAGGGGGCTCGTTTAAGGTGCCATAGATGCAAATTGGTGATATCTTTGGCAATTTTTCGGTGATTAAAAGTCTCACACTTAAGTAAATTGTTCTTCGTTTTGTTGGGTGTAAGGGAAAGATGTGTGGTCTAAGTGAAGGGGATAAAGCTCCTCCCCCTTGAGAAATTTTCGTCATGTAAAGTGGCTTGGAATGAAAATGGTACTTTCTTTGGCAAAGCTTTGAAATAATTACTTGTTAAGGAATTACCATTATTAGGTGATATTTTGGGTGCGGCATGGTAGGGCAGATAGCCCACTATATTTGCTTAATCACCCAAAGATACCCATGTACCCGAATTTTTCTGTTCATAGACATGGTAGGAAATCGTAAAAACAAGGTGACATTAATGGCAATGCCAGGTGGCACCTACCTCAATATGAAGACGGACTACAAGGTCAAACCGATAAAATCGGCAAATAATTCATTTTGACATTTTATGTTAAATTATGTATTTTGCAGTCACTACTTCCACCTTTACCCTCCTATAGGGGTGCAAGGCTGCCTACGTAGCAGGCTGTACGGCACATTCTTTGTTCAGTGTCTAGCCAAGATTTGAAATTTTGTTTCATGTACTATGATGTTGACAATCATGTTTTGCACATGGTGTCATATATTATAGTACCTTGCGATCAAGCGTATATTAGTAGTGAAAAAGCTTGAAACAAGTTGATATCCCGAAAATCGAATTTAAGTGGGGTAGTTGTACAACTCATAAAACCTATTGTGTTGAAGCTCTGCTGGGGTATTACTGAAAGCGAAATCTCTGCAAGCCATTTTTCAATACTTGTAAAAACTAAATCAAATGTAATGAGCGTGGCATTACCTATCAATACTTTTGGTCGTTTTATATGTTCTTGCGCTTTTCATAGTTTTACAGGAAATAAAACAGAATCAGTCAATCAACAAGAGGGTTTTCGATTTTTTTCTTGTTTGGAATGCGGTCCTCAACCCAAGTTTTGCTTCTCTGTGTGACCACGTTAGAGAAAACCAATCTCGACTTTCTTCACATTCTGGCTTCTAAAGCAGAATGAGTGCAGAAATATCCTTACTCCATCCAAATATTTCTTCTTTACCGCAAACCTAAACATGTTAAACATCTACATGATCACAGTGGTGACTCTCGCATGCCAGCCACAGTTCTGTAAACAGGAGTACAGCCAATGGGGGGTGTGAACCCCGTCGGGAAATTTTCCATATTTTTCGGGGAGCGTAAGTATGTAATGCCTAGACGACAACCAGCAGCCAAGACGAATTTCGTGGATTTGCTCTTAAAAAGGACAGATTTTTCAATAAAATCCCCAAGTTTTCAATTAGTTTTTTCATTAGAAACCTCTGGATTTTCGGCGCACTCATCGCGCCCCAAATCGCATTTTGCGTTTTTTCGGCAACCCGTCGCCTCCGTTTGTCCGGATTTCCGTTTGCCGCCCCTCCCCGTAGGGGCCCCTGTTGGAAAAATTCAGGCGTGATTGTAGGAAAGAAATTAGTGATTTAGAATGACGATTGCCTGAAATCTAGGGCGTCTTCTGAAAAGCCAAATTTTCTGATATCGGCCCCAACAATTAAAGGGCTGACAAAGTGGAACATAAATGCCCAAAACGACTATCTCGGTTTCCGTCGTGCAGCAGCCTCACGCTCCATTAATTACCTTGACCTTGAAGCACCCAGATCTATGTAAAGAGCTGTGGAGGTCTATGGACTCGTCCCATTTTATCTAAGGGGTTAAATTGTAATGAGAGTAGATTAGTTTGTTCTACAGTCAGTACAGTTCTTTTGACTGTGTACTTTACTTCCTCTGTCACTTTACTTCCTCTGTCACTTTACTTCCTCTGTCACTTTACTTCCTTAATCATATAATTTGGTTTGCTTTCTTCACCTTCAATAACACCACAAAGAAATAGAAGCATAGATAATTTCGCAGTTCATGAGAACAATGTCGTCCTTTTTTTGTTCCAAACCTTAAGGAAATATGACGGCACAATTGCAACTGGGTCGATTTGAATAAGTTTCACAGTTGCAATCTATTTAACAGGAATTTAGTCAGTGGATAACAATGGAAATGAGTCACCTGCTTAGGTCAGTATAGGTGCACCCTCAGGCGGAAAATTATTGGCTAGACTGCTATTCTATAACTCTGTGCTGGTAAAATACTTCCATTATGTTTCTACCCATTCACTGAGATACAGGCTAGACCTACTGTACGGAAAATGTTAAAAGGGGGCACCTCATAAAATCAATCGAGGGATAGAAGCGATTTCTTTGTTAGTAAACATTTGTTTGCAAGCTATAGCCCAAATTTGCTGCGGAACATATCTTCGGAAACACTGTCATCAATGGTCCGCTTGTTCTTTTCTTGGTGACTTTGTTCTGGAATCGACCTGGAAACACAACTAACAACCTGGAACAATGAAGTTTTTTTCGCTTGGCCTGGTAATGTTCCTTTCATTTTGCCTGGACGACATATGTGGGATATCAGAAGAGGAGGAAGAAATTGACACAAGTAAGCGTAACTAAACTTAAAAAAAATATTTTTGCACAAATATTTTACATGAGCGTACGTATTGTTTCTTTATATGAAGAATCACAAGTGTCTGATTGGAAAATATGAGTTCCGGTGCAGTGATTGGATGCGAATTAGGTTTACGACATACTTTTCACCGAGTTTGTGAGTAGTGGTTGAGATAATACAACCATGTCCTGTTTTCATGACATTTTCTTTGTTTGGAAAATGTAAAATATGACAGAGCCAATAGGTATAGGTAACAGGGTATTTTAGGCCTGGACAAAAGAGGCTGGAGATTGGGAATGCAGCTCCAACCTTATTGATTACCCCGAAGAAAAGTATTTACTTTTGGTTTCTTCACTTAAGCCTAGAGGAAAAGACCAACAGAAACATGCCCTTCTGGGCAGGGTCATCGTGACCTTCTTTACCTACCCGTGCTGACAAAATGACCATTTTAATACACTGATACCACGGACTTCTTAAAATATGGACGGAGCATACTGCACGAACGTTTTACGCTTAAAGTATCACCACGGTATGTACGCCTTATGGCTTACCAATATGGCTGCCTAATAAGTCATGTGTGTAAAGTTTGAACTTGCTACAGTAGTTCAGTATCGACAGATTGTGCTAGAAACTTAAAAAAAAAACAAATTAATTGCAAGGGTAGGTCAAATCCAACGGAGGGTATGAAGGGCTGTGATATTGTTCTTCCATACATGTATTTATTTTATATGAAATATTCCAGATTCATGTCAAAGTAGGCAAACCACAGCAGTGTGGGTGCAATCATGGTAAGCCAAAATCCGTTCAAACGGTGTCGACGATACTCGTCACGTGATCCTCTGTCTATATGTATGAGCTGTCTGTGACTGACACTTTGTCTTTACGGTAGATTCATATAGGCCTACCTTTGGTTGCATAGCTCATAACGAAAATTTATTAAAGCAATTACTTGTCGCGCCTTTTGTTTAGTGTCTTACGGTACTATGACCAGAGAAAGGGAAAATTATTAATAAAAGCCTAATTTTTTTCAATTTTATAATACACATATACAGTAACGTAACTCCTATGAGCTCTGACGGGCGAACCCCCGGGGACCCGGGCTAGGGGGCACCCGGCGGGTCTGGCACCTACGATGCGGATACTTTGTTTGCAATGGACTTTTATAAGTAAAAACCTTTCCCCACCTGGGCCTGGCATAGGATTACACTTTTGACCATAACTATCGAAATCTTGAAAAAAACATCAAGCTTTCTGATACAGCTTTTGCAATCTATTAGTACTGGTATCGAAATATCCGCTTGGTCTGAATGTTCATATTGTAAACAGGTTGAGCGCTCTCAATACATAAAGCCAAAACAGTTAAACGGGGGATTTATATGCATTCTAACATCTACCTAGTATACAGCATTCGAAATGACTTCATTAACTTCATAACAAAGGAAAATGTAGACCCCCAAAGACGAAAAAGCTGAAAGTCTCATTTGTAGGGCTTTTAACTCTCACGTATTTAGCGCGAGAGTCATAACGCACTCATAATGCAAACGATGTGTCGGGTGTCGGTAAAACGCCAGCATACGCCCTACCTAGGGTTCCTACTACAACTGTTCATTTCTCCCTAAAAATATCCAGCTTCATGAAACACAAGTGAAAACTGGCAATTCTTGGCATGCAGTTCTGTTGTGAGGCACGGGAAGCGTCATTTCCTGCAATCTACAATAGGGGTGTTTTTGGAAAAGGTCCCCCTGATGCAACAATCCGAGCGAGTCGATGGTTGCGCTTCGCGTCAGTAGTCTCTCAGCGAACTTCAATCTCACCAGTCACTAAAAGTTGACAGTCCTGAATCCTTTTCAAAAGGGTAGTACGTATGTGAAAGGTCCTGGATATTGCCCAGTATTTTCATATGGCATATCTGCAGATGTGACAAGTAATGAATTGGCCTATATTTTTGATTTTGAGTGATTTTCGGCCGTATTTCTAGAACCATATGAAAGCTTAAGTTTTTTCGCAATTACAAACTACATGCACGTTAGGATAGGCACAAAACACACAGGCGACCTATTATTCCCGGCTTAATTCGCTCTGCTGCATCATGCGCAGGGTCATTTCGTCAGGGGGCACCCGAACCACTCTTGCCCCGGGCACCCTAAACCCAAGTTACGCCACTATATATATATATATATATATATGTATATATATATATATATAACATCTTATCTAGTATCTTATATGAGACTATCGACTGAAGCTCTATAACTAACCTACGTAACGTCCGGGGACTTAAACTAGTGAAGTTTAGCATATGTCGAAAAGGTACAACTTTTTTCACGTTCATACTCAAGCATCTGCAAACAATGTCAGAGATCGTTAAAATAAAGCATTGAACTATCGTACACACTTTTCATAAGTAACTTATTCGGACCAACAACCGGTTGAGTTGATGATGTAGGGAGATTTTGAATGGAGAGAACAAAATATGGTAGGGTCGCAATAGATTTTTGAACAGTGATATTATTCTCCCTTCCGGTCTGGAACTACACCTGCTCATGTCTAGTGCCAGTGATGGGCTTGCCCCAGGTGCACCGAAAAATTGCCGTTACAGGCTGACGGGCATTTAAGTAATCTAGAGTCTATAACAGTGCACTGGAGGTATTTTCTAAAACAAAAGATTAGCCTCGCTCTTCATAACTTACGTATATTGTATGAATACCAGATTTAGCTGGGGTAGAGGCAGGAGAAAATGTGACAATGGAGAAGGGGAAAAAAAGCTTTTTCACTTGTAGCCCTGCTATTCGAGATTGCTGTCTTTTCTTCAACCATCACAAAATTTTCTGATCTTTCCTTCGAATAAGGTTGACCCTACGTTAACAAACCTATCCGAATAAAAAATCCCTTTCTAATCACAAACCCCAATTGTCTCACTCACGTCTTGCCTAGTTAAATATGCTCGTAGGTTTGCAGTCGGTTTTATACGGCAAGCAAATCTCTATTTTCTTGTTCTTTCCAGAGTTTATTGAGCTTTCTCGAAAAGTTAACTCCTGCACATAGTTAATACCTATACCTCAATCAAGCCACTAGCGATTTCAGTTCGAGCAACAAAATGGTAGATCAGTTTTGGCAACTTAAATACTTGGTTTTCTAAACATGGAACTGCATGAATTTTACTTTTCGTACCATTCTTGCCTGGATCCAGAAATCAGTATGATGAATCTGTCCCATAGCAGTCTTTTTTGCCGTTGAGTACACATCATTCAGTATGCGTTATAGCTATACTTCTGAATTTGACGGTAACAACTAGTACTAATCAGACACACAGCTAGACAAGGAATGGAGGGGGCAAAAAGTCTTCTAGGGGGCGAAATACAGTGGCGTAGCTAGAGGGGGGCAGGGGGCGGTCGCCTACCACAAAGCCTCCGAATGCCTCTGTCGGAAATAAATAAAACAATTCATTTGAAACACTTACAACATTCGTTATGTTTTTAAGCAGAATTACACATCTAAATGTCAACGTGAAAATCAAAAGTAAAAGGTCCCCAGAATTTTCAATCGTGCAACTATGGCAGTGGGAGTGGAAAATCTGTGATGATCTGTCGGAATTTTTTGGCTTTTGCCCCTCCTCAAAAAATATCTAGCTACGCCACTGGCAAAATATGTTTATGGTGGTCAAGAGACAGTAAAATGCAGTGAGGAAAAATGATTACTTGAGTTTTTATAGGGCGAAATCTCTTTCCTAGGGACTCTACCCTTTTAACCCTTCCCGCACCCCTTGGGAAAAGGTGCAATTTAGAACTTTAGGAGATAATCCCGTCCTTCTTACCGTTTGTATCTCAGATCAAATTAGCATTATCTTTTTTAAGCAAAGAGGTGGTCACCTCCTTGAAAATTGCTAAACTATATCCCTAGACGATATGACATTGATTTCATTTCATTACAGAATATGTCCTCACCTCCGATTGCCATGAAGACTTTGAATGCAGCCGAATATGTGGGCATTATTTTGAAGCATCGGATAAATGTTCTTGTCACCCCGCATGTAAGCTGTTTAAAGACTGTTGTTACGACACTGACAACTACGTCAATATTTGTTCTGAAAGTGACGATTATGAAACTTTGATGTTTGATATTCTTCCAAAGTACGACCAATATTTTCAGTGTACAACTGACTTAATTTCGGAAGAGAAATATTGGATGGTATCGAAATGTCCAGATTCTTGGAGTGGACCAAATGAATGTGATATCATTAACCAAACAACACCCATTACTGTCGGGAGACTAGAAGATGGATTGTTTGCTGTTCCTGTTGTATCACCTGATGGCGTTACCTTTCGAAATTTCTATTGTGCTTTATGCCATGGCGAAAAACCAGAAAGTCTTACACTGTGGTCATTTGAGTTCGAAGAATGTATAGATGATGATATGTTCAAATCGAGCTCAAACTTGCCAGTCAAAGATAAGGTACGTTATCTAATCGACAACTGTAAAAAGGTTTCTTTTCTTCCACCAACAAAGCCTCGTAGTCTTTTTTCAACATTGATTCCTTGTCGTGAACTTCATCAAAATGTAATTGACGTCTGCGAAGATCCTGCTGAGAGTAGTGCGTTTGCTGAGAATTGCTCTTTAATCGCTGCCCCGGTAGAGTTTAATGGAACTACTTACAAGAACAAGTTTTGTCTTAACTGTTATTTAAAAGATGATGTAGAGTTATTGTGCTTTGAGTATCCTTTGCACAGAGCTGAGATAGCTCCTGTCGATTTGCCCAATATTCCCTCCGCTGCCTGTTTTATAGATTTCGAAACTGGGGAGGAAATATGCCCACCACATGAGGCCCCTTCTCGTCCTCTTGTTCCAGTCTCGATAACATTTGATTTCGGTGGACAAACTGGAGGAGTGTCAATTTCAAAGGAAGGTGACGAAATTGAAAGTACCTTTATTTCTTGTGAAGTTGGACAAGTATTTGATCCATTGGAATCTAAATGTGTGCATTTAGCATGTCCAGATGGATATCTTCTCAGAGATGCAACTTGCGTTCAAAAATCGAATGTCAGTAATAATGATACAGTGTCTTGTCCAAGATTTGCACTCGATGTGACAGTTGGTTTGCTGAATAATGGTAGCTATTCTTGTTTGTTTCCTTTGGAAAATGCTCTTAAATGTTTACCTGAAGATTTGAGGATCATTTTTGTAGAAAACCTGAAATATAACAATGTGTCTTGCCAAACTAGAAACTCTTCACAATTAATGTTTCAGACCTTCACTTCCTCTTCAGATGTAGTAAATGGTATATTGATTTCTCATGACGACGTAGACAGTTTTTCGTGGCAAATCCCGGAGTTTTGCTCTTCTATTGAATTTGTCGAAATACTCGCGTACTGCAGTCCTTCCCAATCAGTCTTGACAGTAGAATGTGGATCTCGGTGGCTAAATAAGATGCAATGGCAAGTCCTGGAGAATTCAACAGGAGAAATTTTAATTGACGATTCATTGGAAGTTATTCCGCTATCAGAAACTAAAATCCAAAGTTACTTTAAACTTTCCTCTCATGGTAATAGCAGCCGAACGAATGAGGGAGTTTCAATTATGAGATGCAACATAACCAGAGAACGAAAGACGACGTGTCCGTTTCTCACTTTGAACTCGTCACTCTTTGAACTTGAAAATAACGGTTCTAAAATTTTGATTTACAAGAAAAATGAGACAGTTCGATTGACACCTGATATGTACAAACTGTATCCAAATGGAAGCATTCAAGTATGTAATTTCCTGCAAAGTAGCGGAACGGTCTACTACAAGTTTTTTCCAGAATATTCTTACTTGGAAGCTATCTTAAGTACCATTGGGATATCACTTTCTATTACAGCGCTGTCATTTACATTGTTAACGTATTGTGTATTTTCTAAGGTACGATCCCGATTGGTGAACATCTTGATTATGATCCTCTGTGCTTGTCTGATTCCTGCTCAGATACTTCTAATTTTTGCTGGTGTTGCAACAGTGTCAACAGAGTTGTGCGCAGTAGTTAGCGGACTCGGTCACTTTCTTTGGTTAGCAGCTTTTACTACCACTTCAGTGCTGGGGTTTGCTTTGAGTCAGACTTTCAGCTTGCGAAAACAAGTCATACGAGGCAGGAAACCCTCTTGGAAAATAGTCATTTTGTTTGCTCTTATATGTTTTGGCCCTCCAACTCTAATAAGTGGGACTTTGCTGGTACTTTATTTTATGGATGCTGTTCCATTTAATATAACCTATGGCTCAAGTAGTGGATGCTGGATAGGAGAACAATCTATCAACTTCTTCTTTTTCGGTATACCGATTGCAGTCTGTTTGCTAGTGAATTTGAGTTTCTTTCTACGAATCACATTGTCTATATTCATTCAAATGAGAAGAAGTGAACGCGCCAGAAAGGGCAAGGAAGGTTCTAAGCTTCATGAGGCATTCATCTACATTAAGGTAAGATCAGGAACTGTGACCACTGACGTTGGTTATCTTTCACTTTTTCTGAAAATTAAACATGCGTCCCTTTCGAAAAGGAGAGTTGCACTTCGGGCCTTTGGAATGTGAAACGCTTTTTAGAAAAAAATCTAACAACCCTGAAATTACTCTCTGAGCAAATTGCCTCAACCTTTATCGTATGTTTTGCATTTACTTGGGGGGGGGGGGGGGCATGTGATCCGCAAAATATCACAACTATCAGAAGATGTCGGCTAAGGGGTCCGCATCTTTTTGCTTTACTTTTGATTTTTTCACTCAATACAATCTCCGGAGGGAAAAACAAAATTATTTTAAACGGAAGGGAAGAGAAATCCTCCGTGGCGTAATAAGTATTACTGACACCCGAGGGCAAATAACGCCGCTACACCGCCAACTTTAGACAGTGCAATACTCGAACTCATTTCCGGATGAAATTCCGGACTTGATTCCTTTGTTATGGTCCAGGAAACAAAACTGGTCTTTCATGGACTGTAACTGGACTTGGACTCGGAGCCGATTCCAAGTGAGTCTACAATAATGGAAATCCTAATTTTAAAGTCTACTCTTGACAATGTCCTGATTAACCACTGAACACGTACAAGAAAACATGCAATACCATGAGTATGATGTGCTAAATTGTCACATCTAAAAACTCTAAACTACAAATTGGGCCAGAAATTGTAGCAATGAAGTCGGGCGTGGCTTGACCTCTGGTTAGGTAGAATGTGGTACAACCCGAAGAAATGTCCGATTTAGCAAACCCTTCAAATGTCGTGCCCCCCAACCCGCCCTCCCTTTTCACTTGTTGTTACAACCTTGGTGAGATGTCGCACTGAAGAAATATACGGCTTAACTGACTCTTTGAATCGGGTCCTCGCTCTTTATTCTCAAATTGAACTCAGTGAAAAATTCATTGGTTTTAAGAACTAGAAACCTTTAAGTCGGTTGCTAAACTGAGCGGTAAAACTTTAACTCAAGTGGGAGCACCAAATCGCCACAAAGCAACAAATTTGGGGTTTACGCTGAAGGACAGAAAATCTAACATGTGGTACTGGTTATATGTTATGCCTAATGCTAGTGTCCAGGAAATTATTATCATCGTACACATGGCATATACGTTGACTTCATACTAATATGTTTAATTTCAGTGTTACAAGTTACTGACATTTCCAAAATTGTTGTTCAACCTAAAATCATACTTCTGATCCATTCATGACTGATATCATCCATGTTTATATAGTACATGTAAAGGAATATGAATTGGCTTGAATAGAATGGGCTGCAACTGGACGCAGACTCGAAAAGCATTTCACCGAGTCCACAATAATATAAACCACGCTGATATAACCTAAACACTTAATGTCCGATGTTATTTGTACACAATGTGGAAGATGAGTGGTCACCCACAATCAACTTAATCTATTAGTGTACCAGACCATTATTGAGTACTAAAACAACGGTATTATTCATGAAGTTTACGTAAGGAATAAAAAAAAATGTATATAAATAATATGCTTTACATTGTCAAATGCGCAAGCCTCGGAATTGGGGACACTGGAATCAAAACTAGGCTGGGATTCGAGTGGTGCCAAACTCAGAATAAGCGAGTTCGGAATTAACACAAGGTGCGGGGGTCAAAGGTCAAATGAGGGGAACCTGCAGGGAACGGACGAACTTTTTGCCACCGTCACTGTGTAGCTAGAGCATATACACAGCCAATGAGAGCCACTACGCAGACACTCGGCTGATGGCGGGATGTAAGCATTCAAAAATTACATGTACGTACATGTAGGTACGAATACGCATAGTGTATATATACTGTACACATAATTGTATGACTGTGCACGTACAAAGCGTTATTGTGCAGAGACAGGTAGCTAGCTGCTACTCGACTCATAAGCCTCACAGCAGTACTCAGATTGATCATGTTATCGACGCAGTTTAGGGAAGGTTGTCATGAGTTAGGCTCACAAAATCTAGGCTATTGAGATTTATGGAAGATGATGATGTATCTACACATTTAATTTGATAATGGCGAGTCGAGAAAACGGGGATTTAAACTAACTTCGCTCTAACGTTAAGTTAGTCTAACGTTAACGTTAGTGTTTGCCACACTGAAAATGCCCGAACTCGAAACGCTACCGTTAGGCCTACAACACATTTCCATTTAGAATAGAAGAAATGCGTGTGATAATGATCACTCGAAAAAATGGTAAAGAAAATAAACTACGATTTCCCTTCACTAACCTTGTAGGCTATACTTGATGAAGTTCTCTAGCGTCACCCGACTCACACCTGGTAATCAGTCTGCGTGTACATGTATATGAGAGCTGCATTATTATAATATCTGCCGTATAGTACGCTTATAACAGATATACGTACATGCCCTGCACTAGAGGTACGTGCGAGAAAAGAGTAGGCCTACGTATGCTTCGGTAGCTATGCAGAAGGCATTCCACATATGTCTGCTTACAATTTCATGTATTTAAAGGAAATTTCCTGAAACAGACACTAAGTTCGATTCATTTTAGAAAACATTCCAATTTTTGCACGTTTTCAAAAAGACTTTTTATTTCTAAAATTTCTTTCAACCTTTGAAACCATTTTTAAAGGTTCTGGAATCTACTAAGGTTCTTTTTATGAAAAGGAGATTTCCATGAAGGTAGAAATATAAAACACTGCTGAAACAATGAAAACCCCTCACTTGACCTTATTTAAAAGGCCACTACGCCTGCGCTGTAGGTAATTTCGAACTCACTTATTGGCTTTGAATCGGGCAACTGGAATCAAACTTAACTTGAAATCAGATGATTTGGAATTTGGGTGCAGTCTTGAAGTCTCAAACGACGATTATTAAAACATGCAAAGTTACTGTTTGACTCTATTTCCGAGGACAAAAGCGTGACTACAATCAATTTTTAGTAAAGTGAACTTAGCTGACTTCTTGACTGATTAAGAAAATACTGAAGGACCATTCATTTTTTCAATTCAATTCAAATAAATTTATTTCTCATACCTGCAACAATCATCAACAAAGGTATCATTTAACAAATATATAAAATATAGTACATATGATGGACACTAGGAAAACAGAAATGTTTCTCAAGGCTAGTAACCATAACAAAAAGTCTCTCGAAGACTCTCAACCTAATCGACAATAAACAAAGTTTTGCTTACTTAATAGATTTGGGAATGTAACCAGTTATACGGTTTCGTTTCACAAAGTGTAACTCGTCACAAAAGCAGCATTACTTGTACATCATTACTTCTAAACCTCGCGAGTAAAGGATTTCGAAATTTAAAAAGTAGTTCAAAATTCATCACAGTAACATTTTACTATAGGAACTCTGAATTTAAAAAAAAACTTTTTGCGTTATTTCGTTTCACAACGTGTTCGTTGGCGTCGTTAAAGTGTCGTGAACTTATGAGTTAAAAACATATAACCTGTAGACAGATATGAAATTGAATTATTTATATGATTGACAAAAATCTCAAACAGTAAACATTTTCTTCCAGATATTTGTCATCCTTGGATTAACCTGGATCTTCGGATTTTTAGCAGCTGTTACTAATATACAGTTCTTGTGGTACGTCTTTACACTACTTACGTCCCTGCAAGGAGTCTTCATCTTTCTGGCCTTCACCTTCAAATTTCGTATTTGGAGAATGTGGGGAAAGAAATTTGGCTTGGTAAGATCCGACCTATCTTCCCGGAGCACGCCATCTTGAAGCAAGAGAAGCTGTGATAAACACTCGACTAATAATTCAACAGCTACATCTTAACCCAAAATTTCAACCACTGCCATGTAGCAAGAAGCAATAGATAATCTGTAATTTTCACAGACGTATTCGATATCGAAATAGCGCAGTATAATCTAACCATGAAGTTATTACGGAGATCTATTACGCTGCTATATGCAGAAATATGTTTGCAAATATATTACAATTCATTTTCCTGCACATAGAGTAATTTTAGAGCAAACACATTTGTTAACTAAAGCCTATTTTATATGAATGGAATATATTGTTTGTACATCGATAGGGTATCTATATAGTATTTTAATTTCATTTTCCTTTACTAGTGCGTTTATTATCTCTTGGTTAACATCTGTAAATAATTCACTTTCCATCGCAGATAGCGATTTGATAACTTAGAAATATAGATTGTAAGCCTTATTGTGTGTATATACATATACAGAATATACCGTTTGTCAGTTTCTAAAGTATTTCGGAATTTTATACTTCCTCTTCCAGTGCTTGTTAACCCAGGGGTTTCTTGTAACATCTGAGGGATCCTCAAAGGCAGTGGGTTTAGCATGGAGGAGGGGGGGGGGTTGTACAAAGTTGGAAGATTTGTAACAATTTGTGTTAAGTAAAAGATTAAAGTAGCAGAGTAAGAAGTATACAAGAATTTACAGATAGACAAGGCGGAAAGCTAGTGAATATATAGTGCATAAAAGAAAATGACATCATTTCGTGGAAAAACGCAAGACTTCATTGCTTAGAACTTTTTTTCAAACTTGTTACATGAAATATGGGTCATTCATCTCTAGAAGAAATCTATTAAAATTCGACTTTCAGCAGAACAATACATCATCCACACTGTGTGAAGGGCTATAAAAGCCTCAGAGGATCTGACACGTTTGGGCAAAGAAATTGTAACTCAGACGGACCTTGATTCAAACCATTGCGATAATGAGGTTGCGAACCTCAAAGCGGCTCATTGTGGGACTGAGGTCTGCAGACCTTAACCCCAACCAGCACAGGACCGGGATTATTTGTCAAACTTTCCATGACTGGTGGGTTAACATTGGTTTGTCCAAGAGGCCAGAGAATAGAACAGTGTCGGGAATTAACGTCTTACACTGCTGGTGCAACGACGAGTTTTATTGAACAAAGGTACGTGCCATGAATAGTCCTTGGATTAATTTGATGAATGGAAAGTCCCTATACTTGAGTGTAGCAGAGAGGTTTTAATGTTAGCTACATTGCATATTTTATGATGCTGTCACTTACAAATACATAGTTATAAAAGGCATAAAATTAAACGGTAAAAACACAAGTAACTATATGACACTGTCTGTTTGAAATCAGAAGTTGCAGTTCGGTGGTTTTATTTGATTAGCCATTTTAAATTCATCGGTATGAAAATTTCTTTGCGAATCTCTCGTTACGAATCCGAATGGACTGACGCAACACATCTACGACTATTGGAATTGAAGCAAACGTCAGCAGAATCTTGCGAGAACTTTGAAAGAAGCGCCGGTGAAAGAAATCTCTTCTCTGCTGCTTTGTATTCCCATGGGAAAACGCGTTCTGTTCACCCAAAACGTAATGCCTAAAAATAACTGTATTGTAACTCTAAGTGGAAACGAATAACAGAGAATACACAGTGAGTATCTGAAGAGAAAGTTATTTCAATCACCGCCGCCTCCCCCTCCCCCCTCCCAACACTTGCAATAGTACGAAAAATAATGGCTCGGTGTAATGACTATTCTCGTTTCTTGTTAGTCTTTGAAATACTATGTTTTTTGTATTTCAAAACTGTGCGAAATAGATTCATGGGAAATATTCTGTCAGCCACAATGAGAATTGTGGCAGGGTCAAACTTGCTTCTAAATGTTAATCCAAAATGAATGGAACAAGTAAGGCAAATAGCCGTATTGTTATCTGAATAAAAAATCACAAATTTGTCTGAATAGCACAAGCAACTCCAAAGTTAGATTTTGTCGAAACAAACCGAAAAAAATACAGAAAGTTTTCTTGCGCTGCGTGGGTCTTCGTTTATTCCATTTTTTGGTATGACAGATAATGTTGCGTGCCTATAATGAAGTGATCTGCTCCTCGACCTCTTTCTGACGCGTTTCATGCATTATTGTTAACCCCCCATGTGACTGGCAAGACTGTCTAGACGCACTATATATGAATTTCATGATGCCTTGCTTAAGCTATTTATGGTTCAAAAGTCACAGCAAAATTTCCTTTTTGTGAGAGAAGTTTTAGGTTTCTGTCTGCATGGTATACCGTATTTACCACCCTAAGAAGACTGTTTTACAAACCTCACCATGCTAGATTGTTAGTTGGGTAAGTTTATTGTTATCCCCATCGCCTAAGGCCATTGCAAATGCAAGGAGACTTTTTAAAAATAAAGATGCCATTTTGGTAGAGAATGTTTCCTCTTCCTTTTCTGTTAATGTTTCTTTTCTAATGTTTTCTTCTTTATGTTCCCTTTCTTTCTTTCATCCTTTCTTGTTTCTTTCTTCTTCTTCTGTGCTTTTTCAAATCTTTGTTTTGTGGGCTTTGTGCCTTCCAGTAAGATACTTCCCCTAGACTATATCACACTCCATGTCCTTGTCTTAAATTCAAATGTGTGAATTCATGTCAACGGAACGGCAGCTGTGGTTCCGCACATACAATTACCTTCAGAAGTTCAGAATTCTCAAATATTCCAACAATTTTGTCACTATCCCAACACTAATAGGAATATCGGTCTCCCCGAGAAAATTTGAAATTAATCACTGTTAGATACGATTTCGTAAAATCTAGCGATAAAGATAATTCACAAACTTTTTAGTGCACCTGAGGAGTAAATCTTTGACCTATTCGACTTGTTGACGTCATTTATCTCCTTTTCAAGGAAACGAATTTGAGAGTTCAGCTAAGGGAAAGCTTTTGGAATCTTGTCAGTCCCAGTTTAAGCTTAGTATCTCATTTTTTCAAAACGCCCCCTGCCGTCCCCTTAGAGCTCATCGCCCCCATGAGTTGCGAAAATGCCCCCAGGGGCGATAACGCGCCCGTTGGGAACCACTGTGGTAAGTGAACTGGACGAGAACGCCTTCATTTCTCAAGTAGCTGCAGCAGACAATGCAGAAGGTTTTAACTAATAGTCATCAATTGCTTCATCTAACCAGAGAGTTTGTTTTGGATCTAAAGCTATTTTCACAACGGCTGGAAGAGATGGAGGATCATCACTCTGTACCCTGATGAAGAAAGGTTTTCACATTCTGTAAAGGATAACTATGGAAAGCTTTCACAAAACTTTCTTGATACACTCAGCCCTTCTGCAAACCGCTGTGAGGAACAAGTCATTCACACCTAGAAAACATCGTTGTAGTGCTAAGGAATTTAATCCAGGGACCCATTGGTGCACAGGACCTACAATCTACCTCCAAGCTATCTCTCAAGACCAAAGATCCATGTTACAGGAAAGATGGAAGTCGTCGCTAATATTTTTGATCAATTTAAATGTAATCTGATAGCAAGCAACCCCAGTGCTCTTTCTGTGGTATGCTCCTTCATACTGGTCATGCCGGAATCGAAAACTTTAAACAATTTGGAGTGAAAATCTGTTCTTCCTAGGAAACTGCCTAGACCATCCAAAAGAAAGTCATTAAATGAAAAAATGAAGTGTCTTCGAACGGACGGACTCGAAGCCCGGTCGCCTGTGTAAACCGAGCACTTTCCACTGCACCATCAAAAACTTCGTTTAGAACGGGTGGTAATTTCAAAACCATTGCTATAGTCACTATGCAAACCTTGCACAAGCGAGTTTCATAGCGTAGGTAATTAAAATCAGAACACATGGAGTCATGGAGTCTAACCGTGGCAATTGCGGGAGAAGCGCTCAGAAATTTTGCATACGAATTGTTATAAAACCTGCACTTCTACCATTCAGGAAATATGAAATAATAAAATATGAAATATGGGATGACATAAAACAATGTATATGACTGAAGTTTGAGAAGAATTTACGAAAATTGTGATAGTTTGCGAACAATTTGGGACAGTATGGTAAATTATTAAAATAGTTTTCATCACTGCAGTCGAAACACGGTTTCAACACCTACCCCTTCAATAAATTTAACAGCTTGAACAAGCCTTTTGGGGTTCATTTAAAGAAATCAAACTTTTCAAAAAATCGATTTCAGGCACACGCCCCTGCCTCCCCCTATACCCCCAGCCGGTTCCGCCACTGATTTCGACTACAAGTTGTGTAGTAATGGCCAGACCAAATCTAATGGCTTAATTGAGCAATTAGCTACTACGAGAAATGCTGTGCTACAAATGTCAGGCACTGATGGCTATCATGGTAATTCAAATTCCGGTTGCACAGTGCCTTGCGAGAGTCGAGCCCACCCCAAAAGTGAAAACTTTGTTACTTAGACTGAGTTTCCATTTCCGTAGACTTTTATCACGTATTGTTTCTTCTCATTATTTGTGTTTGAAACATAGTTCTTCTCCGTCGCCGTTGCTGGCGTGAGGTTGCTGGGGTGGATGGGGATGGATTTTTCGTTTGGGTAGCTCGTTTCTTCCAATTCCTTTTGACCTTTTGTTTCTTTATTTTTGATCACGTTTTTGGTCGTTTTGTTTTTGTTCTGTTGTTTCAGGGGGTGTTACCCTCGTGGAGTTTTTTGTGTACTTCTCTTTCGCTTATGTATGTACAGTAAATTCCTATTGAAAATTTAATAGTTCTTTATTTGGCTAGAGTTTGTGACGTCCACTCTAAAAAAGTTCCCATCCAAAGCCCAATCACTCCGCACACCCACTCACGCAAACTCCACACCCATTGGTAGGCTAGGGACAAAAAAAAAAAAACAAATTCAATGATGGTAGAGACTTTGAATTAGTCACTCTGGATACAACCTTCATTGAAGGCCAAGTGCAACCAAAAAACTTACGAAACTATGTTAAACTTGTGTAAAATGAGAAATGTGGAATTGGTGATGGAACTCTTGTTTATGGATAGCCATTTGAAGTCCATGGTATAGTTTTTTAGTTTGGTTTAGTCAGTAAGCTGTCAAAACATCGAATTGTATAAATTTTTGTGGCTGAATATTGCCAGTTACTATTGCTTGTTTTAGCGTTAGAGCTACTTGGTATTTGAACAGTGCCGAGAAACTCATAAACTCCTAGTAGGATTAGAGTGTTTAAGTTGTTAATTTAAGGCGGTGTTCTTGCATGATAGTTGTAAGAGATAATTTAGAAAAACAACCAATTTTATGTCGTTCAATCTTTTCTTTGATTCAACAGAAACTTGGGCCTCTTGGTTACTTATATCTACAGAATTAACTATTTTCTGTTATAAATACTTGTCCCATCGCTCGATGAAATATGACTTGGGTGGACATTGTAACCCAAGCCATAACATAATAACATATAAAAAAGCGGAGGCAGAAATAGACATCTAATTGACACAATGTACTCCTATGGAATTATTCAGCTACCTGCATCCTCTCATTGTTCACGAAAACAAAACAGGAAGTTGTTCTGGCAACTTCTCCATTCTTCTTTATTTTACCCAATACCTAAATTACAGCGTCCATGCAACAAGGAATTAAATGAGGAAAAGACAGCTGACCCTGTGGATATTCCTGTGTATCTCACCTTGTTCCTATTTGCAACCCCAAATTACCCTAAATTACCTAACATTTTATGAGTGCATTTCACCAGTAGATGGTCAGTAAGTTTTTCGGTTCTTTTGCCCAACATTGTGAAAACTTCAAGCAACCTCTACATTAACCAGAAATATTTACCCACCTTTTTAAGAGTGTATAGGGAAAGCATTATAAAGAAAACGATGGAGAAAGAAGGGGTCATGATAATGGTTGCACAAGCGTCCAGCAAATTCACTTTAGCCAAGAGAGACATACTGCTTTTAAGTGCTAAAACCTTGTCGACCAAAATCCAGGCTGACAAGGACAATAACGTCCTTATGTGCTCGACCCCCTTGGTCTTTTCTCAGTTTTCACCCGGGTAATTGCAAATTTGCCAAGAATCACGTGACCATATTGTGTTAGATGTTATCTCTTTGACCGCAATTGAGTTTCGTCAAGGCGAGCACCGTAGAAATCACAAATTTAATGCACTTGACTGATCCTGCTGATTATGTAATCACTTTTACGTACAAAGTAACGAGAGTGTGTGTTACACAAGCTCTGTTGATGCTTCTGCTGTCCAGACAGTTGTGGTCAGAGTATTTACACTTGAGAGGAAAACTTCCTCTTTGGCAGAGTGGACAATACAGGTGAGCATTTATATTTTGAGGGGAATAAACACCTTATAAGCTGGAATGAATGGGGTTTCCGACAGGGTAGAGCCATGACTTGTCCAACGTGGGTACAATTGCTACCCAGACCAGGGCCACGAGTTGCTGGTAGGATAGAGGACACGCAATTTTCGGCTCTTAGAGTTTAGTTTAATTTAAGGAACTTTTAAAACTGTGAGTTTTTAATGAGTAAAACGTGAAAGTATCACACACATGCTAACAATAAATAGTATTGCACTCGTCGAACTATGAGCAATGTTTATTGATGAAAATTAGGTTAACGTGATAACAAAAGCTTTCAATTTATAACATTTAGACGTTTTGAAAAATTCCTTGGAAAAACAGAGATTTATACAAAAAAGAGAAAAATTGTGTAAGTTAAATTTAAAATTCGATTTATTGCAAAGTGAGCATGATATTCACTTGTAAATTTACAACTCTGCGTATTTTTATTGATTCTATTTACATAGATAGAAAAAAGTGTGACAATGGGCCGTTTGTTAGTTCATACATTCAAGTTGAATTTTGTTACAGAAAAATTCGTATGTTGTCGAATTTTTTTTTAAATACAAGTTGCAAATTATGGGTTTGACATATACATCACATACACTCTCGGAGTAAAAGCTAACATGCTTCAAATAGTTTTAGAGACATTGTGTAAAGACATTGTTTTACCTGTGATGGATAATCTTTTAAATCTTTCTTTTGTATAGAAAATAATAGCATTGCCAGCACATCATATCAAAAACAGTGAAAGCGAAAAGGTATGGTACATAAATCTGTCAGTCACCTTTGTGAAAGGTAGAAACATTCATTCAAAAGCTGCAAAAAGCCAAATGATGGGTACAAAAATAATTTGGCTGTAAAGATGGCTTAAACTTGGAAGCTCTGCAAGAGTTGCTGATGGCAAAATTGTTCTTTCTATTAAAAAAATATCAATCTTTGTGTGGTAACCCACAGTTATTTAATTCAAGCTGACCTAGATTATTTCTACTGCGTGAGGGTAACGTCAATGCCCGTAGTAAACGGATGTGACGAACTTTAACATTCACTTGACCAAGCGATTACATGTCGTCGTATGAAGGGTTTACCTAGATGCTCC
The DNA here is from genome assembly GCA_029531755.1 of Holothuria leucospilota. Lineage (NCBI taxonomy): Eukaryota > Metazoa > Echinodermata > Holothuroidea > Aspidochirotida > Holothuriidae > Holothuria > Holothuria leucospilota. The sequence goes on along the minus strand of CM055973.1, from coordinate 22,068,536 downwards.
GCCTCAATGTGTGAAAGGCTCAAAAATCCAGGTACGATTCCACAACAGTGCCTTCTCCCGTAATGAAGGGCTTCATCCGTATCCCCCTCATAGCTTATGAATTTCCATGGCTATCGATTACCTTGAAATTTAAGTTCATATTAATTGCTTTTTCATTGGGGGGTGGGGGGGGGGGGGGGTGGGGGGGGGGGGGGGTGGGGGGGGGGGGGGGTGGGGGGGGGGGGGGGTGGGGGGGGGGGGGGGTGGGGGGGGGGGGGGGTGGGGGGGGGGGGGGGTGGGGGGGGGGGGAAATAGCTTCATCTGATGCCTAGATTTTTGTAAATACCACCAAATTGGGTTTTGCTTCTCTTTGCTTCTCCTGTGCCTTCTCCTTTTTGTTTTTTGGAAGGGGAGATTTTGGGGAGGGAGTTTTTTAGCCTTCTCTTTGCTTCTCTTTGCTTCTCTTCTCATGCAGAGTCAGGGATGTTCCAATTACTCCCTATTCTACTCACGGCACCACCATTGAACGTCAGTATATCCCGTCTTAGTCAACTGTTCCAAACGATGATCATGGAGGTCAGACCAGGGAGTTGTTATTTGGAAGGAGGTTTAACGGAAAGTTTAATTTATGCTAATACGCTACGATCCACTAAATACCGAGGAGATTATTAATGATAAGCTACTTATTCCGTTGATGGGGAATTCTTTCTTTTATTCGTTCGCCTCAATGTGACATCGTTATGTTAGCAACATCGCATTCAGAGTCTGACTAATCCGATCACAATTGGCTTACTCAGGACAATGCTTTTGATGAGGTTAAGGTTAACGGCCAGCAACCAATATTTAGGGGCTAGGGTGCTACAAGACTCGAAACGACTGTTTTCATTGAAATTAAACAATGTGTCCTGCTCCCTTCACTAAAGAACGAACGTCATGCATAATGAGCTGCAGAGGCAGAAGGTCTAGATTTTGTCCCGCAACAATTTGGAAAGTTTCAGGGGGGGGGGGGGAAGCGTCCTAAAATAACAGGGTATACAATCAGATTCAGATTTTTACATAAACCCTTACTGGGTAATCACTCTGATCCGCGTCCACGAGCGTCCAAAGATGCAATGATTTTTAATTTTCCAGCGACTGGCAATGCTATGGCAGTAGCGACAAACCCCCAGTTTCACTGTTGATGTAGCAGACGACAAATCCCCTTTGTCTGAATTACGTAATCCAGTGTAAGTCTTATAGAAATGCCAAGAAGGATACAAGAGACAGATTACTGCGTGACCTTGGCGGCGTAAACTTTACTTCAAAGCGATGTATCTCCTTCCAAATAACAACTCCCTGGTCAGACTATTGCTCTTTACATCACTGCCCAGACAGCTGAAGCGAACAAAGACTTGAATCAAACAACTTCCTGATTCGGACAAACAAGAAAAGCAACAGTGCAAAGAGAGAATTGCCAACAAGCAATGTTTTAAGCCACAAGAATATTCGATTTCATTGAGGTCTGATTCGGGAACCTCACTATAAAGCAATTAACACTAAAATTCCAAGCTATACATCTCCCCTTCAATATCTTATCGTTTGTTGGGAAAGGCAAAATTTCCATACTTTAGTAAAAACCCAAAATTTCAAACTTTTTCGGATAGCCTTACTTTTCCAATTTCCTTTAGGAAACCCCTAAATTTTTCTGTTCGCCTTTCTCATGGCAGCAACTAGCCTTTGTCGGGATTTCGGTTGGCCCCTCCCTTCCCCCTCCCGTCGGGCAACTCCTGTCACCAACCCTGACAAACCATCGTTTTGGGATTTTTAATAATTACACTTAGCACCATTTTGTACCTTATTACATTCCAAAAACAACTCGCTACAATAAAAGGGAAACTTCACCTATTTCTAAGAAAGTAGATTTTCCACTATAAAAAAAAATGGGCCAGTCTTAAGTCTCCCACACTTTTGACCAACTGTTTGATGTTTAATCTAAAACAACTGATGCGACAGTTAAAAACTTCTAGAAACCTGGTTCAAAAATCTTTTTTCCTCTTCACACAAACATGGGCGTCAATCCGGGGGGACAGGGGGACACGCCCCCTCACATTTTTCAAATACACCCATTGACTTAAGTAAATTTTCGAAAGAAAGGGCTACCCCCCCCCCCCCGCATTCGAGTAAAGATTGACGCCCATGCTCACAAATGATGCCTCGTTCTTATATGCACTATTTTTGTTGTATAAACACTGACTAATTAGACATACAGTATAGTAATTATTGCATTTTACATGAATATTTACATTCGTCGGTCACGTATGGCATTACAAAACTAAGCATACATAACATCACCAATGACTTCAGTGATTTTACAGAGTATACTTTTTCTAACTTACCTATTTGGGGGAAAGTAACATTCTAACACATGAGATTCCAAAATGAATGATGTCCAGAAGCGACTTGCAATGATTGGGGAGTGCCGTTCAATCTAGGAGGCATTTTGGCAAAAATGTTCACAAGTTACGATATTGCCCAAGTTAGTGGCGCTCTGTATATACTGTGCACCTTCATAGAATCTGACCTACCCATTGAAATTCATTTCACTTGACTAAGCTATATTAGAGTAACGCAAAAAAGACAGCAAAAGAATTAAAGGTCACTTTTTCTCAATTGTCAAGGCCAAATACATAATGCTATTGTATTTCTCCTTCATATACTTAAAGCGCCCTCACTCTGTTGTTCCGCAAGCTCACCAAAAAGAACATATCTACGATAAAAATATCATGAAAGGACTGCAACGTATTTTATTACATAGAGGTGGGTCATATGGATGGCACAGCTTATTTGCATAGGTCTATGGCCCAATAGAGGGCGCCCTCTAATAAAAACCAGATATTTCAAAAACAAAAGGGCTGAAAATTATATTTTTGAAATGAGCATGTCAGAAAGCCCAGGAGTGTTATTATCGTTATTCTGAAGCTGAAGGACGATTATTCCCTCTCAACCGTTCCCCACCCCAGGGGAAGAGGGGGATGAATCGAAGCTACTCAGGCTTGATAAGAATTGCATCCTAAAGGTTATCGACCACGCTGATCTTAGATCTGAAGTCAGTCATCCCGTCTCTTGGTCGTAGTGGGATGTGCGGGCCGTCAAGAGGCCCACTTTTTAGGGTCAGTGTGCCCAAGAACAGGTTTTAGGCATTTCAAAACACCCAGTTTTCATACTAGATGGTTACCAATTAAAATTTACGAATATGATTTCGATTGCACTTGTTACATGTGGAGTGAAAGTTTTCCCTTCCATATATCACACTTGAGGGTTGTTAGGGTGTGCCCTTCCTACTAGATACAGGGTGCATTCAAAGCTGAAAAACGCATGTTTGCCATGTAATGATAACACTTAATATACCCGACCCGTTCCACATGTTTTCGACCTGCTCTCATAAATCGCCAGCCAAACCCAACAAGGGCAGCCTCCTCCAAACTCCTTCCCTATGTTATACAGGACACATAGGCCCACCAACTTTCGAGTATGAAGGGGTAAATTAAAGGGAAATATTGCGTTTGTCTGGCTTTTTATTGAATCTATCCTCGTTTATTTGCGATCGGGTCCCGTTCGATGAAAGAGAGGTAACTTAGAAAAACGTTCTACCCTCCGAGCACTAATTAACGAGTAATTAACCTTTCTGTAACAACTAATAGATTTGTTCACCCAAACAATTATGCATGCAAAACCACTCCTTCATCATCCCTGATTTGAAATCCACCAATCATTTCTATCACATTACGTCAGACAATACACACTGCCTCCTAACAGCATGTACAAAAAGATTCAGGGAAAATTCCGAACTAAGTACGTACAGTACAGTACTTAAGTGGGAATTACCTACTACATTATGTCTTGGGATTAGTGGGACCCAAGGGAGTTTCTACTTGAACAACCTAACGAATCTACTACCGTCTACATTTCCAGTAGGTAGTCTTATCACCTCCCAGGTATACTAGACACAAAGTTACAGTTTTATTCCGTAATTCGAATTGCAGCCCCTTGGGCCTTAGCAGGTTCGATTTACTTTTCGAAACAGCCGGATGTAAAAAATACTTGTTAGTGCTTCGACAATGGTACAAAATGAAAAATTTTACGGAACCTGTGATGCCAGGTACTGCCCCTTATCCACAAACAAAAGAAATATTCAGGGCCTAACAAGCCTTTCGCAGATAACTTAACACATTTGTAGTGACTCTCCTGTAACGACTAATAACACATACTCACGGTGAACCAGGGTAGTGAACGCTGTGTGTCTCCATGTGTGAGTTTTTTGAAATTCCAATGTCAGACCAGACAACGGAGTGTTACAGACACTGTGGTGGTAGTTTGTTGTGAGCAGGGTCGTTGTAATAACGGTAAGCAAGGTCAAAACGTATTGCGTAATGGGTGCATATATATCCTGACATGACCACTCTTCCTTTATGAATATGCAGCAGTTAACGAAACGATTTCATAGTGAGGGTCAGAGGCTTGATCGTTTCTTATAGATGAGCCCGTTTAGATACAAAACAGTTTGTCATTCAGTAACGGTAGTTCGATAGAACAAGTAGTTCCAACCTGTTCCCCTTTCCTTCACCACCATTTATTGGTAGTTAATACTTCGCTACCAGTTAGGGACAAAATTTTATAGAATAAAAGGGCTGGTTCATACTGCAGCATACTGGCAGCGGTTACAAGCTGAAACAATGCTCGAACTCTAAGCTCTGTCCATGATTGGCGCAGTGAGCAGAGTGTAAGGGATAAACCACATACTGTTGTTTATAGTTTTGTGAGCGCGTGAAAATTTGGAAGTGGGTAAATGCGGCATTAAGCGCACTATTGTTTTACCGTCGCAGCAAATTATATACGGTGTACCATCTTTCTTAAGTAGACAACATATCTGTATCAACCACGAGTATAGCTAATATATACTTACACGCGTAAAAGGATCCACCACAGGGGCAAGGTGGTAGTGGGATTAGAAAACCTATCAGTCAAACGAGGATTACTGCATTTTCATTGGAACACGAGTGCTTGGTAGTGTATTTTGATCCTTCACTAGGTAGGAGAGCTATACAGAAAATGAAATTAATGGAATGCTGTCTTTTTATTATGTTGCAAAAGGTGAATAAAATTTACGAAATAACAACAAAAGATCCTGCGGCTACCCTTAAGTTTTACAGAAAACAATAAAAACTGATATAAGAAACTGTTATGAACAGTAATTTGGACTACATTTTGGAATAATTCTTGTATTTCATTGAATATTTAATGTCTGTGGCGAATGTTTTTTAATGTCACTTAAAATACAAAAGTAACTTTAGTGGGCGAAAACAACTTTAAATTGTTTGCTGGTAGAAATAACAAACCCATAAAGTCCATTTACCGATTCCTTGCGGGAAAAGAATATAGTAAATGTCAAGTTCTTTCAGCCTGGGAGTTGACGGATGGTGCCGGATGGGTGCCGTGAGGTTGCATAGCAGTGCTGGGGTGTGCAGCACGTCGGCAAGATTGAATACTTTAACATGTACTTTAAAAAGTAGATGATATAGGCTATGCTATACTTACAAAACTTTTGTGTTGTTGACCTTTTGGTAACTAAAGGCCTTTTGACCTTCACTAAACACTAAAGGTATTCCTTAAAGAGGCATCTCCACTATGTCTAGGAATAATCCTATAGTTCTATAAATAAAATCAGTTTACTGCCCTTTGATTAACATTCATTCATTCTGGTTTGTACAGTGATGACTTGTACAGGCAAGTTGTGTTTCCAATTAATATTTCACTACAGTAATGTGACAGATGAATGACTTTTGAGCAATTTTTATTCAGTGTCAGGCTACTATGGCGTCTGTAATAGACCAAGTGTTTTGCTTTAAATTTTGAAGTAGGGGCTAGAGTAAATTAAGTAGGGGACAGTTTTTTAAACTGTCTGATGTGGGATTATAGAGCCTTTGAATCTGTGTGAACCATCGACATACATTAATATCAAGATCCCTTTCTTCCTTGAGTTATCATGTTTTTTAATGAAGTTTTGCAATTTGAACCTCTGGTCACCTCACCTTCATGATATTGTAAAGATCCCCAGATTTCACTTTTTCGAAATATCATGAGTGTTTTTACAGTTTGATTTCCCTTTCCATGGACTTCAATTGACCTTTTATCCCACTAAAATGCTCTAGGATCTGTAATTAAACGTAGGGCTTCTCCATGCTATGTGTGAGACTCGGAAAGTTACCTACCTTGAAATATTGTGAAAACGATTTTTACACCATTCCACTTCCGGTGAACTCAAATGACATTTGACCTCCATGAAAAACAAGAGATTTCTCGAAGTAAACATTCCGTGAAGGTCCTTCTTAAAACTTCAACAAAGACACCTCATCACATCAAAGGCGGCATGAGGTATATCTGGTATCAGACCATGTTACTTGATCCGTGCCTTCAAGCGATCTTTGATATCATTTTGCTCACACTGCGTAAAAACCAATTAACACAACAACTTTGACCCACAGCCCTGCGACCTAACCCCACCTATGTTACCCATTAACTTTTCTTTGTGTTTTTGGTAGATCCGGTACTGTCAATCAATTACTCAAATGTGAAAACTGACTGTATCAGGTGTCTGTGCAGTGTGCTTTATTCCCTCCCTGAGGCGATAAGATGTAATCAGGCAGAGAAGGAGGATGTTACAAATTTTAAAAAGGGAAGTTTTGTCATGAATGTGGAACATCTAAATGATTACTGTGAGAATTATCAAAGTTAAAGTTCATGAGATATCGTGTTTACGAGATTTTCACTATTTGATCTCTAGTGACATCGTATGACCTTTTTTGCCATCACAAAACACTCAGAAAATTGCAGCATCACCACCTGCCTGAGGTCCCTCAAAGTTATTCTTTTAAAAATATCGCGTTTACAAGCATTTTACCTCGGTTTTCGTTAGTTTCCTCACTCCAGGATGACCTCAGTCAGTTTTCTGTTTTCATAACAAGACAAACCGTAAGCAACCCTAGTATGTCAACAGCATCCATTGTTCCTATCTTGTTTTCAAGATTTTAAGATTTTGACCTCTCGTGACCTCAAATGACTTTTGACCTCCATCAAACACAATAGCAAACCTTTTTCTTAATTTGAAAAATCTATTTAGCAAGTATATTTAAACCCACATTGCTATCTTATGAGATCGTGTTTAGGAGCAGTTTACAAGGTTTTCGTAGTTTCAACTTTGGTGACTTCAGATGAACTTTGACCTTCACCAAAGACAATAGAGGTTTTTCTTTTGTTCATATGAAAAATCTCTATGTAATAAGTGTACAAAGCATCCATCATTCCAATCTTGAAATATTGCGGTCACAAGTTTGGGGGTTTTTGACCTCTTGTGAACTCAAAAGACCATTGGCAACCATCAAAAACAATAGGAACCTTTCTCTTAATGTGACAACCGTATACACCTATTTGAGAAGCGACCATCAGTTTTGTTTTGAGATATCGTGTTTAGAAGTGACGCGTAGCAAACACACATACACACACGCACACACGAACACAGATACGCTGACCGGCATAATTTCATAGACTGTTTTTACCTTCGACAAGAATTCCAATAGGTTAGAAATTAGGTGGAGAAAGCAGACTTATGGTAAGTTTAATCCGTTACATTAAAAATCTCTACTCTAGCACTTACTCCGCTAAATTTCACTTTCTCTTATACAATGTTATGTTTTGTAACTTTCTTTCTTATAAAATCGCGCAATTACGCGGTTACGCACCGCACGTCTGTCCTCTCTGAATAATTGTAATTACCACAGGAAGTGTCGAAATCACTGTCCTCTACGGTGGCTCTGGTCCTTGAGGTCAACAGGCATCTTTTGGTGTCCCTGCTGTGGTCAACGGAGCAGCAATTCGATCTCTGACTGCAAAGTATTTTACAGGACTCAAAGTCTTCAACATCACCTGACCATTCGTTAAACCCACTAATGCATGCGCCTTCAATAACTGGAATCCACTGGCCGACGTTTACCCTCTCGGAATAAAGCCCACCTTCGATATAGCACGGTTGAGTAAAGTCTTCCCTTGGTTGTACAGTTTCGATTGAAGGTACTTAACAAGCAAACCTGGTCATCATCGTCGGGAAAGTATTTTGCAGACAAACAAGCGAAGGAGGATTCCTGAAGACAAAGGTCTTGGCAATCTTCAAAACTCTCTATATTTTCATGTCTTCCATTGTTGTTGTTTCTGATACAAGCGTGGGCGGTTTCTGTCCAGATGTATTCTGTAAGAAATGATTTTATATCGATATCATTACAGCTGACTACAGTTTATTTAAATCCATACCACAATCATTTGACTTCTAGTTACCATAGACTACACGGACGCATTTCTTTGAAAAGACGTCTTGAAAGGACGTCGGACCAGATCAACCTTTCTGCTAAGTGAAGTCGAGGACCCACCTAACGATATTCATTGTAGAAATTGAAACCTGTACTGAGTTTTTCTCCCATAATGACGAATTGGAATGAACGCACAACAGCTGCAACTGCGATGTATATGTAAATGAAAATCGCAAGAATGGGAAAATGGATATAGTATACATAATGTAATATAATTCACACACACACTCATATGTATATGTATATAATATATATATATATATATATATATCTCATATTATATATATATATATATATATATATATATATATATATATATATATATATATAATATATATATATATAATATATATATAACTCAATCTGCAGACAGAACTGTTTCGATCTTGTTAGATCTCATCAGTGCAGCTCAGAGTAGGTTCCAAGACTGAATGGCAAGGCTGACACAAGCATAACTTGCGTCAATCCGGCCTTTCACGGTACACTGCCTATGAATACCAAAGTGCACAAGCTCTAAGGAGCGTGCTAGCATAAAGCAACAGTATTACGTCTTGACGAAAATGCCAAGACTACACAAGCAGTGGGCCATCTTGGAACTAGAAAGTGCTCAACAAAACAAGGTCTTACCATAGCACTACCATGATAAGGAGCGTACATAACTCAATCTGCAGACAGAACTGTTTCGATCTTGTTAGATCTCATCAGTGCAGGTTCCTGTGAGGTTCCTGTGGTAATTACAATTATTCAGAGAGGACAGACGTGCGGTGCGTAACCGCGTAATTGCGCGATTTTATAAGAAAGAAAGTTACAAAACATAACATTGTATAAGAGAAAGTGAAATTTAGCGGAGTAAGTGCTAGAGTAGAGATTTTTAATGTAACGGATTAAACTTACCATAAGTCTGCTTTCTCCACCTAATTTCTAACCTATTGGAATTCTTGTCGAAGGTAAAAACAGTCTATGAAATTATGCCGGTCAGCGCATCTGTGTTCGTGTGTGCGTGTGTGTATGTGTGTTTGCTACGCGTCACTTCTAAACACGATATCTCAAAACAAAACTGATGGTCGCTTCTCAAATAGGTGTATACGGTTGTCACATTAAGAGAAAGGTTCCTATTGTTTTTGATGGTTGCCAATGGTCTTTTGAGTTCACAAGAGGTCAAAAAACCCCAAACTTGTGACCGCAATATTTCAAGATTGGAATGATGGATGCTTTGTACACTTATTACATAGAGATTTTTCATATGAACAAAAGAAAAAACCTCTATTGTCTTTGCTGAAGGTCAAAGTTCATCTGAAGTCACCAAAGTTGAAACTACGAAAACCTTGTAAACTGCTCCTAAACACGATCTCATAAGATAGCAATGTGGGTTTAAATATACTTGCTAAATAGATTTTTCAAATTAAGAAAAAGGTTTGCTATTGTGTTTGATGGAGGTCAAAAGTCATTTGAGGTCACGAGAGGTCAAAATCTTAAAATCTTGAAAACAAGATAGGAACAATGGATGCTGTTAATACTTGGTGCTTACGTTTGTCTTGTTATGAAACAGAACTGACTGAGGTCATCTGGAGTGAAACTACGAAAACCGAGTAAAATGCTTGTAAACGCGATATTTTTAAAAGAATAACTTTGAGGGACCTCAGCATGTGGATGCTGCATTTTGAGTGTTTTTTGTGATGGCCAAAGGTCATACGATGTCACTAGAGATCAAATAGTGAAAATCTCGTAAACACGATATCTCATGAACTTTAACTTTGATAATTCTCACAGTAATCATTTAGATGTTCCACATTTACTTCGAGAAATCTCTTGTTTTTCATGGAGGTCAAATGTCATTTGAGTTCACCGGAAGTGGAATGGTGTAAAAATCGTTTTCACAATATTTCAAGGTAGGTAACTTTCCGAGTCTCACACATAGCATGGAGAAGCCCTACGTTTAATTACAGATCCTAGAGCTTTTAGTGGGATAAAAGGTCACTTGAAGTCATGGAAGGGAAATCAAACTGTAAAAACCTCATGATATTTCGAAAAGTGAAATCTGGGGATCTTACACATCTCATGAAGGTGAGGTGACCAGAGGTCAAATTGCAAAACTTCATAAACATGATAACTCAAGAAGAAAGGGATCTCATATTATGTATGTCGATGTTTCACACAGATTCAAAGGCTCTATAATCCCACCTCAGACAGTAAAAACTGTCCCTACTTAATTTACTCTAGCCCCTCTTCAAATTTAAGCAAAACACTTGTCTATTACAGAGCCATAGTAGCCTGCACTGAATAAAAATTGCTCAAAGTCATATTGTCACATTACTGTGTGAAATATTAATTGGAAACACAACTGCCTGTACAAGTCATCACTGTCAACCAGAATGAATGAATGTTAATCAAAGGGCAGTAACTGATTGTATTTATAGAACTATAGGATTATTCCTAGACATAGTTGGAGATGCCTCTTTAAGGAATCCTTTAGTGTTTAGTGAAGGTCAAAGGCCTTTAGTTACCAAAGGTCAAACATCAAAGTTTTGTAAGTATAGCATAGCCTATATCATCTACTTTTTAAAGTACATGTTAAAGTATTCAATCTTGCCGACGTGCTGCACCCCCAGCACTGCTATGCACCTCCCGGCACCATCCGGCACCATCCGTCACCTCCCAGGCTGAAAGAACTTGACATTTACTATATTCTTCCCGCAAGGAATCGTAAATTGGACTTTATGGTTGTTATTTCTACCAGCAAACAATTTAAAGTTGTTTCGCCCACTAAAGTTACTTTTGTATTTTAAGTGACATTAAAAACATTCGCACAGACATTAACTATTCAATGAAATACAAGAATTATCCAAATGTAGTCCAAATACTGTTCATAACAGTTCTTATATCAGTTTTTATTGTTTTCTGTAAAACTTAAGTGTAGCCGCAGGTTTTGTTGTTATTCGAATTATTCACCTTTTGCAACATAAATGCAGCATTCCATTAATTTCATTTTCTGTATAGCTCTCTACCTAGTAAGGATCAAAATAACTACCAAGCACCCGTGTTCCAATGAAAATGCAGTAATCTCGTTTGACTGCTAGGTTCTAATCCCACTACCACCTTGCCCCTGTGGTGGATCCTTTTACTCGTGTAAGTATATATTAGCTATACTCGTGGTGATACAGATATGTTGTCTACTTAAGAAAGAGGTACCTCTATATACTTGCTGCGACGGTAAACCCGTGCCTTAATGCCGATTTACACTTCCAAATTTTCACGCGCTACAAAACTATAACAACAGTATGTGGTTATCCCTCACTCTGCTCACTGCGCCAATCATGGACAGAGCTTAGAGTTGAGCATTGTTCAGCTTTAACCGCTTCAGTATGCTGCAGTATGAACCAGCCTTTTATTCTTAAAATTTTGTCCTAACTGGTAGCGAAGTATTAACTACCAATAAATGGTGGTGAAGGAAACAGGTTGCAACTCTTGTTTATCGAACTACCGTACTTAATGACAAACTTTGATTCTTTTTATGTACTTGAATAATCAACATTCTCTTAATCACATTCAGCTGTTCAGTGTAAAGTGTCTGCACTAGTTTGTGTGAGAATTGAGAGAGTTCTACTGAGAAAAAATCTGTACCTGGAGAAAGACTATACTTTTGACATATCTCGTTCTTCTGATTTCGATTCGAAGGTTCTTACTCTCCTTACGCTTTATCTAAGCTCTTGCAACAGTTTCATTTTACTTGAAGATATAATATTCAAAAATAAAGATTACAGACTAAAGACCGATGTACGGACAGGAGGACCCGTAACCTATTGTATGGGGGGGGGGGAGGGGTGTTCAGTGTCTGTTATTGTGAAATTATGTGTGTGGGGTGGAACAAATACGTGACATTAAGTGGAGTGTGACCATCAGTTATCAGGTGGCCTAACAAAAACAGTTTAGGCAAAAATACTGCCGGCGGTAGATTGCCGTAAATTGCACTCCCTGCAGTCCTTTCAATTTGCATTTAGACTTTTTATCCTAAAAGTTAGAAATTTGTACTCAGCCTAAATTGGGGGCAATACAGACACATTTTTATTTCGCAAAATAATTGTTCAGAGGAGAAATTGAACTTGACATTAGCCTATAACCTCTACATTTTCGTTGTTATTATGTGTTAATCAGGGAATCAAGATAATACACATGCAAGATGGTTTGAGTAGGTCCCAATTCGTGTTAACTGAAAATATCGGGGGTACCAACAAAAAGTACAATATTCGTTATGTCAATAACCAGATGCAAGAGCGTACTTGGTCATTCTGATGGCAGCCTAAGCATGTGATGTATATGCTCAAGAAAATCCATACATAGGAATTTCCCCTTACAGCCAAGGACCAAAACAATTGGTCATGTTCATTCAAAAAGTTTCAAACGAAATCAATATCTGTGAAGTTTTGCCATGTTATAAGCAGTTGCATTTCCATGCCAGGTGGCCGAAGAAAAGGTCTTAGTCATCGCTCTGTACCACAAAAACAGGAAAGTAATGGTGAGGTCGTGAGTCTAATCTAAAGGCATTAAGCTTCCGTAAAAAAAAAAAAAAAAAAAAAAAAAACATTCGCTGGTATGTTACCAAAAAAAATTGTGCTTACGTGTGGATCCCACTGTAATGTATCAGTAATCGTCAGCCCAAGGTCCTTGTAAGGTTGGGCTTGCTCAACCGCTTCACCATTTAATTCAATGCGGGTTGGCTATAGGGTTATCTCTATAGAACTCCGCCTGAAATCAACGATAAGTTATTTTGTCTTAGAAACGTTCAGCAAAATTTTTTTCATTACACCAGTTTGTAAATGTTGATGTTTCGCTCTTGTATCCTTTGCCTCGTCACCATCCTTATCAGTCAGACCTATGAAGCATGTGCCGTCTGTAAATTTTACGATATGTGTATTTGGTTGTGTGCTGCAGCAGTCGGAGGTATATAGAGAGAAAAGAACTGGCGATATTGCACATCCTTGCAGAACGACAACAATGTTATATCTTTTGAAAATAAACCAATAACAAACACTCTTTGAACCCTGTTATCAAGAGAGTCTTAAACCCACTTAGTCAAGTAAAATCAATCCCATAATCACACATTTTATCGATTAAGATGTGTGGGATGATAGTGTTAAATGCAGATGAGAAATCTTTAAATAAAATCCTGGCAAAGTGACCAGAAGTATGATAGAGATGTCCATGCACAGAATCAAGACAAAAAAAACCAGAATAGCATCATCTACAGAACGATTTCCTCTGTATGTGAACTGCAGGGATCTTCATGTCTTGTGATTAAGGGACAAAATTAAAGGGGTGTTCGAAAATAGACACTGTGTAATGGTCCTTTCTTGAAGTACCCCCTCACTAACTTTGGTTTTCTCTACTCCACATTATCGGTGGATAACGGTAAGGAGAAATAGTATCTTGATTTCTCCTTCCCATGTTTTCCGAAGAAAGGGGTGGGAAGACTGGCATGTTAGATTTCACACCACCGCGATGTTTTCGGCTTCCCTACAGACACATAAACTTTTGACGAAGTCATCCAGATGGTGTACACCATAGGTCTGCAAGTATTACACAAGCCTAGAGCAGGGAAAACAAGGCAGTGGGCCACAACTGGAAAAAAAGCCGTGTCCCGCCCGACTTAAACCAATTGGTTAGAAACTGAGCCGTAAAACCTCATCTAACTCTAACTCTTCACAAACCTAGACCCAGTATCCAGAACGAATTAAATAGTTTTCTTAATGCACTTTTCCATTTGTGAGCCATTTTGGTAACGGCGGGGACGGTAATTCGTGTCTTGAAATAAGCCATTAAACGTAAAATAATTGAATTGAAGGGGCTTTTTCGTTTGCAGACCACCAGATACAGAACCGTCGGTCCGAGATGACTGAGACCACCAAAAAGTGACTTTGGTTTCCTGTCCCAACACTCTTCTTCCATATCTCCTATCCTTCTGTTTACCAATGTAAATTGTAAAATAATTTTGATAAGCAATTAGTCAGGGATCAAAATGACCTTCTTCTCTAGTAATTTTTCACAATTGTTTAACACGTTGACCTGCCATAAATTGCCTTACCAAATTAGAGCTTCGTTGGGCGCATACGTTGTGAGATCAGGGAGTTGCTGTTTGACAAATAGCAACTCCCTGGTGAGATAATGTTGTGATGGATGTATTATCAGAAGTTGAAACTGGATAAGAAAGAAGATCGCCTTCCTCTAGACAGGAGGATTTGGTTAAGTCACTGGAATTACCTTATTGTCACGGTACTAGACACAACTTCTTATTCTTAGAACGTGGAATTGAAATGACAATACTCTGACTGCAGCAAGGGCATCCCACCCACGTTAGGGAAGTCCAAACCAGGGGCTGGGAAATGTAACTCCAATAATTTTCAGGTTGGAGTTTTTCCTTCGAAAAACGATTGTCTTTGAACGGTCAGCGATGTCTGTATACATACTGTACTATACATACCAGTCTGCAATTACACTGCACAAAATACAGGTGAGGAATTTAAAGAAACTTAAAACTTTCAATTTAATTGGAACATTAATCACGGGGAAGGTTGGTCTGGGGTAATGACACCTCAAAAAATATTTCTCTCCCAAACAGGCACTGCTCCCTTCTAAAATCGACAAGCCGGCTACAGACCCACCTGAAATGTAAGTTTAAGCCTACGTCTAGGCATTAGAATGAAACTCATGATTCGTATGGAGCGTTTGAGCAAACGTGTGCATTAAATGACTAACTTTCACGAAATTATTGCAAAGAAGACTGTGGCAAATCATCCAGACATCTTGGAAGGTATATGATTTTTTTCCATTTGTTTTGCAAATTCTCATTTGTACTTTAGTATTGATTTAACAACCCAAGTATAATGCGGCAGACAAATAGATAGCGCACCAAAAGATTCGGAGGGGAGGGGGGGGGGACATCGAATGCTGGGTAGATTCGAAACTGTCAGATGTGTTAAAGTGAGGAGGGCAGGGCAACATTAAACGGGCAAGACCCCATCTTGGGTATCTTGGGCAATCGGCTATGTTTGAAAGTACATTTGCAATGAACTGAATATTATTACGACCGTAGAACCCCTCTTCCATACCATCAGGTAATGACCCCTAATTACTTACCCCTGTTATCTACCAATTTGTCTCGTTACTAACGTAATCGTTGTTTCGTACATCGTTACTTTTGTTCCAAAGATCAAAACAGGCAGGAGTATTCGTTGTTACTACAGGGCGCCACCTATATTTCAATGATTACCATCCTTCACGCCTTATTCCGAGGCTCCATTTCCTGGAAATGTTCAAGTGAATACAGTCAACCATTTTGCATTGTATCCATGTCATACTTTTCCAATATTAAACGAGTTGCGGTGGGCGGAGTTCCTTATCCCAGTTTTTTTCAAACCGTCAAATGTTTACGGAAGCGTCTTGCAATCATAGGCGTAGGAGGCGGGGGTTGGGGCTAGGGGGCTGCAGCCCCCAACCAAAAATTTTTGTGAAAATTCTGGCAAAATGCTGAGAATTTTTCGGGCACCTACTGAAAGGAAAATAATGCAATGATGTATCTAAAGGGTATTAATAGTTCAAAAAACTTCCTTGGTAATTAATATAAAGTTCTGTTTTGAATTGCACCAGCACCTATATATTCCGTATTAATTCATCAGTGTGTTTTTAATGTTTGAATTTGTATTATGATTATCAGTGGTGTATTTGAGGGCCATTGGGCCATGCCCCACCCTCCCTGATGCTGATTTTTTTCTACCTAAAATACGTAAATTTTTTACACAAATTTTGCTTCAAAGGTAGCATATGTGGCACCAAATTGCATGTAAGGACACGAAATTTTTCAAAAATTTTCAAAGATAAGAGGAGGGGGTAATGCCGATTTTTTTGGTACCTAAAAAATATGTAAATGTTTAAACACAAACTTCACTTCAAAGGTAGCATATGTGGCACCAAATTGCATGTAAGGACACCTAATCTTTCAAAAATTTTCAAACGGGAGGGGGAAACCCCCTCACCTTAGACCCCTCCCCCAGGCCGGCGATCACCGACTATCGGCAAAAGTTAAAGTGGACCTAAAGTCTAAAAATTCAAAAATATATATTTTAGAGGTTACAAAATTAATCTTATTGGTCCAACTTCCATTGTCATAGCTTATTCCATTGCTGAGATATTAAATGTTAAAATTTATTCACTTAAATCCAAACAGTTCATTGCGCAATAATTTTTGACATTCTTGTTGTACAACTCACGTTAAATGCTTTGTTTTCTTTTAAAATTAAAAATGTTTATATGACCTTGACCGCTTCCTGTTTTCTTGCATGACATGCTGTACAGAGAGGGCTTATATAGTCAAGTTACCCCAAAGCAGTAAGAACGCGATCACATTTTGGCACAAGGTGCGGTGGCGTTCAGAAAAACAAAGAAATACAAAGATTGTAATTTGAGTAGTACAACAATGACATCACAAATTATTGCGCAATCTACCTTTTTAAATCGAGTAAATAAACTTCAACATTTTATATCTCAGCTTAAGAAAGTCCTGTGAAGATGGGAATTGGACCATTGGAATTCAGTTTTCATGCTCTGTAATATATATTTTTGAATTTTCAGACTTTAGGTACACTTTAAGACCAATAAAGTAGGTAGTAACAAGGCAAATTATTGTATGTAATTAGCATGCGGTAAGATAGCCGATGCATGCCTATATGATATGCACATTAACATGTCGAACGTGCATGGAGGGCGCGGAAAATTTTTATTATATTTTTCGGGCAAGTCGGTCCAGCGCCGCCCCCCCCCCCCCCAAATCAACTTGGGCTTCTACGCCTATGCTTGCAATTGCCTTCCAGATGAGTAGGGTAAGGGATAAAACTCATTGCGGATCCAGATGGGCATTACTAAGACTAAATTCTAAAAGTAAATGACAACATGTCATAAACACATGCATATTTAAAATCCGATAAACACTGTAAAGTTCTTGGGTGTATCAAAATGTTTTAGAAAGGACGCCACTCCCAGTGTTATCGATTGCCACATTCTCAGTCCTCGGCACATAACAATTCTATCTTGTTATGCCTGTGAGACTACTGGCAGTGGCTAAACCATACTTCCTCTTAAAATGCAAAACTGGCAGGAAAGCAGTTGCAATATGCTTAACGATTTACGTTTCTGTTCTCTTTAATATATATTTTTATGCCAAGATAGGCCTACACAGCCTAAGAATGCAGACTTCCTAATTCAAAGGGAACGGGGGCCCAGGCCCCCATTTCCTTGGTCAGTTGGAAGAAAATCAGTCGGTCATGGAATTTTAGGGGAAGAGGAAGAGAGAAGTAGTGATGAGACAGAGGCTATCAAAAAGTAAAGTAAGCCTCAGGATCGGGTTCAGGTGCACGCCCCCCTCCTTTTTCGATGACCAAGGATTTAAATACTCGACCGAAAATATGAGCAAATAGATATGGAAAATATGCTTCCCAGATGCTGGGAAATCGCATCTAAGCGCATCTAGAATTCAAATTTTCTTGGGAGAGGATCCCCAAACCCCCCGCCGTGGCTTGGCGCCTTCGGCGCTCGCTCGACGGCCTTCGGTCGACGGTCTATGCGCCCCCCTTCCCTTTCTCAAAATCCTGGATCCACGCCTGAGCCTACACAGCTATATTACATTAATTTTAACTTCTCAACAGGAAATAAATTTCCTCTCTTCTGCCAGTGAATTATCCGTTTGTACTAATGTCCGACCAATCAATTTCTTACGAGTCTAGGTAGCCAATGACAAAAGTTTGTGTTTAGTCTTTGTAGGTGAACAGATGAAGCAACCACAAGTGCAGACAAAAAGTTGTCAAGGCGGTAGGTGTAGAGAGCGACTTCCGGTTTTATGGGGAGTTCGTGATGCCAAATTTTTTCCACACCAGCTTTGCATGGTAAACGTCGAATTGTATTGGCAGCTTGTGTTTTAGAATCTTTTACTTCAATTTCTTTAAATCTGGGATGTTTGGAATGCCAACTTTTCTGACCTCAGCCCTAAATATGGTTCTGTTCATTTACTGATCCAACGCCGCCTTTACCCCCAACATACAAAAATTGTCCTCGAGCTTGGGCACTCATTCAATGCACCCAAATTGTCCTGCTGCGGAGTGTGGTAGATTGAAAGTTCATAAGTGGGTAAATTGCCCTCACGTCGGTATATACTAATGATGAGTAAGCTATCTTTTGAATTGAGCAAAACAAAGAAATCGATGGAAATCGATTCCATGAATATACTTTTCGAATATTTCATTTGTCGGCTTTCGATCAACCTGTTGTCAGTCTTTAATATCGAATTTGAAGCAACTTGAAACGAAATGAAACCTGATTAGAACAGTCATTGCTGATTTTCTTCGTGCTCGTTATCTAATACTTTAAGAGCTTCTGCGGGTCCGTACAGGACCCTATATGGGCTCCTCCCCCGGTCCCCTGTAAGAGAAGCCAATCCGGTCCCACACGCTGGCAATATCCTACTTTACCCTCGTGGTGCAACATCGATGTACTCGTGGTACCTTCTTAAGTCCTCAGAAGTTCCTGATCCCCGGGCCACTGAGCCTTACCCTTTTTCCTGATTAGACTAATAAAATAAATTTCAATTCACCAATCTTTTCCATCAAGCGATTTACGGTTAAATTCAAGATTCAATTACAATCGGGTAAAAGTAAATTATTTCTTAAAAA
Organism: Holothuria leucospilota; assembly: GCA_029531755.1. Classification (NCBI taxonomy): domain Eukaryota; kingdom Metazoa; phylum Echinodermata; class Holothuroidea; order Aspidochirotida; family Holothuriidae; genus Holothuria; species Holothuria leucospilota. The sequence continues at coordinate 22,049,449 of CM055973.1, read as the reverse complement.
TCGCATGGGACTGAAACTAGTACCGTTTCAGCGCTAGGTTTATAAAAAAAATCAAAGGTTAGGGGCTCCCTTTAGGTCTCCCCACATCAGTCGGGAATCACATGTTTTGCCCTCTCCCAACTTTTCATCAGTTCATGTGTCTTATCATAGGAAACTGTTCTCATGTGAAGAGGTGGGGGAGGGGTCTGGAAGTTGCTTCAGACCTCCTCCCCGAACACATGGTCTAATGAAAGGGGTGTTTGCATTCTTTTGGGAAAATTGTGAATATTTGAAGATCCTTAGATGGAATCTAATGAGACATATTTTGCAAATTTTAAGGAAAATTACTACGGAGAGAACAAATAAGGGGGTTTCGTCCTTGAATGGTGAGGGTGGAAGCATGCATGCTTCCACCCACCCCTCCCCCGCTCCTACCCTTGTGCAAAGAAATTCCTTGGTATTTATGAACGGATAATATACAGGCAATCTGGAACTAGGTGGGCAGTAAGTTGTTGAGTTTGATTGGTTTAACTTTGTACAACCCATGCAGGGTGTTCATTTGTTCCTGGTATCGCCAATGCTGGGCCTCCGGACACAAAGAAAAGACACAGCCGTAGGCCTATACGACGAACCCACGTTCTGCAATTTTATTCTGACAAAGTAACCCTGTAACGAAGTTATATGCAAAATCTTAGTCACAGTTAATTTAAACGGTTATGAAAACCTGGAAAATAAAAGGAATACGCCATCTTCATGGTCTTCAAGTTGCGTAATAGATACATCAACAAAAACGTCTTTGCCTTCTTTAAAATAGGAGAACGAACACAACATACATATATCTTTAATTTTACGATCCCGTGGAATTCCTTAAAGAGAAAACACAATTTTGCACCCGTTTCCGCAGCAGAAAAACTAACCAAAATGACACTCTTCTTAACCTGTTTCACTCCCACAGGCACCAGCTGCCTATATAATTTTTGGCGGTCATAGAAATACTTATATCGCCAAACTTTCAACTTCATGGGCGAAGCTCTTCAGTTATACGGGGGTGAAATACGTAGCAACCGCTACCATAGCCAAAGACAGGCTGTACGGTGACTCGTCAACTGCTCGTCCTGCCCTCAGTCCCAGTCTTAGTAGATTGCCACAACCTCACCCTTGTCTTCCCACCCCAGAGTATGTTAAGCAGTACAGAGGTATGAAAATGATCGCTGTACGAAACTTTTTGTAAATGTGATTTACGTTGCACAGCTGTGCTGTGCCCTGGATTCTGGATAAAGAGAGATTATGATCGAGCTAAAGCCAACGGTTACATTTACAAAATTTCAGATACTTGTGACACCATTGCTTACGTATACTATCCCCTGTGGACTGTTTAGAAGAGGTCCTACACTCTAAAAGGTACAAAAGTAACAAAACTGTAACGATTATCAGTAAAATACTTGAGTAACACCTTATGTTTTCAAACACATCGGTGACCTGAAGACATGTATTATTCCTTGTTCGAACCCTGTTACATAAGCCTACATGTAATTTATTCTTTTACTTTTAAAAACATCGTAAGTAACCCCAAAGCGGAGAACATTTCAATTGCACTACGGAATACAAATTATTTAGGGTCTCGTCTTCTTATCCCCCGAGCAACCTTAATTCGCCCCTGACTATCATAAGGTTGCCTGAGGGTTGACCTTCTTGGCTACTATAAGTCTTGCGTCCCTTTGGTGCATACCGTCCTTCCAGACTTGTCTTTGGTTTTTGTCTGCATTGGCAGATAGCCCAGTCCCTTTGCCCCTTTTAAAAAGCAATGTCATCTTGCACAGCTTTTTAGCTAACTTTAATTTTGTCTTGTTCTTTCAACCAAACGAGGTCCATACAGCATTTAACTTTAATACTCGTCGCAATCTATAGTATCGTACATAGAACGTAAATTCCTGTAAGTACAATCATGGGCTTCCACAGAAAAAAATTCAGGGAGGGGGGGGGGGAATTTTTGAAGAGGCCCAACTTTTTTCATGGGAAATATTTTACTCCCAGAAAAGAGTTTAGATGCTACTTTTCACACAGTGTTGACAAAGGCGTAGCCAGGAATTTGTCAAGGGGGGGGGGGGAGCTTATAGACAGACTCTCAGCTCTCCGCGCCACCATGGGTTGGCGCGGAGCGTAAGAAAATTTTGGTCCAAAATGCTTCCCAGATCGCTGGAAATGGCACTTCCAAGGCCTATTTACCGCATATTAAAAGGGGAAACATTAGCAATATCGTAAATATAAACTTTAAAAATACCACAGAAAATATGCGGGGGGGGGGGGGCTGGTGGGGCCTGAGTGTTGATATTTTTATTCAGTTCCTGTTTTGAGAGTAGAAATTCACACTGAGTGAACTGTTAAGAAATGTTGATGTTATATTTTCTCCGTTTTTTTCTTCATTTTTCTTCGTTTTTCAAGTTTTTGATTTTCGGGGGGGGGGGGCAAGTGGCCTCCTTGCTCCCCCTCCGGACGTCCATGAGTACAATACCGAAAAAGGTTATTTCTGTTTGTGGCGCTCTCTGTCCATACTTTTGCTTTGTGCCTCATGAACGAAACAATGTAATTTTGATTTTACTCTACAAGGAAATAAATTACATTCGAACTGAATAAATAGAGAAATATCCTTTGGGTAAACTTATGAAAACAATGACAGGAAAGTAGAAAAGATCAGGTTTACTCACGTGATTCTCAAAATGCTGAATACTGATGTTTTCACCTCCCGTCCTGATATTTCAAGGAAATATTACAAAGGGTTTTAGATGAATTTATGTTTAATATATTAAGAAGAACCTGAGTATAATTAATCTACAAAAATGCGCTCAATTAGAATGTGTATTTCAAGACATTAGCAGATGGTGTTATCATTTTAACCCAAGCTATATTTGTAGCAAGCAGTGGTGACGTATGATATTGAAAAACGAAAGAAAAACATTCGCTTGCCGACGTAACAAAATGACATCCCCCGTTTGCTCCAAGTTCAAATATTACTAACAAATGTAGTAAATTCACTGCAAATATTAAAAAAAAAAATTATAGACATGAATTGAATGAAAGTGCAAATATAAAAAAAAATTATAGACATGAATTGAATGAAAGTTCACCAGGATCCTTAGATTTTTTTCCTATATTTACATAGTTACCATTGTGAAACTAATTTTCTGCAAATTTAAAACTGTTTAATTCTTTTTAGGTCTTCCTACCCTACTAGATTAAATCCCGTCTGTGCTGATCAATGTATGAGGCTGAAATTTATGAATTTCTTTCATCATTCTGTACCAGTATAAATGACAAGCACTTCGTGTGGTTGTTGTTGAACTTATCCAGTTTGTCGACAGACGTTCATGTATCCTTTGCAAATGAAGTTCTGAGATGCATTTGAGCTTTTTGCATATTCCATGAGGTTCACCTAATGGATGAGTTATTTCTAAAAATGCTGTATTGACTAAATTAAACAGCTGTCTTTCAAACCCCATCATTCTGTTATCGAAGTGGGAAATATGTCACAAACCACATTGCCAATTGCAAGAAACTCTGAAATGCATTCCTGTGAAAAAATGTTTGTGTCAATCAATTGCGCGTTCGAGCTTACTCTTCATCTAAGATGCTCTACATCAATTAGTAAAACCTTGGAGGGTAACAGGTGGTAATTTGTGAGGGAGGAGGACTCATCATGAACCGAGACGATCATGGGCGTAGATCCCGGGGGTATGGGGATATATCCCCCAACATTTGACAAGGGGGGGTGGCCCATGTAATCACCCCCCATGTAACAGTCTACAGATACGTGTATGCTGGAAAGTACATTTTATTCTTCATTTTTGTAAGAAGTTCTTCAGTCTCTGCTTCATTTCTATCACAAGTGTTCAAACTATCAGAATTTTATCAAATCCTTCGCGTAGTATCAATTTGGAATTTTTTGCGCACTCTGTGCGCTCCAAACCTTACGTCAGTGTTATTCATATTATCAGTATCTTTCGATAGCAACATTTGGAGAAGCACAGCAGCAAAAAAGTTGAAAGTTTAAGAATTAACAGGTAAAAGACTGGATTATGGCGGTGGCATATAGGTTTGTTGGGCAATTGAAAGTGTCTCGATGAAGAGCCTGAATGCAGGTTTTGTCATGGAAATCTTATTTAATGAAAAATTTCGGCGCGCTTCTCGCCCATTCGTCACGGTTTCCACTCCATGTCATTACCATTATTAAGGTAATAATACATGAAACTATTCTGATCACAACTCTTTCCGAAGAACAGAGATACATCTCCAAACATCTGTAGTGACCTTCATCAATATGGGAACTTTCAATCTATTATGAGGCATGATCTGGAAGGTTGGAAGAACGTATCTGCCGTTATACATTTTTCAAATATTTTTACCACGCGCTTCGCGCGCAGCCATTATCGGTATAGATGGTGACTGTTAATGCACTTACGACGAAAACAGCATTCTGAAACGAGCTTTTTAGTCCTTCACCCTTTTTGCTACACCTATCACCTCTCTATACTCTCTTGTAAAGTGTTCGGTGTCATACTCTATATTATCATTTCGATGTCAGGAAGTACGCATTATGTCATTGCCGCCATTTAATATGATTAATGTAGAACCCTCCACGGGGCTCTATACAGGTATCTGCTAGCTACCTCGGATGCCCTATCATAATGCACAATGAAGGAAAGGAAATATTTCGTTATAGTCCAAGAATTTTCCTCCGGACTCCACGCACATGTTTTTGTGTAAAAACTTTCCCCAAATAGAAGACAGTAACGTAGAAAAAGGGAGGAGGCTCCATGAGGTTTGTTGACAACGTATCTTTCTCTTTATAGACAACTAGAAAAAAGGCCGTGGCGACTCGACTTGAACCAGTTTGTTGAAAACTGGGCCGTTAAACCTCATCTAACCAACTAACTCTTAATAGACAACATATTCTCCTCTTTTACCTTCCAAAAATTAGCATTCCCTAACTTATGGACATCTTCCAGCCCTATATAATCAGTTCCAAAAACATCCCAAAGATAGCACCATTTTGCATTTAAAAGACCTCAAATTAACAAATACTTCTCAGAGGGGGACTTCTTCCCCAGGCCTTTACCTTTATATAGTGAAAAACGAAAGATCAAAACTGCTGTAAACAAATTCAGGGACGCATCAAAAATGAAAGGTGCAATTTACGCAGACTTGGGGGAACTGAGGTATTATTACGACATCGTCTATAGTGCCCCCTCCCCATCACAAAAACAGGTCTTGTAATGACCTCCAAATTCAAAATCAATTGTCTGGGATGACCCTGTAAGTTGATCCCTGCCTTTTTAAGGTTAACAGGACATTGTTGCTCTTGTACAATTTCAATGCAGTGCAGCTTATCAATGAGTTTTGTGCTCAAAATAGCATTTCCTTAATGTATAAATATACCAATACCCAAGAATATTACCTCTGAAATTTACCCCTTAAAACAGTCTTCCTGGCCCTTCTGAGACATTTAAACCCAGGAGCTTCCGGAGGCTTCGCCCCCTGGACTCCCATCGGGGCTTTGCCTCTGGACCCCACCAGGGGCTGTATAGGCGGCCCCTGGACCCCACCCGTCATGGGCTTCGCGCTCGCCTTGCACGCTTGGCGTGCACATTTTCTAGAATTGCGATAATTCCCCCCATCCCCCCAAAGTTGAAAACAAATCTACACCCCTGGAGACGATGCTATTTTGCGCCTACCCTTAACAGTTTCTGCGCTGAATTGCGACGTAAGGAGATTACATGCAGTTGTACTTTTAACAACCGCACTTCTACTCAAAGGTCAAACTGACTATTGCTGACGCATAAAACGAAAGTAGATATACGTTGATATTGAAAACAGTTTAAAGCCTAAAGTAAACTTTTGTTAACACTTCCGTCTTTCATTACGGAAGTACAGCTACATATAGCGCAACGTGTATGGTCGATACAGTCGTTTCACTTTCCTTGACATGTGCACAAGTAATTGTTACACTTCCCGGTTACACGGAAAGTAAAATTTAAATATTGATAGCCTTATATAGAGTAAAATAAGTTAAATCGACGACCATAACGATCCGGCTGTCAGAGAGAGCAACAACAGTCTTTTATCGTTGAGTTCTTTCTTTCAAACGACTGGAAAAGCAAAATGGCGTCGATGTTAGTTTTGTCTTTGTTTGCCTTGGTGCTTGGAGTAGACTTTGTAGCTTCCAACGACTGTTGTGTAGCAGATCAATTTAATGTAGGATTTGGTAAGTTTCAACCTGCAAAATAGTTATGTATTTTTTAGTTTCTACGTGAAATGTTTACACGCCAGTTCACGTATACAATTTCCTTTCTGTGTTTGAAGCCAGGGGCGTAGCTAGGATGAAATGTTTAGGGCGGCCTAGGTATCAAATGGGGGAGGGGGGGGGTGTCACGGCACCATTAGCCGTCCTTAATTCTTACACATTTTATTAGGACACGCACAATTTTGGGGGGCCTGGCAAACATCTGGGGGCACAGGCCCCGTAGCTACGCGCCTGTTTGAAGCATTAGTGACTTAAGTATCAACGATATAAAGAAGTATTTAGGTCTTGTACTGAAAGTAATCAAGGGCACGCAAGAGTATGTCATCCGAAGTTATCTTTGGAATAATGGGAATGAAGGAAAATAAGCGGAAATGGCGGGGGGTTGCGGTATTACCATCTGACCATGATCTTTCACAACTTAACAAAACCAATTTTCTTTAAAGGCTCTTATCCCTGATAGTCTTAACCCATTCCCACAGAAACTTCTGCTACTTGGAAGGAGTAGGCTTGAAGAAACTGAGACGTAAGGAGAGCAAAGAACACTAACTGACTGTCCGAAATGCTTTCTGTAGTTTTGAAAACAAAAACTGTTTATAGTAATTCACCGTTCCTAGACTGTTTTTATTTCTCTTGAGCCAAAATCATAAGGAAGAAGTATCTTCACCATTCATGTGTCACTGCCGTAGGATTTCTCCTAATTATGTCCCTAGAGAAGACAAAAAGGCAAGGAACCTTATTTTACTTGCAAATTCTTTATCTGTCTAATACGCATTTTCGCAATCAGGACTGCACATGCGCACATGTTACAAATGGGGCATAACTAATGGCACTGCCGTATCTGCAACACAAGCCAAAATATGGAAGACATTAAAACATAAACCGTTAGATCGAAAGGAAATATACGGAGGGTTGTGGCTTGAAAACTATACGTGCAAGGGTTTTTTTTTTTCTCTCAATACTGTCTAATGATCTGTCACACAAAATCTATTTCCGTAATCTGTATGCTGAGAGCGGTTTGCTTACCTTCCATACGGTTTTACAAGTTATTGCGAAATCGAGATTTCAATAAAGCTTTTAAAGCTTGGACACTCTCTTCATCACTTTTTACACATGAATCGTACAAACTGCAACGTAAGAAACAAATGAGTAGCCTCTTGGATATTTTGCAATGCACAACTAGATCCTACCTTAAATGGAACGAAGAAAAGAACGGAGAACATCATTTTAAGTATGAAAGGAACTCTGCCAAAAATTCCGTATTTATAAAGATCAATCTGGAAAGCCTTGTAAAATCGGATCAAGAAAGTTCGTGCTTGCACTATCGCAGGGCTGTTTGAGAACTTCGCATAACGCCTCGAATCCTATTAGGGTCTTAACTCCTGTTTGGAGTTGTTCCAGGTTTCCCATAGCAGTTGGAGATAGCCTGCAAAACTTTTCTTTATATACACTGCAGTTTAGTTGCGTAGTGAGTGGAAATATCGGGGGGGGGGGGGTAGGGGGATGAGCATATCTTTTGAGTGATTTATATAAAAACAAGAAATTTGCCATGTTATCTTCATTTAAGGGTACTGTACGTCATTAAGGGAATAAAACTACATGTCTGTTTTCTATAAAATAGTTGCCCCGTCTTGAGGTCAAAAATTTTGAAAAGCCGGGGTGGGAAAATGGGGGGACTGACACCCCAAGACCTTCACCATTACTTCAGTGCTGCAGCTTAGTTACTAAAATCTGTTTCAGCCTATTTTACTGTGTGTCGTAAAGGTGCATAGCAGTTTCCAACTTGTAGTTTGTGTTGTTGTAAAAGGCAAACAACCAGGGCTGGGACAAGGATTTGCGAGACAAGGGGGGCCAAGCTCTCAGACGGAGGCCAGCAACTCGAAGCCCCAACATAAACGACAGGTTGCTGAAAGGATGTCGAACGCAAAAGGAACTTTGAAAATTTGGGATTTTATCGAAGAAAACATGAAAAATTTGGAGTTTTATTTAAGAAATTGAAAAAACTGGGCTTTTATTGAATAAATTTTGAATTTTTATTGTAGAAAATTTAAAAAAAAATCTGCCCTGCCTAAAAGCAAAATTAAGTAGATCGACTGGACGAGAGGACGTCAAAGGGAATTACATATTTTATCTTGCTCATCAAGACTCCCCGACAAAATTTGAAAATTTCCCTGACAGGAGAATGACCCTCCTGCCCTCAACTGGGGCCACACCTCTAAGTAACTGTGTCACACTGTTCGTGTCTGTCTACAGCTGGAACAAAAACTAAGATAATTGACAGCAGGAAGATTTCATTCGAGCCCATCTCTGACCCGAGTCATAATCGGCGTGTACGCTTCCAAGGAGAAGCGGCAATTGATCACATCGGACACCGTTACGCAGCCAACGTTTCGTGGTACGACTATCGGCAAAAGACATGGGGCAGCATCCGATTTATTAAGCTTATCAACGAGGTAAGTGAGAGAAACATTTTAATAAGCTTGGCTTTTCCTAAATTTCTTTGGCTTTATTGTATGTAACAGTTTATTAAATACGAAAAAAAATCTCTCCTTTCTCATTTCTTGTAATGTAAACGTTTAATACTTTGTATATTCTGCCCTTTGTACATGGGTTTGTCACTGAATTTGACGTTAAACGTTACTTAACTCTGAAACGTTTGCTTGCAACGCCCTACACGCAACTGTTTGTAGGTTTTGTCGTAGTCTAAAGAAAGGTAACTGTCCTAATTGCCCTTCAAGGAATATAAATAATTTATAGGGCCATGGGTCACCTCGTGTTTGCCATCTTTAATATAGGACTTTGAATTCAAGCACTTTCAAACCCCTGCACTAATCATACACTAGATTGTTTGGATGATAGAAAAGCTGCTAACAGTTTGGTTACAGCAAATAGGCGACTGTCGATACGCGTCTCTAATCCAGTTTTGTAGCAGTTACGAAAACTTTATACACATAAGATCAACAAGGGGATATGCATAGTAGGAGTAGCAATGAAGGAAATACTTAGCCTTCCCCCAAACACGTGCTCCTCATACTGTGACAATTACTATTTCAAGACACAAAACTATTTTGATGTTCTTTGCCTTTTTCCAAGCAGGTACAGCGTAGAAAGTGACAAATGCACAGCCAAATATAACACGTGAGATAACACCCTGTAAAAGGTCGCTCAAGCTTATCGAGGGGCCTTTACTAGAATGATCGTGGACGAACAGCGAAAAGATTAGCCTTCTCTTTCGACAACTGTTGAGAAGGTTACGAGGCATGGATGTACAAATCGCTCCGAATCCTGCTTCCGTTACCGCCATTTAACGTCCCTATTAGATGGACGTGACTGTAATGATCCCCATTACTATTTATCCGCTTTACCAAATGCTGGGATAGGTGGATAATCCTTACTATGCATCACTGCTCGACACCTGAATAGAGCACAAAGGACAACATTGTTTGGACATCACCTTGAGTGGGACATTCCTGAGACGGATGACCAGATACTCAAATGTAATTCCATTTAAAACCTCAGCAAGAAAGCAAACAGTTACGCCGACCAAGCATATCTGGGTCATTGAAAAATGACTAAATAGTTTCACCTGGATTTGATCCGGGGACGGACCTTAAGTGTTCAAGGCAGTACACTCAACCACCAAGTCAACTGCACCCTCAATAAAGCTCATGAAACTCATACTGATAAGACTAACTTTGTCTCTGTTTTGTCCTCAGAGCACATCCTATGTGATCAAGGACTCAAAGTGCTTCAAAAAACCTGCCTGTCAACGGGAACCTCCTTCGTGCGTACCAGGTAAGAAGTACCACTCGGTATGGGATATTAACACAACTGTGGGGCTTAAATGTTTAAACATTCGACTATCTACAAATTCAGTGTCTAAGGGGTGGCCTCTGCTGTCAAAACCGCCAAGTAGACACTATACTCACTGTGTCCTTCCCCGGGCATACTCTACTAAATATGTGTGAAATTGCTTATTTAAAGGAAGGGTCTAAGCTCAAATCAAGTTTTAATATGTTAGAGGGTACTTATTCTATGCATTCTGGTGAAATTTGCATTGAAATCAGATGTGTGGTTCTCAAGATATTAGTAGTTAAAGTTGTCACATTTTCAACACAAAGTGAACCTGAAGCAAGCACATATGACGTCACAGCCTCACATTTATGAGCAGCCTTTATGAACAACCAATTTTCTCCTCCACAATCCCATGTGTGTTTGCATGAGAGGCATGCAAATTTTTACAAACTTCACATTCCCCATGAGGAGGTCCCACCCCTATTAACTTTAAGGTCCGCATGTCCGATTTGAACGAAAGTTTAACCAAATTGCGTAGATTTAGTTCCTCTTTCACATATGAATATTAACTTTTTGCTTAAACCCTTTAAAATATTTTCCCAGCACTCCTTTTCGTTAAGAATAATTAACATGTTAATAACCCGTTGAAATAGGTATTCTACTTGAAGTCTGTTCCGTGGAGAGTACTCTTTTACACTAGTTTGTCTGATGTTGCAGTGAATAGGCAGTATGAGGGGGCATGAGGGGCATTTGCCCCCTCAGATTTTGCCCTTGCCCCCCAGTTGCCCCACTCAGCTGAAATATAGTGCATTGGATGATGCATTATGAACCAAAATAAACCTATCCTGACTTAATTTTTCACCCAGAAATATGCTAAAACCTCTGAGCTTCCGGGGGCTTCGTCCCCACCAGGGACCCTAAGGCGTGCCCCTGGACCTACCCGCATAAGCTCGCGCTTTGCGCTAGGCTTCGCACTACGCGCGAAAAGTTTTTGCCCCCCCCAACATTTCCTTTTGCCCTCCATTTGCCCCCCACTTTTGAAATCCTGGTGCCGCCACTGTGCATAGGCTATGTCGTTTTTGAGTGGAGAGCCTACGTCTTGAAAGGTAAATCAGAGAATCAAATAGCAGGGCTGGAGTCGAGTCCCTGGGTTCCGAGTCCAAGTCCTAGTCCTGATGTCCGAGACCGAGTCCGGGTCCTAAAGCCCGAGTCCCCGCGAGTCCCTGTGTAAATTGAACTTGTTTTGTTTTGAGTGCAAGAGGACGAAAACTCCAATGAAATAGTCTTATGCTAACCTTTATTCCTTCCCCTAATGTTAAAGATGGCCATAGATCCAAACAACAAGTAAACGTAACAAAACAAAGGCCACTGAATTTCCTCTTATGAACGTAGACGGATAAGACACGGATCTACAATTTCCAAAAAGGGGCGGACCAAATAATAGAAGAGCACAGCAAGGCTTCACCGCACGCGCAGTGCAAAAAGAGAAAATCAGCTTTTCTAGCTTACCAGGGGTCTATGTTACCGAATATGAAATTGAATTATTTACTACTGACAGTTCCAACACCAAAAACTGACTACTTTAAGATTAATGGCAATGAAGAGAAGGGGTTAAATTCCCCTGAGCTCTGCCGGGATCCGTGCCTGGTATATACAAGACGGCAGTGTTTACGTGAACGCCCCCACCCATTCCCCGACCAGGGCCGGATTTAAGCATAGGCCAGCGTGACACGTGCCCAGGGGCCCGACACTTGAAAATTACATTATGTATTTTTGGGGTAGTTTTTGGAGATCATCGGTGCTAAGTTTCGTTTTGTAGGCTTACATGTACGTAAGAAGGAAATCTATGGAGTTCGCTTCGAGTGTGGGCGGGTGAAAGTGACCACAACCTTTGCCCTCCTTTCGTGACTTTCGCAACTGTAGTCTTGCGGATAATTAAGGTCGGAGAGCCCCACATTAGTTTGAGCCCAGGACAGTTCACAAAATTTGTTCTTGCTGCAATTCCCCCCACAGAAATCCTAAAATTTTACTTGGTTATTAGCAAAATCTCACGAACTAAGGGTACCTTTTTCTGAAAGTAACCCATGGGTTTGATTTCTTCAAACTTAGACCGATTTGCCCAAGTAGTGTTTCAGGTACCAAGATCGATCTATACAAGAGGAGCACATGGTGAATGCCGAATGCTTAAGTGGTATTCTGATATGATGTTACAATACATGTGTTGTCATTGTCATAAGTTAATCCGCCTGTAGGCTCCTGAAAATTGCTCCAGTTCTGAAACAAAGCTTTGGCGCTAGGGCCCTGGAAAGACTGGACGCCAATATCTTATTTCGACCCCGTCTGGTACACGTTTTTGGATACAAACAAAGGCGTAGATCCCAGGGGGGATGGGGGGATATATCCCCCCAACATTTGACTAGGGGGGATGGCCCATGTAATCATTCCCCCCCCCCTCCAATGTTACAGTCTACAGATACGTGTATGCTGAAAAGTACATTTTATTTTTTATTTTTGTAAGAAATTTTTGAATCTCTGCTTCATTTTCTGTCACAAATGTTTCTCAAACTATCAGAATTTAAGCAATTCCTTCCTAAACTATCAAAAATTTCGCGCGCTCCGCGCGCTTCAAACCTTACGTCAGTGTTAGTCTTATTATCAATATCTTCCGATAGCAACTTTCGGAGATGCACAGCAGCAAAAAGTTGAAAGTTTACGAAATAACAGGTAAAAGACTGCCTCATGGCAGTGGCATGTAGGTTTGTTGGGCAATTGAAAGTGTCTAGATGCAGAGCCCGAATGCAGGTTTTGTCATCGAAATCTTATTTACTGAAAAATTTCAGCGCGCTTCTCACGCATTCTTTACGCTTTTCGCTTCAATCCATGACCATTATTATGGTAATAACTTCTGATCACAACATTTTCCGAAGAACAGAGATAAATGTCCAGACATCTGTGGGGACCCTGCATCAATATGGGATCTTTCAATCTAATATGTAGCATGATGCAGAAGGTTGAAAGTACGTATCTGCCGTTATACATTTTTCAAGTATTTTTACAGAGCGCTTCGCGCGCAGTCATTATCGGTATACATGGTGATTGTTAATACATTTACGACGAAAACAGCATTCTGAAACGCGCTTAGTAGTCATTCACCCCTTTTGCTACACCTATCAGGGAGGCCCAATATCACCTCCCTGCACCTTTACTCTCCCTCCCTGTCATTCTCCATTGCTGGAAGCTGTTCTTCCTGATTTTTGTTCAAAATTAGTAAAAATACGATAGTTGTAAAGTGCTCGGCGTCATACTCTATATTATCATGTGGATGTCAGGTAGTACGCATTATGTCATTGCCTCCATTTAGTATGATTAATGCAGAGCTTCCAAAAGGTCCTATACAGGTACCTGCTAGCATTAGATGCCCTTTCATAATGCACAATGAAGGAAAGGAAACATTTCTTAATAGTCCAAGAATGTTTCTGCGGACTTCACGCACGTATTTTGTGTAAAAGCTTTCTCGAAATAGAAAGCAGTAAAAAGGGAGGAGGCATCAGAGGTTTGTTGACAACGTATCTTTCTCTGAATAGACAATATATTCTCCTCTTTGACCTTACCAAAAATTAGCATTCACTAAATTATGGACATTTTCCAGCCATATATGATCAGTTCCAAAAACATCCCAAAGATAGCACCATTTTTTGCGTCTAAAAGACCTTAAATTAACAAAAAATTTTTAAAGGGGAGGGGGACCCCTTCCCCAGGACGGCATCTTTATGTAGTGACAAGCGAAAGATCAAAACCTCTGTATACAAACGCCGGGACGCATCATAAATAAAGGTGCAATTTACGTAGACTTGGGGGAACTGAGGTACTATTACGTCATCATCTATTGTGCCCCCAATAACAAAAAACCTGGCGGCGCCACTGATCTCAAGCAAACTTGCAGGTCTTGTAATGATCTCTGAATTCAACATCCAGTTGTCTGAGATGACCCTATAAGTTGATCCCTGCCATTTTAAGCTGAGCAAGACATTGTTGCTCTTGTACAATTTCAATCCATTGCAGCTTATCAATGAGTTTTGTGCTCAAAATAGCATTTCCTAAATGTATAAATATACCAATACCCAAGAACATTACCTCTGAAATTTACCTCTTAAAACAGTCTTCCTGGCACTTCTGAGACATTAAAACCTTGGAGCTTCCGGGGGCTTCGCCCCCTGGACCCAAACCGGGGCTTTGCCCCTGGACCCCACCCGTGATGGACTTCGCGCTTCGCGCTCGCCGTGCACGCTCCGCGTGCACATTTTCTAGATTTGCGATAATCCACCCCATCCCCCCCAAAGTTGAGAAGAAATTTACGCCCCTGGATACAAATAACATTAAACCATGCTCAGACCTGAAAGGTAAATTCTCCAAACATTTGATTACCGAATGCGTACTGTGCAGGTTCACAAGTGCAATCCCATGGACGAGGTGTGTAACGTTTCGTGCTGGATCCGTGCTTTCTTCAATCTAGAGTTGAAAGCCTGAGACTGAGTCGGTATTCCGAGTGTGCACTGTTCATACTGCACACTGACTTATGCACTGTAGACAACATGTAGCAATGGTATTGTACGCAGTGTACGTAAGGATATTTTCAGCAAAGATTTTTTCGCGCAGTTCCGGTCCGAGTCCCCGAGTCATGTCGGTCGAGTCCGAGTCCGAGTCCTAGTGCTGAGCGCCGAGTCCGAGTCCGAGTCACGAGTCACGACAATCGGGACTCGAGACCGGTCTCGAGACCGAGATCGAGTCATCCAGCCCTGTCAAATAGAGCATAATTAGCCGGTATACAATTATATAAAGACATTGTAGAAGCAAATGAAAGCAAATTCCATTGCTAAATGACGGTCATTAAAGCTAGGGTATAGTAAGTAGTGACATATTCCAGGATGCTTTATTTTAGTAATTTTGAAGCGTTACAGTTCTAAAACAATCCTAAAAGTTTTAATTATTTGCACGGGTGTACGAGACCTTTTTTTAAATCAGGAAGAATAGGCTTATTGCCATTTTTGGAAAAAAAGATGTTTTCGCAAATATGCATTTAATTTAAGGCGACGAAAGGGGTGCATTGAGGGTGCGCGGGCCCTAGGTTAGTAGGAAAGCGTGGCCCTGGATTATTCGTTTTTACTAGTTAAACTAAACGTCCTCCCCTCTTTCACGTTACATTATGTTCTTACAATTATACGTATAATACATTACATGTAATGCAGCAGCGTCCAAGTATGTAATGAGGTCTGTCTTGAGGTTACAAACATACTTCAAAACATGATTGTACTGACGATTGTTGTATATAATGGCGTGTTAATCTTACGATTTCAGGGCCCGGGTACCTGCTACCGAGGGCTTGAGACCAAAGGCTAGTCGCCACCCTCACGTTCGCCACTGGGCAGGTGTTTTTGTCTCCAAATGAAAGTAGTGTCTTGAGCTAATATATACGTTATGCAAATCAAGCAGTTTCCTCCATTTTTCACTTAATCGAGATACAATCAGTCGCGTGGCCACGGAGGGGGCGGCTGGGGGCCTGGGTCCCCAGATGTTTGCTAGGCCCCCAGAAATTGTGTGTGTCCGAATAAAATTTGCAAGAATTAAGGACCGCGATCAGTGCCGTGACTCCCTATTTGGTACCTAAGCCCCCCTAAAAATTTCATCCTAGCTACGCCCCTGGATACAGTGAATACATACATTTTTTTTTCAAAAGTTATCTAAGTTTCTAATGTAAGTTTGGAGTCAACAGACTTTATTTTTAAGTGAAAAAATACAATAAAACTTCGAAAGGCCACCCTTAGAATATCCAGTCCATTCTTTGAACCCCATTAATTACGGTCAGTGGTAACTCCTGTCGCATCCATAAATGTTTGTTTTCTCAGGAAGGCTTTGAGAGTAAACCACAACACTAGCAAAGCTCATCAATGCGGTTATTCTTAGTTTCCCCGAAAGGGAAAGTAGTAACTGAGCCACCCGAGAATGACTTAGCAAAACGAGGATAGCTTTGTGACTGTGAGGGTCATAACATAATATGGACAACTTGCTTACTGACGTGTGAAGACTGATGAGCTTGCTTTAAAGCATGGTCTGGTGACCAAATTTGATGCTTTCAAAAAAAGCAGAAAAATTTTCTGTGTTAGGCAGTGAAAACCCCATCTCAATAGCATCTTGCATTCGGAAGATACAAATTTTTGAAGAAATACTACGTTTTCGGTTTCCCTAGTGCATGATGGGAAATCTGTGATGTCATCTGGGCAAATGGATTTGATGTAGCTTTTGTATTTCTTGATAATGTTGATACACTATATTGAATATTCCATAACTTTATTTGCTGTACCATAAGTATGGAACAGTTTTTCACTATATCTACACGGAAAAATATCGTAACATTCCAACGGTATCAAATTTCAAGCACAAACAAGGTAGCCAATTATAAAGAATAACAAAAGGAACCTGAGGCAATCTGCCCACTTTGGATCACGTTTTGTGACCTTGAGGAAACTTGGAGGTATTTCTTATTAAAAGTAACCGATCTTTAGGAAGAGATATCTTGATTTAGGAATGGAGTTTTGATATGGGGTTTGGATGACATGTAATGAAAATTTTTTATCTTTCATATAAGACCCCTACAAAATGCCACCAGACAATGCCTTTAAAGATATTTTCCTGTACAAAACGAGGACAGCATGTTGACTGGCCTAATGACTGAATGATGTCATACATTCTTGAAATGAGCTTACGAAATATTGAAAGTGTCTAAACAATTTCTTAATACTTAATGTTTCGCACAAGGCATTTTGCAATTTATGCAATAGTTTTATAGCCAATCAATGTCATTAGGGAACGGGGCAAGAGAGATGAGATAAGGCATCAGACTGGGGCTCCCACCCTTGCCCCCTCTGGTAACTCTACAGGATGATTTTTTCCAGTGTATTGTATTTCAGTTTGTAAACCGACTCGTTTAAATAGTGAATAAGATTCGAAAACGTGAGAAGCATCTTAAGCATCGCGAGGCATTCTGGATCTTTACCTCTTTGTAAAAAAATAACCCACCGAGTGGCAAAATCGAAAAACCTTCACAACAAAAGCCTACAGTGTTCAAGTTGTACAGTACTGGAATCGA
The DNA here is from genome assembly GCA_029531755.1 of Holothuria leucospilota. Classification (NCBI taxonomy): domain Eukaryota; kingdom Metazoa; phylum Echinodermata; class Holothuroidea; order Aspidochirotida; family Holothuriidae; genus Holothuria; species Holothuria leucospilota. Next base: position 22,032,236 of record CM055973.1, on the reverse strand, counting down.
AAGATTCTATTTTTGCTCTAATAAAGTTTTGTTATTGTTGTCCAAAGCTCCTGCGTGAGCCTTCGAAAAGTCACAGTATTCCTATTTAGAATAGTCGCAATCCTTTACATAGATTAAAGGTGTTACATGGTTTGTTATGTTCACGTGGCTTTATGTGAGCATGATGTGTTGATCTCTAGACAAAGATCTAGTGCTTCTTTGCTAGTTTCGATTATAGAGGAATTTTTTCATGTGGCGTCACGCGAGTGGGATTGCCGGGCCCTGAAGGGCAAACACACACGCAGAAAGCGTATTTACAGCACACGTGCACGGCATAACCATAGATACTACTGTGAGGTAATATGTGCGCGGGCCCTTCAAAACCAAAGATACCCACGATCTTGCCCTTCAAATGAAAAGGGACGCGCGATCACGTGACGTCGTGCAACCCCTCTATAGATGTGCAGTTCAGGTGAAGCAGTGATCTCAAAGACACAATTGATTGACACAAATGTCTTCCACAGAAATGTATAACAGAGCTCCTTGCATTTGCAACGACCTCAGGCTGTGGAGTTGATAACATGGTATACCACAGTTTGACAATAGAATGGTAGGGTGTGAGAATTCGTTTTTAGCGCAGTCAATATAGCATGACCATGGAGATATCAAAGAAATTTCTGCATGTTATGACTGGATAAGTAACAGTACATATACAGATAAAGTGGTAGGTACACTGGTCAAAGAAAATGTTTGTTCTTTGTTTTTCCTATGTAAGATCGTTTTCCCTGACTTAACTGCGTTTGGGACGGACCAGAGAACTAACCGACTTGGTGTTTCATAATGCATTCAACTGAATATTTTAGACATTACTTTCAAATCATTTTGTAATGTGGTATCATTTTTATGCAGTTTTAAACTGAGGGTCTTCTAAAATATGTCATCCGGTATTTGGATAAGATTAAAAGATATCGAGGGTCTACTATAAATCAAAGAAAATACTTCGTCACTTTGAAAACTGTAGCGCGGATTATAAACTATTACAAATTCAGACCATTTATCTTTGGCAGACAAGTTTATCAGGAAAATTGGGTGCGTTCATGTGTAGAGCTTGCAAGCTGGTTTTTATTAATCGATATTAGGCTGACTAAATGAGGTGAGCAGGTCAGACCAGAGGAGGCCAGATGGGTCAGTTGGCATGATCTACAAATGTAAGGGTGATCATTAAGCTTTGATTACACAAATTTGTAACGAACAGCTTAAAGTAGATCCAGCCTAGACCTTAATCTCTCACCATGACCAACAACGTCAAGGTCTAACCCGGTCACATTGTATTTACAAGCAATAGCATTGCTCCTTTTGAATGAAGGGTCTTTGAGAAGTGAAACATATTCATATAGTATGTTTTTGTTTGTATTTTCTCTAGGAATTTTGCTGGATGACAGTCCTTGACAAGCTACAGTGTAGTTCACTGTAGCCTTGTTGCTGCAGGACGTCTTGAACAGTGTGCACTCTTTCATACTGATTTTCCTTCATGATCAGACTGGGGCTATCATAAGCCTGGAAGCTATTAGCTTTTAATTTTTCTTGTCTTAAGTGGAGAATGGGCTAGAAGTAAGCTTAGTCAAGATATTTCTTCTGTCTCGGGCGAAATATTGGGCCTTAAATGTAAACCGTACTGTTATCTATACTGAAGTTTAGTCGCAGTGAAACAAAAGTTTACATCATGATACGAAAATGCAGGGGAAACAGAAATTGGTGTAGGCCAAGTATGTCTTGTGCGTTTTACACCACAAGTACAGACTTGTAGTGAGTACGTATTCGTACTCACGGTTTTGCACAATTGCTTCAAGAGAATGCTTTGTGCTCGTACTCGTACTTACAGATTTGGGAAGTTTTGCATTGAAGCTAATGCAAAATTTTGTACTCATACTCACGAATAGACCATGTACTCTTACTCACAACCAGAGACACTTTACTTGTACTTGTACTCATGAAATTGTACTCACGAAATTGTACTCACACTAAAAGTTTGTTATGTGAACATTGCAGATGATGCTTATCTTGACGAAACCATGTTTATCGGGGAGAACTCATTGCAACTGAACACTTGGAGAATGAGAATAGGTAAACAAAGACCAGTTCACGGCGATTTGCGTTTTGCTACTACTCAAGAAAACTGCATCCCGGTTTTTTCCAGTTTGATTGGAAGACGGAAGATGAATACCACTGGGGAGTACGGTAAATACACCTAAGACATGTTATAAATATAAACCAAGGATCACGTGACAAAACTGTCGTCACTTTTCATATCAGTTAGTATTATCAAAGTGACCGTGCTGGGGCTTAATGTAAGGCTGAACTTCACTTACCAGTGTAAATAAGCTTTGAAACCAAGTCCAAAGCTTACGATAATAACCTACTGTATTGTTTATGCCTAAGTTGTACACAAATTTGCAACACCACGTTTACGAAGTGTTTTATTCTCGGTCTATATATTTAAAAACGGCGAAAGCTTCATTAGCAAACACTTCCATTCATACATGTATCTTATATTGAAAGTGAAATGGCATCTATAGTAACTGGCTTCGCACTTGCATGGTTATTCCTAGAAACCATGGTTCATTGCTAATTGTAATGATTTGTGATAAATATTGCTGATTATTTCGCCATACCACTTTACACCAGGCATATGTTTTCGCATGCTTCACAAATATTACCCTTGGAAAATGAACCGTGTTATATTTACAGTATTTAAATAATGAAGGATCCACGGGCGTAGAAACGGGGGACGGGGGATAAAGCCCCAGCCAAAAATGTCGTGGGCGAAAGTATGCTTCCACCTCCTCAATTCAAGTAAAAAAAATCCCCTTAGTTGTTCCCTCTGGGAAAAATGTCCATAACTTACAGCGATTTTCTTTACATTTGCTCATATACTGCACCAAATTGCTTCTAAGGACCTTCAAATATTGAAAAATTTCTAAAGGGAAAAAGAACGTCCCTCCCTTACACCCTCACCCAGGAAGGCGGTCCCAAACAACGTTCAGCCCCCCCCCCCCCCAGTCGAGACCAGCCTCCTGTCCCTTTGCAAGGATCTGTTATCAACTTTCACTTTCGTTAATGCATCACAAACCAAACAGATGAAAGCGTAGCAAAGAAGAAGTTTTGTTTAAATAAATGAGAAGAAAATGACAAAACAAAGAAGGAACAACATTATTATTGTTATTTCGTGTCTCCAGTGTTATTCCTCTCTCTTTCAATTCTACATTATTTTCGTTTTCTATGTCTTTCTTTTTGTATACTCATTTGTGTGCGAGGTACTACATTTTGAAAATATAATAACATGAGCTTTCAAACTATTCTTTTCCAACCAGAGTAATGTAACCACGCGTTATGCAAACTTTCCAGCATTGTGCAAACATTCGTGTCTCCAGTGTTATTCCTCTCCCTTTTAATTCTACATTATTTTCGTTTTCTGTTTCTTTCGTTTTGTATGATCATTTGCTTGCGAGGTACTACATGTTGAAAATATAACAATGTAAGCTTTCTAAGTATTCTTTTCCAACCAGAGTAATGTAATCACGCATTATGCGAACTTCCTAAGGTCATGTCAAATCTATGCACCTTAAGCGTTGAGACAGACATGTTTGCTATGGTTGTTAAAGCTAACTACACTGTTATAAGTTTCCTGCATATGACAAATGTTTAAAAATTTGTAGAAAATGTGATAAATTGTATATTCTCCGATGAATTTTGGTTTTTCTTATGGGTTAATTTGAACACCGTGTCATGAGAAAGAGCGGGCGGGAGGGGGGTCTGAGACTCGCTTACGAATGCCAAACCTCACTTCCGTGAGCTGACAGTTATTGGGGAGAACCAACTAGGAAAATTTGCAACCCCAAAGACATTATTGAGGAAATGTCATGAAGAATGCCCAATATATTCATTTTCCTTAGGTGCTGTACGTCATTGAAAGGCTATAATTGATGTTTTGGATGGAGTAGTTTCATGTGGTCTCTTGCGTTTAACCTCAGTTCTCTGTGTTTTTGTCGTCCACCTTTTAGCCCGTTTTGAAGTGGATGGTGTTTTCTTTAACTACACAGAAGCGTTAAGTCCATCATCCTTTGTGATTCCAGATATTTGTCACAATGCAACTCTAACGGTTAGTTTTACTATTTGAGTGTGCTGCTCATGTTTATCTGAATTCAGATTTTGTTTAGGAATCTGGTCCATCGTTAGTTCACCCAGACTGGCTTTTATTAAAAGTCAGAAAAAAAAAATTACGTGCATGAAGCGTTATCCATTCAAGGGTGGGTCAAGCTGTCTGGTAGAATACGAGTCTAGGCATCTGTGGTAAGTCAAAGCAGCAGGAATGAAAACATACGTAGAATTCATTTTGTACACAATAATGTACCCATTGCAAACACTGAGGAAGGGAGATGTCATTTGACTTCCCCCACCCCCACCCCCGTGGTAACCTGAGCAAAAAGCCATGCCAGAGTCTAAAGGCCACAGCCGTTTTTTTTTTCAAAAACTTCTAAATACAAATGCGGTCTTTTTTGGAGTGGCAAACGTGCGTAAAATTTCGGGCGAAAATACTCCTCTCCCAACCTCAAATTGATAGTACAGTAGTCCCTAATGTTTACGCCCTGAGGGTTGATTGTATAGTCGATCTACTGGCTTCGGAGACAGTTTACAACATGATGTTCTGAATTATCTTGTGCACAGAATTTACAGCAGCATCTAAAGCTTTCGAAAGCAAGCGAAAACATTTCTCAGGATGGGACAGATTCTAGTTTTGGGGGAAATTGTGGGAGAAGGTTACAAAGAAAAGAGACAAAGAGCAGGAACAAATTCTCGAACGGAAGATTTTTCCTTGTATGGATTGTAAGGTTCGAATCCACGTTTGAGTTACCACATGCAATGAATGAGTCTGAAACGAGTCCTAGAAAATGACATCCAAATACAGTACTTAAGTAGGAGAACCATTAAGGGTGATGGACTCTGTTACTTCAAGTGAGACTGTTGGTTAATTGAACAGAATGTTGTGAAAGATGAGAGCAATAGGGACCTAAGGCATTTTAAAATGTTTCTCAGTCTTGAACACCATCCTCATACTTTCAAACTGTTCTCATTCTTATACTTAATCTACTAAGGTGTGTATATGAGCGCTTCGAGAGAGTTTTACTGTAGAGAGATTCTTTATCTATTTTGTACATGGGGGTAATTGCAACGAATTGAGAAGTTTAATTTATCATTCGTATTCTCTTTCCCCAGATCAAAGACAAGGCCTTCGGTTTGCTTGAAGAGTGGCATACTTTTCAAGAGGGAATGGTTTTCCTCTGAGCTGACCTTACATTTTCTTACTGCTTTACATACGCTAATTAGTACGCTGTTTTAACATAATCAATTATGGTATTAAGGTTTTTAATAATGAGGGTATATTCATCTTATATTTCTTGTGACGTTTATACTAGGTCTGTTTGGGTAAACAATGCTTCAGCACATGTAAATAGCCAATAATCTCGTAACCGTTAACTTTCAAGTTTTATTTTTTTAATGTAATTCTAACTTTGATCATAATTATGTCAATATCATTTAAAGTCATCCACACAATAATTACAGTTTAATTGTTATAACTGATAAGTAGGAAATATATACTTGCATAGTGGTGATTATACAAATAAAAATGTGTAAAAAACATTTCACGCAAAAGAAAAATATTCTAATTACATCAGTGTATGTTTATTAAAAGCTTTTAAAATTTATTGCAAAAACTCAGATCGGTGTCTTAGGAGCAAAAGCAGAAGAAAAGTTATAATATTTTTGTCATTGCTATGAAAGCATTTTTACGCAATATAACGAGGATCCAAGAATCATTTAGACGCTAATTGGCCTTTTATATGTATTAATTAAAAATTGCAATAAATTATCAGAAAAGTGTGAATCAAACAATAATTCCCTAGTCATTGTAAAAAGTGTCTCGTCCTTGATGACAGCATAGGGCGTTCGTTTCAGATTTGATATGGCTTCTGAGTAGAAGACTTATTAGTTTCTCAGCTGTCTTTCGCTTTGAAAAATTTGCCAAAATTTGGACTCTCATTTCTAACAAAATGACTTTCTTATGACAGGCGAAGCCTCACCTAGGCAAAACAGCGAAAGCTCAAATTAGTTTTTGAAAAAAGAAGATGGCGAAATTAGTATTTGTTGGTTACAGACGTTTCATACGTTACAGACGATATGGATATTTGCAGTTTCAATCATCATTATTTTTTTTTGTTTGGTGTATTTGAGAAAGAAGTACATAATAAACACTTTTGTCTCAATTTCAACATTTTTTTTTGGGGGGGGGGGTTCTTTCGGCTTAGCTTATGAGTCATCTTTCTAAGGTAACAGACACATAAAACGCTACAAATAATTACAATCACTGCTTTCTAAAGTAATAAAATGAAAAAAGTTGTTATGGTACCTGCAATGCGTTTTCTTTTCTTGGGGCATTATTCTTTTGGGGAATATGTTTACTTCTTCAAAGTAACAAATACAAAACACATTTGCGGACAGTACTTCCACTTGAAAAATTTCAAACTTGATGCAAAATTGTTCATGCATTAGGACTGACATACACGCCAAAGGAGACAGGACCGTCAATAATGATTTCCATGAGTCGAACCGAGGAGGGCTACACACATTTCCCTGCGTAGCTTTATTTGATAACCTTTCGCAGTCATTTCTTTCATTGAATTGACAACTCGTAAAATTTTACCTTTGGCACAACTTAGAAGCTAGTTTAACTACTCTAAATACTTTGTGCTTTGTAAAGTTGTCATGCGAGAAGTTGAGGACTGGGTTGGTTCCATGGCAGTCTGTTACATTGAACTAGCTCTACCCTTTCCCTACCCACACACTCAGTTTCTGCAGTTCTGTTTCTCTAACAGCCAACATTTTCAATCTTTAAAACATCCTCCTGTGTTAAATTGTACTACTTCTGTGCTGTCTCAAGATCTTTATGATTAGGTGCGGGGGGGGGGAGGAGGAACCGTTCAACTAAAATTTTCACATTTTGGTATTTTTGGTATTTGGTATGGCAATTTTACACGTTTTGAGAAAAGATATCATCAAATTGAAAATTATTGGGGAAAGAGGCTACACCCCAGGCCACTGGCTCTGACAGAGATGCATGTGTTTTAGCAACAATGCTTAAATTTATATCCCTGTTGAAAAATTAGGTTTTTTCTTTTATTTATAATGAAAAATCTCTTGAAATACCGTAGCCAGGGAGTTGCTATTTGACCGTAACTATCAACACATAAATTCTGCCTTTTCACACACCAAAAGTATCCATACTTTTGGTTTGCTAATCTGAACACACTTTAAGGGTGAGGGTGTCAAATTGGCACCAAAAGGGCCTATAAGATTTTGTGAGGAGCTAACTGAATACTCCAAACTGTTGTTAACATGTAATACTTCGTAGGTAAAGAATTCTGTTGGCAAACAGTGCACAGACAGAATAAATGAATCTCTGACTGCAAGAATGAGTCTAGAGGTGTGAACACTACACCAAGAGAGCCACTCAATAAACCGGTAGGTTTAAAATGACATGAGAATACTGAAAGATATAACGCCTCTTTTGTTACCATCGTACAAACGTTTAAGTTGCAAGTATTCGCATACCAGATTTGCCGGTGGGATTTTTGAAAATCCAAGAATCATAGCCCAGAATTCCCAACTTCAAATTTAAAAAACCAAACTGCTACTTACGCATTATGTTACATATTTACTAAGAATTTAACAGACAGATAAAATTAAATCAGAGGTCTCTGCCTTACTTGGAGCCAGTTTTCACTTGTTATCGTAAAAAAAAAACAAACAAAAAAGAATTACACATTGGAACTGTTTGTTCTTGAATGTTAAAAAGGAATTCCTATGGACATTGGTCTAATTCCCAAACCGGTAACAAATCAAGTTCCAATATATTAAGGAATTCCTAAGATCTCAAATCACTAGTTAGTACAACTACGTGGCTGCTTGATAGGACACACATGACATGCTAGGGTAGTGGCTTACGGAAAAGAGCAGGATATGTTCAACATGTACCATCTTGGCATTACTAGGACAACAGATTTAGGTGTAGCAGTAATACATTTATACCGGGAGGGCATCGTCACCCCGGGTTTATTTCAAGGTGGTCAGGCTAGCTACCTGAAAATCGTTTAAAAATCACTGTTTCGTCCCTTGCAACACAGTCAAACTTTTCTAATGTTACAACATTGGTTCAACCTTCAATAAATAACCAATCTATAAACTTTCAGCAAATTTAGATCAAAAGGGTAGAGGGAGCTGATAACGTTACGGTTTCAGATAATGACCGCTGGCGAAAAGTTATTTTCACTTAACATCGTGGGTAAATTTTACATAATCCCAAGTGCCATCAGAAAAGTCTATGGGGTCATTATGTTATTGGATTAGGTATTCGTTTCAAAAGTTTTAATGATGCTTGACCTGCAGAATACAACACATCAAAACATTTTGGCAGTGAGTAAATTATTAAGTGTTTCTTTTTGTTTTCTTGACGTTTTTATATGAACCTTGGCCTGAAGCTATTTCACTTAATGGGTTTAGGAGGTTTAAAATCATTACAAATCAATTCAATTCAGGAGGGGCGCAACGGAAGACCATAAATTTCTAATTGTTATTTTAATGACCATCTTAGTCAACATTTATGACAGTTTTACTTCGTAGCACATATAATTGTTCATAAGTATCACTTATCGAAAAAGATTGACATTCCCAATTTGATTGTGCTATCATATTGTTCATCTCAAAGACGAATTATGACACAAGTTATTTTAGTTAATCAGTTTGTCAGAGCCATTAAAATGGAAATAGTAAAAAGACATGAAATGAACACGTTGCTATGTAAATTTCCTCTTTTTCATTGAGTATTAATTCTATATTTAATGTAATGAAAAAGGGTCATTTTTCAGGACTTGAAGGGCAGTTGTTTTACGAGGCTAAGCGACCACGAAAAGGGGAGAAGCCTATACCTTGTAAAATACAACTTCACCTCTGGTGGCTTACCAATTCAACAATCAATTTTGATTTCTTGTGGAAAGCCAGTCCAGATGGGATAACCGTTGATTGCTCTTGGATGAAAAACCCATCTTTAATACGGCCGGGATTGAAACCTCGATCTCCTGGTTGCTATAAGCTTCACCGCTTCAAATACCACTTTCTTTATCCTTTCGGTCACAGCACAGACCTTTATGTGTTAATCGTCCCATTCGGGTTTTCAACTGAAACAAAAAGAAAAATGAAAACAGTATAGGAAAGTCAAATTAGTTGACTAATGAAAACTAAAAAGCAATCTGTATAGTTGCAAAACCTATCCCCCTTAAATTCTATAAATATTAAGTTGATGAAAGTTTCCACATACAAACTGATTTTTGTAATCAGGTACCTACTCCAAGTTTGGACTTTATTGAACTTTAGATTTAGGATTAAAATGCCATAGTTTAGAAAACTTTGACCTTTTACCTTCATCTGACATTTGACATCGACCATCAGCAAATAAAGAACTTGTTTTACAATTTGCTTTACTGTTCTTTACTTATCATGGGTGAATGACTTTTCCAACAAAATTTTAAGTAAAAATTGACAAAAAATATGTAAACTTATTTAACCTCCGACGTTGACCTCAAGGCGTCATGACTTACGCATGCACAAATCTTATAGTCAGAAACTCACCCACCAAATTTCAACTTGATCGAACTCAAGAGCGGCGATTTGTTCTCAATATTGGGAGGGGGAGGTGGAGGGGACATGACCATATTTTCCATATTTTTACTGTGTGAAAAATCAAAGTCAATGGGCGATTTCTCAAATATTGGGGGAACATGACCCCCGTCCCCCCCTCCCGGGATTGCCGCCAATGATCGAACTTACGGTTTGGGAGGAGTTCGCGACACAAATTTTTGCTCACGCATACAGACACACACCCACACACTTACGCACAGCCTCACATTTGCGATGTGACATGAAGTGCAATTTTTCATCTTCAAGTGCATTACAAGTGGATGTGAGATATTGAAAACATCCTTTTATACTTAGAGATTAATAGAATGGCAGAGGCGTACGTAGCTAGTAAGAAATATTTAGGGTGCCTAGGTATTAAATGGGGGTCACGGCATTAATCTTCGTCCTTAATTCTTACAAATTTTATTAGGGCACACAATTTCTGGGACCTAGCAAATATCTGGGGGCCTAGCAAACATCAGGGGGCCCAGACCCTCCGTAGCTACGCGCTTGATAGGATGCAGGGTGCATGAAAACGTTTCAGCACTTTCATCGTAAGTTCTATATTTCAAATGATATTGACATATGCAATAAAAGCGTGATGAGTACTTCTGTATCATGACACCTGGTATCTAGTCTATTCTTTTGTCGTATTTTCAATTTACCCTGGAAGAATATTATGGGATGCTAACAAATACTACCAATTAAAATGAACGAGCCTGGAGAAAGGCACATAAAAGAAATTTTACAAAACCGGTTACTATAACTTTTTTATAGCCTAGGCTTATTGGGAACAATGAAAATGATTGTATCAAGTCAAGTGTTTATATAGTCTCTGAAAGTGTGGCTCGGAGAGTTGAACAGAGCGCGAAACGCGAAAATCATCCAGTGGCAAATGGATGATCTGTTGTCATCTCCTTTGAAAAGCATATTGCATCAACCATGGGAGAAATTGACCTCTGTGAGGATAACATACACGGTACTCTGCTCATTGTCTGTCCGACGAACGGCCAGGCCTACGTTGTAGTTTTCGGTACCGCACGCCAAATACAACGGGAAACCCATCTGGACTGAGGGTAAAATTCCTTCACTTTGTAGGTAAAGGTTATCCTGTAGGGGTTCTATTCAGCTATTTGAGTCCCAAATATGAAAGGCAACCAAACAATTTCAAAAGCGCGCGAAGGGCGCCGAAAATTTGTTTCATCGAACGTATTCTGCAGAATCTTGGAAAGAATGGGTTTATTTATTGTTCTGCTTCATGCAATCTTCTTGCTTGTAAGAGAAAATTTTAACTTGACAAAAGAGCACATGAGGAAATTTGAGGAGGGTCCGGAAATCTCCGACCCCTCCCCCTCTTGCTCCGCCCCTGAAAAATTGCAATCATTAATACAGAGGAACTCACTACTCCTTTAGGCTATCACATGTAATAATCAGTGATAATGCATACAGAATATCATTAGTAGAAATTTAAGTAATAGCCAAATATAGGGCCTACTGACAAAGCAGTGTTTTTTTATCTAAATTTTTAATTGCATTTAAAGGAGTTGAGTAGTGGCGTACTTCCAAAATACATCATACCAAACGAGATGATTACCCTCTGTACGGGGCTAGTTTTAAAAATATTAATCCTAATGCGTCTTATATTCTCATTTAAAATAATCTTGCAAAGTAATTTTGCCATAACGTTCCTATTCTATTTCTTGGGTTATTTGATTTTACACTTGCAAGATATTTTACAATTTGTTTTTTCTTCTGGCACCGGCAATTTTGAATCATTTCCACTTGTATTGGTTCTGATCGATGCATCTACTCAAACATGTAGTACACACAACTCACAACGTACGTACGTATGTAGTATGTTAGCGTTACTAGTGGCAAGGCACACGCCTATTTCGCGCATCATCTGCAGGAGGTTCATGAACAACATTGTGGATTTTGCAGGTACTGAAACTGTTTTTTCGATCAATGGGTTTGTTTTTCGTGGTATACCTAGGCCCTAACGCTAGCCTAAGTTAGGCTAACGTTAGTACTGTTAACGACAGTAACAAGTGTACTGTTAGACAAGACACACTGCATGAATGGCTTTGATAAGTATCTGTATCGGATCGAATCGATAAACCAAGAAGCATAACCGGATGTGACGTAACGAAGTCGGCGGGTCCGAGAATTTATTCTACTTTGTCGGCTACTCAACTCCTTCAAACATTTTAAAGAATCATTTTTAAGCCCCTTTGCTTGCATATACATGAAGGAGCTTGCAAAACTTGCTCCAGACTTGATCACTTTACTACGAATAACTATAATCTTTAATACGCGTTTGCCACCAATAAGTGACTTAACATTTAACGATGCTTTCCGACTTCTGTTTAACCTCATATATTCAACCTACGAATCTTCGCAAAAGACAACCCGACATTCTCTTCATAAATAACAGTTTAGTATAAAGAAACAAACAAGAATTACCAATTACTATGACATGTTTGCTTGTGTAAAAATAGATGTGTTCTCTATAATTTTATCTTTGGAATTTTAGAAAACGTCAGCCCAAAATCTTCGGTGGTCGTGAAACCACACAATTTAAAGGTTCTTTTTACTGTCTATAAAGTTTATGAGGTTTCATAGTTTCACCTCTGGTGACCTCAGATGATCTTTGATCTCCAACTAAACCCGTAGCGTTCTCTCGCTTGAGATGACAAATATGTTTACCAAGTATGAAAAGTATCCATCATCCCTGTCTTGAAATGTCGTTTTGTTTTCAATGTTATCGTTTTTTTTACCTCTGGTGACTTAAAATGACCTCTGACCCACTGAAAACAATAAGGTTCTTCCTCTGAAAATGATAAATTTATATATTTCAAGTGTGAAAAAGTGTCCATCATTGATATATTGATATTGTGTTTACAGGCGAGTTTAAGGGATTCCATATTTTCACCCCCTGTGACCTCAGCTAATCTGTGACCTCTGACAAAAAGAACACGGTACATGTTCTACTGTAGCACAGCTACGTATTAAGTATGAGAAGTATCAATACTTCCTATCTAGAAATATCGTGCTTACACGGTTTTCGGTTTATTACCTCTGATGACTTCACATGATCTTTTAACTCGACAAAACTATAGTAACCTTCCTCTTAATATGGTAAAACCATATACGAAGTGTGGGAAGTATCCATTGTTGCCAGCTTGAGATATCGTGTTTACCAGCCAAGCGCCACAAACACGTATACAAACACACTCTCACATACACTCGCCAGCGTTATCGCGTTAAAGTGTGTCGAACCGCCTTGAGTGTTGCTCTTAAAATTTAACTAAAAACTGCAATCCAGTAAGTGCTACTCAAGTGGTGCTCGTGAGCACACACTTCAGGTTGTTTGGTATTTGTTTTGAACAATTAAAAGTTTCAGCCACTGAAGTTTTTGAAATTAGACATATCAGGGGTAGGGGGCAGGTTTTTGTTTTGCGACATAAATTACACAGCATTTCAAAGTAGCCCATTATTTGCTTTCTGTTGTAAAGGTTACTTTGGTAGTGGATTATTAAAAATGACTTACATAACTTGCGTTGCAAAATGTTAATGAAGTGACTCTTACAATCTTTCCACACTGCGATTCGGATTTTCAACTTGGAGAGTCAAAGCTATCGAGATCGAGCCAAAGGCAATGCAGCGATGGATTACAATGCCCATCGTTAAGCTTTTAATTTTACATAACATAAATATGTTGAAAACTAATCAGGAAAAACGAATTTATTAAACTTTACCATAAGATCTATTGGAAATTCATTAAAGGTATAAATAATCGACATTAGTAAAGGAATAAATGTGCAAAACCTGCTTTCGTTTTAGCCTTTTTAAAAGTCATATATTCTATCAGACAATTTCGGTCCATCGGGACCAACGTCTTCTGAATGGAACAAAGTTGAGTCACCAGTCCCTTTCCTCTCAAAGCGAAAGTATTAGCAGCACTTGCGGAATAATTAGATCAATTGTAAATCATTCCATGAAGAACGTCGCGAAACTAGAAGTAAGATGTAAACAGGGTTGTTCCCGTTACACTTTGAAAGTAACTCGTTATAGTTCAGTTATTTCTCTAAAATTGGAACTCGTTACAGTTACTAGTTACAATGTAGAAAATGTAACTAGTTACAGTTACTTTTGACTGGAAAGTAACTAGCTACAACTCAAAAGTAACTAGTTACCTCAACATGAATACATCTACGTATCAATCGGGGACAGTGACGTAACCAGCCTTGTAGGTGAGAGCCTGAGGACGAAGACGACCCCGAGGGGGTCCACCCTCTTCTAAGATTAAGTAATGGAAAAAGTGAAAGTACCGAACAATGGCGCAGATTGCACAGCTCTCCCGAGGGGTGGGATTCAGGGGACCGCAGTTGGACTCCAAGAAGGGTCCAGGGGCATTGCCCGGTGGGGCCTAGAGAGCGAAACCCCAGGAGTTCTTGGGATAATTTCATGTGTGAACACTGAATGAAGCATTTGACTACCTTTAAATCACATTTAATGTACAAAAAACGACCACAAAAGTCACAGATTGACTATTTTTTGTGATATAATACTCGGACCGTACAATTTGATGCACGCATGGGGTTGTGGGCGGGTAGGATGAATGATGATTGAGGTTGCCTTGGGATTTGGAACAACGAACAGCTGTTGCATTGGTAGAGGGCCAATTAGAGAATATGTATCTGCGATGTGTGTGCCTGGAGTTAGGCCCGTTTCATTTCAGTTGAATAATGATGGCCCCTGAAGACATTTGTACTAGTGTACAAGCTTACACCGGTTTCCTATAGTCCTTCTCATTTGATGTGTATGGAATTCTTATATACCCGTGGTGAGTGCGCGCAGAGCGCCCCGGAAAAAAGGAATTTTTAAGACATTTCACAATTCAATAGTAGAAGTGAACCATTTGAAGATTTAAGAAAGGTTAGGCCCCTTTTGCCCCAGATCAGGTGATGTACAACGTCAGTATCTTTTGAGAAAGCTTGGGGGGTCTTGGTCTGAGAAGGGAGTCGACTGGGCGGCCGCCTCCCCCACTAGTTACGACACTGGGTGGGAGCGGAGTGCTTCGTAACAGACAATTTTATTTTTGTATTGGCCCTCAATTCTATACTTTAATTTACAAAAACACTCATGGTCGGGAAGCATCGGGGACGGGGCCTGCAGGTCCTCCTCCGTGGAAAATTTTGAAACAAAAAATTGTTACATGCAATTTTCTGGCATCGAGCTTGGATGTATTGAAAACTGCACTCGTCGATACAGTTTCAGAATATGGATATTGTTACGATCTTATCTCAGGGCAGAGCTTGGTACATAATGAAGAGGAAGATGGGTGTGACTGCAGTGACAAAATGAGGTGATATGTGGTAACTTACTTTATCACACTGCATAAGAATTTAAGGAGGTTTCCTTAGCAAGGAAATGGAGTGTTAGTCGTTGGAACCTAAATTATAACCCTGCAAATGCCGACTTTGGAAACTGTATACACATACTTAACTACGATCTTATAACAACATTTAACTTTGTTTTCCCAAGTAACTGAAACTCAAGTTCAACCTCTTTCCACGCCTCAAGTCCAGCGATCGTCAAAATAAATGTACTTTGTGTCCGCTGTGGCTATTTGTAACGAGGAAGTAACGGGACCAAAATGTAACGCCGTTAAGTTACTCAGTCTGCACTGAATTGTAACTAGTTACTTGTTTCGTTACATGATTTCAAATGTAACTCGTTACGCTACTTCGTTACAGAAAAGTAACTCGTTACAGTAACGGCGTTACTTGTAATTCGTTACTTCCCAACCCTGGATGAAAATAATGTGCTTTTCCGAATTTGAAAAATCATTCTGCGAAAAAAGATCGAGAAAATAATTTTACCGAATTTTTATTGACTCCAACATTTGATCACTAAGGTCATGTGATTTATATACCCAGCGGTGTAAGTGAAATTTACCCCAGCTAAGAAAACACTGTCAAAACACTATTATGTAAAGAATTTTCAGCATTTCTACTTGTTCTATCTATGAAAGTCAGCTTTGGCCGGTCAATAATGATGTGTACGTAAACGTACATGTGCAGGGTTATTTACATTTGAAAGCAAACATACGACATACGTATACATATGTTCCAATGTACTCTTCTATTTTTTTTTGTCTGGAATGTATGGCATCTATCTATCTTGACATCGAGGGCTGAGATGCATTCACAAGCGGCACTCTTGGGAGATTGTTTTCGTCTTCCCGCTATGGTCGCTGAGAATGTCCAATAAAAATACGGTTGCCACACTTGGAAAAGGCACGAGCGAAACTTGCTCAAAATAATTCCCCTGTTATCAAGTGTAGGCGAAGCCGTTTCGTCTCGAGGGGAGCAAGCAAGTAATTGCTAGTCCCCAGGTATTCGCCACCCTTTCCTTAAGTTTGTCAATGTATTGATCAATATAACTCTTTCTGGCTACAATAATTGCCTCAACAGTTAGGAATGTATAGTGTCTAACAGAATCAGAATGAATAGTAAAACGAGATATCAGTTTCCTCAACCAAAACCTTTGCGTTGCTATCAACAACTGAAAGCTAGAGTATGCCCTCGGAAATGCAACGTGAGTCTAGTTTTTATGTTAATATCTTTGGAGCAAAACCCTTCTTTGGTAGCATCATGGAGCGACTACCTGGACTCCATAGTAGCACCAAGGAACTATTTCTGATTTTGTAATAACTGTTGTTTGGCCGGAGAAGGAAGTTATTGAACACAGCCATGTTTTTGCTTTTTATGGATTGCATTGTGGCTCACCTCTTGTCTATTGTTGTAATTTAAAAAAAAAACCTCCTGAGAGCATCTTTCAATTTAGTAAGTAAACGATTATTTGCATAACCCATTGCAATCTAAGGTATTGTTTACCTTGCTCTTGTATAGTAGATTGGGTTTTATGTTTGTCACTTGTCAGAGGTCAAGTTTTTGTTTTTGTTTAAAACACAGAGAGATGAAATAGTTGAGTGTAGAATCTATTATGGTTTTAATATTTTGCGATCAATTAAGAGCTTGGCAATAGTAGCAAGCATGCTAAAATGCTAGCAAACGTACAATTTCAAAACATTGTTTAATTGTAAGATCATATCACAAAATCGTAAAATGGAGTTGGGTGAAAAGATAATTTACGAAAAACGTTTTGAAAAAGTGAAGGAAGTTTATTTTGAATGTAACAAAGTGTGGTAAAAAGTTCCTCTTTTAATGTTTACTTAATATTTATGTGTGGGACCTATTAAGTTTCAGTTTAGGGCTAGAAATATTGATTACTCTTTTAAAAGACCACATTTGTTGGAATTAATTATACATAAGTACAGATTACATTACAAGGCTTAAGTTCGGTTGCTCTGTAATATACTGATACTTTAAGTTTACTTAACTTCCTCTCTAATGATTTAGTGGATAGAAAAGGGAGAGTCTTATCTTATTGTTCCTTCAGAGACGATTACAATAATGACTCTTGTCCATTCACAACTTATTTTGGTAATGTCTCCTTCGTAATTCACGCTTAAAATACAGAGTAAACAATGGTAGATGGAACGAAAATAGAACCTTTGAGAAGAATTTATAGAGGCCTTACATGTTGAGATTCATACTACAGAGAGTGCAAATCTCTCTCCGAGTTTGCGGGAAAATGGACGTAATGTTGGGTTGACCTGAATGCTCAAAAAGCAGGGCGAGAGGCTCTTCCTCGTACCAAGTGAAGTCCACGCGTAATTAACGGTCTTAGTGGGGCCCGGATTCAACGCCCCAGTTTAGTTACAGGACCGAAATCCAGAAAAAAATGGGGTAATGAAAAAATTGGGCTTATCAGGATAAAGCATTACCACTCTATAATTGGCATTATTGAGCACTGGACAAGTCAAAAGTTTTTAATTTTGCGTATTACTGAAGCTCGGACTTAAGGCCTATCAGTTTCATGCTGCAGTTGGTGGGGCGTTGGGAGCATAAACGGTAATAGAGGTTGTATGGGATTTCGAACGATTTCACTCAAAACTGTACTACAGAAACCTATCGGTTAGCTATAGTTAGATGGGGGTTTAACGACACACCAGCACGAATGTGTTATATAGTGTCAGCTAGATAAAAAATAGCCTGCTGTAAGCAGGCTATTGTTGAGTTCTATCAGCTACAAGTACAATTCTTAATATTTGCTTACCCCTAATGTTAATGTACAGTATACAGACGAAGTTTAATACAATACAATAGCCTGCCAACTTCCTAGCCAATCTCATTTCCGAGACAAAATAACCTCATGATAATTAATGCACACGTCATCAGCGTTGGTAAGGGGTGGAGTCAACATGAGAGACCGGTTCCTTGTTACAGCAGACCTTTTCGCTTGTATATACGTTATGTAATGCAGTACGGCTATAACTGTACAGTTACCGGCTTAGCTGCTACCGTGTACTTATATACATATACAGCTAGCAAGTAACGTTGTCTTCTTGTCCATGCGAGGGCCTCTATACAGGCCAGTTTGTACAAACCGGCAAGATCTGGGACAAGATACTACGCCTAACGTTAGGCTTTACTTTTCACTGCAAGGATTAGCTCGATTTTTAGCCCATACATGATAATTACATACCTTTGTAAGATGTCACCGTATCTTCAGAAGTATCCGTATATGTGCATCGTCGCAGGCCGGTTGATAGGCATGAATAGTCAGTACCGTGAACACCATGTGACCTTCTTATGAATAATAATCTATCCCGCATTTTGGGGATTCGTCTAAATGAAAACTGGACGTGTAAATGAAAAAGGGTTTGCAGACTCTGTATAAAATAGAATATATACAGGGGTGTATTATGATTTCTGAGAGAGCGCCATCTTTTGGAAGGCTGCTACAGATAAAAAAGGATAATGGTGGGGTGAAATCACCTAAAAGGAAAAAAGATTGGGCAAAATTCTACTAAAATGTCTAGACAAGTGGGAGTCATGTCAAAATTTCCTGTAAAGGTTACTTTCTTTGAGAAAGTCCAAAATGAGAGAAGGATCTGTGTGCTCAAACAACGTCTTCAGGTTTGGCACAGTGTAATACTTCTGACGAATATGGGAGTATTCATAGCAGTCATCGAGAATGTAACTGACGGTGACAGCACAATCAAAGGGAATACAGTATAATCTCTCTTTCCCGTGGAGCAAATAAGCATAGGTTAGGTAAGTGTGACCTATGCGAGCCCTAGTCAGTACCAAATTATCTCTCAGTTTTCTGGCCGGGCTGCGTTACCCACAGTCCCGACCGTTGGTTTGCCTTGGTACAATATGTTATCATGGAAAGAATCCCACAATTCCTGCCATTTTGATTTTATGTAGTCGTTGATCTTAGGACGATAATCAGTGTGGGGCAAGTGGAGGTTGGTAACGCCCATCTGTAGGGCTTCTTTAGCTAGAAGTTTAGTCACATATATCTCACAAAACCAACAGCTATCCCCCCATTTGCTATTCGCGTTAGTGAAGCTTTATCACAGGTGTTTATCAATCCTGACTTCGTAGCACAGATTACCTTCGCCATCACTCCTCCATGAAAGTTATTCGAACCAATTATTGACCTTAGTTTGAGAAAGTATCTAAAGAACTCAACAAATGAACTGGTATACCGTGTCAGCTTTAATGAACTGAGACTTAAGTACCGTCGTTATCATGCAATCTATACCGACGGTTCGAAAGCCACGAACAGGGTCGCAGCTGCAGCGACAGGCCCAGTGGCGTAACAAGGGGGACAGGGAGGGGCAGCAGCCCCTCCCTACACGGGTCAGGGGCGCAAAATGAAGAAAGACGAAAAAAGACAAATAGAGAAAAAGAAAGGAACAATCGCAAAGAATGAGAAAAAATGGAAAGAGGAGGAAAATGAAACTGAAAACATGTGTATTTTTAGCACCACTCTGCCTCCTGTGAATTATTAATTCCTGACAGCAAGAGCACTTAAGTTAAACTGAGGGTATGGTGGTGTTATATAGTATCAGCTAGATAAATAAGGGTAATGGAAGGGGTCGCGCATGCACCGGCTTGTTGAAACACTGCCACCAAATTAACATCTTTCGTTTAGTCACTGGTATAGCCGTATAGGGCATATTGCTTGAATGAATCGCATGAACTCAAATAGACACTGCACCAGCTGTCTTCGTCTCTTCGAGTCAATAGATTCTCGTAGGCCTATATGAATTCCTTGCTTAGTAAATTCTGTACGTTGACAATGATTGAGTTGCTCATATTCAGCCTTCAGAATTTAGGCAAGCATTTCAGTCTTTATAATCCAAGCATGTCGTGGATTCGAGTTTAGCTCGGGAGTTGGAAGCTGGAACTAATTTTGAGCAGGGGCGCCGGATGGGGAAAGGGGCCATAGCCCCCCGTCGGGGTATTTTTACAGTCTTGTCAGGGAGTCATAGTCGATACGATAAAGTATGCAGTCCTCGACGGCGAATAGTCGCTCCCACGGGGTTCATGTGTTTTGCTCTAAAGAGGAAAATTTCTCTATTAAGAACCCAGAATTTTCGGTGCGCTACGCGCAATAAAGAGTCACTTCAGTTTCTTCAGTAGTTCCATTCCACATAGCTAGATAGCACAAGTCCTGTTCACCTTACCAAGTAACATGTATCAGAGTACGCAGTTTATGTAGAGGTCGTGAATTTCATCCCATATCGCCATTAAACCTGGTTGCTGTTCTCTTGTGCGTGTCATGCGGTATACGGTCAGTTGGTGAGCTACTCACGGAGCAAAATTTGGTTATTCCATCGGGTTAAGCCCGATAGGGCCCAACTGCCCGGACAATTGACCCATATAAGCTTTAAATAAGTACAGATTCTTTTAGTGTAGGCTTACCCAAAACAAATTCGTGCGCTTCGAGCGCTTTGCAATTTCACAGTTTTTTTAGATTCTGGAAAAAACATTAAATCAGTGCGAAACTATGTTTCTTTACTATATACAAATTTTTATGCAATATATGCCCCGCAATGGCATGGTGTAGTACACAGATTTTCTTCAAATCCCCCTCAGTAACCCCTCGACGACATCGGGGCTCTCGGGGCGCACGTCGAGTCACTTGACCGACCCCCCCCCCCTGCAAACAACCCTTGGAACGCCACTGGACGGGCCGAGATGCATTCTTGCAAGTCAGACCGCCGAATGATTCATCAATATTTACTGCCGAACTCCAGGCACTTAAGATGGCATTCAATCTGATTGAAACCTCGCACAGCCACCAGTTCGCTGTGTTCACAGACTTACTATCCAGCCTTTTAGCACTTAAAGGCCATGAGCAAAAACACCCTTGTGTAATAGCTCTCCATGAAGCTTCCTCCAATTTGGTGAGACTACAGAAATCAGTTGTGCTTGCGTGGGTCCTGAGATACGTGGGCATACGCGGAAATGAAAGGGTAGACACACCAGCTAAAGAAACCTATGGAAGTGAGATGAGTCAAACAGGGCAAACTATGGGTGACCGATAACAACCGCTCCGAAAATTTTTTTAATACATCCTTGTAATGTTTATTTTCATTTTAAATGGCAAAAGTTATCCCATTTATTTCAATCTCCTTAGTTGCGATTTTTGATTATTACATGTGTTAGTAAAAGGACAAAATGATGGTTTCACCTAAACTTTGGTTTAAGGATACGAACTTTCTTGCCCATAAGGATTTGCGCCCCAGTATTGTATTGAGAGTCACATTACACGAGGTGATATCCCCCAACAATTGCTAGTAATTACACCACTAATTTGCTGAATGATACAGAGCTTTGTTGGAGCACTTTTTATTACCCTAGCCGAACTTTACTCAATAAATGAAAATAAAGTATAATATTTTCAAGTTGAATTATGGCATAGAAATTTCATTTTTGACTCAAAATAAAACATGGGGAAAGTCAAATTGAATTAACTTTTGACAATCAAGATGAGTTGTTTGATTAAAAATTCCTGTTGATGTATGAATGTACTATTTTAACTTTTGCACTCTATGACCGCTATAGGAAACTTAATCTGACGATGTCAAACTCACCAGAAATTTCAATTAACAGGACTTTAAAAGTTGAAAATACTACCACCAATCCAAGAAACATAATAATCCAAAGAATTTTGTAAGAATACTTTAATTGTAATTAGTTGCTTGATTGGCAACTGCTAACGTAGTTTAATCATCTTACTATCCTCTGTGTACGTCGTTAAGAGTTTCCCGTGGTTGTTGTGAAATTATGTAAATATCATTGAATGAATGATGAAAGTAAATGGAGGA
This sequence comes from Holothuria leucospilota, assembly GCA_029531755.1. Classification (NCBI taxonomy): domain Eukaryota; kingdom Metazoa; phylum Echinodermata; class Holothuroidea; order Aspidochirotida; family Holothuriidae; genus Holothuria; species Holothuria leucospilota. The sequence goes on along the minus strand of CM055973.1, from coordinate 22,010,209 downwards.
GAAGTGGAGTCATTAATGCTCAAAGTTTATGACTAAATAAAGAAGACCAATTTCTAGTTATTTACAACACGATCTTTAAGATTTTGTTGCATAAATGAACAATGCAAATAACGTTTACCTTGACGACTCCGTATTTGTCGAAAGAGCTCATTGCCAGCTAACAGCTGGAAAATGCGTTTTGACCGTTATGAAGGGTTCCATAGTGATGTCGGTTTGCCACCACTCAAGCAAACTGCATACCAGTTATTTTCAGTATGATTTCAAGATCAAGACCTGCAATCTTAGAAAAAAAGTTTTAAAATATTTTCAGTCATTGTTGTAGATATTGCATATTCGGCGATCATCACAACCCCTTCCCCACCCCCCCCCTCCGGTGCAGGAGACGGGGTTACTACCATGATATACCCCACTTAGTCAATAAAATGGTTGTATATGAAAACTTTTCCTAGCGCAGTCAGCACAGCATCTATATCATTCCCCCATTTTTTCGCTGCTTTGATTTTAATTTCAGATAATAGTGGTAGGTGCAAGCTCGTGTCAATCCAAATTTTAGCAGCTGGCTACTGAATCCTCCGGTAAGGCACACCTAAAACAGCAAACCTATCCGAATGCTTATAAATGTGGCTAAGGAACAGTAAAGTCTCCCTGACTTGTAGAAGAATGAAATTCACCCAGAGACGAGTGATTTTTTTATCGAGGAGAAATGACTACAATCCCTCTCTGTTCGGATTGATAATAAACTTTAAATGGTGAAAATGTCACTCAAGGAAAGGTGGAATGTCACCCTATAGCACAGAGTAATAATTGTAGTTACCTTTTAAGTAGAATTTCACTCCTGTATGTAAAGACTTATGACGAAGTAGTAGTGGATGTTTCCATAGCATGCAAAAAGAAGTTTGCCCTAATATATATTATACATCTTTCAATATGAATGGAAGCTTCAACATCACATTTCAGTACAAATTTTAACTTCAAGTGAAGAAAGTTGATGAATTCAAACTGGATCTACGAGTGATTGGCATTTGTTTCCTATCTCTTTTTCCAACTCTTCTAAATGAGTTCCATGCGGACACGTAAATTCTAACCTCTTGAGGCTAAGTGAGAACTCTCATAAACTTTCCAGTAATATAGCAGCCTCATCACAATTCAGCCTCCCTTAAAATGGTCAACTGTTATCTTCCTAATTTAACACATGTATATTTTGTGCACTGACTTACGATAACGATACTACAACCTCAAGCTAGTGTACAGGGACCCCAAGCTTTGTGAGCCACAAAAGTGTCTTTTGTGCCTTTTGGGTAATTAGATACCTAATAAAGCAGATAATCATTTAGACGATGAAGTTTTGCAATCAAAAGGCAGGGGCGCAAAGTTTGGTAGGTTCAGCTAAGAGCAATCTACTCTTCTTCATTTAAAGTCATACCATAAAAATGATTATTAAGTTTTGACTAAGTTTTAAATTGGAAATCGTCTGATAAGGCGCTGTTATTTATAGCTCTTTGATGTTTCTTCCACATTCATTTCAGAAACTTGTTGCCTCCAAAAGCGTACACTTTACAAGTCACTAGTTACTTAAAAGGTTATAGATTTCATAGTTTCATGTGCCTAAACACCCGATCCTCATGGCTTATATTAGGTAAATAGTTAATTGGAGGCAGGAGATTTCGAGTACTCCACGTGGTACAGTGGTAAAGAGTATAGACTCTTAATACCCTGTTCCAGGGTTCTTGGTTCGATTCCCCTCAAAGACTATTGTAGTTTTTAGGGCTATTCTTAGTGATAGGGTTAGGTGAAAGAGTCGTGATTTTTAATGTCTTTCGTGCTACGATGCTAGTAGCATATCTAAGTTACAACTGGAAAGGGTTTCCACCATGAACAGTTCTAAGTGTACATGCTATGAACATTGGTTGGCCTAAAACCTGCCTCAAACTTGCCAGGCTTAAAAGTAGTTAACTGCCAATGATATCATTTATTTTTATTGCAATTTACGTTTCTTATACGTAAGTTTATGAAATTCGAGTTATGTACAGATATTTATTGGAAATAAACGGAATAACGTTAATTGGAATTTGGACGGCTGTTGATAAAAACGTTTGAGACAAGGATAAGTGATCTTCGATGCCATCAAATATGCTCTTTAGTCTATGTACAGAGTTTGGTCATTATTAAGTTGTAATTCTGTAGAGTACTTTGTGTATTGTTCTTGATTTACATAATACTTTATGATGAAAGCCTTCGATGAATCACTTTTTAAATATTTGTTCTCATAGCTCTCCCTCTCATAACTTTATCCCTCATCTAAATGGTTTCCACCTGAAAAGTGAAAGAGTTTCCAACATATTTAAAAATCGTTTAAGTGCGGTAACTGTAACAAGAATGAATTAAAAACATGAAGTCATTTTAATTGACATTTAAAAATCACCATTTTTGATTATTCATAACACCTACAAACTGACAGCAAAAATTTTGTTCATAAGTGTCACTTATTAGGTAAGTTTCATACCCCTATCGCAATTAACGTATCACAAAATAAGTGACCATTTCAAGGAAGACACTAGGACATTGTTGGATGCTATCTGTATAATGAAATTAAAGGGTCATGAAGAAAATTAGGTAGAACAAATTAATCCTTGAAGTGTAACACAACTAATTAACCGGTTGCCTTCCTCGACAGAAGTGCCGGCACAATTGCATCTATTTTGATACATGCTCTTACCCTTCAAAATGCATGGGTAGTGATCGAGTATTTTTGATTGGTTGGACCAGGGAGCTGTTCAGTAACAGCTCCCTGTTCCAACTTACATTCAGTGCACTTTACATATTGAAAAACCTGAGACTCAAACAGGAATTGTTAACTCACAACCGGTTTTGATTTGTGAAAGCATGTGATATCTCCCCGAATGATATTATTGAACGATACTTTCTTAACCCTTTTAAATCATATGTAACCAAAAGTGGATCAAGAATTCCGAAATTTGTATCTTAGCAAATATTAAACCTAATGTTTATGAAAATCTGGAGGGGATGTTTGCAAAGGCTACTCCCTTGGGGAGGTGATGTATCCCCATCCTTCAGGATTTCCGTCTATGGGAGTATGAATTATTTTCTCGCATACCAAGGAACAGTTTCAATGATCAAGGAACGTTCTTATGCGTGGTTTTAGGAATACTTATATTTGATCCTAGTGCGCATTGCAGTACGGTACAGACAAATGTAAACTTAATGCAAAAGTATTCACTTGCCGTCTGTTTGGTTTCAAATACCTCGTCTGCGACTCCTACATCATACTACCCTATGTCTGATTTGAGGACATTTTTACTTGACTTTTTCCCTTTTATAAAATTTCATGTTAGTAGAGCCAAATGAAAAGGGTCCTACTGCCTACTGTTCCATCGCGTTCTACAAGGAGCTTTCATTGACCATTCAGCACAAAGCTGGGTATGTTGACAGTTGACCCCAATTTGTAAGAAATATATATGCCCTACCAACAAGGTTTTCAATACCCAGCAGAAAATTTACTTAGAAATCTTTTGTTTCAAACTCAATTAAAAAATTATTTGTAATGAAAGGATTTCAAATGGTTTTTGCCAAGCTGAAAAAGGGCTCTCTAAGGTCTGCTTTATAAGAATGGAAATTATGTTCTTCCCCTTGTCTACTTTCCATCACCCAAAGAGAACCCTTTAAATTTAAATTCATTTTCCAATGGATTCCATTTGAACCCGGGGAGTATTCGACAGGGTTTCCACCAAAAGGGTCTCAATGGGAATTTTGGATGGGTAAATTGTACATTTCGTAAATAGCAGAGCTATTTCCATTTATTCACTTGACCACAAACTGATCTGTAGACCACTTTCATTGCTAATTTTATTACTTCCTTTAAAAATGCGTACTTCATGAAAAGTGTCATAGCACGCTAAATTAGGTAACACTCAATTTTATTTCTAAAATCTCACGCACTTTTATGAATTCAATGCTTTCTTCAGTGTAACTAAATCCGCATGGGAACTCACTATTACTTTCGGTTCCTTAACTTCCGCAGAAGAGAGGTAAAACTATTGTTTTTCGGTAGCTACAATTGAAACTTTCTTCCAGGTAACTAACACACAGACTAGGTATTTTTCATTCACTTTCTGTAAAAATTTGCTAAAAAAGAAGAAAGTAAAACGTAATACTCAGCAGGTTTGTCATCAACTCTTTTCTTCACGCATCGGCAATAAGTATCCACGAGGGTCAGTTTTATCGACATTTCATTTCTGTGCTGTCAAAGAGTACAATTACTGTTTAAATCGTCGACAACTCCTTCTCTATAAAAGAAAGATGAATACAATGATGAAAATGGTGAAGACATTGTCTCTTGTCGTTTTGATATTTGGGAAAGATAAGGTGTTTTCCCAAGACTGTTGTGTAGCTGATCAGTTTTCCATAGGATTGGGTAAGTTTCGTTCTACGCTATTGTTCTACATTTTGATCTTCCATTCTAAGAGTGATTGGTAAAAAATGTTTTTATAAAGTCATAGTCTCTTTTGAGGACTCAGTATCCCATTTGTTCTCAGAGAAAACATTACATGAACAAATGAGTTATCTAGAACGATAATACCGGAAAGCGTTATTGCCAGTTACAATTTTCAAAGCATTGTGATATTTTTAAAGATGGAGGGTTTTTTATGAGTTAAACTTCCAACAATGTAGCAGTTCTAAATTCGACTCAAGATATAAGGGTCTGGAGTGTTTGTCTTATACTTCTAGTTTTCTAGATGTTTTAACTATGTTAAAGTGAAGTGTGCAAATGGTCACAAAAAGTCTTTTGACGTTTACACATTTGCTCACTTGAAATTTTATTTTAGTCTACCTCAGTTGCAACAGAAGAGTTACAATTCAGAAAACTACCTCCACATGTACTTTCAACAACATAGAAAAATATCAAGGAAATGAAAAGTAATGTCACTTAATTCTACCCAGAGAACTTCACAAATTCCTTTTCGTAGACTACATTCCTGAATAAGAGCATTAAAATGACAATTAGTGTTTTTCAAAGGCTTTTTGCAGTAAACATCTAGTCGTACAGCCACTGTGCTGGTAACTATATATGCCTTCTCGTTTGAGACTGATACACATAATGTCTCAGGCTATCCAGAGACTGACATTTGTCTACGGGGAACGAGGGCTAATTGATTTTATCAGTGTTATCCATGGCCTTCCCCATCCAAAATATGCAATGACCTCGATCGAAAACATCGAAACAATGTCATGACACAACTTTCTATGGTTGCAACCCCCTTTTTTACTACGGAAGACTAAGACCATCGATAATTGTGCACCATTTTTTGTGTGAGCTATACATTAAGCCTTTCACTTAACCTCCCAATACTCAATAGAATGAGCTTAACCTTTGACCTCTGAGGTTCCACTAGCAGCGACACTCACTTGGCTAACACTAGCCACCACACACCAAATCATATACATGGCCATACCACACAGGATAAACTGGAAAAGGTCAGCAACAACAATATCATTAGCCAAACACTAAGCATCTTACACAAAATACAAATTCAGCCAATACTTCATACTGTACTACATCGTTGCGAGTTCATACGGATACAGTATAACTTTCATGGGCTTTTCAGTACAATGAATTTCAAAGAACACGATGCATATAAGGGTCCACGCGGGGGACGCGACACGGAGGAGGTATACCTTTGTAGTAGATTCTGGTTTCTCTCTGATCTACGTCATCGAGAATATCTAGGCACATTACGTCTCTACCTTCCGAGGAGCAAGAACAGCTCAGTGTAGGTACGGTAGGCTTCCTCGCATTGACAGTGACAGTCTCAGTCCTTGCGAGGCTCACACTCATACGACAATACTGTGATATAGCCCTGGGTTCAATGGAAGTCCATGAACCACTTTGCCAGATCCACTTGCAAGGGGTCTATGTCAGGTTTCAACATAAATGGATACAATTTCAGGAAACAGAAAAAGTTTAGTTAGCTTCTTTTAACATATCAAACCGGAAGCAAATTTGTAAAGGATGACGACAACAGAAATTTATTCACGCTGGAGTCGAGGATAAAGTGAGCACTGGCCAGGTGCTTCTCCAAGACTGACTCACCTCAGGGGTTCAGTGTCTCAAGAGAAAGGACCGATAGTTGAATCGGGTATCACTCAGTCCAGAATACAGCATTCACTTTTTGATGGAGAAAACAGCTTCTAACTTTTAAAATAGAGGGCAGCATTCAACAATACTGTTTCTTAAAACTTGTATCCTTACATAGTTTCATTAATGAAATGTTTCAATTCACACTTGACGAAAACATCTCATCAAAAGGATTTGAAGAACGCACAGCACCATGATACATATAGTACAGTGCCTTTACGATAACCTAAAGATAATAGTACTATTTGTCTATAAACAATCTTAATTTAGGTTGACAGATTGCTAGCTATTGTTTGTGCTGTTAATCTTCCAAGGATTTGAAAATTCCTGATGCACAGTGTTTGCAAATAGTTATACTCAGAGCACAATCAGTGGTCTGCGGTTACATATTTGTTTTTAAAATGGCAATATGAGGTATGCTTGTACGGATTTTCACCAGGAGCTCATCTTAGGTTATGTAGTATGTAATTAAGTACAACTAAAAGATGCAACACTTTTATGAACCTGCCGCAAGGAACCTTTTCGTTGATCACTTAGCCAATGGAGTGTAAACCTTGAACAAAATGGTTGAAATTTGAAGTTGAACAAACTGTCGGTACCGATAGGACAGCCTATGTTTAATAACTGCAAAAGGCCTCAAGGAAGGCATGGTTGTGCATTAAAGCTAGGCCTACAGCCAGTGCATAATATGATCCACTACACCTACCTTCGGTCTACATGTCTGATAAAACAGTCTGTTATTTTCTCTTTGAGATAATAGTTCACCTCTTATACCAAAATCTGCAACGCGTGCTCTTGGTCTCGTCAGACTAACGATACCGTCTGCTCTGTGGGTGGGCAGACTTGACTTTTGGCCTACATTTGACCTTTGCTCTAGACCCTTAGCAACCAATAAAAACTATTGTATAATTTGTGTACTTGTTCTCTACATACCATGAGATTTGATTGTTTTCTACATCATACAAATAATAGAAAACCAGTTTTTTGAACAAGTTTGAAGTTTTCATGTTCAGGTACCTACCCAACAACTGTGAGTTTGCTCGGGCCTAGGAGAAGGTGGAGGAATTTGCAACACACTTTTCCTAAAAATTTAGTCCAATTTGACCTTTCATCTACTCGAACCTGAGGGACAAAAAAAGCATTATTATTAAATTTTTCTTATAGTTTTCTCTCTGTTAATTCATGAATTTCTGCAACCTACTGAGCCACAAGCAAAAATACTAATTTGTAGGTTGTTTCAGCTATGAGCTCTGACCTTTGACTAACTACGTCATAACTACGCATGGCACAGTTTTTAGCTAGGAGCCTACCCACAGGGGCAAAGCTGTACAAGCATCAAAATATCACCAGAGAAACTCTGAATATTATTCGATCGTCCAAGGAAGCTAGTAAAGGTTCGAGGGACGGAGTTATATCATCACTGGGTTTTTTCAGCGTGATCCGATCTTGCTACCACATTCTGTATGTGTTGCAGTGCCTTGAGTCGAGAATCTGAAAGATCAAAGAAAGCTAAGACAGGTATCCACTCCCAAAGATGAAAATCATAAAGAAGTGTTTTGATAGCCTTCTGATACAAGTAATTTCTTATTTTTCCGATTTTAGGAAGACTAAGAGATACCGCACGGCAAACATGGTTGAAATGGTGATCCTTTGTTACCTTACAGTCAAAGTTCCTCGAAATTCTCGCTTTGGGTAGGTTCAATATAGGTGATGCCGATCTGCAGTGATGGAATAGTATTCAATTCTATTCCGTTTTCTTCTTCAATACCATGTCAAACATTCTCTCTTCATGTAACAGTTAATGTGGTACGTTTATTCTCTTCTGCTTTGTTGTGATTATGCAACAAAAAAATGGTGACTACTAGTGAAGGGAAATTCCTTTCGTCTTTCACCCGTTTTAAAACGATAAACATTTTGAAAGATTTTTGTCCTCTACCGGATAAAAAAGCATTAATAACTTAGACTTATCTTCCTGGCAGACCGATTTTTGTCAAAGGGTCTCAAAGCACAGCCTGAATGCTAGGTTTACTAGGAAAATGACGCCTTAAATGAAAATTGTCACGGAACTTGGGGACTTCAGTAACACATTCCAATTTTTACTGATGCTGAAGTTCCTGCATGCATTTTTATCACAAGGAAAGGGACATGAGTGTGAAGGGATTCATCTAAAAGAGGGAAAGGGACATTAAGCCCACGTTGAAATAAAGGGGAGGGGTAAACGTATGGTGTTTCCCCTTATTTTACAGGACTAGAACACCTAATATATTAAACATCAAACTTATTCAGTAAAGTATCATACTTTTACAATGAATGTACTGTACTTCAGAAAGTACACAAAATGTGGCATCAAATTGCCTCTAACTGTCTAAGTTAAATGAAATAACCACAAAATTTTCCAAGAGGGTAGGGCCTACAGGCACCGTAATGGACGACAAACGTTGGAGAAAATTTTCATACGAACTGCCAGCAGCAGATGGAAACGTACATTGCATTGTAATGAGGATCGGACCGTGTAAGAAAGTTGTGTAACTCACAAGCTCTCACAACAGGTGTGAATATCCTCGTACAGTATCTCCTGTTCTCTATTGTAACATTGTGTGGCTGTTCTGAGTGTAATAGCTAGCAATATTGCACATCTTAGGTAACAATGCTTTCAATGGATTTGGTGCAGAGCAGACCATTTGAGCCGAGTACACACAAATAGCAACTCCCTGGTACACCGTAAATGGCCCAAGTGGTCTGTTCTTCACAGGGAGTTGCTATTTGACAAATATCCAGGGACTTTTCAAATAGCAACTCCCTGGATTTACTAAACCGAAGTCTACATTGTAGTTCGTAGGCAACACACGCCATGCCAGAGTCAGTCTAAGATTTCACCAGGGAGGTGTTATATTAGCTGGAGATACAATGGCAAAATTTTAATTTATGCTAATCCGATTTGATCCACTTCAGTGCGTCGAGAACATCCCATAATCAGGGATCATTGCATTAAACGGTATTGAACTCCTTTGTGTGGTACCTTGGCACACTCATCCTCGCCAAATCCATCCTAGATCCCAGAGGGACTTGACAGGCAACAAAGCTTTGATGTCTTGCTCGTTTCCGACAGTCAGGAGAAACTAATGTACTAGAATACAAAACGACTGTTTGTTGCCACCAAAAAAAAAAAAAAAAAAAGGTATGCGCAGTAGACGAACACTATCACACTATGCAAGTAAATAAAAGGGGGCATGAGTCTAAATTTTAATGATTGATTTTGAGCGATTCTTGCCTATCCTTGCAAAATGTAGAATGCTTGTTCTTGTTGAACATGTGACTAAGACAACAACTGGTAATTTGTCAAAAGCGTCGAAATGCTTCGAAACTATCAAATTAATTTGCAACTCAAGCGACTGGCAAGGGTAACGGAATGGGTTAAATGTTCAGACGTGCCTTCTAATTATGTAGCAGACGACATAATCGTGTGAAATTGCTTATTTGTTAAGAACGATAAAGCTTATTGAATTATATTTATCAACTAGTAGAGGGTGAAGAGAATTTCTCCGGCGATGTTTTTCCATCTAATACCACCTCCTTGGTATCAATATGGAGCTTAATCACTAGCCGCATTACTACAGTACTAAACTATGTATGAAGAATCATCGTACTGTGCCTCGATTGGACTAGAAGTCTAAAACGTATGAAATAAACTTACAGGCTCCTGTATGTTTGTTAAGGCATTGAATATGGCGCTGGAGCTTCAGAAGTTTTTCTCGAACTTCTCTCAGGCTTTAGCCTGGCTAATATGGAGGGGCTGGGCTCAATCAGGTGTATTGCGTGTTGTTAGGATAAATAGTCAGTTTTACTGTACGTGGAAACCTTTGCAGACTAGACGCCATATGAACACTCGTTCAACTAATTTACAGCGCCTAGTCTTCGCGTTCAATTGTTGAGAAACGCTAGCCAAGGTCAAGCATGACTGAATGTCAAACCTTACCTTGCCAACTTTACAAAGTGTTTGGAGGTACTGTAGATATTCTGCTTCTGAGTTAATTATTTACAGCTTTCCTGATCTATAGTAGTAAGGTAAACCTACAAGTAAACTCAATTATTTTCTCAAGTAAAATTTATTATAAGTGTAGAAAAAATTTTTAGCAGAATTTGATACTTCATTGTAGAAAAGTAAGGTATTTGCTAAGTTGAGACTACCGTATCACATCTGACCTTTGACCTGTCATTGTAAATGTCTGTCAGGCATAAATTCACATAACCCTGTACCCGTTTTCCAAGTCTGGGTGCAATAGCAGTTTTAGTTTTAGAGGAGAACATGGCACAAGTTTGATCTTAAAATTGCCATTTGACATTGTCACTTTAGACCCAAGGGGCCAAATTTTAAGTTTTGGAAAGTAACTGTCTGCTTGAAAGCTATGCAAAAAGTTATGCCCACTTACTGTTTCATGTATTTGTTATAGCCAAATTTGAAAACGGCTTGTCCTGACATTTGACCCCCGACCTTTGACCTTTCATGCTGAGGACCTGGAATGCCCAAAAATTCTAAGAGTATGCACCCACCTACCAAGTTTAAGCTCAACCTTGCTCATAGTTTTGGAGAAGGTTGCAACGCACTTTTCAGCAAAATACCAATTGACCTCCTGACCCTGTGACCATTGACCTCATAATAATTGAAAGAGGCTAAAAATGTTGTTTTGATTACATCAAATATGTCTGTTAGGGTATATATTGCTGCTTGATTCTTAAACGTTGTTGTAGAAGAAATGTTTGAAACCGAAAATTTGACTCATATTTGGTGATCTTTGACCTTTACAGTGCTGTAATCTCCAGTTTTTACTCCTAGGCATGTACCACCTAGGTTTCAAGTCTTTTTAATAATCAGTGTAAAAGCAGTTTTTGACAAAAGCAACCGCCCACACACGTTTTCAACAGACTGTTCAAAATGACCAAAAATTATATATACTTTTTAAATTACATATTTATCAATCGCTAAATTCGGACCTTTTACTGCAATAGAAAGAACACAAGATGATGTTTCCTTTTAAGGGTAAGGTACGTAAACATTCTTTAAGGTGACAAAAATAACAGAGTAGTTTTTTAGTACTTAAGGAATCATAATATGAAAACAACATTAGACACGTTCATGGTAATGTCTTTGTTTGAAGTGATATTGATATGTAAAATAAAAGGAAGATGAGTACATCTGCATGGCACCTGAAATGTGTTAAATCGTAAATTATTTTGTTACATATTACATAATAAGATGGTGGACGATGATAAATCATTTCGCAAAATCTTCCTATGCCAAAACTTTTCAAGAGCTGTTATCAATACCAATTTGGCACTCATTCAAGCATTTGTCAATAGCCCTAAAGGTTGCCATTTGATGGCAGTTTATCTCAGATTAAATTGAAAGGTGATCTAACCTTCAATGACCATACGTAATTTGATCCCTTTTTGCCAGTACTAACTACAGGGCAGGATTTGTTGTTTGTTGTAATGTAAACCCCACAGTGCTGGGCTACTGTTGTACCAGAATAGTCATCAAAGTTTTTAACAAAGCTGCTGCTCAATGGAGCAGCTAATTGAAGTAATAACCAGTGGTTGGTTCTTTAATTGGGAACCGCAGTTTTCTCCTAAAAACTGCGGTAGCTATGACTGATTCAAGCAAAGGCAAATTTTGCCTAATGTATTTCAAATGAAAGTAAGAGAGAATAGAAAGTTATATAAAAGGAAGTGTCAAATACATCGATGACCATCACTTTGCTGCAATAGTATACGAAAATATATTCATCGTATGCTCCACTGACTAAACAAAGAAAGGCAATGTTTGGTTTCTTTCTTCATTGGAACTTGGAGCAGATATGGTGGCTTCCAACGACTGTTGGGTACCTGATCTTTCTGCGTACCGTTCGTAAGTTCAACCCTGTGTAATAGTTTTCGCTATTTGGCTTCCATGATAAATTATATTGAGATTTCGGCATGTTTACGTATTCCTCTGGTCCTCTTTGAAGACTTAGTAACCTGTCACAAACGCGTATCTTACCTGTGTGCCAAAATAGCATTCACAACCAAATTGACACAGTCCGTTACATATCCAATAATAACACAATCATGCGTCAGTGGACAACACGTCTAAAGGAAATTTCTGGTCACATATTCGAGGAAAGAATACATCATCACATACCCTCTAAGTCTTGTGGTAACATTTTGCCTGCTAGTAAACGTTTCAATGCTTCCAGGTATTTCCCAATATCTTCTGTCCTTTGGATGGATTCAAGGATGTTGTCGTGAAGTGGATAAGTCTTCTCAATAATGTTTTGGTTTCTCTAACGTTGCCTTATATGTCTTTTCTTTAAAAGTTTTAATATTTCATTTAGTAACATTGCCTGAAGAAGTTTCTGCGTGATAAAGAAATACGGATATTATTATAATATGCAGATAGAAGACTCTGAAGATCTGCGTCAATGTGCTTTGGTCTTGGAAAATGGCATTTTGTTAACTTTTTTTAAAGTCAAGATGACAAAAAATCAACTCACAAGTTGTGGTATTTAATACAGAATCTTTCACTACTCCTTTAAGTTAGCAGATGTGGTAATTATTTTGAAATATTTATAATGCATACAAAAAATATTGGCATTAATTTAAATATTGGTCAATTAAACTTTTTGAACACTAATAACCTGCCTGCCTGCTTGTATATCCATCACAGAGCTACAAAGTGTCATGGACTTATTTGTAAAACACTTCAACATGAAAAGGCAAAAAGATGATGTACTCATTTAACCTTGTAATGTACATATATGGGACAAAAAGTATTACCTTGACGCTATAAATTTTACAGACGTATGTAACTCAAAATGTCTGCGGAAGACACCTGCTGACTGCTGCAAACGTTTGATATTTAGTGTGCTTATTTGGCTTTTACACCTAATGTGCATATTGCGAAACACTCATTTTATGTCTACAGATGTGTCCTACTTCAACTTTCTTTATCGTCTTTATCAATGATAATGAAGAAACTACAGAGGGATCATTCTTCTTCAAGTCTGTTGAATCATGTAGAGTGTTACCAGAAAAAAATCACCTTAAACTGAAACAATTTTAACTACCATCAATAAATGCTCACAAAACACAGAGGTTGTTTGGTGCGTATTTTAAACTCAATAAAAATTAGTTATCGAAGATTTCGAGGCTAAGTGTCAGAAAAGCGGCTTTTCTTCTGCCATAATGAACCCGCTTGCATGACATTACATTTGAATGTGGAACATGATTTCCTTTGCGTGAGAAGATTTTTTGGCACTTGGTTGATGAAGATGATGAAAGATAACCAACGTTATAAAATGTGGATAAAGTGACTATTAAAACTTTTCTTTCAGCTAAAAGTGTGCACTGGATCTTCAACTCTAGTCGAAGCCATCTTACTCGTGTCAGAGGCCATGCAGCGATGGATTATACTGGTCATCGTTATGCTTTAAATTATATAGGGGAAGACTTTGGTGAAAAGCGATCATGGAAAACGAGTATTATTAAACTGTACAATAAGGTATATTAGAAATTCATCAAGTCTATGTATACCCTTACTCAAAATCTATATCTGGATTCGTATCTGGATATATCTGGCTAATATAAAGTTTTATATGGCCATATTAAGCCAGATATGAAACCAGATATAAGTATCTTGATATGTTATATCAAGTTTCAAATGGCCATATCAAGCCAGATATAACTTGAACAATAACCATGCCAGATAGACATATCAATTTTCATAAGGCCATTCAAAGGCTTATATAACTTGATGGAAAAAATGCCAGAAATATATCTAAAGTTTTATATGGCTATATCATGCCAGATATAACTTGATAGATGATCATTCCAGATATGCATATCAATTTTCAAATGGCCATATCAAGGCTGATATAACTTGATAAATGACCATGCCAGATATACATATCAATTTTCATAAAGCCATATAAAGCATTATATAACTCGATGAAAAAAAATGCCAGAAATATATATCAAGTTTTATATGGCCATATTGTGCCAGACATAACTTGATAGACAACCATTCCGGATATGCATATCAATTTTGAAATGGCCATTTCAAGTCAGATATAACATGCCAGCTGACCATGCCAGATATACATATCAATTTTTATAAGGCCGTATCAAACCAGAAATTTACCTGGTAACCCACCATGCCAGATAGACATATCAAGTTTTATATCTCCATATCAAGCCCGATATCACTTGAGACAAGATCATGCCAGATATACATATCTAGTTTTATATAGCCATATCAGGCCAGACATCACTTGAAAAAATGAACCTGATATGCAAATCAAGTTTTATATGGCCATATTCAGCCTTATATGATTTCATTACAGAACATGTCACATATGGATATCAACCTTTACATGGCCATATCAAGCCAGATATATCATGATAACATACAATGCCAGATATACATATAAAGTTTGATATGGCCATGTCATGTCAGATAAAACTTGACTAAAGACAGTAATAGATGTACAATACAAGTTTTATAAGTTCATATAAATTAATACTTTTGCGTTTATTTTTATTGTCCTACGTTAAGACAACTTTGTGATGTAGTAGAACGTACCTGCCTACAGACGTCATCAAATGCATACACTTTTATTCAATATAACAGTCTGTTTAACTAAAATATGCAAATGATCTATTAATGTGGGCGGAGTCAAAAATTGTGCCCTGATTTTTATTTTTCATTATTTAGGAAGTAAAATATGAGATATTTATCAAACTTTCAACACGATTTACATTGAAATATGCACTATAGTGTGTTTGAAAAAAAAAACGATGCTTTGAAAGCATGTAGAAGTACAAATTTCAAAGCTTTTTTTATTGTTCACTATTACGATAGTTGACAAATTTCTGTACTTAAGTCACCCAAGTATGAGAGTAAACTTTGTTAAAGGTATTCAGAGAGCTCCCTTAAATACTTGCTATGAGGGCTCCTGATTCTTTAGGTAAGGTGTGCATTTTATGTTAAGCTGTAACCCAGCATTGGTGCAGGTATGGACCATGTTTTCACCACATATCTGTTCCACAAAACATGAGCGGACCAGGTGAGATCCACATTTGGTGCATATAAAATTTCATATGACACATATATGGATTTTCACTTATATCAAGCTATATCTGTCCCATATAAAAATTGAGCCATATACAATTTTATATGAGCCATATATGGCCTTTATGTTATATCAAGTTCAATTTTTGTTAAAGCCAGATACAAATCCCATATCTGGACCAGATATGGGCCATATATAAATTCCCTATGTGGCACATATATGGATTTGCCATATATGGGGCATATACAGATTTGCCATATATGTACCATATCTGTCCCATATAAAAATTGAGCCATATACAATTTTATATGGGCCATATATGGCTTTATGTTATATCAAGTTATATCTGCCCAATTTTGTTAAAGCCAGATACAAATCCCACATCTGGTTTAGATATGGGCCAGATATAAATTTCCATATATGGATTTCGAGTAAGGGTATACACATTCTACACTACATATTATACCACTGGCTAGTCTCGTAGAACATAGGGTGCCATACTGTATATATATATATATATATATATATATATATATATATATATATATATATATATATATATATAAAGTCCATTAAAATATTAAATAGGGCTAAAAGTTTGTGGAAAACTCCACGTTTCGGGTTAAGTCTTTATCAGGTGGCAAAAATGTAACTGATCGTAGGACACGGCCAAACGTGCCAAATACGAAACAATAAAACTGGGGACGACCAACCGGCCAGGAAACCAGGTTGGTGTAAAGTGGTTTACACAAGTACCAACAAGACAAGTCTTACGTTCAATCCATGCAAGCAGAGGGTTTTAAGGTTCATGATGAGACGGTTTTCGGCACTTAAGCGACCACGGTCAGGACCTCGACACGAGATGGCCTCTGTAACCATCAAGTCACGAATCGAGCAGGCTGACGGGGGATTGAAGTGCCATATGTGGCCACAGGGAACCCTGGAAAGTTATGTTTGATCGATCTCAGGTGCTCAGTGACTCGGTCGGCAAGGCGGCGTTTGGTTTCTCCCACATATAATGTATTTCAGGGTTTACATACGAGGACGTACACAACCTTTGCAGACGTACAGTTAAAGTGCTGGTTGATATTAAACCGGTTGTTGTTAGGACGCACTATGGTGAGGATTTTGTCATTGCTGATCACCGCGAAAGTATAGCATCTCCCACGGTTGAAAGGAAATTTCACGGGGAGTTTACGGCACTACGGTCTAAAGCTGGGAGGCACGACCCAAGTTGTTTTTAGATGTTGTTTTCATATCTAATGCAGGGATGGGGGCTCGGAAAAATGGACGTATATGGAGGAGTTATGACAGAGGGTCTCTACATTTTTGTAAAAAGCTCGTAAAATGGGATAGGATAGGACCAATGGATACGTTTGGTGGGAGTGAAGTAGGCTTTGGGGGCAAGCGCAGAGGCTCTATCGGTTTCTTGTATGCGGTGTAGGGCATTTGAGAGCACCGTGACTCTGCGTGGGTACTGGCGTTTGTCAAATAGCCTCAATAGCTCAGTGGTCCAGAGCATACGCATGGTAGGCGGGAGGTGGCTTGTTCGAGTCCTGCTTGAGTGAGGTTAAGTTTTCCATTTAGTATAAGGCAAGTGCATGTGTTAGAGGTAAAATGGCCAAAGGTCTCTATGTGACTATTCAATATAGCATTGACACACTCATTCGTATAAGGAAGAACTTAGCCCAGAGCAGGACTCGAACCAGGGACCTTCCTTGTACCGTTCAGAATTCTTTTACCCAGGAGCCACTGGGCTCAGTGGTAAGAGAATTCTGCACGGTAATTTTAAAAAAGAGGAAGGTTTTCACACTTTCTAAAATCAACCCGAAGTTTGCTACAGAATTATTACGTAATTATCAAAAGTTGATAAACTAGTTTCGTGTCATATAGATCAAAATAATACGCCCGTTGACCTATGATAGTTTGAGAAGGAAGGAGAAGAAGCGAGCTATTCCCTCCTCCCAACCCTGTGGTTGTAGCCTCTTTTCGGACTCTAGGTGGTAACGGTGTTGAACAATATTACCTTATAGCTACAGCCCATGTCTCTGCGGTTTTAATGATCAGGGTCTTCCTAAATCCAAGAAAAAACAGAATTACTTTCTACAATAAATGCTGTTAAAATGCCGTTATCATAGCTGGGAGCTATCTTCTAGAATCTAATATGCTATTAGTTTTCATCTCTATATTTTCAGAGCAACACCCTCCTTTGGTTGGCTCATGGAACTATTTCTGTATGGGCAATAGCTCCTGCATAGCCAAAGAAAGAAGTTATCGAAGATAGCCTAAAGCTTGTCCAACAGCTTGCGAGCTACTGCTATCCCTTGCAGGCGACTGCGATCTTGAGAAACTCGTCTAGTGGGAGAGTGTTTGCTCCCTATTGGTTGTAAACACTCGCAAGGGGTCGTTGCTTCCACGAAGCTCTATTACAAGGAGTCGCAATAGATCCCAGGTTGGCCCGACTCAAGGATTTCCAAGGAAATGTAGTGAATCGCGAGAGTGAAGAGTACAAATATATGTATAGGGAACTCAATGACCTTTTCCATAAGGGATTTCCATGATGTTGACATCATGGGAATCCCTTTATGGAAAAGTTCATCGAGTCTAGTATACTGAGTTGCCAGGAGCGGGGTTCTCTTAATTGCAAGGCTGTGTGAACTGCAGGAGCAGGACTGATGCCAGAAATTCCTCTACAGGGAGAGCTAAAAGTTGCTCCACGAGGGGTGGATCTACGATATCTTCACAACAGTTGTTACTGTAACTAATATGTCAGGGCACAGTATAATATCTTACAAATCAAGACTTAACATTTGAATGACGTCATAACATATAATGTACAATACACAAACTTAATGGACCGATTTATGTACTGGTTTCGTGTTTGTGGGGGAATTCACCTTGTGGATTTGCACAAGAGCTCTGAATTACTTAAAGTTTTAAGAATATTTTGTAATGGCACTTGGTCAGGTGGTTACCTCAGGCAAATTTTCCAGGGAACATTCGGGGTAGTAGCTTTGCAGGTACCTTCCTTAAGAACAAAAACAGTTGCAGTGACCGACTGTTGAATGAATTACACTTTATCGTGCCCCCGGATGAAATTCAAAGGATGAAATTATCAAAAAATAGCTTTTCCTTTATCTTTGTTTTTATGAAACCTCCCCGACAGATGAGGCTGAATCTCCCGCTGCCTCGTCTGGTGCCCACAGCTGTGCAGGAGTAATGGATGCTCAGAAATCAAAAACCGTGCCAAATCTTACTCGAGAGAAATATTCTCGCAAGAGATCGTTATGTGTGAGAAACATTAGATCGCAACCCAAAGCGTTAGCAATCACTTGCAAGGAGTTGTAGGTACTCGCAAGCCGTTGGTCGTTTATTATTCATCCAGATTAATTTTTTAATAGTTGGTATCATTGCAAAGAACTTTCTTGGATTTATGTTTTAGTGTTCAAATGATGTTTGTAGGATGAATTGTGACGAAGTTATTGATTTTTGAATAAAAAGCATTTGAGGGTCGTGAGATGACCCCTTGTATAATGAAAGGTTGATTTGTTGCCGAATGCAAAGGGAATCTTGGCAGTCATGAGGGCGAGCGTATCCGTGTGCGTGTTCGTGTGTGTAGGTATTTGTGCAAAAGTATGAAAACCTTGTAAACTGCTTGTAATCACGATATCTCAAATGGATCAACATTTAGGGGATCTCATAAATAGCATGTGGATGCCTTACAATGGGTGCAAGGCCCCCTATTGTTTTTGCTCTCTGTCAAAGGTCAAATTAGGTCACCAGAGATCAAACGGTGGAATTCTCGTAAACGCGATATCTCATGAGCTTTGACCTAGATGTATCCTAGCGTCAACATTTGGTTGTACGACATTAAGTTCCGAAAGCCTCGTGTTTTCATGAAAATCGTAGATCGTTTGAAGTGACCAAAGTCAAATTGTGAAAAATTATAAACACGGTATTTCAAGAGGAAAGAAGTGGAACCTCATACTTAGCATACAGAGGGCCTCCTTTCGGTCATTTAAAGTCGTCGAAAGTCAAATTGTGAAAAACTCGAAAACATGGTGTTTCGAAAAATGAAACTTAAATAGCACTAATCATGTACGCAGATGTTACACATTGAGTTCAACAAGCATAGCGATTTTGATAGAGGTCAAAAGTCATGCTAGGTCATCAGAGGTCAAATTGAGAAAGCCCCATGTACATGATAACTCAAGAATGATACATTTGAGGGATCTTATTCTTTGAATATAGATGCTCTACATAAAGTATCAAAACTGTTTGGTAGAGGTAAAAGGTCATTTGAGGTTACCAGAAGTCAAGGTCAAAACTTAGAATCTTGTAAGTTTAGTACACCGCATATATTATCAAAGCACATGATAGGTTCTTTCATCCTGTCAACGGCATTAGAAAAATCTGCCCCTTGAAACGGCTTCATGACTTGGCCGATAGCGTCACGACTTGGCCGATTTTTTAACGATAGAAAACCGCAAACAACAAACTGACCTTGGTATTTCTACCAGCTATTCACAGCGCCAACAAAGACTAGGGGTTTACCTCATTGCTGAAAATATCAAGAAATAATGCTCGTCTGTAATGATAAGCACGCTATTCGTTAATTTCAGAAAATGTAGTACCTATTTAATATGTTTTTCTTTTGTCCCAAATATCAATAATTTAGCAGATTATTAAATTTTATTTGACAGATTGTTGAATTTTATTTCCTTGCGTAACTTCACTAAATCTGAGCCGATTTTCATGGTTTAAAATTCATTTGGTAACTAATTTAGCCACTGAATCCGATTCAAGTCAAATCATACTTGGAAATACAATCGATCCTTAACCACATCTATTGAAGACGGATGCCCAGTGTCTTCAGGTTAACCACAGCAATGCGTCGCTTCACCGCTAGTTTCGGAAACCAAGGTCAAAATGTAAATGTCCAGAGTTCAAGCCGACGAAATCTGTAATGGCCACTTCAGTCCGTCATAGCTCAGCACCACCGAGACTGAAAAACGTTGTCACTACTTTCTTTCGGCAAGGATTCATAATAATAACTTGCATTTGTATCTCATCTCTTGTGTATATACATTACTGATATAAAACAGACAGTTCAGAGAAAGCCATGCTACAGGCTACTTACAACCAGTTGCAGTTTGTCGGCTGAGATTCAGAAAACCTGTCATATCCGTTTGTCTTGAACAAACTGGATAGTGGATTTCCAAATTATTTATTTCAAAAGATCAAAGAAATGAACAGCAAAAACAAATCAAATATTTAGGATCTAAATAAAGTGTCTGCATCTTCTATTATTTTTAAGCACACTTTGTACATGATTGTTGACGACACCCGGTGTTTTAAACACAGTCTCAGAGGAAAGGAACCACAACAGTGCGTGCCAGGTAAGAAGCAATTAGACGGCCTTGACAACTACATTTACTAATAGGCTTTTAGACGCTTCATAAGTAGGATTATCTATTAAACAGGCTGGCAATTCTCTCATACAGATAAACTAATAACTCTTTATGAGATACCAGTGGTGGCGCCAGGGGGCAGGGGGCCATGGTCCTCCCCATCCGGGAAGGCTGCCCCCCCGTCGGGGAAATTTTCCGGTTTCTTCACGAGGCTTTTGTGTATACGATGAAATATTTAGTCCCCGACAATGGCCAGTCGCCCCGACGATTTTTGGTCTAAATTATGGCAAATTCTTCAATAAAAACCCAAAATTTTCCAATTTTTCTTTTCAAATTTTCTCCAAAAAGGGCCCAAAATTTTCGGCGCGCTTCGCGCTCCAAAACTTTCCTTCGAACATTGTTTTGGCACTCTATCGCCCTTGTTGAGGCTTTAAGTTGCTGGTCCCCGTCGGGGAGCTTGCCTACCTCCCCCCCCCCCCCCGTCGGGCAAATCCTGGCGCCACCCCTGTCAGATACATGGTTAATCTAAGGCTAGGTTCGCCATGCCTATTCTTTCTTATCAGATCAGGTATGATGTTATTAAATGTAAGTAGCTGCAAATCTGACCGTCTTCCTCATTGTTCCTCATGTCGCTAAAACTTTTGAAAACAGAAAGGATAAAACACTCGCTTGTCTTTCACCCACTTTTTCCAGAACCCTTACAAAAATATAAGGCATTTGCTTAATTTCGTCGCTTACTACAGTTGATTCAATCATTTCTGGAACTGTAAAAACAGCCACTTATTAGATTAAATAGTAAGAAAACGTCTTAGATTACATCACAGGTCATCTGAAATCCAAGGTTTTCCATGACATCATTGACTTTATGAATATGAAGTCACAAAACAGAAGCTGCACCCTCCAATGGAAACGCGTATCATTGCAACTAACACGAACGAATGCAGACAGCTGATTTGTGCACCATTGGGATACTCGCGTAAGTCTACTTCGCGCCCGTAGGAAGTCTAGTTCCTGCGTGCAGTGCTCTCAATAGATCTTATGCATATAATGCCACAGAGCAGAATGTGTTCCCTCGTTTGGAGGAAAATAGCTTATCATTGCACGTTACACCAACAAATCAAATACAGACAGGTGATTTGTCAACCAATCGCATACGCGCGTAAGTCTACTACATGCGCATGCGAAATCTACGCCGTGAGTGCACGTGTGCTTCATTGTTTTCCTCTAAAATAACGCCAGTATGATGTACAAATATAGGTATATATATATACATATTATGGTCGTTGGACAAATACTGGGGAACGGATGGTGGTTCGTCCCCCAACAAAATTATTCAGAGACCATTTCTCTGACCCCCGGCTTTCGTCGTCTTTGCCAGATGACAAGACATAGTTGACAAATGTTAGGCTATAAATGTCATCTGTGCTTGCTCTAAGTTTGGATTGAAAATGTGAGAACGTCAAATGGTAAGATTTCGAAAACCACACATAGGAATTGAATGCAAATTTCATCAGAATGCTTGTGTTAAAGTGGGTATGACACGGTCAAAGTACGTTTCTCAGTAAATATTCTTAGGGTACAGCTTGAAATGAAGCGAATGTTTTCCCGACTAAATTACGTCCATAAACACAGTAATACGACCTTGTGAATTCCCAACCACAGGCCAGACTCAGCCCATCTGAAATCCGAAGGCGAAAAAACGTATGTGAGCGCGTCTCAAGATCGTGACGTCATTGGAGGCACGGTTAGTAACCCTGTACCAGGCAGCTCACCCATCGTTCTACACATCGAATCATGTGCATGCTAACGCGTGTTAGCGGGTACATCATTGCGAACACCTGTGCTACGATACTACAGCAGCGCGCGTGACCAGTGACCACATTGTGAACTATGCGTCGTTGCGCGGTGACTGCTTACCATTCACAATAGCAACGGTACTGAACAGTTCACTGAGTAAAGGCGTACTTGTTATGAACTGTCCATACACGTTCATAGCTGTTCTGTACAGCGCGCCCGAAAACAAAGCTGTTTATTCTATGCAGGGAAGCTAAAACACGGGCGCATATGCACGCGAACATATTGGCCAATGATATGCTTCGAAGCCCCCAACATGGTTCGCTCTTTGCGCTCTGTATGTTGGGCGGGTATTGTGATGTAATCCTTTTCATGAAGTTGCTAAGATATGATGACTTTACCAAGCGTTACATTAGTTCCACATCTAGATGCGCGTCCTTAATAGCGCAGTGTTTGTGCCTCCAATTGCGTCATAAAAGTCATGTGACCTGTTGCGGCAATTTTCGAAATTGGATTTTGAACGTTTTTCTTCAAATTTCATTTATGGCGAATGGTACCGGTTTTAATTGTGTGTGAGATTATATTTATAGAATACTATATTCAATCTTGCAGTACACAAAAGTTATTTTGGCCGTGTCATGCCCTCTTTAAGTTTCTTGTTCACACATCGAAACGAAATGCTTATACCCTTCTTTCAGTGGCACCAGCACGGGGGTTATAGGGGAGCGTATTTTTGCTAATCAATTTTAAAAATTCCTTAAATGTTTAAAGTGATCTTAAAAGGCGTTAAAAGCTATAAATTTCTGTAGGATTTGCCTGGGTTGGTTGGGGTGTATTTCGACTGAGTGAGAAATTTACATTAATCATTTCTGTCACAACTTTTTCTCAAAGTATCGAAAGTATCGCAAATTATTTCCAAACTATCAAGGTTTTTTACTCTCCCTTCCAGCCTCACTTCATTGCAGGGCTCGTACTGCATATCTGTAAAGACAATAGTACACTTTTACGAAATATAGAGGTACATCTCCAACCTCTGTAAGGGCAGTACATCAAAAAGGGATCTCACAGCAACCTAGTACAGTAAAATTTATAGTATGATGTAAAGGATTTGAAATGCCTATCTTCTGCTATTCGAAATTTCGAAACATTTTTATGGTGGCCAGCATTATTGGTAGATGCGGAATATTAATACACTTACTACACTGACATAGAAGAAACATTTTACAACATTCATGTTAGTGCAAGTTGGCTATTCTACTACCTTCTCGCTCACGGGCTCAATCGGTATTGCGATTGATCATCTGAGTTCATGCTTCTCATGTTAGCATCGCCATTTGTAATTACCACAGAGCTTCCGGGTCTTCACCCGCTGGACACTCTTTCTGGGAAATTACTCTCGAAGAGCTCTTCACATGGACCGTTTACCCAACACCTATCGGAGAGTGTTCCTCTTGGAACAAAAAAAAAACACACACATACACACACACACACAATTGTACTCTCAATAATATGAGATTTTTTCCATGCAGGGCCTTTTTAACAGTTTAACGTAGAGTGTAAATTTGTAAAATTTGAGATCACAAAATAAGAACACGTTCAGATGCGACGCAAAACCTGGGAAATGCCATTCCCTGCACTCAAGGGCATTTTAGTTTGACTCTTCTTCGTACGCTGTGGTCCAATGGATTGTGTATAGCTCCTCCTTGATATTGTCGTGATGGTTATTTTTTGGCAAATTAGGACGATGATTCTAGCGAGAATTGTAATCTGAAAAGGTACCAGTCTCACCTAAGACCTTCATGAGTGAGGGCCATGAGCCATTCTTACATTATCAGCAACATTTGTAAAGCTTTTCCCTTAAGCCCGGAGAAACTATCGCAGTTACGTTACGTTCAATTCAGATCAACTTTGTGGGTTTATCAGGGGTGGAATTACGGCATTATCTTCTGCGGTGCCCCAATCAACAACTTCTGGCCGGACCACTACTTCCCTTAAATCTATTAAATAAATTAATGTTTAAAGTTTATGAATTTATAAGTAAGATCATTTGTTAGTTTTGGCAACAAAATATTTAACAGTTTGGTCCATTCATGAACTTTGCAGAAGGCGCTCACCTTGACGACTCCATATTTTTCGGAAAGAGGTCATTGCCAGTTAACAGCTGGAAAATGATTGTCCACCATCATGAAAGCTACTATGGCGATTTACGTTTTGCTACCACCCAAACAAACTGCATTCCAGTTGCTTTTAGTCTGATGGCAAGATTACAAAGAAAATCTGGGAACTACGGTAGGTAAAAATATGCCATATCAGCTGTCGGTCAATTTGAATATTAGTAAAACGTTTCCCATTAAATACTTCTTATCAAGATATATGAAATTACATATACATTAAAAAGGACATCTTTCTTCATCTCAATTTCATTGGTGTGGTATGTACCGAACACCAATTCAAAACAACTATCTCTGTTGTTTTACTTTTAGATCATCACGTGCAAGACGGCGTTTTCTTTAACTTCACAACCGGGGTAGAGCCATCGTTTTTTACAGTCCCAGACATATGTAAACACCCCATTCAAAAGGTAAGTCCAATAATTCCAAAAACTACAGAAAGCTTAAAATTTGCAAGAAATGGACACAGTTGTAAAGGTCCCACTAGAAATGAGTAATCCATTTCATTATCACTAAGGGTGGTATCTATGTACAATTAATTAGGTGAACCGTCGAAATAGTTCATTTGGTTCTTCAAGTCCTTGTAAGATACTAGGAATACAGAATCAAGTAACCCAACTAGTATCAATCTTTATAGTGAGATTAGTTTAGTTGAGTCGATATGAAAGAAGGTTGTCCACCACATTTCAGTTCAAATTGTTGCTTCAAAAATGATGAAACGGTTATCAGGTCCCTTATGGTATGCGTGTGGTGAGCATTGTTTCGTACCTCTTTCGTCCTAAGCCTATAACTGTAGCCCAGCGAGAAACGCATAAACCTGCACTTTCTAAAATTACGGCGATGAAACAATCCTCATAATTTTCACAGTGGTACTAAAGATTAGGGACGAGTTGGCCTCCCTGAAATCAGTTTACTGTTATTTTCCTAATTTGCCTAGTCTTTTTAGTTCAGGTGAATACTGAGCATGAAGAAAAACTTGGATGACACAAGTAATTTCCATAAAAGTGCACTTCAGAGTCCCTTGACTTTGCAATGGTTGTTTGCTATGTGGATTGACACAGTGGTGCACCTCCCTTATAGATAAGGGAATAGTGGGGTAGGAAAGCAGCTTCTTAGGGCAATCAATACACCATTCTAGCTTTAAGATATTTTATATCTGTACTATTCACAGATCTCTTACATTTAAGTTTGCTTTCATTTTTCAGCTCAAGAGAAACACCGAAGAATGGTTTGGAATCTTCTTTGGAGAGGAACTGTTTTTCTTGAACAGCTTTTAGTCTATGGATGACAAGTGAATCTATTCTAAGAATTTAAATTTACGAAAGTAGTTTGTATGTTTGATTCCAATTGATCTGCTCGTCGCCCGATGACCACACTCTCTTTCATTTTATCACTTAATGGAAAACCTTGGTCAATTTGACATAATATTTCGCAGTTATACAAATCTCTAGAAAACGTGCTTTCTGGCCTAGAATGGACAGTTGTGTAAACAAAATAGATAAAGAAGTGGGGAGATTTCAAAGCAAATATTGATATCTTCAAAGAAAATTCTCAGACCTATACCTTTTAGTCACTTCGATGTACAAGTTTACAATTCTAAAGGTTCGTTCGCACCAAAACCGAAATATGCTACTTTTTTAGGGGAGGAACCGCAAGCAATGGTTTGTAAGCATTTCTATGGAACCGTTCAAACGGAAACTTTTGATTTCTGTGTAAATGGTTCCATAGGTTGGGTAGTTATATTAAAAATGAAAATGTTATTCATGATGTTATATTGCTACTTAATCCCCTACTGATTCCCCTATATGAAGGAGTTTGAAGTTTCACTCTAGGTTTTGAAATACCTTTCATGTGTTTTATTTCAAAATAGGCACCGCATCTTACACACTGATGAAAACTATGTTAAAGTTTGCACCCTCACTGTATGAATGAATATAACAACTTTGAAATAGATATATACAAAAACAATATTTTTCTATGTTTGCAGTTCTTCTCCTTCCGCTTGCCTTGTTAAAATAGTAGTTTATGTTTTTAGATATGATGAAATGACAGGCTTCGACAATTTTGCCTATGGGGCTAGCTGATTTTGAAACCCACTTTGCCGAATCAGGGAGGTGATACTGGTATCAGAATATTAACTTCCCTCCCCTCATGAATATCGACTTTCCCATTCCTGAACCCACATGGTAATTATGATAGATCCTAATCATCATGTTGCTGCACAGTCCAAGAAATGGATGGTAATAGTGAAGTTCGCGATTACAACTGAAGGATTTGCTAACAGTATGTGTTTCTGATTCCTTGTCGAAGGAATCTTTGCAATCACCCTGGGGAGTGTGTGCGTGTGTTTGTGACGCTAAGCTTGTAAACACGATATCTCAATAAAATAATGATGAATACTTTTCACACTAAATATTATATATTTATCATATTTCAAGGAAGAGCACTTTTTTGGTTCTAGTCAAAGGTCATTTGAGGTCTCAGGAAAACACAAACGTGAAACCTTGGAAACACGAAATTCCAAGGTAAAAAGCACCGATACTTTAATACTTAGAATATGGATGCGTTATGGTCAACTGAAGTATCCTATTGTTTTTGGTAGAGGCTAAAGGGTACCTGAGGTCACCGGAGGTAAACTCCGAAAACCTAGATAATTGCTTGTGAAAACGTTATTCAAAGACAGGAATGATTCACACTTTCAGTCAACTTTGCATAAAAATTGTCATATTATCAAAACGTACCCTATTGTTTTTAAGGAAACGATGTCATTTGAGGTCGCCAGAGATCAAATACCGAAAATCGTGTGGACAAGATATTTCATGATTCTAATAATGGACACTTTAAGTGCTTGGTAAATTGATGTATCATATTACAAGAAAGAACCTCGTTTTTGGTGAAGATGTGTCCAACAAAAAGGGAGGGCTAAATGTTTGACCATTCAAAGGATAACATTATAGAAAACAATATATATATTTTCACAAGCATAGCTGGCGTAACTTCATAAGTAATTCCAAATTTAATAAGCTAATGATGGACTTGTATGAAGGATACTGTGATCATATTCAAATTAAAAACCGCTAACAATTAACGTGTATGTTGATAGTGTAGTATAGAGTGCTCAATTTCTCATTCGTACGGACAGGGTGTGAATTCCACACAAGAACTTATTTTTCAGTTTTGGTTGTTCAGTTTTTTCTTGTTACTTATTATTTTTGGGACATAGACTTTTTATATTAAGAGGAAGAGCCCTTCTATTTTGGTGGTATCAAAGGTCATTTGAGGTCACCAGGGTTAGAAAATGAAAACCTCCGAAACACCGTACCTCAAGTAATGAATTATGAATGCGTGTCATACTTGAAATATTAATGCGATATACTTAGAAAAAGCCCTATTGTTTTCTGTAGAGTTCAGAGGTAATCTGAGGTCACCGAAGGTGAAACCACTAGTACCTCGTTAACTGAGACATCTCATATTTGGACGCCACATAATATTTACTAGAACCTTCTTCTGTTTGGTGGAGTAAAAGTTTATGTGAAGTAACTATGAAGTGGTCCTATGGTAAAAAGCTGCTGGGAAACACGATACATCATTAACTGTTATCTTAACGGAACTAATAGTTGCCATGTGAATGTCCCTATCACGTTCAATAATTCAATTGTGTTCTAATAGCAGTCAAATGTCATTTGATGTCGAAAGCGGTCAAACTGTGAAAACCCTAGTGTGTAACTGTGGGATCTAATACGCAGCAGGTGGACAACCAAAATGTTGAGTCACTAAAGGGCAAGTTGTGAAAACATCATAGAACGTATCTCAAGAAGGATAACTTTGGGGGATAAATCTCAGTACGACAAGCATTTTCCTTTGGGAAGGAATCACTAAGCCTTTGAGATTGCTGGTTAAGGTTTCTTGTAGCACAGTGATCCTTCTAAAGCCCGGTACACACCGCCACGACTACACACGACAGACAAATCGTCGCGTCGATGTGGCGATGTGGCGATGTGGACAGTGTCACGACTACGATTTCACCATTTTCAGTCGGGTCGTAAGCCGTCGGCCCGATTCAACATGTTCAATCGTAGTCGGGTGCAGGCGGTACTTGTTGTGTTGGTGTGGACTCCTCTTCGACGCGACAAACAGACCTCTTGCGGTATGTCCAATCAGAGCGCAGCCTGTCACTCATATATTGCGCAGGAGTTGAGGATTTTTACCAAGTATGAATGAAATTCCAATCCCCTATACCTACACTGTAGGAAATTGACCCCTCATGGAGACGCAAATATCGGGGGGGGGGGGAGTGTGAGTGTGACCTACGTACCGTTATAATCGGCGATCAGAGTACAAAAATAAGAACTCGTCAAAGAAAACTCCATCGTTAAAAGTGGTTTAATAGCGTGCGTACTCTTTTACAAAGCGTTCTATACGCGCAGAATACATTTCTCTATGTATTAGGCTATCCAGATTCTAGTTGATGCACACGCGCGTTGCTGGTTGCCTCCAAGGAGTTTTTTTAGATATTTTATTATCTAATTGAATGGTAATGATTTTTACGCTTTTAATTCATGCCTAAAAAGATCAAGAAAAGATCAAGGCCCAAAAGGTAGTTAGTTACAAATAATAACATTTAGTTTTGTTGGTGTAGTTAGTCCATATGCATCAGTTAGTGTAATTTTAATATGGATCAGATATGTATTGTAAGCAAAGATGTTTCGAATCAGACGGAATAATGATAGGGAGTTTAGACCGCCGTTGGTGAAATATATGGGATGAAGGATAAGTAATTCTTCACGCCCACCAAAAATCCTAGGCAGTCTTCATAAGGATGTGGTCCATTACTATTAGGTTGTGAAACCTTTTGGCAACTTGGTGAGGTGCATAAGTTACGGAATACTCCGTAATGAAAAATACTTAATATATAACTGATTTTTTATATTGTTTCACATCGCCTCCAAGTTTATCTCTCTTTTCATGTTTTCTACATATGAGTTAATCATAAGATGCTTATCGCATGAACAGTATCATAAAGTAAGTTATGACCCTTTGAAATACGATACGGTAACACCGTTGATTATGAAGTTTGCGACGAAAGCCTAGGGCTATGGAGAGTCAAGTAAACAGAGGTGTAAGGGAGTAACTGCTTAACTAGTTTTCTTTCCGACCACAGGGCACGCTTGTATCAATTCTGAAACATGCTTGTTTAATGTAACCTAGAAATGTATCGGCAGGGACTTAGTTTTTATAAATAGGTGTATTTATTTCCACCTAGATACGGTGAAACTGATGATTATGCAGTTTGCGACGAAAGTCTAGGGCTATGGAGAGACAAGTAGACAGAGGTGTAAGGCAGTAACTGCTTAACTGGTTGCCTTTCCGACCACAGGGCACGATTGTATCAATTCTGAAACACGCTTGTGTAATGCACCTAGGGAATGTATTGGCAGGGACTTAGTTTTTATAACTAGGTGAAATTATTTGTAACTTTTATTCGGTAGGCTTTGTATTACGAAAAAGTAGAGACTCAAGGAGGAAGTGTAAACTTACAACTTACCGTTTTTGATTTATGTAAGAAAAAATGTGGTGTCTCGCCATATATAGTAACATGTTACCAGAAATGGATCACAAGTTCAAAAACCATATCTCAGCCAATCTTAATTCTGTTTCAAATCAAGTAAGATGAGTAAATGACTGCAGTTGATGCTCCCGTATGCTTCATCTCGAGCTGTCATCAGGGTTGGGAAGTAACGAGTTTCAAGTAACGCCTTTACTGTAACGAATTACATTTTGTGTAACGGAACCGTGTAACGAGTTACATTTGCATTTCAGTAGCGAAGCAAGTAACAGTTCTGCGTAAAAGTAACTGTAGCAGCGTTACATTTGGTCCCGTTACTTCTCCGTTACAAATAGTCAAATTGTTTAAAACTTTATTTGTGTGTCAAATCATTTTTAAGCAGATCAATGCTTATTATCCTTGAGACTGAGTCCTTGTGAGATTGGTTGAAAAGTACTGAAGGGTGCTCCCGGGCAAGCTTTTCCCTGAGTTAGTGAGTAAACTATGGTTAATAAGAAAAGTTGAATTCATTTAGTATATTTTGTCCTTTAGAGGACACGATGCGATAGTTCACCGTAGGAAACAGTTTGGACCACAGACATTCAAACACTAGGCTTGCTTTGCATGTTTTAATCATTGCCTTTTGAAACTTTACGGCAGGACCTGAGTCCACCCCTATATCCGGGTCGGAGCCAACTCCGCTTCCACATCCCCGCATTTTGGGCCAATTCCGAGTCTAGTAGGTACCCCTTAAGTTCCAAACAGTTCTGATTCCAGTGGCATTGATTTCGAGACCAATCTATCTGCCAGTGTATATTATATCATACATACGGATGTTTTAATTCTATTGTACATGCCCACTATTAATAAAGTCATCGTTTGTACTAGTTTCCATAGTCTGGCTTCCTCAGAAATTTAGTTCATTATGTGTGACAATACTTAAAGTCTGTACATTGTGAACAAATAACAATGGAACTTACATTTTTAATGTAACTCTCATATTTGAGAACTCGGCTGGAATGAACTCCGAGTCCAAGTCCAGTTACATCACATTCCGGACTAATCTC
Source organism: Holothuria leucospilota (assembly GCA_029531755.1). Lineage (NCBI taxonomy): Eukaryota > Metazoa > Echinodermata > Holothuroidea > Aspidochirotida > Holothuriidae > Holothuria > Holothuria leucospilota. The sequence goes on along the minus strand of CM055973.1, from coordinate 21,978,960 downwards.
GATTTCCGGCAGTGAGTCCGCGGATTCAGGACGCTTGAGTTGGAGCCCTGTTTATTATGCCTGCCATCAGTATACAAACGTGTCATAGGCTTAGAAAGCTGTTCTTGACTAGGGGCTGAACGTTCTTTTGGACCGCCGTCCTGGGGAGGGGTCCAAGGGGAGGGGGTGACTATTGAAAGGTCCTTGGATCTTAGATGCAATTTGGTTCAACGTATTGGGCAAATTTTAAAGAAAAATACCAGTACGAATCTTTGACATTTTTTACGAAGGGAACAATTGAAATGTCTTCGTCATTGAATTTATGGGCAAACGCATACTCCTGCCACATACTTCCGACACACCACAGTTTTGACTGGGGAAGCTTTAGCCTTACAGTGGGATAATAGCAACTTTAGTATAGGGAAAGAGCAGAATATTGAAATGTTCATTTTTCCTCGGTACGGCAATCACATTACATAACTTGGATTTTAGTAGGTAGTTTTACTCTTTTAAATGTGCGTTTAATCTGATCATCACTTTCTATACTCTTACCTGTTTATGTTTGTAACTTTTTTATTGTGAATTTTATCGTTTTATTTGTTTGTAACATTTTACTGCAGACATGTTATATCCTTGTTTAAGGATTTAATAAAGTATATCTATCTATCTTTGGTCGAATGATATTAAAAGTATCCTAACAAAGCTAATTGCAAGAGGAGAGAAGTGTCCGACTTAATTAGAGTTTCACCTACTGCAAAAGGAAAGTGCATATGATGAGCGTATGGTCCGCCAGCGTAAAATACACAGTCTCAACAGTTTTATGCATTGTTTTATATCGACACAAAGTGAAACTTGAAATTTATGCTTTAGGAATCAAAAAACGTAACCCCACTTCAGACCTCGATGTTTTAAAAATTTAAAAGCTGCTATTTGATAAGATTATAAGGATTTCCATCCTCAAAACAGTACTGTCGTAACCGGAAAACTATTGGATATAACCAAAATTCGTCTAACAAATAGTTTTGTGAGCTCCGATACAGTATTCTGATTCTTGCCGCATAATGAGCGTTAACAGCCCCCTGCCTGGATCCCCAGTGAAAATCTGCTGCGATCATTTTCTTTCTTTGGGGAAACACCTCAGACTAGCCGGCACAAACAAGGTGCCGGTTGTCTCATGTGCCCCCTTCTTACTGATTACCCCCCCCCCCCAATTTGAGGTAACAAGGTACCGTATATTCACGTTGAGGTAACTAGTTACTTTTGAAATTTAACTAGTTACTTTTCAGACAACAGTAGCTGTAACTAGATACTTTTTCAACATTGTAACTAGTAAATGTAACGAGTTAACAATTTTATGGAAATAACTTTAACTATAACGAATTACTCTGAAAGTGTAACGGGAACAACCCTGGCTGTTATTAACCAGTCAGTACAGACTTACTTTCGTTATTGACGGTATTTTAGTAGATTTTAAGGCTTGAAAATATATGATTTATTTCCGTACCTTAAGTTGTCCAACTAGTGATTCTGTTGCAAAAGTTATTTCCCCATCGTAAATGGAAACCTTATGAAACCAGTAGTGGGACGTAAAATTAGGTAATGAAAACTTTTTTGCAATAATTTTCTCTCCTTTCTATGATTAAAATGCTTATCAAACGAAATATAAATCAGCATACTATTAATTATTACTTTCTCTTCACTAATTGCAAAAAAAAAGAGTAAAAAGGTTGTTTTAAGTAGCAAACTGAAACATTCTTCAAAGTGTCAAGCAAATAGAGTGAGTGTTCTATTCGTCTAGGATAGTTAATACGGATATATAAAAACGATCCAAGGACTCACCACTTTCATTATCATTTCCTAAATTAAAGCAATGTTGACAAAAATAATAATAATGAAGGAATTAATACTAAAGCATTACCTATGGACCCAAGAATCTTTTTTCCTTGTTTCATAGCAAACATGAAAGGAAAGTTATTACCGGTACAAAATGTTTACATTGAAAGAAAAAGAGGAATAAAAAATTAGTATGAAAAAAGTTGTGGAAGCATTCATGTTTGTGTCAAAGGCAGTGCTGCTATGGAATGTATCCGTCACCGTTGTGCATTGTATCTGATTTGGCACGAATATTGTCAACAGTTTGCCTTTGGTTATGGAGATAAAATACCTTCAAATTCCGTAATAAGCTGCTTTATCTTCCACCAAGATAACTTGTGACATGTCTGTCAGGGGCGTAGCCAGGATTTAAAAAGTTGTAGGCACGAAAATATGAAACATATGTATATACAGTGCAAACCCGCTTAAAGGACACTCATCTAGGAGGACACCTAGTAAAGTCCCAAAAACCAAAACGTAATGTTAAGTTGATTCACTTATCAGGACATCCCCACTTGGCAGGACACTTTATCTGGTCCCTTTGGTGTCATTTAAAGGGGGGTTCTGTATGTTAATATATCAATGCGGTGTCTCAATCAGTCACATGATGACTGATGGTACACTTAGCCCTCTTTTGTTGACCACTAACACTAGTGATATCTATTTATGGTCAGTTGTGTGACCATTGACCAACCATGACCAGTCAGCTTTTCCTGTAGAGGAAGAAGTGTACCAAGAGTCATCCTGGTTTCCTGGCGTCTTGCTAAATTGAGACACCCCATTCAATATCGTTTACACCCCAAAAAACAAACGAGTTGAAATACGTAATTCAATACTACATAATGTATTTAAAATTAGCAAGGCACATGTACAGAGTAGTCTTACTTTTACACAACTTATTTGACTGTGGAATGCTTCTAAACCGAAATATTCTCTGCGTAAACGGGCTCTGGGAGCTGGAACTTCGGTCGCGGTCTCGCGGATTGTTTGCATCGATGTAACGTTAAGGCCTATTACTGTTGAGCCGTACGCTTGCTCTGTGATTAACAAGTGGATTAATGAATTACCACAAACTGCGCAACAAATCACTTGAAAAGGATATGGTGGAAGGAAGGCTTCCTGTGAAAACCTACCTCAGTTTTACTTTTTCACGTGCGGATTCTGGTCTGTGTTTTCAGTTCATGTCACCTACAATATTACAGTACGTAGTCCTTGATCATGGCCCAGGCCTGGCCCAGCATACACAGTACACACTCCGGATCCCATGCACGTCCTGCGTAGGTCTCATGAGGCTCCGTAAGGTGGTCGTTTACGGACACCAGCGATACGGACTAAAGTCATGCGCGTACTACGCCATATGCTTATCGTTCTGAAGTATGAGCATAGACTAGACCTCGGACAAAGTTTTCTTAATATCAGTCGTAAAAATTCAACTTTGAAAATGTACGCATCTCATCATCAGATTGACCAACTAGAATGATATTACTCAAGAAATGTTTTTCGTCTGTTTTGTAATTGTTTTCATGCAATCTTTTCCTAGGCTGGGCTGCCTATATTCATATACATTAGCAAAGATGTTGTGATACGTATGGGTTAGTCACTACATTCTGTTGTTAGTTGACCTAAACGAAAAGGCCATCACCGTATGCGCAAAAGATATCTTCGATGTGGCTTATTCAATTCAATTAATCGTTCCCCATGCATATTCCCGCCGCAAGACGTAAAATGTTATTTCAATTATGTGTTGGGTGTTTTAGTCTGGGATGTAGGCCCATCAAAATCAGACAAATTGGGTGTAGCTTTTTAAAAAAAACTGACAAGATCGGATCCTAGTATTTTTCGGCAGGTAGATTGTTGAATGAAACGGCACGCGATAGAAATGACAGCCTAGATGACAGAAGAATAAGTCACCTAACTTAGCCATATTCTTGCTACGTTCATTTCAATAGTTTTTACTAGACTCTAAAACTCGTCCAGTAAGCTTATGGGTTTGAATTATGGGTGTTTTTAAAAAAGATAACTTGACCAAAAAGTGTAGGCCCGGGCCTACAGTGCTACGTACTGACTACGCCCCTGTCTGTTCATGCGCATACTCATTCTCGTTTTCCTTGTCCAAGCTTGAGGGGCATTTTCTAACCATTACCAAGTTTTATAACTGCTGCACCCAGAGTAAACCTGGTGAAGTAATGTTTAAAATATTGGTTGAACAACGAGAATTCTAGAAATATGACCTCCTCCCCGCAAACAAAAAGTTGTGCAGAACGGGAGTGTGCCTGGAAGAGTCCTTACATATTTGACGTAAGTCAACTCGTTGTGAATGTGCTGCATCCTTGTGACTCTTAAAAAGTAAGGAGTAAGGTAATAGCTTGTACCAACCAAAAGTGTGACCATACAATAGTACATTTTTCATGTCTTTCTTAGATATCTTTGCATAAGGTCTTCAACGACTAACAGTGTTTTTAAGAAAAAGCTGATGGGAAAGGAACCACCTCAGTGCTTGTCACGTGAGTAAAGATGCGGCCACATTGGCGTGTAGGATGTTTAAACCTTTTACCGGAAAGAGAAAATAATACAATTTCTAACTAGGGGAATCAACCTTCATACGTAAAAATTGTTGACATTTTAATTTTTAACGCTGTTGAACAATTAAAAAGGTGAAGAAAAAGCACTCGCTTTGTGGTCTTTACTCCCTTTACTTTCTTGATTTTAAAGACTCCGTTAACTCAAGTACACCTATTGAATTATAGTACTAGGCTGTTAGAGCTGTCAACACCAGATGAGTTATGAAAAACGTTATGATCACTACATTATCCAATCGCAAGAACAGAAATAATTCTGGGCCTGTCTTACTGAGCGAAAATTACCGATGATGCTTGTTTCCATTTTGGACGATGTTTCATTTAACAACACATCTGGGATAGGTCCATCACCGTTTACAGTTCCATACATCTATGAAAACGCTGATGGAAAGGTAACTACATCACTATCATACTACTCAAAGGCATTTTACTGTTGAGGTGAATGAATCTTTTATACAACATCAACTCAATGTTGCTAATCGACCTTGAAAGCTCCATAAAGTAATTTAACGTTCTTTGTCCAAGGTTAGGGACCAAGGCTCCTGCTCAAGGGCCTTATACAGCCCTCTCTATTGTAACAGCGTAGACACATAATTGTTGAGAGTTTTGCCGTATGATGAAACTATCTGCGATTAGTACTGAGGATTAGAATCCCATTATCATAGATTTAGCTGCATCTTAGCAACAAATTAGATTTTTGGCCGGCACAGATAAATTGCTTTTACGTCTGAGCCAAAGTGACCTGCTGCGAAGCATCCAAGCCTTAACGCCTGTACCGCGAGTATCTCGCTATAGTATGTATACAAGCGTAATACAGGGTTTTCCAATAGAATGTCTGTCAGGTTTAAAAAGGTTTCAGAACAGTAATTGAGTACGACCTATACATAACGACTATTTAAAATAGCAAATTTTACCTCTATGACTGCGACAAGCACATAGTTAAATGTGGCAGCAGATAGGCCTACAGCATACTGTTCAACAGCCAGTGTGAACCTTCCGAAAAGCTTATTGTTTTAATCACTTTATCGTTGATATAAGACTGCAAACTGGTAACTCGTGTCTGACGTAAGACTGATTAGTCTAAGAGTCTCAGTAAAATTTCGACTTTCCATTACGGGACCTTAAGTCGACTCCTCCTCATATTCCAAGTGTTAGGAATACAACCCCTGTTTATGTTTTTAACTCCAAAGCGTAAGATCTCACGCATGTCCATATTGAAAGGAGAGAATTTTGTGGAAAGGTGTAGTTGGACGACCAAAGCTTTCACAGGGTTGATAGATTAATTGATGATTGATTAATTATTAGATGTATTAATTCCATTCAGACTGCACATATCAGTACTTTGCTGCGGAAACGTCCTTAAAAAGTAAAGCAAATCATGATTTGGAGCTTATGCTAATGTTTTTACTCATCTTGCAATAGGAAACGGAGTTGATTATTGAAGTTAATGATTTCTTTCAAATGAAAAACGAGACAACTCGTCCCACCCGATGTACCGGTAGGTATGGAGAAAAGTGATTGGATTTATCTCTTGTCTTACTTCTAATATACATACTTTAAAACAGCTCGGGTAGATTCTGACACTCAAACTCTCCCGCATTAGAACTCTCCTTAATTACACTTTTTACACATCTTTCTAAGAATTACTTGACAGTTATTTAGTAAAAGTTCATACCTCACTAATGGTTTGAATTTTGCTTTCAATTGAGAGCAAGAATGTAACAGTCGATCTGTTTCATAAGTGGAATTTTCTTTGGAAAGTAATGATTTTCTTCTGAGTAGTTTTTCAATCTACATGTAGGACCACCAAAACCATTTTAAGAAATTAACTCGGCAACTAGTTTGTAACTTAGATCCTTTTGGATCAACACAGGGCCAAACAGACAATATTTTTTATCATTAAATGACAGGACCAGGTAATGCTGAGTGTTGCATAGATAGAAATGGACTTGTTTCCAAACTTTCCTTAAACTTCCTGTGATTATGTTAATTTATCACTTTGTTCAAGACACCCACCACTTCGGGTAAAGGGGTGGGTCATCTGTCTGCCTTCACAACACATTATTTTCTTAAAGAAAATTTGTTAACAACCGTTTGGCAAGCCCAGAATATGTTCTTCTCTTCCCCAGTTTCAAACATGTGTAGTGAACTCCAAGGTTTAAAGTTTATCACACAACGGGCCTATAGCGCACACATCCATCAAAAATTAACAGTAATACAATTGGACTGTATAAATGATAATAAATCGCTTGAAATAGACTGTACACAACGAAATTAAATGATTTCAGATAAGCGTTTCTGACTGAATTGTCCAGATAAAACAAACAGTTTGTCATTTAAAAGAATATTTTGTACGTCAAGACTGATTCAATAGATTATGATGTCCTGCAGGTAAACGTTATTGTTACCCCTTTTACCATGTTATTGTTACAGTATGTTGAAGAGAGAGCACATATAGGTAGTTAATGGAAGAGCCTGTGCCCCTGGCGTTTTACAAGGAACCCAAACTGGTTTTGTAATTGCAAAGAGTATGCTTGCTACTAATATCCATTTTTTATCTGCCTATCGCATCCACATTCTCAGTATGCAAAAACTGCAGCTGTACTGGTGTTACGCTTTTGACTGCATAGTGAATGCTAAGTAAACCGTAAAAAATCCGACAAAGGGCTAAAATTTTTGAAATTGAAATTGTGATAACGAAATATGAAAGCTGTTTTGAAACATTAACAACAGTTTCTGTTTGTAGTGATGAAATATACGCCTCCATAGAATATAGTATTTGAAGACGTACAATTTTGGACATCTGTGTATTGATCTGAACATATTAATTAGACATAAGTCAATTCAATTATGCATTCCGTATATTGTGCTTCATTATTTATTTTACTGGTGCTACAGACTGGAAGAAGATAATGGCGTTGGAGGTAATAGGTAATATTACAAGCTTAGCAATTAGGGGTCAGGGCTCGTTTTACGGTAGGTTTTTCATCTAAGAGCAATTTATGGCTTCTCATAGGCTATGCTGTAGTGATTGGCTTTGGGAAGAGTTCAAATTAGAGCCAAAAGTAGAATTGGAAGCCATGACTCTTTTTTGTGAGACTTGTATGTTTTATGCCACATTTTCGGTATCTCAGTTTCGTAACATCCCTGTTGTAAGACGCATTTATCGGCAATCAAATGTTTTTTTGTGCAGTCGAATCGTGTAAACTTTCAAAATTAAACAGGATGTCAGTTTAAAAGAACTAAAGATATTGTTGCTGTAATGTCCAACATCACCTCATGCAACTTTAATTAGATTAAAAGATGTATCTTTGAAGTAAACCTGTCCTGAGTTGTAAAAGGGGAGTTTGCTAACTTGTGATGAAATGTGAACTTCTTCTCACGAGATAAATGAAATCCTTTATTCCATAAGAAATTGCCTTAAAATTTGCACATTGAGTTTGGTCATTTTATAGGCAAGATGTCTCTTCTTATAAATAGAGAAGTTTCAGACAATGTCATGACTCTGGAAGGAACTATTTAAGTTTTCATATGGGATCAAGGATATATTATCCTATTTGTCGTTAGAAAATGTTTTAAAGTCTACGTATGGAATTAGGATATAAGGTTAAGTGCTCGTCTGGAAATCTTTAGTGATGCATCACTCGCTTAATACTGCGAACCAAAAATTTTTCGTAGGGGTTTCCCCGCTCAGACGCTCTCACAATATATAAAGACCGGTCGTTTGTGAGGGAATGGTTGGGCTGGAACATAAAATGCAGTCCAACAAGTAATTATTACTTAACATTGTTGGGCTGGACAGTTTACACAGTATACAATGTTCAATTTGTGGAAAAAGAGCTAAAAATCATCACACTTTGTTGAGCTGTAGTGGTAGCTTGACAAGGTGACTCTTGCGAGGTTATTACTGAAGCAATCGAGTGGACTGTGGTTTCAGGTAACGCTATACACGCTTTGTACAATGAATAATTATGTGCTGTCACTGTTCTCGTAACCTTAAAAATGTATTCCTCTTCTTTAATCTTTGCGCATAATAGAATACAGTTTTAGATACTGATTAAATACCATAAATATGTAGTTTATTTACTAGAAGTGATCATAAAAGTTAGATATCATTTTAATAGACAACCTAAGTCATCATAATTTGAGTATGAAGGGTACTTTTATCGTTTGCAAGTATCATTCTTCCTAAACGATTGGCATGACAATGAAGCCTGTCATGAGATCGGTAATGACTCTAGCTTGTTATTTTGCAAGAACTGAAAGAGAGGCTGTGCCATGGAGCTTCAAGTTCAAACATATTTCATTTTAACATGGAATTTCTGTTTTTATATGTAAAGGCCTGCACGCGTAACCTTCAAACATTTCCACAGCATTTCTATGCACACTCTTAATCCAGATACTGCATAAATTCCTTCAATTCTTAGCAACAGATGCTCGTGGAATGAAAAACTATTACTGTTTTTCCCATATTCTCCATTATTTTTCTTTCACATTCCGCACTCACTGCATGTACAGCTGTCAAACGTTTGTCAAATTGCCAGGAAGTATGGGTAAAAATTTACATTCACATTTTTTTCAAACAAAATATATACTTATCATGAAAATGATGAAAGACACAAAGGCTAAAGAAATCCGTTTTTAAATTAGAGTGCATTTAAAATGAATCACAATTGTATCTTACTTAGGAGTTGTCAAACCTCGTTACCGGTGAAACAGTATTTGTGGGTGAGATTTATTGGCATCTACTTTTAAAGCCTGGGATGCTTGATATAGTTTGAACATGTATCTTATAACTCCCCTACTTTGGGCCGACCAATCAGGGAGGAAAGCGCCATTTATACCATCTCCTATGGAGATAGTTGGAAGGAAATGTCAATTATTGCAATCTACAAAAATACTTTGCTTAACTGTATGCTAAAGTTGCAAATTAGTGCTTATGCAAGGTGAGTACCAATCAATAACATTTTTTCTTTCTTAACTCCAACGAACTTTTATCAATGTAATGCTTTTTCTGTGTAATATGATAAGTAATTTTATTCATGATTACTTTCTGTACCTACCTTTTCACAAAAAGGAAGAAAAGATACTTTTCAATATAAGGAATTGAAGCATTCCTAAAGGTGGAAAATAAATAGACCAGGGTTTTAATAACAACATGTACACATGAAGGAAAGTAAAAGTTATCATCAGCACTTTCATTATCAATTGTTTAGTTCAAGCTTTGTTGTCATAATTAAATCTTTCTTTTAAATAATTATCAAAAAACTTAGTTAAGAAAAAGAGAACGATACTAATTTTAAAAATGAAAGTAAAACGAGAACCAATATGTTATATAAGAGGAGATCTCAATTTCATTGACACTGCATTACAACTGTCTCAACCGTCGAAGTTTCCTCCACTAACTAAGTGAGAAAAATGAACACAATGTTGGCCTTGCCTTTGGTTGCCTTGATACTTGGAGCAGATAAGGTGACTTCCAACGACTGTTGTTCAGCTGACCAATATTCTGCAGGATTTGGTAAGTTTCATCAACGTTATAGATCTGCATTACAAGCTTCTCTTATCAAAAGTGTATCGGTATAGATATGTATACAAATCCTAACAAAGCCTCTTTAAAGGCTCAGTTGCAGATTTCTGTACGTAGTACCATTAGATTATAATTGCATTGCATATTCGAAGGCGCTATAATTCTCATCGATAAAATCTTCCAAAGCACTTTCTGGTGACATAGTAAAGGAAAGAATGTCTTGCCATCTAATCCAATAATCAAAGCGGAAATTCACATTCGCAAATTAACATGTTTTTCAAGAACTTATCATGTTCCTACAGTGTTGTAGGTGATTAAATAAAGTTATAGGGAAGTGAGGAAATTGCCTTTAGACTTTTTTGCTGTTCTCATACGTTTTCTACTTGATATTTTCATTTACCACTTTTCTACAAAGAGTTATGACTTATAATACCCAATACACACAGCATGTCCAGTTTAAACTGATCTGTGTTACAGAAACTGTATATAACGCTACTGGCACATACACTTTCGAAGGAATGGAAAAATAAAAGGAATTGCAAAGTAATGTTTTATAATTCTGACCAGAAGATATTATAAGAGTTCCTTTCGTTTACTGGGTTCCTTAATAATGATTGCTAGTGTCTTTCAAGGGTACATGGGTACATGCTATTTAGTTACACATTATTAAGTAAAACTTTTACTATTTTTGAAACCATCACATCTCCCCAGCACTTTTTAGGGAAGGTCCTTACTTGCACAGAGATGCAAGAGTGGTTAAGGCTTGAGAATTGTAGAAGACTAAAGCAGACATTTCTGTCTAACTGTATCCTCCAATTAAAACTTCAATTGAAGTGACTTCTTATTTGCCTCGGTTTTGGTGTGTCTCTCACAAATTTAGAATAATTTTTGTTAGATCTGAGATTACCGAGTTTCTAAAATGACTCCCTATTTGTAATTAACGAACTGATCAAACGATGTCATCGTCATCGTCTATAGTGAAGAAACTCCATCGGAGGAATTTGAACTCTTGATATAAACTTCACCTTCCTTAACTTTGTCATGTGCATCCAAAAATTTTAGCAACAAATGAGAAAAAGATTCTGCAGCTGCTCAACCAATTATTTTAATCCGAAAAAGAAAAAAGTCAACCTCGATAGTAGGCTAATCATACGGTATAGTTAGCTACTACAAATGTTGGAAGCGGACACCCACTGAAACCAAACAGTTTGGTCTGTTGTGCGGAGATAAAAAAAAATGCGGAGATAAAAAAGGGGGAAAGAGCCTATGACACGCATTTAAATCGCCCTCACCTTTCCGAAAATTCAATACCCATTTAAGGACTTTACCTCTAGTGACATTGTTTGTGGGATTTATTTTTGTTGACCCAACCCAATACTAAAAACAAATATCTTGCCAAAAATGTCCACCATGTTGAAGCAAATGACGCTCTCCATGTCTTGAAAATTTAGATGACGTACTTGAAAGTCGTGGGACAGCTAGCAACAGTATAGTCTGTTACTACAACTGTGCGAACGTGGCAGTTTACCATTGATAAAAGGCGGCCACGTCAACAATATGATTACTTAAAAATACTAAGTAGAAACACATAAATCAAATGTCATCTATTTACAACCGGTAATATACTTATTAACCAAATTTGACACAAGTAGATTGTATTCTTTCCTTGGTACAATTTCAGAAACAAACAAAAGGAACATTGATAATTAAATCTTTAACATTCAACACCGATACAAAACATTCCTCGATGATATTTTAATGTTACTCGATGAATGTTACGGTCCTTATATACAGCCTTCTGTATGCTTCGAAATATTTCAGTCACATCTTTCGATTGCATTTAAGGTAAAACCGCATATAATTTCATGACTTGGGAAACAATTTGATTAACTTTATATTACACATTTAGTTCAATTTAACACGCCGTGAATACGTCTCTTTGATAATACGCATGCCATCAAATCGACCCTGACAACCAAAACTACTGTTTTAAGTCAAAAGAAACACATTCTATAAGTTTAAAGCAAAAACGCTACTCTCTGTCGACACACAAAGCAGCCACAAGAACTGACGATGCCTGCGTGGCAGGCATCGCAACTAAAATAGTTCTCCACCCCTGGATTAAACGATGAAGTTTCTAGGGCAAAGAAAAAATCCTTTTTCGCCGTCACAGAATCGAGTGCTTGGTACATTTATTTTACCCTCTTTGTAATAGATTGTGTTAGTTCTTGATTAATGTAAGCGAAGCTGATTAAAGAGTGACTTTCAAAATCTTTCTTTGCAGCTCAAACTTATGTCCAGATTTCCAACTCTGGGGGTGAAAGTGTTCGTGCTCGTATGAAAGGCGATGCTGAGATGGATTTCACCGGTCGACGCTATGCTTTAAACTTTACTTATCACGAATATAATGAAAAGACATCAGGCACAGTGAGATACATTTTTCTTTACAAAGAGGTAAATGAATCATTTTTTTAGCTTCATCCTGGCCAAATCGGTAATAATAAAAGCAGGCAACCTTTAGATTCGTATAATCCTTACTTCAGATAGATGACTGTAATACATAAGGCCCAGGCAACATGAAGTCGCCATATGAACAAACCGAAACTTCCAGATACCAATTGTGCTCTCACTATCCAAGGTCCTAGGTTATGGAATGATTTGCCCTTGCCAATACGTCGGCAGGCTCTGTGGACTTTTCAAACTTCCTTGTTGAAAGCTTTTCTGTTTAGTTGTGCCCTAGATGGTATCTTAACCTTTAATTTCATTGATATTCTTATTTTACTTTCTCTTTTGTAAGGCAGACTAGTTATTTGAAAAGTGCGGCATATACTACAGCTAAGACACTGAACCAGCTATTGCCGAGGAATATTCAATAAAAACACACACGCACACACACACACATATATATATATATATATATATATATATACGTATGTATATATACGTATGTATATATACGTATGTATATATATATATATATATATGTGTGTGTGTGTGTATGTGAGGATTTGTGTGTATGACAGATGTCTTACACCCGTTAAAAAGGTGGTGATGTCGGTTGCGAACTCTCCATCATTATGACATCACAGGAAATTAAAAAATAGAAAAACTGTAGTGGAATGTGCCAGTTCACCAAACTTGCGCCAGTTATATCAAAATGTATCAGTTGTTGTATTTGTTTGCGTATTCTTCAATTCCTTGTATGCTAATACAGTTACATGAAAACAAATTAAGGTATTAGCATGTATAGGGTACTAGTGTACGTGGACGTTCACTTCCACTCGTCCATATCGGTGGGTGTTGAATGGCTATTTGCTTGAAATTGCTTCCAAAGTTGAATTTTAAGAGGAAAAAAGATCGTGGTAGGCGATTAGGTAAGATGTCTAACGTATGATAAAAGGATTCATGCTTCGATTCTTACCTAGATTTTTACGTATGTAATCAGGCAAGAGGCACTAAAAGTTTCCTTCTCTTTTTTAAAGTCCAGGGGATAGCCCCTTTCGGGTGAAATGAGAATTCACTTGATCCGGAGAATATTTTGCCTGGCTCAACATGAATATTTATGAGCACTTGGTACCTACCTCTTCCCAGCCGTCAATCTGTTTAATTAGTTAAAACATGTGCCCTTTTTTAAGCATGAGATAACAGTTAACGCCCATAGAGCGAAATACAAGGAACCTTTCACCGGGTGTTAATGAACACAAGCTCTAGCATAATCCACTTGCATACCCTTGTGGAAAAAAGGTGCACACAATTTGCCGCTGTGTCGGGTCTATAAATTAAGCCTTAGACAAAGGGCTTAGCAAAACTGCTCCGTCATAATCTCAAAAACTGCGGGGTGAACTATTAAATATTACTCGCCTTTTTTGTTCTCTTAGCAACAAAATTTCTAAAAATGTCAGTATTTTCCTTTTCCTGAAATCGATGAAAATTTCCAGGCTGTTGTTCTAAACGTTAATCTCGGTTGAATTTGCTGGGAAGACTCGCATTGCATTAAGAGAAATATTTAAAAATGACGTCACCCATGACAAGATTTCCCCCTATCGAGTGAAAATTCATTTTCACCTGAAGACGCTTATCTCCCGGACTGTTTTATCTCACAGCCATCTAAACATTTCCGCCTTATTTTGACAAACTAAGCACACAACAAAATTCTTATTTTACTTTTGCCATTTAGGAAGTAATGTATACGATCTTCAACGACTTAGAGTGTGTCAAACAATCTGATTTAGGACAGGAACCTGCTCAGTGTCTACCAGGTAAGATGTAATCTGACATCTGCAGTAAGAGTCTAGGACGCTTTACAGGAAGAATTTAGCTAGGGCTACATTTTTAAAAAGGGGAAAATAGGATTTTGTAAAATTTACCGCCAAAATAAGTTTTCGTTGCCCTGTTATATAACTAAACTGTCTGTTGTGGTCATAAATACCATTTAGCAGATCCGTGATTAACTTAACAGACTTAATCAAAGCACCCCTAGTAGTATAATCAGACGCGAAGGAAGACTGAGGAATGCAGATACATACTTCGGCCCACCACATTTTTTGTCTGGGGCTAAAGCTTCCACCCCTCCCGTTTCCAATACATATGACTACAAAGCAATGGAGCTATAACAAACCTGATGCTTTAACGTTAAAGTAACGATAAAGAGAATGTCTACAAAGACTAAATACATTTTTTTTTTTGTGCAGCACTATTTTTCCTGTCCAGTTCAGGAGGTTAATAATATAGTGTGCATACATAGCGCTTTCTTTAAGCTTCCTTTGCACAAACATTTTTTTCTAGCTCGACGGCACAACAAATTGCTCACCAAGATTTAAAAAATATATATCTCCTACCTAAATATTTCTCCTATCTATTAAGTTTACATTTCCGATACATTTTGCAGGGTGTCTTTAGGGATGCTGTAAGTAAATGGGTATCGGTTACCTAATAGTTATGGTACTGCGAACTAGGCAGAGAATACCCCTCGGGACTTCTTGAAAGCGGATCGAAGTCACGAAATTATACCGTGAAAGTACCTCCCCGGTACTCATACCTGATAGATTAAAGAACCTCAGCTTAACTTCTTTTCATGCATGCGTGCTAATCTAATATGAAATGAGTTTACTTATAGGGCACTACTGTTGTTTTGTATGTAATGCTGTTACAGAATCATCACAGCTGTGAATTAGATTTCAAAAGAAAAGCATAAATAAATTGATGAGTTGGGAGGATAAAAGAAGGCGAAAATTTCAAGTTATTGCCATCCTTCTTTTGGTTCTGATATCATTAAAGTTCTTGAGTATAGACATTAGTTACGAATGAGACGAAAAGTCTGGAGTGCTAATGGCTACATTTGGCAACCACCAGTTGGGTAATGGCATGGAATCATCTAAACTGATTACCAAAATCAGGAAAAATTTTACCTGTAAAAATTGTGAGTTCATGATGAACTCTGGCAATTTTGTTCATTAATGTTCATAATAAACCATGTATTAATGTTACCAATTCTGTCCACTTCGCATCATGTTGCATAAGGCTTTAACATATACTTGAACATTGCAGATGACGCTGAACTTGACGACAGTTTATACGTCGGAAAAAATTCATTGCAACTCAACAACTGGAAAATGAGTATTGACGGGCCAGACGGATTCCAAGGTGACGTACGTCTTGCCACTACTCAAGAAGACTGCATCCCAGTGGCATCTAGTCTGATTGCCACAGCAAAAACAGGCCCTGGGGAATACGGTATGGAAAGTGGCATGTTGAGTACAATTGAAATCTAAACAATATTTCACACTCCAATTTGATAAAACCCTTTCAAATATGCTAGTGTCCTATAATAAAAGCTATATTAAATGGCATTTCAAGTACTGCAATTTGTAAACTACATAATTTATATTGTCGTGAATCAATTAAACATCCAACAGTGTCAAAGTTAATGTCACGTCAACTGCATATGCTTAAAACATTAAACGTTAACTTTGATTTCAATTTCTGATTTTATGTTACTTCTAATAATGCCCTACTCGGTTATGAGACATAATGAATAATTCATCTTTGCTTAATTTGCCTAACATTTCAGAAAATTTCGTAATAGACGAAATTTCATTTAACTACACAAGCGGACTTGGTCCTTCACCATTTATCGTCCCTGACATCTGTAAAAATGCCACTCAAAAGGTAAGTACAAAATTTATTAATCCTAAGTATTATAAACATCATAAACATAAAACTTCCGCTATTTCGACGACTGATTCAGCTCAGCTGTAGGCGCCTAATTTGCGTAAGAAGTTGACATTGATTCGCTCTTTGCACCAAGGTAGAGTCCAAGCTTCAGGGTCTTACAAAGCCGACAGGAAAAATAATCTTTGGGTAGGAATAAAACTGTCGAATTTGGAGTATACATTTTAGCAATGTTTAAATTGTCACATGGGCGGGTCAGCAGAAGCCATCTCCGACTGTTGTAACACAACTGAATAATGTAAAAAATGAAAGACCAAAACCATGGACATTATCTATTTTATCTAAGCCCGAGGCTCCGTTATTATTTGTTCAAAAATGAGGATTGATTAAAGCTATATGTACCTTTCACATAGATTCAAACAAAGGTAGTAGACAAAAGGACGCTTTACGGAACATGTCTACCCGTGGATAAGGGTTTGGTAGCATCTACCCGTGGATAAGGGTTTGGTAGCATATGTTTTGTCTCCTAACGCTTTCAAAGAGTGACTCGTGAAATGCAACTAAGTTTATAAGTGGATTACAAGTCCCATGCCCGAGTCCCCAGCAGTCCATATTTTCATCAGTTTCATAAGTCAAACTTAGTCTAAGTCGTGGGAGAGCAACTCGAGTGTTTTACAATCGAAACTTCAAAAACTGATGGAACTCGTTTTGAGAAGAGCGAATTGTGGAGGGTTGAACAGAGATTTTCCGAGGCTATTTAAATGTTATTCAGACTAATTATTCCAAGAAGACTAAACTTATCGTTATTTAATTATTACTGACGTACCGGTAGAAGTGAGGGGTGAATCTGTAGCAATCTAAAACGATCTCATTTGAGTGACTGTCGTAATAGGAAAGGAAGCTAGAAACTTTGAATTTCATTATTCATGTTGGTGCATAGTCTCGCCAGATATGTATAAGAAGGGAACCCTTTCTTCCACCATACATACTCCTTAGGGTTATAAACTTACTTCAACGTCAGAGGGAGACATGGACACTTACTCTTTAATCCATGTAACGCTCATATAGTTGCATGCAATGCTGGTCTAGATTAAAGGAACATAACTGTTGCCTTTTTCTCCTTTCTGCAGATCAAAGACGAAAGAGTTAGTATGTTTAACAAGTGGAATCTTCTTCGGAAAGGAATGATTTTCTTCTGAGTAGCTTGAAAACTTGAAAAAGGGGGCAACATCGTTAGCTACCTTACCTACCATAACTTGCTTGCTAGATTATTAGTTGTGTTAAATGAAATGTAGTTCCACATATTTTTAACGCATAGATAAAAATTTATATTTTTTATCACATAAAATCAATACAAAATGATTTCAGGTTTCATCTTTATTAGTTCTTGACGGATGCACTTGGTCCATTTTTAGCAATTAGTACAAAGCAATAACAAAAGGAAATATCACAGACAGAAAAACCAAGGTATCATCAATTTCTTAGTATTTGGAACAAGTTTTAACAATATAAATTACTAATCTTTGACGTAAGTTTAATACAATTGTCAGTAATTTTTGCATGTACTTATTATTATCTAAAATAAACCATTCACGGTTCCGACGTTATAGACGGTGTATATGGCGTGGGGTGACACCCCCATTCACGGATTCAGTCGGCAAAATTCTGCAACAGACGGCAAATTGAAGAAGATTGGGAGAAGAAAAAGAGAAAAGAGGGAAGGGATAAAAAACAAGGGATGGAGGGAAGAAAGAGGGAAGACAAAGAAGGGAAAAGAAAGAAAAGGAAAGAGTAAAGGAAATGCGCCCGTGTGGCATGCAAGGGGGTGGGGGCACTCAGGAAGGAGTAATAAGAATTTATGAAGGCTGTAGACAACTCATATCGTAATATTTGAAAAACCGAAACGTAAAAATATACACTACAATAATGTTCTCAGATATGCCAAAAGTTGTTTATGATAGTCTGATATCCTGTCACGGTGAGACCGTACGGCAAAATTTTAGACCAGTCGGCAAATTGGAGGAACAATAAGGAAGGAGGGGGAAAAGGTGAGAAACAAAGGAAGGCAAAACGAATAGAGTGGCAGCAGAGAATGGTGTGATGGAAAATACACTAGGGATCCCTTTTCACCATACTGGCGTAAACAAATGTACGGTCACCCCATTTAAACTTTAGTCAAGTCATTGAATGCTTCGAAAAAGCCTACATTAGTCAACTGTTAGCTAGTTAGTTAGTTAGTTAGTTAGTTAGTTAGTTAGTTAGTTAGTTAGTTAGTTAGTTAGTTAGTTAGTTAGTTAGTTAGTTAGTTAGTTAGTTAGTTAGTTAGTTAGTTAGTTAGTTAGTTAGTTAGTTAGTTAGTTAGTTAGTTAGTTAGTTAGTTAGTTAGTTAGTTAGTTAGTTAGTTAGTTAGTTAGTTAGTTAGTTAGTTAGTTAGATAGATAATATTTAACGACACACCAACACGAATGTGTTATATAGTGTCAACTAGATAAATTCGTTTCAAGTCCTCCCCTTTAGTCGCCTCTTACGACAGGGGGGAATACCGTGGGCATATTCTACAACCCCCAGCCCACAGGGGGCTCCATTAGTCAACTGAAACGCGTGGGAGATAGCAACTCTAGTCTTCCTTGCTACCATCACGCTGGCGTGCTAGTAGACGCTGAATCGCAGTGACAAATTTGCGTTTTAGAGTGCAGTTTTATGCAATGCACAATGTTTGGATTAGGGATGAGGAACAGGGGCAGTGGCGCCGCAGGGGGGGGGCAGAGGGCGGATGCCCTCCAGCGATTTCAAAAATATTCGATTCTTTTAAATGACCCAAAACTATTGATTTCTGTAGGGAGGGAAGGATGAGGTGTGTTTCGACTGTGTGATAGATCTATTCTTAGCATTTCCTATCATAAATACTTTCGAAACTATCAACCTTTGAATTTATTTTTTCTTTTATACCATCCCAAACATATTTTCTTTTACGGGTTTTATAACAATCCCAATGCATGATTTGAGGTATTTCACTCATATATGTACTTTATTTCTTTATTTCAAAGTTTATCTTTGTTCAAAAAGTAGCATGAATATACGCTGTGCCCTTTTACAAAGTGGCACTTAGCGGCACAAGATGAAAACGTTTTTATACGCCTTGAAGACTGGCAATGCAACACCAATAAGTGGTATCATCCTATGAGCAGACGACAAGAAAATTTCTCTTCACTGCTTAATCTCTCTATGATTAGGAGAAATTTCAAGAACCAGACAATGCGAAGCTGAAGTGTCGGCAAAACACCTACTTTCAAAGAAGGAACAAGCATTGTTTAAGAACCTCTCAAAGCTCCCTGATCCGAGTTAAGAAATTTTTTGCAAAAGTGTTGAAAGTCGTGATTTTAGTGGTCTTTTTATTGCCCACTAAAAACCTTGAAGATAGTTAAATGTTTCATCTAATACCCATAGTTTTGAAAATAGTCCAACATTTCCTGGGCTTTGCCCCTGGCCCCCATCTGGTCTTTGCTTTTCGACCCGACCTTGGGCCCTGAAGCGGACCCTTGGACCCCGCAAATACTTTCTTCTAGATACGTGCGTCATTTTTTTCTGTAATCATTTTCTTCCCTTTAGTCGGCAAATCGTGGCACCCCATCCCCCCAATTCAGAATGCTCTGGCGACACCCCTGATTATTCAACGTTAATTTGTCACTATCATCAAGGCCTCCAATATTCGATCAGAGCCGGTAGTTCCTATGTCTTGGTAATTTAAAAAGCAATATTTGTCAAAGAAGTTTTTAAACATCAGCTGTAATCGTCTGGCGTAAGTCTTATACTTGTGATAGTAGTCTAGTTATTCATCGTTTGTTGCATCATAATGATATTTCTTGAACACCAATGATAAACATAACGTAAATCTCATATTTGAATGTATGTATGACAATTAGAAAAATAGATTGCACAGACTGATATAAAATATTACTTGTACTTTGCAGTCTTTTAATACTGCCATTACCTTTCACTTGTCCCGTCATTTTCTATCTAAAATAAAATGATTTTATACTCCGGAATTATTACCGTAGTTTATGATGCGTTGCAGTCGAAAATAATCTTTTGCCTTTTAATTATAAAACTGAAAAGAGATATGGTAATATCTTACATGTATTAACAAAAAGAGAGCATGGACAGAAGCCTGACGAATTGCTAGCAATATGCTTGAGTAAGCTAACGAAGAGAGAATTGTTATTATATTTTGCTATTCCAGAGGGTCTTGCAAGGTACAATCGTACCTTTGGAGCCTATTCAATTGATGAAATTTTCTGTACAGCAGAGTTCATGAGAACCGTGAATTCAAATCTAGCATTTAAAGTATTTTAATATACTTCAAAGGAGTTGTGTGAATACGGTGTAAGTGAACCTGAACATACTTTCAAGTACGATAACACTGTAACGTAATTAATAGTTTCGTACATACTAAGGGGTACTGAAGTCAAGCAGACAGCTATTGGGGGTAAACTAGCTAGAAATCACCGCGAACAAAGAAGGAACTCTAAGTTTAGTCCTGGGCACAGCAGAAATGCGTTTAAATGCGCGACAAATTTATCTTCTTTGACTTCAAATTTTTGCCCAAGGAGATTTACACTGAACCGAATAATTCCTGTTTCATTGAACTTGTCAACTGGAGGGTACATTCAACAAAGTAGTTGGCCAACTTTCTATAACACATAAACACAGTACATGCATGTCATATATTTGCTATACAACGGGGATGGAGTTACCAATTACTCCAGGCCAAACCTGTATAAGAAGCAAAAATAAAATGAACAATTTTACACTTTTCATATGGGTTTAATGTACGAGACAATGATCCCACCTTTGCCCAGCACACCTTAAATATTGTAAACTTTCTTCCCAAAGTTTGCCTCAACCAACACTTGTAACACTTTTCATTTTTATGATTATATGTGAACAGAGACGTCGTGCCCATTGGGGCTCGGAGACCCTTCCCCCTCCCCCAAAAATGTCACTGAGGACGTCGCATGCTTTTGTCTAAAAATTCCTTTCAAAACCCTTCACATGCCAAATTAATATGAGAAGTCAACTGTTTTCGAAAAATATAGCACTTTGCCTAAGGTTTCATTACTTTTCACCTTTCCCTTCAGAACGTATTTTTCCCACGACGCCACTTATACCTTCACCCAGTCACTACTACTTGTCACCCCACCCCCACCGCAACATATTTTTGGACGACGCCCTTTTTGTGAAGTGATGAAACAAATCAGCGAACACAAACTGAACAAAAGTCTAGTGACATCAACTTAGTACAATCAACAAATTTCACATATCTGAGCACCCACGGACTGGTTGCCGCCATCGTACGATGACATCGAGTAAATGGTTATTTAACGTACTCTTCTCATCTCCCACTTACTACATGTAATATTTAGGAAAATGAAGAGTGCGTTTACCAAATACTGCAAATGTGTGGATGAAGAGTCCCGAATTCATCCGGACAACCCTAAGTCCGATGAAGCTCAAACTTGGTGGACAGGTATCTGGCCATTGACAATTGTGCTTACTTTATTGATGACTTCATGGTGTTGCCGCGCTCATCAACATTGGATAACCCTTTGGTGCGGACTGTAGTCTTCCTCTTCCGTTGAAATGACTACCCTCAGAAGTAGCCCCGCCGACAATCTCTGACCTTTGGAGGGAACCTGAGCCCTCGAACCCGGAAGACTGAAACGAATGTAATGTTACAAAACATCGATTACAGGTATGTTTGTGTAGCTCAAATGGCGCCTTGTTGTCACAAGATTGTCCTCTCTAAAAATTTAACAATACCCTCTCTATAAAATTTCAACAATACCCTTTAAGCCAGGCAAAATTCAGTTAGTTAACACTAATCAGTAACAAGTTTTAACGCAACAGTTATTTGGGACTCATCTGCAATGGAACTCATATTAAATTACATGAAACGTACACACATAGCTAGGTGCAATCCTTTCTTGTCCTTTCTGGTTACGTCTGTGGCCCCCCCGACGTGAAATATTCGAGTAAAGGCCTATGGAAAAATCATAAAAGAGCTTGCCTCTGAAGACAAACCTGGATATGTGTCATTTCAGAGGGCTTGTCCTGAACTATGACAAGACTTGGTAAAGCTTGGCCCTTGATATAGACGAACAATCCTCGAATATAAGAGCATCCATCTACCCTGCAAAGGTGTGCCATCAGAGTCCTCTGTCAAGGTAGAGCACCGCTAATTATTCCTCCATTGACTTACACACTAATTTTGGTCCGTTTCGTAGTCTCTGGACACCTGGAGAAGTTTTCAACGGACACAAACTAAGCTCACGACTAGGCCTTTCACAATAAATTCAGATTTGTGTACCATAAACATTAAAATTTTGAGCTAGGAAAACCTGTATAATAGGGTGGTGATTCCTGCTTTTTTACTTCATTCAAAATACCATTTTGCAACGCAGAAGGATATATTGCAAAAAAGTGCCTTAAATACGTTCAATTTTCTTTATTTTGCAGCGTGAATACTTCAATTCCTTTCCTACCAGGTACAAATCACAAAGTGAACACATCACTTCAGCAACATTGTCCAAACTGTGCCCCAAATAATTTGTAAGGTGTTAAAATTCGTAGGGAATATCCTCCGAGGGGATTTCCCTTGAATTAGTGGCGTACTTCCTCAAGTAGCTCTGCACTGGCGCTGTTGCATTTTTGTATAGGTGTTGTTAAAAGCTCACCCATAATCCAGGACTCAGCGTTAAAAGAATTGTTACTTACCGCGGAATTTGAATGGACATTGTTAGTACAGTATACATAGCTTCTTAAGGTATTATAGTAGGGTGTATGTTCGCGTGTGCTATTGAAGACGCAGCGACTTCACAGAGATGTCGACGACAACAACAACATTAGAGAGTGGTGAAAATCGTTGTTATCGACCGACATTTGTGTTTTTTACTTGACTTCTCCAGCTCCTTTTAGAGTACAAATCACCCGTTTTTGAAAGTCATCTTGTGGACTGAAAGTATGTTGCTTGTTTTTCGCCGGCTGTAGTATAACCACCACTCAGACCGGCCCGCAAAGAGTTATCTAGTAGTATACCTTTATATAGCGAACATTTCAATGGTATATATAAAGTCTACGTGTACGGGCCTACCAGGCGTCATTTAATGGAGTATAGAGTCACCTTCAGTATTCGGTTTCACACTTTCGACGTTCAGTTTTATGAAAATGAATTACCGAAAGGAGAACTAGAGAGGGATTTCATCAACCAGGTCCGCATCAGCGCAGGGAGGAATCGTAGCAACCTGTGGGTGAGTTCCTGATTGTTTATTATCCCACAGGTCTACCATTTCCCTACCCCCATCCCTGAAAAATGGGAATTCGTTGGGAGTACAAAACATTTTTATATCTTCATTATCTTTATAACTAACATAAATATTAAGCTGTTCTAATAAATACTTGGTGAGGATTTTTATGGTTTTGTCGAGGTGCTACTATGACATGATGAAAAATAATCCCAGAAAACGATCAGTCGCCACGGCGGTTTTTTGCTTTTTGTTTGTTGTTGCTTTGTTTTTTAATCTAAAGGACCAAAAAGAGGTAACGGTAAGAATCAAAACATTTTCTGCCCGTGATGAGTAGCTTTGTATCTTTTATAAATTGATTTCAAGTAGATGAACAGTAACCCGTTACCAAGTTGCATACCAAAAAATGCCTAGCTATAGCAACCAGGTTTTGCAAAGGTCGGAAGCCCCATCCTCAGTCCAATGTATAATTCGCACGACATACGGGTAGATACCACACATTGCATCTTATCCCCATTAGCTGTCCCTCGACCCGCACATGAAATATTGGCTATTTGATCTATAGGCCATTTGTTTCAATAAATGCATGTTCTCCTATACATAACAAAGATAATTTATCCCTCTTTGCAACTCGGCGAGTCAGATTTTCCGATAAAAAAAATAAACATCACTTGCACAGACATTCTCTGTGGTGGTGCACTTTTCTTTCTAGCATGGGCATGCAATGCATAACGAACTTGCTTTTGTATAGGATTGATTCAACTAAATCTAGCTAAAATGTATTTAAACCTGTTTGCATCAATCATTTAGCACAAATTAACGTAAACGGATGAAATGACAAAAAAGTAGATAACAGGTGTATTTTTGTGTACTCTAAAATTGGCGTCTTGTTAGCATGTGGGGTGCATACATGCAACAATCAAGCTCATCTACCTTCTTACGGTTATATGGATTAAAGAGAGGGGCCTTGCTTTTCAACAGCTGAAACAACAGACTTCTCCCTGGCTTTACAACTACTCCAATTACTTCTGAAGTAATGCGCTCTTAGCTTTATCCTCAGATCGCTGAAAAGAACGACTTGCATGTCAAATTGACACTCAGTCCCCCCCCCCCCCCAATATTTGCGTCCAAGTGAGTAGTCACTTACCATAAAGATGTAGGTATCGTATGAGTTTAAAATATACGCTTTTAATACCCTTAGTAACAGTGACAAATATCGACTCTCATCACTAATGAGTATCATACATAGGGAAAACATTTCTAAGGCTTTGACTTTTACCACCGGGTTTTACGAAACATCATTTCCCACCTTGGGACACCTCTTCACCAACTTTGAAGAAAATCGGTCAAGTCGACTAGAACACGTTTTTGGCCTAAAAATGTATATTTGATCCTCTTTCATGGTGACCTTTTATCTCGGTTGCCATTGTAACAATATATTAGCCTATGGTAGAACATGTCGTCCCTATTAAACATTTCAAGTTTTCTGTCATGGCAAAGATTCCTCTTTTGGAACTATAGCTAGAAACGATTTTGACACAATTTGACCTTCGGCCTCTCATCGTTAGATCCCACCTCTAACCTTTGACCTTACCTCCAGGATTTGCGAGACACATTTCCAACCCTTGGGTTAATTTCAACTAAGATTGAAGAGAATCGGTCTAGCCATTTAGCAGCAGTTTTCGGAACAAGAAAACGTACATTTGACTTTCTGTCACGTGACCTTTGACCTCGGTTGCCATGGTAGCCATATTTTTGGTAGAATTTGTCATCCATATAACACGTGTGAAGTTTCATGTAGGTGCAATGTTTCATCTTGGAATTATGGCCAAAAAACGATTTCCACTCAAGTTCCCATACAAGGTACCTTCCCACAAAGTTTGAAGAGAATCGGCATTGCCCACAAAGAGGAGTTCATGGCACATATTTTCGCTAAAAAATTTCTCATCTACCACGTAACCTTTGAACTTGGTTGCCATGGCAACCAGATATTTTTGTAGTACTAGATACGTTGGTTATATGTATAAATTTGCATGCCAGAGGAATGTTCTTTTTTTTGAAATTGTATGGTAAGAAAAGTGATTTTTAGAAAATTTGATCTTTGACCTTTACTTCTGGTAGTTAGTGTAGCACAAACGTTCTGCCTAAGGTATCCTCCCACCAAGTTAAAAGGAAATCGGCTAAGTCGTTTAGGAGATAGGGAGATAAAACAACATTGGACACACACCCACACAAACTAACACACCCACACCCACAAGCACACACAGACACGTTTTGACCCCTCCTTCAGTTACGGACTTCCGGTCACCCTGGGGTACCCCACCAAGAGTTAGCCCCTCAGAGTAACTTGGAAAAAATAAGTTCTACCATGGCAAAAGTTACTGTTTTAGCTGGCTCTTGCCGTGATTCAGCCCACCAGGCAAAGTAACTACAATATCTCATTCTCCTCAGGGTGTGATAAGATAAAAGTTGCTAATCTGTGGAAACACTGCTAAACATATAATACCTCACTGGGCTTCAGTTGTTACCTAAGAATGTCCCTTTTACGTGGCTATAACTTAAAAAGTAAGTGGACTGTGGTTTAAGGCAGGGGTCTCCAAACTTTTTGCTTGGTGGCCCCAATTTTCGACTCCGGAATCTTGGTGGCCCTCAGATTGACGGGTCAGTGAAAGGAGTTTGAATTTACTTGGTTATGCAGTGTTAATAAAGCAGATCACTGGTTCTTAGATTAGAGTCACTCCCATTGATTATTTTTAATGAGAAATTTGACAATTATTTTTCACTCCTGAATCCTTTTCGCGACCCTCCGAAATATTAGTTTGCCGACCCCTGGTTTAAGGTCACGCTTTGCACTCGGTGTTACCTGAATATTTATTTGCAGTCTCTGTTTCCGTTGCCCTAAAATTCCATTTCTCTCCTCAAATTTCTGCGCATAATTGTTCAAGATGTTAACTTCGTTTCCTAAACTGTAATCTATATAGATTACAGTTTAGGAAACGAAGTTAACATCTTGAACATGCATACAGTCAAGGTACCAGAGGTACGTGATCATAAAAGTTAGATATGATTTTCATGAACAATGTTAGCCTGCACATTTTGAGTATGATGAGTTGCTTTATAAGTTGAAAGTATTACTTCTCTTGTCATAACGGATTAAAATGACCATGAACCCTGTCATTTGTAATCGCAGTTTCAAAGAAGATATAAAGGGATTCCTTGTCATAAACTTTTGAAAGAGAAGCTTGGCCACGGGACTTCAAGTTATCTAAGTTGATCATTTTATATGTTCCAAATATGTTCCATTTCAAAAAGAAATTTCCATTTTTATGTGGATACCCCTTTTTGTGTAACGTAGAAATCTTCCAACGACATTTTTTGCGCACTCCAGTCCGGATATATAACATCAGTGACAGTAATTCGCAGCAAAAGTAATTGATTGAAGAAAGACCAATGCTTTCCCTATATTCCATTTTTTCCCCTGGCTTTCGCACATGCGACACCCACTATATGTGCAGTTGCCAAACCTTCGTCAAATGGACAGGGATTAGAGGCAAATATAATATGTCAGCTTGTATCCCAAAGAAAACTAGTATTTGTCAAAAAGGACGAAACAATTAAGACAGAGAATTTTCATACCAGGTAATAGACCCGGACAAACACTATAGCGTACAGTGCACTACTCAGGTTTATGAATGGAATTATAGAAAGTGTCGTTCTACTAAATTCTTCTGTGTTGGGAAGCAAAAGCACATCATTGGTGGGACAAATAGGCTCCCACTATTATACCCTGCGTTGCTGGAGGGTAGTATGTATAATTTTAACTTATAAATCCCCTTATTTGGTTTGCATAATCAGGAAGCAACAAGCCATATATACTTCAGCCTTCATGGAGATGGCTGGGAGAAAATATCAATTTAAATTTAGTACGTCAGCAGTTTATTTTAGGATACGGTTAGGTTTTAACTTGGTGGCTATGGAAGATGAGGACTAATGAGTTAAAGACTTGGGATAATGTGAGCACGATTCGAGTTGAAACATAAAAAAAAACTTCGAGCAAATTGATTTATAAAAAAAACCATCTCTTCTTTGCCAGCATGACGTTAGATGGGCTCAAATAGTAATGGAAATAACATAGATCGTTTGCTTTGTCAATCTTGTTACAGTGACAGTCCTAGATTTGTTACATAGAAATAAACTATGTAAAATCCCATCTTATACATAGGTTCATTTCCGTCAATCATTGAACATTCTTATGTGTTAAACTAATATTCAAGTTTACCGTTATTATGTCTGCTACGGGGTAAGTACCATTGTAAACTAAAGGCAATAGTTATTTACTTGCCTTAAGGCTTCAGTTAAGGTACTTCTCCATGCATGGGAACCGTTGTGCTACCCTGTGTCTTTACATAAATGACTTATCTCTCCAACATGTGTTTTCCGTCTGACAGATCTTAACTCCATCACAGAGACGCCAAATGAAATAGCCCTTACGGGAATATCACAATATGCTTCACCAATTCCCTTTTGAAACCATT
This sequence comes from Holothuria leucospilota, assembly GCA_029531755.1. Lineage (NCBI taxonomy): Eukaryota > Metazoa > Echinodermata > Holothuroidea > Aspidochirotida > Holothuriidae > Holothuria > Holothuria leucospilota. The sequence goes on along the minus strand of CM055973.1, from coordinate 21,950,993 downwards.
TGTTCCATATTCTACCACCCAAAGAGTTTCAATGGTTTTCAGATAGTTTTGCCAAGGTGAAAGGGTTATCCAAAGAGTCTTGGTTTTTCAGAGGAAAATTTTGTAACTTCCTTTTCCCATTTTTATTAGCCAGGGACTCTTTGCATCAAAACGTTCCTCTTTGAATGAGCTTGTTTGAACCAGAGATTTTTCAAGGTTTTCACCAACAGGTCTAAGAAGGGGTATTCCATTGGGTTATTCCTACATTTTGTAAATGATGGAGTTTATTTTCATTTATCATCTTAACTGAGAAATGATGTGCTAATTGTTGCTATTAGCAGTTTTATCACATTTTATAACACTTTATAGATGGGCATTCCTGAAAATTCTAATTGCCCATAAAAACTAGCCATTGAACGCACACTTCCTTCTCTAAACTCCCACACAGTTTTATAAAGTTTAATACTTCTTGATGTTACTCAATGCGTACATAATTTACTCTTACTTTCGGTATCTTAACTGCCACAAAGAGGAACAAAGACGTTGTGTTTCAGAATTTACAATCACAGCATTCTTCAGGTTGATAAATTAACAGGCTTAGGGTCTCATTAATCTAAAATAAAAAAGGCATGTGTAGAAGAAAATAAGATGTATTGATCAGAAATTAAGTCATAAACTGGTTAGTTCAAGCATTGTTGACATTATGATATCCTAAATTAAAAAAAAATTATTCATAAAAGATGCAAAATACAGAACGATACTAATTATGATCATATTGAAAGTGAAAAGGAAGCTAAACGAGTTTAAAAGGAAATACCAGTTTACAACTGTCTCAATCGTCGACTCGCCCTCCTCAAACTAACATAAGAAGATGAAACAAATGCTGGCTTTGCCTCTCGCTGCCTTGCTGCTACTGCGAGCATATCAGGTGACTTCCACAGACTGTTGTGTAGCAGACCAATTTTCTATAGGATTGGGTAAGATTCTTTCACTGTTTTAGTTCTACATCTTTCATTTGATCTCTATAAAAAAGTGCATTGTTATCCATAGGTAAATATATTTTCACAGTCCTTTTGAAAGATTCAGTAGCCTACCTCCTTCCGAAGAGAGTATTTTCTTTTCAATGAGCGATCGAGTTGAACAAAGAGATAATACAGACATATATGATTGGTTTACACGTTTCAAGTATATTTGCCTGCATTTTAACGTTAAACAGTTTTGTTTCTCATACTCCCAACGATTTGCCAAATTCACATTCTTGTCTTACCCCGAAACTGTTTTAAAAGTTGACCATAAATCTCTAGTTTTCTGGATAGTGTAATAAATTAAGAAGTTGAAGCAAAAAAGTTTTTATAATTCTTACAAATTTTATCACATTTCATTTGCAATTACCTCCTCGAATGAAAAATGTAGTTAACGAAACTTCTCTCAAAAAGGCTTTTAATAGAATTGATGGATGAAATGGAGACGGAAATTAATGTTTGGTAGTTCTACCCAGATAAAGTGACAGATTTCTTTCGTCCTCTGAACAACTGAAGGAAAATTATTTAGTGCCTTTTCCAAGGCTCTTTGTAATTATGCTGTTAAGCTACACATTGTTTCATACAACAAGTCCTTTAATAATTTTTGAAACTGTCACAGTTTTCAAGAACATTGTGTTTTAGGAAGATAATAATGCTCAGAAAGATACAGGGGTACTAATTCTGAAAATGTATTAAAGACTAGAGAAAAAAATTGATAAGTGTATCGTTAAGTTCAAACTTGAATGAAGATTCTCCTTTTCTGCCCTGCTGCTGGTTTGTCTGTCATAAAATTAAAATGATAATTCTGCTATATTTGACAAAATGCGACTCCAATTCGAACAAATAACTGGCTGTGTTTTTATATCTTTATTAAGGCTGGTAAAATTTCCCTATAAGACGTACGTAGCAACTAAAACGTGAGAATATTGGAAATAAGCTGTTAATATTTTTTATGGACTAACTGCTTAAACGTTCCCATTCGTGAGTTTTATAACGACGACGTAGGAGACATTCCGTAGCCATAATTTGAAAAGACGTCATTCAAAATCCACCTTTCCAAATTTTGTGATATGTGTACAACATCTTACGACGGGAGAAGCTCAGGTGGCCATTAAACCATGTATTTAAACTGCAAACAGGAGCAGTGACTGCCCCAATGATACTAATTATACGTTGAATAAGTCACTGTAAATCTTTTCAGAAAACAACAACCAGGCCTAATCTAAGTATTTCGGTATGCTGGGATATAGCTAGCGGGAATAGGGGCTTATGCAAGTATTTAAGTTGCCATCCCCTCCCCCGTAACCTATCACACGAGGGGCCCTTTCAGTATTGCAGTGACATTATATGTGTATAGTGGGACTAATACTAACACTATCAAGGCGGAGGGCAAAAGTGTTGATGCCGGCAGATTGCTGGAAATGCCACTTCCCAAGGCATTTCAATTTGCATTAGACTTTTCTACCTTTCTAAAATCCCCCCCCCCCCCCCAAGAATGGCAACCCAGATCATTTTTTTTTTCGCTAAATTACTGTGTAGGGGAGAAACAGAATTTGGTATGCAACCTCTGCTGCATTCATTTTTATGTGTTAAACATAAAATCGAGGGTAATGTGTGCACATGTCATCGGTATAGAAATCCGAGAAAGGTGGTTTTTGAACGTCCCAGTTCGTGTTAATTGCAACAGGAGGGAGAATCTGCAGGTAGTGCAATAACCACATACAAGAGTGAGCTTGGGTATTCTGATGGTCGCTGCAGCATATGATGGAATGGATACCGACCGTTACCTGTTGTCATGTTTATACAAGAAAGTTTCAAATGAAGTTTGTAACTAGTAAAAATAAACAAAATACATTCATGATTCAGTGGTATTTGGGAAATTTTTAGCACGTAGATACCTATTGCACAGACGGCAATACACCAGAGCCATGGGCATCCGCTGAAAAAAATCCAGAGGGGGGCAAAACTTCAATCGATCAAATGAGGGGATTTTTTCACTTCCAGAAAAGAGCTTAATTGCTAAAAGTTGGCACCTGTTACGGTGGTGTAGCCAGAAGTTTGCTATAGAGGGAGGTGAAAGTTGTAGGCTAACTATCTAAGCGTAGCGCCACCATAGTTTGGCGCAAAGCGCCAATAAAATTTTGGCCTAAATGCCTCTCAGATAGCTGAAAATGATACTTTTCACACCTTTTGAGTTGCATGTTTTCATTTTCTATTTTGTAATCTCATGTTCTGGCATTTTTCTAGCGACATCAATTTTAATTTTATTTTTTTCTGGGAATTTTTTTATAATCCAGGGGGCAAGTGCCCCCTTGCCCCCCTTCCGGACGCCCATGACCAGAGCTAGTCGACCTTTTGAAGGAGTAGTACTGAGACCATGGATGCGAGCGAAGGGCGCCGAAAAACTGCATTTTTAGGCGTTTAGGGAAAATAGATAAATAAATATAAGAGAAATACCCTCTAGAAAGGAACGGTTGCTCAACTCCCTCCCCCTTACACTGTGTGTCTACCCCATATTTCCAGAAATGGAACTTTCCGTGCCTTGAAAATTACATCTAAAAATTCTTCATTGACCCCAAAATAATGTGCATATCAATATGAACAAAACACAAGAGCCTAGGCAAATCATCGATCGAATCCAGAACACCTTACACAATCACACCCATATCCCATTCTTCCTTCTCATTTGCCACCAGTGATGCTGTGACTTGACTGTAAAGCACTGATCTAACCGAAGGGTAACCATATGTTAGCGCGTAGCGCTTACAAAATTTCTGCTTAAAAGTATCAGTCCTTCATTGTTCGAAAAAAAACCCGCATGCGTAGGCTAGGTGCGGATAATGATCGCCTTCTGAGTATTTTGTTAATACGGCCTCAAAAATAACGCGATTAGATCCTGTTAATTAAAACAATGTCAACAATACTGCTATTATGAAAAAGTACGAAACCTTTAAGATATGCATATGTATAACGACGTGCCAGTAACCCCGGTATAAATACAATATTTTATCCTATGACAAGTTTACCATACATGACATGCTCTTAGCAGCTTCCTTGGTACATACTATCAGTAATTAAAATGTACGAAATTTTCTCCCACGTAACGTTTTAAACTAGAAAATCAAGACTATAGTGCTGCAGAGTCTATATTTTGGTAGTAAGAAAGGTAAAGATTTCTCATTTACCTCATAAATTGTGAAAGTTGTGCTATAATAAAGTTGACTCGTTTATGGAATTTTCCGGGGGCCCCTAAAAGTCAAAATATCGGGTGGCCCATAACCTATAGTTACCTCGATTACTGGGTAAATCCGGCTATGGGGGTGGATGCTTTGCGTTTTTGTCGGTGTCGTAAGCGCGCACCTGCCGGGAGTAATACTACAGCTTTCCAAACGGTGCGTGTTAACTAAAGGTTTCCAGCCCCGGTGTACACAATGAAGTTTTTGAGGGAAAATATTAGGCTACGGCAGTTTCAATTGTGACTGCAGGATCAAGTTTCAAATGTCTGTAATAGATGATGTTGTTTGTTGATCAATGCTTAAGATAACTGATAATAAAAGTGACTTTCCTTGCAGCTGCAACTTGGGTTGAGATTTCCAGCGCTTTGGGTTGGGCCTTTCGTCTTCGTGTCAAGGGCGATGCATCGATGGGATTATACCGATCATCGTTATGCTTTAAATTTGGAGTGGTACCAATATAACGACAGAACAACAAGCAAAGCAAAGTACATTTTCCTTTACAACTAGGTAATTCATTCATTGACTTTATTTGTTCAAAGTCAGTGAACACAAAAGTAGACAGCTTTTCTGCTAGCTTAATCTTCATCTCACAAATGCCGATTGCAATACACATCACGAGATTTGATTCTAAACGAACCAGAGCTGAGTGTCTTCCACTGGTAAAGACGTCAGTAGCAGCGCAGTATTATCAATAAAAACATCGCCGTTATACACTCTAAAAAATTATTGCCCAACCTGGGCAAAAATTTACCCAGCCGTTGATTCCGTATGCCTCCTAACCGGAATTGGGTAAAATATTGCCCAACTTGGTTAAGGGTTTTACTCATTAGTTGGGCATTTTTTGCCCAACCATTTGCCCAACTAATTAAGCAAACATTTTGCCCAACCAATTGGGCAAAAGTTTTGCCCAACTTTTAGGTAAAACATTTAACCAACCAAGTTGGGTAATTTAATACCCAATTCCGGTTGGGAGGCATACGGAACCAACGGTTGGGTAAAACAAGTCACCCAACGGGGTTAGAATATCTCAGAAAAGTTACCTTCTACAAGTTTTAAAAGCTACCGGCATTGCTAATGTTAGCCACTTTTAAAAGTAGCAGGATTATAATTAGGAATTCATATATAAATGTTATGGTCTGACTATTATATATATTCAGTGAGACTTGTTTGTTATTATTAACGATTAATAATACAATTTTCTTCACAATATTTCATTTCTCCTTTTTTATGTTGTATTGTATAACTGAGAAACATAATTTTCTGTAAGAATTTACCATTGCTAGCTTCAATTTATATCAATTAGACCTGCAATAAAGGGTAAACACAAAATTGCTTTGAAAACTCCGGAATGCTCCATTCAAAGGATAGGTATATAAACATTTCACAGCATTTTAAACATGCACTTTTCTCAAATTGTTGTAGCAAAAATTCCCAAAGTGTAAGTAAAAGTTTTGCAAAATGTTAAATGTGAATGTAAAAATTTAGAAATAGGTGTTATTAAAAGAATTAATTGGCGGTATGTTTAACCAGTGTTGGGTAAAGAAATTCACTTAAACCATTTCACCAATAGTTGGTCAATAGGTTTTTCGGTTCTTTTGCCCAACATTGTACAAGCATACGTAGGTACGAACGTACCGTCCGTATACTGCAGTACAGTATAGTACCTTTTCATTAATTGTGTACGTACGTATGGCGCGCAAATCAGTTCACTTTAACCAACCTGGGTAATATTGCAAGAGAGATGGACTTTCCCCAACCTGAAGGCTAACCAACCCACTTGGTTAATCTGTTTTACCACTTTGTTGGTTACCAAACTGCCCAGGTTGGGCACTTTGAATTTTACCCAACCCTTTTTAACCAACTTTTTTTAGAGTTTAGCTACATCTGACTTCCGTTTAAAATGAGGTAATTACTATTACAGGTCATCAGTTTCATCATAGGTGTGGACATACCACGTGTTAGCCGAAATTTGCTAGTTGAACAAACAATTGCCAGCAGGTCTACCTGCCCTCAAAGAATAAAAAATGTGCATGCATACCTAATGACGTCATCGTCATAAGGTCAAATAACATTATTTTTTCCCTTACTTGTTCATCAGTACCTTACAAAAGTGCTTCCCGGATACTTAGAGGTAAGACCAAAGGTCAAGTTTGCTAAATGTTGTGTAGGATAGCGAACTCCTTTTAAGTCGCATTTTTGATACCTGACCAAGAAAACTTGAACATGACTTCATATTTCGGATCTTAAAGTTAAATGACGGTAAGTGGTCTTTTGCCTTTATTTACTAGTTTTTATTCTGTTGGGAAATTTTATTTACGAGAGGATACGTAAAGAATGTCAAGGAGATGACCTTTGCAACTCACTGAATGCCTTCTTGTCCTACTTTGTTACTCAGGAAACAGTGTATACCATCTTCAACGACACACAGTGCTTCAAATAACCCCTATTAGGTCAGGAGCCTTTTCAGTGTCTACCAGGTAAGAGGTAAAACGAAAACATCCTCCGAAGAAGCACGGGAAAGCTTCATGTAGAGAAAATAGCTAATAGATCAAACATGGTAAAACACTATATTTTGGTGAACTTCAAGGCCAAAATAAGTTTCCGTTTCCTATCAAGATGGGGGAATGTAAGGTTTGTGTTAAAGATGAGTTAGAAACTCAGCCAAGTGAGCCTAATACCTGTTACTAGAATCTCAGTAAATTTATTATTTTTGTTATAGTCAGGACAGCTATTTAGTCAAATTTCGGATTGAATTCACAGACTCCGTCAAGGTACTACTATTGTGATGCCACTGGTAAACGTCTATAACGTAGTGTTTCATTTAATTTTTCTTTGTATTGTTACAAAATAATGTGGCCCACAAAGGTGGATGGCGAAAAATGGAAATATTGAAAAGGAAAATCGATCCATTACAAAAAAGGGAAGAACAGATATTTACAGCCAGATAAGCTAGGACATGCTATCTTTTCAGCAATCTTACAATGAAAACTGAACCATTAACGCATTATAGCTTATAAGGAGTGTCCATAAAGACTATATTAACAATCATGTTTGCCTCTTTATTCCATTTTTGTCGGCAGGGTGCTTGCCTGCATAAGCCTTTTTCGGACTCGTCGGTAAATGCGACTGCTGACCTAGAACTTAAAAAAATTATCATTTCTACCTATTAGGTATAGATTCCCCCACATTTTGTAAGGATTATGTCCTTTTTTTCGAGACAAACGGGCAACAGTGGTCCTCATAGGCCTTGTACTGCAGAAACAGAAGGTACGTCATGGGTCTTGTTTGAAGTGGTCACGAAATAAGACAGTAAAAGTGCTAAAAAGGTATTATAGGCCTAGTTCATAAATGAATGATCCTCAGTTGTACTTCTATAGACCATATGGATATGACGTCACAGAACAGGTGTGCCCTCAGCTGAGTTAAGCTCGTAACCAACACAAATGCAGACAGCTCATTTTTGTGACGGTCTGCAACGCGCATATGTACACGTGCGCCTGCGTAGGAAATAAAATTCTACACTAACGCTTAGGATTTCCTGACAGAATGTGTACCTTACCTATCGAGCTTCCCTTTTTACTATAGCATGACATCGGCGTAACGTCAGTGCACAGGGTCTATTGTGATACACACATATGCGTTCTTGCGTAAAACTAAACGTTGAACAAACGCTTCGCCGCAGCTTAAAAGTTCACATTCGTCGTCCTTGTTGTTTGAGAAGCACTCCTGGCATAACTGGGGGAAGCTGCAAATCACATTAGAAAAGAAAAAAACATGAGTAATCTTTAACTTTGTAGAGTTCAGTAAGACAAAAAGGTCCAATTTATGCCAACCTGTGCATAATTTGTATGGCGCTACAGTAATAATTTATATTAAAAAATAGACTAATCTACTATTACACATGGAGGGAATAGTTTGGTGCGTTGTAGGCTACTTCTCTTGGTAGCCACTTACTGAGAAATGAATCCAACTCATACAAACTGATAGCTTCGCGGTTACAAAGAAGTAGTTCTCGATGGATTCAAATTTGAGGCATGATGAGCTTTAATTTATTTGATATCCTTAATGTTCAATAGTAATGACACAGTACCAAATCAGTGACCAGTGACCAAATCTTTTAACTTTGTGTTATGCTGACTAATAGTGTGGTGTATGTATGTACATTGCAGACGATGCTAAAATTGAAGACAGCGTTTTTGTCGGGAAGAGCTCATTGCAACTGGACAGCTGGAATATAAGTCCTTACGAGATAGGATTATTGCACGGTGACTTACGTCTTGCCACCACTCGAGAAAACTGCATTCCAGTTGGTGCCAGTCTGATTGGAACATTTGAACCAGCACCTGGAGAATACGGTAGGGAAAGTGACACCTTCCATAAACTTGGAATCTGAAGATAGTTTTAATTTATCAACCATCCAAATCGATAATAGCCGGCCCAAATATATAATTGTCTTAAAATTAAATGTCAGTTAGATCAACTGACATATCCAGTTTTGCAAGTTTTATTATACCTGATTAAATAATGTCATGGATCAACTAATATGTTTCAATCATTTGAGTTTTATATAGGTTACGTCAACTCAAAAGCAGCGGCGTAGGAAGATGTTTGACATGGGGGGGGGGGGCAGACCAGATGTTACTTCTCGACCTTGAATCCCCTTCCCACACTAAAACACATTTGCTCAATGTGATTCTTCCAATTTTAATTTGAGCAAAATAAAAATATTCAAGGCAAAAGGAAACCCCCCCCCCCAACACCATGCAGGAGTGATTTTTTGTTTAGGAGGCTCTGGAGGACTGGAGATTTTGTGGGGGTGACTCCAGTTCACTATCTAATCGGAGCGCCACCATAGGTTGGCGCGGAGCGTGCCAAGAAAACTTATAGATTTGAATACGTCCCAGATCGCCGGAAACGGCACTTGTCAGGCTTGATAGCAGCCATCAAGATGTGCAATTTTTGTGAAAAATGTAAAGCTTGATTTGATTTTTTTTATAAAACACATTTCTGTGAAGACAGATTAGTTGAGCTGACCTGGACTTGGGGTCCGAGGATAGGAAGTTTGTGCCCCATTTACTATCTAAGCAAAGCGTCACCATAGGTTTGCGTGGACGGAGCGTACCGAGAAAATCTGAGATTTCAATACATCCCAAATCACCGGAAGTGGCGCTTGCCAGGATTTTTGAAGCCATCAAGATGTGTCCTTGTTGTGCAAATTTTGTAAAGTTTCATTTGAATTTAACACTTTAAGTCTGTTACAATCTATCTGACTTCATTCAAAATTGTTCAGCGTTGAGTTATCCCCCATGGATTTCAGTGGATTAGTTGGAACTGAGATTTTCTACAGCCAGAGTCTGTTAACTTATTATTAAGTTGAGTAGAGGTAGCCCCACGATTTGCCCGGCGAACGGCCAACGACCCGAAACTCCGACAGCCCCAATGCCGTCGAGTATTGGTGAGTTGGGATTTGAAGAAAGCCTGTATAGCCTCCATTTCATTCGGGTCATATATTGCATAAAATTTGTATATACTAGAGAAGCTAAGTTCCGAGTTGCCCTTACAAAAAATTGTGTGGCAAAAGTTCCAATACCACACGTGAAATACTGTGTCGAACTGTGTAAAGCTATGGTGGGGTGTGGAGAGGCCTGAAATTTCTGTTAATATTTGCGTGACAATGTGTGTCATTAGTTAACAGTTGACACGCTTTTCCAAAGTGCCATGCATTGACCTGCATTTTCACAGTTTGGACATGAAGCAATGTGTGGAAAACGAAAATCACACTTTGACACATGTACAGGAGGCAAACTGGGGTAAAGCAGGCAAATTATGGAGATGTGTGGAGAAAGAAGTGTGGTGCTGAGTAAATTCAATAGTTCGATCTTGTATACTGACCTTGTTTGCCACACTTTGCCCTGGTTTGCCACATGTGTCAACTTGACACAGCTTTCCCCACTTTGAACCAGATGTCAAGGTGTGACAATCATGTAGGAAAAGCGAGGTCCTGTGTGTCAGATTGGTTCCAATACCACATGTGTCACAACGCATAAAACGAAACTGTAAACTGTCGCAATTATTGGGGGAGGGGGGCAAAATGACATTTGCCCCCCCTCAAAACATATTGGGGGGTCATGGTCCCCTTGGCCCCCCGGTTACTACGCCACTGATAATGCGTAAAATGTTGAAGTCATATCAATATCGTCGACATTTCATTAGTTTATCATAATTTTTATTAATTACTCGCCCATGAAATTAACTAATGTATTATTATCTACATTCGTTGGACATTTTAGATCGTCTCGTTTTAGAAGCTTTTTTCTTCAACTACACAACTGGGCTACCTCCATCACCATTTGCAGTTCCAGAAATCTGTAAATACGCTTTTCAAAAGGCAAGTACAAAATTAATCTGCGAGATGGAATATAAAAAAGCATGAAAATTAGCACTTTTAATCAAAAGAGCCGATTAAACAACACCCACTTGGCATGACACACCACACAACACTCACATTGGAATCAACAGAGGAGGAAGAGAAGTTTTTCACCATTTTGGTTGAGAAAAGTTTAAAATATATCCTTCCTTCGTCTTCCCCTCCCTCCCCTCTCTTTGATCCCTAGTTAGTCCGTGTTGAAATAGTTTGATTCTATAGCTTATAATGTCTGATTTAATGAATTAAGATGGGATAATTGTTAAAACTGCCAGTACACATTCTTTTTCTTAATAACAATCTGAAATTAAAGGAGGTTCGACAGTTTCCGCGTGTGCCGTATAAGTACTCATTTAGACTTAAGACGAGGAAACCTCATATTTTAGTACAGTGGAGACACCAACATTAATAGAAGAACTGTATATGCAAGGCTCTTTGGAATTTAGTGTACAAATAACAAGGAGGATCCTCGAGGACAAAAATACTATCACAAATTTTGGTAGAGGTATTAACGGATATAGGCTGAATTTTTCAGAGAAATTAGAACGGAACTAGGACCATTATTCGTGCATCACATTCTCTTTGGTGTCGCACAAGGTGTAAATGGTTACCAAAGTAGTTTACAACTGTAACTTAAAATTTAAAAGAAAAATACTCATACTAAAATGATAATTAATGTAATTTGCATAGCTTGTCGTAAGATGGTTTTAAGTGGTGGAAAATGCTCCTCGCCACCCTATCCGACATTCAGAATCCACAAAAGTTGGGTCTTCTACCAGGAATCTGCTGTAGCAATAATTTGTGTAAAGGTTAAGTTGCCCGCCCCCAAACTCACCTTTAGGAAAACTTTAGGCCTTGTCTAGTAGACATGGATGAGCCCTTTGAAGGGGAGTATAGGTACCAGCCTCAAGGCCTACAAGTTGGAAAGCAACATAACTGCAGTGTATGCATATCAAATTATTGGGTTTAGAACATACATCTTAGATATTAACTGGTGTGGGTCAGCAGGCATCAATGACCACAGTTACAAAATGAAGCAAAGGAGAATAAACTACTGTTGTTATCTAATTTTGAGCCTACGTCATCTGGTGGGGGTCTCAAAATCTCAGAATACGTGCCATTGATTCCTTGCAGAAGGCAGCTTAGGAATCTATGCGGTGGTGATGTCGTGTGTATGTATGTGTGTATGTGACATTTAGCTTGTAAACACAATATCTCAAGATAGCAATGACAGACACTTTTCGTATGGAATAGGTGTGAATCGGGGACATGAGTGTCTTTTTCCCTAGTCAAGTGTTGATGTACCGGCAAGTGGGATATGCCCAATTGCGAAATGCAAAATTTGCCGTGAAATTGGATTTTCCACCTTTCAAAGATGGCCATTCATTTTGAAGCATTCTTGATGTTTCCCACATTTTCCATGTTGTCAGCTTATCATCAGGAAACACACCATGTGTTGGTACACGAGTGTGTGTGTGCCTGTATGTGTGTAATACGTGCTAATCGGGGACATATGACCTTTTGTTTTCCCTAGTCAAGTGTTGATACACCTCAAAGTGGGGATACCCACATTTTGCTGCTAAAAAGGTGTATCCCCGATTGATACCTATTACATGTATGTGTATGTGACATTTATCTTGAAACAAAATGTCTCAAGATAGCAATGAAAGACACTTTTCATATTGGGTATATAGATTTGTCATGTTGAGAGAAAAAACCCAATTGTTTTCGGTGGAGGTCAAAGGTCATTTGAGCTAACAACAGATTAAACTGCGAAAACCTCGTAAACACGATATCTCAAGACAGCAATGACTGACACTTTCATATCTGGTATACAGAGAAAAACCCTGTTGTTTTGGTGGAGGTCAAAGGTCATTTGAAGTCACCAGAGGTTAAACTACGAAAATTTGGTAAATGGCTTGCAAACACGATATCTCAAAGTAACAGTGACGGACACTTTTCATATTCGGTATATAGGTTTGTCATGGTAAGAAGAAGAACCCTATTGTCTTTAGAGGAGGTCAAAAGTCATAAGACGTCTCCAAAGGCTAAACTGCGAAAACCTTGTAAACACAATATCTCAAGATACCAATGTCTGACACTTTTCATCTTTGGTATATACATTTGACATTGTTAGAGGAAGAACCCTATTTTTCGTGGAGGTCAAAAGTCGTTTGAGGTCACCAGAGGTTAAATTGCGAAAACTTTGTAAACACGATATCTTAAGATAGCAATAATGGACACTTTCATATTTGGTATATAGATTTATCATGGTAGAGTGAGAACCCTATTATTTTGGTGGAGGTCAAAGGTCATTCGAGGTTACATCGGTGAAACTGCGAAAACCTTGTAAATAGCTTGTGAAAATGATATCCAAAGGTACCAATCACGGACACTGTTTATGTTTAGTGTTAGATTTGTCATATTGAGAGGAAGAACCCTTTTTCTTGAAAGTCAAAGGTGAGTTGAGGTCACCAGGGGTCAAAAACCGAAAATCTTGTAAAACACGAAATTTCAAGGAAGTAATGATGGACCCTTGTTATATTTAGTATACAGATTTGTCATCCTAAAAGGAAGAACCTTATTATTTTCGGTGGAGGTCAAAGGTCATTTTAGGTCACTAAAGGTCAAAAACCTTTGTAGGTAGCAACAACGGACACAATGTAGGTAGCAATGACTGACACCTTTTATATTCAGTATATGGATTTGTCTTGATAAAAGGAAGAACCTATTGTCTTTGAACCCTATTGTCTTTGTGGTGGTCAAAGGTCATTTGAGGTCCCCGGAGGTTAAACTACGAAAACCTTGTAAATGGCTTGTAAACAAGACATCTCAAGATAGAAATGACAGACACTTTTCATATTTGGTATATTGATTTACCATGTTGAGAGGAAGACCCTATTTTTGGTGGAGGTCAAAGGTCATTTGAGGTCACCACAGGTTAAACTGCGAAAACCTTGTTAACACGGTATTTCAAGATAACAATAACTGACACTTTTCATGTTTGGTATATAGATTTATCATGGTAAGAGAAAGATTCCTATTATTGTTGGTGGAGATCAAAGGTCACTTGAGGGTCACCAGAGGTTAAACTGCGAAAACCATGTTAATGGCTTGTAAGCACGGTATCTCAAGATAGCAATGACAGACACTGTTCATGTTTGCTGTATAGATTTGTCATGTTGAGAGAAAGAAGCCTATTGTTTTTGGTGGAGATCAAAGGTCATTTGAGGCCACCAGAGGTCAAAAACCGAAAACCTTGTTTACATGATACGTAAAGATGGAAATGACATACACAGATGATCCTCATTTTAAAAACGCACCCCATTTGGCAAGAAATCAATTTTTACACCTTGGCAATTTGTAAAAGCATTATTTGTAAAGCGGTAATCTCATGATTGCCATTGCAGCCCATTACTGATTAGTCCTGAAATTCATTGAGGGTGTAATAATTTGACACGTGATAGTCAACTAACTACCAAAAGTGCTGCCAGTAGTAGGATTTACCCTTGAGTGCGCACAACTAATTGCACCCAGTCATATGAAATTGTAGACATTCTGATCAACTGTACAAGCTTTATTAATAGTGCATTACATGCTATTGTGAACATTTGCAGTCCACTACCTTTGGAAGTCAACTGGTGGTTATCTAAGCACCAATTTGTGCAGTAGAACATTCAATGAGGCTAATGTTACAAATTCTGGTAGATATTTAATCTTCCCTCTTTTTAGCCAAAAACAGAGGTCTCGGGTGGTATTCCTTATGAGCTGAGAAGATTGTAATGCAGCAATTAGTTTTAATGGTCTCATTCTCAGTCTTAAGAGTACGTTTGACCGCAATTATTAATCGCTCATAACTTAAGCACCAATAAAATAAAAGAACGTAAATTTCAGATTTTCATTATTCTAGAAACGAATACACTGTAAATAGATCGCACATACTGATGTATTCTGTGTTGGCATTTTCTTGTCATATTGTCATACCTTTCCACTGCCCTCCCTCTCTCCTCGCAGTTGCTATCCAAATTGATCGTAAATACTCTTCAAAACTGATACCGTAGTTTGTGATGCCTTGCAATTGTCGACTCTTCAGTCACATACTAACTGCAAAGTGTTTATGTTGACTTATTAGAGAAGGGTGGATATGATCTGAAGTGTAATGATCAGGCGCGGATCCAGACATTTCGAAAGGGGGGGGGGGGCTGGAAGCCCCCTTTTATATTCCCCTAGATTAACATTATGCTAATTTTTGCGTATTTGTTATTGTTGATGTGGCGAAAAAGGGGGGGCTGAGCCCAGAAACCCCCCCCCACCGCCCTTGGATATTTTGCACCAGAATCCGGACGAAAAGCTTCCAGCAATGAGGAATGAGCGGAAGGGTAAGTGTAGGTACAAAATATATCACCTTCCTGATAGATAGGCCCTATAGCAAAAAGGGGTGGAGGGCTAAAAAGCATTTGTAACGAGCCCATTTCAGAACGATGTTGAAAAAGTAACTAGTTACAGTTACTGTTGACTGAAAAGTAACTAGTTAAATTTCAAAAGTAACTAGTTACCTCGACGTGAATATACGGTACCTCGGTACCTCATATTGGGGGAGCATAATCATATATAAGAACATGAGACGACCGGCACCTTATTTGTGCCGGCTAGTCTGAGGTGTTCCCCCAAAGAAAGAACAATGATCCCAGCAGGCCCGTAGCCAGACAAGGTGCTGAAGGGGGCGAAAAAGCTTCTAGGGGGGCGAAAAATTTTCCAGAGGGGGCGAAACATACTAAAATGCATTACGGCAATGCTAGGGGGCGAAAAATTTTCCAAGAGGGGCTTTGCCGCCCTTGCCCCCCCCCCTTGACTACGGGCCTGGATCCCAGCATATTTTAACTGGGGATCCAGGCAGAGGGCTGTTAACGCTCATCATGCGGCAAAGAATCACAATACTGCGTCACAGCTTACAAAACTATTTGTTAGACGAATTTTGGTTATATCCAAAAGTTTTCCAGTTACTACAGTACTGTTTTGAGGTTGGAAATCTTTATAATCTTATCAAATAGCAGGCTTATTCAAAGAGGCTTTTAAATTTTAAAACATCGAGGTCTAAAGTGGGGTTAAGTGTTTTAATTCCTAAAGCATAAATTTCAAGTTTCACTTTGTGTCGATATAACACAATGCATAAAACTGTTGAGACTGTGTACTTTACTCTGGGGGACCATACGCCCATCGTATGCACTTTCCCTTTGCAGTAGGTGAAACTCTAATCTAAAGTCGGACACTTCTCTCCTCTTGCAATTAGCTTTGTTAGGATACTTTTAATATCATTTGACCAAAGATAGATAGATAGATAGACAGACAGACAGACAGACAGACAGATAGGTATACTTTATTAAATCCTCAAACAAGGATATAACATGTCTGCATTAAAATGTTACAAACAAAACGATAAAATTCACAATATAAAAGTTACAAACATAAACAGGTAAGAGTATAGAAAGTGATGAACAGAATTAACACACATGTAAAAGAGTAAAACTACCTACTAAAATCCAAGTTGTGTAATGTGATTGCCGTACCGAGAAAAAATGAACATTTCAATATTCTGCTGTTTCCTTAGACTAAAGTTACTATTATCCCACTGTAAGTCTAAAGCCCCCTCCCCCCGTCAAAAATGAGGTGTGTCGGAAGGACACTTTATTTGTTCCCGTTGTAAAAGATGTCAAAAATTTGCACTCTTAAAAATTTTCCCAATACGTTGAACCAAATTACATCTAAGGACCCTTTAATAGTCACCCCTCCCATTAGACCCCTCCCCCAGGACGGCGGTCCAAAAGAACGTTCGGCCCCTAGTAAAGAACAGCTTCCTAAGCCTATGGCACGTTTGTATACTGATAGCTGGCATAATAAACTGGGCCCCAACCCAAGCCTCCGGAATCCTCCGGATATTGAGATTGGTCCTGAATGTGATGTAACTGGACTTGGACTCGGAGTTCATTCCAACCGAGTTCTCAAATATGAAAGTTACATTAAAAATGTATAAGTTCCATTGTTATTTGTTCACAATGTACATATGTTAAGTATTGCCACACATAACCAAATTTCTGAGGAGACCAGACTATGGAAGCGAGTACAAGCGATGACTTTATTAATGGTGGACATGTACAATAGAATTAAAACATCCGTATGTGTGATTTGATATACACTGACAGATAGATTTGTCTCAGAATCGATGCCACTGGAATCAGAACTGGTTAGAACTTAGAAGAGACTCGGAATTGGCCCAAAATGGGGGGATATGGAAGCGGAGTTGGCTCCGACCCGGATAGGGGTGGACTCAGGTCCTGCCGTAAAGTTTCAAAAGGCAATGATTAAAACACGCAAAGCAAGTCTAGTGTTTGACTGTCTGTGGGCCACACCGTTTCTCACGGTGAACTATCGCCACCGTGTCCTCTAAAGGACAAAATACACCAAATAAGTTCAACTTTTGTTAATTAACCATAGTTTACTCACTGACTCAGGGAAAAGTTTGTCCGGGAGCACCCTTCAGTATTTTTCAACCATTCTCACAAAGACTCAGTCTCAAGGAAAATAAGCATTGATCTGTTTAAAAATAATTTGACACACAAATTAAATTTTTAAACAATTTGACTATTTGTAACGCGAAAGTAACGGGACAAAAAACACCGTTAAAGTTACTTTTACGCAGAACTGTAACTAGGTACTTGCTCCGTTACTGAAATGCAAATGTAACTCGTTACAGGTTTCCGTTACACAAAATGTAACTCGTTACAGTAACGGCGTTACTTGTTACTTCTCAACCCTGGCTATTTCGTCGTTAATGTATTGACCTTCGCCATCTATAATAGGTGCACGCGAAGTGCGCTGTAAAAATGTTTTGAAAATGCAAAACGGCAAACTGCGTACTTCCAATCTTTCACATCATGCGATAAACTAGATTTGTCAAAGATCCCATATGAGAGGCCTCTACAGAGGTTGGGGAGGTACTTTTTCCGAAAATTGTTCAGATCAGAATAATTCCCTTTATCATTACCTTGGTAATGGTTATGAGATGGAGTGCAGACCGTGACGAGCGCTCGCAAAACGCTCCAAAATTTGGCATGAAATATTATTTCCATGACTGCATTCAGGCTCTGCATCTAGACACAGTCAATTCCCCCAACAAACCTATCTGTCAATCAGAGAGCGAGTCTTCTACAAAGCTTTCAATAGCTTTTTTTTGAAGAGCGCGAAAATTTTGGTAGTTTGAGAACCATTTGTGATAGGAAATGATTAAAATAGATCCATCACTCGCTCGACGGAAAACACATCTCACCCTACCCCCTACAGAAAGCTGTAGCTTAAACGCCTTTTGGAATCATTTTAAACAATTCCAAAGAAAAAATCAGAATCAATGGGGGCACGCACCTCCCCCATGCCCACCGTTCCGGCGCGACTGCTCTCTTATAATGGAAGGGCTCTTAACATGTACTAAAAAGTGGAGCCTGTAATTCGTCACTCCACTTTAAACCTCTGTAAGTTAACTCATTGCGGCTGTCTTAGAGTAGACATTGTCTGACAAACCGTGTACAACACACATCTGTTTTGCTACTGGAGAGGTATCATAATTTTAAAGACTGATAATCATCATCCCAGGCATTTCGAATTTCCCCAACTAGGTTACTTCTATAGCCCAGCCCACAACTGTCTTTGGCTCCTCATTGTGCAGACACAAACCTAGTTTTTTGCTTAAGGCGATATCCTGGTGAGCACACAAGATCCTAATGTGTATTTAGAACACTCTCTCTGCGTGCTGTGTAATATTAACTACTCTGCATCTCTTGAAGATTGTAACTCTGATGTCAATCAAACAGCATTCACCAGTTGAGACTTTTGCTTACCCCCAAGTAAAAGTCATACTTGGGGTGACGAGTATCTGTTTTTAAACAAACAAACTGAGGATTTATAGCTTACCTAACGGTCAGCAGGATGGATGAGTATCCTACTTAAAGAAAATTAGTCGAGTGAGATTTGCAGACACACTATGCACTATATATAGGCACGCTCTTTTCTGTTATTTGAGTTTCGGGATATTTTTCAAACCGTTCAAAGTGGGGGGACATTGGCGACGATTTGTTCTCGATATTGGGGGGACATGACCCCATTTTCAAAGAATTTACTGTGTGAAAAATCAAAGTCAATGGGCGATTTCTCGACTATTGGGGAGACATGTCCCCCTGTCCCCCGGGATCGCCGCCCATGTGCAGGATCTAACCTTACCACTGCCTATCTTGAATAAGAGGGGTGTTTACCCCTTGTTATAAAATCGATCCAACTTTGACACAAAAACAACATTGTCACTGAGAAGATCAGAGTCGTTCGAATGAGAACTCGGTTTGTGGTGCAGTTTACATGTAAGGACTATTTTACACTAATAATAATGCGAGTCGGTTCCCTTTCATTTGGTTAGTTGATTGCTTTCACAGAAACCAACCGTGAAGGTAAATTTAAATGTATTTCATGTTTATACACTTTTAGCTTATTAATTGAGCTTCAAGAGTTGATACAATTGGACAACAAAAATGTTTCCTTTTATTTGCCGCAAATCATTTACAAATGAAAAACCAAATTAAATACAGAAATGACATCCCTTTTAAGGTTCAGTGGTAAAATGAAAATGAATCACTTCGTTCTGATAATTTCTTTTCGCTGAAAATTATCACAATGAAACCAAATGTTTGCACTGCTCAAAAATCCCATAATAGATTGTTTTATATTACGTTGATTATAATTTATTACTCTGTTCGTTCATTCTTCTCATTGTTTTTTACTAAGGTTCTCTGAATATCTTCACTCAGAGACGTGGTGGCTGTTTCAAGTAGAGAGATTTATGATGAACAGTGAATTGAATTCCTTCCCATGATTTCAGGACAGGGCCATCCTCTGACCCACTAAGCCACTTAAAACTTTTATTTGATTCAGTCAACGTGTAAAGTCTGTAGTTGAGTGGGTCGATCATTTCTGTACAAATTGATATTTGAATCACCTAATCCTTTAAAGACAGACTGTCATCACCCCAAAGTATATTTTTAGTGTATGTATATCAAAATTCTCAGTTGGTGACTGCTGTTTGATTGACATCAAAGTTTGAAAATTTGAAAGATGCAGAGTAGCTCACATTCCACACAAGGCATAGAGTGTACTTTTATTACATTTTATAGCCTTGTGTGCTCACCAGGACATGGCCTTAAGCAATAAAACAGGTTTATTCCTGCACAAGGAAGAGCCTCATACAGTTATGGGAGGAGCTAGAAGATGCATAGTTGGGAGAATTGGAACTGTCTGGGATCATGAAAATTCCCCTTTAAGTTTGTTTGATGTAGTGCATTGGCAGTATCCAGGTCAATAAATCCAACGGTATAATGACCAATGATACCCATGTGTAACAACTATCATATTTTTTGATACTTCTGACCTTGTGTAATTGAAATTATTCATAAATTTTAAGTATGTAAATTAAAACTTTATCCCTCTAATTTATGTCACTCTGGTGGAATTGTTCCGTCATAGAGTCTTTCCATAGTGCCTTTGCTCATACTCTTTAAGAAGTTCTGATCAAATCTGAACCTACTGCCTTTGTGCTTGGTGCTCAGCATAAGCAATGGAGTAGGAAAAACAAGCCAGTGAGCCACAACTAGAAAAAAAGGCCGTGGTCGTCTCGACTTGAACCAATTGGTTGGAAACTGGGACGTTAAACCTCATCTAACTAACTAACTAACTAACTAACTAACTAACTAACTAACTAACTAACTAACTAATTGATCAAATCTGAATCGCGAGCAACCCGGCACCGACCCGGAATCTGGACAATAATGTGACTAGATATGGTATAAAAAAGACCAGAATTTGTTCATTTTTGAACCGAATCTAGTGAAATATTTGACAAGCTTTGGTCTCCAACTGATCAGACCACCTCTAGAATGCATTTACAAGCTGCACAGGTAATTTCTAGATTATACCCGTGCACAATTCAATCAAATGTCTTGTTCTTTCACCCCAGCGGATCATATCATTGTCAACGAAGCATCCATTTAGACGAGATTTTAAGTGACATAGACGAGTGTGAATGGCTTATAGATTAGTTCTTTAATAATTCACCAATATCTATGACCCATGTAAGCACCCCATTTCCCTCACTGTCCATTTTGCAAGTTTTTCCCGGTCAGCCTTGACGGCATGGAAAGTCCTTGACCCAGTCGACTTTTAAGGTTAATTTCTACAACGTGTTATTAAGGGCAAGAACTGCATCTCTTCCAAACTGATGGCCTGTGATTCAAATGGATGTAACGCCATCTCTAGACTTGGGCAATTCTCTCATGAGTGTCCTCGTGCCTGCTCGTACCTCTGTAAAATCATCACAGTGCAGTAGCCAATTCCAGTTAAGTAACAGGTATATGGTGTCCGGTTTCACAAGGTACCCGACAATCAGTTAGAATAGGGAGGTGTTAGCACTCCCTGCTTAGAACCAGTTACAACCGACATCAATAACCCGTTCTTTATGTGGAATTTTGTACTGGATTGGTAAGTCAGTGAAATAACACAAGGTAAGAGAAGCAAGGGAATGTAAGGTGAGTGAGGTAAGTGAGATAGAGGGGTGAAAAGAAAACGAATATAAAATTAAAAAATGTGGAGGGTGGGCTTTTAGGAACAAGGTTAAGGAGGTAAAGGTAAAGTGAGCTAGTCAGGGAAATAAGCAAAGTAATGGGAGTTAAGGAAAGTAAGGGACAGTAAACCAGACAACTTGGGCTAGTACAAGAGGTGAGGTATGGTGAGGTTAGCGTTAAGGTAAGTAACGTAGGAAGCTTCTTTTGCGTGGTGACAAGGCTTCCAGAGGTTTCCCTAGACCCCATTAGGTTCCCCAAGATACCCCCGTCTATTCCAGGAGTGAGGGGAGACCTCGCTTCAAGCGGCCACAGAAACCTAATTCTGTACCATAATTCTACATTTCTCTACTTTTGTGGGTCTTAGCATTTCAAAAGGTGATGAATTGTCATTTGGCTGAGTTAAAACGTCTCACTTCCTGTACATTTTGTGGTTGTGTTAGGCGGGCTTGCGACAATCTTCTTGTAGCCCTAATCATCAAGTACTAACGTCTTGGACAAGAAGTTAGTAAAATTTTCACTTCTCACACTTTTTCAAGAATAGAGGGCTCTTGTCAACTAGACTGTACGTAATCGAGTATTTCGTTTAGAATCTAACAGAAATTTGAAGACACGTGGAGGGCGTCTCCACAGTAGTTTCCAATGAATGTTGTTCTACTGTGTACAACATTGGCGTAGCTACGGGGGGGGGGGAGGTAAATTGCCCCCTGGCTCTGGAAAATGAAGAAAAATTCGGAAATTTACGATAAAGTATGCATGCAGTCCCTGACGGCGACTAGTCGCCCCGACAGTTTACCTGTTTTTTTGCTCTCAAGAAGACCATTTCTCTGATATGAACCCAAAATTTTCGGCGCCCTACACGCGCTTTAGAGTCACTCCAGTTTCTTCATTAGTTCCATTCCACATAGCTAGATAGCACAAGTCCTGTCCAACTTACCAAGTAACGTGTAGACAGAGTACACAGTTTATGTAGAGGTCGTAAATTTCATCCCATATCGCAAAGCCTAGTTGCTGTTCTCTTGTGTGTGTCATGCAAACGGTCAGTTGGTGAGCGACTCATGGAGCAAAGTTTGGCTATTTCATCGGGTAGTCCAGGCAGGGAGTCGCTATTTGACAAATAGCAACTCCCTGGTCCAGGCGGTCTACAACCGTCAGACCGTAGTTTTTCTAAACAAAAGTTTTGTTTTTTCTTTTTGTTCTTTATGATTACATATGGTTTTTGTGTAAGCCTACCAAAAATTTTCGTGCGCTTCGCACGCTTTGCAATTTTACGATTCAGATTCAAAAGAACACTATCAGTGCACAACTCGGTTAATGAAGTATTAAGTGACATTATGCAAAACATGCCCGGGCGGCCAGGGCACATTTTGCATAATGTCACTTATGTGTTTGATATGTGTTACATGTAATCCGTATGTTTGTAACCTACATTGCAGAGTGCAGAACGTTCCCTAATACAGTAATGCTCACACTTTAAAAAAATCGGAAAATTTAGTTACCCCCCCCCCCCGGAAAAAAGTCTAGCTACGCCACTGGCAGACAACTCAGTAATACTACGATCTTGAGCAAGACTACTGATTGATAGCGGCGTAGGAAGATGTTTGACATGGGGGGGGGGGCAGACCAGGTGCGACTTCTCGACCTTGATTCCCCCCTATCGAAACTACCTTGACTATCCCAGGGTGCTGTAAGAAGCTCCCTGACTATCCGATGAAAAAGCCAAACATTGCTCCGTGCGAGTCCCTCACCAACTGACCGTACCGCATGACACATACAAGAGAACAGTTCCTAGGCTTTGCGATATGGGATGAAATTTACGACCACAACATAAACTGTACTTTTCCTGTATATTACTTGGTAGGGTGAAAAGGACTTGCACTATCTTGCGATGTAGAATGGAACTTTTGAAGAAACTAGAGTATCTCTTCTGCGCGCGTAGTGCGCCGAAACTTTTGCATTCTTATTAGAGAAGTTGTCCTCTTGAGAGCAAAAACGGATAAAACGAAACTGTAAATTGTCGCGATATGGGGGGGGGGGCAAAATGACATTTGGTCCAACGAATCACATTGGGGGGCCATGGTCCCCTTGGCCCCCCGTTCCTACGCCACTGCTAGGCCTAGACTGGCAAAGCCCAGTTGAGATCTGGAAATAGGATTAAATTTTTAAAAGTCAATCGCATGACCTGAAAGCATTAGTACTGCCACTTATTCCTCCAACTATTACCTGTATAACTCTCTGAATGTCTTAGGAAAGGCTTTCTTCATGTACTCCGTATTTTTCTTTACAGCATCATGACCATGATCATGTGTGTTATGCACAACCGGCTGCATATGGTGTAGGGCAGGGGTTCTTAAAAGAAGGGTGTAAGCTCAAATCAAGCTTTGATATATTAGAGGGGTACTTATTCTAAGCAATCTGATGAAATTTTCATTGAAATCCGATGTGTGGTTCTCAAAATATCAGGAGATAAAGTTGTCACATTTTCAACACAAAGTAAACTTGAAGCAAGCACATATAATGTCATACGCTCACATTTATGAGCAGTCGTTTGTTTTTCTTTATATTTTATCACCAATTTTCTCCTCAACAATCGAATGTTATCGCAATGTGATTATGTGAGAGGCATGGAAAAATTACAAACTTCACATTCCCCATGGGAGGTCCTATCCCTATTAATTGCAAGGTCAACATAACAGACTGAATAAACAAAGGAAACAAAGCATTCCTTATCAGTGTGAGGAAGTGATATCAGGGAGCTGCCTACTAATAGCCTATAACTTCCACTTGCCGTTGGGTCACAATTGTTGTAACTTCTTTTGCTAATATCTCGAGTAATACAAGTCCGATTTGAATGAAAGTTTCACCAAAATGCATAGATTTAGTTCCTATTTCACACAAAAAAGTAAATTTTTGCTTAAACCCTTCTTTTAATTGTTTTCGTTGGTTGACCACATTTTACATAGTGAAACTTTCGCGGGCTACAAACAGGGCGGTAAGCTTCTCCGAGTGGGGTTGAGGGCAACACTTCTGTGGAACAACGGGGACAAAGTCAAGTTCTCATGTATGAACGAAACAATCTATGGCCGAAACATAAAAATATCCTTACATTCCATTTGAGGCGCACTGAGCAGGTGATCACACGTATCACAATTTGACCATTATTTTTAGTAATAGCGAAGAAACCTTAGACATGCAAAGCGGATAGTCAATTTCATGCTAGATTCAGCTATGAATTTCCACTGGCACCTTGCAAAGAATGTGTCTGGGTGGGAACGTTGATCTTTATCATGACACTTGCTGACTGGAGGGTGTCCATCGGTTGGTATGCACAGCGTGGCAAGAATACAACTGTTAAAAATATCCTCCAGATTGTTGGAAATGGCTTTCACCAGGCCTTGCCTTGTAAGATGTATCTAAACATTCGTTCAATTCAAGATCTCATTATTTAGAAATTTTTACACAGTTTATTAGGACACGCACAATTTTTTTGGGGGGGGGGCCTGGCAAACATCTGGGGTCCCAGGTTCCCAGCCCCCCCCCCCTAGCTACGCGCCTGAAACACTTCAAATAATAAAGGTCAATAAAAGGCAACTTTTAGGCTTATTTTTCTTCTACCAAGAAGCATACGTCGCTCAAAATTTGTAAGTCCATTCAACTTGGTCTGGCTGACTTTCCCCTTACTCATTTCTTCACTTATCTCGCCAATCTGTGTCGGACAAACCTCACATCGTTTTGATTACACAGCGGCTTGTGGATAATTTAGTTTACTTATTTTAACTTCTTCTGAACTTATATCAAAAAGCGCGCGAAGTGCTTGAAAATGTTTGTAGTTTGTGACGATTTTTGAGATCAATCATTCGAAGAGATATTCAAGCCACCTTAACCCTAGTGCTCCCCTCTTCTTTGATTTTCCAATTTGCCTATTCGTCAATTTCTTCTCATCCGGGAGTAATTAACCGAAAAAAGTGTACGTAAAAACTGTATAGATCTCCATCAGCTATGCCCCGACCACTCGTGTTATCCAGTGAGGTTCTTGTTAGGCAAAAATGACCCAACAGACTTAAAAGGGAAACACGGTCGCCCTTTTCCCGCACTTTTTATGATTTCGGTGGTAGGAATATTTATTTCTGTCACTGACACGAAAATCGGATTCTTCTCTTTTCCAAGTTTTGTCAGTTTTTCCAAGATAGGTGGAGTGTTCCTAGCCACGTTCCCGGTTGCATGTATATTTGGGACAGTAACTGCACGGAAGCTGTCTGTTATGAAGTAACAGTAAAACAACTGGCAGTAATAGGAGGAAGCCTGAATTTGATACGATTTTTATCTTGAAACACAAGAGGAATTTTTGTTCCCTCCCTTGAGTACATTCCATCAGCCTCAGTAAAATTATAGTTTTATTTGTATTGAGACTACCCAGAGCTAGAGCCTGAATAAGGAAGCCAGATTACTGGCACTTTCCGAATCAGATCTGGTTTCTGAAATCTGTGATGTACTGACTAAACAGAGTAGACCAATAGTTTGGCTGACATATGTACTGCGTAGAGTCGGTTCAATGTTTCCATTGTCTCATTTTTATGCTACTAGACTAGATAACATTGTGCTTATTTGTAAAAAATATGTAATGCAACATTACAGCTGGATCTAAAATATGTAAGGAGAATTGGGTAATTATGGCAGGTTAACTTGTGGCCTGTAATATTTCATCTCAAAGCTACCCTGAAGGCGCTATTGCTCTGATAAAAGATTCAATAATAACTTTCAAAACACTCAGAAGGATGGGTTTATATTCAAGATAACACAGATCAATTACATAATTGAAATGTGAAAGTCTTCAAGATTTCAGGATTTCTGAAGGAAACGCTTTGTAATTTTACATTCAAGACAATATGTAGGACCTTGCAGACTTTTACAGGTGCTGACTATTGTCTTCAAACGTGTACAGTTTCAGTAGTAAATATTATGTTAACTGTCACTGTGGTAGGTACACTAGCTGTGTGCACAGTGTTCTACGTGACACGTTCTGTAGTTATCGAGATGTTTGTAAATTCACCCTTGTCTACCGCTGCAGGTAGTGTAGATCTAGTATGTATGTGTTTCCTTATGTAACTATTCTGATGAAACTTATTCATCGAATGTCCCTCATGAAGTGGAAGGGTATCCCCACCAGCATTGCAGAAGTCAAAAGTGCTATGAACAATGGCGGATCCAGGGGAGCAACTGGAGCAGTTGCCCCCATGACTAATGCCCCCCCCCAAATACAAGAAAAATGCGCCCCTCCTGCCTCCTAAGAAATTAAGTAAAACTACTACTTACTGGCACCCCCTTTTTAAACTACGCCCATGGCCTAGAGGCTGGATCCGCCCTTGGCTATGAAATGATTCGTTACTAGACGCCGGGTTAATAGGTCGTTATGTATTAACCGTGAATTTTACTTCGTTACGGGAAATTTTGAGGGAGATTGGTGTTGCTGCAAAGGAATTTTACCAACGAATGTGCAACTTTTCAAAACTGGAAATAGTGGGACTTACTTTAAAAATGTTTCTCGTCAGTTTTAAAGCAGTTACATTAAGTTCCGAAAATACGCTCAAATTACACATTCTGCACCCGTAATTTCACTTCCATTTAAAACCATCGAATTTGAAACTTCTTTTCAAGAAGAGGTAGCTATTACTATGCCTAAACAGACGTAAAATATTTAGCAACAGGCGTTTGAAAACTGCAAGTTTTAACTAAATATGGATTATGTCGACATAAAATGAGTCATTCATAAGCCGCATTACCTGCTTTTCTTTGCTTTTAAAATAAAAATGCTCATATGACCTTAAACAAATTACTGATTTCTCGCTGACAGTGTTGTAGGAATAGGATGTGCATACTTCAGTTACTCTGTAACAAAAATACAGTGATCATATTTCTGCACAAGGTGTAGTGTCTTTAGGAAAACAAAGACTGTAATTTGAGTAGCGCAACCGATATCCCAAATAATTGCCGTATATACCATTTTAAATTGAGTGTATGTATTGTAAAGCCCCGTAACATCCTTAAGATACACTTTTATTACAATGCCAAAAAAACAATGTTAAGAGTAGTGATGATGATGGTGGTAATTGCAATGAGAAGATCAATGATTTTGATAACGATAATAATTCCATGACAACAAAAATAAAACATATGAAGATAAAACACCAATTAAATGAGTGTGAATAGTCATTATGATTCACGTTAAATCAGTAATAGTTATTTATTTGGAGTGGATGGACGCTGGACAGTGGAGTGTAATAAGTTATTTCAGTCTTACAATAATTTCTGTCCATGTAAACCTACCTAAATCCTTTCTCTCGGCGTACAACCATCCCTCCAGGTAGCATGGTTGAGTAAAATCAGGCTGTGGACGGGACACTGTTACGGTTGTAACGACTTAAATGACAGTTTCCCCCATTAGAACGGAAGTCAATAGAAAGGCACCTGAAATTGTCTTGTTGCTCACATAGCTCTTGGCACGCTCGGACACTAGTCGAATATGTTACCACGTTATTATGTCCCCTGATGCATGCCGACACAACGCTTGTCCATTCACCATCTTGAAAGAGGAAGAACGTTGTCAACGTTGAATTGAAATGCCAATCTCTATGATGTATACATTTTCTGTAGAAACTTACAAAATTGCCTAGCACAAATACCCTTATTCTTAGCATTATGGACACTTCTTAAATTCCACCAAATGACACACGCAATATTAGATAAGGATTCCTGTCAAAATCTCTACTAACGGATAATTAAAAGGTGTAGAATCAGAATGGGAATATGGAATTTGGACAGTTATGTATGTAAGTTAATCCTTTGTGAATTTAGGAAAGTTTCTTGGCGATTGGGGAACGTCTCATTAAAACTATTAAAGTAACTTACTGAGAGCACTGCATCGTTGTTGGCGTACAGCGATGTACATGGCAAAGTTGATGAAGTACAATATTGTCTTCATTCTTTCTCCCTGATAAAAGAAAATTGATATCAAATTCTTGTAATCTCAAAGCCAGTCAATTTGAACATCTTTTCAGTATCACCAGACCTCTGTAAATATTTTCCATGACTATGGGATATGTATTTATGTGGAAATGAATACCTCATATCTTCAAAGAAAAGAGACAACCTACACATGCAGGGACCGAAACCCATATTCTAATGAAAGTAAAGACAGCAAATGATTATCTCTTTGTGTGGAATTAGAGTTTAAGTAGCGCATCTTCCGTCATTGCTTGTACTTGTAATACATCGAGCACTATAGGAACTTGAAATTAAATACTGCTTTTACGGTTATAGTTGCTGAAACAATTCCTATTTTTGTCAGGATTCCGTCTCACTATCGGGTTTACAAGAATGCTTTCAATTCAAGACACTATTTATATGTGACTGGAATCGATTATTTAACATGACTTGCCAGAGATACCAATTTTATCTCATCGATCCGTGAGGAGGATGAGATATTGTAGTCACTTGGCC
This sequence comes from Holothuria leucospilota, assembly GCA_029531755.1. Classification (NCBI taxonomy): domain Eukaryota; kingdom Metazoa; phylum Echinodermata; class Holothuroidea; order Aspidochirotida; family Holothuriidae; genus Holothuria; species Holothuria leucospilota. The sequence goes on along the minus strand of CM055973.1, from coordinate 21,922,186 downwards.
TGTTGGGCTATATACGGCAATACCAGCTAAAATAGCAACGGTTTGCCATGGTAACAGTTAATTTTCCCAAGTTACTAGTCTAAGGGGCTACCCCATGGTGAGGTACCTCAGGGTGACCAGAAGTAGGGGCGTAGATTTCTTTTCAACTTTGGGGGGGATGGGGTGAGCTATCGCAAATGTGAAAAATGTGCACGCGAAGCGCGAGCCCATGACGGGTGGGGTCCAGGGGCCCGCCTTAGGGCCCCTGGTGGGGGTCCATGGGCAAAACCCCGGTGGGGTCTAGGGGGCGAAGCCCCCGGAAGCTCCTGGGTTTAAATGTCTCAGAAGTGCCAGGAAGACTGTTTTTAATGGGTTAATTTCAGTGGTAATGTTCTTTGGTTGGCTATTAGTGTATTCATACATTTAGGAAATGCTATTTTGAGCACAAAACTCGTTGATAAGCTGCACTGGATTGAAATTGTACAAGAGCAACAATGTCCTGTTATCCTTAAAATGCAGGGATCAACATATAGGGTCATCCCACTGAAACAACTGGATTTTGAATTCGGAGGTCATTACAAGACCTGCAAGTTGGCTTGAGATCAGTGGCGTCGCCATGGGAGCACCATAGATGATGTCGTAATAATACCTCAGTTCCCCCAAGTCTGCGTAAATTACACCTTTATTTTTCATGCAGCAGTTTCAATCTCTCGTTTGTCACTACATAAAGGTGTCGTCCTGTGGAGGGGGTTCCCCCTCCCCTTTAAGAATTTTTTTTTTATTAATTTGAGGTCTTTTAGATGCAAAATGGTGCATCTTTGGGATGTCTTTGGAACTGGTCATAAATAGCCGGAAAATGTCCATAACTTAGTGAATGCTAATTTTTGGTAAGGTAAATAGAGGAGAATATGTTGTCTATTAAGAGACAGATACGTTGTCAACAAATCTCCTGAAGCCCCCTCCCTTCTGTCTATTTTACTGCCTTCTATTTCGGGAAATTTTTAACCAAATATATGTGCGTGGAGTCCATAGAAACATTCTTGAGTTATTACGAAATATGTCCTTTCCTTCATTGTGCATGATGAAAGGGTATCTAAAAGGCTAACAGATACTTGAATAGGACCTCCTGGAAGCTCTGCAATAATCATATTAATATGAGGCGGGGGTGGGGGGGGGGGCTAATGACATAATGCGTATACTACCTAGACATCCAAATGATAATACAGAGTACGACGCCGAACACTTTTCAACTATCGTATTTTTACTACTTTTGAACTAAAATCCGGACGAACAGCTGCCAGCAATGGAAAATGAGAGGGAGGGAGATTATAGCTGCAGGGAGGTGATATTATAGACCTCCCTGATAGGTGTAGCAAAAGGGGTGAAGGATTAATAAGAGCGTTACAGAGTGCTGTTTTCGTCACAAGTGTATTAACAATCACCGTCTATACCGATAATGGCTCAGCGCGAACTGGCGAAGCTCAGGTAAAATGTTTTGAAAAATGTATAACGGCAGATACGTACTTTCAACCTTCTACATCGTGCTACATATTAGATTGAAAGATCCCATATCAATGCGAGGTCCCCACAGATGTTTGGAGATGTATATCTGCTCTTCGGAAAGTGTTGTGATCGGAACAGTTTCGTGTATTATTACCTCAGTAATGGTCATGACATGGAGTGTAAACAGTGACGAATAATATTTCCATTCTAAAACCTGCATTCAGACTCTACATCGAGACACTTTCAATTGCCCAACAAAACTACATGCCACTGCCATAAGCCAGTGTTTTACCTATTAATTCGTAAACTTTCAACTTTTTGCTGCTGCGGTTCTCCGAAAGTTGCTATCGGAAGATACTGATAATATGAGTGACACTGACGTAAGGTTGGAAGCTCGCGGAGCGCGCGAAAATTTTGATAGATTGCCAACGATTTGCTAAAATTCTGATAGTTTGAGAAACATTTGTGATAGAAAGTGAAGCGAGATTGAAAAAAAAATCCCTATGAAAATGAAGAATAAAATATATTTTCCGTCATACACGTATCTAAAGACTGAAATATTGGAGGGATGATTATATGGGCCATCCCCCCTAGTCAAATGTTGGGGGGATATATCCCCCCATCCCCCGGGATTTACGCCCATGACCAGAAGTCCATAACTGAAGGAGGGGTCAAAACGTGTCCGTGTGTGCGTGTGTGCGTATGTAAAAGATGTAAATCGGGGACATGAGCGTTTTTTTTCCCTAGGCAAGTGTGGATACACCTGCAAGTGGGGATATCCCCAATTCCCGAATGCAAAATTTGCCATGAAATTGGATTTTGCACCTTTCAAAGATGTGCCCCAGAAAGTTTGAAGCATTTTGGTGTTTTCCCCATTTCCCATGTTGTGGACCTATCATTAGGAAACACAACATGTGTTGGTGAACTTGTCTTCCTATCAGACTGAGGACCTGAACAATGGATTTCAGGTCCTCTGAAGGAAATTCAATAGATTTGTCAAGTCCTCGAAAGTTTGAACAATAGAGAGTCTATTGTCAAGGTTAGGGTTAAGGAAGTAAACACAAAGGAAATAACAATGAAGTCCTCGGATTGTATGTAAAATCGACTTGTGTGTGTGTGTGTGTGTGTGTGTGTGTGGGTGAGTGTGTATGTGACGCCTAGCTTGTAAACACGATATCTCGAGATAGCAATGACCGACACTTTTTATATTTGGTATATGGATTTGTCATGTTGAGAGGAAGAAACCTATTGTTTTTGGTGGAGGTCAAAGGTCATGTGAGGTCACCAGAGGTCAAAACCGAAAACTTTGTAAACACGATATATCAAGATGGCAATGACAAACACTTTTCATATTTGGTATACAGATTTTTCATGTCAAGAGAAAGAACCCTATTGTTTTTGGTAGAGGTCAAAGGTCATCTGAGGTCCCCAGAGGTTAAACTGCGAAAACCTCATAAACGGCTTGTAAACACGATATCTCGAGATAGCAATGACTGACACTTTTCATATTTGGTACATAGATTCCTCATGTTGAGAGGAAGAACCCTATTTTTTGTGAAAGTCAAAGGTCATTTGGGGTCACCGGAGGTAAAAAGCCGAAAAGCTCGTAATCACGATATCTCAAGATAGGAATGACCGACACTTTTCATATTTGGTATATAGATTTGTCATGTCGAGAGAAAGAACTCTATTGCTTTTGGTGGAGGTCAAAGGTCATTTGAGATCACCAGAGGTCAAAGAGCGAAAACCTTGAAATCGCGATATGTCAAGATAGGAATGGCCGATATAGATTTGTCATGTTGAGAGGAAGAATGCTATTGTTTTTGGTAGAGGTCAAAGGTCATCCGAGGTCAACAGAGGTTAAACTGCGAATAAATGGTTTGTAATCACGATATATCAAGATAGCATTGACTGACACTTTTCATATTTGATATAGATTTGTAATGTTAAGAGGAAGAATGCTATTGTTTTTTTGGTAGAGGTCAAAGGTCATCTGAGGTCACCAGAGGTTAAACTGCGAAAACCTTGTAAATGGTTTGTAATCACGATATATCAAGATAGCATTGACTGACACTTTTCATATTTGATATATAGATTTATCATGTTGTGAGGAAGAACCCAATTGTTTTTGGTGAAGGTCAAAGGTCATTTGGGGCCACCGGAGATCAAAAGCCGAAAAGTTCGTAATTACGGTATCTCAAGATAGGAATGAGTGACACTTTTCATATTTGGCATATAGATTTTTCATGTTGAGAGAAGGAACCTATTGTTCTTGGTGAAGGTCAGAAGTCATTTGAGGTCACTGTAGGTAAAAAGCCGATAAGCTCGTAATCACGATATCTCAAGATAGGAATGACCGACACTTTTCATATTTAGTATATAGATTTATCATGTTAAGAGGAAGAACCGTATTGTTTTTGGTGGAGGTCATTTGAGGTCACTAGAGGTCAAAGACTGAAAATTCCCAAGATTGTCACCTGAGGTCACCAAGGTCAAAAAGCAAAAATTCCCAAGGTTATTACATGGGGTCACCGAGGTCAAAAAGCAAAATTTCCCACGAATTCCCAAGATAGTCATCAGGGGTCATCAGAGGTCAAAAAGCAAAATTTCCTATGAATTTTCAAGATCCAAGATCCATTGGAGTTGAATCCCTTTCAAGACACTTCCGTTTTTCTTTTTTGTTATATTTGGTGGGGTTCAAAGTTCATGTGAGGTCAGCAGAGGTCAAATTGTTAAAACATAAAATGATGTCGTCAAGAAAGATCAATTTGAGGGAGAAACCTCAGTGCAACAAAGCATCCCCATTCGGCAAGGAATCACTAAGCCTTTAGGCTTTCTGGTTGATTAAAGTTTGTCGGTTAACAGCTTCCATTAAATTGGTGGCGCACTACATATAATTGTATATAGCTGTATATAGCAAGGAGATATTAGGCTCCAAGTCAATAAAACGCTTGTGTTTGTTGAGTTAGCACCTGAACAATACCAACTGAGGTTTTGTACTTTCCCAAATTATTGATATATCTTATTTCTCTACTCGACGATTTTTAAAGGGGCACATTAAGTTGGTTCACAAAATTCATTTTTTTTTCACACCAGTTGAGTTTTACTCACAACTTGATGCTAAATGGTCAAACTAAGAGATTCTGGACATCTGACACACAACTGAAATGGCAATGACAGGGTAATTATTGATTAAAATCATTCATTTCAAATTTGTGACCAGACACTTTTTACCATTATGTAGTAATCATATGTAATACCTGTCCACAAAAACTAAAATTTCTCACATTTTCGGTAACTGTAGGAAGTGAAACATGAGTAACGAGTCTAATTAGAAGCATTGCCTTGATGATTTCCTTCAAACTCGTCACAAAAATAATAGATGTCAACTCAATGAGCCCCTTTAGGGTGAACTAAGTTCGGACAGCACCGAGGGGGCTCTACATAACCGTGTTAGAGAATCATGGGTAAACACGGTTAGCAAATGGGTAAAGCAATTGAACACACATTTTGCCTTTTTTATAAAGCTAGAGGTGGTTACCCCCCCCCCCCCCACACACACACACACACACCGGACGCTGCGCTGTGCCCGTCTGTGCCGTGCTTGAAAAAGTTTTAAAATGGTTACAATAGGGGCGATCACACCTTTTGAAGTTCGGGCAGAGCAACGTCCGGTGTGATCCCCCTTTAGCCCGAGTTGTAGTCACCCTAAAACGTCAGCTAAATGTTACAAATTTCCATTGCTACCCTTAGAAGTATCTTTCATATATTTGGACATATACACTAGATACAAACATGGGTTCAAAAGGCCGGGTGCAAAGGGTCTACAAATTAACAAATACATGTGTACTCACTTAATAACAGGGTCAGGATTTGATGTCTGAAAGTGGGGGGTGACCATGGCGGAATACAAAAAGGCACCAGAGGAGTGGAAAGCGTTCCTTAAGGGCGTGGGCGTAGGGCTCGTGCCGTGGGCAACGCCCTGGTGGGGGTTCGGGCAACTGAAGCCCTGAGGTATTTTAAAAACCTCAAAACCATTAAAATGATACATTTGGCTCCCAACTCCAAACAGCATTATTTCAAGACATTTTATTAGAGCCTATTGTTTTTCTTTGAAATATTTTTCATCAAAAGGTTTCCTTCTTTCCCAGCAGCCTGTTCTTTACTTTATCTTTCATTTTTGTGATCTATCTGGGACAAGGGACTCTTCCCTTTTAAATCTGTGTAATTTTGTAAGGACGATTAAAGTGTGATGGTTATATATGTGTAAAGTTTTTTTCATACATTTGATGGCTTTCGGCCATTTTGGACTATATTAAGATCAAATCCTTCATCCCCTATTGTGACTTGGAATTTGATGACTGCAAATTGGACAGGAAAGTGAACAACGGGAGAGGTTGCACGGGATTGGAAATAGTAATTTACTCAAGCTACCCTACAGGATGTAATAACGAGGAAATTCCACAAGAGTTTTCCAAGGGACAGCAATCCTAAGGTGACACCGATTATGTTGAGGTCACGCGATGCACGCGAAAAATTAATTGAAATTGCGATTTTATTGAAACCGGTGCTCTGGCCGAGTGGTTAAAGGCGGTGGCATTTAAAGACAAGATTGGCAACCGGCAAGGGTCAAAGCAAGGTGGGTTTTCATCACTGATCTACATGCAGGACTGGATATAACAAGTGCGTCTAAAAAGGGGAACCACTCTGCTCACAGCAACTACTCTTAAGACGCCTAGCCACGTACAATCTGAATGGAGAGACCGTATGAGAGGGGCGTATTTTTAGAATTTCTACGAAATGTTAGTATATGCAGCCTACAATTGCACCAAACGTCAATGAAAAACTCGTCGTTTAACGCTACATGTGGTAATCGTGTGCAAAATGAGTTTAAAAAATTATTTTATTTAAGGAAGAAGATGAAGATATAGCCTAAACGCACAAAATATGATGACGTCACAGTTGACAAAACAAATGCCATGGTAAGTATGCGTGCGTATAAAGTATATGGCGCGTGTTAAACGCTGGCACTGTTGTGCGCAGGGAATAGACGAATAAGGATTGTTTTTATTGTTACGATAGGACGGCGTGCAATGTCTGATTATTTTGAAACAAGCTGGGCGTTCTTCTTCCAACGAGTGATGACGTTGAGCATTTGCTGGTAAAACATATACCCTACGATATTATTTTAAAGAAGTGCTTACTGGCAGTTTAGGCGTAATCCTATTGTTCTACATTTGTCAGGGCCAAGTTCTCAATACATTATGCTCAAAGTGCCATGTGATGGCATGATTTTGACATAAATGCATGGGTGCTGGAAAGCAGAAAGCAGAGCTACATCTCTCCCCCTTGATTCGTTTCATTTTGCAAGTTACTTCACTTAACATGTAATGACAGTCTACATAAAACAAGCCTCTGCCAGAAAGAGAGAAATTTAGGGGGTAAAATAGGTTATAACCAGTCATCTCGTCTTCGAAGAGTCGGCTAAGTAGTTTATTACATACACTCACAAAGGACTATCTTTCTGTAATTTCTGTACTACTTTTGCACTAGAGTGGCTCGTAGTGATGATTTCTACATGGGTTATCATAAGAGAATATTTGAAAGGTACTACCTTCACTTTAAATCCCATTTTAGGGCCGAGGACTATATATGGACTGAGTATGACTTTAATCTATCTCTGGAGACTGTATCTAAGAGATATGTTAAAGGGCAAATCAATTTTCTAGTAACGATTCGACCGTGGTTAGTGTTGGGAAAGCAGAGCTGTTGTCCCTGATCCGTATTCTCATTGAAGATATTTACTAACTACTGAATATTACATTATGACTTGGAATGGCTACGAAGCAACTCTTTAAACATCATCATACAGGCATTGCGGGACACTAATTTCGCCCTTTCCCAGCTCAGGTATTGGCTTTGTGGTCGTCATCTGGCAGTACGGGCCTACTGAGCATGAGTTAGTTTTCTTAGACCCTCACTGGAAAAAATTCTTGTTACATGCTGACGAGAACGCAAATACTCGGTTACGCAAGCAGCTATATAAGACTACTATTTGAACCATTATAATACATTCCCGGGGCACGTGACCCTTCTGCGTCTCCCGTTTCGTTACTGTGGAACACTCCTTCCAGCTAAAGCTTAGGATTTCTCTGCTCCTTAACAAATCATCGCGCAACTACCGGGATATACACGAAATATACACGGACATGGAAAATGAATCAAAAATATCGAAAATAATTCGTTAACCGAAGGTGAAAACTTAAGGTCAATGTGCAAAAATCCTTTTTTCGATTTTGTCTACATTTTGTGTTGATAAAATTTCAGTAATAACTGCACAATTTTGACACGAAAAGTGAATCAAAGAGCTTTTCTCCAGACAGGCAATGGTTTAAGTGCATTTACGGTCTGTAGGTTTAGAACACCGTGCAAGAATATTGGAGAGGTTGAGTGAATGGTTGACATTGGAAACTGATACTCTGTTAATTTATAATTGTAAAGTTGTTGCAAATTCTTCCCACTAGGGACATACCTATAGAGGGATTTCATGTGACGTCACGCGCAATGGATTCCCAGGCACTGAAGGGCAAAACACACACGCAGTAAGCGAATTTACAGCTCACGCGCACGGCATAACCATAGATACTACTGTGACACAATGGACGCGTGCCCGTCAAAACCAAAGAGACGCGCGATCTTGCCCTTCAAAGCAAAAAAGACGTGCGGTCTTGCCCTTCGAAAGTGCGTCTAATTGGGTAAAGTCACGTGACTGAAATCCCTCTATAGATTAAGTAACTCTTGACTCAACTTCTAGGTTTCAATTTTGGATTTCGGAGTTTAATGATTACAGGTAAAGGTAAGAAGATTATCAAAGTGTCAGTCTGTACAAAATCTTTAAAAATACATGTGCAGTGCTTATTTTGATCTGTTAGACCCTTCTGACTTAAACTTACTAGGTAAAGAAATATTAAAGGGGTTTATTGATAGCGGAGATCTTATATGGTCCCTCAGGCTTGTTATGTTGCTCGCAATACCTTTCTCATTTTCACCCTTCTCGTACGGTATATTTGAACATTGTACATATTTGAACATTTTCTTCGTTCTTTACCCCCTAAATTTCTCTCTTTCTGGCAGAGGCTTGTTTTATGTAGACTGTCATTACATGTTAAGTGAAGTAACTTGCAAAATGAAACGAATCAGAGATGTATCTCTGCTTTCCAGCACCCATGCATTTATGTGAAATCATGCCATCACATGGCCCTTTGAGCATAATGTATTGAAAACTTGGCCCTGACAAATGAAGAACAATAGGATTACGCCTAAACTGCCAGTAAGCACTTCTTTAAAATAATATCGTAGGGGATATGTTTTACCAGTCAATGCTCAACGTCATTACTCGTTGGCAAAAGAACGCGCAGCCTGTTTCAAAATAATCAGACATTGCAAGCCGTCTTATCGTAACAATTAACAACAATCCTTATTCGTCTATTCCCTGCGCACGACAGTGCCAGCGTTTAACACACGCCATATACTTTAGACGCACGCATACTTACCATGGCCTTTGTTTTGTCAACTGTGACGTCATCATATATTGTGCGGTTAGGCTATATCTTCTTTCCTAAATAAAATAATTTTTTAAACTCATATTGCTCACGATTACCGCATGTAACGTTTATCGGCGAGTTTTTCATTAACGGTTGGTGCAATTGTAGGCTGCTTTTACTAACATTTCGTAGCAATTCTAAAAATACGCCCCTCATATCGTCTCTCCATTGAGCTTGTACGTGGCTAGGAGTTTTACGAGGAGTAGTTGCTGTGAGCGGAGTGGTTCCCCTTTTTAGACGCACTTGTTATATCCAGTCCTGCAAGTGGATCAGTGATGAAAACGCACCTTGCTTTGACCCTGCCGTGGATCGAACCCCTAACTTCCCGGTTGCCAATCGTCGTCTTTATATGCCACCGCCTTTAACCACTAGGCCAGAGCACCGGTTTCAATAAAATCGCAATTTCAATAAATTTTTCGGCGTGCATCGCGTGACCTCAACATAAAAGGTGTCACGTTAGGACTGCTGTCCCTTGGGGAAACTCTTGTGGAATTGCCTCGTTATTACATCCTGTAGGATAGCTTGAGTAAATTACTATTTCCAACCCCCGTGCAACCTCTCCAGTTGTTCACTTTCCCCTTCAATTTGCAATCATCAAATTCCAAATCACAATAGGGGATGAAGGATTTAATCTAAATATAGTCCAGAATGGCGGAAAGCCATCAAATTTTTGAAAAATTCTCAGGTAGGACCCGCTGATGGAAGCTTCCGGCTTCGCACCCTCGTCGTTTGCGGTTAAAGGATCCGCCGGCCACACCTTAGAAAAATGCATTCTCAATGAAAAATGAAATTAGCTTCCCTAGCAATTTTACTGCGACGGGCATATTTCCGTAAGAATTACCCGTATTACACATATATAACCCTCACACTTGAATCATCCTTACAAAATTACACAGATTTAAAAGGGAGGAGTCTCTTGTCTCAGATAAATGACAGAAATGAAAGATAAAAGAAAGAACAGGCTGCTGGGAAAGAAGGAAAATCTTTTATGAAAAATATTGCAAAGAAAAGCAATAGCCTCTAATCAAATGTCTTGAAATAATGCTGTTTCGAGTTGGGAGCCAAATGTTTCATTTTAATGGTTTTGATTTTCTTAAAATACCTCAGGGCTTCAGGGAGCGTTGGCCACGAACCCTACGCCCACGCCCTTAAGGAACGCTTTCCACTCCCTCGTTGCCTTTTTGTATTCCGCCATGGTTGCCCCACCCCCCACTTTCAGACATCAAATCCTGCCCCAATTATTAAGTGAGGACACATGTATTTGTTAATTTGCCCCCTGGCCTTTTGAACCCATGTTTGTATCTAGTATATATGTCCAGAAATATGAAAGATAATTTAAAGGGTAACAATGGAAATTTGTAACATTAAGCTGACGTTTTGGGGTGACTGCAACTCGGACTAAAGGGGGATCATATCGGACGTTGCTCTGCCCGAAACCTCAAAGGTGTGATCGCCCCTATTGTAAACTTTTTTAACCTTTTTTGCAAGCACGGCGCAGACGGGAACATCGCAGCGTCCGGTATGTGTGTGTGTGTGGGGGGGGGGGGTAATCACCTCTAGCTTTATAAAAGAGGCAAAATGTGTGTTCAATTGCTTTACCCACTTGTTAACCGTGTTTACCCTCGATTCTCTAACACGGTCATGTAGAGCCCCCTGTGTGCTTTCCGAACTAAGTTCACCTTAAAAATCGTCGAGTAGAGAAATAAGATATATCAACAATTTGGGAAAGTAAAAAACCTCATTTGGAATTGTTCAGGTGAAAACTCAACAAACACAAGCGTTTTATTGACTTGGAGCCTAACATCTCCTCGCTATAAACAGCTATATACAATTATATGTAGTGCGCCACCAATTTAATGGAAGCGGTTAACCTACAAACTTTAATCAATAACCAGAAAGCCAAAAGGCTTAGTGCTTCCTTGGCGAAAGGGGATGCTTTGTTGCACTGAAGTTTATCCCTCAAATTTATTTTTATTGACTACAACATTTTACGATGTTTTAACAATTTGACCTCTGCTGACCTCACATGACCTTTGAACCCTACCAAATACAACAAAAAACGGAAGTGTCTCGAAAGAGGTTCAACTCCAATGGATCTTGGATCTTGAAAATTCTTGAAAAATTCTGCTTTTAGACCTCTGGTGACCCCAGATGATGATCTTGAGAATACTTGGGATATTTTGCTTTTGTCCTTTGGTGACCCCGATCACTATCTTGGGAATTCTTTGGAAAATTTTACTTTTGGACATCTGGTGACCCCAGATGACGATCTTGGGAATTGTTGGGAAATTTTGCTTTTTGACCTCTGGTGACTCCATATAACAATCTTGGGGAATTCTTGGGAAATTTTCCGTCTTGATCCATGGTGACCTCAGATGACGATCTTGGGAATTCTTGGGAAATTTTGCGTTTTGACCTTTGATAACTCCAGATGTCGATCTTGGGAATTCTTGGAAAATTTTGCTTTTGACCTCTGGTGACCCCAGATGATGATCTTGCAATTTCTTGGGAAATTTGCCTTTTGACCCCTTGTGACTCCAGATGACGATCTTGGGAATACTTGGCAAATTTTGCTTTTTGACCTCTGCTAACCCCGATGACCTTTGACCTCTACCAAGAACAATAGTGTTCTTCCTTACATCATAACAAATGTATATACTACATATGAAAAGTGTCCTTCATTCCTATCTTAAGATACTGTGATTACAAGCTTTTCTGATTTTTTAGCTCCAGTGACCTCAAATGACCTTTGACTTTCACCAAAAACAATAGGGTTCTATCTTTTAACATGAAAAATCTATATGCCAAATATAAATAGTGGCTGTCATTGCTCTCTTGAGATATCGTGATTACAAGCCATTTACTAGGTTTTCGTAGTTTTACCTCTGGTGACCTCAGACTACATTTGATCTCTACCAAAAAAAAAATAGCGTTCTTCCTCTCAGCATGACAAATCTATATCGGCCATTCCTATCCTGACATATCACGATTTCGAGGTATTTGGTCTTGACCTCTGGTGACCTCAAGTGACCTTTGACCTCCACCAAAACAATACTCTTCTTTCTCTTAACATGACAAATCTATATACCAAATATGAAAAATGTCAGTCATTTCTACCTTGAGATATCATGTTTATACCAAAAACAATAGGTTCTTCCTTACATCACGACAAATCTATATACCAAATATAAAAAGTGTCCTTCAGTCCTATCTTGAAATATTATGGTTGCGAGCTTTTCGGCTTTTCACCTCCGGTGACCTCAAATGACCTTTCACCTTTACCAAAAACAATAGGGTTCTTTGACTTCTTTCTCCCAACACGACAAATCTATATATCAAATATGAAAAGTGTCGGTCATTGCTATCTTGAGATATCATGTTTACAAGCCGTTTACGAGGTTTTCGCAGTTTAATCTTTGGTGAACACAGATGACCTTTGACCTCTACCAAAAATAATAGGGTTCTTTCTCTTGACATGACAAATCTGTATACCATATATGAAAAGTGTCAGTCATTGCAAACTTGAGATAGTTTACAAAGTTTTCGGTTTTTGACCTCTAGTGACCTCAAATGACCTTTGACCTCCACCAAAAACACAAATCTATATACCAAATATGAAAAGTGTCGGTCATTGCTATCTTGAGATATCGTGTTTACAAGCTAAGCGTCACATACACACGCATACACATACGCACCCTCGCTCCCTTACCGGGACAAGAGAAATGTCCAGGTAGGGAAAAGAATAGAACTGCCCAGCAGCGGAGCTGCCAGAGATCTCGGCGATCAGACGTGGCCGCTTGAGGGCGGGCTGCGGTGCCGTGCAAGCACGTGCAGCCGCGCGTGACGTCTCGTTGCAGTGGCCGAATTTCCGGGTAGCTACTCGCAGTTTCGAGCAGCGCGTGAGCTAGGAAAGACGTGCGAGCAGTGCGAGCGGCGAGCTGCCCCGTGTCCCGCTAAGGACACGTTGGTGAGTGCACCCATGCCCTTAGCACAGGTTACACACCGCGGGTGCACCCATGCCCATAGCACACGTTACACACCGCGGGTGCACACGAACGACATCACCATCGCATAGATACCTTGCCTGCCTTCGGAAAGAAATCAAAAATTGCCCTAAAAGGGTGAAAGACCAGCCCCTGCATTAATTTGTCCGATGAAAAACAGATTTTGAAGTGACAGCTCAAAGCATCCAAGGCTCCGTGGGTAAAGTCCAAAGGGCGTAACACGTGGGTGGACAGGGTGGACAAGGAAGGGCGCCGATCAAGTTGGGTTTTGGGACCAGCTATGATGCTGTAGGGGTATTGGGGTTCCCCAGAGGTGGACGTCTGAACCCCCTCCCCTCAGGCCTGAATTTCAGTTCAATATGCACTTCCTCCGGCATACCCGGGAATCCGTTCTACGGGATGAGCGGTGAGAAATGAGAGAGATTTTTGAATATCACTCCGTGTAGCCTATAGGAAGCCATCCCGACGCCCCCAATTGCCTCGAAACTTGGCGCTCGATATTGTCGATCTGCCATCCGTCAATAGGGTTCCTTAGTAAATTTCCTGGCATCAGTCGGACGACGAACGGAAAGGTTACAGCGGAATGCTGTCGTGTGTTGTTTTGCCCAAGAACCAACAAATGCATCCATACGCCTGCCAAGAATGGTATTTAACTAGGTACACTCTGTGGCAAAGGCGTAATTGAAAGGCATTAGGTGGTCCCAGGACACGTAGATCTTCCATCTGTAAAACAAAGAATAGGACTATTGGCGATAAATAACCACACAACCTTCTCGTATCATTATGTCCATCAAAGCCATACATATCCATTACCTAGCCAGCTTAATTCATGGCCATCAACAGGTTGGGAGGCGGTAGGGAGGGGCATGTATCCAAATATGGACATTCCTCCAAATTGTTTTCATTATTCGGCTAACGTAATGATTGGATGTCCTCTGCATAAGGTAGTTACTTGGCCCCTCAGGGGCAGTGATGGGGTTTTGTCCCGAGGGCCAATTTGGTTACGATTTTTTCATGTGTTTGCTCTCGAGTTCTGTCATGACAGCTCAAGCCCCGTGAGAAACATGTAATTTTGTAATATTTTTGAAAATCTTGAGTTACCATCCTCCTACAGAATACACGTTTAAATGCACAAGGACATACACCGATAAAAACCGTGTCAAAGCGTACTTTCAGATCTACCCTTATCGTGAAGCACGACAGTTTGCAAGGCTGACTTCTCTGCTGTCGTCGTAGCTGATTTCAGCATACAATCCTGCGGATCTTCTGTGATGCCTCTGTTGAGCTGAATGGGAGTAGAGTTGGTGTGGGGGCACACAGTCCACCCAGATACCCGTGTAAATTGTACATGCGCACCTGCCATGGGTTGCACTCGCGACGGATCCTTCTAAGTGGAGGGATGACAGCTCCAAGCCCGCACCGTTCGACAAAATCCAATATTTCACACACCATAAATATTACTATATAGGCATTGCTTTAGGGTCCTCCCTTGAATGCGGTTGTTTATATGCGTACCTGCCCTGACCTGCAGATTCTTCCAAAATGGTGCTTTTTTGGCAAATTTTTGAACTGATCATTTGTTGAATATTCTCATAATTATATTTGGCTGAGAGGAAATAGTGCATGAGCATGGCTCCCATGAAAAATTGTTTCCCTCCCCTAAGCTTCAGCCCTGGCGTGTCACTTCCCCAGCTTTCTGCCTTTCTCACAATAACTATAGCACTGGTATTTATGAATCTATAAAGTAGACAAATACTGTATTATCAAGCTATACGCGCGTATTACACCATTCAATGTAAAGAAATATGTGGCGGTAGCAACATATAGAAATGATCATCCAATGAAAGATACACATGAATGGTGAAGCATATTAGCAGACCAATTGTGTAACGAGCATTTAACATTTATTCTAGCAAAGCTGACATTGTATTATCGTTGTAATCATAGAAACATAGCAAGCAACAAGTGACATATAATGCTGCTCACCTTCTGCAGATCTCAAACCATTTCTGCTCCGCTATAAACAGCTGGACGATTATACCTTGAACTGTCCCGATGCCTTAGGTAAATGCTTCAAATGCCAATGCCTTTATCCAATCATCTATAAGGCTGGAACCTTAACAGGACAAACATTGGTGACTATTACAATTCCAGCACTGAAAAGGCATTTTAAGCTTCAGCAGACCATTGAAAACAATTAGGTACTGTTTCTTTTTTTGTAAAAGCAATTGTAAAGAAATAAGAATTTGATAAAAACCTATAGTAATCATTGTCCAATTCAAAGCTCACACTAAAAGTAAGAAATATTTCTGTGAAAAATATGTCACGAGTAACCCTTCTTATCATCTGCACATGAAACGTCGTTTAAGATGAAAAACCTTTCTCTGTTTATGGGTTAACATCCTCTTTCTATGAAAAGCCAGACAAATAAACCATGAGCTTTTCCGATGCCTTTGACCGATTGTCCCCAATGTCACTGCATTTATCCAATCAACCATAGCACTGGTATAAGAAATACACTTCATTTAGCATTAAGCAAGGTTATACTGTGTAAGCATTTGAAAACATGTAATAAGCTAGCTTCAGACCATTTAAGACAATTTGGTACTGTTTTTACACCAAAAATGAAAAGAAATAAGTAATAGAAAAGAAAAGAAAAAGGTGATAAAAATAGTAATGATCCTATTAGAAATTCATATTGAGTGTATGGAAGATATCTTTCTGTTGAGGTATGCCTTCTTATGAAGAAATCTATCAAAACATTTCAAATATTAAAATATGGAATGCATAGTCTTAATTGCAGAAACATCAGGTAACATCACAGGTTACAGATAACATGTGACATTTTTAAAATGCAATTTATTAGATCAAAAGGGTCAGGTCGTTGGAAGTAAAACCAACCTTCTAGGAAAGATACAAAGCTTTTCAAAGCTTAGCTTTGTTACTGCAATGAATCTGGTTTCTGAAGAAATGTTGATAGGTGTAGGTTGTAGGTTTTATCCTGTAAATGATCATTATAAAACAAATTATCCCCCTGTGGTGAAATTCTTAAATATTTCTTCCTCTAGGGCATTCCAGGCTAAACGTTGCTCCTAGACATGCATGAGTTAAACCCATCAATTGTGGTTTCTAAAATTAAGAAAGTTGGTGAGTGCACCCGTGCCTAACGAAGGGCAGAACTTATTTTATGAAGGGATTACACCCTTGGATGCTGGCATACCAGTGCTCACAGGCTGTATCTGCCCGACAATTTGACCCATTGTTGGAGCAAGGATGGAGCAGTACCAGGGCATGTCCACAAAAGAAGATGGACCTGTGCACTGCACCTCTGGGGTCCTTGCTACTCCGAGATCCCTTATAGTTTAGCCTGGGGTAAAAAATGCCCAGTTACCGTGTGTTGCCACTTGGAGGCACTATAAGAGTCTTAGTGGTGGAGAGGCTGTGTACTGGCAAGGGGAGGCTTACACTGCTCCCCCTTTCGCCGAAGCTAGCCAGTGGCAGCACTAAAAGATGCTGCACATTACGCATCACACTCACTCTGTGGCATAGCCACCAACACACACCTGTGGAGAGAAAAAGAGATAAATTTTTTGTGGAAAAATGTTTTTCTTGTTAGTCTTTGTTTTTGAAAAAGCATTTAAAATGTACCTGCGTGTGTGCCCACAGTCGCACAGTTATGTCTCTTCACCCACAGTCACATCGTTACATAGTTGTGTAATCTGTGACTCATCTGGAACACTACGCACTGCTTCTGTGATAGGATTCTGGATTTTCTTCTGTACCGTAAGTAAATTCTCAGGGTGGGTAACATATCGTTTTAAACACTGGTACTCCTCAGGGCTGAGTTTTATCACCGCTATTGTTTTCTCTTTTCACTGGCGATTGCAAAGCAGTCTACCAAAGTTCACGCGTCATCAAATTTGCAGACGACAGTACAGTTACTGGTGTGATTATCAACGAAGATGAAAGGGTTATCGTAATGAAGTAGATTTTATCTTTAAATGGTGCTCTGAAAACAACCTGATTTTGATTGTAAACAAAACCAAGGAATTAATTGTGGATTTACAAAAACATTAAAGGACCCTCTCAAGTACAGGCATTTCAGTTGCTAGGCACAGTTGTAATGAATAATTTATCATGGAAAAATTAATCGCTGTATCATTGAAAATGTCTTAACTACGAACATTTTAGTTTGGTTTGGTAGCACTATTAAAAATGATTTCAGGAAACTACAATCAGGGATATTAACTGCTGAGTACATTACTGGCACGGGCCTACAATCTCTTTATTCTCTTTATCAACAGCGGACATTGAAACGTTTTTCTAATATAACGAACGATTATTCCCATCTAGCAATTGATTATTTTAAGTTACTGCCTTCTGGAAAAAGTTTTCGTTGTTTTATGTTCTCTGAGAGGTTGACTGACAACTTTTATCCTTCTGCTGTTAAGATATTTAATGCTCATCATAACCGTTGATTAATAACTACTGTCTGTGATAAATGTAATATTTTATTATTTTATTATTATTTTTTTGACTTCTAGGTCTGTACTTATTTATTTTCTATTCATAGTCTTCGCTATTTTTATTAACCTATTTTATTCACCTTTTTACTCTTACGTATTATGTCTTAACTTCTTTTTCGTCACTCTTGTATTTTTCATGGTATTAATGTGTCTTCTTATTTTGGTGTTCATTTTCTCACTTTATGTACATGTACCCGTCTAACTGTATCTTATAATCTCGTTTTCAACCCATTTCCATTGTATTTTCACATCTATTGTATTAACTGGGCTCATGTATTAAATTAATGTTTACAAGGGCATAGTTTAGTAGTTGAGCATGCAGGGCGTATCGGGTCTATCTGTTGCATTAATGTTTAAGTAATGCATAGCTTAGTAGTTGTGCTGATAATTACCTAAAGCATAGCTCAGTAGTTCAGCAAAAAGGCTTATTGGGCCTACCTGTTGTATAAATGGTTACATAATGCATAGCTTAGTAGTTGAGCAACAAGGGGTATCAGGCCTATGTGTTGCATATACGTAATACATACCTTAGTAGTTGAGCAAACCAGGCGTATCTGGCCTGTCTGTTGCATTAATGTTTACGTAATGCATAGCTAAGTAGTTGAGCAGCCGGGCGTATCAGAACTATCGGTTAAATTAATGTTTATACAGAGTAGAGCTTTGTAGTTATGCAACCAGACGTATGAGGCCGATACGTTGAATTTACGTAACACATACTTTAACAAGGCGTATCAGGCCTATCTCTTTCATTACTGTTTACACAGGGCATAGCTTAGTAGTTATGCAACCAGGCGTATGAGGCCGATTCGATGCATTTACATAACACATAGCTTAGTAGTCGAGCAACCAGGCGTATCGGGCCTATCCGTTGCGTTTATATTGACCTAGCGCATACCTTAGTAGTTGAACAACAAGGCGTATCAGGCCTAATTGTTGCATTAAAGTTTACATATTGCATAGCTTAGCAGTTGAGCAACAAGGCGTATCAGGCCTAATTATTGCATTAATATTTACATAATGCATAGCTTAGCAGTTGAGCAACAAGGCGTATCAGGCCTAATTGTTGCATTAATGTTTACATAATGCATAGCTTAGCAGTTCAGCAACAAGGCGTATCAGGCCTAATTGTTGCATCAAAGTTTACATAATGCATAGCTTAGCAGTTGAGCAACAAGGCGTATCAGGCCTAATTGTTGCATTAATGTTTACATAATGCATAGCTTAGCAGTTGAGCAACAAGGCGTATCAGGCCTAATTGTTGCATTAATGTTTACATAATGCATAGCTTAGCAGTTGAGCAACAAGGCGTATCAGGCCTAATTGTTGCATTATAGTTTACATAATGCATAGCTTAGCAGTTGAGCAACAAGGCGCATCAGGCCTAATTGTTGCATTAATGTTTACATAATGCATAGCTTAGCAGTTGAGCAACAAGGCGCATCAGGCCTAATTGTTGCATTTATGTTTACATAATGCATAGCTTGGCAGTTGAGCAACAAGTCGTATCAGGCCTAATTGTTGCATTATAGTTTACATAATGCATAGCTTAGAAGTTGAGCAACGAGGCGTATCAGGCCTAATTGTTGCATTAATGTTTACAAAATGCATAGCTTAGTAGTTGAGCAACGAGGCGTATCAGGCCTAATTGTTGCATTAATGTTTACAAAATGCATAGCGTAGCAGTTGAGCAACAAGGCGTATCAGGCCTAATTGTTGCATTGATGTTTACATAATTCACAGCTTAGTCTTTGAGCAACGAGGCGAATCAGGCCTATTTGTTGCATTAATGTTTACATAATGCATAGCTTAGTCTTTGAGCAACAAGGCGTATCAGGCCGAATTGTTGCATTAATGTTTACATAATGCATAGCTTAGTCTTTGAGCAACGAGGCGTATCAGGCCGAATTGTTGCATTAATGTTTACATAATGCATAGCTTAGTCTTTGAGCAACAAGGCGTATCAGGCCTAATTGTTGCATTAATGTTTACATAATGCATGGCTTAGTCTTTGAGCAACAAGGCGTATCAGGCCTAATTGTTGCATTAATGTTTACATAATGCATAGCTTAGTCTTTGAGCAACAAGGCGTATCAGGCCGAATTGTTGCATTAATGTTTACATAATGCATAGCGTAGCAGTTGAGCAACAAGGTGTATCAGGCCGAATTGTTGCATTAATGTTTACATAATGCATAGCTTAGTCTTTGAGCAACAAGGCGTATCAGGTTGAATTATTGTATTAATGTTTACATAATGCATAGCTTAGTATTTGAGCAACAAGGCGTATCAGGCCTAACTGTTGCATTAATGTTTACATAATGCATAGCTTAGTCTTTGAGCAACAAGGCGTATCAGGCCTAATTGTTGCATTAATGTTTACATAATGCATAGCTTTGTCTTTGAGCAACAAGGCGTATCAGGCCTAATTGTTGCATTAATGTTTACATAATGCATAGCTTAGTCTTTGAGCAACAAGTCGTATCAGGCCTAATTGTTGCATTAATGTTTACATAATGCATAGCTTAGTATTTGAGCAACAAGGCGTATCAGGCCTAATTGTTGCATTAATGTTTACATAATGCATAGCTTAGTCTTTGAGCAACAAAGCGTATCAGGCCTAATTGTTGCATTAATGATTACATAATGCATAGCTTAGTCTTTGAGCAACAAGGCGTATCAGGCCGAATTGTTGCATTAATGTTTACATAATGCATAGCTTAGTAGTTGAGCAACAAGGTGTATCAGGCCTAATTGTTGCATTAATGTTTACATAATGCATAGCTTTGTCTTTGAGCAACAAGGCGTATAAGGCCGAATTGTTGCATTAATGTTTACATAATGCATAGCTTAGTCTTTGAGCAACAAAGCGTATCAGGCCTAATTGTTGCATTAATGATTACATAATGCATAGCTTAGTCTTTGAGCAACAAGGCGTATCAGGCCGAATTGTTGCATTAATGTTTACATAATGCATAGCTTAGTAGTTGAGCAACAAGGTGTATCAGGCCTAATTGTTGCATTAATGTTTACATAATGCATAGCTTAGTCTTTGAGCAACAAGGCGTATCAGGCCTAATTGTTGCATTAATGTTTACTTAATTCATAGCCTATTAGTTGGGCAACAAGGCGTATCAGGCCTAATTGTTGCATTAATGTTTACATAATGCATAGCTTGGCAGTTGAGCAACAAGGCGTATCAGGCCTAATTGTTGCATTATAGTTTACATAATGCAAAGCTTAGTCTTTGAGCAACAAGGCGTATCAAGCCTAATTGTTGCATTAATGTTTACATAATGCATAGCTTAGTCTTTGAGCAACAAGGTTGTTGCATTTATATTTACATAATGCATAGCTTAGTCTTTGAGCAACAAGGCGTATCAGGCCTAATTGTTGCATTAATGTTTACATAATGCACAGCTTAGTCTTTGAGCAACAAGGCGTATCAGGCCTAATTGTTGCATTAATGTTTACTTAATTCATAGCCTAAGAGTTGGGCAACCAGGCGTATCAGGCCTAATTGTTGCATTAATGTTTACATAATGCATAGCTTGGCAGTTGAGCAACAAGGCGTATCAGGCCTAATTGTTGCATTATTGTTTACATAATGCATAGCTTAGTCTTTGAGCAACAAGGCGTATCAGGCCTAATTGTTGCATTAATGTTTACATAATGCATAGCTTAGTCTTTGAGCAACGAGGCGTATCAGGCCTAATTGTTGCATTAATGTTTACATAATGCATAGCTTAGTCTTTGAGCAACAAGGCGTATCAGGCCGAATTGTTGCATTAATGTTTACATAATGCATAGCGTAGCAGTTGAGCAACAAGGTGTATCAGGCCGAATTGTTGCATTAATGTTTACATAATGCATAGCTTAGTCTTTGAGCAACAAGGCGTATCAGGTTGAATTATTGTATTAATGTTTACATAATGCATAGCTTAGCAGTTGAGCAACAAGGCGTATCAGGCCTAATTGTTGCATTAATGTTTACATAATGCATAGCTTAGTCTTTGAGCAACAAGGCGTATCAGGCCTAATTGTTGCATTAATGTTTACATAATGCATAGCTTAGTCTTTGAGCAACAAGGCGTATCAGGCCTAATTGTTGCATTAATGTTTACTTAATTCACAGCTTAGTCTTTGAGCAACAAGGCGTATCAGGCCTAATTGTTGCATTAATGTTTACTTAATTCAGAGCTTAGTCTTTGAGCAACAAGGCGTATCAGGCCTATTTGTTGCATTAATGTTTACATAATGCATAGCTTAGCAGTTGAGCAACAAAGCGTATCAGGCCTAATTGTTGCATTAATGTTTACATAATTCATAGCTTAGTCTTTGAGCAACAAGGCGTATCAGGCCTAATTGTTGCATTAATGTTTACATAATGCATAGCTTAGTCTTTGAGCAACAAGGTGTATCAGGCCTAATTGTTGCATTAATGTTTACATAATGCATAGCTTAGTCTTTGAGCAACAAGGCGCATCAGGCCGAATTGTTGCATTAATGTTTACTTAATTCATAGCCTATGAGTTGGGCAACAAGGCGTATCAGGCCTAATTGTTGCATTAATGTTTACATAATGCATAGCTTGGCAGTTGAGCAACAAGGCGTATCAGGCCTAATTGTTGCATTATAGTTTACATAATGCATAGCTTAGTCTTTGAGCAACAAGGCGTATCAAGCCTAATTGTTGCATTAATGTTTACATAATGCATAGCTTAGTCTTTGAGCAACAAGGTTGTTGCATTTATATTTACCTAATGCATAGCTTAGTCTTTGAGCAACAAGGCGTATCAGGCCTAATTGTTGCATTATTGTTTACATAATGCATAGCTTAGCAGTTGAGCAACAAGGTGTATCAGGCCTAATTGTTGCATTAATGCTTACATAATGCATAGCTTAGTCTTTGAGCAACAAGGCGTATCAGGCCTAATTGTTGCATTAATGTTTACTTATTTCATAGCCTATGAGTTGGGCAACCAGGCGTATCAGGCCTAATTGTTGCATTAATGTTTACATAATGCATAGCTTAGTCTTTGAGCAACAAGGCGTATCAGGCCTAATTGTTGCATTATTGTTAACATAATGCATAGCTTAGTCTTTGAGCAACAAGGCGTATCAGGCCTAACTGTTGCATTTATGTTTACATAATGCATAGCTTAGTCTTTGAGCAACAAGGCGTATCAGGCCTACTTGTTGCATTAATGTTTACATAATGCATAGCTTAGTCTTTGAGCAACGATGCGTATCAGGCCTACTTGTTGCATTAATGTTTACATAATGCATAGCGTAGCAGTTGAGCAACAAGGCGTATCAGGCCTAATTGTTGCATTAATGTTTACATAATGCATAGCTTAGTCTTTGAGCAACGAGGCGTATCAGGCCGAATTGTTGCATTAATGTTTACTTAATTCATAGCCTATGAGTTGGGCAACCAGGCGTATCAGGCCTAATTGTTGCATTAATGTTTACATAATGCATAGCTTGGCAGTTGAGCAACAAGGCGTATCAGGCCTAATTGTTGCATTATTGTTTACATAATGCATAGCTTAGTCTTTGAGCAACAAGGCGTATCAGGCCTAATTGTTGCATTAATTTTTACATGATGCATAGCTTAGTCTTTGAGCAACAAGGCGTATCAGGCCTAATTGTTGCATTATTGTTTACATAATGCATAGCTTAGTAGTTGAACAACAAGACTTATCAGGCCTATTTGTTACATTAAAGTTTACATTATGCACAGCTTAGTATTTGAGCAACGAGGCGTATCAGGCCTATATGTAGCATTGACGTTTACGTAAAACATAGCTAAGGAATTGAGCAGGCAGGCATATTGGGCCTATTTGTTGCCCTAGTGTTTACATAGGGCATATTTTACTAGTCATGCAACCAGGCGTATGGGGCCCATTCGTTGCGTTTACGTAACGCATAGCTTAGTAGCTTTGCAACCAGGCGTATCAGGCCTATGTGTTGCAATAATGTTTACCTAGTGCATAGCTTAGTAGTTCAGCAACCAGGCGTATGAGGCCTATCTGCATTAATGTTTACATAGGGCATAGCTTAGTAGTTCTGCAACCACGCATATGAGACCGATATGTTGCATTTTTTGTTGTGCTATAATTATTGACATGTATGTACATGTATGTATTCAGTTCTGGTACCTCTTCGGAGGACAAAAAGAAATAAATTGAACTTGAACTTGCATTAAGTAGTTATGGAACCAGGCGAATGATACATAGCTTAGTCGCGTTGATATTTACATAGGGGCATAGCTGAATAGATGAGCAACAAGGCTATCAGGCCTATCTGCTGCATTAATGTTTACATAATGCATAGCTTAGTAGTAGAGCAAAAAGGTGTATCAGAACATGAATGTTGTTTACTTAGGATTTGCTGCTACGATGTTCATCTTACGTTCCGTTTCTCAATACCAGCCTCTTTGTTTCCTCTCATAGTCCCACTGCCTTATACCCCCAATTTTCACCCCCTTCTAACTCACAGAGCGTGCTTGGTGTTGTTAAACTAGGTTCTGCTACTTAGGTGTTCCTCTCATTATTGTATACGAACTACACGGTACAGAATCGAGGTGAAATATTTCAATAAAAATCACACCACAAATAACACTTAAAAAATCGATAATAAATCCTCTCTATGAACTGAAAATGCATCTCCATCGGTCTGTATCTTTTCCTTAATTTTAGTTCCATTCATAGTAAAATTCTAGATCTAATATAAATCTCATATAGACATCCAAATAGACGATGAATCTCTACATCGTTATATCTTAAGTGTAAAGTTATCCTAATACTATTATACATTCGATTTAATCGAAGCACCTTAACCAATTTAAGGTTCCCCATCTACGTACCTCATTGTGTCTACATTTTACAACTACTTTCTTAGTAGGCCTAAGCTACGGTTTCACTTAAACAACAAAACTATATGTAGATTATTAAAGCGAGATCCTAGCTATCTAACACTCATTACTTCATTATTCATACCTTAAGTAGGTCAATTCCTTTTCTTAATCTAAACCATCTATCTCTCTAATAAGTAGAACCAAGGATATAACTGATTGCTATATCTACATTACTAACACTAATTGTTTCAATATGGTTAATATGGTTACGGTCAATATCCAAAATTAAAATCACTGGAACCAAAACAACTAATCTCAGTAATCTAACACTACACCTCCTATAGTGTAAAAGTCAGCCTCTTTGTATCCTATGTGTGGGGGGGGGGGGGGGTGGGGGGGGGGGGGGGTGGGGGGGGGGGGGGGTGGGGGGGGGGGGGGGTGGGGGGGGGGGGGGGTGGGGGGGGGGGGGGGTGGGGGGGGGGGGGGGTGGGGGGGGGGGGGGGTGGGGGGGGGGGGGGGTGGGGGGGGGGGGGGGTGGGGGGGGGGGGGGGTGGGGGGGGGGGGGGGTGGGGGGGGGGGGGGGTGGGGGGGGGGGGGGGTGGGGGGGTTTATCTGATCGACAACTGTGAAAAAGTTTCTTTTCTTCCACGAACAAAGCCTCGTAGTCTTTTTCCAACATTGATTCCTTGTCGTGAACTTTATCAAAATGTGATTGACGTCTGCGAAGATCCTGCTGAGAGTATGGCGGTTGCTAAGAATTGCTCTTTAGTCGCCGCCCCTGTAGAGTTTAATGGAACCACTTACAAGAACAAGTTTTGTCTTAACTGTTATTTAAAAGGGGATGTTGAGTTATCGTGCTTTGAGTATCCTTTGATCCCTTTTATTCCTCATCACGAGTTTCCCAATGTTCGCCCAGCTGCTGCCTGTTTTGAAGAGGCAAGATGCCCACCACCTGAGCCCCCATCTCGTCCTCTCGTTCCGATCTCGATAACATTTGATTTCGGTGGACAAACTGGAGGAGTGTCAATTTCAAAGGAAGGTGACGAAATTGAAAGTACTTTTATTTCGTGTAAAGTTGGACAAGTATTTGATCCATTGGAATCTAAATGTGTGCATTTAGCATGTCCAGATGGATATCTTCTCAGTGATGCAGCTTGCGTGCAAAAACCGAATGTCAATAATAATGATACAGTGTCTTGTCCAAGATTTGCCCTCGATGTGACAGTTGGTCTGCTGAATAATAGTGGTTATTCTTGTTCGTTTTCTTTGGAAAATGCCCTTGAATGTTTACCTGAAGATTTGATGATGCTTTTTGTGGAAAACCTGAAAAATAACAATGTGTCTTGCCAAAATAGAAACTTTTCACAATTCATGTTTCAGACCTTTACTTCCTCTTTAGATGTAGTAAATGGTATATTGATTTCTCATGACGATGTAGACAGTTTTTCATGGCAAGTCTCGAAGTTTTGCTCTTCTATTGAATTTGTCGAAATACTTGCGTACTGCAGTCCTTTCCAATCGGTAGTGACATTAGAATGTGGATCTCGGTGGCTTAATAAGATGCAATGGCAAGTCCTAGAGAATTCCACCGACGAAATTTTAATTGACGACACATTAGAAGTTATTCCTCTATCAGAAACTAAAATTCAAAGGTACTTTAAATTTTCCTCTCACGGTAACAGCAGCCGAGCGAATGAGGGAGTTTCAATTATGAGATGCAACATAACCCAAGGAGGAAAGACGACGTGTCCGTTTCTCACTTTGAACTCAGCACTCTTTGAACCTGAGAATAACGGTTCTAAAATTTTGATTTACAAGAAAAATGAGACAGTTCGATTGACACCTGATATGTACAAACTGTATCCAAATGGAAGCATTCAAGTTTGTAATTTCCTGCAAAATAGCGGAACGGTCTACTACAAGTTTTTTCCTGAATATTCTCACTTGGAAGCTATCTTAAGTACCATTGGGATATCACTTTCTATTGCAGCGCTGTCATTTACATTGTTAACGTATTGTGTATTTTCTAAGGTACGATCCCGATTGGTGAACATCTTGATTATGATCCTCTGTGCTTGCTTGATTCCTGCTCAGATACTTCTAATTTTTGCTGGTGTTGCAACAGTGTCAACAGAGTTGTGCGCAGTAGTTAGCGGACTCGGTCACTTTCTTTGGTTAGCAGCTTTTACTACCACTTCAGTGCTGGGGTTTGCTTTGAGTCAGACTTTCAGCTTGCAAAAACAAGTCATACGAGGCAGTAAACCCTCTTGGAAAACAGTCGTTCTGTTTGTTCTAATATGTTTTGGCCCGCCAACTCTAATAAGTGGGACTTTGCTTGTACTTTATTTTATGGATGCTGTTCCATTTAATATAACCTATGGCTCAAGTAGTGGATGCTGGATAGGAGAACAATCTATCAACTTCTTCTTTTTCGGTATACCGATTGCAGTCTGTTTGCTAGTGAATTTGAGTTTCTTTTTACGAATCACATTGTCTATATTCATTCAAATGAGAAGAAGTCAACGCGCCAGAAAGGGCAAGGAAGGTTCTAAACTTCATGAGGCATTCATCTACATTAAGGTAAGATCAGGAACTGTGACCACTGACGCTGGTTATCTTTCACTTTTTCTGAAAATTAAACATGCGTCCCTTTCGAAAAGGAGAGTTGCACTTCGGGCTTTTGGAATGTGAAACACGGTTTTCAGAAGAAATCCAACAATCCTGAAATTGCTCTCTGAACAGATTGTCTTAACCTTTATCATATGTTTTGCATTTGTGGGGGGGGGGGGGGTAACATGTGATCCTAGAAAATATCACAACTATCAGAAGATGTCGACTAAGGGGTCCGCATCTTTTTGCTTTGCTTTTTATTTTTTTTTCACTCAATACAATTTCCGGATGGAAAAACAAAATTATTTTAAATCGAAGGGTGGAGAAATCCTCCTTGGCGTAATAAGTATTACTGACACCCGAAGGCAAATAACGCCGCTACACCGCCAACTTTAGACAGTGCAATACTCAAACTCAGAATCAGGACTCGATTCCTTTGATCTGGTCCAGGAAACAAAGCTGGTCTTTCATGGACCGCATCTGGACTTGGACTAGGAGCCAATTCCAAGTGAGTCCACAATAATGGAAATCCGAATTTTAAAGTCTACTCTTGACAATGACCTGATTTACCACTGAAGACGTAGAAGAAAACGTGCAATACCATAAGTATGATGTGCTAAATTGTCACATAGGCTAAACTCTAAACTACCAATTGGGCCAGAAATTGTAGCAATGGAGTCGGGCGTGACCTGGACCTAGGTTAGGTAGACTGTGGTACAACCCTAAGAAATGTCCGATTTAGCAAACCCTTCAAATGTCGTGCCCCCAACCCGCCCTCCCTTTTCACTTGCTGCTACAACCCTCGGTGAGATGTCGTACTGAAGAAATTTATTGGCTTAACTGATTCTTTGAATCAGGACCTCGTTCTTTATTCTCAAATTGAACTCAGTGAAAAATTCATTGGTTTTAAGAACTAGAAACCTTTAAGTCGGTTGCTAAACTCAGCGGCAAAACTTTAACTCAAGTGGGAGCACCACATTGCCAGAAAGCAGAAATTTGGGGCTTACGTTGAAGGGCCGAAAATCTAACGTGTGGTACTGGATGTATATTATGCCTGATGTTAGTGTCCATGAAATTATTATCATCGTACACATGACATACACGTGCACTCCATACTAATATGTTTAATTTCAGTGTTACAAGTTACTGACATTTCCAAAATTGTTATTTAATCTAAAATCATACTTCTGATCCATTCATGACTGATATCATTCATGTTTATATAGCACATGAATGGACGCCAAGTAACTGAAACTTGGTGAAGCTGAAACTCCAGTGTCGGGACTTTGCACTCGATTCTGGAATCGAACTCGTTCTACTATATTCGGAACTGGCAGGGTAAAGGAATATATATTGGCTTGAATAGAATGGGCTGCAACTGGACGCAGTCTCGAAAGGCATGTCACGGAGTCCACAATAATATAAACCACGCTGATATAACCTAAACACTTAATGTCCGATGTTATTTGTACACAATGTGGAAGATGAGTGGTTACCCACAATCAAATTAATCTGCTAGTGTACCAGACCATTTTTGAGTACTAAAACAATGGTATTATTCATGAAGTTTACGTAAAGAATTAAAAAAATCTACATAAATAATATGCTTTACATTGTCAAATGCACAAGTCTCGGACTGGGGACACTGGAATCAGACCTAGGCTGGGATTCGAGTGTTGCCAAACTCAGAATTGGCTTTGAATCCGGCAACTCGAATGAAACTTAACTTGGAATCAGATGATTTGGAATTTGGGTACAGTCTTGAAGTCTCAAACGACGATTATTAAAACATGCAAAGTTACTGTTTGACTCTATTTCCGAGGACAAAAGCGTGACTACAGTCAATTCTTAGTAAAGTGAACTTAGCTTACTTCTTGACTGAGGAAGAAAATACTAAAGGACCATTCATTTTTTAAATTCAATTCAAATAAATTTATTTCTCATACCTGCAACAATCATCAACAAAGGTATCATTTAACAAATATATACAATATAGTACATATGATGGACACTAGAAAAACAGAAATGTTTCTCAAGGCTAGTAACCATACCAAAAAGTCTCTCGAAGACTCTCAACCTAATCGACAATAAACAAAGTTTTGCTTACTTAATAGATTTGGGAATGTAACTAGTTATACGGTTTCGTTTCACAAAATGTAACTCGTCACAAAAACAGCATTACTTGTACATCATTACTTCTAAACCTCGCGAGTAAAGGATTTTCGAAATTTAAAAGGTAGTTCCAAATTAATCACAGTATCAATTTACTAGGAACTCTGAATTTAAAAAAAACTTTGCGTTATTTCGTTTCACAACGTGTTCGTTGGCGTCGTTATAGTGTTGTGCACTTATGAGTTAAAAACATATAACCTGTAGACAGATATGAAATTGAATTATTTAAATGATTGACAAAAATCTCAAACAGTAAACATTTTCTTTCAGATATTTGTCATCCTTGGATTAACCTGGATCTTCGGATTTTTAGCAGCTGTTACTAATATACAGTTCTTGTGGTACGTCTTTACACTACTTACGTCCCTGCAAGGCGTCTTCATCTTTCTGGCCTTCACCGTCAAATTTCGTATTTGGAGAATGTGGGGAAAGAAATTTGGCTTGGTAAGATCCGACCTATCTTCCCGGAGCACGCCATCTCGAAGTAAGAGGAGCTGTGATAAACACTCGACTAATAATTCAACAGCTACATCTTTACCCAAAATTTGGACGACTTCAACCACTGCCATGTAGCAAGAAGCAATTGATAATTTTTAATCTCGCAGAAGTATTCAATATCGAAATAGCGCAGTATAGTCTAACAATGAAGTTATTACGGAGATCTGTTACGCTACTATATGCAAAAATATGTTTATAAATATATTACAATTCATTTTCCTGCGCATAGAGTAATTTTAGAGCAAACACATTTATTAACGAAACCTACTTTATATGAATGGAATATGTTGTTTGAACATCGATAGGGTATCTATATAGTAGTACTTTATTTTCATTTTCCTTTACTGGTGCGTGCGTTTATTACCTCTTAATTAACGTAAATACATCTGTAAATAATTCACTTTTCATCGCAGATAGCGATTTGATAACTTGGAAATATAGATTGTAAGCCTTATTGTGTATATATACATAAACAGAACATACCGTTTGTCAGTTTCTAAAGTATTTCGAAATTTTATACTTCCTCTTCCAGTGCTTGTTAACCCAAGGGTTTCTTGTAACATCTGAGGGATTCTCAAAGGCAGTGGGTTTAGCATGAAGGGGGAGGGGGTTGTACAAATTGGAAGATTTGTAACAATTTGTGTTAAGTGAAAGATTAAAGTAGCATAGTAAGAAGTATACAAGAATACTTAGATGAGGCAGAAAGCTAGTGTATACAGTGTTTAAGAGAAAATGATGTCATTTCAGGAATAAACGCAAAACTTCATTGCGTAAATTTTTTTTGAACTTGTTACAATGCAATATGAGTCTTTCATCTCTACAAAAAAAATTCATTAAAATTAGACTTTCAGCAGAACAATACATCCTCCACACTGTGTGAAGCGCCATAAAAGCCTGAGAGGATCTTACACGTTTGGGTAAAAAAATTGTAAATCTGTCAGACCTTGACTCGAACCATTGCGAGAATGAGGTTGCATACCTCCAAGCCACTCACTGTGGGACTGAGGTCTGCAGACCTCAGACGCAACCAGCACAGGACCGGGATTATTTCTCAAACTCTCCATGATTGGGGTGCGTTAATATTGATTTGTCCAAAGGGTCAGAGAATAGAACAGTGTCGGGTATTAACGTCTTACACTGCTGGTGCAACGACGAGTCTTATTGAACAAAGGTACTTGCTATGAATATTCCTTGGATTAATTTGATGAATGGAAAGTCCCTATACTTGAGTGTAACAGAAATTTTACTCTTAACTACATTGAGCATTATATGATGCTTTCACTTATAAATACATACTTATAAAAGGCATAAAATTAAAAGGTAAAAATACATGTAACGATATGTCACTGTCAGTTTTAATTCAGAAGTTACAGTTCGGTGGCTTTATTTGATTTGCCATTTTAAATTCATCGCTATGAGAATTTTTTCGCAGAATCTCTCCTTACGAATCCAAATGGACTGACGCAACACATCTACGACTAGGAATTGAAGCAAACGTCAGCAGAATCTTGCGAGTACTTTGAAGAAGCGCCGGTGAAAGAAATCTCTTCTCTGCTGCTTCGTATTCCCATGGGAAAACGCGTTTTGTTCACCCAGAACGTGATGCCTAAAAATAACTGTATTGTTACTCTAAGTGGAAACGAGTAACAGAGAAATACACAGTGAGTATCTGACGAGAAATTTATTTCAATCACGCCCCCCCCCCCCTCAACACTTGCAGTAGTACGAAAAATAATGGCTCGGTGTAAAGACTGTCAGTCACAATGAGAATTGTGGCATGGTCAAACTTGCTTCTAAATGTTAATCCAAAATGGATGGAACAAGTAAGGCAAATAACCGTATTATTATCTGAAAAAAAATCACAAATTTGTCTGAATAGCACAAGCAACTCCAAAGTTAGATTTTGTCGAAAAAATACCCACTTGTACACATCGCTGTGAGGAACAAGACTTTCAAACCTAGAAAACATCGTTGTGGTGCTAAGGAATTTAATCCAGGGACCCATTGGTGCACAGGACCTACAATCTACCTCCAAGCTATCTCTCAAGACCAAAGATCCATGTTACAGTAAAGATGGAAGTCGTCGCTAATATTTTTGATCAATTTAAATGTAATCTGATAGCAAGAAACCCCAGTGCCCTTTCTGTGGTTTGCTCCTTCATACTGGTCATGCCGGAATCGAAAACGTTGAACAATTTGCAGTGAAAAATCTGTTCTTCCTAGGAAACTGCCTAGACAATCCAAAAGAAAGTCATTAAATGACAAATGAAGTGTTTTCAAACGCACTCGAACCCCGGTCGCCTGTGGAAACCGAGCACTTTCCACTGCACCACAAAAACTCGTTTTACGGGTGGTATTTCTAAACATGCTATAGTCACAGCAACCTTTACACGAGTTCATACTTAGGTAATTGAAACGAGAACACATGGAGTCATGGAGTCTAATCGTGACAATTGCTCAGAAATTTTGCATACGAATTGTTATAAAAACTGCACTTCTACC
Source organism: Holothuria leucospilota (assembly GCA_029531755.1). Classification (NCBI taxonomy): domain Eukaryota; kingdom Metazoa; phylum Echinodermata; class Holothuroidea; order Aspidochirotida; family Holothuriidae; genus Holothuria; species Holothuria leucospilota. The sequence goes on along the minus strand of CM055973.1, from coordinate 21,889,930 downwards.
ATTCAGGAAATATGAAATGATAAAATATTAAAGATGGGATGACATAAAACAAAAATATATGACTGAAGTCTGGGAAGAATTTACGAAAATTGTGATAGTTTGCGAACAATTTGGGACAGTACGGTAAATTAGTAAAATAGTTCCATCACTCAGTCGAAAACACACTCAACCCTACCCCTTAGATTAATTAACAGCTTAAAAGCCTTTGGGGTGCACTCAAAAAAATCAAACTTTTCAAAAATCGATTTCAGGCACACGTCCCTACCTCCCTCTATAACCCCCAGCCCGTTCCGCCACTGATTTCGACTACATGTTGTGTTGTAATGGCCAGACCAAATCTAATGGCTTAATTGAGCGATTAACCCAAAATGACCTTCCCTTTATTTCAAAGGTCACTCGCTCATATTGCAAGCATCACTCCTCCTGTAGTCGACATGTCAGCTCATTCTTCTTGGACACACTGCCTAGCTCAGTGTAACTGATGGCACAATGTCTTGTGAGGATTGCTCTACATGGCGCTGGTGCTTTTACTCACTGTTTAACGTGATACTAAAAGTAAGCATTTAACATATTAGGTGTGAAGGTGCTAGTGTCTTTGTCCCTTTGAAATCGGCCTGGATTAATCAATAGGGTTTGACCAATCAGCTACTACGAGAAATGCTGTGCTACAAATGTCAGGCACTGATGGCTATCATGGTAATTCAAATTCCGGTTGCACAGTGCCTTGCGAGAGTCGAGCCCACCCCAAAAGTGAAAACTTTGTTACTTGCACTGAGTTCATTCCGTAGACTTTTATCACGTATTGCTTCTCTTTATTGTGTTGAACATAGTCTTCTCCGTCGCCGTTGCTGGCGTGGGCTGGGGTGGATGGGGATGGATTTTTCGTTGATTAGCTCTTTCTCTTCTTTTGACCTTTTTTCTGTATTTTTGATCACGTTTTTGTCGTTTTGTTTTTGCTACTGTCGAAGCAGATTGTTTGCTTGTTTGTTGTTTAGCCCTCTGGAGTTTTTGTGTACTTCTCTTCGCTTATGTATGTACATAAATTCCTATGGAAAAGTTATATTCTTTATTTGCTAGAGTTTGTGACGTCCACTCTAAAAAAGTCCCATCCAAGCCAAATCACTCCACCCACTCACGCAAACTCCACACCCATTGGTAGGCACACAAATTCAATATGTAAGACTTTGAATTATCACCTGGATAAAACCTTCATTGAAGGCAGAGTGCACCAAAACCTACGAAACTATGTTAAACTTGTGTAAAATGAGAAATGTGGAAGTGGTGATGGAACTCTTGGTTATGGATAGCCATTTGAAGCAATGGTATAGTTTAGTTTGGTTTAGATAAGCTGTCAAAACATCGAAATGTATAATTTTTGTGCTGAATAATTGCCAGTACTATTGCTTGTTGCGTTGAGCTTTGTATTTAACAGTGCCGAGAAACTCATAAACCCTAGGATAGAGTGTTTAATTTTAATTTAAAGGAGCTGAGTAGTGGAGTACTTCCCAAAATAAATACATCATACGAAACGAGATGATTACCCTCTGTGCGGGGCTAATTCTAAAAATATTAATCCTAATGCGTTTTATATTCTCATTTAAAATAATCTTGCAAAGTAATTTTGCAATAACGTTCCTATACTATTTTCTTGGGTTATTTGATTTAACAATTGCAAGATATTTTACAATTTGTTTTTAAAATTTCTAGTTCGTTACTTTTTCTTCTGGCACCGGCAATTTTGAATCGTTTCCACTTGTATCGGTTCTGATCGATGCATCTACCCAGGCATGTACACAACTTACATCGTACGTACGTATGTAGTATATTAGCGTTACTAGTGGCAAGGCACACGCCTATTTCGCGCATCATCTGCAGGAGGTTCATGAACAACACTGTGGATTTTGCAGGTATTAAAACTGTTTTTTCGATCAATGAGTTTGTTTTTCGTGGTAGACCTATGCCCTAACGCTAGCCTAAGTTAGGCTAACGTTAGTATTGTTAACGACAGTAACAAGTGTACTGTTACACCAGACACACTGCATGTATGACTTTGATAAGTATCGGTATCGGATCGAATCGATAAACCAAGAAGCATGACCGGATGTGACGTAACGAAGTCGGCGGGTCCGAGAATTTATTCTGCTTTGGCGGCTACTCAGCTCCTTTAAGTCTTATGATAGGAGAGTAATTAGAAAAACAACCAATTTATGTCTTCAAATCTTTTCTTTCAACAGAAATTGGCTTCTCTAAAAATCACTAGTTCTTTAACTTGTCATCTCGATGAAAAAGATGACTGGGTGGACATTCTAACCCAAACCATAACATAATAACATATAAAACAGCGGAGGCAGAAATAGACATCTGATTGACACAGTGTACTCCTATGGAATTATTCAGCTACCTGCATCTTCTCATTGTTCACGAAAACAAAACAGGAAATTGTTCTGGCAACTTCTCCATCTTCTTTATTCTACCCAATACCTAAATTACAGCGTCCATGCAATAAGGAATTAAATGAGGAAAAGACAGCTGACCCTGTAGATATTCCTGTGTATCTCACCTTGTTCCTATTTGCAACCTGCGCCGAACAGAATTACAATGTAGGGATGAAAAAGGTTTAGACAAAGCAGTAAGTAAAATCATAATGCCCCACTAAAACAATAGTAAGGTGAAGTTTGAAAACCACCTGGTACCTTTTTAACCCAGTCATTCCACTAAGAATGTAAGGACGGCTGTCATTGTGATCTTTCGTAAAGGGCTTTTGGAGAGTTGACTTCTTATAACTTGAGGGAAATCTTTGCAAACATTTTAACCGCGATTACATACTTTTAATTTTCTTGAAATATGACTGTACATCGTGATGCATCTAGTGCTGTTTTACGTTCGGACTTGCTGCTTTACAAGCTAGAGTATGGTGACAAGGATTCCCATGAATACCCCCTCCCCCGATTTTCCTTTCGGGTAAAGTATTCTTCACATAGCAAACTTACTTCATTCGCTTGTCCCTCTTTCCACTATTTCAACCCGACATACCCCACTGAAGGAGGATATAGGGGGTTAGTTATAATTTTCGGGGATTCCCCCTTCCGGGAGAATCTGCCTCCCCCCCCCCAGTTGGGACAAAAAATGTCCATGGGCGCCGGCATATTGCCTATTTTACCCACAATTCCACACTTTCTTTGTGGACATTGTCAATATTTAAAAGGTCTTGAAACCACCTACAAAATTTGTCTCTGTCTGATGTAATGGAATTAAAGGTATTCAATAGGTGTATTGTCATAGCTACAGGGAAAGCGGAAGTTCTTTGTCTTCGTTTCTGCTAAACCTTGTCGTTCCTGCTAAACCTTGTTTTTGTTGAGACAGCAGGCCTATAGAAATGTGGTGCATACGTTTTCCCCCATTCGGGAGAGTTTTTCTCCCAAAACGAGAGAATCTACCGGACTAATTATGGCTCCACACTGCTTCAACTTGCCCTTCTTGCAAATTTTGCATGCCATTCGAAAAATGAAGGCAAAATTTCCCATTTGTGGTATCTGATAACATTACGGCACATATTGTTCGTCCTTATGGGCAAATACTAATTTTTGTGGGTTACACTGTACTAAGTAGTTTCCTCCTGTCGAGGGACAGCATTTACTGGTGTTCATGTAGTCATTTTGTGTTTTTGGTCCTCTCTGGACATACACAATATCGGGCAAAAGTATACTGCAACCCCCCCCCCCCATCGATAAAATTCGATTTTTTATCATTATGACACTAAGAAGAACCACCTCCCCCCCCCCGTACACCAGAAAATAATATATCCTTAACTGTTTCGAATAGCTTATGGACAAATCCTCGAAATGTTTCACGGTCGTACAAAAAAATGGAAACAGTGATCCAACCTTTTTGCATGAAAAGTTTTGTCCCGGGATGAATGTTTGCATCTTATTTTTGAGAACTAAACTCTAAAAAACGTCTGGTGAAATTTCACCAGTCCGTGTTGATATGCCAACTACACAATCCTGGTTATTTATTTCACCAGGAAATAATGGTCATGTGAACCAATACACCGGTGAATTTAACCAAATAACTGGTTATTATTCTAGTTTTTAACCAGTTTTTTCGTTAAGTTGAATAAGAATTCCTGGTTAAATTAACCAGGATTGTGTGGATAGCATATGAACACAGAATCTGGTGAAAGTTTCACCAGATATTTTTTTGGGAGTGTATAGATAGTAGTGGCTTATCTTTTACGCAAATGAAGCATTAAGCCTACAAAAATAAACGCTTTCCACCATGCTAGTTCTAAGAGGTCATGCTAATACTACACAATGCGAAATGAAAGTGAAAAATTGTCTGTAATGGATTGTTGTTTAGAGTCCTCTATCCTTCCTTAAACCAACATCATTCCTTTCCTTTCATCAGACCAGGTAGGTGTTAAGAGCAGGCGCTGCCAGATGCTGAACGGTTTTGAAACTTCGACATTGTGCTGAGGAAAAACGACATAAAAATGTAACTTTACCAACTATTACTAAAAGGTTACCCTTAAGGGCAGGGGCCGATCTATCAGGCACCACACCGGAATTTGGGTCGTTTGTTATGAAAAGTTACGATCATCGATCTAGTTTGATCTGACATACAATAGTTATATTAAAACAACTTAAAACTCACGACAGAACGTAATTTTTAACAGACAGTACCCTGAAAAAGGATTTAGCCAGATTTGGTTAAAAAGAATCGTTTCTGGTCATTTTCAACCAAATCTAATGAAATAATTGATGGAACCCGGATTGGTGCCCGGTGGATTAGTACCAGTTCAAATTTGAATGAGCTAGGATAAAATTTTCATCAACGCTTGCCCGAAAACTGGTTTAAATTTAGATAATATATTACGAGTAGTTATGGATTTTCATTGTTAAAGCATGGTGATAAATCTAAATGGCTTCATCCCTGTTTGAATTACAAATTGTTTGAAAATCCATTTAAAATATGACTGGAACAATTCACCACCATTCAACTTTTCTAGAAGAGAATTTCGTCCTTGGACATGTCTTTAGAGTGTGTCTCAATTATTCAAAGGTATGTTTTTTTTTCAAAAGGATTCCTGAGCTTCCTTACGAAAACAAACAATTGAGATGAGGTGTACATTGACTTCATATTCTCCATAACTACTAATAGGGCCTCCGACAATGGGAATATTTTTTTTAATTCGGCAAATTTTAGTGTTCTGTCATCGCTGTTTGAAGACAATTAAAGTGTCATTGTATATTTATTACATAAAATGTTTTTAAAAACACCTTTAAGCTTCAGTGGCAGTATTATAATCACACATTTTCTCTCCTCTTACACAAGAATGCGATGATCATTTTGTCATCTAAAGCAATAATAGACACTTTTTTCAAACACTCTTTCCACTCTCTCTTTATCGGGTAGGAGGGAGGTCGAACTTAAATATGCTTTTTGATGACTTATAATCGTAATGTTACCTTCCATTTTATTTTTTCAGGAAATACGTTAAGATAACAGGAACCCTTCTTATCTTCCTCCCTGGACTTCTACTTCCCCTTCCTCTTTAAATCGACCGATTTCATGGTTTTATCCGTGCCGTTTTATGGTCATCCTTAGATGTCGGTCTAATTTTTAGAAGATTCTGTAAGTCTGTCAGATCTTAAGGCGATCTGCATTAATATAGTTTTCTCAATCTGTCCTATAGTTTCCAAGCGGATCAGTCAATCCCACTTGTCAGCCCTCTCGCACCCTACTGTTCACAACACCAGATGGCAGAATCGACCTGGAAAAGCGAGACCCTGGTAAGACTATTATGCCCAGATTAACTAAGCTGGGCAACATTTACGCCCATAAAACTAAAACTGAAACTGAACTGTATTCTATGATGAGTCGGTCTCAGAAAGCTCTTGAAAAAATCTATATTCCATGAAATTTGGTTTTTACTTTTTTAAAAAATGAGTGAAATGAAATGGTTTTGCTATTGTCAGCGTTATCATGTAATGGAACTGCGACTAATGTAAGAAATGAAGTTACTTTGCGTTCTCTTCAAGTAACAGCTTTAAATTCATTTACAAATGTAAGTATAATGTTACACCTTTCATTTTGTCAGTGTTCTAGATTTTTAAGATTGAAAGTTTATATTGCGTTGCAGCTAAATTATTTCCAACTTAATTTTTTTTTTTTTTTTTTTTTTAGTGGTTGTTAAATTTTGCGGAAAAGTTTACGGTAAAATGTACTCATATGTTTACAACTGCATAATTCTGAAACCAAAGTACAAAGGCTTATAGCTTAATGTGATCGTTGAAATTTATATCCTGCCCTTTCACAGTAATTTTCTGGGGTAACAAGTTATCACCTGTGTTGTTACATACACTCAGCTGAGGAGAAGGTAGGTAATTAACCTTAGCTGTATTGTATACCTTACTTGGCTTGTCACTGTCCTCGATACTTAAGTATATGCCTTCATTAATGGAGATAGGAAAGTAGGAAAACAGCTGGCAATTGCAGAGAAACCAATTCTTAATCATTACACATGAATTTTTTACTCACCTTTACAGTGGCGTTATGGCAAATCTTTGGAATATTGAAAACGGAAGGATCAAGTCCTGCTGTGTAGTTGAAAAATGAGCCGTCAAGTCCATAAATATCTTAAAGAGGAAAGATGGTTACATGTATTTATAACTGCATTGATTCATTTTTCATGAGGGAATTTCATTACTTCAGAATATCTAACTTTAGTATAGATAATCTTCAGTTATGTATACTTCCTCGAAGACTTTCAAAATGATACGATGCTTAAGGAAGTTGTATTTGTTAAATTTTTCCCATTTAACATCCTAAAGACAATTTTGTATGATCATATTATGAAATGTACCTAAGAAACAGCCAAATTGGTGTTAACTTTAACCCGCATGCACACGTTTCACTTGATATGTTTGATATCATTATAGACCTATAACTAACTCTCGTCTTGAAGTGTCCTGAAGTTTCTTGGAAAGTGAAATTCATAATCAAAATGCACATCCCAGCCATGAACTTAAGATGCGGGTAGGGGCAAGCCCCCCTTTCCTGGTCCCCTTCTCTTGGGATCACCACTTTGATTGTTTGAAGACAGACAACTAAGTGGAGCATATAATTTTGGTAGTTACAAAGCAGGCGGGAGCGCAGTACCGGGGTTGCGTTCGATGGATTCCACCGAGTCTGCTTGTAAGATAAACCGTCTCGTAAAGTAGAGCCCAATTGAAAACTGGGGTTGGTGCAAGCGCGTAACCAGGGGGTTAGGCGGGTTCGGGCGAATTCCCTTCCAGCGAAACCCCAATTATCTTGAGCAACCCCCTCTTGAATTGGAACTAGCACCTGTGTTAGAATTGAAGGTTATCTTTGTATGCAAGTGTGTTCGGTTATCATCTAAAAAAAGGAGCAGATAATTTTTCGCGAGGAAAAAAACCAGAAAGCCCAAAGGCTTAGTGATTCCTTACCGAATAGGGATACTTCGTTGCACTGAGGTTTATCCCTGAAATTTATCTTCCTTGACTACATCATTTTACGATGTTTTAACAGTTTGACCTCTTCTGACCTCTCATGACCTTTGAACCCCACCAAATATAACAAAAAAGGAAAAAGGAAGGGTCTTAAAAGGGATTCGAAGCCGGGTACGAGAAACTGAGCACTTTCCACTATGCCAAGAACAAACTCGTTATATGAATGGTATTTCTAATCATGCAATAGTCACATCATCCTTTACATATGTTCATAATTAGGTACCTAAAATTAGAATTATTACTGTAACATTATGCTTGTGAAAAAACAAATGTCGTACTCTACATTTATATCTTTAGATAGAATCTGTGGAATGGTACAAAAATTCATCCCTAACATTTCATTGGTAACAAAACGGAGGACGCAATTTGAAGGTACCGCCCACTGCCTGTTTAGTGTACGAGGTTTTCAGAGTTTCACTGCTGATGACCACAGACTGCTAGCAAACCCGTAGGGTTCTCTCTCTTTTAAGGCAAAAAATATTCCAAGTATCCAACACCCCTGTCTTTAAATATCGTGTTTTTCAATGCTTTTGGTCTTTGACCTCTGATGACCTCAAATGACCTCTGACCTCCAATGGATCTTGGATCGAGAAAATTCTTGGGAAATTTTGCTTTTTGACCTTTAGTGACCCCAGATGACGATCTTGGGAATTCTTGCTTTTTTACCTCTGGTGATCCCAGATGACGATCTTGAGAATTCTTGGGAAATTTTGCTTTTCGACCTCTGGTGACCCCATATGACGATATTGGGAATTTTAGGAAATTTTTTTGACCTCCGTTGACCTCAGATGACCTTTGACCTCTACCAAAAACAATGGGGACTTCTTTTCAACATAACAAATGTATATACAAAATATGAAAAGTTTCCTTCATTCCTAGCTTGAGATATTGTGATTACAAGATTTTCAGTCTTTAACCTATGGTGACCACAAATAACCTTTGACCTTGACCAAAACCAATAGGGTCTTCTTCTCATCATGAAAAATCTATATACCAAATATGAAAAGTGTCGGTCATTGCCATCTTGAGATATCGTGTTTACAAGCCGTTTATGAGGTTTTCGTAGTTTAACCTCCGGTGACATCAGATGACTTTTGACCCCTCCCCAAAACAGTAGGTTTCTTTTTCTCAGCATGAGAAATCTATATACCAAATATGAAAAGTGTCCTTTACTCCTATCTTGAGATATCGTGATTACAAGGTTTTAAGTCTTTGACCTCTGATGATCTCAAATGACCTCTGAACTCCACCAAAAACATTAGGGTTCTTTTTCTTAACATGAAAAATCTATATACCAAATATAAAAAGTGTCGGTCATTGTTGTCTTGAGATATCGTGTTTACAAGCAGTCTACGAGGTTTACGCAGTTTAACCTCCGGTGACCTCAGATGACATTTGACCTCTACCAAAAACAGCAGGGTTCTTTTTCTCAACACGAGAAATCTATATACCAAATATGAAAAGTGTCCTGTCCTTTTTTCCTATCTTGAGATATCGTGTTTACAAGGTTTTCGGTTTCTGACCTCTGATGACCTCAAATAACCTTTGACCTCCACCAAAAACAATAGGTTTCTTTCTCTTAACATGACAAATCTATATACCAAATATGAAAAGTGCTGGTCATTGCTATCTTTAGATATCGTGTTTACAAGCTAAGCGTTACATACACACATACACACACGTACACACACGACATCTTTATCGCACAGATTCCTTGCCTGCCTTCGGCAAGGAATCAATAAAAGAGGTAAACAACTTTAATAATAAGCCTATCTGCGGAAATATTGGCTATAAACTGCCACACTAAGGAAAAATTAACACAATAAGTGAAAAAGGCCCTTATTTGTATTGTGCCTGTTGTCAGGCATTTTGAATCTTGATCAAGATCGATGTGCATCACATTTCGAGTCTTAATGGGAAGCGTGATTTTAAGGTGGATATATAAGAGTTCAGACAAACCACCTCTTTCCACTAAGCCTCTGTGCCACATGAGCGAAACCCCTCTGCCTATCAATCTTATTTCCCATCCTTTCTGGAAATATAGACTATCCTTGGGGCACAGTCGGTTGCACAAGTGTTTCATAGATGCGCAAAGAGTAACGACTATAAACAAAGTACTGCTCGAACTGTTCTCCGAATTCCACCTATTTAAGTACCGCACTACAATACAAAAACCAGATATAAATTTGCCCTCTTCCTTGCAAAATTTCCATTGGCAAAGGATCCCTTATGAGTCCCACGGTTTGGAGTCGAGATATGGTTACATTCTGGTAACATTCCCTCTGAATAGCCACCGCGATGGGATAGGTCACCTGTGTTTCTTTTCTAGCTGTCTAGATGGTTAGACTTGGCCAAGTCTCTCGTGAGTGTTCTCGTACTGCTAGTACCTACAGCTCACCATATTTACCTTGGCTTAATACGCCCTCTATCGGCTGCTTATTTCTATTGCTTCTCAACGAGAGACTTGGGACACTTGGTTTCTGTGACGTCATAATTTTAATGTTATTTCTTTATTTTATTCATCCACAATTAAGGATGAATAATATGTAGTAGCCTGTTAACTTTTAGTTCAATCAAAATCCGTAAATTGAGCGTTATCTGAATAAACAATATATATGAATAAACATATATGAAGTTTATATCACGTGATTAATTGCTGCAGGGTTTACGACATTGCCGATAGCGAAAACTCATCAATGTCAGCCGTAAGAATTGATCAATATGACGGTTTTTGCAACTGGAAATTTCACGGGACAGGATTCACGAGGAGCGAAACCGTGCCATGATTTGATTTTCATAAAAGAAAGACAAAATCGTTGGTTCAGCGACTAAATTTGAAGAATGTTTTGCTTCGAAATCGGTATCGATAGCGGTCTGATTCTCAGGCGTTCGGAGCGTTATACACAAATACATATACAGCTCTGTGTACAAGCAAGGTAGGACACTTTGGATCCTAGGCATCGCGGCACTCGCTATTATCTGCGTAGCCATCCATACGGTCTCTCTCACAAAACGCATAATGTAAGGAAAAGCACAGTAGAAGAAGGCAAGTCCGCTTTGCAGATGTAACCTTCGTCACTCGCAAATCACAACACACGCCATTGCTGTGAATCGCGAGTGCGGGAGCCTGGCTGGGATTCGAAGTGGCCTACTACCTTGTTCGTATACTTATAGGCCAATATGTATCAGCTTTATCATCTTGCTAGCTCAATGTGCCCACAAGCGGGTAATGACTAAGACTTTATATTAGACCAGTTGTTAAAAATCACTCATGCATGCCAGGCAATGCTACAGTAGCTTTGCTTGTTCCTCTTGGAGGTGTCTTGTGAGAACAATATAGCAGTAAACCTGAGCTTGGAAAACCACAAAATTAACAAAGTAGTTTGGGAATTAGCATGTTTCCAATGTAACCAACATTCTGAATTGATGGACTAAGGGAGAGGTCTAAGGGAAGAGGGTGTCCCCCTGCCCTTTGGAAAAGTTTTTTATTTTAAGAGGTACCTAACGTTAGGCCTATATAACAAGTGGTGCAATATTTGACAAACATTTTTCTTGCAAAAGAGTGAGCAGTACAATTTCACTGATTCTCTGCAGAACTGAATCAAGGTGGTATAGGCCTATTTGAAATAAATACCTGCATGGGCAGAAATTGCTCTTCATATTTTTTTATGTGACAGTTCTTTGCATTTATTATAGGCAACATTTGTCATTGATACAAATATACTAATTTGCTAAATCACTGGTGAAGTTAAATAAATTTTAGGCCTATCGTAATCCACAAATTCCAGCTAAGAGCATGACTATAAGAGCTAAAAACCTTAGAGGTTTTGTGATCCTTACATTGGGCAGGTCAGGGACAGAGCCAGGATTGAAGGACTATTTGAAGGGCCTTTTTGATAGGCATTAGGCTTCTACATGAAAGTGGGATACCCACTAGACTAAACTTTCACTTGCAAGGTTCACTAGACAAAGGATGGACCAAAAATCTTCTTTGGCCCAGCTGGTGGTAAGGTTAGGATTCCACTGAGGTATAAAATTTTTAGGCTAAGGACTAGCCTCAGGTAAGATTAGGGTTTGGGTAAGGATTATGGTTATGTTTAGGATTATTAAGTTTACAGTAGAGTTAATATCTTTGGTCTATTCTAGGGAAACATTGATATAGTACTGAACCTGTCATCTAGACTCATGAGCCTTGCAGCCCATGAAAGCATGTCTATGGCTTGTGCGTGTAGACATTATATCAACCTGAAGGCGTAAGTTGCCTTTCCAAGTCATATAGACTGTGCCCTCAAAGTGCTGAGCCCATTGCAGTATTTACCAAATGCAAAACAGTTCGTACAGGGATTGGTTTAACTATCAGCTAGAGATGGTAAGTGTCTGGTACATCCAGTGAAAATTTAAGATGACTAGCACTATTTAATATGCCCTTGTAGTGGACTTACAGCCTTACAAGTGGACCAAATACATGTTTTGCAATGTCATTTAAAGATAATGCAATCATTTAGTTGAAATAACATAAGAGAATGCAGGTTTCAGTAGACTCAGGTCACATTGCTGAAGGGGAGGGATCCTAATTTGAAAGTAGTGGACCAAAGCCTTAACCATGGTACTGTGCAACCATTCAGTTGTTTTAAGCAGCACACCTAGTGCAACATTACCTGAAAATTGATTTCAGGATAGTTGATGTACGTAGGTCGGTACAAAATGAGTCAAATTTTGCATCAGTTTAGATCCAAGAGATTACAAACCTGAAATTTTTTATACTAGGACATCCCCTTATTCAGGAAGCCTTCTCTTGAATCCTTGACTCAAGATCCCTGCTAATTTAAGACAAGAAGGATAAGGAAATTGGGTAACTGCCACCCTCCCTCATTTCCATCCCACTTTTCAGGATTTATTACCTGTATCTACAAAACGTTGACTTAATTATACTATCAGGCATTAAAATCTGCAAATAAAAATTCAGTTTATACAACAACAGAATAATGACTGAGCTCAAAGACATAGTACTCCTGACCCCAAAAGTTTGAGATTTAGAGGCACTGCAATCTTGCTCCAGACAGTAAAAATTACCCCTACTAAATTTTCTTCTAGCCTCTCCTCCAAATGAACAAAAATATCTGTCTATTACAGCTCCCATACAAAGTTATGGTACATTTCTCTGAGTAAACATTGTTTAAAGCCACATCCATGCAGTACTGTGAGTGAGCTGAGCTTAATTGGGAACACAACTGACTGTAGACTCAAGTCATTATTGACCAACAAGAGTGAAGCTAGTGTTTCAACTAATGTCAATCAAAGAGCAGTCACTAAACGCACTTAGAGGTATGGTCATATCCCTAAATATGTTTGAGGTGATCCTATAGCCCCTTTTCAATTGGGTTGTTCTTCTCATGGGTGCTATTTAATTCTTTTTCAGTTAAGCAGAAAATGCAGCCAGAGACTTGAAAAGATTCTTTCTTTGAAAGTGGATTTCAGATGCAGTGTTGATTTATGTCAAATTTTTTAGATTAAGACATTGGTGTGGGCCGGTAAGGAGGTAGAAGGAAGGGTAGAGGGAAAATGTACACACTTTTTGCATGAGTGTTATAGTAAGTGTTATAATTCTTGTAATTCTTATAATTATCATGATTCCTAATAAGGCAGTGGCCTACTGCATGTACTGTAAAATGACTAGTGGGAACTTGGCTCTCACTAACCATCAAAAAAGTTTTTGTTTAATTCCAGTCTTGTGAAGAGAAATTAATTGAGCAAACAGTGATTTCTCAATAAACCCAGAGGTCAATAATGTAAACCCAGAGATCAATACTGTTAAAACTGTTTCCTTTATTCGATTCAAATCTTCATTATACCTTAGGCCCACATTCATGCAGGGAGCTGCCATTTAAGTTGCAACATCCTGATTTAAGAGCCGTATTAGGAGGGCAACATCTCATAGCAAAGTAAAGTCCTATTCTCCTTCACCTCAAGGAGATTATGTGGTAGTCTACTAGTGATAGTGCCTGTAATTCTTGATTGAAGGGCTGTGGGTCCCTTTAAACCATGGTTACTACAGTGTGTGATTAAGTAAAACAGTTACGGACTTCCTCAGTATAACCACCTGGATATGGGTACTAGCTTCAGCTAGAGATTTATCCAGTGATACCCCAATGATGTCCCATTCTGAGGGATTGTAACAATCTTAATCTGCTAGACTACTTCATGTCATCATCATGGAAACCAGGTTGAAGTAACAGCATGCATGAGCTCTATAGTAAGATTCCTTCTCTGAGAAGATTGAATGTAACCAAATAATTCAACTCAGCCCATTCTCATTTACCTCTTTTCAGACACCCTCCCTCACCAACACCAATTGCTTCTGTTAGAAGGAAACCTGTGGGCCAGCAATGCAACATTGCCTCCACAAAGTCATCATTATAGAAATACTTGCTCTACTGCAAACTGGTTTTAACTGTTTTCTGAAATAAATGAAAAAATACCACACTAAGCATGAAAACTTGGGTACCCAAATTCCCAAAGATCAACATTCCACAACTAAAACAATGAGACTTTCCTTGTCCTTTTTCAACAAAGCAACAAAGCTCTAGAAATTTTTTAAGCCCTACACACACATGCTATGCTACAGCAGGATATTACTGAAACTGAACATATTCTTTGATTAATGTACTTGTAGTTTGATTCAAGAAAAAAAGACTTAAGAAGCAACACATTGTGCTCACTCAATGCTTAAAGATTGAATACAATGTGACTGATATATTGAAATATCTTCCATAATGAAATATAGTATCACATTATGTGATATGAAAGAGTACTTGAATTCTGCTTTTGAGGAGGGAAAAGTGTGTTCAGTATTGCATAGAATTTGGTTTATAAGTACGTCAGCTTGCTCCAAAAATGTAGAAATGAATCAGCTTTACTCAAGTCACCTTATAGTTACATTTAAAATAAAGAATTCTAATTATCCTCCTAAATTTCAACACACATTATTATTTACTGGATAATTACTCAAATGCTTGCTGTGATGGACCATGACAGATTTGGTATTATGGTGTCCTTGCTGTACATAAAAACAACTTCCATGTCAAATTTGCTCTAGAAGTAATAGCCTAACATACTTTAAGCTAACATACTGCATAATACTTTGTAGAGAATCTCACATGTGACCACCACAGTGCTCTCAATCCATGCAGCATCAAAGATAAAGATTCTGGTGTAAACTCAAGTCTCAACCCTACGAAGAGGTCTTGCCAGGCAGTGTGAAGATTTGTTATATCTTGGTACATGTATGTGTCATGTACCCAACTTTTTAATACTCATGCATCAGGTCTTGCTCACTTTTGGGTCATGATGTAAAATAAAAATGGTCTTGAGAAGGCAAGCTTCAAACAAATTAGCTCAAGAAGATGCACTAATTGTTGCTAAGTTAGTTCAATTGCCTTCCCTGACACATATGACCAAGTACCACACATGTCAATTGTTATGTTTGCATCAGGATAAAGCATATGACCATGTACTGTTGAACTTCACAGTGTTTCTTTTGGTAGGAACTGAGGAGGTTAAACTGTACAGGTAACAGTTACAAGTCCATAGAAGTATAGTTGACTTCTGGAAAATGAAAATATGCAAGTTGTCAACTATTTAATTACAACAGATGCTTGAATTTACCTGTACCCTCCACTTCTCAAGGATTGGTAGGTGGAGGATGAAGGGGCAGGGAACCAGTTCTCTGGCTCATATAGGCTAGCACGTTTGACTCAAAAATTTGTTTATATGGCCCTAAAATACACTGACAGTGCTTGCTAAAACATCTGAGGCCAGAAGACTGTTACAAATATGGATAACTCTTTTCAAAAAGATTTTTTTTCTCAAATTCAGTCTACAGAACTGCAATGACAGAGGCATTAATGACTCAGCAAGGCTTGGAAACAATTTCCATATGGGAAGCTGCTGTCTTTCATATACTAATTTGCTCATATATACATACTGTACAGTACTGTATAGTACTGTATAGTACCGCAACATTCACATGTCTAAATGGCCTGCCTTGGCAATATACATTGCCTTAAAAAATCGGCCAAACAGTTCTCTGTTTCATTCACACTGGCTGGCACTTTTAACTTAGTTCTTTTAAGTTCACAATGTGGTACTGCCTTGGCAAATACTGCAGCTACTGTACATTATATCCAAAGTAGAGCATGTGTGAAGTTACACATGGTCACAAAGATTGGCTGTGAGTTAAATTGAAACTCTCCAACTTATATCAAACTTAAGACATCTGGCATTTGTTGTACATTACGCATTACTCTGACAGCTAATAATTTTTTATTTGCCACATTTTAACTTACTTGGTGGAGGCTAATTTTGGGTGCCCCCCCCCCCCACCCCACCAACAAGAAAAAAGAAAGCAGTAAAGAAGGGCTCGAATACTGTCAGCCACCCTTAAGACATTCAAGGTGACTGCGATATGTGACTCTACAGTATACGTGTTGGCTATGGTACACACATAGCTATTATCATGTCAGGTCATGCAATCAAGTTCTGCCAAAAGATATAAACATGCATGCATAAAAGGCATGTATAAGGATCGAAAAGCCACAATGATACTGTAACTGAAGCTAAAAATACTTTGCCAAAGACACAGTACATGGTCTGAATTTAGTCATGAAATCATGACTTTTTTGAAGATCATGTGTTTCCCATTTAATTAAGGTCAGGAGATGTGATAAATCTGTAAAGTCTCTCACATCCAGGCTATGATGGAGAATGTGTAACAGAAATACAATGCACTCTCCAAACTTCAAGGTCTAGATAACCCTGGGCACTGTAGTACTCCTTGCACTATTCAAACTGAGCTACTACATTTACATAAGCTATAGGCCCTGTAGACAAACTCACAACTGCCTGTTAGCTACATACCTTCACATTTTCCAGTAATGAGGGATCCATGGAAAACAAAGGTTTCATATAAGTTATTTGATTGGCCCAACATCAAAAAATAATTAACAGCCAGTAAATAAACATGCTCATTTTTTTCTTTTCTTCTATCACTTAGTCACTCGATCTTAGTTCTGTATTAAGAAATGCCTGCCCCGTGATAATATGATATATATACATATGGCCTATCATGTACGTCAGTTTCGTACGGTTCAAGCAGGGAGTTGCTACAGACTACATGCTGAACCAACGTTGTTCACCTACAAGATTTAACTTTAATTAATTGTGGCTAGAATCATAACGCATAGTAACTATGTGCTAGCACAGAGGAAAATAAATAGAGCATTCACTCTTCGATTATCTCACGGGTGCTACGGCTTGGCAGCTACTTTTGTATGGACGCACGAAACTTCACAAGTACCCGTTCTGCTAATCTTTGTTTACGTTTGGAGTAAGTACACCAACCGCTCAGTAGTACCATTATGCATAGGGAAATGTATTGACACACGTTTCTCTAAAATGGATTACAAAGGTCTTATTTGTCATCCAAAAAATTATATTTGTGTAATTTTCCAACGTAATTAGTTTCTAAACATTTATTTGAGTATAAGTACGGCAACCCAAAATATGTCATATCAAATAATAATCTCTTTAATTGGACGATACTAATTTCTGCACATGAGGACTGTTTATTGGATTATGAGGTTGACGCCCACTCCTTATGAATAATGTACTAAGCTCATTAGTATGACGTCACAGAAACCAAGTGTCCCAAGTCTCTCGTTGAGAAGCAATAGAAATAAGCAGCCGATAGAGGGCGTATTAAGCCAAGGTAAATATGGTGAGCTGTAGGTACTAGCAGTACGAGAACACTCACGAGAGACTTGGCCAAGTCTATCTAGATGGTAGGCTTCTTTAATGTTATCCAAAATTTTAGAGTGTTATATATGGTCGTCTTGTTATTTTTCATACTTTGATTTTGTACAGCTAAATACATCAATTTCTCTCTTCAGGGCAGTCGAAAAGGGCAGGAAGGGTCTACACGTAACCTAAACCCGTGGTAGTTTTTTGTCATGAAAATCAGTTCAAGTGAAAAAGTACTTTATATAGCCTCCTTTCATATATTGGAATATATGGAGAAATTTGAAAGTCTTAAAGGGATTTGCCAGTGACGAAAATAAATGACTTCAAAAAAATGCAGAAAAGTTTTCTCTTTTAGGAGGTGAAAACCGCATCTCAATAGCTTGTAGAGTTTGGAAGATACTAATTTTCAAAGAACTGCAATTTTTCCTCAAGATAAAGTGCATTATGGGATATCCGTGATGTCATCGCGGCACATTAATTTGACAAAGAATTAAATTTCTTTATGATATTGACACTGTTGTAGGGAATATTTAGCAACTTTGTTAATTATGTCGTACATATCATGTAGATTTATGCTAAACCTAGATGAAAAGCAATACAAACATTCCAACAGTATCAAATTTCAAGGACAACAGGACATTCAATTTTAAAGGAAAACAAAAGAAATCTGAGGCAATGTGCCCACTTTACATAACATTCTGTGACCTTGATGAGAACTGGAGGTATTTTTTGACATAAATAAGTAGTCTTTAATATTAGATATCTCGAGTTAGGAAAAGAGCATTGCTACGGGGTTTGGAGGGAATGAACTAAATTTTTTTCTCTTTCATATGGGACCCTTGTGAAAAGCCACTGGAAAATGCCTTTAAGAACACATAACATGGATAGCCGGTCCTTCGCAAACGAAGTAAAATATGAAACTGTATTTATTTGATACATTGAATTTCTCTTGCTCTTCCCTCGCGCTTCGTTAGCTTAAGCTGCTACAACTGCCTGTTAAAGTGAAATTATTCCAAAGGTCCACCGTGGGTTTGCGCCTGTAGAAGACTAAAGGTCGAATGCCCCAACGCCCATCCCTGGCCTTCCTTCAGGATATTTTATCCAATTTTTTTTCAGAGGTGAAGTGAACAAGATAAAGTGAGGGAATTTTGAACGGCGGTCAGTCACCTCAACGGTTTGCTCGATTAAAGTTTTGCTTTCAAAGAAGACAGCTTCATCTTCATATAATCAGTAATAATTTTGAATGATTTGGGCGTGACAAATTTTCGTTGCTTTTAATCAATTGATGGTCTCAAAGAGGAAAGTAAAGCAATCTCAACCTCCTGTTTCCTAATAATTAATTCATCCTCGGTTGCATCGGCTATTAGTTGTGTGGTCTCTGTTGGTCTGGTGTCGGTATAATAAAACGAGTGTGTATGGGTGTGTGTGAGGGTGTGCGTATGTAAAAGATGTAAATCGGGGACATGAGCGTTTTTTTTTTCCCGGGCAAGTGTGGATACACCTGCAAGTGGGGATATCCCCAATTCCCGAATGCAAAATTTGCCATGAAATTGGATTTTGCACGTTTCAAAGATGTGTCTCAGTAAGTTTGAGCATTTTTGGCAGTTTCCCCATTTTACATGTTGTGAACCTATCAGTAGGACACACATCATGGGTTGGTGCATGAGTGTGTGTGTATGCGTGTAGTACATTTAAATCGGGGACATGAGCGTTTTTCCCCTAGTCAAGTGTGGATACACCCCAAGTGGGGATATCCACATTTTCACTGTTAAAAACGTGTGTCCCCGATTGACGCCAAAAACATGGGTGTGGGTGCACCCGCGGTGTGTGAGCGATCCTGTGGCTATGGGTGCACCCGCGGTGTGTGAGCGATCCTGTGGCTATGGGTGCACTTCCGTCGCTGCAATGAGAAGTCTCGCGCGGCTGCACGTGCCTGCCTTGGCAAGCATGCCGCCCTCCAGACACGTACGTCTGCTGGGTTAGTTGGAGGTCAGCCAGGCTAATGGGGAAATCCCGCGAATTCCTTACCGGTACATTTCCCGCGTACCGCTAAGGAAGCGAGGGTGAGTATGGGTGCACCCATAGGCACCCTCGCTTCCTTACCGGGACACGAGAAAAGTCCCGGTAGGGAAGAGGCTGGAATTGCCAAGCAGCGGAGCTGCCAGAGATCTCGGCGATCAGACGTGGCCGCTTGAGGGCGGGCTGCGGTGCCGTGCAAGCACGTGCAGCCGCGCGTGACTTCTCGTTGCAGTGACCGAATTTCCGGGTAGCTACTCGCAGTTTCGAGCCGCGCGTGAGCTAGGAAAGACGTGCAAGCCGTGCGAGCGGCGAGCGTGCTCGTGTATCAACACATGGTGTGTTTCCTGATGATAAGGTGACAACATGGAAAATGTGGGAAACATCAAAAATGCTTCAAAATGAATGGGACACATCTTTGAAAGGTGCAAAATCCAGTTTCATGGCAAATTTTGCATTTTGCAATTGGGCATATTCCACTTGCCAGTATATCCACACTTGACTAGGGAAAAAGACACTCATGTCCCTGATTCACAGCTATTACATACGAAAAGTGTCTGTCATTGCTATCTTGAGATATTGCGTTTACAAGCTAAATGTCACATACACACATACACGCACACACACACACACACACACACAACATCACCATCGCATAGATTCCTTGGCTGCCTTCGGCAAGGAATCAGAAAGTACCACATACTTATGACAGGTATTCTGATATTTCGAGACCCACACCAGATGACGTAGGCTCAAAATAACAGTAGTATATTCTGTTTTGCTTCATTGTGTGACTGTGGTCATTGATGCCTGCTGACCCACACCAGTTAACATCTAAGATGTATGTTCGAAACTCAATAATTTGATATGTATGCACTGCAGTTATGTTTCTTTTCAACTTGTAGTCCCTGAGGCTGGTACCTAGACTGCTCATCCATGTCGACTAGACAAGGCCAACATAACCTTTACACAAACTATTGATAAAGCAGACTCCTGGTAGAAGACCCAACATTTGTGGATTCTGAATGTCCAGGAGTGTGGGGAGGAGCATTTTCCACCACTTAAAACCATCTTACGACAAGCTATGCAAATTACATTAATTATCATTTTCGTATAAGTATTTTTCTTTTAAATTTTAAATTACAGTTGTAAACTACTTTGTTAACCACTTCCACCTTCTGCGACACCAAAGAGAATGTGATGCACGAATAATGGTCCTAGTTCCGTTCTAATTTCTCTGAAAAATTCAGACTATATCCGTTAATATCTCTACCAAAATTTGATAATATTTTTGCCCTCGAGGATCATCCTTGTTATTTCTTGACTAGATTCCAGAGAGCCTTTGCATATACAAATCTATCAGTGTTGTTGTCTCCACTGTACTATAACATGAAGTTTCAACGTCTTAAGTCTAAATGTGTACTTATACGGCACACGCGGCCACTGTCGAACCTCCTTTAATTTCAGATTATTATCAACAAAAAGAATGTAAATTTTAACAAATTATCGCATCTTATTTCATAAAATCAGCAATTATGGGCTACAGATTCAAACTATTTCAGCACGGGTTAACTAGGGGTCAAAGTGGGGGGAGGGAAGGGAAGACGAAGGAAACAACAAAGGTATTTTTTAAAATTTTCTGAACCGAAATGGTGAAAAACGTCTTCTCTTCCTCCTCTATTGATTCAAATGTGTGTGTTGTATGGTGTGTCATTCCAAGTTGTTTAATCGAGCTCTTTTGATTAAAAGTGCTAATTTTCATGTTTTACTTTGTATTCCATCTCCCAGATTAATTTTGTACTTGCCTTTTGAGAAGCGTATTTACAGATTTCTGGAACTACAAATAGTGATGGAGGTAGCCCGGTTGTATAGTTGAAGAAAAAAGCTTCTAATACGAGACGATCTGAAATGTCCAACGAATGTAGATCATAATACATTAGTATGTTTAATGGGCGAGTAATTAATAACAAGTGTCATAAACTAATGCAATGTCGACGATATTGATATGACAACTTCAACATTTTACGCATTATGAGTTGATGTAACCTATATAAAACTCAAATGCTTGAAACATATTAATTGATCCATTACATTATTTCATCAGGTATAGGAAAACTGGCAATACTGGATATGTCAGTTGATCTTACTGACATTTAATTTTAATACTTTTATATATTTGGGCTGTCTTTCATCGATTTGGATGATTAATAAATTAAAACTATCTTCAGTCTCCAAGTTTATGGAAGGTGTTACTTTCCCTACCGTATTCTCCAGGTACTGGTTCAAATGTTCCAATCAGACTGGCACCAACTGGAATGCAGTTTTCTCGAGTGGTGGCAAGACGTAAGTCACCCTGAAATAATCCTATCTCGTAAGGACTTATATTCCAGCTGTCCAGTTGCAATGAGCTCTTCCCGACAAAAACGCTGTCGTCAGTTTTAGCATCGTCTGCAATGTACATACATACACCACACTATAGACCCTTTTCCAAATAGCAATTACAAAGGATTGTGGGATAGAGTTTGGTATGCGTCGTTTTTGTCAGTGACATATCACCGTGGCAAAAAACGACGCATACCAATTTCTATCCCACAATTCTTTGTAATTGCTATTTGAAAAGGGGTCTATTAGTCATCATAACACAAAGTTAAAAGATTTGGTCGCTGGTCACTGATTTGGTACTGTGTCGTTACTATTGAACATTAAGGAACTCAAATAAATTAAAGCTCCATCGAGCTTTTGAATTTGAATCCATCGAGAACAACTTTTTTGTAACCGCGAAGCTATCAGTTTGTATGCGTTGGATTCATTTCTCAATAAGTAGCTACTAAGAGAAGTAGCCACCAAGAGAAGTATATCCTACAATGCACCAAACTAATCCCTCCATGTGTAATAGTAGATTAGTCTATTTTTTAATTTAAAATTATTAGTGTAGCGCCCTACAAATTATGCACAGGTTGGCATAAATTGTACCTTTCTGTCTTACTAAACTCTACAAAGTTAACGATTATTCATCTTTTTCTTTTCTAATGTGATTCGCAGCTTATAGCAGTTATGCCATTAGTGCTTCTCAAACACCAGGAACGACGAATGTGAACTTTTAAGCTGCCGCTAAGCGTTTAACGTTTAGTTTTAGGCAAGGGCGCATAGGTGTGTATCCCAATAGACCCTGTGCATAGACTCTTTTCCAAATAGCAATTACAAAGGATTGGGGGATAGAGTTTCAGTACGCGTCGTTTTTAGCCACAGTAAAATGCCATTGACAAAAACGACGTGCACTAAAACTCTATCCCACAATCCTTTGTAACTGCAATTTGGAAAAGGGTCTATTGACGTTACGCCGATGTCATATGAGCTAGAGGAAAAAGCAATGAAGCTAGGTATGGTAAGGTACACAGTCTGTCAGGAAATCCTAAGCTTTAGTGCAGAATTTTGTTTCCTACCCAGGCGCACGTGTACATATGGACGTTGCAGACAATCACAAACATGAGCTGTCTGCATTTGTGTTGATTACGGGCTTACCTCAGCTGAGGGCACACCTGTTCTGTGAAGTCATATCCATATGATCTATAGAAATACCACTGAGGATCGTTCATTTATGGACTAGTAGTACCTTTTTAGTACAAGGTCTATGAGGACCACTGTTGTCTAGAAAAAACGACATAATTCTTACAAAATATGGGGGAATCTATACCTAATAGGTAGAAATGATAAGAGTTTGAAGTTCTAGGTCAGCAGTTGCATTTACCGACGAGTCAGAAAAAGGCTTTTGTAGGCAAGCACCCTGCCGACTAGAAGGGAATGAAGAGGCAAAAATGATTTTCAATATAGTCTCTATGGACACTCCTTATAAGCTATAATACGTTAATGGTTCAGCTTTCATTGTTAGATTGCTGAAAAGATAGCATGTCCGAGCTTATCTGGCTGTAAATATCTGTTCTTCCATTTTTTGTAATGGATCGATTTTCCTTTTCAGTATATCCATTTTTCGCCATCCACCTTTGTGGGTCATATTATTTTGTAACAATACAAAGAAAAATTAAATGAAACACTACGTTATAGACGTCGAACAATGGCATCACAATAGTAGTACCTTGACGGAGTTTGTGAATTCAATCAGAAATTTGACTAAATAGCGGTCCTGACTGTAACAAAAATAATAAACTTACTGAGATTCTAGTAACAGGTATTAGGCTCGCTTGGCTGAGTTTCTAACTCGTCTTTAACACAAACCTTACATTCCCCCATCTTGATAGGAAAAGGAAACTTATTTTGGCCTTGAAGTTCACCAAAATATAGTGTTTTACCATGTTTGATCTATTGGCTATTTTCTCCACATGAACCTTTCCCGTGCTTCACAGGAGGATGTTGTCGTTTTACCTCTTACCTGGTAGACACTGAAAAGGCTAATGGCCTAATAGGGGTTGTTTGAAGCACTGTGTGTCATTGAAGATGGTATACACTGTTTCCTGATTAGCAAAGTAGAACAAGAAGGCATTCAATGATTTGCAACGGTCATTTCCTTGACATTCCTTACGTATCCCCTCTGAAATAAATTTTTCCAACAGAGTAAAAAGTAAATAAAGGCGAAAGACCACTAACCGTCATTTAACTTTAAGGTCCGAAATATGAAGTCATGTACAAGTTTTCATGGTGAGGTATCACCGAGTTTGAACTTCAAAAAAATAAGACTTAAAAGGAGTTCGCGATCCTACACAACATTTAGCCAACTTGACCTTTGGTCCCGGCCTCTAAGCATCCGGAAAGCACTTTTGTAAGGTACTGATGAACAAGTAACAGAAAAAAAAAATAATGCTATTCGACCTCTTGACGATGACGTCATTAGGTACGCATGCACATTTTTGATTCTTTGCGGGCAGGTAGACCTGCTGGCAAATGTTTGAACTAGCAAATTTCGGCTTACACGTGGTATGTCCACACCTATGATGAAACTGATGACCTTTAATAGTAATTACCTCATTTTAAACGGAAGCCAGGTGTAGCTATAACGGCGACGTTTTTATTAATAATATTGCTCTGCAATGGCTACTTACGTGTTTACCAGTGGAAGACACTCAGCTTTGGTTCGTTTAGAATCAAATCTCGTGATTTGTATTGCATCGGCACTTGTGAGATGAAGATTAAGCTAGCAGAAAAGCTGTCTACTTTTATGTTCACTGACTTTGACATTCCGGCTCACACTGGGCGTGGTTCAATCCAAGAAGAGAGAGATTGGCGGTTAGCTCAGATCTCGCTATCCGTGCACAGTGAAAGAAGTAGACGATGATAGCGTCTAAGGAGCGTGTTGAGCTGGATGAGTTTGGCAGTGTAAGTGTGGGGGCAAGAGGGCAAGGTGATGCCTTTTACCCCCCGATCATCTCCAAAAAGATGAGAAAGAGAGGAAAGTACCAATGTTAAATGACTCCGTGTCAAGTAACTTCAGAGAGTTGATGAAGAATGGCAGCAAATGCAGGGATTGTTTTTTGTGGGAAAGGAGCTTATTTCACCAAAGGTGAAATATCGCGCAGTTGCAAGATGTGCAGCAGTGACGAAATCCTATTCACTCTCTTATCCACACAGCCTTGAGGAAGAAGCATCGGGCTTTTGATGCAGGTGTGTCTAACCATTGTCGATTTGCTTTAGATAGAAGATGGGTTCTGAGTGTCCTTTCTTATCTCTGCATTTTGGACATCTTTTGCAATGACTGTCTTTACAGAGTACTTCATGTTCAGATCACTGAATGCAAATGTCCAAGGCACTGTTTGCCTACCCCTAACCAAGTGTGATTCTCAGGCTTCTCAATCTCATGTGAGTGAAATTGGTGAGATGCTTCTGAAACTCTTGTATCCAACAAATGACTTACAGCTGAGCTGTAAGGCCTTGGGATTGGGGGATGCCAGCATGGGCATTCCCATAATGTTGGACTGGGCCCCCTATTTTTTAAAGGACTAGTTCATTGATCATGCCCCAATTCGACATGGTAGTCATTCAGTTTCTTTTTGCAAGAAGGTATAGAGTTGGGTAGGTGGTGGGTGGGGCAATGGTGCATTTTTTTTAGGACGCATTTTTCATTTCCCCTTTTTCTAAAAAAAAAAAAATACCTTAAACCAAGATATGGATGGGTGAATTCACAATAAATCTTTCATTAAAAGCACGAAGTTATTTTTCATGGGGGCATGTTTTGGTAAAAATGAAATTATCTTTCATGGGAAGTCTATGGTAATTGACACTTGAAGATCAATCGTAAAGTCTTTTATGACACCTGTCCGATGTAAGAAGGTTGATATATCTCCTCATAAGTATGATATTCACTCAATATTATTGTTATCTACACTGTGGCCTATCCTTATACGTACGATCTCTGGTGAGTGATAGCTTTTGCCACCATACACCCGTCTCCTGCTCCATTATGTCGTTGGGATGTAATGGAAAGATGTCACCAGCTTTCGCCCGAACCAGCCTGCCAGTGGTCCGGTCCTTGAGAGCGAAAACATACCCTGGACAGTGTGCCCTTCTTGTCATTTGCCTTCGTGCCTCTGCAATAAGGCCTACCACGTAGGTGTCACCATGCGATTGAGGAGAGGTATGTCCCATGCACATGGACTGCCATGTTTGTCCTTATGCCATTTTGAGAAGAGAACTGTTTTGCAACATGGCATATCCTAATGGCCCTAATGGAAAATGGGCAGGAAAGTTTTTTCACTCTTGTTTTCTCAAGGACAAACCTCATTGCTCTGGAGCTTATACAATTTAAATTTTTATCCTATTCTTTTAGAAAATGCCACTTTTCTCGTCATTTTTGATTCAGCAAGGTGGGCTGAAAAGAGACTTTTTTATCCTGGGGTTTGACAGTAAGGGTGTACCAAAAGGTTTGTCTCAGTTTGGTCTAAATTTAGGGCAGCTTAAATTGATTCACTTTCTCGTGTTTTTCGCATCTTCATTCTTATTCACTGACCCACTAGGCCACTTCTTGGGTTAAAAATTGCATCTCTACTTCTTTTACAATCTTTATAGGATGAAAAATTGCTTTTCTGGATAAAACACTCGCTGGTGACCGCCATGCCCGTGGGTATCAAAACTGGAACGTCCCATTTCTTTGCAGATATGACGATGAACCTTCACCAACCTTTGTTTTGCTCAGCTGTCATCAGGAACTCTTGATATCATAGTAACCATATTATTCGACTTACAGAGTAAGTTGACAAGCCTCTGTGCGTTGTCTTGCATGTATGTAACTGTCAATATTCATCCCATTCTTTTTCATGCTGTGATTGTAGTGTGATTCAGTTTATTGTCCTTTCACTTTTTAACTGACATTAGAAAACTGAAAGAGGAATACATCACGGAGATGAATACAAAGATTCTTGGAGAAGTATGGAAGAAGTCTATAACGACGAATAATCGAAGACAGCTATAGTGAGATGTTGGATTGATAAACCATACACCCCGGGGTCACCCTGGTGCTGAAAGTGTCCAGCTTCGGTTCAAGTAACATTCAGGTATCCTGCCCTTAATGCAATGAATTGGGTTCATTGAAGTCGATCAACTGGATAAGTTTTTTTTCAAGAGTTTATTGGGCCAGGAGGGAGATTAATCATTCGAGTGAATAAACAGTTTTCCTGAAATCTGACAGGCAGGGTTTATAACCCTTGGTTCCCCTTTCCTGGGCCTGGATGCCCCTACACTATGCAGTTGGGATAATTTGTGTTAAAGGTGCTAATTGCAACACCCCAAACATATTTGGGAATATCTCCATATCTCTGGTAATAACTACAGTCACCGAACTTTGCACAAGTTTCAAACCTGTCCCCAAATCCAATCCAATCCCAACATTTCTTTGTTCAGGAAGGACAATCTTTGCGTTGACATTTTGGTTATGTGTTTTATTCCATGAAACCGAGTAATACATAGGAACCCATTACTAAGATAGGGCTAATTTGGAGGCTTGTAAAAAACACTGGGACTTGCTTAAATGGAACTAGAGTCTAGAATTAACATTTATTTTAAAAGTTGAAAAACTGACTGCCAGTGTTGAGGTATAAATGTTGAATTACTATTCACTAAATTTAATTGTCGTTGCACATAATTTGTGATAGTCTTCCTTCGACAACTCAATTAACTGCTTTTGTTTCCATTTTGTTGAATTAAATAACGATAATGCCCTTAGAAACATTTTACTGTTCCCTTTGCATAACATTTGTATGGAGTTTATTTAAGGATTTGGATTAACGACACCCGACAAGAATGTGTTTTTTTATAGTGTCAACAAGCTTAAATCCGGTTTCACGTCCCTCCCTTTATCGCCTCTTTACGACAGGCGGAGTATAACCAATGGGCCATTACTCCACCCCAGCCCACAGGGGGCAACATATTTATTGAGAAGGGCTTGTATAGCCATATCACCTTTAAGCAGTATTAAGTGACACTTATGCACAGGTTGGAGTGATTTCGCAAACACAAAGATTGGGAATTTGGGCTTTTGTAACAAGATGACATCACACTATTGCGCAATCTAGCATTTAAATTGAGTGTAATAAGCTTCAATACGTTTTAAGATCTCTAGCTCGGACAGTCTTGTGAACGATTGGGAGTTGCGATTTGGATGGGGATTTTTGAAGCTTGTAACTATTGTTTTTGAATTTCTAGACTTGAGGCACACTTATACTTATCGTAAAAAAGTAATCAATGAACAAGGGCACTAAGGTTTTCCATATTACCTGAGGACCCCTGAGTGACTTTTTGGAAATTTTGGAAACTTCGAATTGTCATCGTCTAAAATTCCTATGAGCCACCAAATATTAAATGTACATGTATTAATGGCCCTTGAAATGTTGACTTTTGAATGACCCTTATTGACCCCGTATAGTATCTTTCCAATAATTTTTGGCACAAATTATGAATACCATCAGCTAATGTTTCATGTATTCCAACCATCTTTGCAAATGTGACCTCAGAAATTTTCTGGCCCATATATTTGGCTACCTCGTCCAAGTTGCACATAAATCACTTTATTGTAAAATTAACTCCAGTAACCCCTGGTGACCTCAAATGCACCTGATTTTTCATATTTCAGAATAGTAGCTACCTCTACATGTTTTTTTGAGTGCATCTCTGCTTTTAGCTTACAAAATTTTGCAAGAAATGATGATTTTTTGGTTTCTCAAATGCCCCCTGATTACCTCCAATGACCTCAAGATTATTGGGCACTATGGTATTACGCACACCAAGATTGGATTCCCATCCGAAGGTTTTGGTTCAAAGAAATTCAAATCAAAGATTTTTTTCGTCTGATTAGGTGTTAAAATGACCCTTGCATCCAAATCTGCGCCTATGCCTGAAATAAAGCACTACCTTGGGAACATTGTATCAACTTTCAAGAACTACCTGCTTCTAATGAGAGGAGATCTTTTTTTGGTTTCGATGAAAAGAGAAACCTATGCGTCCCCATGATGGCGTGTGTTATGTATTTTGTGTATGTCGTTGTGTGGTGTATGTTGTGTGTGGTCGTGTGTATGTGTGTGTGTGTATAATGTGTGTGTGTGTGTGTGGTTTTTTTGTGACCTTTGCTCCGTTAACACGATATCTCAGAAGAATGAACATCTGACAGTTTTGCAACTTTTTACATGGACTGGCCCCATATTGAGAGGAATAACCCTAATTGTTTTTGGTTGGTTCAAAGGTCACCTGGGTTCAAAAACCTAAAACAGTGTTAGCTACAATCTCTTGAGGTAGGAAGCTTGGATGAATTTCATAGCTTAGTAATGTAGGTATCGCGTTATGGTAAGAGGAAGCCCTATCATTTCTTTGTGGAGTCAAAGTGTCATCTTGGTCACCGAGGTGTCCCAACCCTAAAAACTTCGTTAACACGATATCTCAAGAAGGGAAACCTCTGGACAGTTCTCTCAAACGTAGTAACATAGATACCCCATATTTGAGAGGAGAGAACCCTATTGATTTTTTGTGGAGGTCGAGGTCCCTGTGGTCACCCAGGTGGTTCAAAAACCTGAAAACATTGTTAAACACAATTATCTTGAGTAGGAAGCTGGA
The DNA here is from genome assembly GCA_029531755.1 of Holothuria leucospilota. Taxonomy (NCBI): domain Eukaryota; kingdom Metazoa; phylum Echinodermata; class Holothuroidea; order Aspidochirotida; family Holothuriidae; genus Holothuria; species Holothuria leucospilota. The sequence continues at coordinate 21,860,537 of CM055973.1, read as the reverse complement.
TTGAATTTCATCTTAGTATTAGATGCGTTATGGTAAGAGGAGGAACCCCTTCATTTTTGTGAGGTCAAAGGTCATCGGGGGTGCACCGGGAGGTCAAACCCTGAAACTTTGTTATACGATATCTCCAGAAAGGAGTTCTAAAGTTCACTCAACTTGGTACATAGATGCCCAGATTAATAGGAGAAAAAACCCTTCACTTTTGGTGGAGTGATCAAAGGCACCTGGGGTCACCGGGGTCCCACGCTCTGGAAAAGAAACCTTGTTGACAAGGATATCCTCAAGAAATAAAGCTTCTGACAGTTTTTCTCAAAATGTGATGTACCTTGATTCCCTATGATGGAGGGAGCACCCTAATTGTTTTATTGGTGGAGGTCAAAGGTCCACTGGGGTCCACCATGGGTGGTCAAACCCTGAAAACATTGGTTAACAACAATATCTTGAGGTAAGGAAGCTTTGGATGAGGTTTTCATACTTTTGTATGATAGAGCGTCACGGGTAATAGGAAGAACCCTATCATTGTTTTGGATGGAAGGTTCAAAGGTCTTCTGGAGTGTCCACCCGGGGGTTCCAAGCCTGAAAACCCTTTTGTTAGCACGATATCATCCCAAAGAAAGGGGAGCTCTGAACAGTTCTCAAACTTGGTACATTGGGATGCTCCCATACTGGAGAGCAAAAACCCTATTGTTTTTTGGTGGGGTCAAAGGTTCCAAAAACCCTGGGGTGCCCGGGTGTCAACCCTGAAAAGCATTGTTAACAAATAATCTTGATGTAGGAGCTTGGGTTGAATTCATACTTTGTATTTAGATTGGTTTATGGGAAGGGAAGAACTTTTCACTTTTGGGTGAGGTCAAGTTCATCTGGGGTCCCCGGGGTCAAAACTTGAAATTTTTGTTAACCGATATCTCAAGCGAGGTAAGCTCTGACAGTTCTCGAAACGTGGCACATGGATCCCCCATATTTGGAAGAGGAAGAACCCTAATGTTTTTGGTTGGAGGTCCAAAGGTCGCCTGGGTTCACCGGGTGTCCAAAACCCTGATAGACTTTGTTTAACACAATTATCTTTGAGGTAGGAGCTTGGATAATTTCATACTTATTATGTAGATGCGTTTGGTTAGATGAGAAACCCCTATCATTTTGTTTGGAGGTCAAGTCGATCTGGTTCCACCCGGGTCAAACTCTGAAAACCTGTTTAACACGATTCCTCGATGTAGGAAGCTTGGATAAATTTCATACCTTGATATTTTGATTCCTTATAGTAGGATGAACTCTTCATTTCTATTGGTGGTGGTCAAAGTCTCTTGGGTCACCAGGGGGGTCAACCCTGAGCCCCAGACTTCGCCACCCTGCACAGGACCTTTCCCTATTCATTACTGAAAATCTTGTACATATGGGATTGGCGGAATTTTTTCCTTGATAATCCAAATTTTTTGGATGTGTGAAATAGGAATTCCCCTTTCCCGAACTTTATTAGTCTTTTTTACCACTCATCAAAAGCCTGAGATAGACCTACAGATATTTTCCTTTTCTTACACGTACTGTAGTGTATTTATTTGACCCAGTATCATGCCTGGTTATTTTGTTTTGGTTACATTTTTTTTGTCAACAAGTGAATGTTAACCAATTCAGTAGATAGTTTTTTTTGCAGCAATTCCATGACAGTCCCTCAGCTACCATTCTTTGGTTGATCAGTTGTAACAGATCCACTTTCACCATCAAAATGCTGTGTTTAAACTAGTTTTTCTGAGTGCAGTGACAGACTCCTGCCCAAGTCGTTGACATGGCCTTGAGTGCCCACGTTAATTTTAGATTTGACTGTAACTGGATTGGAGATAAAATAGCACCAGAAATCGAATAATAAAACAATTACGCAGGAGTATCACAGTATGGGTTGTAAAGATGGCTTCCTCTTCAGAGTAAATCGAGGGGTAGTATGAGTACTTTATGTGGAAAATTTCCAGGCATATCAAGTTTTTAACGTATGCCTAGGCCTAACAGTTTAGGGCCTGAGTCCTAGAGCCCTATTGTTTTGTTTACAGAACCAACAACAAACATTAGCCTACACACCAATAACTTTAGACTCAGTAACATAAACTAATGACAAGTTCCAGGTTCTTATTGGGCTAGGACTAGACATCCCTAGTCCCCTGTGACTAAGTCCTAGCCTAACTGCCACAGTAACAGGCTATCCTATTGCAGTACAGTATGTATGGGCCTTGATATTTACTTATTAGAGGTAGGCCTAGGTTACATATTAGTAGCTATGGCCTAGCATAGGGCCTAGTCAAAGAGCCAGTTAATTGCCTGTCAAATGTTGGTACCCATCAGCTAATTTGTTGTAGTAAATTTACATAGAGGTTTGTCTGTTAATCAGCCTTTGCATAGGCCTGGCCCCTAATGTTTTTATACTTGTAGTCTAGGCCTAGGCAGAACCTATGGCCTATGTTACTTTAGGCCCTTGCCCAAGTAATTAGCATGCCTCTAGGCCTATGACCTGTAACCTTTAGGCCCCTTGGGGATACTTTGGGCTGTTTTGGCAATTTTTGTCCTATGGGTGGACCCTGAAAATGACTTAAATTGCATTGGATGTCTTGGGAATTTTGCTTTTTGACCTCTCGTAAAACCCCAGATGGGATGAATCTTTGGGATCTTTGGAATTTTTTTACCAGTTGGACTTGAAAGGTATGGAACCATCTGGCATTCTTTTGAAAGAACATATATCATCGGAACCCATGCATTTTTTTTGCATTCTGGAGTTTAGATTTTTCACATAATATCTTGCAGTTTTGACCACCACTTGACCCTTTGACCTCCACTTCCATGGTGCCATACCCCCTTGTGGGCAGGGGGTTTGAATATGCCCACGTAAATTCCCCTCCCTGTAGTAGAGCGCTAAAGGGGTAGGAACTTGAACCGATTTTTAGGCTGTTTTGCACTATAATAACACCTACGTAAACGTTGAAACTTTACATGTATGTTTAAATTGATCTAACTACTAACTACTCCCTGGTGGCCATTTTGTAACCCCATACTAAATAATTGTGTCCCAAGTTTGCATCAAAATTCCATTGAAAAATGAATGGTTTTGAGGGCTGGTTGAACATTGCTGACGACATAATAATGGAGAGAGCGACAGTGTCCTGATTGCAATCCTCAAACAGCTACATATGTAGCAGTTTGAGCTAATAATGACTAGTGACAATAATTCAGTATTCTGCCACGGCTAGCTTATCGCTTTTTTGATAATCCTGCTTCCTAATTGGTTTTAAATAACTGAACTGTTTTTCTACAGCACACAACACACTGATAAAAATGAGGTTTTGTCGCAAATATTTCGGAGGGGTTGCAAGATTGCGCGTGGTAAATAGGATAAAACCCAGCATTTGGTGACTATTTGTTTTTCTCTAACCGTCTCCACTCCAATTTGGCAATAACAGAACTCGCCTTCTCCATTTGTTATTTTGCCAATTTGGATCTCGACGGTTTTTTCTTCATAATCACACATTATAGTCCCCCCTGCCAAATGTTGGATTTAAATGTCTTAATAGCAATTTACCATTATTGTTAGTGATGACTCAAGCCATGTATTTTTTTTTTATTCCTTGCCAAGCATTGGAAGATCGTTTTGGGATGGTGGATGTTGGTGTGTTTGGAACTGCTTGTAAACATATCTCAAGAGGGCAACCATAGGGATCTCATAATTAGCATTGGTTTGTCCCCTGTATTTGATTTTGATGTCCCATATACTCCTATGGCGGATTCAAAGGTTAACAAAGGTCACCACATTGTCCAGTCTGCAAAATCTGGTAGCCCCAAGGATATCTTCCAGAAGGGGGAATCTCAAGTTGATCTCATACATATTTACTATCCGCCTTAACGGTCCCACATTGAGAAGGTGGGGTATGTATTAACTTTGTGAGGTTCAAGTTTCATTTGAGTTTCCCTGAGTTCAAATTGTCCCATGATGAATTTTTTTTCAAGAAAAAATATGTATGAAATCTCATACTTGGCATGTGGGGTCGCCCCTTATTGAATTGCCCAAATTCTGTTGTTTTTTTGGAGGTCAGGTTGATTGGGTCCCCCACAGGTCTAATTGGTGTGATTTTGGAAAAAGAATGTCTCGAAATGAAACGTTAATGAAATTCTTGACACTGTCATTAGTGTTACCTGCATGATCTTGTATCATGTTTTGGGTGGTGTCCAAAGGTTCATATTTACATCACCAGAGGCCAGCTGTGTAAAACCTTGTAAACATGATTTGTCAAGTATGAAACATGTTTGGTCGTATCTGAAGTATTTTTGCCCAAAATTAAAGGTTAACCTCGACGGTGGGATTTCAGAACCATGTGTACAAAATTAGTCCTGCTTGGCATCTATGGGCATTATTTTATTTAAATTTTCTATACCTAAATTTTGGGCACAAATAAATTTCTATGAAACTCGCACCTTGAATTACGGTAGTGAGCTAAGTGGTCAAGGAATCCTAGCGTTTGGGTTTTTCTTAATTGATAATGTTTCACATAGTAACTCTCAATTAATTTCCCTTCTCTCTTTTAAAGAGTAAATAGCAAGCCACCTGAATATATTGAATATTATGCATCCTGGTATCCTAATTTTCATGGGTTGTCCCCGTTTCATCATGTGAACCATCTTTTTGGTTCCGCAAATTTGTTAAGTCCAGAGCAGAGTGTCTCCTTGCTTTACCTGTCTCCAATGCAATGTATCTCTTGAAGAATCATCATGAAAGTATACTTGCGTGAGGTAACATATGAGCAGGTGTTTTGGTTTAGGTTCAGAACTATGAATTGTCCGCAACTTGTTTTATATCCCTCCAGAGGATATCATGGTAGAAATGTGAATTGGTAGCATGCTGTCTCTTGTCTGACATCTTCTTTTTTATGGTCCCTTAGGTGTTAGTGTATGGCGGTGGGCTAGGTTTTTTTGGGTTCTTCCTATGATACTGTCAGGGTGCTATACAAAATGAAAATGTAGTCCTTAAAAAGGTTTAACTGCTTGCAATTGACAGAACCCATGAGTTAGAGGGCAGGGTTAAGTTCTTTGTTGCTAGGGTCAGGGTCGGATGATGGGTTATAAAACAAAGCCATTTTCAAATGAAAACATGTGATGTCTTTATTCAAGCCACATATGTCTCATAGTCTTAAGAACATAGTGGTTTTTGGTAACCAAGATTCCCACAAACTTCAGACCTGTGTAACCATCGTGAAACCAGGGTTTTCAGGGTGTATTTTCCTCATAATGCATCGTTTGCATTGTGAAAGATGTTCTCATCCTCCAAAAAAGAATCATTCCAGAGGGGTGGAATGTGTTTGTTTATGCCCCCCAATTTTTTTCTAAAATTTTTGAAAAAAATTATTTAAAAAAAAATTTCCTTTTTTTCCTTTTTTTGGAACAAAAAAATTTTAACGGGGGGGGAAAAAAAAGGAAAAAAAAATTTTAAAGAAAAAATTTTTAAAAAAAAAAAAAAGGGGGGAAAAAAATTTGGGTTTTAAAAAAAAATTTTTTTTTTTTTTTTAAAAAAAAGGGGGGAAAAAAAATTTTTAAGGGGAACCCCCCAAAAAAAAAAGGGGTTTTTTTTTCCTTTCCCCTTTTTTTTTAAAAAATTTTTTTTAAAAAAACCCCCCCCGGGAAAAATTTTTTCCCGGGGGAAAAAAATTTTTTTTTTTTTTTAAAAAAGGGACTTTTTTTTTTGGGAAAAAAAGGGGTAAATTTTTTTTTGGGGGAAAAACCAAAATTTTAAAAATTTTAAAAAAGGGGGTTTTAAAAAAACCTTTTTTAAAAAAAAAAAAAAGGGAAAAAGGGGGGTTTCCCTACCGTTTTTTTTTTTTAAAAAACCCTTTTAAAAAATTTCCCCAAAAAAAAAAAATTTTTCCCCCCAAAGAAAAAAAATTTTTTTTTTTTTATTTTTTGCCCCCAAAAAAACAAAAATTTTTTTTTTTCCCTTAAAAAATTTTTTTAAACCAAAAAATTTAACCCTTTAAAAAAAAAAGGGCCCCCCTTTGGGACCCTTTAAAATTTTTTTTAAAAAAAAATTTTGATTTTTCCCCCCCCCCCCGGGGGAAAAATTTTTTTTGGGAAAAATTTTTAAAATTTTTTTGGGGTTTTTTTTTTTTTTCCCCCCCCTTTTTTTCCCCCGGGGGCCCCCCTTTAAAAATGGTTTTTTTTTAATTTTAAAAGGGAAAAACCCCCCAAAAATTTAAAACCTTTTTTTTTAAAAAAAAAAAAATTTAATTTAAAAAAAAAATTTTTAAAAAGGGAAAAAAAAATTTTTAAAAGGGGGAAAAAAAAAAACTCCCAAAAAAAAAAAAAAACCCCCTTTTTTTAAATTTGGAAAGGGGTTTTTTTAAAAAAATTTTTTTTTAAAAAATTTTTTTTAAAAAAAAAGAAAGGGGGAAAAAAAATTTTTTTTTGTTTGGGGGGGAAAAAACCCCCCCCAAAAAAAAAAAAATTTTTTTGGGGGTTTTTTGGGGGGTTTTTTAAAAATTTTTTTTAAAAAAAAATTTTTTTGGGTTTTTAAAAAAAAAAGGGGGGTTTTTTTCCCCAAAAAAAATTTTTTTTGGCCCCCAAAAATTTTTTCCTTTTTTTTCCCCTTAAAAAAAAATTTTTTTTTTAAATTTGGGGGGGGGAAAAAAAAAGGGTACCCGGGAAAAAATTTTAAAAAAAAAAAAACCCCCCCCCCCAAAATTTTTTTTTTGGGTTTTTCCAAAAAGGGGGGGCCCCGGGAAAGGGAAAAAAGGGTTATTTAAAATTTTTTAAAAAAATTTTTTGGGTTTTTTTCCCCCCCCCAAAAAAAAACCCCCCTTTAAAATTTTTTTTTTCCCCTTAAATTTTTCCCCAAAAAAAAATTTTTTGGGGGCCCCCCTTTTTGGGTTTTGTTAAAAACCCCCAAAATTTAAACCCCCCCAAAAAGAAAAAAATTTTTTAAAAACCCGGGCGGGAAAAAAAAATTTTTTTTTTTTTTTTAAAAGGGGGGGTTTTTTTTTTTTAAAAAAAAAAAAAAAAAAAAATTTTAAAGGGAAAAAGGGAAACCCCTTTTTGGAAAAAAAAAAAATTAAAAAAAAAGGGGAAAAAAAGGGGAACCCCAAAAAAAAATTTTAAAAAAAAATTTTTAAAAAAACCCGGGGGAAAAATTTCCAAAAAAAGGGTTTTTTTTCCCAAAAAGGAAATTTTTTTTGGGTTTTTTTAAAAAAAAAAAAGTTTTAAAAAAAAAATTTTTTAAAATTTTTAAAAAATTTCCGAAAAATTTTTTTTTTTAAAAAAAGGGGTTTTTTAAAAAAAAAAAAAATTGGGGGCCCCCCGGTTAAAAATTTTTAAAAAAATTTTTTTTTTTAAAAACCCCTTTCCCCCCGGGGTTTCCCCTTTTTAAAAATTTTTTAAAAAAGCCCCCCCGACCTTTAAAGGCCCCAAAAAAAAAGGCCAAAAAAAATTTTTTAAAAAAAAAAAAAAAATTTTTAAAAAAAGGGGCCCCTTTTTTAACCTTTTAAAAAAAAATTTTTTAAAACAAAAATTTTAAAAAAAATTTTAAAAAATTCCCTTTTTTTTAAAAAAAATTGTGTTTTCCCCTTTTTTTCCCCCCCCCCCTTTTTTTTTTAAAGGGAAAAAATTTTCCCCCTTTTTGCAAAATTTTTTTCCCCCCTTTTTTTTTTAAAGGGGGGGGAAAAAAAAGGGGTTTTTTAAAAAAATTTTTTTTTTGGGGGGGAAAAAAAAAAAAACCCAATTTTTTTCCCTTTTTGGGGGGGGTTTCCCCCCCTTTTTTTTTTAAAAAACAACCCCAAAAAAATTTTAAAAAAAAATTTTTCAAAAATTTTTTGAAAATTTTTTAACCCCCAAAAAAGGGGGGGGTTTTTTCCCAAACCGGGAAAAACCCCTTTTTTTAAATCTTTTTTTTGGAAAAAAATTTTTTTTTTAAAAAATTTTTTTTCCCCCCCCCCCTTTTCCCTTTTTTTTTTTTAAATTTTTAAAAAAAAAAAAAAATTTTTTCAACCAAAAAAAGGAAATTTTGGGGGGCCCAAAAAAAACCCCCAAAAAAAAAAAGGGGGGGGCCCCCCCAATTTTTTTCCCCCAAATCCCTTAAAAAAACCAAAGGGGGGGAAAAAAAAGGGGCCCCCTTTTAAAACCCCCCAAAAACCCCGGGGGGAAAAAAAAGTTTTTAAAAAAAAAAAAAAAATTTTTTTAAAAAGGGTTTTAAAAAAAAAATTCCCAAAAAAAAATTTTTTAAAAAAAAAAAACCTTTTAAAAAACCCCCCGGGAAAATTTAAAAAATTTTTTTTTTAAAAAATTTGGGGAAAAAAAAAAAGGGGTTTTTTTAAAAAAAATAAATTTTTAAAAAAATTTTTTTTTCCCCCCCCCGGGGGGCCCCCTTTAAAACCCCTTTTTTAACCCTTTTTAAAAAAAGGGAAAAAGGAAAATTTTTTTTTTTTAAAAACCCCGGGGGGAAAAAAATTTTTAAAAAAAACTTGGAAGGGTTTTAAAAGGGGAAAAAAAATTAAGGGGGGGCCCCCCCCTTTTTTTTCCCCCCAAAGGGGGGGGGGTTTTTTTTAAAAGGGGGGGGGGCCCCCCTTTTTTTAAAACCCTTTTTTGGGGTTTTTTAAAACCCCCCGGGAAAAGGGCCCCAAAAAAAAAAGGAAAAAAAAAAAAAAATTTTTTTTTGGGAAATTTTAAAAAAAAAGGAAAAAGGGTTTTTGGAAAATTTTTTTTTTTTTTATTTTTTAAAATTTTTTTTTTTAAAAAAAAAATTTTGGGGGGAAATTTTTTGGGTTTTTTAACCCCTTAAAAATTTTTTTTTTTTTTTTTTTTTTAAAAAAAAAAAAAAATATTTTGGGGAAAAAAAAAAAATTCAAAAAAAATTTTTAAAATTTAAAAAATTTTTTTAAAATTTTTTTGGAAAAAAAAAAGGGGAAAAATTTCCCAAACCCGGTTCCCTTTAAAAAAACGGGCCGGGGTTTTTTTTTTTTTAAAAAAAAGCCCCCCAAAATTTTCCCCTGAATTTAAAGGGGAAAACCCCTTGGAAACCCCCTTTTTTTCCCCCCCCAAAAAAAAAAAAACTTTAAAAACCCTTTTTAAAAAAAAAAGAGGAAAAGGGAAAAAAAAATTTTTTTAAAAAAAAAAAAGGGAAAAAGGGGGGGGGGGGGTTTTTTTTTAAAAAAAAAATTTTTTTTTTTTCCAAAAACCCCCAAAAAACCCCCCAAAAAAAACCCCCAAAAAACCCTTTTTTTTTTTTTTCTTTTTTGGAAAAGGGAAAACCCCCCTTTTTTAAATTTTTTTTTTGGGGGGGGGGGGGGAAAAAAAAACAATTTTTTTTAAAAATTTTGGGGGGGGAAAAAAAAAAAAAATTTTTTGCAAAAACCCCAAAAATTTCTTTCTTCCCCCCCCCCTTTTTTTTTTTTTTTCCTTTTTTTTTTAAAAAAGGGAAAAAAATTTTTTTTTTTTTTTAAACCCCAAAGGGGGGCCCCTTTTAAAATTTTAAAAAAAAAACCCCCAAAAAAAAAAATTTTTTTTGGGGAAAAAATAAAAGGAAACTTTTTTTTTTTTAAAAAAAAAATTTTTTTTCCCCCAAAAAAAAGGGTTTTTTTTTCCCCAAAAAGGGCCCCAAAAAAAGGGGCCAATTTTAAATTTTAAAAAAAAAAAAAAAATTTTAAAATTTTAAAAAAAAGGGGGGCCCCCAAAAAATTTTTTTTTTAAAAAAAACCCCTTTTTTTTTTTTTTTTTAAAAAAAAAATTTTAATTAAAATTTCAAAACCCAAAAAAATTGTTTTTTAAATTTTTTTTTTTTTAAAAAAAAAGGGGGCCCTTTTGGGTTTTTTTGTAAATTTTTCCCCTTTTAAAATTTTTTTTTCCCCCTTTTTTAAAATTTTTTTTGGGGGGGGGGAAAAACCCCAAAAATTCCTTTCCCCCCAAAAAAAATTTTTTTTTTGGGGGAAAAAACCGGGCCCCCCCCCCCCCCCCTTTTTTTTTTTTTTTTGGGGGGGGGGGTTTTAAAAAATTTTTTTTTTGGGGTTTTCCCCTTAAAGGGGGTTTTCCTTTTTCCCCCCAAATTTTTTAAAAAAAAAAGGCCCCGGAAAAATTTTAAATTTTTGGGAAAACCGGGGGGGAAAAAAATAAAAAAAAAGGGAAAAAAAAAAAAAGCCCGGGTTTTTAAAATTAATTCCCTTTTAAAAAAATTTTTTTAAAAAAAAAGGGCCCAAAAAAAAAATGGTTTTTTTTCCCCTTTTTATTTTTTTTCCCCCTTTTAAAAATTTTTTTTTTCCGGGGGTTTTTTTTATATTTTTAAATTTTAAAAAAAAAAATAATTTTTAAAATTTTTAAAAAAAAAAAAAAAGGTTTTTAAAAAATTTTGCAAAATTTTTTTAAAAATTTAAAAAAAGGGGCCTTTTTTTAAAAAGGGTTTGAAATTTTTTTAAAAAAAAAAAAAAAAAAATTTTTTTTTTTTTTTTTTTAAAAAAAGGGGGGGGGGTTTTAAAAAAATTTACCCCCCAAAACCCCCAAAGGGAAAAATTTAAAAAAGGGGGGGGCCCCTTTTTTTAAAATTCCCAAAAAATTTTTAACCCCCAACCCAAATTTTTTTTTTTTGGGGGGGGGCCCCCCTCCCCTTAAAAATTTAAAAATTTTTTTTTTTTTTAAAAAAAGGGGGGGGGAAAAAAAAAAAAAATTAAAAAAGTTTAATTTTTAAAAAAAAGGGCCCCTTTCCCTTTTTTTTTAAAAAAAAAAAAAACAAAAATTTTAAAATTTTTTTTAAAAAATTTAAAAAAAAAGATTAACCTTCCCCCGGGGGTTTAAAAAAAAACCCAAAAAAGGGGAAAAAAAGGAAAAAATTTTAAATTTTCCCCCTAAATTTTTTCCTTTTTTCCCCCCCTTTTTTTTTTTTCCCGGGTTTTTTTTTAAAAAAAACCCCGGGGGCCCCGGCTTTATTTAAAAAAAATTTTTTCCCCCCGGGGTTTTTTTTTTTCCCCCCTTTTTTTTCCAAAAAAATTTTTTTAAAAATTTTTTTTTTTCCCCCTTTTCCTTTTAAAAAAAAGGAAATTTTGGGGGGTTTTTTTAAATTTAAAAAAACCCCCCCCCCAAAAAAAAATTTTTTTGGGGGGTTTTTAAAAAAATTTTTGGGGGGTTTTTAAAAAAAAATTTTTTTGGGTTAAAAAAAACCCCCCCCCCACACTTTTCCCTTTTTTTTTTTTCCCCCCCCTTTTTTTAATTTTTTTTTTTTTTAATTTTTTTAAACCTTTTTTTTTTTTCCCTTTTTTTTTTTTTTCCCCCTTTAAAAACCCCAAAATTTTTTTTTAAACCCATTTAAAAAATTGGGTTAAAACAACCCTTTTTTTTTCCTTTTTAAAAAAAAAATTTTTTTATTTTAAAATTTTTTTTAAATAAAAAAAAAAAAATTTTTTAATTTTTAAAAAAAATAAAAAAAAAAATTTTTTTTCAAAAACAATTTCCCCCCAAATTAATTTTTTAAAAAAGGGAAAAATTTTTAAAAAAAGGGCCCAAATTTTTAAAAAAAAAGGGGGTTTTTTAAAAAAAATTTAAAACCCCTTTTCCCCCCAAAATTTTTAAACCCCCAAAAAAAAATTTTAAAATAAAAAAAATTTTTTTTAAAAAAAAAATTTTTTTTTTTTCCCCAAAAAACCAAAAAAAATTTTTTTTTTCCCCGGGGGTTTTTTTGGGGGGCCCCTTTGGGGGGTTTTTTTAAAAAAAAAAAATTTTCCCCAAAAACCCCCAAAAAAAAAAAAAAAAAAATTTTTTTTGGGGTGGGGGGGCCCCCCCCCCCGGGGGGTTTTTTAAAACCCAAAAAAAAAATTTTTAAAAAAACCCCAAATTTTAAAACCCCCATTTAAAAAAAATTTAAAAAAAAAAAACCCCCCTTTTTTTTTTTTTTTTTTCCCGGGGTTTTTTAAAAAAATTTTAAAAAAAAAAAAAATTTTTAAAGGGGTTTTTTTAAAAAAAAAACCAAAAACCCCCCCCCCTTAAATTTTTAAAAAAAATTTTTTTTTTTTAAAAAAATTTTTTAAAAATTTTTTTAAATTTTTAAATTTTTTTAAAAAAAAAAAGGGGGGGGGGGGGTTTTTTTTTTTTTAAAGGGGAAAAAAAAAAAAAAAACCCCCTTTTTTTAAAAAAAATTTTAACCAAAAGGGGGGGGTTTTTAATTGGGGGATTTGGGAAAAAACCTTTTTTTCCCCCGGGTTTTTGGTTTTTTAAAAAAACCCCCCAAAAAAAAAAAAGGGTTTTTTTTGGCCCCCCCCCCGGGGGTTTTTTTTTTTGGGGGCCCCAAAAAGGGAAAAAAATAATTTTTTTTTAAAAAAAATTTTTTTTAAAAATTTAAAAATAATAAAAAAAAACCTTTGGAAAACCCCAAAAAAATTTTAAAAAAAAGGGGGGGGGAAAAAAAAAAAAAAAAAAAGGGCCCCCCCTTTTTTTTTTAAAAAAATTTTAAAATTTTTCCCCCAAAAAAAGGGAAAAATTTAAAAAAAAATTTTTTTGGGAAATTTCTTTTTTTTTAAAAAAAAAAAAAAAAAAGGGTTTTTAAAAAACCCGGGGGAAAAATTTTAAAAAAAAGGGGGGAAAATTTTTTTCCCCCCCCGGGGTTTTTAAAAAATTTTTTTTTAAAAATTTTTTTTTAAAAATTTTTTTAAAAGGGGGGAAAAAAAAAAAAACCCCCTTTTTTTTTTACCCCCAAAAAAATTTTTTAATTTTAAATTTTAAAAAATTTTTCCCCCCAAAAAAAATTTAATTTAAAAAAATTTTTTTTCCCAAAAACCCAAAAAAAAATTTTTTTTTTTAAATTTTTCCCCCCCTAAAAAAAAATTTTTAGAAAAACCCCCCCTTTTTTTTTTTGGGGGAAATTTTTTTTTTTTTCCCCCCCCCCGGGGGAAAAATTTTGAAAAGGGGGGGAAACTTTTTAAAAAATAAGGGGGGGGGGGGGGTTTTTTTTAAAGGTTTTTTTTTAATTTTTTTTTTTTTTTTTTTTTTAAAAATGGGGTTTTTTTGTTTTTTTAAATTTTAAAAAAAAAATTTTTTAAAAACCCCCCCATTTAAAAAAAAACCCCCCCCAAAAAAAAAAACCCCCCCGGGGGTTTAAAACCCCCTTTTTTTTTTAAATTTGGGGAAAAATTTTTTAAAAAACCCGGGGTTTTTTTTTTTTCCCCTTTTTTTAAAAAATTTTTAAAATTTTGCCCGTTTGTTTTTTTCCCCCTTTTTTAAAAAAAAACCAAAAAAAGGGAAAAAATTTTTTTTTTTAAAAATTTGGGGTTTTTTTTTAAAATTTTTTAAAAAAAAAAAAAAATTTTTATTTTAACAAAAAAGGAAATTTTTTTTTTTTTAAAAAAAAGGGGGGGGTTTTTAAAACAAATTTTTTTTTTTTTGGGGAAAAAAAACCAAAAGGCCTTTAAAAAAAAAATTAAAGGGGGAAAAATTTTTAAAGGGTTTAGTTTAAAAAAAAATTTTTTGGGGGGGAAAATTTTCCTTGGGGAAAACCCTTTTTTATAGGGAAAAAAAAAAATTTTTTTTTTTAAAAAAAAAATTTTTTTCCCCCAAACCCCCAAGGCCCCCCCGGGGCCCCCCCCTTTTTTTGGGTTTTTAATAATTTAAATTTTTTTTTAAATTTTTTTTTTTGGGGGGGGGAAAAACCCCTTAAAAACTTTTTTTTTTTTTTAAAAAAATGCAAATTTTTTGCCCTTTTTTTTTTCTAAGGGGGGGGTTTTAAAAATTTTAAAATTTTTTGGGGGTTTTTTTTTTTTTCTTAAATTTTTTGGGGTTTTTTTTTCCCCCCTTTTCGGCCGTTTCCGAAACCCTTTTTCCCCCCTTTTTTTTAAAAAAAAGGGTTTTTTTTCCCCCCCCCAAAATTTTTTTTTAATTTTTTTTTTCCCCGGGAAAAAAAAGGGGTTTGGGCCCTTTTTTTAAATTTTTTTCCCCCCCCAAAAAAAAATTTTTTAAAAAAAACCCCCCCCGGGGGTTGTTTTTAAATTTTTAACCTTTTTTTTTCCCCCCCCCCAAAAAAAAAAAAAAAGGGGCCCTTTTTTAAAATTAAAACCGGGTTTCCCCCAAAAAAAAAAAAAATTAAAAAAAAGGCCCCCCGGGGGGGGTTTCCAAAAAAAAAACCAAAACCCCCCAAAAAAAGGGATTAAAAAAACCTTTTAACCCAAAAAACCCTTTTTTTTGAAAATTCCAAAAAAAAAATTTTTGGGGAATTTTTCCCCCCGGGAAACCCTTTTTTCCCCAAATTTTTAAAAAAAAACCCCAAAAAAAACAATTTTAATTTTTTTGGGGCCCCCTTTTTTTTAAAAAAGGGGGTTTTAAATTTTTTTGGCCCCCCCCAAAAAAAAAAAAAAAAAAATTTTTTTTTTTTTAAAATTTGGCCCCCAAAACCCAAAAAATTTTAAAAGGGTTTAAAACCCCCCCCTTCCCCCTTATAAAAAACGGGGCAACCCCAACCCCAAAATTTAAAAAATTAAAATGTGCTTCATGGGTTCTATGTTATCATATTTTGATGTTACCTTGTTTATTGATAAACCATCACTACAAAGCATCCTAAGTTATTGGCAATGTCCAAGAAAATATATTTTCAAACTTTTTGAGTTTCAGCATTTTGTTAGCAGTTTTTAAATGATGGGCAACACAATTTCATAACGGGCGTAATATTGGACATACATTTACAAATTTATTGTCTCCGGCTTAATATTGATTAAAAGTGCTCCCAAATGGGTTAGTTATTAAGTATTGCTACATATCATCCTCAGACTGGCAAAAGTATGCACGTGATAAGTTCCTGAAAATAGCCATTTATATTTTGTATTTCAATGTGTTTACAACCCGTCAGTATGTCACTGTTCGCCGTTATATTTGCATAGAACCTACACAGAAATATTTTTTCAAAATTGAGATAGCAAGATGAAAATTTTTAGGCTATCTCTGTACATCTAAGGATTAGCCCTGAACATAATAAAACAAATGAAACTAATATAGAATGGAAATTAACCCTTATGTGATGCTATCGTGTTGGTTTTTTTAAACTTTGCGTAATTGCCCAATATATATATAACGCTAATCTTCGACTTTTCTTCTCAATCGGTATATCGCCAATACAAACTGGCGAAGGAAAAGACAATAACATGATATATATAGATTATATTTCCCCTTTGGTTCTGAGATATATATGCCACATTATTTCAATGGCCCGTAAGTCCTTAGTGTTAACGGATACATGCACGTAAGTGGTGTGCAGCTAAGTAATTGCCTAAACATTATGTGGTAAAATGGGATTGCGTTATAGAGTTGGGTATTTCTATATAAAACTGTGGAAACTTTTAAGGCTAAACGATTTCTTCGCCTAAGGGTCGAGTTCTTCCAACGTGGGCGTTTTTCATACAGTTTTTTCGCCTAATCCCCAAATTAGAGAAATATTTTCATATATATATTATATATATATATATATATATATATATACATACACTAATTCCCACCTTAGTAAATTCTTTATATCTCCGACGTTAAGGCGAAAAAAAAATACTAAAATACATAACATGTAATTTCGCCCAACCGTCCTCAAGCTATATCAACGTTATTTCAATGGCCTGCATTCGTCACATGGTAACAGATAGGTGTCCGTAAAATTTTGTCAACATTGGGTAATTACTGATAGATTGCATGTTGCAGAGGGCGCTTTTCATAGCGTTTACGCATTCCTCTATAAAAAGTGTGTGAAAACGTTAAGGTCGAATCCGTTTTTTTCGCCCACATTTTTTTTCTTCGCCCTATGGGTCGACGTTTTCAACAACTTTTTTTCCCTTAAGGTGGGGATTATAAGGTGATTATTACAATCATAATTAGTATAATGTATGTATAACACTATATATATATATATATAATATATATATAATATATATATTTTGCTAATTTTGGGATTTAGGCGAAAAACCGTATGAAAAACGCGACTGTTGGCGAGAAACTCAGACCTCTATAGGCGAAAAAAATCGTTTCGCGCCCTTAACGTTTTAACACACTGTTTATATATAGGAATGCGTAACTACTATACCCAAGTCCGAGATTTACGCACATAGGTTTATGCAATACTTAGCTGCACACACAAACTTACGTGCATGTATCCAGTTAACACTAAGGACTATTACGGGCCATTGAAATAACGTGCATATATATATCACTCGAACCAAAAGGGGGGAAATATAGTCTTATGTATTTTATTGTTTTTTTTCTTCGCCGGTTGTATTGGCGGTATCATACCGATTTCGCCTAACAGGTCGATAATTAGCGTGATATATACATATATATATATTATATATATATATATATATATATATATATATATAATATATATATAGATATATAAAGTATATATATTATTATATAGTATAATATATAATATATATATAATCATGTGTGTGTGTGTGTGTAGTTGTGTGTGTGTGTGTGTGTGTTTATACATAACATATACAAACACAGGCACTGTGAGCTTGGTCAGGTTTTTCATTTTTCATTAATTTTTTGATATAATAAGTAAACTCTGCTGTAGGCCATGAGATTTGTACAGTATCAAGGACACCTCTATTTGCATAGAGTTACTAGAGCTATTGATAAAGACAATTTAAAATTAGCCTATCATGTCATACCACATAAGCAGTTTGTATAAATTAAGTTTTAGTATGTAATATCTTCCACATGGACATGGGACATCCTTTTCACAAGACAAAAGAATGAGAGAATATGTGTCAATAGGTATTTTGATATTCTCACTGGACAGTCCAATGGTCTGAAGATATATTCCCCAGTTAAAATTTTAA
Organism: Holothuria leucospilota; assembly: GCA_029531755.1. NCBI lineage: Eukaryota > Metazoa > Echinodermata > Holothuroidea > Aspidochirotida > Holothuriidae > Holothuria > Holothuria leucospilota. Next base: position 21,843,738 of record CM055973.1, on the reverse strand, counting down.
ATGTAATTTTTGAAAAATTTCAATCCATCTACCCAGCCTTGGGACCCTTATCCAAAATAACCAGGTCAGCCGGTCCATGTAATATCACACAGGTTTTGATCTGGTGCCTCCCTGGAGGCAGTGAAACTATATGAAACCCATCCATCACAAGCATGAGTGGAAAAAAAGGAATTTGGGAAGGCTCCTTACTGGGAAGATTTTGCTATATTGGGGGGAAGTATGGGCAGTTGGAAGGGTACTGTAATTTAGCTAGTTTTGTACATGAGAATATGTTAAATTTGTGGGAAATGTGACTTGCTTATTGGGAAATAAACCTTTTATCCAGTCCTGATCACAGGGACTCAAGCTGAGGGGAAATTTTGTGTTCCCTTCTATCATATAAAATTTGATCAAGAAAATTCTGGTTTCAGTTCAGTTCAGTTTCAGTTTCAGTTCAGTTTATTTCTTCCTTCTCATAATTACAAAAGATATGTACAATCAAAATAATACAATTTAATAACACATATACAGAACGATATTAAAGAATGTTGTCAGTACTAATAGTACATGAAGGGATGAGAAGGGAGAGGGACCAGAAGTAAGTTGAGAGACTTTTCTAGTCTGGCCCCTAAAAGTACAGAAATATGAAGAGAAGTTACACAAAACTTAGGATTTAGGCTTAGAAAAAAAGAGAAAACAAAAATGAATAATAATAATAAATAATACAAAGGAAAGACAAAAAAAAGAAGAAAAAGAAGCTTATGAACATTGTTATCCAAAAACAGAGATTTCAGTTGAATTTTTGAAAGTACTTAAACTGGCAGCATTTCTAATGTTATTGCTCAAGGAGTTCCATAGGGAAACTCCTGAGCTTCTTACTTGGGAATGGGCCAAAGGTTTGAGTTCTGGTGAGGGGTTGGGGATAAACTATCTTTCATCCTAGTAGAATAACATTGAAAGTGGCTATTTGTTTTGAAGAAATGACTGAGGTCGATAGGCAGGACTGGTGGAAATGTTTGTACAAAAACATTACCAAGCTGATAGTTATAAAGGCCCTTCAGAGTTAACAATCTATGATAATGAAAAAGGTGGCTGTGTATGGTCGTAGAATGCAGCATTTGAAATAAGACGAATAGCACGTTTTCTGGAGTGCGAATAATGATGATCAAGGTAGGAACTCGCTGTAGATCCCATAAAAGTAAACTATAATTCAAAATGTGGGAGTATTAAAGCATTATAAATAAATCTTTAGTGTCTTAACTAGGGTACATAGTGTCTTACTTTATGATTTACTCCAATGTAATCTTTAGATACCTTTTTGCTAACTTTCCGTATATGAACCGGCCAAGTTAACTGATTGACTACTAATACCCCAAGAAAGTTTGTACTGTTTACACTGTGTATATTAACATCATTGCATGATAGGGTATAACATTGAGTAGGGCCTCTATATTTACTAAAAACTATAAGCTTAGTCTTTCCAACATTTAATGATAGCTTATTTGCAGCGAGCCAATGGCAAAAACATTTGAAATTCATTGGCGACAATTTTAAGAGCAGTTGAGTGCACATTCTTATGATGAGTGGTAACAGTCGTGTCATCAGCAAAGAGGATAAACTGGAGTTCAAGATGATGCCTTACATAAATACATTGATATAGATTAAAAAATAGAAGTGGGCCTAGAATAGAACCCTTGAGGTACCCCTATATTAGTCCACCTTTAGAGAAGAATTGTTAAACTTGAATGAAAACATAATTTTTACGATCCTTCAGATAACTTTTCAACCAACTTAGGGCTAGTAACCACGTATACCATTATGATGTAATTTATAAAGTAATATGCCATGATCTATTGTATCGAACGCTTTAGATAGATCTATAAATAAAGCTACTGTTTTAAGTTTACTATCCAAATTATTTGCTACATCATCCACAAATTTAAGTGAAGCCATATAAGTTGAGTGATTTTTTCGAAAACCATACTGCCCACTAAAAATAATATTATACTTATCAAGAAAATTCCAGAGTCTATTATACACCAGTCTTTCAAAGAGTTTTGATAGTGCAGGTAAAATTGACACGGGACGATAATTTGAAAGACAGCTAGCATCTCTGGTTGCTATTCTATTAGAATCACCACATTGGTAAGGATGAAGAATTGTCATTTTCAATTTTCTTGCATTACAGGAGTGAAACCAGTGAAAGAAGATGGTGCTGATCTACTTCTTCTCAGCTACCTTCCTCCTATTATCATTTTCTTCCAGTACCCAGATGATTACCCATCAGTCAATGCACCTCGGTTCACAGTATCTTGCAAGTGGTTGTCACCAAAGCAAGTGAGTTTTTATAGAGCTCAACACCAGGAGGTATTTACAGCCTATAGCTCTTGTACAGTGCTGAAAGCTACCAAAACACAGCCTTGTTCTACAATTCTGCCTACCATGAGATACCTTCCCATTGTGAACATGACTGTTTTAAACATGTTACCCTGGTAGTGAATGTAGTAATTTCTGCAACTGATAATACTACTACGTCTGTGTTGTGCATGCTGCATTTTACATGTTCCATGTTCAAGCCAATCAATGTTTGGGTTCTCACCCTACTTGGACTACACTTTACACTCATAGCTTAGCTGGATAGATTTGAGTAGAAGGTTTAATTAGGCATTCAATACAAAATACCACACAGACAAGACGTGCAACCTGTAATAGTGTGCCTGTAGTGATAAGGGTAATTCTGAAGGCAGTTGAACAATTTGGTTGACATTGTTTGAATATGTTACCATCTCAAACCATTATGCTGTAAATGATATAATTACAAGCTAACTTCATGCTTGTAATATGCAAGGCAAGCCCTTACATTAGTCAGAAAAGACCTACTACTGTAACCTCAAATTTGGAAGGTTTTCTGCTTTATTTTTGGTTGAATTATAGTTATGCTGAGCCTTAAGGAAGGTTGCAAAATGCTGGTGAGTTCTAAAGAGTTGAAAACTGTGATTATGGTGGAGCAAATATACGTTTTACCATGGCAACAAGAGAGAAAATTAGATTTCTCATTTTATTGCATACAGTAAGTCGCCCCAAAAAACTGAGTTTTAAAATTTGGAATGTGTGTGTTGTATGTATCAAACTGTGAAAAACAGCCCCCCCCCTTTAGTGAATATGATAAAATATAATACAATACATTGATTCCTTCTTCTCTTAACACCATAGATAAGCCATCTGTGTAGTCATCTAGATGAATTTGTGGGAGGAGGAAATAAAGGTGAAGTCATCCTCTTCCAGTGGGATACAGTTCTTGCAAGATGAATCTTTCAGTTTCTTAGGCTTGGAAGTTCCCCTTTCAGTTGGATTATTCATATGTGAAAATCCTTTACCCGATCAGTCTCCAAAAAAGATGAGAAAGATGAGGAAAGCACCAAGGTGAATGAAAACTTGCCGTGTCACAATTAGCTCAGAGAGTGATGAGAGAATGGCAGCAAATGCAGGGATTGTTTGTGGGAAAGGAGCTTATGCAGCCAGAGGTGATGATCGGGCAGTGCAAGATGTGGCATCAGTGACCGAATCTAATTCACTCTCTTATCCAACACAACCTTGAGGAGAAGCCAGCGGGCTTTTGATGCAGGGTTCTACCATTGTCCAGATTTGCTTTGAAGAGAAGATGGGGTTCTGAGTGTCTTTCTTATCCTCATTGTGGACATACTTATTGCAAGGACTGTCTTACAGAGTACTTCAATGTTCAGATCACTGAAGGCAATGTCCAAGGCACTTTGCTGCCCTGAACCAAAGTGTGATTCTCAGGCCTCTCAATCTCAGGTGAGTGAAATTGGTGAGATGCTTCTGAAACTCTTGTATCCAAACAAAATGACTTACAGCTGAGCCTGTAGCCTTTGGGATTGGGGGATGCAGCATGGGCATTTCCCATATGTTGACTGGGCCACTAATTTTTTCAAAGGCTAGTTCATTGAGCATGCCCCATTCTACAGTGTAATCATGTAGTCTCTTTGCAAGAAGTAAGAGGGTAGGTAGGTGGTGTGGGCAGGGTGCATTGTTTGTACCATTTTTCATTTCCCTTTTCAAAAAAAAAAAAAAAATCCTTAACCAAGATATGATGTGTGAATGTCCACAATAAATCTTCATTAAAAGCACAAGTTATTTTCAGGGGCATTTTATGGTACAAGAAAGGATCTTTCATGGAAAAGTCCTATGGAAATTAAACTTGAAGATCAATCGTAAGTCTTTATGAAACAGTGTCCAGATGTAGAAGGTGATAAGATCTCTCAGAAGTATGTTCATCAATATTTATTTTATCTAACTGTATACCTATCCTTATACAGGTACGATCTCTGGTGAGTGAAGAGACATTTGCACGATACGACCGTCTCCTGCTCCAGATGTCATTGGATGGAATGGAAGATGTCACCAGCTGTCCCCGAACCAGCTGCCAGTGTCCGGTCTTGAAAGAGGAAAACAGTACCATGGCAGTGTGCCCTTCTTGTCATTTTGCCTTCTGTGCCCTCTGCAATATGGCCTACCACGGTGTGTCACCATGCCGATTGAGGAAAGGTATGTCTGCAACATGGACTGCCATGGTGTGTCCTTATGCCGTTTTGAGAAAGAAATGTTTGCAACATGGCATACCATAATGGCCTAATGGAAAATGGGCAGGAAAGTTTTTCACTCTTGCTTTTACTCAAGGACAAACCATCCAATTGCTCCTTAGCTTATAACATTTAAATGGTTTGAGCTATTCTTTTAAAAAATGCCACTTTTCTCTTATTTTGTTCAGAATGTGGGAATGAAAAGAAGACTTTTTTATCACTGGGTTGTGAGCAGTAAGTGGTGTACCAAAAGGTTTTTGTCTCAGTTTGGTCTAAATAGGGCAGCTAAAGTTATGTTAAGCATCTCATGTCTTTTCACTGACCAACTGGACACTTCTGGTAAAAAATTGCATCACTAACTCTTTTACAATCTTTTAGGATGTGAAAATTAGCTTTTTCTTGGATTAAACACCCAGCTGTGACCCAGCCAGGGGGATCAAAACTGGAACGTCCCATTCATTTGCTCATATGACACCACCAACCTTTGTTTGCTCAGCTGTCACAGGACTCTTGATATCAAGTAACCATATTAATTCAGAAAGCTTACAGAGAACTGACAGGCTTCTGTCGTTGTCTTTGCATGTATGGTACTGCAATATATACGTCATCCCATTCCATTTCAGCTGTGATTGTTAGTGTGATTCAATTTGATTGTCTTTCACTTTTAAGCTGACATTAGAAAACTGAAAGAGGAATACAGCAACGGAGATGAGATGACAAAGGAATTCCTTGAGAAGAAGTATGGAAGAAAAGTCATACGACGAATACTCGAAGACAGCTATAGTGAGATGTGGATTGATAAACACAGCAGGAAGTGTCCAGCTTGTTCAAGTAACATTCAGGTAATCCATCTTAAGTGCAATGAATGGTTCATTTAAAGTAGATCAACTGGATGAGTTTGCAAGAGTTTATTTAGTCTGTGTATCAGTATCATTCTAGGGCATGCATTTTCATGAAATCTGACAGCAGGGTGTTACCCATGGTCCCCCTTCCATGGGCCTTGGATTGCCCCTACACTATGCAGTTGGGGATTTGTGTTAAAGGTGCTATTGCAACACCCCAAACATATTTGGGAATATCTCCATATCTCTGTTCATAACTACATCACCAACCTGTCAAATACCAATCCAAGCCAACATTTGTTCAAGGAAGGAAATATTTGCAGTGACATTTTGGTATGTTTTATTCCATGAAACCCAAGTAAACATGGAACCCAGTACTAGAAGGGCTCAGTTTGGAGGCTGTAATAAACACTAACTTGCTTAAAGTGGACGTAGAGTCTAGAATTACATTTATACTAAAAGTTGAAACATACTCCGTTGTTGAGATATAAAATGTTGAAATTTATTCACTTATTTTGAATTGTCGATTGCACAATAATTTGTGATATCCTTCTTGTACAACTCACATTAACTGCTTTTGTTTCCTTTGAAATTAAGATATTTGTACGACCTTGAAACGTTTACTGTTCCCTTTCATAGCATATTGTATGGAGAGGGCTTGTATAGCCAAGTCACACTTTAACAGTAAGACAGTTATCTCATTTAGGCACAAGGTGCAGTAGATTTTGAAAAAAACAAAAATGGGAATTTGAGTCAAGAATGACATCACAACTTATTGTGCGATCTACCATTTTAAATTGAGTGAATAAGCTTCAACATTTTATATCTCAGCTCAGGAATGTCTTGTGAAGATGGTTGTTGGACCATTTGGATGGATTTTTTAAGCTTTGTAACAAATGTTTTTGTAATCCTAGACTTAAGGTACACTTTAATACTTATATAAAAGTAATCATGTATAAGGGGACTAAGGTTCCATTTGCTGGAGGACCCTGAGTGACTTTTGAAAATTTGGAAACTTCAGATTGTCATCACCAAAATTTCTGCCACCAAATATTTTATGTACATGTATGAATCCTTGAAATGTGACTTTGGATGACCCTTATGACCCTTACAGTACTTCCATAAATTTTGTCACAAAATGTTGAATACATCAGCTAATTTTCATGTATATCCAACCATCTTTGCAAATTTGACCTCAGAAATTTCTGGCCCGTAATGTTGACTACCTCTTCCAAGTTTCACATAAATCAAGAGTTATTGTAAAATGTACCTCCAGTAACCCCTGGTGACCTCAAAATGACCTGATTTTTCATGTTCAGATAGTAGCTACATCTACCATGTTTGAGTGCAATCCTAATTTAGCTTACAAAATTGTAAGAAATGATGAGTTTGGTCTCAAGTGACCCCTGATGACCTCCAGAAGACCTTCACATTATTTGGCACTAAATGGTGATTAAACACACCAAGATTGGATTCCATTTGACTTTTGGTTACAAAGAAATTCAAAATCAAAGATTTTTCGTCTAATGATGTAAATGACCTTGCATCCAAAATCGGCGCTCATCCTGAAAGAAGCACTTCCTTGAGAAACATTGTGATCAACTTTCAAGAACATAACCTGCTCTATGAGAAAGGAGATACATTTTTGAGATTTTCACATAATAGCTTGCATTGACCCTAAGTGCCCTTTGACCTCCACTTCCTGCTGGCCATATTTGTGCCCTCATACTAAAATAATTGTGTCCAAGTTGCATCAAAATCCATTGAAAAATGAATGTTTGAGGGCTGGTTGAACAATTGCTGACAGACATAATAGATGGAGAGAGTGACAGTGGCTGATTGCAATACGTCAAACAGCTACATATATAGCTGTTTGAGCTAATAATGACTAATGACAATAATTCAATATTCTACCACCTCTAGCCTATCCGTTATCGAGAATCCTGCATTCTGATTGGTTAAATACTGACCTGTTATTCTACAACACACAACAAAACTGATAAAAATGAGGTTTTTCACACATATTCGGTGGTAGAATAGGAATAAACCACATTTGGTGAACTATTGTTGTCTCATAAACCGTCTCCACTCCAAATTTGGCAAAATAACGGACTCGGCTTCTCCATTTGTTATTTTGCCAAATTTGGAGTCTCGACGGTTTATTCACCAATTATAGTCTGCCAAATGTGATTTATGCCTTAAATAGCATTACCCAGATTGGTTAATGATGACTCCAGCCATGTATTTTTTTATTCCTTGCCAAAAGCAATTGGAAGAATCTTTGGGATGGTGATGTGTGTGTGTGAAACTGCTTGTAAACATATCTCAAGAAGGGCAACCATGAGGGATCTCATAATTAGCATGTGGTTATCCTGTATTAATTTGATGGCCCATATACTCTTGGTGGATGTCAAAGGTTAGACAAGGTCACCACATGTCAAACTGCAGAAATCTGGTAGCCAAGATATCTTCAGAAGGGGAATCTCAGTGAATCTCATACATATTACATAGCATACTTACAGGGTCCCCACATTGAGAAGGTGGGTATGTTTAACTTTATGGAGGTCAAAGTTCATTTGAGTTTACCTGAGGTCAAATTGTCATGATGATTTTTAAAGAAAAAATATGTATGAATCTCATACTTGGCATGTGGTTCCCCCTTATTGGTTGCCTAAATTCTGTTGTTTTTGGAGGTCAAAGGTGATTGGGTCACCGCAGGTCAAATTGGGTGGTTTTGGAAAATGATGTCTCGAGAAGGAAACATTAATGATTCTGATACGTGTCATGCAGGTTTACCTGCATGATCTGTATCATGTTTGGTGGATGTCAAAGGTCATTTATGGTCACCAGAGCTCCAGCTGTGTAAACCTTGTGAACATGATTTGTCAAGTATGAAACATGTTTGGATCTTATCTGAAATGTATTGCCCAAAATAAAAGTAAGTAACCTAGAAGGTGATTCATGACCATGGGTACAAATATTAGTCTGTTGCATCTATGTGCATGGAGTTTTAAATTTCTATACCTAAATTTTGGCACAATAAATTCATAATGAAACTCACAGCTTGAAATTACAATAGTGAAATCCAAGTGGCAAGAATCACTAAGCCTTTTGGTTTTTCTGATTGATATGTTCACATAGTAACTCTTAATAGTTCCCCTTCTCCTTTTAAAGAGAAAATACAGCCACCTGAATATGAATTTATACATCCTGGTATCCTAATTCATGGGTTGTCCCTTTTCAATCATGTGACAATATTTCTGGTTCCCAAATTGTTAAAGTCAAGCAGAGTGTCTCCTTGCTTTACCTTTCTTAATGCAATATGTATCTCTTGAAGCATCATGAAATATACTTGCATGAGGTAAATATGAGCAGGTGTGTTGGATTTAGTTTCAGATTATGATTGTCACAACTGTTTTACATTCCCTCAAGAGGATATCATGGGTAAGAAATGATGAAATAAGGAGCATGACTGTTCTCTGTTCTGACATCTCTTTGTTATGGCCCTTAGGTGGTAGGGTAAGGAGGTTAGGGCTAGGTTATGGTTCTTCTTCTCTGATACTGGCAGGGCTTATAAATGAGCATACAAGCTGGGGGTGGGGGTGAGGGTGCTAATCAAAATGAAGGTATTCCTTAAAAGGGTTAATACTGCTTGTATTTACATCCCATGAGTTAGAGGTTAGGGTTAGAGCTAGGCGAGGGTCATGGTCAGGGATAAGGTTAAAGGCATTTTCCAGTGGGTTTTTGCAAGGGTCCCATGTAAAAGGGGAAAAAATTTCAGGTCATGCCCTCCAAACCCTGTAGCAATACTCTTTTCCTAACTCGAGATATCTAATATTATAGACCACTTATTTTTGTCAAAAAATACCTCCAGTTCTCATCAAGGTCACAGAATGTTAAGTAAAGTGGGCACATTGCCTCAGATTTCTTTTGTTTTCCTTTATAATTGAATGTCCTGTTGTCCTTGAAATTCGATAGTGTTTGAATGTTTGAGTATCTTGTTATGTAGGTTTAGCATAAATCTACACAATATGTATGCCGTAACAAACAAAGTTGCTAAATATTTGCTACAACAGTGTCAATATCATAAAGAAATCTGATGCTTTGTCAAATTAATGTGCCGTGATGACATCACAGATTTCCCATAATGCACTTCAGCTTGAGAAAAAATTGCATTTCTTTAACAATCAGTATCTTCCAAACGCTACAAGCTATTGAGATGCGGATTTCACCTCCTAGAAGAGAAAAATTTTCTGCATTTTTTGAAGTTATTGATTTTTGTCACTGGCAAATCCCTTTAACAACAAGAGCCATTTTCAAATGAAAACAATGTGGATGTCTTATTCAAAGCCACATATCTACATAGTCTTAGAACATAGAGGTTTTGATACACAAAGATGTCACAACATAAAGACCTGTGTAACCATCGTGAAACCAGGGTTCAGATTATTTCCTCATAAAGGCACGTTGCATTTGAAAGATGTTCTGTCTGCAAAAATAATCATTCCAGAGGTGTGCATTGTGTGGTAGGAATGTGTCTTGTTATGCATGCTCACTGTTTAGACAAGGCTAGAGTACTTTATCATCTTGACACAAGTTCATTGAATATGTAGTTACTTGTGCTTTAATTGGAAAGTTTGGTTTACTCAAAACTTCAGACAATGGAGAGCTGAAAGTTGCACTTTTGCCAAATTTCAAGGTCCAATAAATGCTTCAATTGAAAAACCAAGAAATCTACTTTCAAACAGAAGTGCATTTATGAACAGAACATCTGTTGTTGGATGGGAGATGTAATGAAAAATTACTCTTTTGAGGGAATGTGTAAGGTTCAAATTTCAGTTCAAAACTGGGTATCACAAAGGTTGAAACTGTATAACAATTATTTGTCCAACTCTCATTTCTGTATAAATAACAAGAAGCAAAGATCCGAGACCCTTAAAATAGTTACAGTGAATTGTCAGAGTGTGAAGGGTAAAGTACGGGAACTTGCAAATCTGATCCAAACTACGGACCCGGATATCATTTTGGGTACTGAGTCTTGGCTAAACAGTTCCATTTCAAATGGGGAAATATTCCCTGATAACTATGAAGTCATTAGAAAGGACCGTATAACTAACACCACTGGAGGCGGTGTTTTCATTGCTTATAAGAATACCCTAGTTCTCACTCATCGCCCTGACTTTGATTCTGATTGCGAGGTACTTTGGGCTCAGCTCCAAATGAAAAGCAGTAGGTCTTTGTTCAGTGGGTGCTTTTATAGACCGCCCAAGGACAACGACTACAGCCTTGATCAATTTAATAACTCTCTGAACATGGTTGTCAGCAAAACCAATACCTCAAATATCTTTGTATCTGGTGATTTTAACTTAGGTGACATTGATTGGAACTCAAATGCCGTCAAGGTGAATGCCTACAAGAGTGGCTTATGCCAAAAGCTCATTAACATCAGCAATGACTATAGTCTGAGTCAAATGGTGTCTGACCCAACGCATAGAACAGAGGACACCGAAAACATCTTAGATCTTGTTTTCACTACGAACCCAACTATAATTGACGATTTAATCCACATGCCAGGGCTTGGTGTATGTAGCCATGACGCTCTATTGTCGCTATTGAGTTATCAACCACAAAAGACTAAAACTCCCCCACGTAGAATCTACATGTATAAAAAGCTCAATATGGAACCATTGCTTGCTGATGCAGAGAACTTTAAAAATAAGTTTCTCTCTTCTAATATTATTACCAAAGGGGTTAATGTAAGTTGGATCTTTTTTCGTGATGAAATTAAGAAATTGATGGCTACCCATATACCAACTAAATTGGTGAAACCAAGTAGGGACTTACCCTGGATGTCAAGGATATTGAAGCGCCAAATAAGATTAAAAAGCAGATGGTTTAAGAAAACTAAGCAATCGAAAAGCCCTAGAGTATGGTCTAGGTACAAACATCTGCAAAAGCAAACCCAGCAAATGATGAGGAAAGCCTATCGTGATTATATGAATGATGTTTTGACGCCCAGTATGGAAGATAATCCTAAAATATTCTGGAGGTTTGTCAAGTCACTCAAACGGGACAGTGGGGGGATTGGAGCTCTTAGAGATCAAGGGCAACTGATATCTGATAGTAAGGGTAAGGCGGACTTACTGAATAATTACTTTCGATCAGTGTTTACAATCGAGCAAACTCATGATATACCTAACAAAGGGACCTCCCCGTTTCCCCTAATGATTAAATTCAAAGTCACTAATGAAGGTGTACTTAAGCTACTGAACGATCTCAACCCTGCTAAAGCAGCAGGCCCCGACGGCCTTCCCCAGTTATCTTGAAGCTGCTAGCCAATCAGATCGCTCCAGTCCTGACTGAGATCTTTAACTGTTCCCTCTGAAGCGGAGAGTTACCAGAGGACTGGAAAAAGGCTAACATTACCCCAATTTTTAAGAAAGGAGAGAAAGTTGATCCCAAAAATTACCGTCCGGTATCCTTAACCAGCATATGTTGTAAGATTCTAGAGCATATTGTCCACAGTCAAGTGATGCACCATTTGGACAACCACCAAATCTTGTCCGACTATCAGCATGGTTTTAGAAAACGAAGATCTTGTGATACTCAACTAGTCCTAACTGTTGACGACCTGGCCAGTGCCCTAGATAAACGTAAACAAGTAGATGTTGTCATCCTTGATTTTAGCAAGGCATTCGATACGGTCCCCCACTCTAGATTAATCAACAAATTATACTATTACGGTATAAACAAAGAACTTGTTGGTTGGATTAAAGCCTTTCTGTGTGGGAGAGAACAGAAAGTTGTTCTTGAAGGCCAGTCTTCTTCTTTTCTCCCTGTGGACTCTGGTGTACCCCAGGGTACTGTTTTAGGGCCCCTATTATTTCTATTATATATCAACGACCTACCTGACAACCTTAAGTCAACCACTCGGCTATTTGCGGATGATTGTCTCTTGTATAAGACTATCTCAATCACCAAGGATTCTGAGGATCTGCAGAAAGATCTTGATACCTTAAATGCTTGGCAAAACAAGTGGCAAATGCGTTTCAACTCTAGTAAGTGTTATGTTATGCACATCTCATCAGGTAGATCCACCACCCATTTTAATTACAAACTGGGCGGTCAGACTTTGCAAACAGTTCATTCTTACCCTTACCTTGGTATTCATCTCCAAGATAATTTGAAATGGGACACCCAGGTTGCTCATGCAACTACAAAAGCTAGTAGGGTCCTTGGCCTCATAAAGAGGAACCTTTCCAACTGCACCGAGCAGCTCAAAGCCACTGCCTATACCAGCTTAGTCAGGCCCCATCTAGAGTATGCTACAGCTGCTTGGGACCCTCACCTTCAAAAGCATTGTAGCCAGTTGGAAAGGGTGCAACGTAATGCTGCAAGGTTCGTCACACATAACTATAGTAAAACGGAAGGAACGGTCACCAAGCTCCTCCATGATCTCCACTGGACGTCCTTGCAGAACAGGAGATCTGCCTCCAGATTAACCCTATTGTATAAAATTAATCAGAACCTTATTGACATACCTAAAGAAAACTTCCTAAAACCAGTGACACTGCAAGGCCTTCGGAGAATGAACACGCAAAACTTCCAACAACCTGCGTGTCGTATTAATGCTTACAAATACTCCTTTTTCCCAAGAACTATAAAGGAGTGGAATATGTTACCTGAAGGGACTGTCAATGCAAGAAGTATAAATTCGTTCAAGCATAATTTACATTTTGATTAAGTCATATCCCCTCCCCGCACACCTCTGGCTCATATGCTCTACCCTTTTTTTAGAGCCCTGCCAGTACACGAGAAGAAGAAGAAGAAGAAGAACTTAGTTTTGAGTGTTATGTTTAAATGTTCAATTTATTCCAAATGGTAGATTGTACAAGGATCAGGTATGTGATCATTCTTGCATGTCTAAACATTGCAAAGCATTTTGTGAAAAGTTACATACAAACCAGTGGGCAGGGGGTGACTGGAGCCTCCCTCCCCTTCTTCCTCCATAGAATGGGAAAACTATTTCTTTGAGTAAATTTTGTGGAAATTGGGCAATTTTTTCAGGCAGCACTGCTTTTTCTCAGGCTCATCCCCCTATTAACAATATCCCATGTGCTTATGAGAAGTGAGCTCATAGATTCAAAACTTTCTAAGAATAAAACACTGATGACATTCTTTCCTAGCAGTGGGTTTAATTCGGAAAAAAAAATGCAAAGTTATCTGATCTGAGTAGTTATGTACCACATTACATTCCTAATTATTGCAGTGTACTCCTTTAAAATTAAATGACTTGTGTCTCAACCAAAATGTGCTCTAAAGATGGGAGTTGGACTATCAAGGTTTTGTTTCAACCTCTGCAACATTTCGTTTTGTAATTCTAGACTTTCAGTTCCTTCTAAATTATACTGTACATGATAACTTGTGGCTAAAGGAAGACACTTAGTGTAACTTCAAATTCTTGAGTAGGAGACTAAATTTTTGTTTTATACAGATTGTATTAACTGTGAATTTAAATGAGTTATTCTGACATTTTCTCTCTTCCTCAGAAAATTGACGGTTGTAACAAGATGACTTGCGGTAAATGTCATGCTTATTTTTGTTGGATATGTATGAAGGTTCTGTCCAAAATGAACCCCTATGAACACTTTAAGGACTTCAACTCGCCTTGTCACAACCTGTTGTTTCTTGGACTTGAAGAACGAGGGAGAAATGAGGATGAAGAAGATGATGACTATCCAGAAATAGGAGATAACTGGTTTCAAGATGATAATTTAGAGCAGTTTCTGTTCTATCTTTAGGCTACATGGTATACGTGGAGTGGTTTTTCATAGATAAGTGGAAAAGTGTGGGTGGGGTGGGGAGGGGGTGTTTATGGGTTAACACATCTACTGCATTCCTTCTCTGTTAACAACTCACATTTCATAAATATATTTTCTCTATGAAATAGACGAGACACAACAATAAGTCAACATTGTTCTTGATTTAAGTGTATTTCTTGCATTTTTAGGCTATAAGTATTGAAGAACCCCAAATCCTTATCATGGGTGTGAAAATGTGAATCTGCAGGTAGAAATGAAGGTTATATTACAAATACTACATTTTATTTCAATATTTGTGAGAGAAACAAAGTGATCAGCAGAGCTGTAATGAGTCACTCAATTTTGCAGTCGAGTCAAGTCATTAACTACTTTTAATGTGACTCAAGTCAAGTCAGTGACTCGAGTCATTATATTATTTCTACAAGGAAATTTATGATACAATTGCTAGAGTCATTGCCCTTTTGAAAATTAGTGACTCGAGTCATGACTCGTTACAACACAGGATCAGTGAGGTAATATATGGAAAGTACTTTCAACTGTATATACAGATGTTTTATGGGATCATACTGCCTACACATGCAAAGCTGCATACGTTAATCGTTTCTTAGCAAGACATAGAGATGGTTTTCAATAAACTTGTAAAAAAGTAAGTTTGGTGTTATTGTATTCATTTCAAAGACAGATACAGGTGAGATACAGGTGAACCATTTGATTTTTACAAATGGAAACTATATAATTTAATCAAGCCTTACATTAAGCAGGTGCGAGGCCACCATTTTTACCTCATGATGCTTAAGATGAATGACCTGAATTTGCTTTTAAAAGTATCTGACCAGGTGATATGAGCCTGGTCATATCCCCACCTGGTCAACTCCAAAACTGAGGTTAGTGGTTCAGGTAGTAAGCATTTTCCTTGATTTGAGCACACTGACAAGAGATGAGTGAGCTCATTTCAGATATTTTTTGTACATATTTTGACTTGCAATACCAGGGTTTTCTTGAAGCCTTGGGGGTACATTGCCTGCTTAATTTAAGCTTGCATGTATACAAGGAAAATCTCAAAACAACATAACACTTTCCCTTCTTTACAATTTCATTATTTTGTGCTTGCAAATGATAAACCTCAAATTTCCCTCCTCTCCCCCCACCCCAGGCTCCACAGTTGATTAAAACTACATTATCCAAACCTTAGCAGCTGATATATGATGTTTTATTAAAATCTATTTTAGGTTTTCATTCTAGCATGTTCTTGCAAGTTGGTTCTAATTTACTGACATAGTCTTGGCCAAGAATAGTTACATTGTAATGAATGGCAAACCTGACAGGCTTTCATACAAACTAAAAGTAGGACATGCAAGTAGGATAAATATTATAATAAAGAACAGGTGTAATAATGCTACATACAAAAAAATTTCAAGTTCATGGGAGCTGTACAACAAGGTCAATTGCCCTCCCCCAAAACTGGTAAAAAATGGGTAATTCCCCTCCTAGAGCAGGTTTGGCCCCCATCATTCAGCCATGAAAGTATTAAAAGGCCCATAACTTTGGGGGGGGGGGGGGGGCACAGATACCACACCAAGTATTGTCTGTATGAAAAATGATTCTTTTCTGATTCAAGGTCCATTGGAGCTGGGGATGGGAGGGGGGTGTATTGAATATTACATTGATGCCACAAATGAAATGCAATGTTAAGAGATCCCTATCATTAACATATGACTAGACACTGTTTTATGCTAGATTTCTACCACTTGGGCAGAAAATCCCCAGGGAGGTATTTTATAAGCATTGGACTAACTACCTCTGTGGAGATATTGGCCTTCAAAAATGACAGAAATTATACCATGTGCAAATCTGCTTTGCTAAGAAAGGGGCAAGGTAGCACTTTTTAAATCAGCCATAATGCCCAAATGGCTTGGAATTAGCAGATTAAATTTTATGTGTTCTAGTCAAGGGTTGAACTATACCTGGAATTTTTTCCAAGTCTGTGCATGACCATGTTTTGCTGAAAATTTGTTGCACTTTTAAAAAAGAGAATGCCCCTGTGAGAAAACTTCCAAACCTGTGGGAAAGGGGAGCTTGACAGGAGAAAATGAACTCTTTTATGACAAAAATTTCAAAAGCACATATTTCCTGTCAAAAATAAAATTTATAAGGCATATAGGTACTGAAGAGTACAAAAATTACATGACATTAAAGGGCAAATCTTCTCATCCCAGACAGTTCCAATTCTCCTAACTTCTAACCACCCCAAAAACTATCTTAAGCTCCTTGTGCAGACACAAACCTAGTTAATTGCTCGAGGCCATACTGGTAAGCATTCAAGGCCCTAATGTAACCAGAATGCTCTCTGTGCATGCTGTGTAAATATGAGCTACTCTGCATCTTTTGAATTTTTGAGGCTCGCTCTGGTGTCAATCAAAGAGCAGTCACCAGTTGAGAATTTTGGTTTCCCCCAACTAAAAATGTACTTGGGGAGATGGGTGTCTGTCTTTAATTTGAAATGAACAAGTGACTTCATTGGTTGTGCTGAGCTACTTAATATCTATCTTTATTCTGTGGTATTGAGTAGGTGCAGGGACTTGTTCTTTGGAAGAAGATGCATTGCTCTAAAGGAGGGTTCCACTGCCAAGCTCACCTAGTAATTTATCCCATGTATCTTTCTTGGCATTTCATTAAGGCTTACAATGGATTTAGTGGTTCATACACAAAAGGGATTTGTCATCTGCTACATCTACAGTGAGACTGGAGGTCTGTTGCTACTGCCAGTCGCTGGGAAATACAAAAATATTGCATCGTTGGATGCTCTGTGATGTGGCTGAGAGTATACCAACTTATGTAAAAATAAGATCATCATCCTATGCCTTTTCATTTCAGGACACTTTCCGAATTGTTGTGACAAAAATGAGACTTCTGCCTCTCTGCAGGTCATTTGCATGACTTTCGACCTCATTGATTTGTTTCAAAGTCATTTCGAGTTTTGCAGTGCCTGCCCCTGAATTGGTGACGGTGTTAACCTACGGTATGTCAAAGCATTGCCCTGAGTAAGCCACTTGTGATAGGATTATTAGACCAGAATGATGTTGCTAACATATTAATATCAAATTGAAGTCAACAAAAAAAAGAAAGAAATCCCATTCAGCCAAATAAGTAGCTTATCGTTGATAATCTCCTCAGGATTAAGTGGGTCTTAAAGAGTATTAACATTAATTAAACTTTCCATTAAACCTCTTTCCAAATAACAACTCCCTGGTAAGAGAGGGTTGAGGAGGGGAAAGAATTGCCATGAAAATGTACTGTAAGGTTTACATGGATTTCGTGGGACCAAGCTGTTTATTAAGGGAAGTATGTGACAGGTGATTTTTACCCCATGGTCCCCAAGATTTAGTGCCTAGTCTGCTTCAAAAAATGTGGCCGGGCTAGCTTCTATTCTTTTTGTGTAAAGCACCTGGTCATATCCTCCAATTACTTAAAAATCCAAAACTGAGGTTGGTGTTTTACTGAGCGAGTTAGCATTTGACTTCCTTTGTGCACATAAAATTTCCTTGATTTGTGCACACTGACTGAGTTCATGAGCTCATTTCATGTTTATGTACATGTTGTAACTTGTACTACCAGGATATTTCTGGAGCCTTGACAATGCATTGTTTTCATGCCAAAGATCTGTAATTTGCACTTTCAATGATTTAAAAGGGGCTCCTGATCATGGAAAGATGGCACCCAGTTCCTGTGGAAATCTACAAGACAATGAGTGGAATTGTGGTTTGGTCTGGTGCCTCGTCCAAGCCCACTTAAAAGATGGGTAAAAGAAAAAAATTGTTTTTGACCTGTGAAAGAGGAGCTAGGTCTTAAGCATTCTGGTGAAATTCCCATTCATTTTGGTCAAAATAGTTCTTGAGATATCAGCAAATGAAGTTACTACATTTGTGACCTGAAGTGAACTTGAAGCAAGCAGGGTTATATCATCTCCCTACATTGATTATAAGCAATGATGCTCTATTTTCTCTGTTGTTTTGACCTTGCAGTTAATAGGGATTTCAGCCCCCCATGGGGACTTTGGAGTTTGTAAAATTTCCATCCTCTCATGCATTCACATTTCGATAACATGGGATTATGGAGATGAAAATTGATTGTTCAGTTTTAAAACAAACAAAAGAGAGCTTGCTTCACTTCACTTCAGGTTAAAAAATTGACATCTTCATCAACTAGTACCTCAGGAACCACACATCTGATTTTAATACAAATTTCAGCAGAAGGCTTAGACTGGGAGCCCCTCTAACAGATCAAAATTTGATTCAAGCAAAAACCCTTCTTTTAATGCAAGGCTTGCTTGGGACAGTTTACACTTGAAAAACCCTGTGGGGCCTGGGAGACTATGCAAATCATTGTTAGGGAGAAATAGTAAGCAGTTTTATTTACTAATACTGAGGTGATAACTCAGTAGGATGGTAGGATTTTCGAGAAAAAAATTGAAGGAACAGTTAGGATTAAAATGTAGGATAAGTACAGTAGATGTGGGAGTCACATGAATGAGAGATAGAAAGTGTTTTGAACAGAGTTGCAGTTAATAGCTTGCTTGGTTCCAATCCAGCATATCAGTATTGAAGCAAACACTCTACTTGGATGGTAGGTAGTGGTATAAAAACTTCAGTCATATTTCCAATTCAGTGTGTGATCTTTCTGTGTATGATGCAAAACCAAAAGCAACCATAAATGAATGCTATTCCACTTCAGTACAATCCATTTCTATGGGAGCATCTGTGAAGATAACTGGATGGAGGTCAGTCTTTATGGTTTTATCACACTTTTCTCCACTGACAAACATTAATCTTCCATCTTTTAAAAAGGTATTTTGTACCAAGGCAACAACTCTAACTGTAGCCACCAAAGAGCATGTCCAGCAAGTATTTCTTAGCTGATAGATGGAAAATTCAAAATTCATGATTTAAAAAATTTTGTGAACAATGAATCACTTTAAGTTAATCAATGATAAGCCAATTTTAAAACACTACCAGCGACCAACAATGGTAAAATCATCAAACTTGGTATTACCAATTATACCTGCCAGGAACTACAAACAAGGTATGTCCTTATGTAGAATTACAGACTGAAATATATATACTTATGTAAAATTACTGGCTGAATTATAGTAACATTTTCAGCAAAATTTTGCCAGCTAATAGACCTAACAGCTGGCAAAGTGCAATAAGTGGCCTGCAGGAGATTCGAGGTGGTCATATTTTCTTTTGCACTTGTCACCATACATCGTGCAGGTTCTGGCACAAGGAATTATAATATTTAAAGAATAAACACAAATAAAAGTGGCCCTCAGCCCGAAACACTACGAACCCTATAGACAAACAAGTGAATATGCAGTATGAACGTATTCAACAAGTTACAGAATATTAAATGAATTAAAATGCTATTCACATTGAATAAATGAATTCTTCCACTTCATCTGAGGGAATTTCCATAACACTGCAAGATACCAACAACAAACAGGTACAAAACAAACTGCAAACCGTAACTGTTCAATTGCCTAAAAAGGGCACTAATAAAAGTCAAAAGTACCAAGACTCTAATGAAGAAAACTGAAAATAGTAGCTGGTAAAATTTTTTAAAAGAATAGCTACTGTTGGACAGAAAATGTTTGTTTCCATTTGAGCAACAATTATACATTTTCATATCCCCTGAAACTTTCAGAGAGCCTGCACAGGAATCTGTACATGAAATTACAATTTACAAAATTTAACAATTTTTCCAATTTCTATGGCTTTCCATGACTTCCCATGGCAAAGTAGTTTTGTACATTTCAAAATTGTAAGTCTACCTCTATTTACAGAACACTAACCACTTAGTCATTACATTGAGGAATGGTACGTAGCTGTGTGTATTATTATTATACCAAATGATACGGTAAGTCCGCCTTTTCGTGCATTCACTCCCATTACAATGCAACACTGCACTCTCAAACAATCTGGGTTCATTTTACACAGTGATAGTCAAATACTGTAGTAGGCACAATAAGCAGTTATGCAAGGTCCCACCATTTTTTTTTTTTTTTTTGTCATTTTGAATTTCTCCAAACATTTGCATTCAGCTCTTGTAAAATGCCAAAATTTCATAATTTTTCAAAGACTTTCCATTAGTCTTTAAACCCTACATGTAAGTCAACTTGATGCTACTGGCAGTGAAATTTAAAAGATGATGGCATTAGGGGCAATGAGGCTCAAGGCCCATCTACATGATTGTAAAATTGTCCATGACCATCATCATACAAATGTGTGAACATTTGTTGGGAAGATGAAATATGCAGCTTAGGTTTGAACACCTTCATACATGTTGGACATTGTTTGAATTTGTTGGGAAAGCAGTCCACACAATCATACATTTGAATGTTTCGAAACAAATATATATGGTACTGTGGATGGGGCTTCAAAAATCAAGATGTAAGATCCTGGCTAAGTTAAAGTAAATTGAGATTTTTCCCCTTGAGTTATCTATTGTTTCCCACCTGAAATGACCTTTCTAATCAATTAGCTTAAGTGTTACCTTGGAAGCCACCCAATATTATTCTTTATATTTTACAAGCCCTTGCAGGGTTCTTCCATAATTTCATCATCACAAAATAACTAATAGTTTACAGTTTCTATCAGAATGTTTGTCAGCAAAGCTAGGGGTGTCATGAAAACTTACTTTCAGAATCATATACAATAACCAATCACAAAAGTGAAGGAGACAAAAATTCATATCTCCTACTGTATGTGCACCTCCTGCACACCAATAAAACTGGCTTTCAGGACATGTAACCTTCCAAATGTAACTTACTGTGTCATTAAGATAGGGATATTATCGCAATCTCCAGACTTGGCATTTGATTTGACTTGTTGTAGTCTGTTTCTCAAATGTGGATTATTTAGGGCATCAGGAACTCTCTTCAAACCACAGTGTGACTTCAAACATGCTGAAAGAGTGACTGTTTTGAGGCACTTTCTTCCTTCTCTTACATCAGCTCTTACATCTTTCATCAAAGTGAAGATCTTTTCTGTGATCATGTTTGAGTATGGAAGGGACAGGAAAAATAACAGCACATCCCTGAGGTGATGGAATCTGTACATGCCTGTTGGAGTCTTCTTGTTTAACACATATTTCCAGAAAGATGTGGGAGATAGCAAGATATCATCACTTGGCAGTCCCAATAGACAGACAGATCTCCACTCTTCCTCAATGACCCTCTTGTTCCATTGTGGATGACCGAAGTTGACGAAGAAGTCCGCCAAAGAAGGTGGGTCTGTATTGAATGCCTTCACTGGGTCAATAATACTCATGAACTTGAAAACTGGATGGTTTAAATCTAGGCGAGCCTGGATTTGAAGGATGATCTCTTTGTAAAATTCACGTGCAGAGGTCAAGACAAAGACGACATCAGGATCCTCAAAGGACAACTGACACTGCTGCATGTGTGCTGTGAGGGCAGTTGAAGCTTCATACCCAAGATAAGTCTCAGAAAGAGGTAGGTAATTTTCTTCAGATGTTACACAGAGTTTCATCATGTCAGTCTCAGATGCCACAGACTCTCTTGTCATGAAGGATTTGGCCAAAGTCCGAATCAATTCCTGAGTTTCACCAAGGATGTTGAAAAATAATGGCTCTGTTGTCTGAAAAGTGGCTGTGTAGTTACCTACAACACCTAGTACATATTCAACAAATGAAGTGGTTATCCTCATGATAGGATTGAGTAAGATCTCTAGAGCTAGATCATTTCCATTAGCATTATCTTCCATGACTGCATTTGTGAAATGTAACTGCAAAGCCTGCCAATGATTAACAACCTGTCTGACATAACCATGAACTGAGAGCCACTTCGTCTGACCAGGAGCCAAAAGTTTCTCGATTTCCGTCTCAAAAAACTCCTGAAATTCAACAAAAGATGCTGCTTGCTTTGGGCATGAACTAAAATGGTACTGCACAATCTGGAAAAACTCTTCCAGGTTCTTTGGGAGCTTTTCTAATGCGTTCGAGACCGAAAGGTACGCAATATGAACAGGACATTTGATTGGAACTACCCACGGATAGTCCTCTTTGATCAAAGACATAACTGATAATGTAGAATCAAGACCTTCATTGTGAGAGTCGCTACGGAAACCGATCCAGTTTTTCATGGAAACTCCAGCGTGCTCAATTTTACCCATGCATTCCTTCAGCTTGCCATAAATAGCCTCTGGTGATCCATCACATTCAACAAACTCCAACAAATCAACCTGAACCTCCAGATCTTCCTCACAGAAGCAAACACAGATAGCCAACTGCATGCCATTCTTGGATTTATCAGATGCTTCATCAATAACAACAGAGAAGAGAGTGTCTTTCAGTTTATCCACAAGGATATCTTTGAAGAAAGGTGCAAACCCCTGTCTGACCATGTTTGTGGCTTTCTGCTTACCAAGGTGTATCTTTTTGATAGCTGCCCCTCCTGATGGCAGTTCCTTGATCATCGATACCAGACGATCCACCAGGCTAAGAGGTAAATTGTGTTCAACGATGAAAGCTACAAGCTGCGCTTCTGCAAGCTGCACTTGCATTTTCAGGGGCTTTGGTGGCGCCCTACTCGTCTGTGCACAAAATACTGCATTAGAGGCGGTACCTGTTACTCCATCAGTCTCCATAATGTTATCATCCCCTGCTCCTTGTAAGTGAGTAGGTGGTCTACCCACTCGTTTACCCTTCTGAGCTTTCTTAACATTCTGTACATGCTTTTGGCGTGCAGCATGCCTTGTTAGCTGAGCTTTACCTTTGTCTATATTGATGTCACATTCACATAACATACAGAAAGCATACCCGGGCTTTATGCTCTCTGTAAGCCAGGGCTGATATTCTGGAAGAGCTTCCCATTCCTTCCTATACTTCTGTTGAGACCCAGGTGTGGATGGCTTCACTTGCTTGCTGACAGGTGAATTTGAGATCTTCCTTTTGCTAGTTGAACTGGAGTCATGACTTTCATCTGGAGTGGGCTCACTACTTTGTACTTCCTCCTCTGCTACTGATGCTGTGATTGCCTGGGTTACCTCTATGCTGCCATCATCTTGGATGGTAACTTGGATATCATCACCATCTGCCTGCAGATCTGTAACAGTTACACTAGAAGCTGCCTGTTCTTGGAAACCTTCACCATCCATCTGAAAAGATACAGAAATAAAAGCATACATGATGCAAGTACTGTTTGCTAATGTCCGTAACCTCTTTCCTTATATTCAGAATTGCTACTGCTCCTTTGACAAAACACAAGCAAGTGCTGCTTCTTGTTTCTCAATCTTTACAACAAATTTGGGACTGTACCAGTTGGCTAAGCAGCCACCCTTTAAAGATTCAAAACGGACATCCGACAAATACTGTGTGATGCAATTTTTCCACGAATCATACGTGCATTACGTAGCTCATAAATAATTTCAGACTTTTATACTGAAAAACATGATCAAGCACTTTTCAAGGATCAAAACTTTCTCTCCTGCACGTTCTACTATGAATTTCTGGCAGCATTTTGATTTTTTTTTTTATCCCAGTTAAATATATGAAAAAAAAATTACCTAATGTTTTCATGAATCAAGTCCATAAAATAAGCATGTATGTAAATAATACAACCATTTTTGAACTTGTGCTCCCCCACTATCAAAAAGTGCTGTAAAATGCTGAAACTGACACTAAGAAGGTTTTCTTTGTATACAGTAATTCCCTAAACAGAGGGAGAAGTGTCCCCCTTAGTTTGTCATGCCCCCTTCCACATCTGGTGTGCCCTCCCAAATGAAATTTTGGGTACTAAAAAACTTAATGCACAAACACACAATCTAGAGTACATACTGATTTGGACAAGAGGACCTAGTGTCACTCTATCAGTTAATCAAGGAGACTACAACTGTGCAACTAGTCTGTGCTGCACACTCCACACCTACCTACTTTTGGGATACATGGCATAATTAATGGGGAAAATACTCCACATTGTGTTAGTTATCTTTTTCAAGGGATATAATATCACGAAGGCCATGAGTCCTCATTCAGTACACTTCCTTCCTAAACTGATCAACTGTTAGACAAATTATATGTTTACAAACTATTAAGAATGCCATTTTTGTTGCTTAACATATAATTAGGATCCTTACAAGCTCCATGAGTGTTTATCGTACAAAGGGGTATCATACCTTTAGGGCTAATGATTTTCCCTGATCGCAGAAAAAGTGGAATTTACTTTTCTGCACAGAATTTCACGGAATATAGCAAAAATTATCAGGCTCAAAATACATGTAAATTTTTCACAAAAAACTGAGTTATTTTTATTCAAAACTATATCAAATAAATGCATGCATACACCAAAGGCATACACAGACATTTCACCACCTAAAACGGTGGCAAATTCACCTTAAAATCATCAAAACACCTTGAAAATAGTAATACAATCAGAAAACAAGTAGGACATCTACGAAAATCGGCAAAATTTTGCTGGTATAGGCTCCAGTTTACCTATGCTATAGTGTGTTGGGCTAGGTCACTTGTGTGTTACAAGTGTTTGCTGCCTTCAGGATTGTAACCAAACAAGTTTAGGACTTGTTTTCAACATAATTACTCCAAAATCTAAAAATCACGGAAAGGGTTATGCTTGAAACGGAATTTTACAGAATTTGGAAAGTTAAAACGAAGTTTTGTTATTAGTGAAGCGGATAATCATTGGCCCCATACCTTATAACCTGCAGGAAGAATTCCATCTCTGATCTGTGATGAGTCAGAGTCAAGCAACTCACTACAAACCATAAAGTAGTGGGCTGATACGGCCTCCATGAAAATTAAAGGAGTACTACAGTATGTGAACATTTTTTTTTTTAAGTACAGGTACTGAATACTGGAAATTTCACTCCACTTAATACAGGGTTCCCACACCTCTTGGTGGATGAAATTCCATACTTTTTCCAGACCTTTCAACGTTTTCTCAAGAACCTTTTTGCCATATTTATCGACATTTTTAGCGAAAACCATTTGTGTTCAGTTACAACAGTACCAACATTACCAACAGACCATACTGCATTACATAAGCCTATATTAATGCACGTAAACTACAGGCAGTGGGGACACCTATTACTGAACCTCACAAAGGGTACTTAACACAGAAGTAAAGAAGCCTATGGCAATTTTGTACAAGCAACTTAGATCTATCTATGAAATAACAAGGAACTTATCAGCCGACTGAAGTTAAGCCAATTATGTAGTACCTGAATTAGTGTTGAGCTCCTGCTGTGTGGAGGTTACTTATTGAAACTAAACCTCAGTAAGTAATGTGGGGAAGGGGCATAGGTCCTTGTGTGGGAATAAGGGTGGCGATTTATGCCACACTTTCTTTCCACACAAGGACCTAATGCCCCTTCCCCACATTACGTTACTGAGGTTTAGTTTCAATAAGTAACCTCCACACAGTCAGGAGCTCAACACTAATTCAGGTACTACATAATTGGCTTAACTTCAGTCGGCCTGATAAGTTTCCTTGTTAGTTCATAGATAGATCTAAGTTGCTTGTACAAAATTGCCCATAGGCCTTCTTCCTTCTGTGTTAAGTACCCTTTGGTGATGTTCAGTAAAATAGGTGTCCCCACTGCCCTGTAGGTTACGTGTCATTAATCTAGGCCCCACCCGCTTATGAATGCAGTATGGTCTGTTGGTTAATGTTAGGTACTGTTTGTAACTGAACCCAAATTGTTTTCGCTAAAAATGTCGATAAATTATGGCAAAAAGGTTTCTGAGAGATAACGTTGAAAGGCTGGGAAAAAAGTAATGGAATTTTCATCCACCAAGAGGTGTGGGAACCCTGTATTAAGTGGATGAAATTCCAGTAGATCAGTACCTGTACTAAAAACAAAAAATGTTCACATACTGTAGTACCTCCTTTAATTTTCATGGAGGCCGTATCACGCCCACTAGCTTTATGGTTTGTAGTGGAGTTGCTGACTCCTGCTCTCCACGAGAATCAAGCGTCATGGGATAAAATTCTTCCTGCAGGTTATAAGGTATGGTGCCAATGATTATCCGCTTCACTAATAACAAAACTTCTGTTTTAAACTTTCCAAATTCATGCTAAAATTCCGTTTCAAGCATAAAACCTTTCCGTGATTTTTTAGATTTTGGAGTAATTATGTTTGAAAACCAAGTCCTAAACTTGTTTGGTATACAATCCTGAAGGCAGCAAAACACTTGTAACACACAATGTGAACCTAGACCCACAACACTATAGACATAGGTAAACTGGGAGCCTATACCAGCAAAAATTTTCCATTTTCGTAGATCGATCCTACTTGTTTTCTGATTGTATTACTAATTTTTTCAAGGTGTTTTGTATGATTTTGAGGTGAATTTGCCAACCTTTAGGTGTGAAATGTCTGTGTATGCCTTTGTGTATGCATGGCATTTAATTTGATATAGTTGTTTGAATTAAACATAACTCTTTTTTTTGTGAAAAATTCTACATGTATTTTGAGCCTGATAATTTTTTGCTATATCCCGTGGGAAAATTCTGGTCAGAAAATTAAATTCCACTTTTTCTGCGATCAGGGAAAATCATTTAGCCCTAAGTTTATGATACCCCTTTGTACGATAAACACTCATGGAGGCTTGTAAGGATCCTAATTAGATGGTAAAGCAACAAAAATGGCATTCTTAATAGTTTGTAAACATATAATTTGTCTAAACAGTTTGAGCAGTTTAGGAAGGAAGTGTACATGAATGAGGACTCATGGTCCTTCGTGATTATTATATCCTTGACAAAGATAACTAACACAATGTTGGAGTATTTTTCCCCATTAATTATGCCATGTAGTCCCAAAAGCTAGGTAGGTGGTGGAGTGGTGCAGCACAGACTAGTTTTCACAGTTGTAGTCTCCTTGATTAACTGATAGAGTGACACTAGGTCCTCTTGTCCAAAATCAGTATGTACTCTAAGATTGTGTGTTTGTGCATTAAGTTTTTAGTACCCAAGTAATTTCATTCCGGAAGGGCACACAGATGTGGCAGGAGGGGCATGACAAGACTACAGGGGGACACTTCTCCCCTCTGGGTTTTGGTTTAGGAATTACTGTATACAAAGAACAACCTTCTTAGTTGTCAGTTTCAAGCATATTTACGAGCACTTTTGTATAGTGGGGGGAGCACAAGTTCAAAATGGTTTTAGTATTATTTACATACATGCTTATTTTATGGACTTGATTCATGAAAATACCATTAGGTACTTTTGTTTTCATATATTTAACTGGGGATAAAAAAAAATCAAAATGCCTGCCAGAAAATTCATTAGTAGAAAACGTGTCAGGGAGAGAAAGTTTTGATCCCTTGAAAAGTGCTTGATCCTGTTTTTCAGTATAAAAGTCTGAATTATTTATGAGACTACGTAATGCACGTATGATTTCGTGGAAAAATCTGCATTCACACATTATTTGTCGGTATGTCGTTTTGAATCTTTTAAAGAGGTTGCTGCTTAGAGCCAACTGGTACAGTCCCACAATTTGTTGTAAAGATTGAGAAACAAGAAGCAGCACTTGCTTGTGTTTTGTTCAACAGGAGCAGTAGCATGTCTGAATATAAGGAAAGAGGTTAAGGACATTAGCAAACAGTACTTGCATCATGTATGCCTTTTAGTTCTTATCTTTTTCAGATGGATGGTGAAGGTTTTCCGAAGAAGAAGAGGGCAGCTTCTATGTGTAGACTGTTACAGATCTGCAGGCAGATGGTGATGATATCCAAGTTACCATCCAAGATTGATTGGCAGCAATAGAGGTAACCCAGGCAATCAACAGCATCCAGTAGTAGCAGAGGAGGACGTACAAAGTAGTGAAGCCCACTCCAGATTGAAAGTCATGACTCCAGTTCAACTAGCAAAAGGAAGATCTCAAATTCACTGGTCAGCAAGCAAGTGAAGCCAATCCAACACCTGGGTCCTCAACAGAAAGTATCGGAAGATATGGGACGCTCTTCCAGAATATCAGCCCTGGCTTACAGAGAGGCCTATAAGCCCGGGTAGCCTTTCTGTATGTTATGTGAATGTGACATCAATATAGACAAAGGTAAAGCTCAGCTAACAAGGCATGCTGCACGCCAAAAAGCATGGTACAGAATGTTAAGAAAGCTCAGACGGGTAAACGAGTGGGTAAGACCACCCTACTCACTTACAAGGAGCAGGGGATGATAACATTATGGAGACTGATGAGTAACAGGTACCGCCTCTAATGACAGTATTTTGTGCACAGTACTATTAGGGCGCCACCAAAGCCCCTGAAAATGCAAGTTGCAGCTTGCAGAAGCGCAGCTTGTAGCTTTCATCCTTGAACACAATTTACCTCTTAGCCTTGTTGATCGTCTTGTATCGATGATCAAGAGAACATGCCATCGGAGGAGGGCAGCTGATCAAAAAGGATACACGCTTGGTAAGGACAGAAAGCCACAAACATGGTTCAGACAGGGGTTTGCACCTGTTCTTCAAAGATATCCTTGTGGATAAACGAAAAGACACTCTCTGTGTTCTCTGTTTGGTATTGATGAAGCATCTGATAAATCCAAGGAATGGCATGGCAGTTGGCTACTTGTGTTTAGCCTTCGATGTAGGACGATCTGGAGTTCAGGTTGATTTGTTTGGAGTTTGTTGAATGTGATGATCACTCAGAGGCTATTTATGGCAAGCTGAAGGAATGCATGGGTAAAAATTGAGCACGCTGGATTTCCATGAAACACTGTATCGTTTTCCGTAGGCGACCTCTCACAATAATGAAGGTCTTGATTCTACACATTATCAGTTTATGTCTTTTAGATCAAAGAGGACTATCCGTGGGTTAGTTTCCAATCAAATGTCCTGTTCATATTGCGTACCTTTCGGTCTCGAACGCATTAGAAAAGCTCCCAAAGAACCCCTGGAAGAGTTTTTCCAGATTGTGCAGTAACCATTTTAGTTCATGTCCAAAGGAAAAGCAGCATCTTTTGTTGAATTTCAGGAGTTTTTTTGAGACGGAAATCTAGAAAACTTTTGGCTTCCTGGTCAGAACCGAAGTGGCTCTCAGTTCATGGTTATGTCCAGAACATGTTTGTTAATCATTGGCAGGCTTGCAGTTACTTTGCACACAAAATGCAGTCATGGAAGATAATGCTATGGAAATGATCTAGCTCTAGAGATCTTACTCAATCCTTATCATGAGGATAACCATTCATTTTGTTGAAATATGTACTAGGTGTTGTAGGTAAACTACACAGCCACTTTTCAGAACACAGAGCCATTATTTTTCACCATTCCTTGGTTGAAACTCAGGAATTGATTGTCGGACTTTGGCCCAAAATCCTTCATGACAAGAGAGTCTGGTGGCATCTTTGAGACTGACATGATGAAAAACTCTGTGGTACATCTGAAGAAAATTACCTACCTCTTTCTGAGACTTATCCTGGGTTATGAAGCTTCAACTTGCCCTCACAGCACACATGCAGCAGTTGTCCATTTTGTCCTTTAGGATCCTGAATGTCGTCCTTTGTCTTGGGACCTCTGGCACGTGAAATTTTACAGAAAGATCATCCTTCAAATCCAGGCTCGCCTAGATTTAAACCATTCCAGTTTTCAAAGTTATGAGTAATTATTCCCACAGTGAAGGCATTCAATACAGACCCACCTTCTTTGGCGGGACTTCTTCTGTCAACTGCGGTCCATCCACAATGGAACAAAGATGGTCATTGAGGAAGATTGGAGATCTGTCCTGTCTATTGGGACTGCCAAGTGATGATATCTTGCTATTCTCCCACATCTTTCTGGAAAATATGTTGTTAAACAAGAAGACTCCAACAGGGCATGTACAGATTCCATCACCTCAGGGATGTGCCTGTTATTTTTCCTGTCCCTTCCATACTCAAACATGATCACAGAAAAGATCTTCACTTTGGATGAAAGATGTAAGAGCTGATGTAGAGAAGGAAGAAAGTGCCTCAAAACAGTCACTCTTTCAGTCATGTTTGAAGTCACACTGTGGTTTTGAAGAGGGAGTGTCCTGATTGCCCTAAATAATCCACATTTGGAGAAACAGACTACAACAGTCAAATCAAATGCCAAGTCTGGAGATTGCGATAATCATCCCTATCTTAATGACACAGTAGAGTTACATTTGGAAGGTTACCATGGTCCTGTGAAAGGCCAGTTTTATTGTGTGTGCCAGGAGGTTCACATACAGTAGGAGGATATAATTTTTGTCTCCTTCACTTTTGTGATTGGTTATTGTATTATGATTCTGAAAGTAAGTTTTCATGACACCCCTAAGCTTTTGCTGACAAACATTCTGATAGAAAACTGTAAAACTAGTAGTTATTTTGTGATGATGAAATTATGGAAGACACCCTGCAAGGGCCTTGTAAAATATAAACAATAATATTGGGTTGCTTCCAAGGTAAACACTTAAAGCTCATTGATTAGAAGAGGTCATTTCAGGTGGGTAACAATAGATAACTCAAGGGGAAAAATCTCAATTTACCTTTAACTTAGCCAGGATCTTACATCTTGATTTTTGAAGCCCCACCACAGTACCATATTATTTGTTTCGAAAACATTCAAATTATGATTGTGTGGGACTGCTTTCCCAACAAAGTTTCCAAACAATGTCCAACATGTTATGAAGGTGTTCAAACCTAAAGCTGCATATTTCATCTTCCCAACAAATGTTCACACATTGTATGATGATGGTCGATGGACAATTTACAATCATGTAGATGGGCCTTGAGCTCTCATTGCACCTAATGCCATCATCTTTTAAATTTCACTGCCAGTACATCACAGTTGACTTACATGTAGGGTTTAAAGCCTAATGGGAAAGTCCTTTGAAAAATTATGAATTTTTGGCATTTTACAAGAGCTGAATGCAAATGTTTGGAGAAATTCAAAAATGACAAAAAACAAAAAAAAAAAATGGTGGGACCTTGCATAACTGCTGATTGTGCCTACTACAGTTATTTGACTATCACTGTGTAAAATGACCCAGATTTGTTTGAGGAGTGCAGTGTTGCATTGTAATGGGAGTGAAATGCACGAAAAAAGGCGGATCCTTACCGTATCATTTGGTATAATAATAATACACAACAGCTACGGACCATTCCTCAATGTAATGCGCTAATGGTTAGTGTTTCTGTAAATAGAGGGTTAGACTTACAATTTTGAAATGTACAAAACTACTTTGCCAGGCGAAGTCATGGAAAGCCATAGAAATTGGAAAAATTGTTAAAATTTTGTAAATTGCAATTTCATGTACAGATTCCTGTGCAGCTCTCTGAAGAGTTTCAGGGGATATGAAACTGTATAATTGTTGCTCCAAATGGAACCAAACTTTTCTGTCCCACAGTAGCTAAATTCTTTTAAAAAATTTTACCAGCTACTATTTTCAGTTTTCTTCATTAGAAGTCTTGGTACTTTTGGAACTTTATTAGTGCCTTTTTAGGCAATTGAACAGTTACGGTTTGCAGTTTGTTTTTGTAACCTATTTGTTGTTGGTATCTTGCAGTGTTATGGAAAATTCCCTCAGATTAAGTGGAAGAATTCATGTATTCAATGTGAATAGCATTTTAATTCATGTAATACTTCTGTAACTTGTTGAATACGTTCATACTAGCATATTTTTCCCACTTGTATTGTCTATGGTTCGTATTTTTCGAGCTGAGGGCCACTTTTATTTGTGTTTATTCTTTAAACTATTATAAATTCCTTGTGCCAGAACCTGTCACGATGTATTGTGACAAAGTGCAAAAGAAAATATGACGCACCTCGAATCTCCTGCAGGCACTTATTGCACTTTGCCAAGCTGTTAGGTCCATTTAGCTGGCAAAATTTGGCTGACAACTGTTTACTATACTTCAGACCAGTAATTTTACATAAGTTATATATATTTCAGTCTGTAATTCTACATAAGGACATACCTTGTTTGTAGTTTCCTGGCCTGGTATAATTGGTAATACCCAAGTTATGATGATTTTTACCATTGTTGTTGGTCGCTGGTATGTTTTAAAATTGGCTTAGCATTTGATTAACTTAAAGATGATTCATTGTTCCACAAAATTTTTTAATCATGAATTTGAATTTTCCATCTATCAGCTAAGAAATACTTGCTGGACATGCTTTTGGTTGCTACAGTTAGAGTTGTTTGCCTTTGTAACAAATACCTTTTTAAAAGATGGAAGATTATGTTTGTCAGTGGCGAAAAGTGTGATAAAACCATAAAGACTGACCTCCTCCAGTTTTCTCACAGATGCTCCCATAGAAATGGATTGTACTGAATGGAATAGCATTCATTTATGGTTGCTTTGGTTTGCATCATACACAGAAAGATCGAACACTGGAATTGGAAATTAATGACGAAGTTTTTATACACTACTACCTCCAAGTAGGTTGTTTGCTTCAATACTATATGCTGGATTGGAACCAAGCAAGGCGATTAACTGCAACTCTGTTCAAACACTTTCTAATCTCTCATTCTGTGACTCCCACATCTACTGTACTTATCCTACATTTTATCCTAACTGTTTCCTTCATTTTTTTCTCGAAACATCCTACCAATCCTACACTGAGTTATCACCTCAGTATTGTAAATAAAACTGCTTACTATTTCTCCCCTAACAATGAAGTTGCATAGTCTCCCAGGCCCCACAGGGTTTTTCAAGTGTAACTGTCCCAAGCCATCCTTGCTTAAAGAAGGTTTTTGCTTGAATCAAATTTTGATGCTGTTAGAGGGGCTCCCGGCTAATCTTCTGCGAAATTTGTTATTAAATCAGATGTGGTGGTCCTGAAGTACTAGTGATGAAGATGTCAATTTTTTACCTGAGTGAAGTGAAGCAAGCTCTCTTTTGTTTGTTTTAAACGAACAATCAATTTTTCATCTCATAATCCATGTTATCGGAAATGTGAATGCACATAAGGATGAAATTTTACAAACTCCAAATGTCCACATGGGGGGCTGAAATCCCTATTACTGCAAGGTCCAAACAACAGGAAAATAGAGCCATCATTGCTTATAATCAATGTAGGGAGATGATAGTAACCCTGCTTGCTTCAATTCACTTCAGGTCACAAATGTAGTACTTCATTTGCTGATATCTCAAGAACTTATTTTGACGCAAAATGAATGGGAATTTTCACCAGAATGCTTAGACTAGCTCCTCTTTCACAGGTCAAAACAATTTTTTTCTTTTACCCATCCTTTTAAGTGGGCTTGGACAGGCACCAGACCAAACCACAATTCCACTCATTGTCTTGTAGATTTTCCACCGGAACTGGTGCCATCTTTCTCATGATCAGGATCCCCTTTAAATCATTAAAAGTGCAAATTACAGATCTTTGGCATGAAACAATGCATTGTCAAGGCTCCAGAAATATCCTGGTAGTACATTTACGAACATGTACATAACATGAAATGAGCTCATGAACTCAGTCAGTGTGCACAAATCAAGGAAATTTTATGTGCAAAAGGAGTAAATGCTAACTCGCTCAGTAAGACACCAACCTCAGTTTTGGATTTTTTAAGTAGTGGAGATATGACCAGGTGCTTTACACAAAAAGAATAGAAGCTAGACCGGCACATTTTTTGAAGCAGACTAGGCACTAAATCTTGGACCATGGGTAAAAATCACCTGTCACATACTTCCCTTATAAACAGCTTTGGTCCCACGAAATCCATGTAACCTTACAGTACATTTTCATGGAATTCTTTCCCCTCCTCAACCCTCCCTACTTACCAGGAGTTGTTATTTGGGAAAGAGTTTAATGAAAGTTTAATTATGTTAATCCTCTTTAAGACCCACTTAATCCTGAGAGTTATCAAAGATAAGCTACTTATTTTGGCTGATGGGATTTTCTTTCTTTTTTTTTGTTGACTTCAATTTGATATTAATATGGTTAGCAACATCAAGTCTGGTCTAATAATCCTATCACAAGTGGCTTAATCCTGGCAATGCTTTGCATACCGTATGTTACACCGGTCACCAATCAGGGGCAGGCTACGCAAAACTCGAAATGACTTTGAAACAAATCATGCGTCGAAAGTCATGCACATGACCCGCAGAGAGCAGAGTTCTCATTTTTGTCACAAACAATTCGGAAAGTGTCCCTGAAATGAAAAGGCCTAGGATGAATGATCTTATTTTTACAATAAGTTGGGTATACTCTCAGCCACATCCAGAGCATCCAACGATGCAATATTTTTTGTATTTCCGCATCGACTGGCAGTGCACAGACCTCCAGTCTCATGTATATGAGCAGATGACAATCCCTTTTGTGTATGACCCACTAATCCATTGTAAGCCTTATGCAATGCCAAGAAATATACATGGGATAAATACTAGGTGAGCTTGGCAGTGGAACCCTCCTTTAGAGCAATGCATCTCCTTCAAGAACACGTCCCTGCACCTACTCATACCAAGAATAACGATAGATATTAAGTAGCTCAGGCACAACCACTGAAGTCATTGTTCATTCAATTAAAGACAGACACCCATCTCCCCAAGTACATTTTTGGTTAGGGGAAACCAAAATTCTCAACTGGTGACTACTCCTTGATTTGACACCAAGCGGACTCAAAACTTCAAAGATGCAGAGTAGCTCATATTTAAACAGCAGGCACAGAGAGCCATTCTGGTTACATTAGGGCCTTGAATGCTTTACCAGTATGGCCTCGAGCAATTAATAGGTGGTGTCGCAACAAAGAGCTTAAGATAGTTTTTGGGGTGTTGAAGTAGAGAATTGAACTGTCTGGGATGAGAAGATTTGCCTTTAATGTCATGTAATTTTTTGTACTCTTGCTCCTTATGCCTTATAAATTTTATTTTTTGACAGGAAATATGTGCTTTTGAAATTTTGTCATAAAAGATTCATTTTCTCCTGTCAAGCTCCCTTTCCCACAGTTTGGAGTTTTCCTCACAGGGGCATTCCTTTTTTAAAAGTGCAAAAATTTTCAGCAAACAGGGTCATGCACAACTTTGGAAAAAATCCAGGTATAGTTCAACCTTGACTAGAACACATAAAATTTAATCTGCTAATTCCAAGCCATTTGGGCATTAATTGGCTGATTTAAAAGTCTACCTTGCCCCTTTCTTAGCAAAGCAGTTTGCACATGGTATAATTTCTGTCATTTTGAAGGCCAATATCTCCACAGAGGTGGGGGGGGGGGGTGGGGGGGGGGGGGGGTGGGGGGGGGGGGGGGTGGGGGGGGGGGGGGGTGGGGGGGGGGGGGGGTGGGGGGGGGGGGGGGTGGGGGGGGGGGGGGGTGGGGGGGGGGGGGGGTGGGGGGGGGGGGGGGTGGGGGGGGGGGGGGGTGGGGGGGGGGGGGGGTGGGGGGGGGGGGGGGTGGGGGGGGGGGGGGGTGGGGGGGGGGGGGGGTGGGGGGGGGGGGGGGTGGGGGGGGGGGGGGGTGGGGGGGGGGGGTACAAGTTTTTCCGATTCTTTAATTTGAGTTGAAGTCTAGTTTATCCAGAGTATCCTGAACTTACTGTATTTGAATGTCTAAATCATTTGCTTCTGTAAACTGAGCAAATTCAAAAAAGGACAGACAAGCCGAATCAAATTTGAAAGAGAAGTCTTCTGTCTGAAGAATAAAGAAGGCCGAGCTGTGCCTTTAGAAATTTAACTGTTCCTGAATTGTGACAAGTTGCGTCTATATCAGTCTTAAAAGCTGAAGTCCTAGACTGTATCCTGTTCTGAAAGGCCAAATTAATTCATTTCATCCAATTAAACTGTCCCAATATTTTGTGTTGGATACACCGGACGAGACGTTGCCGTTTACATCATTTGTGTTTTTGTGTTGGATCTAAACTGTAAGTACTGTTCTATAGTTTCGCCCCGCCACCTGGTAATTTGATGTCCACCGAGCTATTGTAAGAGACACCACCCAGATTAGCCAACTAGCTTGAAGTACCACAGTTGAAGAGCATCCTGGCCGGCAACTGTGCACATTTTTTCGTAATATCAATTAAGTAATTATGGCGCCTTAAGTTAATCTAAGTTATCTAAGTTACAGGTTTGGCTATTTGACAATTAAGTGTTGACATAGTCCCTTGCAGTTGTTTTAAGTGCGTATGTATAGTATCATATGCTGGTGTATTAGGTTGAACCTTGATTGGCATTGAATATTTTATTGCAAAAGTATCATATGTTAATGTGCCACTGTCAACTTTTCATGCCACATATTGATTTATGAGGGTCTGAGGAACAATTGACCCTACTGTTTAATACAGACTTAACCATTTAGTCACCTTAATATCTTGTTCTCTGATCTTTTTGAGTCCTGTGTCATATTCCTTGAGAGTTCCTGAGCAAAAGTATTTTTGAAGTCCTTCACAGACTTTGGATGTTAAATCCTGTCTTGATGATCTAGGCCTGTGCAATCCCTTTGCTTATAAATTCTGTTGCGACTGAAGTAGTACACTTTTATAGTACCACCACACTCTGGTTACATATGAAAAGGACAAGTTTCTTTTAGAGCAGGTTCAGAGGAGAGCCACTCGCCTTATACCCGAGGTGAGACACCTACCTTACCATGTTAGACTTAAGCATCTTGGGCTTACCACCCTGGAGTAAAGAAGGATTAGGGGGGACATGCTTCAGGTGTACAAATTTCTCTGTGAAAGGAATCCTTTATCATCTTGCAAATATTTAAAGGTTCAAAGTAATTCTCGGGTTGAAGGCCATTGTACTGTAACAAGTTAGTTAAGTGTTTTGCAAGGATCGACATTAGGAAGTTCAGCTTTTCTCATAGAGTTGTTAACGAGTGGAATAGTCTGCCGGAGTGGGTAGTTAACTCCACATCTGTGTACTGCTTTAAGGTTAACATTGACAAGTTCTTCCATAACTGTGGTAGAATCTAATTGTGCTGGGCTCGTTTGGTGTTGGTTGTTTGTTTTCAGTTAAGGTTGTATGGACTTCAGGGCATCTTATGGGGCCTTAGCCCTCCTTTGCCCTTTAACCTGTTATGTTACATGAGATAAGTTTGAAAAGATCCGTAATGACAATTAGAATGGGGAGACAAAATTGGAGGAAGCTTCTGTCCTGTTGAGCTACAAGTTCATTTTATAAAATTCACATAACAATAGTGTCAAATTTGGTTGTGTTTGTGACAAAATAAAACGCTTTAAAGCTGCTACCATAGAGTTTTCTCTTTCTTTTTTACATTGGGTACCAAATTTAGCTTAAACTGAATGTTTAGTTTTAATTTCATTTTCATAATCAAGACAAAAGCAATGCCATTTTTGTGCACAGGTTGCATGTGTATCTCATTGACAAACTTGATTGCTAAGCTTCTATTTGAACAGTTCTGTACACACAGAGCAGTTTAGTGGATGGTCCAGATCTGCCCTATTTTTTCTGATATAACCAAGATAACTCTTGACTGAATCTGAAAAAATTAGGAGGGATCAAGACCATCCACTTAATAAGCACTATTTTGTATATTGTTCTGGGATCAGGCTGCAAGTTCCTCCCATGAATCGTACCTGTTTCCATCATTCATATATTCCAAGCTCCATTCATACGATTAATCAAGTTTTTAGGAGAGAGAGCACTCCAATTTGATG
The DNA here is from genome assembly GCA_029531755.1 of Holothuria leucospilota. Lineage (NCBI taxonomy): Eukaryota > Metazoa > Echinodermata > Holothuroidea > Aspidochirotida > Holothuriidae > Holothuria > Holothuria leucospilota. The sequence continues at coordinate 21,805,902 of CM055973.1, read as the reverse complement.
TGAGGAATTTATATTCTAGGGCCTTAGTAGGATCTACTACATATGTGATTGTGAAACTCTATTAATCCTTATATATGTATTAACTGTGTTATACACATGTCCGTATATGTGTATTAACTGTGTTATATGTTATATGTTGAAACACTAGTGGAAGGCCAATTTCCACACTGTGGACAATAAATTATCATATCGTACCGTACCATATGACGCTGATGGTTGTGAGCTTTCTTCTAAGAGTTTGCCAATTGATGAATATTTCCAACCACTTTCAGAATGGTCCCTCACCAGTACTCATGAACTCATGGACATTAGCCATAAAGACAGTGAACCTAAATAACCTAGCAATGTTACTACTATACTTACTGGCAAACTCATATCAAATATGAGCAAATCAGACTTACAATACCATTTGAGAGATCTAATCATGTTAACATACTTGAAAATTGGCCCCCCACTCACAGATGCAGTCTGGTGACAAAACCAACAGAGTACAATGTCATACTATGTCCAACATAACTACCACGTAGATTGCCGAGCAAACCTTTGCTTCTCTGAGTTTGCAAGCTAGGACATGACATACGTACATATGTAGACAGATACATGCATGCATACACACTCTTGTTGATTTTTTACTGTGGATGGTTATAATATCAACATTTACCAATGAGCTAGCTTCTTTTCACACATTGCTCTTTATCAAATATCTTTTGACTGATGATAGTCAATCTGCTGTCTTTTAATACTGTACTAGTGAAATTCAACCTTACATGGTTAGAAATTCAAATCATAAACTATGTGTACTAAAATGTGCTGTTGGTACAGAACAGTATATACTCACCTGAAGTGGAAGGTAACAACAAACTGGTAACAACACTAAAAAATAAACATGTGCTCAATGGAAGCCTCTTCTGCCTCTGATTTTTCCCTGAAAGGATAAAAGAATATGGCTCACTTTTCATTCTCAAGGGTGTTCCTTGATCCAGTTCATACTGTCAATGCCTGCATTATTATTATTATAATGTATTACATTCATGTCTGTACTGATTCAGTACAGACATGAATGTAATACATATACATTATAATAATAATTCAGGCCTTGAAGGGCAGTTGTTTTATGATGCTAAGCAACCATGAATGTGGGAGAAGCGTATGGCTAATAAATTGCAACTTCCTGCAGGGTGGGTTAAGCAATTAAACAGTTTAGATCAAATCTGGTTTTGTTTGAAGGGTCAGTTCAGATGGGAAAACCATAGATTGCTCTTGGATGAAAACCCACCTTACATGACAGGTATTTCCCATTACCTGCTCTAACCCTATCTACCAGTGCAGCCAAGTTGATGCAGTAAGATTAGACCTCCTTATTGATTTATTTGCTTTGTGGTTTTCTCCTTACAACTGTTGGGGAGACTCTGCTATTCAGGCCCAGCACAGCTTTTCAGTGTGTCATGCATGAGTGACTTTCAACAATACAAGTTCTCAGGAGTCAAGAGGAGGTTCATGCCTGCCAGGAAGTTGAGCTGCACAGTTTATTTGCTATGAGGATTAGTTCTGGTTGGAGTTTTCCTCATTCCTGGCTAATGGACATTCCTCTAATGTACTTTACCCGGCTGGGGACTGAACCCCAAACTTCAAGGCTGCTAAGCTTCATTGCTTCAAATGCCACCGTCTTTATTCACTCAGCCACAGCACCAGTGTAAATTTTGTAAACTTAAAGCCAAAGAGTTATAGTAATGTTCACAAAACATCTTTGCTTTTATTCTGACAATTTTGACATGCAAACCCAGAAACAGTGTAGAAGAGAAAAGCACACATGAATGTGTTTGAGAGTCCATGAAGTGCACACACTGCCCTTTATGCAAAAGTTAATTGCCCTGAATAACCACCCTGCAACCATCACCACAACAATGATGTAAGGGTACAGTATACATCAACACAAGCATACAGTACCAAGCAGGGGTGGCCGCACAGAAACTTTGATAGTGACAGTCTTGATAGCGCTATCAACTCTCTATCAAACCTGCTAGTATCAGCAGGTGCAAAACGACCGCACAGAAGATGCAATAGAAGTGCTCTCTGATAAGGCGCTTATAGGCTTATTAACATATTACAGATCGGGGATTTCCCAGTTGGTTTGGCTTGTAATCGCCATTTGGAGTGTTTTATTCAGGTATGCTACCTCAAATACAGGAAGAAACAGGTAGAATTTGTCCACAGAACGCGTCACTAAGACCTACATTTGATGCACATCCTTCGTGTTGATAAAAGCCAAGTATTTGCATCCTCGGCTCTTTTGAATTTAGACAATGTGTGAGGTTGTGCGTTATGTACTACTATGTAAAGGTACTAAATTTAGGACGAACAAATTCCAACTGATGGCCGTAGCCCCTGGGGGCAGAGGAAAGTTGCCCCTTGAGATTTCCAAATCGTAAATAAAAGTTGACCTTCTTGAGAAAAAATGTGTAAATTGCTAAAACTTTCACTGTCCAAATTATGATTTCTAGGACCCCCAAACCTGGGAAATTGTATAATAAAGTTTCCTTTTTCCCAATTTTTCCCGGGGGTCCTCCGCCGTGGATGTGTTCTTAATGCGGGTTTCTCTTGACAAATAAACCATAGTGTTCCTCCTACAAGATACACAGCTTGAATACCTTCAGCATATAAGTTGGCAAGAGATAAAGTAGCATATGGTTACCTTTAATCATTAGCTAAACCTCACGAGCTGGTAACAAAACTAAATATAAAAGGCATAAGCAGAGGCCGCAAACTTATTTTGAAACACAGCTAAATCTTAAAAATGTCCTATTGCGTCACTTCAAGTATCTTTCGTGATGTGTTAGATTAAAAAAAATATTGCATATTCAAGGTAAACCAAGGAGTTACTCTATACGGGGCTTTTACAACTCAGAAACGTATTGCAACATGATCCTTAAAAAGCTATTCATGAAACAGGATTCCTGGGTACACTCATTCAAATTGGGGTGACTGCATCTTTCCTTTAAATCAAATCTAATTTTTCTTCTTGAAATCTAAATTTGTTACAGAATAACTTAGCATGAATCTAAAAGGTAAGAATGCTCTGGTGTAAATGTTAAGGTATAAAATGTGTCATTTGCCCCATCTGGGACACATTTGACCGAAAATTTCCTTACAGTCCTACGCTATGGCTACTCGCCAACCGTTGGAGGATCCCCCAGTGACTGCACCAAGAGCGCTAGGGAGAAGCCCGAACCGGGTACCAACCTTGTAGAGGTGCCATGCCACCGTCGAAAAATTCAGTAAATAATAAAAATTTCAGATCATGTCTTCACTAAATAAAGATAACACCACTTTTTAGATCTAGGAAAACTTAGAACACGAAAACTTTCGCAAAGAGTAGAGGTGTCATCTCTGCCCTGAGGCAGCATCCCCTCCAATTACACCCTAACAAAAGAGAAACAAATCACTAAAAATGTTGATTCCTAAACACAATATCAATTCAACTTAACGAAGTTTTACCAAGGATTCCACCACTTTGCATTCAAGCCACCTCACAAAAGGTGGGCATTTTGCAAGCTTAGTCAGTCTGCAGCCACTTCCCCCTACTGCAAATTATTCAGTCCAGTTGGGGACAAATTTCCCACTGATGTCCCTTGCTACAAAGCCTTTATCACAGAAACATATTTGTAACTCAAAATACCGTTTTTCTAATTCAATTCCTACAATATCGATAAGGAGAAGAAAAATTGTTTGAAAAGTCGTGTTATAAGCAACCTCATTCACTAGTTCTGTTTTAGGTTTGCATATCTTTGCCTTTCGGAACGTTCCGTCATCTACGGAGTCGATGTCGACCGCTGTGCGCTACATTTGCCTCCATTAGGAATTAAATTTTGTGCTATCAAAGTCACTATCGGTGCCTTGGTCACTGTTAGTGAGTTGATATAACATTACCAGTAGTGATAGTTTCTGTGCGGCCTTTTACTGATAGCCTGTCAGCGCTGATAGCTAATCCCCCTATCAGTAAGCTTCTGTGCGCCCAAAATTTTCTGTCAGTGCTGTTAAGGTGTTGATAGCGCTATCAACGCTTCTGTGCGGCCACCCAAATAGTTGCCTTGCATTGCAATTTGAGACATTGGAAAGCCCAATTGTGAATCACTGTTTGTTTAGATTTCACTTGCTGCTAATCAAAATTTTCTTACACTGTGCCTAAATGTGTATGTTCTAACTGCCTATTTTAGTAATTTTTAATCAAGATGGAGTAATGTCTAATAATAAGCCAAAACATTCATTAGCAAGTTATTGCTAATCAATTCTCTCACACCATTTTGTCCTTACATACATATAGCACAAAGTGATTGAATCATGTCACTGTACTTTGTTGTGACAGATTCACATAGGATATTAATACTGTTAATATTTAATTACTTACTTTATACTTAAAATGGAAACAAGTTCTGCATGACATGGTTTTATTGGCAGACCAAAAAAGGTATGTTGAACCAGGGAGTTGTCATATACTGTAAGCAACTCCATGGTTAAACTCTGACTATAGGTTGGGCCAGCTAGTGTTCTAAGCAGTACTTTAATTATCAATGAGCAAGTGTGATAATTCGTATGCCACATTGTGGGATATACAAACTAAGCTTGGCATACTGTATACTGCATTTCCCTATTTGCAAGCATTTCCAATTTTCAAGCAGTATGTACCTGTACATATATCATTATGTCTAAACCTACATAGCATCATCCTAAGTGCACAGAAGTAGGGGATATGCTTCATCCCCTGTCTAAATTCCAAATGAACCCAGTTGACCAATTCAACTGGGACCCAGTTGAACCCAGTTGGTTTTGCCCAAATTCCATATTAAAACAACTGGGTTTAACTGGGTTACCAGCTTTCAACTGGGTTGACTACATTCAACCCAGTTGAATTTGCCCAAATTCCATATTAGATCAACTGGGTTTAACTGGTTTTCAACTGGGTTCTAACTGGATTCCAACTGGATCCAGTTGAACCCAGTTTAACTTAAACTGGGTTCAACTGGAATTTAAACCATAGATTGTGAAAGAGTGAGGTTTATACCAAAGAGACAGTTACAGTATTATGCAGTCCAGGACACAAAACCACATGTTAGAATCCTCCTTATATTTGTGATGGAGTTGAAAAGGGAAGGTTTAACAATTTTCTGAATAAATTCAATTTTAGAGCAGTTGTTGAAGTAGGTACCTGGCAGTATGTAAAGTCTATCCCGATTCTTTTGAGAATGTGAGCATGTGCAGATAAATTATCAAACTCACTGTGTTCTCTTCGAAGAAAAAGTTATGCCAACTTTACCTTGATTTGCAGGGATACACTTCATTGTGAAAGGGCGAGGTTGCTTAAATGTTTGGAAAACTCAGTCGAATCTTGCTGTTCCTGCCAATACTGTAGACACAAAGAAAATGTCGGAGCATGTATTTGTGACAAAAGATATGTACTGGAACTTGGGCACTGAGAGGTACACGTACACTTCTAAGTTCATCCTAGATTTACCATTAAGCAAGTGTGTCTCAACAAATGAACAAAATGATTCTAGAAGTACTGTGCAACCATTTACTTCTGCATCAAATACATCACAACTTTAATATAGGGGCAAGGCTGCACCAACTCAATTGGCATAGAATCCACAAGCAATGTATGTGTATAGATCTGTCTGAGCAATTGAAGTAATAAACTTACCTCTTCAAAGAGACTAAATTTGAACAGTTCACTTAACTTAACCTGAGCAAATTCTCAAAGGTGACCTCTCATCATGATCCAATGATCATTTTAATGACGGTGCAGTCAAAGTAAATTGCAAATTACAGATGGAAAGAATCAAAAAAGTGGATGACCCTATTAATAAAAACAGTTATTGCCAGAAGGCCTAAAGGCTTAGTGATTAATTGCCAAAAGAAAGTAAAAGGTATCAATCTTTTGCAGTTTGAGCTAAATCATTTACTAGCAATTTCCAAGCTTTTTGCTATTTCACCTCTGGTGACTTCGAAAAACCTTTGACCTCTATCAAAAAGAATGGGGTTCATCTTCTGACTATAACACATTCACAAGCCAAGTATGAAAAGTATACACCCTTCCTAACTTGAGATATTCTTTTCAAAGGATTAAGTTTTTGACCTCTAATGACTTCACATGACCTCCAATCTTCACCAAAAAATAGTATTATTCCTCTTAATATGATAAAATTATATACCAGGTATGAAAAGTATCTACCAGCCTAACGAGAGATATTATTTCTACAAGGGTTTCAGTTTTTGTCCTCTGGTAACCTTACATGACCTTCACCTTCTACCAAAAACAACAGGGATCATCTTCTGACTATAAAACAACCATATGCCAGTTGTTAAACGTATCCATGCTTGCCAACTTGAGATATCCTGTTTACAAGGTATTTGGTGTCTGACCTCTGGTGACCTCACTGACCTTTGATCCCCACCAAAAATGAAAGGGTTTATTCTCTCAATATGAGAAATCTATATGCCAAGTACTGTAGTATCCATCATTCCTATCTTGAGATATTATATTTTACAAGCAATTTCCAAGGTTCTTGAAGTATTGGGTGACCTCAGATAACCTTTGACCTGCACCTAAACAATAGGGTTCATCTTCTGACTATAATGCATTCATCATTCCAATTACATTAGATAAACATTCCTTTAAAAGATTCGTAGAACCTTCAATTCCCCCAATAAACAGTAGACATTACACTCAATTTAATAGGTCAAATGGCCACTGAGATGTCTACATAACCTTGGCAGGCCTCAAAATTCACGACGGCCATCGCGGCCATGGCCGATGTAAATTTTATTTTGGCCTCCGACAGGCAATTTTCACACACTTATCGAAGGCCACTTTTGGCCGACGATGTATCAGTCAAGCTGCTCTGTACTAGCCTACCTGTTGTACTATGACCGAGTGCACTTCATTTCTTTTTTGCACTTGCATTCACGATGCCGCGTATGTGAACCAATACTTTTTTCACCTTCGTACCGTATTCGCACGCTATGCGAATCAATCGTTCATGTCAAATCGTTCATGTCGATGCTGTGAACAGGTATGCATGGAAAGCCAGCTTAAGTCAATGGGTGAATCCCATTGACTTAACTGCATGTGAGAGATTTCACACACTAAATGTCCATTGACGATGTCGCGAGTTGTGATTGGCTGGTTAACATTGAACCAATCACAATGTTTGTTATATAGATTCTGCTTGTAATTAAACAGTTACACTGCGTAGTGGGTCCCTGTGGCTGTTGCTATTGGTTTCTTTGTAGAACTGATCAGCTGAACGAAAACATTTCGTTCGCTTCCCGGGCTACTTAGTCTGACTAGACTATAGAGCTTATGCACGTTACGTCAGCGCGTTTTGCTGGATGGAACTGATCATGCGTAGTACGTGTGTTACAGATACGCGCGGACGATAGCACCTTAGTAACAACTGTTGCACAATGTACGCCTGGATGGAAAAATAGAGAAACGCGCAACACAGTGACGTCGGTGCATAACCTCTATAGGCAAAGCATGCATTCTACAGTAGCATTGTGATACTATGAGTCGGTCAATTATAGTGTTGTGTAGACTGTGCATGTGCCATGCATTTTGTACGTGCACTGACAGACTCGAGATACACCCCACTATACATAATTTTGCAATTTATCGGAAAAGAACAGGGATTCATTGGCTGTGCATGTTATAGTTTCCTTTTAACGCTGTACGGGAATTACGCTGACAAGATTACTTCAGTCGTCCGAAGGACAGAATTTATCAGCAGTTTGGGGATTTAAGTTAGTCGTCCGACGGAAATTCTGGCCGTCTCGGACGACCGTAAAATTTGGACGCTGACTTGTTTATATATACGTACGTACGTACGTACGCACAGTATACATATCCACTTTATAGTAGAACCATAGAGCAGGATACCGTACTGTGCTAATGTTAGGCTTCCGTTCAGACCTGTCTGCGTGTATTACATTTTGGCCTTAGATGAGAGAATTTTGGCCTTCGTTTAACCCGAAAAATGTTGGTTACGAAGGCCATGTTTGGCCTTAGAGTGAGAAAACGAATTTTGAGGCCTGCTTGGGGCATTCAGGCTGATTCAAGAACTACTACAATGGACCAGCTGCACAGTGTTCCTGTGTTGAAAGATAACTAGTATTTGACCGATCATCTGTCAGATAATCGGCATCGGGCCGATTATCCCACAATCGGTAAATAATCGGCATCGGTAAAATTTTGTCATTCAACCGATTACCATCACCGATTATTTGAAAACTGGAAACAGGGCTAAAATACACTTCAAAGTTTCTGCAAAAATCTTTATAATTCACCAAAACACGCATTTCATTAAGTTCCCGCCGAAAATATCAGCACTGATACTCACAAATCTTGCAACATTTTAAGCTCTCCAAATGATAGCGATCGATCATCGTAATTGTTGCCGTAACTCTAGTGCAGCACAGTTCAGGTGCGTGAAAGGGCACACGGTATTACCTAGAAGGTGTGTATGCCACGGAACATGCCACGATCTGCATACAAATTGTACTACAGGAAGAAATGACTTTCAAGTTTCAGTGCTAACCACATAATCGGTACACATTTGGTGCACATACGTACTGTAGCAACTTTGGAAACACGAGGCTTATTATCCTGCATAAATTATGCCACTTCCCACATTCCTTTCGTTAAGTTTTTAATTACCTATGACGTGCACATGCGCACACGTAATTGCTGTACAGTTCTTGCGAAGTTGTAGTTCACCTACGAAGCACACCAGTACAGTGTGTAATACATAATACAAGCTAAGTGCATTGCCCGCGCTTTTTACATAGCACGTTGGTCATGAACTACTCCGTGCTCCTAACTGATGAACGAAGGGAAACGGGCCCGTGTTAAATTCACGCTGGAACGGCAACAGTTTCTCGATTACGGGAATTTATCGGGAATTAGTTTTACATTTCATTTGGAGAATCTTTTACATAAGACGTAAGTGTTGGGCAAGATGCTTTAAAAGGGGTTTAAAAAACATATATCTAAATCGTGAAGGAACCATGAGATCAGTAAATCAAGTAAATTGAGTGGAATGTTTAGTGGCCCTTAAGGCCTGTTTTGCTTAAAACTGGGGTGGATAGGCTACTATATAGCACTACTACAGTCCAGTACAAACCTTTACACGGAATCTTCCGACATGATCGGTGTATAGAACTACTGTAGGCAGAGCCGTATGTAAGCCGACAGACTTTGGTTAACGTTAAGCCTGTGACATCGTACGAAAACATGTATTTATGGTTGATTTTTACCTCAGTATTTCGAGAGGAAATCCTTCAAAAACAATATTCCATGAATTCGTGGAACATGGGGTTCTGTTATTAATCGTTCATCTCTAGTGTGAAGGTTATGTTATGGTGTGTGAACAAAGTTTGAAATATGCGACTGACGGTGAGAAAACTTGACCTTCCTTTACATGTAAATAACCGGTGATCAGTAATCGGCATTGGCCCGATTGTGTAATTGAATAATCGGTAATCGGTGATTACCGATTATGGCATAATCGGTTGAACACTAAAGATAACATTGCAGGGATTATATCATGCATGATTGGGTTTTGCTGGTGTTGAACAGCCAGGATAGACAGTTGCATACCACAGCTCCCTGTGCATACACCCGCATTGGCTATGGAACAAATCCGGTGGTCCACTTTGAATCTTTAGAGAGGATCTTTATGTAATGTATGAAAAGTATCCATGCTTCCTTCCTTGAGATATCCTCGTTTTTGACCTCTGGTGACCTGACCTGACATGACCCCTGACCTCTACCAAAACAAATTCTTTTCTTCCTCTCAATAAGATATATGCATATACCACCTATGAAAAGCAGGGGCATATTTGGTATTACTTTTGAATGCCCAAGCATGCCAAAGGTGGTTCCAAGCAAAAAGTCATTAGAATGCCTAACTGCCACGCAGATAGTAAGACAAACTGTGGTCACACGTCTGTAAAACGACTGCGCTGTTGGTGTTTCGGGGAGGGCCATATACCGTAGTCACATATATTGCCAAAAGTTTTTTGCGATACATGGCTAGAGTTTTATGGCGGATTGATAGACGCTGGGTGGGGGTAACCAAAATCTCTTCGACAACTGTCATTACCTGTGAAACTGTCTCATTTTTTTTATTTTTCTGTTTTTAAGTGAAAAAAAAAACAAATTTAAAAAAGGGCAAATTAGGAAATTTGAGGGGGTTTGGACTCTGGCGACCCCCCCCCCCCAGATCTGCCACTGAAAAGTATCCATCATCTCTATTTTGTGATATCATGTTTACAAGCAAAAGGGTTTTGAAGTTTAACTTTCAGTGACCTCTGCCAAAAACAATCTAGGGGTTGTCGTCTGACTCTAATGCACCCTCATGCCAAGTATGGAAAGTATCCATGCTTTCTACCATGAGATATTGTTTACAAGGTTTTTGGTTTTTGACCTCTTGTGACCTGGCATGACCTCTGATCTCCACCAAAAACAATTGGGTTCTCCCTCTCAATATGATAAATCCATAAACCAAGCATGAAAAATATCTTTCACTCCTATCTTGAGACATCGTGTTTACATGCCAAGCATCACAAACACACGCATACACACGGACACACATAACATGCCATTGTGACTGCATTGATTCTTTTTGCCTTTCGAAAAGGAATCAAAAAGGTCCCAAGATAATCTCTGATCTGAAATTGGGGATACAGTTTGTAATCCTCCCATGCCAATTGAATGTCTAGGCAACTTTGACGATAATTTGGTAATGCATCTGGGCAGAGAGGCGTTTTCAGAATTTACAAAACTTTTGCACAAAATAGCCTGTAGCTGGCCTTTGGCCTACACTTTTTCACACCCTTCTGAAGGCCCCTCGCCCCCCAGATAATTGTGTTCAACTTTCTGATGAATCCATCGAACATTGCGTGAAATATTAATTTTTTATGTGATTGTGGACAGATATAGACAGGCAAGCTGACAACCAGACAGATATTCAGACACACCATGATAACATACAATATTGGCTTACAACAGTACAGTATAAATTTCACGAGCCACACACAGACACACAGGATTTTTTACAATTACAGTAGTAGACACCAAGTTTTCAGTGCTTTACAAGGCAAAATTCAACATAAATTTTGCAAAAAAGCATTAATTTTTCTGGGGAGTTTAAAAGTCATGGAAAGATGTCACGATGGCTAAAACACCCGACATGTGGACATAGAAAACAATCTGTTATCTCTTTGTCAAATTTGGAAGAAATATCGTACGTATTTGCTTTGAAATTCTTGTTAGGACCCATGAGTCGGTATAGGCTCAATATCCTCTTATACAAAAGTACGTTAGGCTACCGTAAGTCCTAGTTTCACTAAATCTGAAAGTTAGTAACGTAGTGAGCTTTCATACCTAAAAATAACGAAAGTAGACCTTACAAAAACATTGCGAACTGCTGTTTGAGAGTCTCCTACACATGTGTCTCTAATATTTTTGGAAATTTATGCAGAATTTATACTCTAGATACCTCTCCAGATCGTTACAGCTCTTCTTCAGCCCACACACTCATTTAGTGTGTAGATGGCATTGGTCATTCAGACGAGCGAAGGCTCGAATTTTAGGAATAAAATCTCTCTGTTTTAGAAGTCTTAAAATTTATTTGTCAAATCATCGGTCACAAAAAATAGTAACGAAATATTTGGGGGGATTTTGTCTGCAATTTTTAGCCTTTTCGGAATTTTTTTAAGACAGTGTTGACACACTGTCTTATGGGATCCAGTGTACCGTATTTGAGGTAAAAACTTGGAACCTCGTTTATCCGAATTTTTTCGTTATCCGAACAACCTTCGGTCCCGATGTGTTCGGATAAACGGGGTTTTACTGTATAAATTTCACGAGCCACACACAGACACACAGGATTTTGTCCTTCGAATCTCACTTTGAAACTTGGAGCATCAAGAATGCAGTAGCTCAACTATAATTTCCCAACACACAGTTACTGTAATGAGGTTTCAATGGGATCTAAACCTAATCTCCTATTCAACATATAATGTAAGTATGCCCCTCGAATAAGGAATCCAGCTTTGAACAATTTTTTTTTTTTTTCTTTTTGTAGGCATAATTATTTAGGTCCCTCAGCTGAACCCAAATGACCACTGTTTACACCCCAATTTATAAAGCCTATCAACTGATAATTCCCTTGGCAAAATATTAAAGTACACAAGAACCCAAACTCTCTAAAGGGAGAGCTTTGGCATGAATTTTACTATGTGACTTCTTGTGACCTCTAATGACATTCAACATCAACACAGACTTCAACTACGATGACCTTTCATCTACTGGACACTATGCCCAAATTTCATAAGATTCAACCACAACCCATAGCAGTGTAAAGCTTTTGCATGATCTGACTGTTTGATTTCTCTGTGACCCCAAATAACCATTGACCTATACTTCCAAAATACAAGTATGATGATCTGTCATCTACTGAACATTTTGGCCTAATATTATTAGATTCAGACCTAACCCCTGGGAGTTGAAATCTTTTGTGTGATTTCCTTGTTTGACCTTTTCAATTTTATGACCCCAAATGATATTTGACCCATTTCCAAAGTACTGTAGACTACCTATAGTCTAACTGAACAACGGCCAAATTTGATAAGATTTAGACACAACCTGGACTTGAAGGTTTCTCTGTGATAGCACTTGACCCCTTTATGACCCCAAATGACTTGTGACCTACTTCCAAAGAAGAACTATCATGTCTTACCTTGTACTGACTATGGCAAACCTTGATAGGATTCAGACAGAACCCCTAGGAGTTGGCATGATTTCACTGTCTGACCTCACTATGGCCCCAAATGACCTTTGACTTACTTCCTGTCACCATAATTATCAGCCCTTTCATATGTGTTTTATAAGCCTCACCAATTTCAATAACAACCTGTAAAAGAAGTGCAGACAGCAGCCAACTCACCACTGTTGACAAACAGACAGACACAGATAGGCAGACACCCAGACAGACTGCCATGACAACAACTCAATTTGTTGAGTTAATAAAGGGTGCAAGGATGCAGGAAGCATTCAATCAGAGCATGTGGGGTTCATGGATTTATCTCCTCCCCCCCCCCCCCATCTTAAGTGTTCCAAAACTATGTGTGCAATCTTCGTCCTTCAAGAAAACCTAAGCTGATTTTACCCGCACTGTTCTTTTTCACTACTTTTTCACCACTTATGTTGATTATAGTTGTTTTTCTTTTTAACATTTTTGTGGTTGTGTTAACAGTCTCTTTTTTCTTCAAGTGTTGCTTCTTGTATGTCTTTTTGTTCTTTTTAGCTCCAATGCAAAACAAGCCTTTTGTGATTGATTTGGAGTCTAACACACAATCGTGAACTGGTGATAGAAGCATTGATTAATCTAGGGGCATGCTGAACTACAGGTAATAGGACTATGCCAGATTCAGTAGAGCCTATCCACGTGGAAAAGTCTGTGTCTTGTACTCAGTGTTTGTGAGTGATGGGGGATTATTTATAGAAAGGATGTGCCATGATAGCATGTTGCATTGAGCTTTAATTGAAACACCAAATAATTGCCCTCAAACTGTCCCAATGGAGGTAACAGTGAGATACCCAATCACAGCACGTACAAGGAAAGTGTCCCAAATATATGGTACAGTGAAACTGTCAAGTATTCAATTGCCATTCTCACCTGCTGATTTAAGGCTGAAAAACTTTTAAGTATGGCTGATCATTCAACAAGGAAAACTGTTATCCATCATGGTTTTGATACTGTACTGTACCCATTTTGAGGTTACTTCTGCCAGTCAGCGTTGCCTCTTCTTAGAAGTCTGGTGACATAAAGATGACATAATTGGTTATTTGATATAAAAAGCATCAAAACCTCTGAAAGTAGTCACAATTTCAATTAAAACCCATTAGATATTGAAAATTTAACACAGAAATTTCTACATTTCACTTACAGTAAACTATGAATAAACATGACCAAGGTTGATGCATATCATTAACATTTCCTTTTTTTTAATAGAGGATGCCATGCAAATGTTAAACCTTCTGTAGGAGCAGCAAAGGAAAACTACGCAAGGGTAGTTAGAGATACTGTAGCTTGTAAATATTGCGTTTAAAGACTTGGAGAACTATGTAGTAAGTAGGAAAGCATGCAGATGGAGGACCATTCCACAAAAATGGGAATATTTTCAAAAGGATCTAAGTCGCTGAAATTATACCTGTTTTTAGAAAGTTTAAACCTTCTATGTATGAAAATTATCGCCCTTTATTTCTTCATTGTCTGTCAAAAAGTAATACAGCAATGACTAGTATGGCTTCCGACGAAGTCATTTTACTGAGTTACAGTAGCACTGGCAGATGCAATTGCCAAATCATTCACATACCTCGACAATAACAAACTATACTTGGTGTATTCCTCAGTCTCTCAAGGTGTTCCTGCTATTGACCATCCTTTTACATGGTAGAGTTCTATGGCATAACAGAGAATAAGCAACTGTAGCTACTGTACCACACTGGTAGGCTACAGTCCACATCTCTATAGAGTGCTATTACTGAATCTGATTTTCATGAAATTAGGCACACAACAGTTTGGCTGATAACAAGGATCCACCAGGCCAGCTTCTATATATGTACAGTAAATGACCTCTGTCATGTCCCCTCTATAGCTAACACCACACTGTTTATGGCAAACCGCTCATTTATGCAATGTACAGTACAGTACTAAGTTGGCTAAGGTAAGAACTGTTTGCCCAGACAATGGAACAATAGTTAAGGTGGGGGCTAATCAATGTCTGGTATAGTGTTATTACTGTTATGAGTATGTTGCTAGATAAAAAGTGGTTTAATTTGGATAATATTTCTCAAAATCATTTTGGAAATATTAGAAATTATGATCTTGCCAGATGAGCTTTGCACCTTTATTTACTCCCAGGAATTCGTTGTAGTAACTTGCTAAAATAGCAATCCCATTACATGAAAGAAAAATGTCCAAGCTCAATTGAAAAAGTTCAGTCACTGACACCCATGCAGAAAAAAGTAAATCTTGACAGCCACAGTGGCTATTGTGTTCAGCTTCATTGAAGAATGCTGTTACACTGCTTCCATTGTGCTAGTGTGAAGGCATTTTCAGAGCAGCTTCATGACTGAATGCACACACAAAACACTTTACTGAACGTGACTCACTCCAAGGTACATGCCCTATGCTTAGTATGGCAGGGACTAAATTTTCAAAGTAGCTACAGTATAAAGAGCTTTTCCCAGCACACAGACACCTATTCCACCAGGTCGTTCTGTACAGTATATCACAGCAAGAAGGGCTAGGCTAGCCCTAGCCTATAGGGTACACTTAGGGATGCCACTGAAATTCTCTTATGCGTTGAGATGCATTTCGGACCCATACCAGCGCAAACACAATGGATCCCGTCGGCGAGGCGTTGGCGTCGCAAATGCATCCAGCTTAAGTGTACAGTTGGCCTATGCAGAGAAACGAACACCATTGTGTACGTAATCACAGCGTAGCGATGCATCGCTATTAGGGGATTAAGGAGGTGCTCAATGCTTATGATATCGATTTTTTCCTACAAAGAAATGCTTTGCGAAAGTTTTGAGAGATGATACAATTCCATCGTACAGTAGGGATGTTATGGTGATGAATTTGTTTATCCATTTGCGTGGGTTATTTGGTCGCGAAATCAAAACGATCGTAGCAATTGAAGGCACCGAAAATGAGCACAGGACAAATATACCATAATTTAGGCCTTTGCCTACGACTTCGTTACGTTAACCGTATCTTACAGACACGCCAAGAAGCGCCGAATTCAGTTTGGCCTCAAACACGTTTCTACTGTATTTTTTGACATTAGCAATATTTACTTAATCACACCGAAGCTATATCCATCTCATACCAAGTATACTTTGAAGGAAATTGAAAAGAGACACTCCTCGATCCGATTGTAGGAACTTGCACCACCATAGACTATAGGCTACTATATTAAATACCCAGATGCAAGTTACTACTGACTGAGAAAGTGCGAAGACTGTATGTGCGGTCTTTGATAGTTTCTACTTCTCATCTTCGAATATCTTTCACCTTAACCTAATGTTTCGCCCGTTTTTAAGCATTTTGTCAAAGGTGGGGTAGGCCTATACCGCATTTTCCCCCTAAATGATAACGGCCGAGTAAGCTCGCTACTGAACACGCAGGCCTGTAACTGCCCAGAGATAAATATCACAAAAGCTGCCTGGTGGTACGTCGCATGTTTGACGCCACACTCGCTGCTGTCTTTTTTTTTTTTTGGTAAAAACACAAGCCTTGAAAATGTGCAATAAAAGTATCCTAAAGTTTCTATGTATGTTGCAATGAGCTTTTGGGTTATAAGAACGACCAAATTTCCTTCGAAGTATTCTCCAAGAAAACGCGCACGTTCCCCGAACAGCTTGCCCCTAGGACAAACGATGCGGCCGTCAAAATTTCGAAAGTACCAACGATCATGAGATTAACCTTGTGTAGAGCTATATTTTTCGACTTGAACTGACAATTCTGGTGGGAGAGGGTGAGGTCGATCCTACCCACAGACTTAAGCCTACGCCTCTGCCAGATAGTCATTTAGACTGGGGATGCACAGTATGATGTCAGTGACACTGAAAAAAACTTTTGAGCTATTCAATGTGGGAGGCAGACTTCCCTTTGGTAGAGAGACGGAAGAAGCCCGGGGGAGGGGGACTGAGCCCCTTTTAACAACAAGAGCCCAATGGGCACTGTGGTTCCTTGCTGAATGTAATGAAACCAGGGAGTTGCTATGTCAAATAGCAACTCCCTGATGAAACTGAGCCAACTACTGAATGAACCAGTATTTCTGTTGATTCACAAAATCTGCTCTGTAGACAATGCACATCTTGTGTTAACACATTCAAGCATAAATAAATTGTTCTGAAGAAATACAGCCTACAGGCACTTCAGGGGATATCAAAACAGACAGGACACAGTTACAATTTGTTTTATTCAATTAAGCAATCACAATTCATGCACGCTCAGTGGTATCTGATCCAAATGATCAGTAACTTGGTTCTCTTTATAAAACTAACAACCCATAGTAGCATTTAATTAACCAATTCCAATTTCCAATTCCTGCAAGCTCACATGTCCTAATCTAAGGACAAATGTTGTCTGTCTAGTGAACTTTCACAACAGTCCTCTGCTTTGTGGGTAGAGAATCTTCTGCAATATTAAAAAGCAGTATTTGATGCACGTTTTCATAATGGCAGAATTATGGATTAAAATCGTAATACTATAATTTCAATTAAAATTGAGATACTTGGTATCTCTGAAAGATGTCCATCTCTGAAAGATGTCCCACATCTTTCAGTCATTGGGTGAATGTGATCTTAATGTGCGGGAATGATACAGTTTTGTGCTTATATTTTTGACTTGAGGAATTCTTGGGAATTTGCTTTTTGGCATCTGGTGATTTCAACTCTGACATCCAACAAAACTCATATGGGTTTTCTGCTAGATTTAATGCAACACCTCAAAGCAAAGATCTATTCAAGCTTCCTACACTGAGATATAGAGTTGAAAACGTTTGCAAAGTTTGACCTCCAGTGACCCCAGATGACCTTTGGTCTCCACCAAAATATTTTTCCCCACCATAAGGCATCCACTAAGTATGAAATTTATCCAAGCTTCCTACCTTGAGATATTGTGCTAACAACAAGGTTATCAGTTTTTGACCCTCAGTGACCCCAGATGACCTTTGACCTCCACCCAAAACTGTATGGCACAGCTTCTCACTATGGTGTATCTATGTACTAAGTATGAAATCTATCCAAGATTTTTTCCTTGAGATATTGCATTAACAAGGTTTTCAGTATTTGACTCTCAGTGACCCCAAATGACCTTTGACCTCCACCAAAAATTAAAGGATTCATCTTCTCACCATAAGTCATCCACATACCAAGTATGAAATCTATCCAAGCTTCCTACCTTGAGATATTGTTTTAACAACAAGTTTTCAGTATTTGACTGCTGGTGACCCCAGATGACCTTTGACCTCCACCAAAAGCTACAGCATTCATCTTCTCACCATAATGCATCTACATACCAAGTATGAAATTTATCCAAGCTTCCTACCTTGAGATATCGTGCAAACAAGGTTTTCGGTCTTTGACCCCTGGTGACCCCACAAGACCTTTGACCTCCACCAAAAACAATAGGGCACACCTTCTTACTATGACAGATCCATATACCAAGTTTCGGTTTAATCCAACTTTCCCTTGTTGAGTTACAGCGTACCGAAGCAAGTGTCACACACACACACACACACACGCACACACACACATACACACACACACACGCCAAGCTGACTACATAGGTTCCTTTTGCTAACGCAAGGAACCAAAAATAGGAGGGGACGAAAAATTGTGCTTTGGCCCAGATATTGTTCGAGGGCTGAAAAAATCTCCCTTTTGTTCCCGCTCTACAAATAATTTTACAAAGGAAAATATTTTACGAATGAAACAAATTAGTCTTCAAACAAGTGCAATACGAACGTTGCACCAACTTCCAACTTGCATGTAGGGCCCCTCAAGTACTGAAAAAATTCTCCAAGGGGAGGCACATCTAGGCCCGTAGCCAGGCAAGGTAGGCCTACCGAAGGAGGAAGAAATAGTTTCCAGGGGGACATTTCATTTACGAGGGATACATTCAAACTGCATTGAGACAATAGTTGTTTTGAATTTTTGCAGGGGCGAATTTTCTAGGGGCTCGAGCCCTGGTTGTCCTTAAGCCCGTAGCTGAGAGTGATCACTCTCAGCTACCGGCTTGAGGACAACCATTCCCTTGGACCCATCCCCCAGGACGGTGTTCCAAAGCAAATGTTCAGTTCAGACCCCTCCCCACTGAGCTGAGATCATATCTTCCTACGCTATGCTTCCCTAAAGTATATGTTTTAATATTGCTCATTGCAACTTAAGCAGTTTTGGTTGAGTATTTGTTGCGTATGACCGGGGAATTTTAGTTCAAATGTTAAAGCCCCTCCCCATCCCCTTACCCACAGCATGGATCCACCAACATGTGTAAAAATATGTTATGGCAATTATTTAAAAATATTTTGAGGGATGTTTGGAAGGTGGTGCTAGGCCATTTTTCAGCCGAAACACTCTAAACTTTAGGTGGGGCCACGGACGAGTCACCGGCCCAAGGGAGAAAAGTCATTTGACAGCCTCAGGGCCAAAACGATAGGCCTAACCGTAAATTTGCAGTACACATTCCCGAAATTATTTGTCTATTTCCCAGTCCATGTGCCATCATATTTCCAAGATCATGGAAAATATCCCTGCAACCATAAATGTCTGCAACCAGGGAGCTACCACTAGAGGCAGCTCTCTGCTGCAACTCTGTAAGTGACATTGCGATGATTCCCCGTTTCCTTCCGGGTATAGGTCAACATCGAATGTGCTTCAAGTGAACATAGCCTAACAGAGCATTCGAACTACGTCATTATGAAGCATGCTGCCTGGACAAAAATATCGGAGACCAGAATTTGCAGCGAAAATGTGAATTCTGTGCAAAGTAAACCCATTACCATGTAGCAAATATTTAATTCTAACATTCCATGCGAACAGATTTTTAAAAGATGCCCAATGTGCTACTTTTTCGAGCAATTTACTTTTTCTCAAAATGGCGACCACGATCTGATCGTTGTTCATGAAGCAATAGTCAGGGTAACCCTGTCGCGAGGTAACGTACATGTTTTACATGTAGTCTTTCACGTATAACAGGGACCAAAACGTGAAGAAAGCCAATTCCCGACCAAAAACAAAGTGGAGGGCCAACCACTTACTCATCTTGCTTGGTAAAACATAGATGCAGCATTTTCCCATCCCGATATGATACTGAAGGCCTTACGTAACAGTGCCCTTACTGGACAGGGCTGTTCATGACCTGAGATGTTCTACGAGTTGCAGGAAGGGCAGGGACGTACCTAAGGATCTGTGGGTTGGGGGTGGGGGGGTGCTGGACATTTTCCCGAAAAAAAGTTTCATTCCCGACAAAATGAAAAATGCCTGTGCCAAGAAAGGTTTACTCAAACGCAGTGGCGTAGCCAGAATTCAAAATATCTCAAGAAGTGTTACCTGGCGATACGTCGCATGTTTGTGATTCGCTTAGTTATTTTGTCATCTTTTTTTTTCTCTCTTTGTTTTTTTTTCTTTTCTTTTTTCTCGTTTAAACACAAGAAAAGGTGCAATGAAATTATCCTATTTTTTCTAAGTATGTTGCTATGAGCTTTTGGGTAATGAAAACGACCAAGTTTCACGCGAGAAGTCTCCAAAAAAATGTGCATGTTCCTCGAACAGGGGAAACAATGCGGCTATGAAAATTTCCTAAGTGGCAAACGAACATGACAGTAACCTTGCCGATAAAGGTAATTTTTCTAACTGAATTGACTATTCGGCTGGGGAGGGGGCAGGGAAGGTGAGGAGCCATCCACTGAATAGCCTACGCCTGTGCTAGATAGTAATTTTAGACTGGGATGCACAGCACGATGTGAAACTGAAAGAAACTTTCAGCTCTCTAAAGTGGGAGTTAGACTTCCTTCTGTAGAGAGACGTTAGAAGTCGGGGAGGGATGGGGGAGGGAATCGAGCTTTTTTGTCAAAATGTGAGGGGACGAAACCTTGCTTGCTCCAGTATTGTTCCTAGACCGATGAAAACTCCCTCTAATTCCCTCTGTAAAAATAATTTTACAAAGGAAAATGAAAGGGAAGTATCCTTCAAATTAGCACAATACGAAAGTTGCACCAAATTGCACCCTCAAAGGGATTCAAGTACCGAAAAATTCTCCAAGGGGAGGGGGACATTCAGGCCCATTGCCCGACAACGTAGGCCTACTGAAAGAGGAAGAAATAGTTTCCAGGCCGGAGACATTTTATTGGGAGGGAGATATTTAAACTGCGTTGAGACAATGCATGTTGCAGGGCAAACTTTTTCTAGGGGCTCACCCTCGGATACAGGCTTGGGGACAAGTATTCCCTTTGACCCATCCCGCCAGGATGGTGTCCAAAACAATGTTTAGTTCAGACCCCTCCCCAGCTGAGATCACTGTCTCCCCGGTACGCCTATGTTCCCCTAAAAGTATGTTTTAATATTGTTTATTGCAACTTGAGCTGTTTTGATTGATATATAATATTGCGTATGACAACGGAAGTTTGTTTGAAAGGTTAAAGGGCTCTCTATCCCTCCCCCCTACCCCTCACCCACAGCATCGACCCACCAAAATGTGTGAAAATGTGTTATGACAATTAATCAAAAATTTTAGGGGCCGGGGATTTTAGTAAGATTGTGGTTGGCTGTCAGTTTCAGCATTTTCAGCCGAAACACTCTCTAAACTTTAGTTGGGGCCACGGGGAAGTGACAGGACCAGAGGAGAAAGGTCATTCGACAGGGCCAAAACGATAACCCTAAATTTATGCAGTACACGTTCCTGAAATTTTTTGTCTATTTCCCAGTCGATGTGCCGATATGCCATATTCCCAAGATCTTGGTAAAAATCCCTGCCGCTGTACTGTAAGATTGCGATGTCTACACCGTTTCCTTCCGGGTATAGGTCAACATCGAATGTACATCAAGTGAACATAGCCTAACAGGGCGCTCTAACTACGTCATTACGAAGCATGCTGCCTGGACAAAAATATTGGAGACCTGAATTTTCAGCGAAAATATGAATTCTTTGCAAAGTACAGCCATTCCCATGTAGCAAATATTTAAAAGTAACATTCCAAGTAAACAGATTTTGAAAAGATGCCCAATGTGCTACTTTTTCGAGCAATTTACTTTTATCAAAATGGCGACCACGATATCCGATCGTTTGTTCTGTTGCAAGAGACTTGTTAGCCTGCGTGGTGGGTTTCCACTACGTTAGATTGCTCAATTAGTTTACAACGAATAACAGGATTAAGAAAGTCGCGAAGGTGCCGCGGATTGAGATGGGAAAAGCTCACAAAGAGTCTATGGTGAATAAACTGTGGGCTTAGTGAAATGAGTTTGTGTGCATGGTAAAAGGTAACGTTGCCCTGCTAGAAGCAGTTATCTTCAGGCGCGGATCCAGACATTTCGAAAGGGGGGGGGGGGGCTGAACGCCCCTTTGAATATTCTCCTAGATTAACAATACACTAATTTTCGCGTATTTGTTATTGTTGATGTGGCGAAAGGTGGGGGGGGTGAGCCACCGGGAAAGTCCCCCCCCCCCTTGTATCCACCTCTGATTTTTCCACAGATGTTGGATCATTTGCCACTATTGAAGTAAATAACAAAGTGGACGGCGGTAAATTTGTGAGATATCTTTTCTTAAAACATTTAGCCTACACCCACAGGCCTATGCCATAGGCCCCTATTGTTTTTATGAATCGCATAGGCTATACGGTCATGAAGCTCCGAGACAAACTTAAGCATTTTCAGCTTTTTGAAATGGGTCAAGGTGTACTTATTTCATTGTTACAGGTGATCATGCCCAGAAAAGGCAGCCCTGTGTATAACTGTAGTGGCGCAACTAGGATAATTTTAAGTCGACCAGGGGGACGAACTTTCTGTTTGAGAGGGGGGGGGGACAAAATTTCTTAGAGCATCTCTCACATATTGAAGACTGCTGTGAGAAGCATGGCACAAAAGCGATAGTGGGGGAGGACCGTGACACAGGGTGTAGAGCCACTCCTGACCCAATTACACTAACTCCCACCCCACCTCCAACCCCGTCTTTTACTGAAAGGATTTTCCCACCAAATAAAACATTTCAACAGCAGTGCATGCTGGGCATTACTCCATATTGCGCCCATGTTGGCTGGTTTAACCAACCAGAAATTTCGTCCAGTCCCATGTGGTCCGCGTGGCTCCTGGCCTTTGAAATAAGCCTCCCCCTCCCTACTATAAGGACTTGAAATTAGAAGCCACAAAAAGCCCCCACGAGGTAAAAAAATTTATTCACCAACTTCCTTGCTATAATAACAACAATAGAAATCTTGCAAAGCGTACCCAGTTTCCAATGCAAACAATTCAGATTATGAAACCAACTTATAAACACAACCGAAGATCTGATTCGACTGACGGGCATGCCGTTTGAAGTTTTTACCGAACGGTAAAATAATTCGCCTGATGAAGAAGTGCACGAAATTTTTAGGTGTATTGTTTAGGTGTATCGTGGGCTTGAAAGAAAGTTACTACCTAGACGGCTTCGTAAAACACAGAAAAGAGCTAGCATGATCCCATCCCTTATATATAATATAATAAGCCCTATGTGACAGTGGTACGTAAATTCAAGACTGCCGACATACAGCTTGTTATCAACTGTGGCTCAGGGCCAATGCATTGCGTAGGTGCTGGCTGTATTTTCCGTCTGAATTTCGATTGGGTCAATTAAGCTGACGCATTTTTTTCGGTGTAAACATAAAAGTTGCATGGTGCATGTTTTTCATAAAAGTATATACATGATAGGCTGCAGCTTAGGCCGAGTGAAGGCCGTTTGTAGCGAAGTGTACGTAAATTAATGGCCATGGAATATTCACAAAGCTAAAATGTTAAGACCACAAACTATTTAATTGCGTTCTGCCGATAAAAATTAGTATACGATTAAAAAACAAGTAAATGTGACAAATGATCTGAAACACATGCAAAATGCTAAGCCGTAGTATACTTTCACCAGGGAACTGGCATAGCAACAAAAAAAAAAAAAAAAAAACAGCTCAAAGTTTGTATAAACTAAAGAAAGATGGTATTTTCCGATCGTGAATAACTTGACAGAATGTTGAATTCTGTCAGTGATGAATAAGTCCTAACACCGTCACTGCAACGCATCGGCATTTGCTTTGTGTTTCGGGTGGATTACCCTGCAAAATGCGGCAACAAAGAGCGGCACAGAGCAGCGCGTTGGTATTACGGAATGGCTATTGTTCGTCGTGAGGGAACTCTCGGAGCGCTACACAATGGGCGTTTCGCTGCCCACGGATTAAAATGCGCTGCAACGGGATGCAGAGAAATGCATAAGAGAATTTCAGTGGCATCCCTTACAGGTCTAAGGTTAGTTCTCATATACACTTTGTTCCCTGAACTAGGCCAAGGCTATGAAGTATCCAATTTTTGACCGCATGTTACTGTGAGAGCAACATGGCCACATGTTACTGTGAGAGTAACATGTGTCAGCACGCATTGCTCCAGTGATTGCTGCTAATGTACAGTACACATATAAACCTACCCATAGCATTTGACTATGTCACAACTGAACCACACTGCATTCTATTTAGCATACAATGGTGTAAACATTCCAGCAACAAGATTTAGCAGATCTTTGGACTGTTGAAAAACCATTTGGATAGCTTGAAACATCCTTCCATTTGGACAGGTTAGGGCCACTTAATGCAAGTATTCTTAAAATGATGATTTCTTGAACATACACAGCATGAATCAAGATTGAGGAGTATTTGTGACTTTGCAAAAATCCAGACCAATCAAAGTTTGGGGGTATTCTAAAACCTGTGACGATGTCACGGCCGTGACGCATGGAATTTTGTCCCAGAAATGATAACTTACCGTCACGTCACATGAAATCCAGTAATATTAAGGCTACTAATCACAACTTTAATTGTACCACCCTATCGTTAGGCTGAGAAGTGCCATTGTAACGTGATAGGCCTAGTAGTAGTATAGTGCACTAACTAGGCACAAATGATGAAAGAATAAAGCTGTTAAAAAGTATTCCAAGCTGTTTAATGCAACAGCTTGGAATCAATTGCTTTTAAAATTACCAAGGCCAATACTGCAATGTTCTTCAATTTCCTGTTCCATCATTGACTTTCCATCACTGACTTACTGTCACGGCACTCTGCTTGGATATCAAGGTTCAAAAGTTGCTTGACGTCACAGCCGTGCGTAAGAACCGGGTGGGTACACTGAAGTTACAGACATACTATACACTTGACAACATATGGCAACGTGACAACAGAGGGCAAACTGTGCCTTATAAATATACACACGTATGTACTACATATGACCTCGCCATACTTTACGTGATGGTGCACTCTATCTATCGGACATCTCTAGAATTGCAACATGGAACATCAGCTCACTGTCAATGAAGCATATACTATTTTAAATAGGGTAAAAGACCATAATATAGAAAAAAAGGGAAATGGTTCAGGGGTCGAATTTCAGGCTGTTCCGCTGTTCCGAGAACAGTGCTTTTAGTACCGGAACAGTAACTTTTCAAAAGCCTCTGTTCCGAGGAACAGTGTTTTTCCACAAGAAGCACATTGAATATGCATATCCTAATCCCTGATAAAGTACATGTAATCATGCTGTGAATATCAAACATTTCAGTAAATTTTGGCTTTAATATAAAGTGCAATCTGATTCCAACTGGGATCAGTTGAAGTCGCTTAGACTTGCATGTACATGTATTTCCCTGTGCTGAATGGTAAACCTCTACTATGTAAACACACATACTGTCAGTTTTACTACCAAATGCAGAAACACTTTTTAGTATGTCATTATTGCCCTGCAAGGGAAAGTCATCTTACGTCACTGCTTGTCAATACATGGCATGTAACATACCAAATGACTGGTAACTGTTTATTGATATTCCCTCCATGCGGAAAGCTAATACTTGTGTTTAGGGGGTTTTGTATTATTCCCTCCAAGGTAGCAACTAAGCAACGAAACTTTTAAAATGACTAAATACAAGTCTGACTGCTGACATCTCACGACCGGAGTCAATGGGCCTCAAGTGTGTGTTTCTTCTTGTTTACAATGCAAGATTGTTCCATTGACTTACTGTGTGAAATGATCATTCAGGCAGTGTTGCGGCGAAGGACAAGACTAGAGCAATTTCAAGTAAATTTGTGATGAGAAAATAAATATCAGTATGTGCACACATATGTTGGAGAATCCACTCATTTCATAAAAGAACTTGCTCTTTTACCATATATGAAAACGTTGGAACAGTGAAATTTAATCCGGAACAGTAGTTTTGGAAAAAGGACTTCCGTGGAACAGCAGCATTAAAATTAAATTTCGTCCCCTGTGGTTCCATTCAGACCAGGAGAAGGCCAAATATATTTGAGCCCAACAATGTAACGAGACTGAATGACTGGAGAGCAGACGGGTATCGTTGGGTCAACCAGGGATCCATCAAGCCACCACGGTCCAACCTAAAGATAGTTAAAAAGTACTTCTATGTTAAGAAGCTAGAGGGTGGTGTGAGCAAAGAATTTGTTCGCCATGTGTTCCACCTTGACGAAGGAAGTAAGTTTCTCATACATTTGGAGAAGATGCAAGTCAATTGAAGTATATTCACAGCCAGATGAGAATGCATTTACTACGCTTTCAGGAGAAAAAAATAGATATGTTCCTTCTTCTTTCGGAATATGGTGACACATCCAAAGGGACATTACTTCACCACGCATGCATCGACAGGTACCTAAGCCCTAATGCTATTTGCAATAAACTGGACGAGGTCCCTGTGATGCATGGAATTTTCGACTAAAGAGGCAGGGAGACCGTTCCAATCCTTGACTGTTTTAGGCAAAAAAGCTACAGTATATCTGTAGCAGTTAGTCCTAGTATAAAGATGGCAAAAGTGTAGGTTATGCATACCACGAGTTTTGCGAGTGGGATGTCGAAACACCCTTAGTAGAAAGAATTAGTCTATTTTGCCTATGACGTTCCGATAACGAAGGGAGATCGAGGTCTTTCAATACAGAAGTCATAGACCCAGGCTCTCGTGAAAAGGTCGAACTGATAAAACGAGTCGATCTCCTTTGAATACTCTCCAGCTTATCCTGTAGGTAAATCTGGTGTGGATCCCACACATTGCTGGCATATTCCAAAGCAGGCTGGAGAAGGCCCTTATAAGCAGTTAGCTTCACATCGCTAGGGCAAAAAGACAGATTTCTTTGAAGTACCCCTAAGATTCTGTTACCTTTATTACAAATAAATTGGGCATGTTTATCCCAACTAAGGTCACTAGTTATAAAAACCCCTAAGTACTTAATTGAGTCAACCTTTAAGTAACTTTTCACCGTTTCCGACTTTATCAAAACAGACAGGCTTCTTTTTTCTGGCAAAAGTGATGATATTGCACTTTGAAGGCTGGAATCACATACCCCATGTCTTAGCCACAGGCGCCCCTTACGTTGTATAGTATACCATATATACCATGTATGTATAGACGGAAAGGTATGTCACAAATCTCCTAGCTCGAACAAACAACTTATGTTTCTGGCATAATTACTGCACTTTTCTTGCCAAATTTGTCTGTGTCAAGACTTTTGGTCATAAGGTACCTCAAGGCAGTTCTTTTTCCCGAATAATTTCACATGGCATTGTCTGAAGGACAAAATTTCGATGTAGTAACAGTTTGAGGATGGCAGCTGCTGATAGGAGGGCATTCAGCACTTCCACACTGTAATCAAATACTCCCAAAATATTCTCTAAAGTTCTCTTAACTTTCAAGATTACTTACTAAATTTGTCAATTATGTTTTGCTTTTAGTATTACAAATCTTACAGATACATACTTGCATTAATATGCAAGATGTTTTAACATAGAAATTCATAAAATTTGAAAACATTTTTAAAGTGGAAGCGCTTGCATTTTCTATGTGCATTTGTGGCAGTTGAAGACTGTGAAACAGCTACAGTTCACCTGAAACAAATGCTTGTAGAAAATGCTAGCCCTTCCACTTTTCAAAAGGTTTTCAAATTTTATGAAATTCAATGTTCAAAAATCGTTCATATTGATGCTAATATATATCTGCAAGATTTGTAATAATAAAAAGTGAACCATAATTAACAAATTATTAATCATTAATAACTCGATAGCAAACACAACCATCAGCAAAAAGCCTGACATTAGAACTGGCACTACTAGTGGCGTAATTTTTTTTATCGTCTTTCCTTTGGCATAAAGTTTCGGGGGCGAAAATACGAACATTCCAATACTTAGGCCTATATGGACTGTAGGCCTACAATTACAAATTGAGTCTTTAAATCAGCTAGCCTACAGGCCTATTTTCAAATGTATTTTCACACAGTCCAATGCTATAAGAATCATACATGGGATCATGGCCATCCCCTGTCATCCCCTGCTCTTCCGGGCAAATCACGGAAATAACTCTGAGGTTCAACTTTCATTGCTTTACAATGTAAACCAGCCTTAGCAATGTCACTAAATGGCATGCAATAGCAACGTTTCTCGTTAGGCTATAGCATAGGCCTACGTTAGTAATAGTAGGCTACTTACTGTAGGCCTAGGCTAGTTTGTGAATACGTGGAATTTGGTCCCAAAATCTAACGTTAGGTTAGGCTGGAGAGATTTCAGGGAAAAGGCCAAAAAGCAGTTTTCACCTACCATCAGTCTCTGGAATGAGCATAATTTATTTCACTCACACTATGCCGGGCCCTGTATGGTCTATGCATGTCGTCGTCGATGCCTCACTAGTCAAAGCAGGGAGGTGACCTCCCTGGTCAAAGCTGTTTTACTTTCGAAAGAAACGATCATGTCTGCGTATGCTGCACTAGCTCTATGACATGGCTGACGACACTGTACACATTATCTGGTCCATATGGAAACATCGAATAAGTGCATTATATGCCGCAGACGAAATACAGTACACTACACACTTACGCGTAAGGGAATGTCCATTTACCTTTTTTTAACCGGGAAACCCCAGATGACGTACGAAGAAGAAGAAGAAGAAGAAGAAGAAGAAGAAGAAGAAGAAGAAGAAGAAGAAGAAGAAGAAGAAGAAGAAGAAGAAGAAGAATTTAAGACTGATGACAGTTAATTGTAGAAGCATTATAGATAAAACTGCTGAATTTGCCACTGTTGTTCAGTACATTAAACCAGACATCATTGTCGGAACCGAATCATGGCTGAAAGGTGTAGAGCCTGGCTCCCCACCATCCCAAAATTGTATAAACTCCTGCGAAATTTTTCCTCCTAGTTTTAAGGTTTTTAGGAATGACCGTACTTCAGTGGGTGGGGGCGTCTTTGTTGCCACTGAGTCTAAAATTCCTTCTTGTGAGCAGCCTGATCTCACCTCAGACTGTGAGATTGAATGGGCAAAGATCAAGTCACAAAATCAAAAAGACTTGTACATAGGTGCATTTTATATGCCACATCGCTCATTGCGTGACATACAGAGCCTAGACCACTCACTGACTAAATTGTCCAATGGTCACTTTAAACATATTATATTGTCGGGTGACTTTAATTGCCCCGACATTGATTGGGAAAATAGTTGTATTAAAGCAAATGCACAAGATAGAGAAGTTCAGCAAGCTCTGCTGAACCTAGCTTGCGATCATCATCTTGAACAAGTTCATGACCTGCCCACTAGGGGTACAAGTAGGCTGGACCTTGTTTTTACCAATGTCCCATCACTTATTAAGTCATCTACTAATGTCCCTGGTATTTCGGATCATGATATCCTAGTTACAGATTCTACCATTAGGCCTACATACATGAAGCAAAAACGTAGAAAAGTTTATGCCTATTCTAAAGCAAACTGGGCAGATATAAGGCTTGATGCAATTTCCATCAGTGCTAATATCACCAGACTGTATAATGAGAATGCTGATGTTACGAAGTTATGGGACACATTTAAAACTGCTATTTGGCAATCCGTGGAAAAACATGTCCCTTCCAAGACTAGCAAGCCAAAGTACCACCTTCCATGGCTGGATCGGAATATCAAAAGATTGTTAAGGCAAAAACAAAGGCTCTACAACAAAGCTAAAAAAACAAATGACTGGTCATTGTACAGAGCCCACCAGAAATGTTGTAAGGCTAGTATCAAAAGGGCCGAGCAGAATCATATTAACAATATTATTATTGATGGCATAAAAAATAAAAACAATAAGCCTTTTTGGACCTATATCAAATCTAAGAAAAATGACAGCATGGGAACATCACCTCTTAAACAGAATGGAGATCTAATCTGTGATGCTACCAGAAAGGCTGACATTCTACTAAACCAATTTAAATCGGTCTTTACCCCAAAGACAGACTTAGGTGATTCTCTGCCCGGTTGCATGAAACAAACATCCCGTCTACCCCCACTTGTTATTACGAGTGATGGAGTTGCCAACTTGCTCAATGGAATTAACATCTCAAAAGCAAGTGGCCCTGACAATCTACCAAATATCTACCTAAAGACGTGTGCTCAACAACTGGCACCAGCTCTTGCATTAATTTTTACCAAATCTGTAACCTCGGGGCAACTCCCAGAGGACTGGAGAAATGCAAATGTAGTCCCCATCTTCAAAAAAGGTAATGTCCACCTGGCTGAAAATTATCGTCCAGTTTCTCTCACTTCAGTTACCTCTAAACTGCTAGAGCACATTATTTGCAAACATTTACTGGATCACTTAGATCGGAATAATATTCTTACCCACCTAAATCATGGCTTTCGGAAAGGTTTCTCTTGCGAGACTCAATTAATGGTCACCATGGATGACCTATTCAAACAGTATGACAAAAATGTACAATCTGATATTATCATACTGGATTTCTCTAAAGCCTTCGACACTGTACCACATAATAAATTGTTATATAAGCTCCAAACCTATGGTATTGATAGAAATGTGTTGAAATGGATAACATCATTCCTTACCAAACGTAAAATGCGTGTTGTCGTCGATGGTGAAAACTCGGAGTATGCTTCTGTTGAGTCAGGAGTCCCACAAGGGACAGTTCTTGGGCCACTTCTATTCTTGTGCTACATAAATGACTTACCTGACTGCGTCTCCTCTCAAGTGAGACTATTTGCTGATGATTGCCTCCTTTATAGACCCATAAAAGACCAAAGCGATCACATTGCCCTGCAGAAAGACCTGCAAAATCTAACTTTGTGGGCAAATACATGGGGTATGAGCTTTAATCCAAAGAAATGCTACCTATTGAGGAGTCGATCTAAATCTTCTATTTCTATACCATTAAAGATAGCATACTTCAACAAGTTAAGAACAGCCCCTATCTGGGTGTCACCATTTCGGACGACTTGAAATGGTCAATGCATGTAAATAAAATTACCGCTAAAGCAGGTGCTATGCTAGGTCTCCTAAAAAGAAATCTTAAACACTGCCCAATGGAGTGCAAAAAACTGGGATATATATCCCTAGTTCGTAGCAACTTAGAGTATGCTGCCTCCATTTGGGACCCTTACCAGCAAGGGGATATAGACCGTCTGGAAAAAGTTCAACGCAGAGCTGCCAGATTCATTAGTGGTAATTACACATCCAGAGAGGAAGGCTTTATGACTGACCTTCTCAAGCAATTGGAACTTCCCCTACTAAAGAATCGTAGGAAAGTCGACAGGTTATGTTATATGTATAGAATTTTGAATAATCAGCTACCAGCTGTCCCACGTGACCACTACCTTACAGACCTGCCAGCAAAAAGAAGGGTCAAACCTAGGCAATACAAAGATTCTACCTTTTTTAACATAATTGAAAATCAGGCTAGTAATAACAATAAAGCCCTTAAATACATTAATTGTAGAACCCCGCAATATAGGTCTTCTTTCTTCCCATCGACTATACTTGACTGGAATAAGCTGACCGATGAGGAAGTTAATGCACAGACCCTGAACATTTTCAGGTGTCGTCTGACTTTTTGCTAAAGCTCCCTCTCTCTCATTCCGTTGCGTTTATGCCCTGTGGGTTCCTGCGACGTACTGATGATGATGATGATGATGAGGAGAAGAAGAAGAAGAAGAAGAAGAAGAAGAAGAAGAAGAAGAAGAAGAAGAAGAAGAAGAAGAAGAAGAAGAAGAAGAAGAAGAAGAAGAAGAAGAAGAAGAAGAAGAAGAAGAAGAAGAAGAAGAAGAAGAAGAAGAAGAAGAAGAAGAAGAAGAAGAAGAAGAAGAAGAAGAAGAAGAAGAAGAAGAAGAAGAAGAAGAAGAAGAAGAAGAAGAAGAAGAAGAAGAAGAAGAAGAAGAAGAAGAAGAAGAAGAAGAAGAAGAAGAAGAAGAAGAAGAAGAAGAAGAAGAAGAAGAAGAAGAAGAAGAAGAAGAAGAAGAAGAAGAAGAAGAAGAAGAAGAAGAAGAAGAAGAAGAAGAAGAAGAAGAAGAAGAAGAAGAAGAAGAAGAAGAAGAAGAAGAAGAAGAAGAAGAAGAAGAAGAAGAAGAAGAAGAAGAAGAAGAAGAAGAAGAAGAAGAAGAAGAAGAAGAAGAAGAAGAAGAAGAAGAAGAAGAAGAAGAAGAAGAAGAAGAAGAAGAAGAAGAAGAAGAAGAAGAAGAAGAAGAAGAAGAAGAAGAAGAAGAAGAAGAAGAAGAAGAAGAAGAAGAAGAAGAAGAAGAAGAAGAAGAAGAAGAAGAAGAAGAAGAAGAAGAAGAAGAAGAAGAAGAAGAAGAAGAAGAAGAAGAAGAAGATGATTACAATAGATCCATCACTCGGTCGAAAACACACCTCACCCTACCCCCTACAGAAAATTTAAAATTTCAAAAAAAAAAAATCTGAAATTGATTGGGGGGCACGCCCCCATGCCCCCCGTGCCGACGCCACTGATGAGGAATACCGTGGTTCCTGCCGCACACCTCAGCTGATGCGCCACCTGGCGTGTAGTCAGTGACTCATGCTGGTTTGCCTCCACGTCTTCGTACGAAGTAGCCTATACTTAGTAAGGTAGTACTAGCATAGCGCATTGCAACTATCCTGCTCCGGCGAACGTAGTTCTATTGTCCAGTGAACGCTTACCCGAGGGCCGCAGGGGGAGGAAGAACTATGCAATATTTGGCTGGTGGAGCCAACCAGACTGATGGCGTCATATTGTTTTACTGCCGTGGCAAAAATTACGGCTGCGTTGACGGAAAATAACATTTACCCAAAAATGTGTTTTTTTTTTCAATATTTTTTACCGGAGATGTGATCATACTGGTGCATTCGAGCTACTCGATTAGATGAAAAAAGGCGCCAACATTTAGCATCTAAGCTCTTTTGTGGGAGTAAAAAAAATCCTCCTGATCTGATCAATTAAAACTCCCCCCCCCCCCCACCCCTTGAAATTTTTTCAGCGGACGCCCATGAGGCCAGCTTCTACACCTCGTGCAGCTTATAGGGAGAAAGGGGTGCCGTCTCATGAAGCGGTCCCTTCGACCCTTTTACAACTTAACCTAACACCATGATAGGAACCTAGAAATCACGAAACATTGCTAGGTTGGGTGAAAGTTAAAATTATTTAAACTAAATTTAGTTACATCGTAAGAAAGAAAAGAGCAAAAAAAAAATGTCCAAAAACGTATTCAAAATATGTCATTTTGCAGGTTGGGTGGAGCTTCAGTTAGAATCATCTATGATCCACATAAAGTAGTTGACACGAAAGGAATTCCACAATGCGCGAAAACAGGTGAATGATGCTAATCTACAAATATGTGGACGTGAACATGATGATATAAGCGGCGGAAAAGGGGTGACTTGCTGCACCCAATTGTAGTAAGAAATTTTTGTTAAAGGGCGGACGGTGAATATTTCTGCAATTCAGGGGGACTGAGGTGCCAAATTTTCATTATACAGGCCTTCCAGGATGATTAAAGATACAAGGTTGGCAAGAGGACGTGCTATCGTGCTCAGCAGCGTCGGTACAGAGGCATGGGCGAGTTTACCCCCCTTCCCCCATCGAATTGCAGAAAATTCCGAATGTCTTTCAAAATGAACCCAAATGGCGTTTATTAGCTATAAATTTCTTCAGGGGTTAGGAAGAGATGTATTTCCAACGGAGTAATGGGTTTCTTTTAATCATTTTCTATCACAAATCGCTTGCAAACTATCAAAATATTCCCAAATCCTTCTCACCCTATATATCAAATTTTTCGCCGTCGATCCGTGTGCGTTTAGCCTCACTGCTATGCTAAGGAATATGAATACGGTCGCAAAGGCTTTCATGAATACGTTCACAAACGTATTACATTATTCTTCGTTGGGGATTCTACAATACATCAGAAAATTGACGTGATTACAGAGAGCAAAGCATTGTAAGAATGCGAAGCAATAGATTTCTTTTCGTCTTCCTGTATCTTCGGGAGATACGTTTTATTAATTAAACTTTTTGGTAAATTGCTAGTGTTTCAGTAAAGGGTCGGCATCCAACTTTTTAATGGAAATTATTTCAGAGGCAAAGTTTTGGGCAATATTAAACGGATCACAGAGCACATGATTAGCCCACGGTAACCATTCGTCAGATATGTAGCGTGATGTGAAAGATTGGAAGTATGTATTTGTCGCTAGACACTTTTCATACCATTTTAAAGGCGCGCTTGGGGGCGAAACCATGACTGGTAGATGGTCAATCCCCATTTCACCCTGAGCAGGGGCGCAAATCCCTGGGGGCAAGGGGGCCTTTTCCCCCTCAAGTGAAAAAGTGGGGGACCAAACCCTAATTTGGCCCCCAAAAAATGGGAATAGCAATACTCATTTTTTTTTTCGCCGCTTGGTCACTTTTGACATCCCTTTGATAACAACACATGACAACAATACAATTATAGGTTATAACTGACGTAGTATTTGAATGTCTGTTGACCAAGGCCGTATGGAATATCATCTGAAGCCGAGACCCGGCGCAGACGAATCAATTTTCAGTCGAAAACACTTAAGGCATGTCTTAGTTATACCTTCACTTCGTTTCCTAATCTAGGCCACAGCGATCTATCTCTGCATTTTGTGCCCCGGTTCGTGAAGCACATCAGTAGTATTAATTAACTTTGTGCCCTAACTAACCCTTTTGACAAGTGCAAATGTTCTGAAACCCAGGAGCCTTTACACTAAAAAACTTCCGTTCGAAATGATCTTTCTGCAGCTTCTGAAATACTAAAACCAGGGAGCTTCCGGGGGCCCCTGGACCCCATCCACGAGGGCTTCGCGTTTCGCGCTCGCGGTGAACGCTAATGAATGGCAATAGTGTCATAAGCTATGAGAATATAGACGAGAGAGAGGGGGGGGGGTAGGAATAACCGAAGGGTCGTGGACTAGTAAATATGTTTTAGAATGCTTTTATTTTGTTAAGGTGTAAACATTCACCAATCTACGGATACTGGATGAGAGCGAAAAGCGTGCCTTAAAATGTATTACGAAAATGAGCAACGACAAATATATACTTCCAATTTTTAATGACCATAGGCCTACTACAAATATCACAGTAAAATTACTCATGATAATAGATTGCTCTATGATCCCCTCATAATGCGCGGTCCTTACAGAGTTTGCTAAAGCTGTTTGTCTAGAATACTTCCGTAAAATATTTCCGTAAATTATTTCCGTAATCGTGGTCTAAGACAGGAAGTGCAAACAGTGACGAATCCGTGCCAAGCGCGTCAAGACTTTGCATTAGAAATCATTTCAATGACAAATGTTGCATGCAGGTTCTCCACCGAGACATTTTCATTTTCCTAAAAATGTTTTTGCTAATGGGAAGGCTAGTCTGCCGCTTGCTGATCCGATAAACCTTCAAACTTGTATAAAACGTATCTTCCCCAAAGAAGGGAAAGGCCAAATGTACTTCCCTGCTTCGCCGCCTTGTTGCTGTTCTGTGCTCGTCCGTAATCAAGCCTATGAACACAGCCAATCATATTGACCCTAATTGTAATATCCTCACCGATAAACAATTTGAATATATATATATATATATATATATATATATATATATATATATATATATATATATATATATATATATATATATATATATATATATATAGTAAAAATTCAAGATCGAATGTACTACTATTTACTAAAAATTCAAGATCGAATGTACTACTATTTACTAAAAATTCAAGATCGAATGTACTACTATTTACATTATTCATCCCGCTTGGGACTACCATGGTAACACGGAGAGAAAATTGAATCACCCGAGGTATTTGTAGCCTGTTTGTCACTTCTGTGAATCACAAGCCGAACTGGTGTAGTGGTCACAGACTCTGCCCGGAAAGCGGAGGATGGCGGGTTCAAACCCTCGGTACGGCTCAATTTTTCTCTCTGGTATTTTCTCTGAACCTTTCCTGCTTTGATAAGGGCTACGCTCTATCTAGGATTGGTATAAAAATTCAAGATCGAATGTACTACTATTTACCTTTCGACCTATATATATATATATATATATAAATATATCTATATATATATATATATATATATATTATATATATATATATATATATATATATATATATATATATATATATATATATAAGCAGGCATCCAAATGACAACTCCCTGGTTTAAGACGGTATTGATAATATGCTCTGCAGCAATTAGCCTGAAAGCGAGAGGAGCGCGAGCAAAATTTTGATATTTGAAGAAATATTAAATGTTTAAAATAAACCCATGAATCCGTCTCAAATACACTTTACCCTATCCCCACAGAAATCAATAGGTGAAACGGTTCATTTTAAAATTTGTCGGAAATTGACTGGGGGGCACCCGCCACATACCCCCGTTCCGGCGTCACTGGATTACATACTTTATAAATTATCATCATTTAGACAATTTTTAGCTTTGGCATTGCAATCCCAAGGCTACCGCAATACGCCACACGGCAGACAAAAATATTCGGGGGGGGGGGGAGAAATGGAATGATCCAGGGGTCCGTCACGTGGCCTTTAAAGTGTGTCCAGGGCGATGTTTACATACCATTCACAAATTCGGACCGATCGCCGATTTGATGATACAAGGGCTTCTTGGATTGCAGGATGGATGATGATAGGAGTTGCATAGGGCTTTGGATTAATTCTACTCAAACTGCCTCAATGTCAATGAGACAAGCAGCCAACATAATATCCCCCACCAAAAGTGCTTTAAAGACATTTTCAAAGTGTTTTACAGCAGCAATCTTTTTGAACTATTGCCAGGAGAGGATTGGTGCTCGAAACCAGCCCCGGTATTGTACACCTCTGCTGGTTATCGTAGCTGTGTTTTCGCAAGGCGTGGGTTACCCGTAGCGCACTTTCAGGAAACATCATGGATGATTCTATTTACTATGAAAAATAGATTCTAACACAAACCCATTGGTGCTCCATATCTTAATGTAAGAAATGGGTTACTTTTCATCAGAATCAAACCGTTTTCCCGCGTCCTGTACTACCGGAGGCCAGCCAACCTACCTGCCCACCGAACCAACTAACCAGCTAAGCATTAACCAAATGCCCGTGTAGCCTGTCCACCAATCATCCACGAATCAAATGCTGCCCTGCAGAAAGTATCAAAAGTGTACATAAAGTAAAAAGGTATAACAATAAATGTCATAACTTTGTTTAACAAAGTTATAACAATAACAAAGTTATCATAATAAATGTCGAACCGACTGCATGGTCAAGTGGTTAGAGAATCCAACTTGCAGCCGGAAGGTCTGGGGTTCGACTCCTGGCCGGGTCACAGTGGCGTAGGTAGATATTTTTTGTGGGGGGGGGGGAGGGGGCAAAAGCAAAAAATTTCCGACAGATTATTATCTTTAAGTAATGATGTACTATCTAAGAGTCGCGCCACCATCATCTGTCGTGTAGCGCGGGGAAAAAACTTTGATTAAAATATCTCCGAGATTGCCTTGAATGACACTTCCAGGCCTTGTCAGTAGCCATTTCGATGTGTAATTCTGCTTAAAAACATAAGAAGTGTTGTAAGTAAACCCTTAAGATTATAATTTTAGCTACTAGTTTCCGTTGTAAGAATTTTAAATTAAGGTGGTAAATATTTCCGACAGAGACTAGAAATTTCCGACAGAGGGCATTTGGAGGCTTTGTGGGGGGGGGGGACGACCGCCCTACCCCCTCTAGCTACGCCACTGCGGGTCATACCAAAGACTTAAAAATGGAACTTACTGCCATTGTGCTTGGTGCTCAGCATAAGCAATGGAGTAGGGAAAACAAGCCAGTTAGTCACAACTGGCCTGCCGGACTTCAACCAAGTGATTAGAAACTGTGCCGTAAAACATCATCTAACTAACAATAAATGTCACAAAGGTGGATATCTCATTGGTTAAATTCCCATCTTGGCAAAACATTCGTCAGCCGAGATTTCAAATCTTAAAATTTACACTCTCAAATGAAACTGGTTGATTGCGCAGTGACTTGTGATGTCACTACTTTACCACTCGATTTATAGGCGCAGGAAGCTTCCTTTCGAGTGTAGGGGCTGAACGTTGTTTCGAACTGCCGTCCTGGGGGGAGGGGTCTAAGGAGATGGGATGTCTCCGTATCTGTGCTGTCGTATCGTCATCTCTGTGGTGTTTTCTATATATATATATATATATATGTATATATATATATATATATATATATATATATATATATATATAACAATAAAACACATTCCAAAGATGACATAATAAGAACACAGATACGATAAAAACAGCTTATCCTGTGCTCTTATTATGTCATCTTTGGAATGTGTTTTATTGTTTGTTATATAACATGGAGCATACGTGTATTTTTCTCATATATATATATATATATATATATATATATATATATATATATATATATATATATAAACTTGTAAGTCTACCCTTTAGGTACACTTTAAGTAAATAAATTTCAATATTTTGTATCACAGTAACTGAATGAACTGTGGAGATGAACGATGAACCAATGGCATTAACTTTCCAACCCTTGAAATTTTATAAGGCAGGTACACGTAGCGAGAAACCATGCACGTCAGGTGCTCGCAAAGGGCGCAGAAAAACGTTACATCTTTTAAAACGTTAGGCTTCTTTTTACTCCATTTTACAGGGCAAAAATGATCAATTTTATCTAAATTCTCTCTAAATTTCTCTCGTGTCTTTTTATCTTTCTTGGAGAGAGAAAATGGATCACTTAGAGCCCAACCTTTCATTTTCACGGGGGTGGGGGAGGGGAGTGAGGTGCCACACCTTTCTATGTACTTCCCTAGGTCAAACACCAGCACATTTATCCCACAAACTTTTAAATGGACTTGATGAGAACATCGACCTGAAATTTTCTTCTTATGATTGTAAAAAGAGATCTCCGTACATTATAAGCCAAATAGTTTTCCAGATTATTGCGGCTGAAGGAATTTTAGGAACTACCGGCCCCCCTGAAGAAGGTTGATGAAATTCTCAGTTTAGAAACAAGCAGGTTACGAATACGATTACAATCTCAGTTACATAACCACCCACTGATTCGTATATTATCACAGAAAACGCCCCTTACTCTTGTGGAAAGCAAACATTTCTTACTTTCAGTTTTATTTTTATATTCTCTTTCTGTTACAAGCAAACACACACACACACAGTCACGCTCACGGTACTGCCGTATTATGTCTGTACAGATCAGACGTTGCAAGATTATTTCCGTGATGACCTGGCACTTTACCTGCTTGCATCCACTTACAGAGTCTGAAGGCCTCCGACAAGAAAAATCATGACACTTCTAGGTCGACCTGTTTCGAATCGACCTATACTGCTGTTACTCCTGTCCTTTGTTTGTTCGGGTATGTGCCAAACTGGTGCAGCCTTACATCCCTGTGTTTTTAGCATCAGATATATAATATAATGAATTTAATATTTCATCCTCTATTTCTCTACACCGTCTTGCAGTTACATTGGAAGTATTAGAAACCTGTCCAGCGATTGTGTTCGGAGGGTTGCTTGGAGGAAATACTCACTTCAATTGTAACATCACTGATGTATCGAACGCAGGCTGGCGTAGGAACAAGAAGGAGGTTTTTGCGGGAAACTCGGATTTATCTCAATACGATAATGTCCGTGTCTCGAGACATAACTATTCACTTTTTGTGGATCCAATTTACTGGGCAGATGAAGGAATTTATCAGTGTACAAATTTCAACATAGTCGTGTCGACGTATTGTCTCTATGTTACATGTAAGTAATTGTCAAGTTAACGAAAACAAGGTTCTTTCGTTGCCACTAATAATTTTGTCCTCACATTATATGAAGGTGGCCGATTCCTGTAGAAACACAAAATATTTCTTCAAAATACGTTTGAGAATTGTCATTTCTCTTAGAATGTTACAGGTCCTTGCAGAACCTGAATGAAATCTGCGGAGACTTCTTCTGCCGTTGAAAACTTCAATATTCTTAAACGATTATCCTGAATATTATTTTTCCCAAAGCCAAGGACTGTTTAAAGAGAAACCCATTTAGAAGTTCTTAAATTTTATACAAAAAATAAGCACAAAATCATGACTACGAGTGTGATGTATCCGTCGTCATGGCTCATAGTAGACCTACAAAAGATTGCATAACCACGCTTTATATTTGTAAAAGATGTGACAACAGTAGCTAGAGGGGGCAGGGGCGGTCGCCTCCACAAAGCCTCCGAAGGCCTCTGTCGGAAATAAATAAAAACAATTCATTTGCAACACTTACAGCACTTCTTATGTTTTTAAGCAGAATTACACATCGAAATGGTTATTGGCAAGGCTTGGAAGTGTCATTTAAGGCAATCTCGGAGATATTTTACTCTAATTTTTTCCGCGCGCTACACGCCAGATGATGGTGGAGCTACCCTTAGATAGTACATCATTACTTCAAGATAATAATCTGTTGGAAAATTTTTGCTCCCCCCCCCCCCCACCACCAAAAATATCTAGCTACGCCACTGTGTGACAATGAGTACGAAGACTTCGGTTATAGTAGGCACAGACATATGGCCAAAGAGAAGGTGCAAGTAGGCTTCGACACTGTAAAATGTCTGTCAGCCTCAGGTTTAAAAGAAATAAAAACTAAAAGGAAAGTTAACAAGAAAGGTTCGTTTGTTAATATTTTTAACTTAAGAAACAGGAACCTCGTAAATACAATGAGTCGAGCTTTTACTAATAGAGACTTACCGTAGCTCACTCAAGCAGGGGACACTGAATACAAGTGCGATAAAACAAAACTATGAGAAAATCGCATTCTTTTGTGGAACTATCTTCGACAATATTCTTTAATTTCTGATAGTTTGACTAACAATAATTTTTATACTGAGCTCGGGAGCGATGGAATGTACAAAAAGGAAGTATATGATTTTCAGTTTACTGATGCCGAACTGACTGTGTCCAAAAAAGTTACAAAAATTCAAGCAACTTCAAGTATTAGTTCTAAATGGTAAAAATTATCGAATAAGTAACAAGCGTACTATAAAGAAATTCAAAAATCTGTTGAGGCTGTCGGATACAACGTGTACACTTTATGTTCAGAATTGGAATCATAGATGTAACCGTTAGTGGATAGTCGGATTATAAAAAGGAATTGTACGACAGACTTTGTACAAGGGTAGTATTAATTGAAATCATGCACGCATGTTACAGATTTAACAAATGTGAGAATAGCAGAGTAAGTAATACAACATAAGTAGACTTTTCGGATAGATCTGCTATCCTTGATCACTCTATAATGAATAATACAAAAAGTCCTGAGCATAGCTGCTCCAAATAAGGGCGTAATACAAACAAACAGAAGCCCAAGCAAAAACATGTAAGAAAAAAGAAGGAACCACAGCAAAGTTGAAAATTTGAAAAAGAGGATTATTTAACGGTTCGCACATCCTTTACATTGATGCCGACCGGAGAAAGGCTACCAAGTCTTTAAATCCATCTGAGCTCTATGACCTTTCCTTTTTTGGATGTGCTTGCAAGCGATTGAAGCCCGATTAGTTCAAAATTGTTATGATAGATTTGGAAGTGTTGGCCCAGCGGAGTTTTTCCTTTTCTTATTTCTTGACTATGACAGTGGTGTCTAACACGTAATTCATCTCCCGTTTCACCCACATACTGTTTCCCACAGTCCTTACAGTTGATCAAGTAAACCACCCCTACCGACGCACAAGTTATACTTAGTACTAAAAATGGTGAACCTCAATTTCTCCGGTAGCATTGCTGTAAACTTTGTCAGTTTCCTGTAGGACATTTCAAGTGACACAATTCTTAAAATGGGTCTTATAACAACCTTTGTGTACACTCCTGACATTTTCCACGAGTCTAGCCCTTAGTATTAAGTATGACTGTAGGTTTCCTTGTTGACGGTATATAACCTGATGGGGACTGGGAAAGACATTCATCAGATTAGGTGAAAGCATTAATATGGAAAAAAGGTTTATAATGGATCTAAGGCAGTGGTTCTCAAACTTTTTGAGGGTAAGGGTCAAATGGAAAGGCTGGAAAGAGGTCGAGGGTCGCAGGGGGAGGACCTCAGGCTGTATCTACGGCAAACAGAGGCAGGGATACGAAGTTTTCATAGGAAGACGTTCCTTAAGAGGACAATCCGCACTTCTGCAGCGTCCACCTGGAGCAACCCGACCTCAGCCCCACCATGGTTGGGGCTGAGGTAAGAAAATTTTGATTTTCAGGGGCTCTAGACTGCAGGAAATCTCACTCTTCACCAAAAATTTGCCTCTTTGATCAGAGGTGGAGGCCAAGCTCTCAACAGAGCGGCTACGTTGCCGAAAGATTGGCAAACGCAAAATTTTGGCGCGCCAAGCGCGCCGAAAATTTTGGGATTACTATTAAACAAAACATGACAAATAGTGGTGTTTAAAGGGCAATATGTCTTACTAAGGGAAAAAATCAAGGAGTTTGTTGCTGCGGCTGGTCGTCGTCTCGGGATCACATACTTTATCGCACCCATTAAGGCTCTCCGACGAAAATGGAGTTTTCCCGACAACACGGGTCATGCCCCCCTGCACTTCCCCCACCTGGCGCCACCCGTCTACAAGTCTGCGTCAAACATGCGTGAGTCACCAGTATGTTCATTTTGATGTTTATCATACGCCTGTTTGAGGCATAGGAAAAACATCTAGCATTCCAAATAGTCAAACTAAGTAGGTTGTCGAAAAACCACACTCTGAAACGGATGAAGTCACAACAGTTCTGAACTTCAAGTTATCCTTTGTTAGTGGCCAGTATGTAAGGAAGCTCTTGATCAGTTATTCGCAGTCGGGGTCAGATCTAGAGAAGTGGGTCTGCTGAGTTCGAGGACCGCATCCCCAAAAGGAAAA
This sequence comes from Holothuria leucospilota, assembly GCA_029531755.1. Lineage (NCBI taxonomy): Eukaryota > Metazoa > Echinodermata > Holothuroidea > Aspidochirotida > Holothuriidae > Holothuria > Holothuria leucospilota. The sequence goes on along the minus strand of CM055973.1, from coordinate 21,762,865 downwards.
AAATCTTTAATTAAATGATTCTATTTCATCTTACAGAGCTGTGGAAAGAGCTAGTTCATATAAAACGTCGCTAGCACATTATTAATGCCGAAATATAAAATACAGAAATTTTAATTTCAGTAACCAATCAACAAACGTTAAACACGATTAAGTTTTTCATTGTACACTCACCTCACGTCGGTTGTAACTGCTACAAGCTCTGTCACAAATACTCCGTAATGCCACTGTGTACGTAACATGATTGTCAACAACAAGGCACACGAAATTACTCTTCGCTAGATATGACTGAGCAAGGAATATCCCCGCCGGACAGCTTGTTACGTAGGCAACCTGGCCTTCAGGAGAGCAAACTTGGAAGGAGTCAAGTAGCCTAGTGACTTAAATTACATAAAGTAATTTCTTACTTTGCTACGTTTTGTTCTTGTTGTGTATTTTTCTCAAAACCTAAAATCAATTCAGGGGCCGCACCGACAGGGCCAGGGGGCCGCATGCGGCCCTAAGGGTCGCTTTTGAGAACCACCGATCTAAGGTTAGGGAGTCTCGGATTAAGTGTAACTACAAGCGCAGCACTAGCGGGGTTCCGAGTTCTCCTTCCTTTGCCAGCCAAAAGGTCCTTTCTGGATATATTTTAAGCCTTCTAGAGAGCTGGGTCTGTGAGGGAGCAGGGAGGTGTCCCTGGATAGAGGAGGGATATCCTCTGTCTAGAAAAGCCAACCTAAGCTTCCCGAAATGTTCTTGGGTCTTTTCTGGATCAGTGCAAATCGTTTTGATCCTTAAGGCCTGGCTAAACACAATGCCCTTTTGGTACAAGTACTCTGGTACGAGTCATAATATCGGTTAAAGGTTCAAATTGAAAGGCTTGGTACACAGTTTTGTTATCAATATACTCTGCTTTCCAACTGGATGCGAAGATCTTATTGATCTTCGCATCCAGTTGGAAAGCGGAGAACATTGACAACAGACCTTTATACCAAGCCTTCCAACTCACGGCTCAGAATCACTTAATTCATATTTAAATTCTACAACCCCTGGGTAAAGACTATTTATGAATCATGATATAAAAAAGCAGAAATTCTTCCTCCCCATGAGTTCATAGCCCTCAGATACCGTCTATGTATCTTTACCACTTAAACGTTTGTTGATTAGAATGTAATTTTGACTTGAGTTCCTCCTCAAAAAGGCTCATTCCAAAACAAGCATATCCCGGGGCTATCTTCAGTCCGATGGAAGTATCGTGAATTTGAGTAAAATGTCTTCCGTTAAAGTCAAATTGGTTTTCCGTAAGACATATACAAAGGCAACGTTAAAATATTTTCTGTGGACGGAATTTTTGTTTCCCTCTCCTCCAGTGGTCTTTTAACCGCTTTCACTCCTAGAGATCTTGGTATGCTAGGATACATGGACTTTACATCAATGGTTAACATCAGAGTGCCTTGAGGGAGGCCCAGAGTCCTTGATTTCTTTAGATATGTTAAGGACTTGTTTGGTGGCCCTTATTTAAGAGTCAAGGTTCCGCACATTGCAGGATGGACAAAGATATATATATATATATATATATATATATATATATATATATATATATATATATATATATATATATATATATATATATATATATAACGAGAATAAGAAAGTTCAACGTACCCAAACAATGTAGCACAATGAGCAGCAAAAGTTGTGTTTCTTGCTATTATTTTTGCTTATACTTTCTATATATATATATATATATATATATATATATATATATATATATATATATATATAATTGTGTGTTTTCACCAACTGATGAAGGGTTTAAACCCGAAACGTCGTGGAATTTTTCAAGAACCTTTAGCACTGTTTACTACTTTTTTGACCTATATATAAGGTGACTGTAAAAGTCAAACATACATGTGAAAACAGAATTAGTATGACATAAACCGAACACACACACAGCCTCAAGCAGGATTCGAACCAGCGACCTCCCGCTATATATATATATATATACATATATAAATATATATATATATATATACATAAACAGACAGACAGACACACAGACAAACAGACAGACAGATAGATATACCTTTACCGCCTTCCTTCATGCATCAAGAGCAAACAGAGCGACATTTCTACTACGCCCAAAGCTTGCTGAAAAGTCAACGTGGTATAATTGAATGCGTTATTTGAGAAATGACACTCTAGATCTGATATGAAGAGAAAAGAGAACTTCAGTCACGCATCCCTTGAAAACATGGCTTCGTTTCAGTTTACGATCTTTTGCCCCATTCCCCTGTTGTGGCGTATAATATGTCCTTAGAGTGAGTATATAGATGGAAATGGTCATGAATCCATCAAAAGTATATAGATCATATTTTATTTAACGTTTGGCATTTGGCCGCGATCATACACGTGCAGTCCTTTTTCTTTACAGCTATAGCCATGCTGTAAACAGAAGAGCCTTGATGTAAGAGTAAGGTACAAGACATAGGCGTAGCTAGGGCGCAAGGGAGGGCAATTGAAGCTTAAGGCCCCATTCAAAAGTGTTCGGGGCTAAAGTGTGGTTCCAACCACTGTACAAGCATGAAAACCCGAATATTCAGTCCTATATAAAGCTATCAAACTATAAAGTGTATTTCGAAGGGGAGGACGACACTCCGTCCATTTAGACTGGATGGTTGTCTGTAACGTTCAGCCTCCTCCCCCAGTTAAGAACGTCTCCCTACAACCATGATTCAAAACGGTAGTTAAGATATGTTTTGTACCGACGGCTTCAGTGTGATTCGTACCTCCTTGACAGCAGTTACATTTTCGCCTTGAGGAAAATTGCCTACTGGTATTTCCATGTATATTATATTTCGCACTGAAGAATGTGGTAACTATTAAAAGCTATGTCGGCTCGTTAGAAGCACTTTTAAGCACAAAAGTGTCATATTCACTGTCGGAACCCTTTAATTTTACTTTTACTTTTGTTTCTGAGTTCTAGATGAAAACGAAAGTAAATATAACACTTTTACTCGCACGAAAGCAAATTAAATACATGTGAAAGTTTCCTATTACGCAGCGCTCCTACTCAGTAAGTTCCAACTTATATGGCTTATGACTAAGGAAGAGTTCGCAACATTGTCGCAAAATTTAGGTAACGGTTTGTATTTTGATCCATATTGATGTTTTAAACCTTGCACCATCGAATAAATCGATTAAATGACGTCTCCTAAAACACTGGGGAGCAGAATTTTTACAGTCATTTCACTTTTCATTTGATCACCGACCTGCGACAAATGGCGCAGTCAGTGACGCATACACAAGTTATATGGCCAGGCTACTCAGATACCTACTATAGAGGACGTGCACTGACGACATAGCACACGGTTTTGCCCGTCATTTTGGACGGCAAAAAAGGAACTGCTAGCTATAAGGTAACACAGCTGTTTGCTTATTTCTTTCGGCGTCTTTTCAAATCTTGAATTTCTTTAAGTGAAACTTTCTTTTTCTGCTCTTGGAAACATGTGCAACAAATGATAAGCAATAAATAACAACTTTGGCCAAAAACATTATACACCAGCGAGGTTCAGGGCCATTTTTAAACCAGTCTTGCGTGGTAAGTCAATGTAATAAGGGGAGGTGTTTGCCGTCCAGAGAAATTAGTCACGTGGTACAAAATACGTCATCTGTACGTTCTCTATAGGAGTTTGCCCGCGCATTTTTGCTCTCATACACTTCCACCTCACACATCCTCACATTTTTTTAAGGCTGGAGAAATAAAGTATCTCATCCCTATATATTACATATAGGAAATAGGAATAACTACTTTAGCTGCTATTTACTCTAAAACTTAGCACAGAAATTAACGCGTGGAATAAGTTCCCTCAGTCCTGTAACATATGAAATATCGAACACAGATTTGATGCGGAACAATTTCCAAAGACTTTAAAATTCTCCGTCTTCAAGTGAAAGGGCTATATCTTCAACTGAAAGCATCCAGTGTCTGTACCTTCAACCCTGAAGTCTGGACCCTCATCAGGGATTCGCACGTGGGCCCCAAAAGTGGCTGTGAGCAGAGAATGAATTCCTAAACCTCTCATCAGCAGGAGCCCCGGTTCGATTTTATTGAGGGCAACACTTTCGATTCACCTACTTCCTATCGGCAAATGCTGGAAAGCTCAAGTGCATCTCTTTCAAGAGCCTTGTGACGCCACTGGTGTTAAGACAAAACAGGAAGATAAGATCCAATGCGCAATTTCAACTAGATGTATCAGATCAGGGAGCTGGAAGACAGTGTCCAGCTCCCTGATCAGATAATGCATTTCCTAACTGAGAATAATTTAATCTTTTGTTTTAGCAGAGACTTTGACTGAAAAGTCCGTCAGTTCCCGTTCTAAATTTGTTTAAGTTAGCCTTTCTTGTGAGAACTTGATGTTTACTAAAAGTTACGTAATTCTCAAGCATAAACTTGATAAAATATATCTTTGAAAGGATCTGCGTAGCAGACAAGGGTGAAATAGTGGCCACCTTCTAGTGTAAACAACTAAGCATGCACATTTAATTAAAACTATTATAATCTTTAACCAATTTTAACCCTAAATAAACAACATTTTCCACATGGCAATAGGAATCTAACTTTTATACATTAAATATTAGGATGAACGGATTTTTTTTCTGAAATAGAAAAGCACGTATTCATGTATATAATGCTGCACTTAATCCTTTTAAAAATCTTAGATAGAGTAGCTATTAACTAAACTTTCCTTAATGACTGACTACGTTATGGAAAAGGGGACGATACCATGTAATGGTATCCAAATACGGCAGTGGATAAAACCTTTTTTCTTTTCTTCATGATAGCACGGAAACCTTATCAACATTTTAAGAGGAAGAGAAGCTGGAGTTACATTGACAACAAAACACTTAGATTCAAAGGGACAACAGTCGTTCAATCTCCCTTTTAAGATTTTGCTGGAAACTTAGAGGCCGATTCAGCCTCACTTTTGGAGGATTGAGACGTCAGCTTAAACTCTGGCCTACTTGAAAGAACTCTGGTAGTAATCTCAATCAACACATAAATGACTGATTCTCTTCCTGCGTATTTCATTTACTAAAATACAAGATGACCGAGCTTTTTTAATATAATGTGATATGTTTGCCTACCTTCCACATCTTGGCAGGCATGACAGGCAATTCCATGTTACAAAGGACTTGCACGACCATCGATTGACAAACTTGAAGTATGTCTACTTGCAATGAACAATTTAACAACCTATAGTAGGGTGATATCTGTAATACGAATCATACTTAGTATAACACACTAGTGTTTTTATCAATAGCCAGTGTAATGTTAGCAGTAACACACGACCGATCATTTGATCAACTGGAGTGTGCATGAGCGTCAATTTCGGGTAATGGAGGACATGTGCCCAAGTTAAGTGGGAGGACACTAACGCATATACTACGTACAAGTGTTGGGACGATTATCGGTATTCACCATCGGTATATCGGACGACATTCTCCATGTGAATCCTCTATCGGTATCGGTAGAATTTACCTTAGATGTCGATATAACCTAACCCATTTTTATCGTCCCATATATCATAAAAATGGTAAACTTTTCACTGTATTTTTGTGAGTATTTTTCACTGAAAGTTCCAATATTTACCTCATCAAGATAAAACGACACTTCATTGCGGTGTCCCGTAGCCTATGGCTAGTTTCATGATGCTTATTTCCCCAAAATCGGTATCGGCCGATATTGAGAACTGAAATATCGGTATCTGTATTATCGGCTACTTGCAATATCGGTACAACGAGTACATACTCCCCCTTACGTTTTGTGACCTGATTACCCAAAATGAGAATCTCTAAACAGAGAAAACGAATTTGGTCTAAGTCATGAAACATACCCAGGTCATTTCATATACACAATTTCAGAATCCTACCTGCATATGGGAGTCTGAATGAGCAATTTTGTGTTCGAATCCAGTGTAAATATAGGTGTTTAATTATCACCGCTTTTTGGGCGACAGCATTGATGGAACAACCTTATTATTACTTTCTGTAGGGCAGTTTGGATAGAAACATTCTTCCGAAAACCTTTGTCACCGCTCTCGTCATCCACTTTCCCCAAACACCCCCCCCCCTCCTTCATCAGCTGATTCGACCTTCATTCTGAGTAATTATTCACAAAGGAACAAAATTGTGATCTTTATTGCCTGCCTAGTTCTTATCAAATGCTATTTGGAGAAGCATGAAAGCTTCATTCTGCGAATTTTAGTTTTGTCACTACGAGTTTTCAGGGCTTTACTGGACTGCAGCGGGACCCGGTGCCCTAAATCTCACAAAGGTGGTTAAACTGTTTTGTTAGAATTTCAATTTACACTAAGAGGACGTAGAAATTGTCTTTTTTAACTGACCCATAATGACCGAAATAGCCATTTCAGTCAAGAAAAATTCTTGAGCAGGACAACCAGATCCCCAGGTACCTTAGGATCATTACCGACGATCACCGCCTTCTGCATCAAGGAGAACGGCGTCGCCGGTGACACGTCCCATTAGGAAGCATCTCTCGTTGTAAACTTGACCCTCAAAGTTCGATTCGCATCTTCGTCTTTAGTAATTTTTAAAAATCTCCTGCATTATTATTTTTACTGTGATAGAAAATTTGTTCTCAAAGATTCATAGTATCTACATATTGAAACATAGAGTACAATAACTCACGAAAAAGCAGAAATTTTGTTAAAGATTTCCAAGTTTTCCAAAGGGGAGGGACCGGCCCTCCCTCTTTGACCCTCCCTCAAGAAATATGCCAAGTTTCACATATCTCCTTTTCAAAAATCAATAGACTCTCCTTGGAGTATGAAAATAGGTGGGCGATGTTGGCAATAGTATCACAACATGATGAGTTATGCCGCATTTGCAGAGTATCAACAGATCAAGATGCAACGTAACGTAATTTCATGTGCTAGTTTATATGTAACGTTATAAACTACTCTCTAAAACACCTGGGTCACGAGGCAACTAAACCAACATGTTGGGTAAAATTTTAACCCAATTGGGATCAGATGTAGCCTGATGTGGGTCATTATTTGACCTAATAATTTTAGTCGGTTGGCTACTGACCCACTTTTTGGTCAAGTTGACCCAAGCATTTTGACTTTGACTACTTTTATGGCCTTAAGAGTTGGAGACTTTCACCGTGGGAGGACTTTTCTTGCACCCACATCAGATGTATTTAAAGTTCAGAGACAACAACCCCCCCCCCCCTTCCCCGAGTTTAATTGCTACGTCATAAATATGATGTCAACTGTAATTAACTTTTACTTTAAAATACCTGATGGGTTGAAATTCAAAATAAAAAAGTCAGGGAATTGACAAAATTGGGAGCCAATAACACTATGTAGGAAACAATCACTATGAGTATAGGACCAAATGAGGGTTACCTTCTTGACAGGGGCGTAGCTAGGAATTTGTCAGGCTTGGGGGGGGGGGGTAGCCTGCGGAGCAGACTCTGTAGCTGCCTCCAAAAGATGGCGCTCTCTCAGAAATCATAATACACCTGTATATATTCTATACAGAAAGTCTGCAAACCTTCGTCCAGTTTTCATTTACACGAATCCCCAAAATGCGGGATAAATTATTATTCATAAGAAGGTCACATGGTGTTCACGGTACTGACTATTCATGTCCATCAACGGCCAGCGACGATCACATATACGAATACTTCTGAAGATACGATGACATCTTAAAAAGGTACGTTATTATCATGTATGGCTAAAAATCGAGCTAATCCTTGTAGTGAAAAGTCAAGCCTAACGTTAGGCGTAGGATGTTGTCCCAGATCTTGCCGGTTTGTACAAACTGGCCTGTATATAGGCCCTCGCATGGGCAAGACGACAACGTTCCTTGCTAGCTTTATATATATGTACATGCACACGGTGGCAGGTAAGCCAGTAACTACAGTGATAGCGGTACTGCACTGCATAACGTGTATACAAGTGAAAAGCCTGAATGAAAAGAGTTGTCTGCTGTAGCGAAGCAACCGGTCGCTCATGTTGACTCCACCCCATACCAACGCTGATGACGTGTGCATTAATTATCATGTAGTTATTTTTGTCTTGGAAATGAGATTGGCTAGAAAGTTGGCAGGCTATTGTATTGTATTAAACTTCGTCTGTATACTGCACATTCGGGGTAAGCAAACATTAAGAATTGTACTTGTAGCTGATAAAACTCAACAATAGCCTGCTTACAGCAGGCTAGGGGGGGGGGTCGAAACCCTTAGACAGACTCTCAGTGCTCCGCGCCACCATGGGTTGGCGCGAAGCACCAGAAAGTTTGGCCCAAACTTCCTCCCAGATCGCTGGCAATGGCACTTCCCAGGCCTATTTACCGCATATAAATTGGGAAAACACTAGCAATATTGTAAAAAGAAACATTAAAAAGTATCAAAAATATGCTCATGTGGGAGGCTCCCCCTTCGCCCCGCCCTTGGCTACGCGCCTGCTTCTTGATAAGGATGTGATGTCAATCACAAGGGCGGATCCAGCCCCTAGCTGAAGGGGGGGCAGTTTGAAAAGGGGGGCGCCAACATCATGCAGGGGCCGCATACTCTTGAATTTGACCGACTACATTTCGGAGACCAACTCCCATTGCCATAGTTATATATAGCTATACGGTTCGAAAATCTGAGGACCTTTTTTTTTTTTTTTTTTTTTTTTTTTTTTTTTTTTTTTTTTATTTTTCGGGCAGTTTTTACTTAACTTTTAGGACGCAGGGGGCGCATTTTTCTTGTATTGAGGGGCGCTAGACTGGTCATAGGGGGGCAGTTGACCCTAGTTGCCCCCCCCCCTGGATCCGCCCTTGGATGTCAATCATATCTCCCCTCTTATAGCTGTGTGTTATGCCACCATGCACACAGGGATGCTGTCTCTATCAGTGTTCTTGTACAAACGTCGAAAGTGTTGGGTGGGGGCTGGCGGGCTAAGCTCTCAGTCAAATGTGGGGAAGGAAGCATGCCTCACCCTCCCACTATTCAAAACCTTTTATTTGTTTTCTCTGTAAAATGTAAAATACTTCCAGTAACTTTCCTTAAGTTTGCAAATATATGTTGCACCAATTGCATCAAAACTTACCCCAAAGATGAGATTTTGTAGATTGGGCCACGGTACTCCAACAAAAACAAATAAGACAAGACACGTTTAACCGTGAATGCCTAAGAAGAAGTCTTTTTGCGTATGGAAAATAAGAACAAGAGAGAAAAGTATGATTACCAGGGCTGTAAAGATCGAGTCCAGACTCTGACTCGATTTCGGACTCGAGTCAGTTTTTCGTCGGATTCGCAACTGGTCAAGAATGGGAGGTCCCGGACTCAGACTGGGAGCCTATTCCAGCAGAGTCCCCAAAATAGAAGTTACATTAATGGTACTTAAAGGCAGTAGGCAGTCATCCCAAAATGAGTGAGTGTACCCTGTCACTCTAGTTCATGAATGGCCTATTTTGATCATGTGACAATATTTTTGTTAGTGAATTGTAGAATTCAAGGAGAATTTCGCCTTGCTTTACCTACTGTTTGTAATAGTTACGTTTAAAACATCTTCAGAGTTGCTTGTAATGCAATAAGAGGAGATTTGCAAGAGTTTGCTGATTTTTCAAAGAATATTTTGGGGCGACTGCCTATTGCCTTTAAGGCTACATTGTTATAGATGCAATTTCCACACATGAATGGCCACATTCAGCTGTTCAGTCAACTAAATCGTACGGTAAGCCAGGGTACGGAACTGACTCCTAAAAATGCCCATTTTAATTGTGTCTTTTTGCAAGATAATACAAAGAGCTTTTGGAATCGCGGAACAGGCAATTACTTTTTCGTAGGTGTATTAAAATCACAAAATTATTATACATTATCTGTGCCGTCTTTTTTTTTGCTAAAAATGTTAGCCAAAAGTATCTCCATTATCTTGTTTTGTAAATCAATGGCATGGGTATATTCGGACGACTTTCCTCTGAAATAGTGGGTCTTCTTGCATGATCATACCCTCTGAGCCATCTTTATGACTATATGGAACTTTTTTCCATTCCCTGCCCCTACAATTGCATGTATTTTTGCTATTATACACTGAAAACCTAAACTAATCCTAAACTAGTCAGGATGGTGTCAGGCTCCCGACTAATTGACTAACTAGCGTAAAATTAGTCGGTGGATTAGTCAGTGATCACAAACTAGTCAGTGGATTAGTCCGTGTGACACCGACTAATCAACTGACTAGTTTGTGATCACTGACTAATCCACTGACTAATTTTACGCTAGTCAGTCAAATTAGTCAGGAGGGAGTATAGTATGCAGTGTATAAGGGTGTAGAATTTTACTTGAGTATCAACTTGTTCATGCTTGTTCGCAATATCCTGCATTATTAAAGCAATGAGGATATTTCTAACAAAGTTTTAAGGGTATAAGCAAATTTTGCATAATTATGGAACTACACAGCATTTTGCAGCATTCTTCCCATACAAATCTAAAAGAAGCTTTTATTTTTAAGTTGAAAATTGACAAAAGTACAGTTCACTACCAGTTCCAATTTTTTTCAAACTGCTTCCACTGAGAGGTGAAATGATAAAAGTATTCATTTGCAAAGTTTATTTCTCCGAATGGGAGCTGCGAAGGAAGGAGAGTAAATTGTGCAATAATCTCTGATCACTTAGAAAATGCAAACTGTCTTTGTTTTTCTTTATCACACCGAAGTCGTTGAAGCGTGTCCCTAAATGGAACCAGTGCCCTTTTATCATACAGTAAACATACAATGTAACAACTGAAACCAGAATCATCAGGGTCAAGCATATCAGAATTCAAGTGCATTTTAAGTGAAAGCAAAGCTAGGTAATATGAACAGCGCTGCATGGCATCACAATAGCTATTGCACAAACAGCTGACTTATGTTCAACGTTTCCAGAACAAGAGAGCATTCGAATACTCACCAGGGAGCTGAAACACGTCTTGCAGCTCCCTTTTCTAATTTTAGTTTCCAGTTTTAATTTCAATCTTTTTATTCCGTTGTAAACAGGGGCGCAGATCGAGTTTCAAAAGTGTGTGTGTGTGTGTGTGTGTTGGGGGGAGGGGACAAACTACTAGTTTGTTGATTTGTATCATCGTACCCATGATTTCATGATATAGGGCTTCGGGTACAACTGCCAGGGCAACATCAAGATGAGGGAGGGGGGGGGGATATAGTTTACTATAATGTTGTCGATATATGTATGTTGCTAATTGGCACACATTCAGCAGAATGCTTCGGATTTCGAGGAATGTTCCATGAACTGTTCACAGATATTTTAATTGTATGTAATGAGTTAAAATTCTGTCTACGGCGTTCATTATGACTTATGAAAAGTAAAAGTGGTAGCGAAAAGTGGGGGGCATTTTGTATTATGTCCTCCCGTATCAAAAAGTGGGGGGCATGTCCCCCTGTCCCCCAGGATCGACGTCTTTGTTTGTAAATATACAAATTAAAAACAGGACACGTAAAAGCAATGAAAGAACAATAAAACATGAAACTATGAACAAAGGAATAAGCAGATGTAACAATAGAAATAGAACGGATAGAAAGTAAACTATATAAAAGATTGTAAAGTACTATTTTGAAGAAGATGGCAGCTTTGAAAAGAAGACTTGTTATTAAGAAGCACGTTTCTTAAGGGTTAGAAATAGCTCTTTTTTGTGAGTTACACTTCATTCTGCAGCAAGCTCGGATCTGAGTGAAGAGGGTAATTCTTACAATGATAAATACTGTTGGCTAGCAAGTCTTATAAGGTCACATGAGAGCGGGATTTACTTTAAATATAGGCCTGCAATGATTTATAGTTTAGGAGTATTTCTGTCTGAAGCATTTGCCTACCTCAAAGAAACGTAAGCAACCCTTAATGAGGAAACACTGATGAAAGGCTATACTTATTGCTGCCTCAAAAAAAAAAAAGAAAGAAAAATGCCATCTAAATACCGAAATTGAACACGTTTGTTGACAATTTCATTTACTAAACAGTATGCACAGTCACATGTGAGGGCAGGCATGTTGCTTCACATGAGAAGAAATGTATTCATTGTACTGTTATTAAAGGAAAACAAACCATTTGAACAAAGCATTACTAAAACGATGCTACCTTGACAATGTCAATTGGTTGGAAAAATACCTTTCTATTTTTCAAGGTAAAATACTTGTCGTGTTTCAATTTCTGTTCAACGTTTTCCGAATACAAGAAACACTCAAAACATTGTAAAACTTTAGCACTGGTCAAATTTGTTGTCTAAAAACAGAGGTAAAATGAGCAACTGTCAGTAGATGAAATTACTGGCCTAATTTGCTAGTTTTACTTTCTGACGGAGAGGCAATTGCACGTTAAATTTCCCTAGTATGAAAGCAAAGTATACTATGGCAGCTGCTTAAGAGAAAATTTAGGCGGACGGCTTTTTCTCTACCGTATTTTGACAACTGTCACAATATAAACAATATAAAGTTGTGCATCGCAAAATAATAGATACATAACATTATCAATATGATAACGACGATGTTTCTTACGGGATTAGATAATTTTGAAATGTCCTCATTCTATCAAGAAAATTATTCTTCTTTAAAATATGCAGTTCATCATCCAATTTAAAATGAAAGTCATAAGAAAATGCGTCATTGATTGTGCTATCAAATTTACAGGAGAAAATATAGTGCTTAGCATAGAAAATGAGGAAATTAATTAATAGGGTGATTAATATTGGAAAAACGACCAAAGCAACTATTTGCGGCACACATATTATAACCATTTCTGATACAATTAAAATAAATGTAAGAGGGTTTCCTCTTCAATGGAGCAGAAAGAAGATAAAGGATCAGACAACTTCATTATGTGAAGCAAATGGTTAACTCTAAGAGTTCTGTGTAAAAATCGCACTTGCAAATAAATAACTTTCATGTTGCGAACGATCGTAAATGGTAAAGAAAAAAAAAGGAATGCCTACTAACATTACGACAAAAATGACATGGACTCCATTTCGCAATGATTGTTGGATGAATGGATGATTTTTCTACCAAAGTTTAAAAACCATTGTTTAAAAAATGTAAACATATTTTCACTTCGACCAACAATAGAGAGACCACGACTCATATAACGTAGCCACTCTTTTGGAATAGCCTTTAAAATGCCCAAATAAAGTGTGGAAAGTGGGGCACATTGAAGGTGTTTTGAAAATCATTATGGGACAGATAGGACCCATCAAATTTGTAAAAAGTTTTTACATACACAATATTTTGATCACAGAGGCCTTGGTGGAAAACAATTTTTAGGGGCGGATGCAGGTTTTGAATAAAGGGGGGGGGGGTTGCGATATAGTTACTATCTAAGCGGAGCGCCACCATGAGTTGGCGCGAAGCGTGCAGAGAAAATTTTTGGTCCAGAAGACCCCCAACTTGCAGGAAATAGCATTTCCCACGCGTTTCCTAGGCTCTTTGATCCGCATAAAAACAAGCTTTCATTGAAATTCCCTGGGTCAGAAATGTTATGATAAATGTCCTGTCAGAAATTTGTCTTCCTTCTTGTGAGAGATGCATGCTATACAGCCCGATAGCGATCTTGGGCGTCAGGAGTTCGGAGCATTCAGTCATTTGTTGTACTCTCTCTAGGCACTCACAGTAACTCACTCAAAGTTGCTCGCTTGTGCTCAATAAAGAAAATTCGGTTTCTCTTTTTGAAATCTTCTGAAAGTATTTTGGTATTGGGGCCTTAAAATTCAACTGGTAGGCTTAATCGCATGCATGGGACTTTTGGTTGTCTCGTTATCTAAACGGAGCGCGACCATCGGTTGGCGCGGCGTCAGGGGTGGCGCCAGGATTTGCCCTACGGGGGGGGGAGGGCAGACTCCCCGACTGGGGGCCAGCTACCTGAAGCCCCGACAGCCATGATGTTGTCGAGGAATTGGTGAGGAGGGATTTCAAGAAAACGTGTGTACTAGATTATGACATTGCGTGGCATATATTTCATAGTATTTGTATATACTAGAGAAATATATTTCCGCCCTGATTTATCGTTTTTCCTAGAATCTAAACTGCGAAATTTCAAAGCGCGCGAAATATTTTTTGGATAGGCCTACACTAAAAAAAATCTGTGCTTATTTGAAGCGTATATATATATATATATATATATATATATATATATATATATATATATATATATATATATATATATATATATATATATATAAATATATATATATATATATATAAATATATATATATATATATATATATATATATATATATATATATATATATATATATATATATATATATATATATATATATATATATATATATATATATATATATATATAATCAATTATCAAGGCAGTTGGGCCATATCGGGCATAACCTACGCTGTACTTCCCTCCTCGAGTCACTAGTAGTACCGCATCACAGACACAAGAGAACATTAAATAGGTTTAGTAAAATAAGATGAAATGACCGACATTTAAATAAATCCATGTATTCTACTTACATTAAGTTACTTGAAAAAGGTGGAAAGGGTCTGTACTATATATATGTATATATGTATAATATATATATATATATATATATATATATATATATATATATATATATATATATATATATATATATAACAGGTAAACAAGCAGAACACACAGCATAGTTGACACAGCATGAATACATTAAAAAGAAATTTCTTGTTGAAATTTTCGGTCCTACCTAGGACCTTCATCGGCAACTACTAAAAGATTTAAAACTTAAAAGAATTCAAAAATGAGCTGCAACCAGAGTATATATATATATATATATATATATATATTTATATATATATATATATATATATATATATGTATATATATACATATATATATATATATTATATGAGAAAAATCCACGTATGCTCCATGTAATATAACAAATAATAAAACACATTCCAAAGATGACAGAATAAGAGCACAGATAAGAGCACATGATAAAAACAGCGTATATTTCGGACACTCCTGTGTCCTTCCTCAGCGCAAAATGGCAAGTGAAAAATTACAGCATTTTTCAAACTTAACGGTAAAACAAGTACAAACCAAAACAAATGATAGACAAGCAGGTTTAGTTGACCTTGGCAGCTTGGGAAGGGTAATTAATTACAAAGGGGAAGTCACTTAAGATGCCAAGATCCTTGTTCAGGCCCCTAATATGAGTTGACAGTTTAACGACCCACTTGCTCTCAGATTTGAGGCGTTCGTTGACAGATTGGTAATTTGAACCGAGCAAAATACACATTAGATTTGAAACGGGATGATTCGGTTCACCACAGAAACATTTATATATATATATATATATATATATATATATATATATATATATATATATATATATATATATATATATATATATATATATATATATATATAAGTCGTGATTGGTAGATCGAAGTTAGAATGTGAAGGTCGAAGAGTAATTGGTTAATACATTCGATCTTGAATTGAAACCAATCCTAGATTGGTTTCAATTCAAGATGGAATGTATTAACCAATTACTCTTCGACCTATATATATATATATATATATATATATATATATATATATATATATATATATATATATATATATATATATATATATATATATATATATATATATATATATATATAGTAACGGAACTGAGGAAGAGTGGGCAAAGTGGACCGAAAATTTTGGGATTTATCGCAGAAATGACCCTTTTGAAAGCCCAAATAAGTAAACCGACCAGGTCGGCAGCGACAGCATTTTCCCGACAGGGGGCCGGATCATGCAGTGACCCGAAGTTCCGACAGCCGCTATTTCGAGGGGATGGTAAGGAGAGGATATATAGGAGCCTAAATATCCCAAGTCATTGCAGGGCATATTTTGCATAATATCACTGAATACTTCATGAGACGAGTTGCGCACTGATAGTGTACTTTTGAATCTGAAACGTAAAATTGCAAAGCGCGCTAAGCGCGCGATTTTTTTTTGGGGGGGGGTTTACACAAAAAATATATGTAATCATTAAGAACAAAAAGGAAAAGAAAAACTGTAGGGGTTGTAGACCATATCAGGGATAACATACATTTTAATTTTTCGAAACCACCTGGACTGCCCTATGAAATACCCAAACTTTTCTCCTTGAGTCGCTCACCAACTGACCGTACCGCATGAAACACACAAGACAACAGCAAGTAGACTTTGCGATAGGCCTATGGGCGGGTGGGATGAAATTTACGACCTCTACATAAACTGTGTACTCTACCTACATGTTACTTGTTAAGTTTGACAGGTCTTGTGCTATCTAGCAATGTAGAATGGAAGTACTGAAGAAACTGGAGTGACTCTACCGCGCGCCTAGGGCGCCGAAATTTTGGGTTCTTTTAAGGGAAATTGTCCTCTTGAGAGCAAAACACAGGTAAACCGTCAGGGCCTTTGGAGAATACACACTTTACCGTATCGACTAAGACTCTCCAACTGTTAAAACTGTAAAAAACTGTAAAAGTTCCCTGCCGGGGGGCCATGCCCCCCTGTCCCCCCTGCCCCCCCCCCCCCCTGGCGCCATCACTGCGCGGCGTGAACCAAGAAAAATTGATCCTTCTCAGACCTTACATTCTATACTTAGGCCATCTTCATGTTTCATATTTTGTATGTTTGTCATTTCTATGGAAACAGTACGTTTCTTTGATACCCTCCCTTGCTGTACATAAAACCATGTCGTCTAGAGGCACGAAGGAAAATATGCTAAAATACCCCCTACAGGTCACTGGCACTTCCCATGTGCAAGAAACTCCAGGCAAACACCCACTCTTTTGCATGGAATAATGTTTAAACGTGGTCATAACGTACTCTTGGATAAAAAAGGAATATATCTTGTGTAACAAATGAAAGGGATCCAGTATACAAGCGAATTTTGGATTATAATACGTTCCAGAACAATGGTAACTTCTTTAGATGTATGTTCCAACAGAACAGTCTAATTCTCCCTGAACGTCTTTACATCCAACGGATGTCCAAAGTATGACTGGCCTTCTCGATTTCTGATTAAGTGATTCCAATTCAACGACAACCACTACCAGTCATCACATTGTTTGAATTTTTCAGCGAGAGTACAAGCGAAAAGCTGGAGTCGCGTTCCCATTTTTTAAAACAGAGTTAGGCACTACTGCATGCGATTTCATTGCATATGGGAACCAAGATTAGAGCTGGACCTCCTCTTGAAGGACTCACTGACTCTATAAGGATTTTGAATGAGAGAGAATCGGGACGATAGAAGGAAAAATACGCTGTCAGCAAACTTATAATTATGGCATGTTAATTGCATTTCTGTAACTGAAAATAACCTTCAAAACACTCCACTTGGCTCCCTGGGATGGTCTATCGGTACATCTGCTGATCTTGTCGGTACATCCGCCCGGTGTGAACGACGACCAGTCTCCCCGACGGTTTACCAGTCTTTGCTCTCAAGAGGAAATTTCTCTAATAAGAACCCAAAATTTTCGGCGCGCTACGCGCGCTGTAGGGTCATTACAGTTTCTTCAATAGTTCATTTACTTTCCACATAGCTAGATAGTGTAAGTCCTGTCACCCTTACCAAGTACCATGTAGGCAGAGCACACATGTTATGTAGAGGTCGTAAATTCATCCCATATCGCAAAGCTATTTGCTGTTCTCTCGTATGTGTCATGCGGTAGGGTTAGTTGGTGAGCGACTAACGGAGCAAAGTTTGGCTATTCCATCGGGCAGTCCAGGTGCTTTCGACACAATGTATGTTATCCCCGATGCGGTCTACAACCCCAACAGTTTTTATTTTTCTTTATTGTTCGTAATAATTACATGTTTTTAGTGTAAGCCTACTAAAAATTTCCGCGAGCTTCGCGGGCTTTGCAACTTTACGATTCAGACTCAAAAGAACACTATCAGTGGGCAAGTCGGCTCTTGAAGTAATAAGTGATATTGTGCAAAATATGCCCTGCAATGGCATGGAATAGTCAGGCACCTTCATATCTACTTCTCACCACCCCCTCGGTAAAGGAGCTGACGGAACTTGGGTCGCTGGCACGGCCCGGTCCCCTATCGGGAAAATTCTATCGCCAAATATGGTCAATTTGATTTATTTTGGCTTTCCAAAAAGGGTCATTTCTGAGATAAAACCCCAAATTTTCGGCACGCTTTATCCACTGGTCCTCAGTTCCGTTACTTAAAGCTAAATATAGTAGGCTACAAACCCTTTCCATCTTTTCAAGTAACTTCATAAGCAGAATACATGGAATTATGTAAATGTCGGGAATTTAATGTCATTTCGCTAGCCTTAGTTAATGTTGTCTTGTCTTGTCTTGCGGTACGGCTAGTGACTCGAGGAGTGAAGTAAAATGTAAGTTGTGCCCGATGTCAGGACAATTGACCTATGCAAGCTTGAAATAAGCACAAATTCTTTTTAGTGTATAGGCTCACCCAAAATAATTTCGCGTGCTTCGCGCGCTTTTTCACAGCTCATACTAGTCCGGCAAAAAACATCGGCGAGGAACTACTTTATGCAAAACATGCCCCGCAATGACATGGTATAGTACACAGGTTTTCTTCAAATTCTCCCTCACCACCCTCCCGACGGGATCGGAGCTGTCCGAGGCTTCTGGTCTCTGGCCCTCCCGTCGGGGAGTCTGTCCCCCCGTCGGGCAATCCTGGCGCCACACTGGGTGGATGGGGGGGGGCGGTCACGGGTGCGGAGGTGACTTGTCAAGTGATAACACTTTGACACTACGTGTCGGTACATTGACTATATGCTGTCGGTACATTTAGGCTACCTTATTTTCATCCCTGCCCCCCGCTTCAAGCATCCCAGTTACGCTACTGCCCCCTCCCCGAAATACATTTGGCCCGAAAGTTTGAAGTCCTGGGTCCCATTAGTAGCAACAGGAAACGATAACATGCTTGTATCAATGTTGTGTCTTCCACGATTACCTGGATGATTTACGCCCTTAGGTAACGCTTCAGTGAAAACACCTTTACAGGGTAGCGTTTAAAGTCGGGGTTGATAGTATAATTACATCGATCATGAAAAGCTGATGCAATGAATATGAAACACGTTAAGTTAACGTAAGTGTCGATGTTGTAAAAGTGTGGAGTAGCATACAAAAATACGAGGAAAAGGTGATCACGTCACTTTCCTGCAGGGGCGTAGTTTTTTTTCAACTTTGGGGGATGGGGTGAATTATCGCAAATCCTGAAAATGTGTACGCAAAGCGTGCACGGCGAGCGCGAAGCTCATGACGGGTGGGGTCCAGCTAAGGCCCGCCTAAGGGCCCCCGTGGGGATGCAAGGGGGCGAAGCCCCCGGAAGCTCCGGGGTTTTAATGTCTCAGAAGTGCCAGGAAGACTGTTTTAAGAGGTAAATTTCAGAAGTAATGTTCTTGGGAATTGGTATATTTATACATTTAGGAATCGCTATTTGAGGAAAAGTTTCATTGATAAGCTGCACTGGATTGAAATTGTACAAGCTTAAAAAAGGCAGGGATTAACTTACAGAGTCATACCAGTCAACTGGACTTTGAATTCGGAGATTATTGCAAGACCTGCAAGATGGCTTGAGATCAGTGGAGTCGCCAAGTTTTTTTTTGTGATGGGGGCACCATAGTCTGCGTAAATTGCACCTCTATTTTTGATGCGTCATGGCATTTGTATACAGTAGTTTTGATCTTTCGTTTGTCACTACATAAAGGTGCTCTCCTAAAGAAGGGGGTACCCCCTCTCCTTTAAGAAATTTTTGTTGGTTTAAGGCATTTTAGAAGCAAAATGGTGCTATCTTTGGGATGTTTTGGAACTGATCATATACTGATATATGGCCGGAAAATGTCCATTATTTAGTGGCTAAATTTTTGGTAAGGTGAAAGAGGAGAATATGTTGTCTATTAAGAGAGAGAGAGAGATACGTTGTCAACAAACCTCCTGAAGCCTCCTCCCTTTTGTCTATTTTACTGCTTTCTATTTGGGGGAAAGTTTCTCACAAAAATACGTGCGTGGAGTCCACAGAAACGTTCTTGGACTATTGCGAAATATTTCCTTTCCTTCATTGTGCATTATGAAAGGGCATCTAAGGCTAGCAGATACCTGTATAGGACCTCCTGGAAGCTCTGCAATAATCATATTAAATTGGGGCAATGACATAATGCGTACTACCTGACATCCAAATGAAAATATAGAGTATGACGCCGAACACTTTACAACTATCGTATTTTTACTAATTTTGAACGAAAATCCAGACGAACAGCTTCCAGCAATCGGGAATGAGAGGAAATGAGAGTATAGGTGCAGGGAGGTGATATTAGACCTCCCTGATGGGTGTAGCAAAAGGGGTGAAGGACTAATAAGCGCGTTTCAGAATGCTGGTTTCGTCTTAAGTGTATTAACAATCACCATGTATCAGTGGCGTAGCTAGAGGGGGCAGGGGGAGTCCCCCCTCACAAAGCCTCCGAAGGCCTCTGTCGGAAATTTCTAGTCTCTGTCGGAAATTTTTACCACCTTAATTAAAAATTTTTACAACGGAAATTAGTACCTAAAATTATATTCTTAGGGGTTTACTTACAACACTTCCTATGTTTTTAAGCAGAATTACACATCGAAATGGTTACTTACAAGGCCTAGAAGAGTCATTTAAGGCAATCTCGGAGATATTTTATTTTTTTCCGGGCGCTACACGCCAGATTTTGGTGGCGCTTCGCTTAGATCGTACATCATTACTTTAAGATAATAATCTGTCGGAAATTGTTTGCTTTTGCTCCCCCCACATAAAATATCTAGCTACGCCACTGCCATGTATACCGATAACAGCTTCGCGCGAAGCGCTCGGTAAAAATATTTGAAAAATGTATAACGGCAAATACGTACTTTCAACCTTTTACATTATGCTACATATTAAATTGAAAGATCTCATATTGATGCAAGGTCCCCACATATGTTTGGAGATGTATCTCTGTTCTTCGGAAAATTTTGTGATCAGAATCCTATTAATAATGGTCATGACACGGAGTGCAAAACCGTGACGAATGGGCAAGAAGGGCGCCGAAATTTTTCATTTAATAAGATTTCCATGACAAAACCTGCATTCAGGCTCTGCATCGAGACACATTCAATTGTCCAACAAACCTACATGCCACTGCCATAAGGTCTTGTACCTGTTAATTCGTAAACTTTCAACTTTTTGCTGCTGTACTTCTCCGAAAGTTGCTATCGGAAGTTATCGATAATAAGAATAAAGCTGACGTAAGGTTTGAAGCGCGCGAAAATTTTGATAGTTTGCGAAGGATTTGCTAAAATTCTGATAGTTTGAGAAACATTTGTGATAGAAAATGAAACAGAGATTGAAGAATTTCTTACGAAAATGAATAAATGTACTTTCCAGAATACACGTATATATCTGTACACTGTAACATTGGGGGGATAATTACATAGGCCATCCCCCTAGTCAAATGTTGGGGGATACATCCCCCATATCCCCCGGGATCTACGCCCATGCTTTCCTATAACCAACATTAGAGATGTGTGCTCTTTCCTACACTTTGTCCCATCTAACTAAAAATCTTAAGTCTAGCTGCAAAAATTGTCACTTGGCATGGTAGGTAATCTATTTCAGTTTTTGTGTAATCGATAGCATTTTGTGACTGTTTCAGGGTCACAGGGAGTACGGAGACAAGCAGGGGTGTCAATCCGTATTGAAGTGTGGGGGGACACACATGACCAGGCGCGAAGCCAGAAATTTGTCAACGGGGGCGAAGCGGTAGATTTTGCGAGGGAGCCCGAGCGCGCTTGCGCGCGAGGGGGCGAGGGGAAGGTGTGGGAGGGGAGTGCCCTCCTCCCACGGTGAGAAGCTTTGTGTTTTTAATGTGAAAATATGTAATTTGGTGCATACTTTATATGGTATGTTGTATGCATAAGGAGACATATTATTACGTATTCTATGAAATATTTTGTAGGAATAACCATATAGAAATACACACATATTGCTGGCAAAATAAAATATCATTCTTCAAGTATGCAGAATCACATAACAGCTTCAAACAAGTGTAAGGCGTTGCTTTTGTACATAGGCCTACCACTAGATACCATGTGTTCCTGATATAGTAGGCCTACAATTTGTCCCCTTACGGTATCGATAGAATTGGCAAGTATGCTGCCAGTGCTCCGCGCCAACCCATGGATTGTCGCGGAGCGCGAGAACATTTTGGTCCAAAATGCCTCCCAGATCGCTGGAAATGGTACTTTTCAGGCCTATTTACTGTACATAAATAGGGGAAACACTAGTAATATTGTAAAAAAGACATAAAATATACCAAAATTTTGCTCAAAGGGGGGGGGGGGGGGCGGCTGCTCCCTTCGCCCCCTTGGCTACGCGCCTGCACATGACTTAGCACAAACTATCAAGCCTTTTTTTAAAAGATTGTGTCTTTCTACAGGCCCTTCCCTATGTCCCCTCTTTGTGATGACTAACGTTGTCCTATTCTAATAACAGTTAGGATTCCAAACACTGGCGTAGCCAAGATTCTTGTTTGGAGGGGGCCACCTGCGGGGTCTGATCGCCGGCCTGGGGGAGGGGTCTAAGGGGAGAGGGTGTCCCCCTTCCCTCTGAGAAATTTTTGAATATTTAAGTACCCTCAGATGCAATCTGGTGCAACATTTAGCATCACTTGAAGCCAATTTTTGTGTGTTTTCATTAACAATTTTTTTTCAGAGTTCGATGCGGGCATGACCTCCTGCCTCCCCTCTGGCTACGCCAATGATTCAAAAGTTAACATGACCATCACAGATGATATGCTAGTTGAAATACACGGAGTCCAGAGAATTACTTCAAGATGTTACTTTAATCATGTCCAAAAATAGCTGAAACCACTCTCGGCAGCGTTGATCATTGTCAGAGATCATGGACCCCAACCACGCCCGTAGCTAGGGTCACATGGTTTTGGGTGTGAAGGCCCCATCCCCTTTGAGAAATTTTGTTAATTTAAGGTTGCTCAGGTGCAAAATGGTACTCTCTTTGAGATATTTTTGGAGCTGATCGTATATGGCTGGAAAATGTCCATAACTTAGTGAATTCTAATCTTCCGGCTGCATGCCTGGATGCTTTTACTAACTGCAGTGGCGACGCGTAAATTGCACCTCTTTTATGCACCCTGCGTTTGTGTACAGCAGTGGGAATCCATCCTTTGTCATCGCCCTGGGGGAGGGGTCTAAGGGGAGGGGTGACACCCCGTAAATTTAAGGTTACTTAGATGCAAAATGGTACTATCTTTGGTTTATTTTTGGAGCTGATCGAATACGTTTTCAACAACCTTCCTGAAGCCCCCCTTTTGACTACTTTTTTTGGCAGTTTTTTCCAAAAATACCTGCGTTGAGTCAACAGAAACTTTCTTGGACTATTATGAAAATTTTCCTTTCCTTCACTGTGCATTTTAAAAGGGCATCTAAGGCTGGCAAATGCCTTTATAGGACCTCTTAGAAGCTCTGAATCAACTTATATAAATGGGGCAATGGCGTAATGTTATTACCTGACATGTAAAATGGTAATATAGATGACGCTAAGCACTTTACATTTATCGTATTCTAACTAATCTTGAACGAAAATCCAGACGAACAGCTTCCAGCAATAGAGAATCGGCAGGAGGAAGAGAATTGGCGCAGTAAGGTGATGTTAGACCTCCCTGATAGGTGTAGCCAAAGGTGTGAAGGACTAACAAGCACGTTTCAGCTTTTTCTTCTTAAGTGTATTAGCAATCACCATCCATACCGATAATGGCTTCGCGCGAAGTTAGTTAGATGGGATTTTGCCACACACCAACACGATTGTGTTATATAGTGTCATCTAGAAAAGAAAAGGTGCAATGTTGGGGTAAAAGCGCTCGGTAAAAGTTTTTATAAAAAGGAAAACGGCAACAACGTGCTTTAAAGTTTCAACCTTTCCACATCATGCTTACAAATTAGATTGAAGGATCCCATATTGATGCGGGGCCCCTATACAGATGTTTGGAGATGTATCTCTGTTTTCGGAAAGTGTTGTGATCAGAATAGTTCCTTGTATAATCACCTTTTTAATGGTCATGAGATGGAGTGCAAACTGTGACGCATGCGCGCAAAGCGCGCCGAAATATTTTATTAAATGAGATTTCCCCGCCAAAATCTGCATTCAGAATCTGCATCGAGACACTTTCAAGAAACCTACATGCCACTCAAAAAGCCAGTTAAATAGAGCCACGACACTACTCTTTACGAAGTGTTGGGGGGGGGGGGTGGGACGTTTGATATTGTGTCCCCACCCATCGAAATGTGGGGGGGGGGACATGTCCCCCTGCCCCCCAGGATTGACGCCCACGGAGACAAGGCATACTTATTGTGTAAATCAAAGACATTTGGTAAAAGCGATTTGGACATGGGGAGTGCCTGTGCTGTGCGTCAATTAGGTGGCGCTCTTTCAATACACAAAAGAAGCCTTGGTAAACAACCAAAGTAAAGTTTTGGGTATCATGTGTAGCGTACCACAGATTCAAGAGAATTCCTTCCCAAAACAACAAACTTACCTCATTTTGATAGGGGAGGGGAAGAAGCGACCATGTTGAATGATGATGATGATGTTGCTCATGTGAGTCCTAGTGCATTGTCTGCACCGCCGGAAAAAAAAGAGAGAGGGAACAATTTCTACGTGGCAGATTTAGAGTGCTAATCCACGGGCTGATGGGGTCTCCGTGTGCATGAGAGGTCCCCTTAGTTTCTCTGTGCGTCAAAGCAAGCCCGTAAGCAAAGTGTAGAAGGGCAGTGGAATCACCCACTAAAAATGTAGAATTTACTATTGCTCTGAAACATTTCAGCATACCTCACCCCTAAAATACATTTTTGCACCCCTCCCCACTCCCCCAGTACTATTCTTGTCACCTTCAGTACTACCTTAAGTTCTTCTGGCTATGGGCGAGGCAAAGTGTAAAAGATTGAGATGACTACGATCTTTTTAGTTGTGTTTAACCAGTCTTACAGACTGTCAATCAGACCAACCATACAACTGCATAGGCACAACTCACGACTTCTAGAGATTAAAGAAATTGTGGGATTGCCATGGAGACAGGTCCCTCAGAAAGAAAACAGGCAAATGAAAGGTGTGAAAGGCAGGTCCTATTCCCTTCAGTCCCTACACACAGGGTGCCCTGTTTGGGAAATGTCTGATCCTCAAGCTTCAGTCATCACTGTTTAACAAGTAGTGTAATGAAGTACAAAAAAAGTCACAGACACTTTATGTATTTAAACTTCAAATCTTTATTTTGCCATGCATAAATATAAAGCCTTCTATTCCAACAAAAGACCAAAAGTCCATTCCATAACCCTTTGTAGTTGCTATGTGGAAAAAAGGTCTATACATAAGGTCTTAAAAAAGTAAACAATTCTTGGTTTTGTACGCAATATGTCTATTTACACTTTTTCAAAGTGAAAAAATTTTCTTAAAATAGTTCTTCACACTTTAATGTGTTTATGTATTGCAATGTGTCTAATTACACTTTCTGAAGGTCAAAAACTTTCTTCTTACCAACTAGGTAAAGACACCATCTACGAAATGAACTACAACTACCTGGAAATAAGATTAATTCTCAAGAATTTTTACATAAGTCTAGGCTACAGTAGCCTATACCAACAAAGATAATGTACATGAGTTTCATACACCATCAGATAACTTTTACAATTGTAATGCAACCAACCCCTCATTTCCTTTTGACAATCTAAAACAAAAGTATAAAAGTTTGTTAAAAAGATATTCCAATGTTTAAGGCAAATGAAAATTAAGTTCTTCCCAACAACTTTATTAGAAATCATAAATTTGTAGTAGCAAGCTCAAAAAATATTTCATTACTGTAACCACTCAAATCAAATTACACATCTGTCAAAACTGTTCTAATTTGTACCAGTTGCACAGGATGCTTGTAACAATTCTGTTTCTTTTTAAGTTTGACACTCTAAACTGGAGTAGGAAATTATGGCAATGTTGAACCAAAATACAAAAATGCATTGAGGTTTCGATGATATATGTTCTATTCCAAATAATGTCACGATGTCCAATATCTTTCAGCCACTGGTCAAATGCTATCTTAACGTGCTGGAAAAACAGTTTGGTGTTCCTATTTAATCTTGAGCATTCTTGAGAAATTTGGCGTTTTGACCTCTGGTGACCCCAGATGACGATCTTAGGAATTCTTGGAAAAGTTGCTTTTGGATCTCTGGTGACTTTTGACCTTTGACCTCCACCAAAAAACAGAAGGGTCCATCTTCTCACCATAACACATACGCATACTAAGTATGAAATCTATCCAAGCGTCCTAACTTGAAATATCGTGTTAACAAGGTTTTCAGTGTTTGACCCCTGGTGACCCCAGATGACCTTTCACCTCCACCAAAACCAAAAGGGTTTGTTTTCTTACCATAACGCATCCACATGTTAACTATGAAATATGTCCAAGCTTCCTAACTTGAAATATCGTGTTAACAAGGTTTTCAGTTTTTGACCCCTGGTGACCCCAGATGACATTTGACCCCGACCAAAACCGATAGAGTTCTTTTTCTTACCATAACGCATCCACATACTAAGTATGAAATATATCCAAGCTTTCAAACTGGAGATATCGTGTTAACAAGGTTTTCAGTGTTTGACCCGCGGTGACGCCAGATGACCTTTGACCCCCACCAAAGACAATAGGGATCATTTTATCACTATAATGCATTGACGTACCAAGTATGAAATATATCCAAGCTTTCTAACTTGAAATATCCTGTTAAAAATGTTTTCAGTGTTTGACCCCTGGTGACCCCAGATGACCTTTGACCCCCACCAAAGCCAAAAGAGTTCATGTTCTAACCATAACGCATCCACATATCAAGTATGAATACATCCAAGCTTTTAAACTGGAGATATCGTCTTAACAAGGTTTTCAGTGTTTGACCCCTGGTGACCCCAGATGACATTTGACCTCCACGAAAAACAATAGGGCTCAATTTCTTATTATATCGCACTAACATACTAAGTGTGAAATCTATCCAAGCTTCTTATCTTGAAATATCGCGTTAACAAGATTTTCAGTGTTTGACCCCTGATGACCCCAGATGACCTTTGACCCCCACCAAAACCAATAGGTTTCATTTTTTTACCATAATGCATTTACTTGCTAAGTTTGAAGTATATCCAAGCTTCCTACCTTGAGATATCGTGTTAACAAGGTTTTCAGTGTTTGACCCCTGGTGAATCCAGATGACCTTTGACCTTCAACAAAAAACAGTAGGGTTCTTTCTCTTAACATGGAACATCTATGTACAAAGTTTGAGAACTGTCAGTTTCCCTTCTTGAGATATCGTATTAACGAGCAAAGTGTCACAAACACTCACGCACATACAGACATACATACACACGCCATCATGAATGCATAGGTTTCTCATATCATCGAAACCAAAAATTGCTTAAATTTTTCATACATATACCTTAATTACAATGGACTGGATTAGCCATGTTCATCATAGTCACATGAAGCCTAACGTCTCCGAAAGAACTTTATGTAAGATTCTACTATTAGAAATTATACATTTGTATTTCAGAGTACTGTCAGCTGCTGTACAATTATCTACACGTGACCTATGTGTACACAAGCCCACAATAGATTTCATTAATGTAACCACACAAACTCAATTACAAATCGGTTGAAATTGGCCAAATTAGTATGAATTGCACAGAATGCTGGTCACAATTTGCTACTTTTTCTTATCCTTTTGTTTACTTCAAATACCTCAAATGCCTTCCTCTAAACAATCAGTTGGCATAACACAGTATAAAAGATCTTATTGACTAGTGTACACTTCAAGGTATTTTCTCTAACTAGTCCGGTAAATACTAGTTAATATGCAAAATTGGTCATTTTATAAGATTCTGACCTACTTAACTGATGGTTATTGAATAAAGTGGTATTCCAAAGTGAAAACTCAACTGTGAGAGACTGTCAAATTATTGCAGAAGAAATCAATGACTTATCACTCCAGAATGAAGTACACTGCAGGCTGCAAATGTTTCAACAATTGATAGTAGGAAAGTTCAACTGGATTTATTTCCGAATACATTTACTTCATACTACATCATTCACCCATTTAAAAGAACATACTTACTTGATACCAATTAAATTTTCAGACATTTCTACAGATATTTTCTGTATGTACAAATTAGGGGATAAATGCGAGGGTGCCCGGTCTTAAATGTGATTTGAGACCGACGATGACGTCATCACAGAGGCTGAGCGGACCGAGGCGACAGCCGAGGTCCGCTGCCTCTGTGATGACGTCATCGGAGGTCTCGAATCACATTTAAGACCGGGCACCCTGCTTTTATCCCCATTCATAAACATTCAACATTAAAATGTTGGGAATCGACAAAAACATTGAATTTTCGACAAAATTTTACAGATCAAATTTTAATTCTCCCAGCTAACTTAGGACTCTGTTATGACGTCATGTTTAGTTTCTTGCGGTAGTAGCGAACAACTTTAAGCCAAAAGAAAGTGGACAACCACGCAAATATTTTCACTTAACATATTGATTGTAATCTCAATTCATCGAACGAAATTTAACTGGATTAATTTAACGCAAAATCGTTTATCTCTGAATTTTCATACATCGTTGTAGAGATGAGGCTGAGCATTCAAACAAGAAAACTAACTTCTAGCTGGCTATTGTTTACAGTGAAGTTCTACTCCACGTAAGTTTCACAGAGGTAAATAAATACACAGTGCTGTGTAGTTACGGTCTACTGTAATATATTGTGTGCAGTGCAGTGCAGCATTCAACGACATGCAGGCGGACATTAGACTGCAAGTAGTTACCGCACAAGATCGTTCAAGATCCATAAGTAAGACGATTGGAAGAGGATTATAGTGTTGGTAACTTTGAAAATGTGTTCAAGTTTTTAATACAGATTATGCAGGCCTAACGTTAGGACTAGCTTAAACTGTTTACAACATTAGCTCGGCGTAGAACTAGAAATGAAGACCGTGTTGGCCTGTTATGTCTGTTAGTGTTAGCGGAATTGGTTCAAACGTAAAAACCTGACAGTGACACTGTCAGTAAAACCTGTTTACCATTGCTCTTCATGTCATAGTTATAACACAGGCCCTTGACTGGCATTAGCAGCACAGAGACCAAATTCACTTTTCTTTACAATGCAGTCCAACTTAGGAAAATAAGGAGTGGAATATTTGTAACAGGCAGACCGTTAACAAAATGTACCCTTGGCATATACTGTAAGGTTATATACGCTCTTTTAGCCATACCACTGCCAGTATCCAAGAAGATGAATATAGTTTCGCTAGCATTCATTCACGGGATGAAATGAGCATTATGCTTTGGAATGGTTATAGCTACAGGGGTGCTAGGCATAACAGTGTAATACTACAGTAGTTTACAGTAACTGGTTTTCTTACTCAGATGTTATGGCTTTTGTTGCTATGGTAACGCATCATGGACAAAGCATAGTGCACAATGCAGTAGTAACAGTGATATTCAGTTCACCTTGAAAAAGTAATTCTCCTAAACTGGCAAAGGCCAGTCTCGAATGCGATTCGAGACTGGTCTCGAAAGGTTTTCAGCCAATCAGAATGCAGGAAATCAATAAAGGTGTTTATGAATGAATATTCAAAATATAAGCAAGAAGGTTAAAATATATATATTTTGCAATCTAAATTGTAATTTCAATGACTGGTTTTCATGTAGAATTGCCTGTTCACTCACTCAGTTGAGAAGAAATGAGAGTGTATTGCATTTTCCATGTGAGGTGTACTATGCTTTCATAGCAGTTTAACAGAACATGTTGCTTGCTTAAGTGATACTACTGTAGTACAACCTAATGCTACCACTTAAGATGTTGGATTCACACTGTATTGAAAGTCACCCCTGATGAGGCTCAAGGCTAGACAGGAATTTACCATTTTGTAAGTGCCAAAATCTGATTTGTGTTCTGTTTTTAACGTTTGCACAAATTTACGATTTGCAAAAGTTGTTTTATGCCTGTTCAGTTAGAGTTCCACCTATACTTAAACAGAATGATGTATGCTGTAACTTACAATGTACACCAAAACATAAAGATCGTGTCTATTGTTACATCTTTGGTGGGTTTATGGAGTCTTGGATCACAATG
Source organism: Holothuria leucospilota (assembly GCA_029531755.1). Lineage (NCBI taxonomy): Eukaryota > Metazoa > Echinodermata > Holothuroidea > Aspidochirotida > Holothuriidae > Holothuria > Holothuria leucospilota. The sequence continues at coordinate 21,732,681 of CM055973.1, read as the reverse complement.
GAATTGACTCAAATGACACGAAATTCATTTCCAAACGATAAGAAATTATTGAAGTAGACATGTATTTGAAGTTTTTTAATTTTTGTATGTAGATTTTTTGTTTTCTCAATATATTTGCATTTTTCCATACTGTACTCTGATTTCTATGAATTTTGTCCATTTTCCACAAAACCTTAAATTCCTGTCTTTACCTGTTTAGGGTAACTAAGGGAATTTACCACTTTGTTATCCAATTTAAGTTAGCAGAGATAGCCTTTTGTCCAGGTCGATTTTCATTGTGTAAAGTTCATACTGTAATAATTATACTGTGATATAAACAGTAAAGCGTTTTAGATTATATTACAGTATAATTTACAAAGGAACGTCATGATCATGTTGGGGGTTCATATTTTTGGAGGGCTTATGGGGTCTGTATCACAATTAATTTGACTACTATGACATTTTTTTTGAAAATGATTAAATTTTCAAAAGTTACCATCTATTTCATTTTGATGTTACTTCAATTTTTACATGTAAATCTTTTTTCTTGTTTTCAAGTTTTGTCTTTTTCACGTACTGAATTCTGAGTCTTTTGTCTGTTTCTGCGAAACGGTAAACAGCTGTCTTCTCTAAATGTGGGCATGACCTGACCTAAGTAAGTTTTGTGTAATGCCAAATTGGATACAAGAATGTATAACACCAACTCACAAGGAGTTACAACTGGTGCAATTTGGCCCAAATAGAATTTAAAGAGATCGTCAAAAAGACACATTTTCAAAAAATGTCACAACTGGTCACCTGACTATATGATACAATTGGCGGCACACAGAAAGACCTATTTAACTAGAGGACACGTATCTAGCAGTAGAACTAATTGAACACTGAGATAAAGTTGTCTTAACAACTTCATGAAAAGCACTAGATTACAGCAAAATACCCATGCAACATACATAGCACAAAGCGCTGACCATGTTGGGGGCTTAGAGGTACATCAGCCAATATGTTCGTCTGCATATGCGTGCGTTAGCAACCCAATATAAGCCTCAACTTTGTTTTGGTGCAATGGATGCATTCTGCGCGCTGTGCAGAAGAGCCCTGCAACTGTATAGACAGTCAGTAACAAGCGCACCTATCCTCTGTGTACTATTCAGTGGCCATGTTACGCCGAATGCTAAGCAGTCACCTTCTACTGATGCACAGTTCACAATGTGGACAAACGCCCTGCTCTAGTAGTGTTGTATACAAACCGCCAATGACGTCACATAGTGAGATGGGCACAAATACATTTTCACTTTCTGGTTTCAGATGGGCTGTGCCTGGCCTGGATTTCATATAGTCTTATGCCTGCATATATCAGGAAAAGATCTCATCAGGAAAAGATCTCTTACCTCTGAAAAGATATATAAAACCTACAAAAATAAACTATCACTAATACGTAGGAAGTGTTAAGGGATTATTATAAAGAACTTTTGTATGTTCATAAAGGTAACATGGAAGAAACATGGAATGTGATAAATCGTGTTTTTAATAGAAAATACACACATCAAAGTGACCTTCCTAATGTATTTGTAAATAATGAAAAAGAAATTCAAGGAACAGACATAGCTGATGGATTCAACATTTTTTGTGAATGTTGGACCAAGCTCGGCGCCTCTACAATCCCAGAGCAGGCTGGATCAGTGTATGATTACCGGGATCATAACAACCCTTACTCTATGTTTTTAACAGATACTTCTGAAACTGAAATTCTTGAAATTGTTAAAAATTACAAGAGCAAAACGTCAGTTGATTACAATGATTTGAGTATGTTCCTATTAAAAGAAATAATTAATTATGTTATCAAGCCCTTCACACATATATGTAATTTATTCATTTTCGACTGGTAAATTTCCAAACAATATGAAAGTAGCCAATTACTTACCGAGGAGCTCACTAGTGCATTGGATTCAAACCTGTCAACTTTAGGGGTATTTATTGACTTAAAGAAAGCATTCGACACAAATGACCACCATTAAAAAAGTTAGAGTACTATGGATTCAGAGGAATCGTTCATAAATGGCTAACGAGTCATCTTTCAAATAGGACGCAATATGTGCATGCTGGTAACATTAATTCTAATACTCGGGATATGGGGTGTGGTACCACAGGGGTCAATCTTAGGACCAAAACTATTATCTTATATATTAATGATATTTGCTCAGTTTCAAAGATTTATGAAATTTGTTCTCTTCGCTGATGACACCAACATGTTTTGTTCTCATTGCGATATAAGTACGCTTTGCACATTAGTAAGTACAGAGCTACACAGCTTAAGTACCTGGTTCTTTGTAAATAAACTTTCACTTAATGTTAACAAGACTCATTTTATCTTTTCTAACTCTGTAACAGATTGGAATATACAGGTTCACATAAATGGTAGATCCATCGACAGGATGACACAAACTAATTTTTTAGGTATCTCCACAGATGATAAATTAAACTGGAAGCCCCTTATTAGTAATTTGACAAAGAAATTATCAAAAAGCAATGCTGTTTTACACAGAGCTGATAAGATGTTAGATAATATTATGGGCTTTTCCATCCGTGTTTAAACTATTGTAGTATGGGGAAACACGTACAAATCCGATCTTAATCAATTATTCGTAATGCAAAAGAGGGCAATTCGGATTTTGGCTAATCCAATTATTTAGAACATACTTCACCTCTCTTTTATAATCTGAGTATACTTCCATTAGAATAATTAGTTAAATCCAACACTGGGATTTTCATGTACAGAGCATATCATAAGTTTCTGCCACCAACCTTGCAAATTTATTTTACTACCTCACATTTTATTAATACCAGACACAAAAAATATTTTCATCAAAGAATTGCCAGAACTGAAAAAAACAATTTTGTATGTCAGTTTCAGGGGTAAAGCTATGGAATTCCTTTTCTCAACACTTAACAGGCTGCAATAATATAAAGAAATTTAAAACGATGCTAAAAGAACAACTGTTAACATCCTACTCACAATACAGATAAAAGGTTCACTTACTCTAGTGTAACTCATGATGAATTGTTTCCAACCATTTCTTTGTTCCTGTGTTTCTATTGTGTTGTAAATTGTGTGTTGTAATTACTGTTTGTACATATTGTCTTCTTTAAGTTAGGGGGAAATTAATTAATAAGTATTTATACTTCATTTTTCTTTTTTTCCATATAATGATGTTGATCAACTGTTTTAAACTATTCAAATATCCATACCATTATCTGTTCATTGCTGGAATAAATTGAATTGAATTGAATTAAATGAACCTATTTTAGTCCGAAAACATTCTTTTCCTTTTAAGCTGTATCCAAAGATTATTTACTGAGAAATTTATTTTGGTCATATCATGCCCACTTTAAGGGGGAGATGCCTTATAAGCTCTAGAAATATTTGAAATTAAGGAATGCCCCATGAAGCTGCCCTATGACAACCTGCAGAGCAATCTGGCAAAAAGCTGGGTTACTAAGACTTTTCTAGAACACATATTATCCTCAATCCAATCATGAAGGTACATTATTCTCTTACTACAGACATCAAAATTTTATAACATTTTAAAGTTGACAACTGAAGTAAAAGATAGTTTTAATTTCATTCAAATACTTTCAAAATAATTTACTTACGAGGACGACACATCTCCTTCTTTGCAAATCAATGTTTATGATCAACCACAGTTTTCTTAGTAACTTTTGACAAGGGAAACTAACCAGAACTCTTTGAAAAAATAGTTAACCATTATTCAAATCTGCTATACTATAGAACCAAAAATACAGCCTGTGTTCACATTTTTAGGTGAACATGTGTTCATCACAGGTGATACGTCCTGCATGAACCTTATTTAACTTGCATAAGTGAAGCAGGCTTGACATACTTGATGTAATAATTGGCAAGATTTTACCCTGAACAATTTCACAACTGAGGAGGTGCTTGTTTTTTTAACGAAAGGCACTGGGGAAAAACAACTGTGCCATCAGACAGGCAACTTTAATGAGTGGTATCTATCAGTCATTAATGTGAAAACCTTCTAACAAGTAGTCTTCTTTCATGTTTAAAGTTCTTGTCCAATTGCTGGCGACAAAGGGTTGCAACATCTCCTGTCTGAAGCACTAAACTAAATGATCACTCATCCTGGTTGTGTTAAACAGAAACGTCTTTTGAATTTAAAGCATATCCTCATCTGTGTCTGAAAGGAAGAGAGAAAGTTCAGATTGAAATACGGCTTGTACACAAAAAGGCAAGGCTACTAAGCATCTGCTTACACCTCACAAATTGCTTAGAATCCAAGAGTTTTAAAGAAAGGAAAGGAAAGGCCTTTTGATTAATATTAGATTGACATGTACGTAGTATAACCGTCTTCATTACTTCTAATGAATGACCATGAGCTATGTATTCAAGCAAAGGTTTAAAACCTTATAAAATATTTCTGATACAGTATGCCTTAATATTTTGCTCATATGTGGTGCTTTTACTTTTGTTTCAATTTTTAAGGGAGAGCCATTTAGCCTAGGCAAGTCTTCTATGAGGCTCTGAAAAGTATACGAAAGGAAATGTTCAGTCGCCACAAACTGAATAAGTGCAGCCTGGTATCCTTATTCCTGAATGGCTGTTGTAAATTCATGTGGCAATGTATTTGAAACTTTCTGAGGAAAGTGATGCTGCTCCTTTATTCTGCTTAGACTATTTACGTCAGTTCTACACAACTGTCCGGAACAGTACCACTTTTCAACATATATTAAAATGAGATTTTAAAATCAACAATCCCTTCATAATATTGAAGTTGCATGAAAAATCTTGCCAAATTGCTAATCTTCTGCATGCTTTCCTACCGTTAACAATGCATGGGGGTATTCCATTAAGTATTTCTCTTCCTGCTTCCTTGGTTTCACTGTTTAAGAAAGCTTCTGCATGAACAAAAGAAAAAATAAATAAAAAACCTTTTAAAGTTTTTGAGTCGTGATGTCACCAATGAAAATGACTTTTAAAATCAGCCATATTTACACATTAATATCCATTACGTAAACCTATACCACAAGTAGGATCATTACTGAGTTAACCTTCCCTGTCACAATACAAACAGACAAAAAGGAGACATTGCTGGAGAATTTGCCTTTTAAAGATGATGCACAGAGTAGAACAAGTTCCAAGGGATGGAAAGTTGTTAAAGTTCTTAGCTGGTGAAAAAATGCCTTGTTAGACATTACTCATCACAAACCTTACTTATTAGGTGCTATTATCAATGGTTTTTCTTTCTTATAAACATGTATGTCACATAAATGAGCAATGATGTAAGATATCTCTTTGCTTAACTTACCTATCCCTGTGAATCAGTTAGCCGTAATTGTCCTACCTACTATCAATATTGGACAAACCTATCTAATGCAGAATATCCTATGGGAATCCCTCGGTTCTACCTGCATAATTCCTTAAGGCTTCACACTCCACTTGCTTGCGTATATAGTCATCCTTACCTAATTGGCAATGGAATTAGAATTCAAATTTGGATAGCAGGTGATAGTTGTAATAGGTGATGTTAATTTTAGCATGAAAGACTCGACAATGCTTTTAGTGTGTTTACTTGACAGATTGAAATAAAAGTTTGAGCATTTTCAAAGTTCATTCTGAGAACAACTTACTCCTCCCAATCTTTATTACAACTGAAGATGCATACATACTTTGAGAGTAATGGTTACTACAATGTGACACCAATGCGTATCAGAAAGGGCTCCCCTTAACCAGTAGCACTTTTACATACGAGGATATTTTTACTGAACATTTCTACCTTTCCTACCTTGAGAGTCTCCATTGCATGAAGTTGATGTTGTTGATTTGGTCTGATGACCTAATAAAAGCAATAATTAACTTGAGTCTGTAATTTGTTTTTGCATATGTTCGCCATGCATATGTTTCAGTTCACTTTAATCACAGTTTCCCCAATTAATCTATGGAATAACATATTGCCTATTGCAATCCACACTGAAACAGAAATCTAAAATGTGACTTTAAATAGTACATACTTGCAACGTTTCAAAGACCCACCTACCCCTTAACATGGTGAGTTTTTCATCATTAAAGGGATCATTATTGAAAGGTGCAAACTGTTCCTGATATTCTCCGAGATAAAACTCTCAGAAAATTACATAAACAACAGCAATCAACACTCCCTATATTCTTTCATCTTGTAAGAAAAAAATGAAGTGGTTTGTAAAACTTAAAGATGTGAAATGTCTTAAAAATATCGCTGATATTATTCCAAAGTACTAAAGCCTATGCTTATAGTATATACTGTACACTGCTTGCTTGGAAACACTGCACTGTACACAACGAAGACTACTGAAACACTGCAGTCCACTTGCCTATATACCCAGACATACCGAACATTCTAAGGTATTCTAACAATACAAAAAAAAAAAAAAATTAACACAGGTGCTGGATATAAATAGAAACAACCTGTACAAAACAACAGCAACAAAATGCTGTGCAAGCAACTGCAAACCACATGTCAATAACAGGTATGCCAACAGTTCTTCTAGCTTAGAAAAGCAGAGAATGAAATGTACAAAATAGTAAAGAAGCTACTGTACTTACGACGACCACAGTAGATCAAACAGATGGCAATGACTATCACCAAGAGGACACAGAGAATCGCCAACGCTATGACAACACCATCAAGTCCATGCTCTTCTTTTACTTTACTTTCCCTGCAGAATGCTGAGAGATTGAATAAAATAAACATGTAATAATGAGCAGGAATGATATTGACAATGTTAACTTAAAATTTTCTCATCTGCTTAGGGAGCGTTCTCAACATTAAACTGGTAACATTGAACACAGGCGTTCGAAAGTACATATACTACACAAACTATATATATATATATATATATATATATATATATATATATATATATATATATATATATATATATATATATATATATATATATATATATATATAACGCTAATTCCTACTGTACGGGAAATCGATATATCGCGGTTTCGTTTAGGCGAAGAAAAAAACAATAAAATACATTAAAAAATATTTCCCCTTTTGGAAACCAGATATACAGCAACGCTTTTTCAATGGCCCACCATCCGTACGTGTTAAAAGATACGGGTACGTAAGTTGGTCAACATTGAAGTAATAGCATGTTAATCATGTGGTGAAACGGACGTTACCATCCGTTTACGCATTCCTATATAAAAAGCGTGTGATTTCGCAAAGTCGACCTGATTTTTTCTCCTTTTAGACGATTTCACCTTTTAGGCACATTTTTTCATACAATATTTCCCCTTAATCCCAAATTAGCAATATATATATATATATATATATATATATATATATATATGTGTGTGTGTGTAATAAGACAAGGTAGGTCATTTCTCACAATATGTACTGACAAGGAGTAGGCCCAGTCCATAGAGTAGGATATAGGAACTAGAGTGCTCACTCCCCGAAACAGCTGTGATCGCATGGGGAACTCGGCCGCCATACAGTTTGTACACACATGCTCTGATCTACATGTACATCCATGCAATCACAGCGGATTTACGTACGCGGTATTAGGAGTGCGCATTCTAGTTCTTATATCCTACTCTATGGCCCAGTCGCACTTCACTGCCAGTGCTTCCACACTCTAAATGCATTTTTCCTGAAATGCAATCTAAAATTACGTGAAAATCGGCCATGTCAGGAAAAACGATTTAGAGTGTGGAAACACTAGCAGTGAAGTGCGACTGGGCCTACTCCTTGTCAGTACATATTGTGAGAAATGACCTACCTTGTCTTATTATATATATAGTGTGTAGTATATGTACTTTCGAACGCCTGTGACATTGAATAGTGATACTACATTATACTTCGTTACCGTGTGGACTTGTAATTCTTCTACTTGTTTTAAAAGCTTTTATATAACACCTTTTCAATTTCTGTACATCTTATTGGAAGTTTGGTGGTCACATGCTATGCGTGATTCGGCACTATCATTAAGATTGTGGTGCTCGACCGTTGGTTAGTACATACTGACCCACGGTCGTTGGTTAGTATATACTAACCCACGGCAATAAGTCAGCGATGCAATGAGCGCGCTACGTACAAGCTATGCCGCGTCGCAATAAATCACTGCAGCACTGGGGATCGTACATTGTATTCACCTACGTCAAGTGATCGCTCGTCTCTTTGGTTTGGGAAGGGCAAGATCGCGCGTCTCTTTGGTTTTGAAGGACAAGCGTCCATTGTGTCACAGAAGTATCTATGGTAATGATGTGCGCGTGTGCTGTAAATACGCTTACTGCGTATGTGTGTTTTGCCCTCCAGTGCCTGAGATTCCAACGACCTTGACCTCACAAAGAATCCCTCTATATTACGTACATAAACACGCAGTTAGAAAACGACAAACTATGGAGCTACTACACGGACAAACACGAATCCATAGTGACCTCCAAAACACAAATTTAACCAACGTTAGATCAAAATTATAAGGTGTTATATAAAGCAAATAATGTTTTTCATTCGAGCGATAGTATGAATAATTTCATTCGTTGAAAGCTTTAACGTTCTATTCAACTCGGCTTCGCCTCGTTGAATAGAACATTCAATCTTTCAACTCATGAAATTATTCATACTGTCGCACTCATAAACATTCATTATTTGTATAATAGTGCAACCGAGCTTTGCTTTCAACCTTTGAGCAAAACAATTTGCACTTTACATGGTAGACATTTGTCAGGGTGTAGGCATTGTTATATTAAATATCCCCTATGAAGGAAATGATGCGATCCAATCGGTCTGAGATGCTGGGGGTAAGACCGCAGTGCAAATTGTTTAAATTGTTACTAAAGTATTACGCTGTTTACTTTTGGTCCTTACGCCACCATAGTGTACTAGTGTGTAGTTCTACGAGTAGGGAAGGGGGGTTTTAGGACTTGTTTACCCATGGGGATAAGTATTTCTTGTAAATTGTTGATGGAGGCATATTTACAGTTTAGTTCCGGAGTGAGCGGACTTGCCGATCCTTTTGCAGTATGTAAGTGTGCTGCAACACGAGGTCTTTCTCTCTTCCATCGTACCGTTAAGCAGAGAAGAGCAAGGGGAGAGTGGGTCCAGTGACGCCACTGCAAACAGTGAGTTTGCTTTACATTTAAGGAATTGGTGGGTCGAAATTAGTTGAAAGCTGTGTCAGGAACCTTGATTTGTGGGATGGGAAAAGAGCTAGTCATATTTGACCATATTAGGTAGGAATTGTTATGGGCCTCGAGGACCTTGGCCATTGTAATGATGTTTTTATTGATCAGGCCATAGGTGTAGGCCACATGAGGGTCCTTGAGTGTGTTAGGTTCTTTAGGTACTGTCTAGATGTATGCACTTTTGAAACAGATGGCGCTGTTTCGATTTGCACTAGACAGGGTTACCAGCTTAGGCTGAACACACGGTCATTGGTACTCTGTTAGGCTAACGCTAGTTGGCGTAACGAGTATGTAGCTATGGGAGATGTAATTGTTCACTGGGGTAAATCTTTTTGTCTTTTGTTGTATTACAGGGGCTTGCCAAACTCCCAGAGTTGCTTTTCTTTACTTAAGTGCTTTCCTTTACTCTAGTGTTTTACATAAGGCTAACTTAACTTTCCATTACTTTGTTGGACCTTGCGTAGCCTAACGGTGCTACACAACCAACGTACCACAAGATTTAATAAAAGCAGCCAAGCAGGCACTGTCGAAATTTATACTCTGGTCTAAGTCACTGGTTTGTCTGTGAAAATCCATTTGGGAAACCCCAAACCTTTTGTCCTTTTAACCTTTTGTCAGAATTAGTGAAGATTTTGGTGTTGTGTACCACAATACCGTTGACGGGGTTCTGTCCTGAGAGATTGACTAATCAGCCTAGGCCTGAGGAGTTCTTTGCCTTTAACCGAGGGAAACTAAGCAGCTTCCATGGTCCAAGCCTAGGGTGCAACGTGGAGTTAACCTTGCATCGAGTGAGGAGGTTAGCGAAGCTTTACTGTACCTCAGTGCTGGGTAGCTGTTCGATTTATAGCCGACATTACGAAGGATAGATGAAGTTTGTTCAGTGGATTCTGCTTTCATATCGGTGCCGTATTGTGATCTAAGCAGGGCTTCGTGTTATTTATATGCTTGCTACAGGGGGGTTAGTTGCAGAATCCTGGTAGAGGATTTCTTGTGTTTAATTTTGGAAATTGGGGCACCCGGGGTACGGGGTATCTCTTGTTGTCGGTGGTGGTTAAGGAAATCTAGGTAGAGGTTTCTTGGGTGTACCTGGGTATGCATGTTGCATAGAATGTTGTTGCACCGGGGAAACTTTACCATTGATTCTTGGGCAGGGCTCAAGTAGTTATTAGTACAGCACGTGTTTATGAGAGTGGGTTGTGAAAGTGGAATTGTGGTTCAGTGGTACTGTGGCTATATAAAGAAGTTTTCAAGGTTACATGTAGATGCTGGTGCTACATTTTGGTGGGCAGTACTTCTGGTGGTGTTATTTGAGCACACAAGTTGTGTTGAATTTTTGCTATCTACTGTTGATGTTGCATTGGTGTTAGTTATTCAGCAAATGTGTACAGTACATTTATGAAAGGAGTGCTCCCTTTGTAATATCATTGTACATTTGGAATCATTTTGGCTCTAAGCAGGGACAGCAGGGAAGGCTTGCCCCTACTGTTGCACAGTTTACTGTGGAAGCTTAAAGTTAAATTGTAGATGTCTAGGCAGTGACAGCAGGGAAGGTGCAGTGTCCCATTCATTTAACCTAGCTGTTATCTTGCAACCTTTGGTTACCTACAACAGGGAAGTTCTGCCTTATGGTGAACAGTTGAAGTTTTGTAGTTACATTGTAAATTTTTAGGGAAGGTGTGTCCCATTTTAACTTGTTATGTTAAGATTTTTTGCTGTACAAGAATCTCTGTTTATAACATGTGGTTCAGTGATCAGACAATATGTCTGCTGAAGAAATAGCTAGGGTAATTGCAGAATCCAACCGTGGAATTGCAGAGTCCCTTGCAAAGTCTTTGCAGGGATTGAGGCTCCATGCCCAACCGAGTGTCAGGTTAAGTAGGTTTACGGGGTTTCCAAGGAAGCCTGGAGACCAAACCCTAACAGAGTGGTTAGAGGATTTTGAGGCTTACTGTAGGCAGTGTGAGGTCAGGAATGCTGATAAGGCATCATTACTTATCGATCACTTGGGCGGTAACGCCAAAGAGGAGGTCATGTGCCACTCTGTTGAGACCAGGCAGTCGTGTGACAGGATTAAACAGATACTAAAGGATAGGTTCATGGGTAGGGAGACATACCAGTCTCTTAATGCGGCCTTTTACTCGAGACAGCAAATGGAGGGGGAAGGCCTAGCAGATTATAGTAGAGCCCTCATGAAGTTATATGGTAGAATGGAGGGGATAGCATCTACAGAGGAAAAGAATGCTCTTGCTAGCCTTAAGGAGGGTGCTTTGAAGGAGAGGTTGGTGAGTGGAGCTAGGGATGCTAGTACAAGAAGGGAACTGCGGAGGATTGAGATGTCTAGTAAGGACAAGGCTTTTCTTTCGATAAGGAATGAGGTCCTCACCTTAGACAGGTAATAATGGAAGATCATAGTGACCCAATTGAGGATCACCCAGTGGTAAAGAGGTTACTTGAAGGACAAAAACACCTTCAAGAACAAATTGACAAGTTGTTCCATATTGTAGGAGATAAAAGTGTCCAAAGAGGGTCACATAACCCTACTGCAGGTGGAAGGAGATCTTCAGTTGGCCATGCACCAAATGATGATATCATTTGTTTCCGTTGTCAAAAGAAAGGGCATATGGCAAGGAATTGCGATCAGCCACCTAGGCAGGGTAATAGCCATAAGAGAGCACAATCAACAATTGATGTAGATATTGTAGATTCAAGGGATGTCCAGAATGGGGAGGCTACTGGTCGGGAGGCTCCAGGTGAATCTGTAAGGCAGACTCAGAGTGTGACCCAAGCTTCTGTGAATACTCTGATTGGTGTACAAACTGTTGAGGGTGATGAAGTGGGAGTACCCGAAGCATTGGAGGGACTCATAGCTCGCAGTCCGACTGCTACTCTAGAGATAGGGGGTACTTCTGTGGGTTGTATCCTGGACACCGGGGCAGAGACCTCGTTGATCCCATCTTCATTGTACAGAAGCATGCCTACGGGTATCCTAGGGGATCCTAAACAGTTGGGTTGTCATTTGAAAGTAAGGGGAGCCAATGGTCTTGATATTCCGTTTGAGGGTTATGTTGAACTGCCGATAAAGGCAATGGGTCATGAATTCATGGGTAGTTTCCTTATACAGCCTGATGCAAGTTGCCAATCAAGTAAACGGGAAGAGTTTCCAGTACTTCTGGGGTGTAATATATTGAGAAAGTTGAGGGGAGTTGTTCCATCACCACTAAATCTAGATAAGGATAACTGGGAGATGGTATTGCAGTGTTTACCTGAAATTAATAGGGTGTCTGTTGAGGGAGCAGTAGAGAAATTTGAAGTGTTTACAGGTAACAAGGTAAAAGAGTTGCAACCTGGTGAGTCCAAGTTACTGACAGGCTTTGTGAAGTCAGAGGGGAAGCCCAATGAGCCTAGCCCTCTGGGTGATAAATCTCGCATAAAAGGGCTATTGTATGTTGAGAGTGCATGTGAGCCCTGTGGTTACGGTATCCGTGATGGGGTGGTCGACATGAAAAGTGAAGTTGAGGTCTTGGTAGAGAACCTTAAGGAGGAGTTTACTATCATTCCTCCATACACTAAGTTAGCTGATTCTTCAACTGTCAGTATCTCTCCAGAGGTAGTAGTTAATCTTGAGGAGGACAGTGTTAGAGTTGAAGTTAAGGAAATTGCCATAGTTAGTGATGGGCCAGTGGCACCAGACACAACTGGTTCAGGGCTGTTATCATCCAGTAGTCAGGATAGTGCAGATGAGGCGATACATAGTTTTACTTTGGGGACAAACTGTTTTCCTCCTGGGATAGAGTTGTGTGGGTTGGAGGTTGATCAAGAGGAACAAGTAAGTCACTTGTTGATGAAATACAAGGATGTTTTCTCATGGGATGATCTGGATTTGGGGTACTGCGATGCCATTCCCCACGAAATACACTTAACAGATGAGAAACCTGTTAATTTACCCTATAGGAGGGTGTATCCCCATCAAGTAGAGGAGGTGAAGAAATTGCTACAGGATATGTTAGAAAGGGGGATAATTAAGAAATCTGTAAGTCCTTATGCTAGCCCGGTGGTTCTAGTCCGCAAAAAGAATGGAACTTTAAGGTTTTGCATAGATTACCGGCAGTTAAATTCTAAAACTGTACGGGACTTGTTCCCATTGCCAAGAATTGAAGAGACTCTAGAGGCAATGAGGGGAGCAAGGTACTTCTCTTCACTGGATTTAGCCCAGGGGTATTTTCAGGTTGCAATGCACGTTGATTCAATTCCAAAGACAGCCTTCAGGGTACCATGGGGGTTATTTGAGTTCACCCGTATGCCTCAGGGTTTAGTTAACAGTCCTAGTACTTTTCAAAGATTGATGGAGTTAGTCTTGGGCCACATGAACCTTTCAGAGTTGGTGATCTATCTTGATGATGTACTGGTATTTTCATCCAGCTTTGAGGAACATCTACAAAGCTCGGCATGCTCTTAGACTTAACTAAGTGCAAAGGTGTAGATTTGACTTTTCCGATTTATTGTAAAATTTGATTGGTTTTTCCCTAAGTTGTATTTTTTTGAACTGTTGTCGAGGGCGATCAACAATCAAAGCAGGGAAATTGTCAGGGTGTAGGTATTTTCATATGAAATATCCCTTATGGAGGAAATGATGCGATCCAATCGGTCTGAGATGCTGGGGGTAAGACCGCAGTGCACATTGTTTACTAAAGTATTACGCTGTTTATTTTTGGTCCTTACGCCACCATAGTGTACTGGTGTGTAGTTCTACGAGTAGGGAAGGGGGTTTTTAGGACTTGTTTACCCATGGGGATAAGTATTTCTTGTAAATTGTTGATGGGGGCATATTTACAGTTTAGTTCCGGAGTGAGCGGACTTATCTAGTCTTGCCGATCCTTTTGCAGTTATAAGTGTGCTGCAACACGAGATCTTTCTCTCTTCCATCGTACCGTTAAGCAGAGAAGAGCAAGGGGAGAGCGGGTCCAGTGACGCCACTGCAAACAGTGAGTTTGCTTTACATTTAGGGAATTGGTGGGTCAAAATTAGTTGAAAGCTGTGTCAGGAACCTTGATTTGTGGGATGGGAAAAGAGCTAGTCATATTTGACCATTTTAGGTGGGAATTATTATGGGCCTCGAGGACCGTGGCCATTGTAATGATGTTTATATTGATCAGGCCATAGGTGTAGGGGGTAAATCTTTTTGGCTTTTGTTGCATTACAGGGGTTTGCCAAACTCTCAGAGATACTTTTCTTTACTTGAGTGCTTTTCTTTACTCTAGTGTTTTACATAAGGCTAACTTACTTTCCATTACTTTGTTGGACCTTGCGTAGCCTAACGGTGTTACACAACCAACGTACCACAAGATTTAATAAAAGCAGCCAAGCAGGCACTGTCGAAATTTATACTCTGGTCTGTGTCACTGGTTTATTTGTCTGTGAAAATCCATTTGGGAACCCCAATAAATCGGGCCAAACCATGGTATTGGCTTGCAAGTCACGAATATTAAATCAATGTCTCTCAAGACAATACATGCATTTGAGCATGAAGGTGTTTACTTAATTTGAAATAATCTTACAAGATTCGGGGAAAGTGTGATGAAAGCCTAACTAATAAGTCTTCATGGGGCTTCGGAGTATGCGATACCACTGTCTTTTCATGCGATTAACTTTATGTACATATTGTGTAACAATTAGTAGAGATGAAATCGTACTCAGAATGCAAAACCACATAGCATGAAGCTAATGAGCAGCGATATATGAACCCTAACATGCCCAGTAAACAAAGCTTTTACTCAGTCTGTCGTAATGAAAGAACTACAGGCAGCAGACCCATATGGCAAAAGCCATCAAAACCTCAGAATTGTGAGACTACATATGAAATTCCTTTTGGGTAATCAAAAAGGTCATAGTACACTTTGTGGAATTCCAAACGGATTTATGTGATTACTTATAATACCTGGAATGACTAAGACTGTTGACTCTGCTTTCATAATGTTAGAGAGTGGTCCATGAAGGTGACATTTAATGAATATCTCCTCTCCACACACAACATCCTGAGAGACTCTGTATTCAACTGATAGGATACTATCAGAAGTTTCACCCTTTTCTTTGAAGACCAGCTTGTGATTAAAGAAAGAAATCTCGTCTTCATTTTCTGCAATCCATTCCAGGGTGACATCGGGACGAGCTCCATACACAGCACATGTTAGTTTCTTGGTTCTATCCTCTCTGAAGACACAACTATATGAATCATCATTGCATCCTGTAATCTGGATATAAGGTGGTGATGGTGGAACTGAAAAAAAACCAAACGTGTTGTATCTAAAAGTAAAAAAACCTTAGGCTAATACTTTGAAAGCCTCTTGCTTTGAACTTTTACATACGACAAACTGTCGTCAGGCAAATTCTAGCGCCATAAATGATAACATTTTTTTGCACTGCATAAATCTATTTGCCTGACATACTGGTTATAATAAAACTGGGCAGGCCTATTGTGCATTCATTTTCCAATTAAATCACGCAAAATCATTCTTACTCAATATATCCATAGATGTCATCTGAATTTCTTCCTTTTGTCCATCTCCAGATATACACACATAGATCCCTTCATGTTGAACTCTTGGTGATGCAAATATCAGGCTCCCTTCAGCAGATACTTCAACATCTGGAATACCACTTATTGTTTCTGACATTCCATGTAAACGAAAACCAATCAATTCAGGTCCACTGTTAGGAAGGATTCTTTTCCATACCTGATAAACAGTCGGTGATTGACCACATTGTATTTTACCATATCTGTTTATCTCCAAGTACTGAACCTTGCGTGTAACATTAGAAAATGATATGTTGCTGGAAAAGTCTAGAAGTATTTCGCTCTCTCTACTCCAATCTGATAACGGCCACGTTGCCTTACACACAAGAAAATGTATGAAAGCACTACTGCCTTTGAGTAAATGTACAGTGGCTAAAGAGTTAAAAGTGCCATTGGTATTTTCAGTTCTGGTGAACTGTTGCATTTCAAGATGCTCATATTCATCACCAAACTTTTTAAACCATGCAAGTTGCATCGGTGGTCTCGTGGCATTGAACGAGCAACTGAGAATCTCTCCTTGCCCTGCACTATGGTAGAACTCTTGATGGTAATTAGGACATGGGATTTTTGGTAAGTCATCAGTCGGAGAGGCTATAAATAGGAAAGGAAAGACGACACTGTTGAATTCTAGAGAATAACAACTGGAAAATATTCTCTAAATTTGTTCTGGAGAAACCATAGTTTTGACTACCCTAGCTTGATATCAAACATTTACAGTACATAATGGTTATTACTGTTAGTGAAGTTGCTTTGTATTGTAGTAAGTCCACTTTATACTGTGATGTAACCGTAACCTTTCTTCTTCACAGGCTCAGCTGATGGGATCATTTCATAAAACATAAATTTTGACACACGGACGGAAAACTCTAGTTTACCTATGTAACCCTTAACTTCCCGCAATCAACACCTGACAAAGTCATTGCACAGTGAAAGGAACTTCCTTCACACAGAAACTCCAAGAATGTCCAGAGCTGTACACTCACAGCACTGTCTTATTCGCTTGCCAAGTTGACAAGCAAGCATTGAAATTCACTTGCCATTGTATTTTTCTAGTTATCCTTCTGGTCAGGCTGACAAAAATTATTTCTAACATTGTACCATACGTAACAGATGAGACAATTCCTTGATACCATCCTTGAAAATTATCAAGTTCTACCTTTCTTTAAAGACAAGCAGTCATCACCCCAAAGTACATTTTTCGTGTGGGGGTATCAAAATTCTCAGTTGGTTCCTGCTCTTTGCTTGACCGTCTAAGTTTGAAAATTCAAAATGCAGAGTAGCTCACATTCCACACAATTGAGAGAGAGTGTTTGCATTACACATTATCACCTTGTATGTCTACCGGGACATGGCCTGAAGCAATAAAATAGGTTTGTGTCTGCACAAGGAGGAGACTTATACAGTTATGGGAGGAGCTACAAGTTGCGCTTAGTTGGGAGAATTGGAACTGTCTTAGATAACGAAAATTGCCCTTTAAGCTACCCACAAAGATGAAAAGTTATCACACATTTCCATTAATTTTCAATGTTTTTATAAGGGATATAAAAAAGTCCAGGGATCATCAACTTTTATGGAAGAGTCCCAGGAAATCTTATCGGTCTCATTTTTGTTCAAGGTCCCAAATAAATTGCTGAAAGTCGTGACCTGAGAAAAGGAAGTTGTTTATAAGTGGTGGTGGGTGTGCTTAAATGACTTGTCACTAGCAGAACCCTGACCTTTAATTTCTGAATGCTAAAAGAAGAAATTATCTAAATTATTGTACAGTATTTCAACAAAGATAAACGTCTAGGACTTCCTCGGAGTCTTAAGAAAACAGCATTGTTTTATTCACACAACTGCCTTGGGTGTACCCTAGATGACTTTTGACTCCAATTTCTTGACCCACAATGACAGCATATTATCAATTCATCATTGTGTCCAAAGTTCGGTGCAAATTCTTCAAGTTGTGTTTAAGGTGTATGTCTTGAGTTTTGAATGACTTTATACTTAATCAAAAGTGTTGTGGATGTTCAATAGACAGGAACATATAATAAAAATAAGACAAGCAGCTATGTCATCTTATCCATAAATAGGTATAAGCAGTAAACATGTTTCCCACGTTGAGACTTATTGTTAACAGGTTTTTCAGAGTTTGACCCCCAGTGAAAGCAGACAGGCCTTTCACTTCATATCACGCTATCACGTACTACAAATGATGATATCATGTTACCTTGAGATATCATGTTAATTTATGCAGTTTTTCTTCCTTGACCACAATACTTCAATTTTTTACACGTGGCTAGGAATCAGAGCTCCTTGTAGCTTTCTGGTGACATGCAATGAGAGAAAGAGTAAGACTAAACTTCTTTCGTGTTGTTTGCCCATGGTTACAGTGAGGAGTGACCCAAGAGGTGCAGAGGAATACAACCTCTCCCAATTTTGAAGGAAGTCCCTCCATGTAAAAGAACTAGTCATAAGTGGTTGATCTACCCATGATCAATTAAACAGATGAATCCAACTCTGAGAAGGAGGTGACACTTGATCAAGGCTAAGCGAAGCCAAGTTTAATGAGTCGTGAATAAACAAAGACTTTTACGTAAAAACAAGCTAAGCACACAGATGCATCATGATTTTTGAACAGCTGGAAGAAGGATAGCATTGCATTCGGCCAGCTCATGCATAAAATTGCTGATTTGACAATTTTAAAAGTTCGAAAAAGTTAGTGGCCAGACATCCGATATATAACTCGGGTTTTAATGACGGTGACATATACGACCTTTGACCTTTCTCCGAAAACAGCGAATATTAGCACCTAACATAAGACACCCAACTGCAAAGTATAAGATTCATACAGGTTTCTTTTCTTGACATATTATGTTAGCAAGGTTTTAAGGTTTTCAGCAGTTGAATCTCCAGTGACTTCAATGACATTTGACGTCAACCAAAACTCATCCACACCACACACTTAATGTAAAAGCCACACACTTGCGATGTATGAAATTCATATATATTGCCCGTCTTTACATATCCCGTGATGTCGCATGTCTTTGGAACTCCATCAAAAAGAATAGGGATCATGCGCTCGGTGTAGGGCATTCACATACGGTAAGTATAGGGAATCTAACGGTTTCTCATCTTGAGATATCTCGCTTAAGAGAAGATTTCTAGGATAACACCTTTTGATCTCTTGTAATCCCAACCGACCTTTGACCTCCAACAAATCATGTGCGTGTATCATGAGGGCGGGGGACGAGTCCCCCTTACTTTGTTGGAGTGGGGACATCCCCAATAAGTCCCCCACTTTTTCAAAAATGATGAAAACTAAAACTGTGATGAATTATAATATAACATAGGTTACGAATTGACGCTACATTTTAAAAGCTAGATTGCTCCCAAATATGGCACCATGTGCCATAAAGACACCTAATTTCTCTTTTTCAAAGGGAGGGGGCCACCCCTTCCCTTAGACCGCTCCCCCAGGACGGCGATTCGCAAATGGTGAAAATCCCCCTCCCCCCACCTTTGGGGATGGATCCACACCCTTGCAACGAACTCGATAGGATTCATTTTTAAATATTGGGTTTCCACATGCTTAGTATGAGATTCATTGAAGAATCTCTTCCTTAGATATGATGTTTACAAATTTTCACAGTTAGACCTCTGATGACCTCAAATGACCTTTGACCCCCACCAATACAAAACGAATCATTCATTAATGGTATCCACATGACATGTAAGAGATTGCTCAATGTACCGCTTTTAGACGTCGCTTTCACGAGCAACTTGTCACGTGCACACACATACACACTCACACAAGACATCACCGGACAGGTTCCTTCTGTCTTCGGCAAGGTATAAAAAATAGGTAAAACTGTAGGATGTAATTACTTTACATGCTTTTATGTTTTGAGCTCTCTTGAATTCTTTCGACTTCATGCACACAATGCAGTAACATGATAATTTAAAATTTTGTTCAAATCTTTGGGGCAGCAACGGTCCGTAATTTGGAAGACAAGCAGACAGACAAACACACAGATATGCTTACCATACCATACATTTTGTCATGGTTAATCGATAATTGGCTCAATGCATAGAACAGTGCTAAACCTTTTTGAGTCACTTCTGATGTTACAAACTACCCTAGCTCACTTCATAGAGCGCGAGTTGTAACTGAGATATAAAACTCGCCGACGTGTAGTCGAACTCTATTAATTAGATTTCGATATCATATCAAAGTAGTAATACAAAGGCGTAACCTAATATGCTCAACACTTTGCATCGTCGTAAATTGATAGATATATACTTCATTTAAAAACTTACCAACTACTACAAGTGACACATGGAAATTTTGGTGGGAATTTGGATCTGTATAAACAATTCCAGAGAATGTTCTCTCGTGATAGATGGTCACATTCGGTATACGAAGTGATCCATCCTCTAAAACGTTGTAACTACCATCGTCAAAACCAGGACCACGTCTTTGCTTTAGTTGTCGAATGTACGTAATCGCAGGGGAATCTGCAGAAGCGTCATCATACCACCAAACAGCATGAAAGTCATCTGGGAATCTGCAGGTTATAGATCCTTGCTCACCTAGATTTGCCGTCTGATTGTTTCGACAAAATGCATTGATCGAACCTTTAAAATAAAGAAAGTGACCAAGTTTACCTTATAAAACGGTCTCGTTTGGCTATTAAATTACCTTTTAAAATTGTTCTCATTGAACTAAAAGGGAAACTGGAAAGCACATACTTTAGTATTCAGAACTTACGGGATATGTCACTGCATACTACACGAAATTGGTAAAAAACTAACCAATATTTTATACAGGTGTGTGAAACTATAAGTATATCGTTAAAGGAAAGGCTGTCCACTGCTGGTACACCTTTGTGTAAAACTTCCTCAGAGTATTATACGTACCTGAATGAGTCTTAAGATAAGACCTTTGAATATTTTATAAACTAATCAACTTTTCTGTCTAAATGCATACACTTGGAAGCCTTGAATTAGTGCGTTGCTACTGTAAATTGATTTATTTTTCAAGCAGTGATTTATACTTTCTAACACTCTTGAGTCATGTTTCGTGTTAAGGTTAGATTTACAATACACACATCACTGTGTAGCAAGATTGAAATTCATATAAATATTAGCAAATTTGAGAAATTATGTGTAAAACGTTAGGTCTTCAACATTTCTCAACTGATCATAGACTTCATAATATCTCATGCGAAATTACTATATTAAGGATCACCCTTGAGTAGGTATATAAAGGGTTTCATGGTGTTGTCCATATAGAAAATAGAATGGCATCAACCCTGTATGAAAGGAAATGTGATCACATGTGGTCATTGCTCCTTTTGCAAATCGATATGAAAATATGAAGGAACCTTACAGTAAGATAAAATCAAGTCGTGGCAGAAAAATATTTGTGCTTTGTAAATGTTAGCATATCTTGTCTCAGTGAACGCCAAACTATCTTCAGTGAAGAAACAGAATATAATCAAAGTAAGTTGTTTAGCGTGTTTCTTAATGGACAAAAAATAGACCAATTAGACACTTTTAAGTCAAATATGTTTGATTTGGTGGTTAGATTAGTTTTTAATGTTTGCAACTGGTGAATCTTATTTTTTACTTATTCACAAGGAAAGTATTAATTTGGGCTTAAATCATCAAGTAATAGGTAGATATCTGAAAGGGGCCAGTTATTAAAGACCTAACATTGTAATCATGATTTCACGTTGATTGTAGGATGTTTGATTGGGCTCTTCATGTATCAGTTGAAGAACCACTTATCACTTGTCTGGATTACACTGCCTCATCATGGCTTACCAAATCAGTGTTTGTTTTATTTGGATCAAGAAGCAAAATGTCATTACCTTCCTGTATCAAGTTTACCAAATGTAGTACCTCTTTCAAAGTACTAACATCAGGATTCTCGTCGACATTGATGTGTTGTTTAGTATGACTTCGTCATCACTGTTGGTTCCGAAACTCTAGACATTATTACTACCTTGCTCAATCTTTGTTTCAAATCTAGCAATAACAAGTCCCTGGATCTCAAATCAGTATTTCATGAAGAATTTCTTTGTGCTATGTACCATATAAAACATTCTGCTTCTAGGTGTGATGAAATCTGCAAAACTATTTTTATGTAGCATTTTAGACAGTGAATCCATACGTGTGTTCTACAATGACACAGAAAAATCTGGATTTTCGGCTTGGGTCATGAGGGGGAGCGCCGTATATGATACACATCGAAAAATCCACCCGGAAACAGAAGTTGAAGTAGACGTTATTCGTTTAATTTACTTTTGGTCCTTAATTGAATTACGATACGTACGGGTGATTAGGAATTATTTGGAATTGAACTAGTCAACCAAAGTAGAGATACTAACAAGCTCGTAAAAGATGTAAGAGTCTGAACCTTCCTTAGTTTGTTTCTCAGCTCGAAGTCTCGGACTGTGCACACGCACAAGGCTTGCTCGTAGTCACAGGAATCTTTTCAGCTGAACTATACATATGGAAATTGGAGGCTTGCTGGACCTGATTAACTGAAAGTTGTCACATTATACAAGGTATCAACATTAGCGAAAACTAATTTTGAATGATCCAATTAGAAGATGAAAAATAAGTAAAATGTGCCAAGCTCACAAACTTGAAGTATTTAGATTAGTGGGCAGAACCTAAACGCCTAAAAAGCATGCAAGTAGAGACCCTCGATGGTAAGACAAAAACTTACAGTGTCCCAGAAATTGTAACTTACCAAAAGCCACTCTGAATTAAAAGGGCTTCGGCGAAAGTTGGTTGACTTGATCACCACATAACACTTTGAAAACTGTCTCTCATCTGATGCGAGATCCTTTACTGAAACCTATGTTTTTAATTTATCCCTCAGACAGGGTACTCTTCTCACGTGCTTTAAAGATTGCACAGATTCTGGTATAAATATATAGAAATATCAGGTTGGTCAGTAACTACAGACCCATTTTTGAGTTGCCTTGTCCCCCCTCAGTTTCATTTCTTGAAAGGTTATATGTTTGATGGCTTGAATTATTTTCAACAGAGGATGAAATTTTGTATGAATTTTTGAATATTGACCGATGTAATTGAAAAAAATTGTCTCTAGTGTCTTTCTTGATTTCTCTTAAGCATTTGCTCCCCCCCCCCCCGCCCTCATTAGGACTTTTGCTGAAAAGTTTAGCGACTATATTGTTCTGGGTGATACCCTTAACTGGTTAAGCTCTAAATATAGCAGTTTGTAGCAACTCGTAATATAAATATAGATTGCCTTCCAACTACCTGGTGTTTTTTACAAGCAGAGTTGTACTTGTCGAGTACGTACTCCCTCATTTATTTCTCTGTGTTCTTCTCAGCAGTCGTCGGCTCGTAGAGTTCCAAGATTTGTCTTCCAAAATAGAGCACCGACCTTCGACTCATACTTACTTACGAGCAGTCCCAAACAACTCGTGGCTGTTTGTAATCTTAAACGTTACTAGCTTAGAATTTTCATGTATTTTTGGATGAGGAATATCCTTCCAAATATTTTCAGATTATGTTTTCACTTTAGACACATTAACTCACAATTCACACGTACCCCGAATTCATTCTCTGTTTCCTCACTTATGATGGCTTGCTTCTTCCCAACAAACCATCCGTCCTAGCTTATCGGACTCTCCCCCTCTTCATATCTGATGTTGTAGTAATTATCACATTAAAGTAATCAATGAAAGATTGTTTCATTCAAAAAATTGCCTTCTCCCTTTTTCCCTTTACCGTTCAAGTGTCTTCTTGTAACCTTTGTTACGTTACGTTTTTGTTTTGTTTAAAGATATCTCAGACAAAAGGGTCTGGATCTTTCTTTGAGTTCCATTTAAATATTGTCATATTCCTGTTTGCAGTAATCTTGCGGGACAGCCAGAATTCTATCACTTTTTGCCACTGTGTTTATGTGCTCGTCATTTCGTCGTTTTTTTATTCAATTTAGGCTCAAATTTTGTCTGTGGGTTGGGGAAGCTAAGCCTTTATATGCTCAATGATTTTAAGGTTATATGAGGTTGCAAGACTTAATATTAAAAAAAGTCTTGTTTTCAAATCTTATGGGGAAATGTGATAAAATCTTAGATTTATACGATATTGGAGGTGGTGAATAAAAATTGTTGCTGGCAAAAATTATTGTCGGACCTCCTTAAAGAGCCTGTCCTATGATAAAATGTAGGCCACAGGTAGTTTGTTTTCCGTTTGTTGGTATCTATTACCAATATGCTGTTTGGCTTTAATGGAAGTTGTGTTCAGTTTTAATTTCCCATCATTTTAGGAGGATAGCTGGTGATCAGCTGAAATTTTGAGCCAGGAATGGTTTGCAATCCGTGTTTCCTGTCTAGTTTGTGATTGGCTTTACTGGTCTAGCCTTCTCGGGATATTTGCATTCTTCATGTGATCGTGTGTGAAATGCAATGGAGATTGTGCTTCCATTGTTGCAGGCTGTCTAAATTTACGATTTAGTCGTAGGTCGTAACATTATTGAGTAATTGCAACTAATAAGGTCAACTTTGGGAAAGCTCAAATAAAAAAAATCAACTCTTGGAAATATTTACAAACTATTGAAAAGAAACTTTTACATTGTTTTAATTTTTCTATGGCATATGTGCGGAAATCACAAATTAATTTTTTTTTATATTTTGGTTCGGTTTTCTTTTCTTTTCGCTTCATGTATGTATTATATTATTAATTCCCCTAGCAATGAGTGCAATGTACCATCTCCTATTTACATAACACTGTAGACGGTATGCTGTACACTGTTACGCACACAAACTGTACAACATGGCCAGTGCTGATAACTCCCTAGGGGTCATTGTCACCTTGAATGCACTGCATGCAGGCAGAGGGTTGTTTTGATTTTGGTGCCAGAATACCATAGACAGCTTCTGTGTGAGTGTATGATACTGATAGCAAGCTCTCATTGTGTTGTGGACGGAGGATGGCTGCAATTGATCAATGTCTGGAGATGGGCAGGGGTGGGTTAGATGTATTAAACAAATACTATTTTTATGTTTCGAAATTTCCTAGAAGGGCAAAATGAGGGGCGTGGCAGCTGAGCTACGGCATCTCGATGCGCCGGTAGTTGATGTAAAATGCTTAGAAAGTGACGGAACTAAATGTTGATGAAATCTTTATTTGGAATCTGTATTTAGACAGGTTCTGCTACTTGTTACTTTCATTGTGGGAACGCCCCCCCCCCCCACCGTTATTTTTTCTGGTGGTGCCTATGAGATGCCACTCATCCAATCATGTAAGATCATGAAGCTCATGGTGACAAACTGTTTGGTAAAGGGTCTTAGCTCCTCAGACATGGAAGATATTTAGAGTAATAAAGAACTGAAGACCAAGTTCAGTACACTGTCGATGTGTTATTTTACGATTTATTCCGAAAACGATTTCAAAAAGTTGCCGATAATTAAATGAATTTCCTTTTGCGTAACGGAGAGCTGTCCCATCCACCAATATACAAACTGCTTTCCTCAAAGTATTAACAAAAGATCAGTGAAGCAGAGCTCTGAGGACCAAACAAGTTCATGTTGTTGTCTCAAGCTCAGCCCAGATCCGAAGTGTCCGTCTGGCAATATCTGCAAGAAGCTATGGGTGCTCTACAGCTTATATACGATATTGACTGATGATTGGTAGATAGTTACTACGTTCGGTTAAACACGATGATAAATAGAACCAGAAAGCCCAAAGGCTTAGTGATTCCTTGCCGAATGGGGATGCTTTGTTGCACTGAGGTTTATCCCTCAAATTAATCTTTCTTGACTACATCATTTTATGTTTTAACAATTTGACCTCTGCTGACCTCACATGACCTTTGAACCCCACCAAATATAACAAAAAAGAAAATCTGAAGTGTCTTGAAAGGGATTCAACTCCAATGGATCTTGGATCTTGAAAATTCTTGGAAAATTTTGCTTTTTGACCTCTGGTGACCCTAGATGACGATCTTACGAATACTTGGGATATTTTTTCGTTTGACCTCTGGTGACTCCTAATGACTATCTTTGGAATCCTTGGGAAATTTTGCTTTCAGACCTCTGGTGACCGCATATGATGATCTTGGGAGATTTTGCTTTTGTACCTCTGGTGTCCCATATAACAACCTTGGGAATTCTTGGGAAATTTTGCTTTTGCTTTTTGGCCTCTGATAACTCGAGATGATGATCTTGGGAATTCTTGGGAAATGTTGATTTTTGACCCCAGTGACGCCAGATTGCAATCTTGGGAATTCTTGGGATATTTTGCTTTTTGACCTCTGGTGACCCCACATAACAATCTTGGGAATTCTTGGGAAATGATGCTTTTGACCCCAGTGATGCTAGATTACAATCTTGGGAAATCTTGGGAAATTTTGCTTTTTGACGTTTGGTAACCCAAGATGACCTTTGACCTCCACCAAAAACAATAGGGTTCTTCCTTACATCATGACAAATCTATATACCAAATATGAAAAGTGTCGGTCATTCCTATCTTGAGATATCATGATTATGAGCTTTTCAGCTTTTTACCTCCAGTGATCTCAAATGACCTTTGACCTTCAACAAAAACAAAAGGCTTCTTCCTGTCAACATGACAAATCTATGTACCAAATAAGAAAAGTGTCGGTCATTGCTATCTGGAGATATCATGTTTACAAACCATTTACAAGGTTTTTGCAGTTTAACCTCTGGTGACCTCAGATGACCTTTGACCTCTACCAAAAACAATAGGATTCTTCCTCTCAACATGACAAATCTATATAGGCTATTCCCATCTTGACATATGGCGATTTCAAGGTTTTCGGTCTTTGACCTCTAGTGACCTCAAATGACCTTTGACCTCCACCAAAAACAATAGGATTCTTTCTCTCAATATAACAAGTCTATATACCAAATATGAAAAGTGTCTGTCATTCCTATCTTGAGATATCGTGATTAACAAGTTTTACGGCTTTTTAACTCCGGTGACCCCAAGTGACCTTTCACCTTCACCAAAAACAACAGGGCTCTTCCTCTCAATATGACAAATCTACATACCAAATATGAAGTGTCGGTCATCCCTATCTCGAGATATCCCGATTACAAGGTTTTTTGGTTTTTGACCTCTGGTGACCTCAGATGACCTTTGACCTCTACCAAAAATAATCGGGTTCTTCCTCTCAACACGACAAATCCATACAGGCCACTCCTATCTTGAAATATCGTGATTTCAAGGTTTTCGGTCTTTCACCTCTGGTGACCTCAAATGACCTTTGAACTCCACCAAAAACAATAGGATTCTTTCTCTCAAAATGAAAAACCTATATATCAAATATGAAAAGTGTCTGTCATTCCTATCTTGAGATATCGCGATTACGAGCTTTTCGGCTTTCTACCTCCGGTGACCTCAAATGACCTTTGACCTTCACCAAAAACAATAGAGTTCTTCCTCTCAACATGACAAATCTATATACCAAATATGAAAAGTGTCGGTCATCGCTAACTCAAGATAGCGCGATTACAAGCCATTTACGAGGTTTTCGCAGTTTAACCTATGGTGACCTCAGATGACCTTTGTCCTCTACCAAAAACAATAGGGTTCTTCCTCTCAACATGACAAATCTATATACCAAATATGAAAAGTGTCGGTCATCCCTATCTTGAGATATCGCGATTACAAGCAGCGTCACAAACACACATACACACACATACATACACACACACATACACATCCACACACACGACATCACCATCGCATAGATTCCTTGCCTGCCTACGGCAAGGAATCAACAATTATGCCAACCAATCAAAGGGGAACAAACGCACGATTTCTCTTATCTTTCAAATTAAGACGCATGACCTTACGTGAAGCAATAACATAGGGATCTCTATTTATCTGAGATATCGTTGAATTCGTGAAAGCAACGAAAGAAATGACAACTATTGTCCTCGAAAGACAGCACCGATAATTGCATAATCTGATAAGTGAATAAATGTCAACATTGATGTCTTAGCAACATGCTGTGAAGATGTGAATGAGACTGTAAACTTGTCAGTCGGGGTGACCCTAGCTGTCCGTAAATTTCGACTTAACAAGTCCTTTTTATGTTTGGTATGATTGCAAAGTGTTGATATGGCAACCAAGGTATTATGCCAACCAACAATTCAGTTCAACAGCTTGCGGTATATTCTTAAAGTGATGCCGTGAGTTTGCAAAAAGTGAAAAACATAAGATTTTGCTTCTTGTTATGTCTTTCTTTATCCTTCAAAATGCCACGAGTGCTATACAGGGTTGAAGAATACAATTTGAAAGCTCAAAATGATAGCGATAGTCTCGGGAAGTAACCTAAACAGCATATAAAATCAGAAAAATTTTGAAGGCCTTTTTCAAAAAACGGTCCTCATTATAAAGCGTTAGACCACTCCTATGCAACGAACCTGATACTGAATATGCAATATTATTGAGGTGTCACCACGTTAAAAAACGTACTATACCACTCAACCCAGGCTAGCTCCACGGTACAGCTGTTCGCTCACGGCCGGGGAATGACCTTCTTGCATAATCGCTTGATAATACAACTAACGTTACTTGTACGCTCAATATAGCTTTCGGCTCTAATTTAGAATCAACAGTTACAGGCTACTGTCTTTCACTCATTGGTACGCGTTATAGTGCTGATTTGAATCTGAACATTACAGGTTTACAGCGAAAGTTGCACCACTAATAGGCCTACTATCTCTTTTGTCGCCAAAACTGTTTCTGAATTGAACGTCAAACACGATGGTAAGTGCAAATAAAAGGCAGAGCATCGTCTCTCGCTACTAGTAGTACTAATGTTAGCCCAAGTTAGGCTTAATTTACTGAGGTACCACTCGCCAGTAGCCTAAAGTTAGGCTACTACAGTAAAACGGGATAGTTTAGCCTTGTGGTATTACCTTGTACGGTGTATATTGCAATATCAACGTTACTTCTTCAAGATCCACACATTCAGTCAGTCTTGTTCACTTGTGTTGTTGTGCTAAGACTAGCAGCTAAGTCGATCAGCTGTTTACACCTAGTGAATATGCATCAGTACTTCGTTCTCATTGGTCTGCTCAACAGATGTTCCTTAAGAGACTGAATAGTGTTTGTGAGCAGCACATTTTTGATTTCCTTGAGTTTAGTCGTTATTTTTACGAAAATTTCAGGGCTGATGCCGGAATTCGCACAACAGGCCATATTTTTTCTCCCTTACTGTTCATATGGGCCACTCAAACGAATGACTAAGATTTTAAACTCGATTTTTTAATGTTTTTCCCTTTTTGCAAACTCACGGCATCACTTTAATATGCATGGGACGTATACCAGACCCTATTTAGTTCCACCAACGGAAAATGATAATAAGCCTTGTGATGTATGCATTGAACAGGAGCTTATAATAAATATATGCACCCCACGTGCTTCCGACAACTGAATCCAGCCTGTACGCTCGTGCCTTGTCTACATGGTATCAGAAGTGGCCATAAATGACGGTAAAATGGAGAAACTGAAGGAACCAAAACAAATGGCGTTTGAAGGTAACTGTGCTGCAAATTACAAGCGCAGGATACAGGCTTTAGAGATATATTTCGTAGCAAGTGGAGTCGATAAGAAATTGGACTCGGTAAAAATCGCAAATCTACTACACATAGGAGGCGAACGTATGATATCCATATATAATGCGTTCCAATGGGGCAATGATGACGACTTTAACAAATACGATAAAGTGAAACAACAATTCAGCCGCTATTTTGAGCCGCGTAAGTATCTTACATATCTAAGATATCAGTTTTTCACTAGGTCCCAGAAGGAAGGAGAAACAATTGATAGTTTCATAACCGACCTAAGGAACAAAGCAAAAGACTGTGAATTTGCGACATTAACAGAACCTCTGATCAGAGACAGATTGATTTGTGGGCTACGAGATGATTCAGTGAGATGTAAGCTACTACGTGTAGACAAGCTAACACTAGAGCAAGCCATATAAACACATGTAGAGTAATGAGACAGCAACTGCTCAGTTGACAGAACTATCCCATGATCAGGGTCGTGCATCAAATATTCATGAGGTCAAATCTAGGCCTATTGCCAAGAAAACCTGTGGGAAATGTGGAAGACAACACAAGTATGGGGAGTGCCCAGCTGTTGACAAAACATGTCGTAGATGTGGACGAGCCAACCATTTTGAATGTGTCTGCCGTACTAAGCTTTCACAAGATGGTAGTAACCAGTGGTAAAATAGAAGCAGTACAGGCAGTGGTGAGAAATCAAATAGCCGAAGTGCAGGTAAAGGTCAATTTAGAAGCCGTCAGAGTACAAAGAGAAGGTCAAGTGAGGCAAAAGCTGGAAAAGAAGTCCATGTTCTAGATGAAGACTCAAGGAAGAATCACAGTTTTTCATTGACTCACTGGACTCAGTTGACAATGAAAATAAAACTGAAGATCACTGGAAAGTAAAATTACTGGTAAATGGTAAGGAATTGTCATGTAAAATTGACAGTGGTGCACAGTGTAATGTACTACCAAAAAAAAAATATATGACAAGTTAAACCTGGAAAATGCAGATCAAATGAGAAGGAGTAACAAGAAATTAGTATCTTACAGTGGTAGTTCCATCAAAGTATTAGGACAGACAACATTACTTTGTGAGTTGAAAGGCAAACTGCATCCAATTAAGTTTCACATAGCAGATGTGAATTCACAACCACTGCTGGGCGTTAAAACATGTGAAAATGAATTAATGGTTATCAAAAGAGTATACTCAGTCGTGCAAAGTGAAGGTTCAGAATCGTTGAGAACCAACACAAATGAAGAAGTGGAGAAGGTTAACACCGTTTCAAGTTCCATGACTAAAAAAAGTTTCATGCAAGAATGTAAAAATAAGCAGCTATTTACAGGGTTAGGATGTATTGCAGGGGAAATAAAACTGAAAGTGAAAAGTGATGCTTCACCCAAAGTGCATCCCCCAAGAAAATATCCAATTTCCCTTAGAGGAAAATTAAAGAAAGAATTGAAGAAAATGGAAAATGCTAAAGTGATTGTGAAGCAAACAGAACCTACAGAATGGGTTAATAGTTTAGTGACACCCATTAAACCAAATGGTGATTTGCGTGTATGTATAGATCCTCGTGATCTCAACAAAGCATTGCAAAGGGAGCATTACCCAATAAATACAATAGAACAGGTAGTGACTTATCTGCAGGGTGCTAAATATCTTACAGTATTGGATGCCTCATCAGGGTATTGGCAGCTTAAGCTAGATGATGCTACAGTAGTTCAAAATTATGCACTTTTAACACACCTTACGGCAGGTACCGCTTTTAAAGACTATCTTTTGGTTTTAACGTAGCGCCAGAAATTTTTCAAAGGCGTATGACAAATCTGTTTGAAGGCATAGAGGGAGTTCAGGTAGTTATAGATGATATACTCTTCTATGGAAGTACTGAAGCTGAGCATGCTGCTCGTGTTCAAAGAGTATTGGAAATTCTCAAAGAACAGAAAGTCAAATTGAATAAAAACAAATGTAAGTTTAAAGCATCAGAAGTTACTTACCTGGGTCACATCCTCTCTGGGGATGGTCTAAAATGTGATCCACAGAAAGTGAATGCTATATTAGACATGCCTAGACCAGAAAATGTGGCAGGTCTCCGTAGATTCTTTGGCATGCTGAATTATCTGAACAAGTTCATGCCGAATTTGTCTGAGATGACAGGTCCTCTCAGAGAACTACTTTCGAAATCTGTTGAATGGCACTGGACAGAGGTTCATGAGAATTGCTTCAACAAACTTAAGAAAGTGTTGTGTGAAGCCCCAGTGTTAGCCTACTATGATGAAACCAAAGAGTTAACGTTATCAGTAGATGCTAGTTCAAAAGGGTTGGGAGCAACTTTGCTTCATATCAGGAAGGCCGACCTATTGCATATGCCTCGAAAGCATTAACTAATGTTGAAACTAATTACAGCCAAATTGAGAGAGACAGTTACTGGCAATTGTTTGGGGTTGTAAACGATTCCATGACTATGTAGCTTTTAGGAAGGTGTTGGTAAAAATCTGACCATCGTCCTTTGGAGAGTATTATGAAAAAACCTCTCTATGAGGCTCCATTGCGTTTACAAAGGATGTTAATGCAACTGCAACATTATGATGTTGATGTCAGGAACAAAAAGGGTAAAGAGTTATACATAGCGGATACCCTTAGTCGGGCCTATCTACCAAATTTTGGAATGCCAGTAGAAGGTCCATTGGAGGTCAGTGTGATTAAAGAGTTAAATCCCATTAGCTCAGAAAAATTTGAAGAGTTCAAAAGGGAGACTGCAAAAGATCCAAATCTTGCAGTAGTTTGTAAGGTGGTCCAAGAAGGGTGGCCAGAGCAAATTAAAGAATGTCCTGTGGAGGCAAAGCCTTACTGGACAGTGAGGGATGAATTAACAGTAGTTGATGGTGTACTGTTTAAAGGTTCTAAAATTATTGTCCCTCAATCACTGAGAAAGGACATGTTGTCCAGAATACATGAGGTTCACCAAGGAGTTGTAAGAAGTAAAGAGAGAGCAAGAGAAATTTTGTATTGGCCAGGGATAATGTCCCAAGTAGAAGAAATGATTATGTACTGTTCTAAGTGTAATATGTTTGCTAACCAACAACCACGAGAACCAATGCAGGAACATGAAATTCCAGATCAGCCATGGGCAAAGGTTGCAAGTGATCTGTTTCAATTTAAAGGTGATCAGTATTGCCTTATTGTTGACTATTACTCTAAGTATCCTCAAATAGTAAAACTAGGAAAGGATAGTACATCACAAGCAGTAATTCGAGCATTGATATCAGTGTTTAGTCGACATTGAATACCAATAACACTGATGACTGATAATGGTCCATGTTATCAGTCTGGGGAGTTTCGAAGGTCAGTTGTAAAAGACTGGGAGTTCAAACATGTAACATCATCCCCTCTCTATCCTCGTTCAAACTGGTTAGCAGAGAGATATGTTCAAACAATAAAGAAATTGTTGTTAAAATCACAGGATCCATATCTCACCCTCCTGGAATACCATACTACACCCATAGAGAAAATTGGAAAATCTCCAGCTCAACTTCTGATGGGTAGGAGACTGAACTCAAAACTTCCTATTCACCCATACTTGCTGAAACCAAGTCTGGTAAATCCTGAAACTGTAAAGGATAAGCTTAATGCTAAGCAAGTGAAACAAAAACATTATTATGACAGGTGAACTAAGCCACTTAAATCTCTTAAGTCAGGTGATGAGATCAGAGTCTGGAATAGTGACAAGAAATTATGGTTGCCAGCCAAGGTCGAAGAGAAAGTTGGGACAAGATCCTTTAACATAATAACACCAACTGGATCTAGGTTAAGGAAAAATAGGGCCCACATACGCCATTCTCCTGGGGTCTCCTTTAATCCACACTCTGTAGATTTTGATAGTGATGTTGAGACTCGGACAAACCCAAACCTTCAAACCCCACCGAATCCTGTTATTGGGGAAACCCAGGGAAGGGTAGCAAATACTCGACCAGAAAGAGTAAAAAGAACCAGGAACGTACCAAGTCACTTCAAAGACTTTATTCTGTACCGATAAGTTAATATGAAAAGAATCAGTTGTACTTTACGTGATCTATAATAATTCATTGCTTTAATCAGTTTGCTAGAAATACAGTTATTATTTGTCTGTACATTAGATAAGCTGCATTCAAATGATATGTTTGTAACTGGAAGACTTGACCAAGTATGTGCTAGAAAATTTAAAGAAAGAAAGATGTGATGTATGCATTGAACAGGAGCTTATAATAAATACATGCACCCCACGTGCTTCCGACAACTGAATCCAGGCTGTACGCTCGTGCCTTGTCTACAAGCCTGAGATTCGCAGATCTCTATTTTGGTGGTATAAATTTATACACACTTTTTATGCACACTTTTATCAAGATGTACTATATCACAATGAATGTTACATTGCTCAGAACGTCAGCACGGATTTTTTAAATGTGTTCCCTAATAAAGGAGCCAGAATATTTATTCCTGGAAATAATTCAGTTTAAAGTTTTTCTAAATGCTACTGTCATCTACCTGAATGAACAACATTTTTCGCGCAAATTCCCCATTCGTACACTTACGGGTTAAAACAACACTGTTGTCAGACATTAATCTGATCGGTACTGTGGCAGACGATAACTTCAAATTTTTTAATGGCGTAACTTTTTTTATACCTTTGGTATAGTTTTCATGCCATCTTGTAAAAGATCTAAAAAGTAACTTACCTGACAGACAGATTAATTGTATAACCAGAACATGGCTT
This sequence comes from Holothuria leucospilota, assembly GCA_029531755.1. Taxonomy (NCBI): domain Eukaryota; kingdom Metazoa; phylum Echinodermata; class Holothuroidea; order Aspidochirotida; family Holothuriidae; genus Holothuria; species Holothuria leucospilota. Next base: position 21,698,616 of record CM055973.1, on the reverse strand, counting down.
TTAAGTCGAACGACCAGAAACTTTATTCTAATCGACAAGGTGTTGAAACGTTCCATTGAATGGTGTACCGTTTTCAGCTTGCATTCATTCAAAGTAACTTGTGTATTAAATTCTGCAAAACAGAAGAACAGGGGCAATGACACAATCAGGAATCTTTTACTACTTATTCCATCTGAAAGTTTTCTGACAGCTCCATGTATACTTCTAAAAATCCTAAAACATACATGTATATCTTGGCATTAAAAATCATTGAAACGACATTGTAATACATTTTATTTTCTACAATTTAAAACATATCAACGATTAATTAAGCCCCAAAACCTTGGACAAAGATAACATTCGCTACTGTGTGAAATGGAAACACCACAAAATGGTGAAATTCGGGTTTTAGCGATAAGTCAGTAGGCCAAAAAGAAGACGAATTAATGTGTATGTTGATGATGTTGTGGAAAGTGTTCAGTTTCCCAACCTCACGATCCGGGTTCGAATCCCATGCAAGCATTCACTATTTCAGTTTTTGTTGTTCAGTTTTGTCTTCTGTCTTCTGTTACTTATCATACTTGGGATATAGAAGATTTATATTGAGATGAAGAATCCTATTGTTTTGGTGAAAGTTAAGGGGTCATTTTAGGTCACCAGAGGTCAATAACTGAAAAACTCTGAAACACCATACCTCAAGTTAGGAATGATAAATGTTAGGAATGATAAATACTTTTCATACTTGGAATGTCGATGGGTTGTATCGTTAATGTCCCTAATTTAGCGCACCCCGACAACCGGAGCCTAATACCAAATTAATCCATATCACTGTGGCAACGCAAAATCCTAGCCATTTGACTGTCGGAGCAAAACCGTAACACATTTTTCTTCAGGATTAACCCATTTAAGCCCATTTAAGTTTAGTTTTCCCCTTAGTATCGTTCAGAAGACCTAAATGTATTATCTTTATTTCTTCTGCAATATTTTTTAGGAGAAGCTGTGAGGCAGGTACTAATAATTCATCATTTTTTGGCAAGCGAAGTTATCAGGACCTGCCACTTTCATGGTCTGTTTACTAACATGCCGTGTACGCATACACATGACTAGCTGGGCAATGAAATATAATTTAAGTTTCGTGTGCAGTACGTCAAAGTACTTTTGCCTTAAAGGGAAAGTATTATTTTAGAGTGCAAATGCTTTGCTGCGTATTCCAATAATTTTGCACAAATTATGGAGCTCTAAAATCGTTGTAACATTCGAAAAATATTTCCCTGGGATACATAATGTTAAAAACCCCTTTTCCTTCTTTGTAGGTGCCATTTGTGTTTCACGCAGGGCAAATACCACCAAGCCTATAAGGAAAAGCAAATGGTAAGGGCCATCAATCTGGTCAAGAAAAAGAAATGGTCCAGACGTAAGGCTGCAAAGCTATGCGGTGTCCAACAATCTTCATTCCGGTTTCAAATTAAGAACAAAGATGGCAAATTTAATAGCTCTCTGGGATGGCCGTCTCTCATCCCCCATGAAGACGAATGTCTGCTGAAAGACCACATCATCCACTTTGCGAAGTTGGGGTATCCTCTCACCCGCTCAGACGTGTTAAGAATTGAACTTAGCGGTTTTTCTTAAAGTAAAGGAAGACCCAAATTAGCTGCCATCACAACACTGGCTGAATGGTTTTCTTTCAAGGTGGCCAGAATTAAAGGTAGTGGGACCTTCAAAATTTGGCATGAAACGCGCCAAATCTATTACAAAAGAGCCCATCTCCAAATATTTCAATGAACTTAACAATATTTTGATCAAATATGAACTGAAAGACAAACCACATTTGAAGTGCAAAGTTGTTGCACCACGAGGTATAAAAATTAATGCTATTACAACTGACAAGGGGCAGTGAAAACCATCATCCTAGCAGGATATGCCGTTGGATGTGCCATCCCCCCTTAAATGTATTTAAAGGGAAACACACATGATGGAAGGGCTAAAGGCAATGGCATACCCGGCAAGTGGTTTTGAAATGACCTCAAGTGGCTGGAGTAATGGAGAAGTGTTTATGAACTATATCGAGAACCATTTCACAAAATGCCTACCGGCATGAGATCTTAATCGGCACATTCTACTCCTATATGATGGCCATACCTCCCATATTTCTATGAATTTAATATATTATGTCCTATTCAAGAAAACTTTTCTGTTTGTCCTCCCCCCCCCCCCCCATTACATCACTTACTCCAGCCCCTTAATGCTGGCACATCCAAACCACTCAAAAACATTTACCACCATGAGTGCCAAAAATATATGAGGAAAAACCCAGGTCAAGTGATAGCAATGTACGAGGTATATCAACTGATATCCAATGCATACCCCAAGGCATTCACACCACTAAATTTTATTGCTTCGTTCAAAAACCTGGCATTTTCCCCTATAACAAAGATGCCATTGACGAACATCACTTTCTTGGTTACGCACTCAAGCCAAAAGTCCATGGCCCTCCCCGTGACACACCCTGCTGCAGACTCTGATAACAAAAATTTCTGGATGACCTCTTACCCCAGACAAAACCAATCGAGCAAAAGGAAAGAAAGGTGGCATACAGACCTGATGATGTGGCAATAATTGAAGAGAAAAATCATCGTGAAAATTTAGAAAGTCATTCAGGAAAAGGAAAGCGCAAACAAAAAGAAAGTAGTATCCCCTTCAAAGCATCAAAAGGAACCCTCATATGAAGAATTTGGTACAAACTCATCCGATGAGTCAGAGATGAGTGAGGGTGATGTTTGCTGTGTATGCAAGAGGTTTTCGCTTCCAACAATGAGGGGTGTCTTAAGGAGGCAGGTGACTTTTGTGGACTGGGGACCATGCAGTTGTGGCCACTGGACACACCTTCAATTCTGTGTTCCAGAAAATTTGGAAGAAATAAAAAATGTTAGAAAAAATGCTAGAGACTTTACTTGCCTTCACTGCAATGGTGAAAAATAATAAAAGTTAAGTTCTCCATAATTTCTTTTTTAGTTATTTCACGCTACAAACAGTAAAATGATGCCAATCTCCTAAATAAATGGATGTCAGAATCATCCAAATTCCAAATCTAGAAAAAAACTCATGTAGACCACTCGGAACCATGGGCACAGTCCTTAGTTTCAGTTTCAGTTTAATAATGATGCAGTGACAACATAAACTTTGATTAATTTTTTCTTGAATTGTAATGAAATGCATTTTCCCTCAGAACCAAAATTCCCAAAATTCCATTTCCAGCAGGACCTGAATGACGTAGCCTCAGATTTTGCATTACCAAAGTACGCCATCACTTCCAATATGGTGGGAATTAGGGAAATAAAATGGAATCTTCCCGAAAGAGCCCATATTCAATCGATCAAATCTTCCTCAATTTCCATTCAGTTAAAGCGAATTTTATGTCAAATTAAAGGCGGCGAACTAAAAATTTTCTGCTATAATTTTATGGATACGAATGGTCAGTGGAAGAAGATATTTGCAACTTAAAAAAATGCTACTTAAAAAGTACCCGTTGTTTGCGGTAGAGTTCAAAGGTCACCTGAGTTCACCGGCGGTGAAACTACGAAAACCTTGTAAACTGAGGTATCACATGCTTGGATGTTGACTACTTATTACAAAAACCCTTTGTTTTTGGTGGAGATGAAAGTCCATTTGCAGTTCCTACAGGTCGTACCGTGAAAACCTCGTAAGCTCATAAAAGGTAATCCGTGACGAATCGCATAGTTGACATGTAGATGTCCCAATTGTTTTCGGTGGTGGTCAAAGGTCATTTGAGCTTAAAGGAGGCAAACTGTGAAACCTGGTTTGTAACTGTGAGGACTCTAATGCGCAGCAAGTGGAAGACCAATTCTGTTTACAAGAACTCCATTATTTTGGTGGAGGTCAATGGACATGTGGGGCCACTAAAAGTCAAACTGTGAAAACTTCGTAAAACATGTTATCTCAGGAAAGATAACGTTGTGGGATAAACCTCAGTTCGATAAAGTATTTCCTTTCGGCAAGGAATCACAAAGCCTTTCTGGTTATTTTCGTTACGTTGTCATATTGTGAATACAACTGAAGGCAAGTTCCATACAAAAGTAATATCAAGAATCACAATATCACTTGGATTTCCACAGATAAATTACAAAAGCAAAATACAGGAGTTATGACGGAAATTTATCAACTTACTTGAGGAAACAAGCTTTACGCGTTTTTCATTGTACGACTTGCTAAAAAGTGAACATTTTTGGTAAAATTTCTGTAGAAACGTTGTGCATGTTTCATGCATATATGCGTACACGTGACGAGTGCAAAGTGTTGAGTCAATAGAGAACATATGAGCAGAATTTATGATGCCCGCAGTACTGCAGGTACAAACTGGCATAGCCTACATCAGTAGCGTAACCAAAGGGTAAAGAAGGGGAAACTGCCAAAGCTGTCACTTTTAGTCCCCAGGAAGTTTGTCGGTAGATTAACCGGCTCTGTCTGTACATTGTTCTAACCTGTTGAATCTTTGATACCAATTTTCACCATTTTGTAACTTATGGTAACTGTCAGATGACAGGTTATTGCATTTAAAGTGTTTATTCTCCAAGTTATCCCGGAGTGACCCCTCAATCCTCGTTAGGACTTGTCATTTCGGCGCTCAAAGATTCGGGCTATATTCTCACATAGTGAGCCCCTCTTTTTGTTATACCTTGGATCTACACCGGATTTCGTCATCACTACATGAATTTAATATGTATATTGCCGTTATTTTTCTTGTTGCACAATCCATATGTGCTGTAAAACCGTTGTATGATTAAGTAGGCCTATCAACAGGCTTGCCTGTCTGTCGGTTCATTTACATATGTGTTGTCAGTACATTCGCCAATTTCACCTCCTTCCATTCTTGGTACCATAGCTACTGTACACCACTCATCTTGCGTAATGGAAACTGTGCATGTTTACGATTGGTATATTGTACTGTGCTTCCGGTCCATATTATGCAGGGCGGTCAAACCTCTCGAACCATCTGTCTTCAAACACCGTGACATTCGCAAGGTATGGTATAGATATTCACTTATGTGCGTTAGATTCTATGTAAACCAAAACGTACACATATTTTCTACAGCTTTTCTGTTATCAGGTTATAAAGCTTTCCTGTCAAGTACAAACATATAAGAGGATTGCATCGAAAAATTTATCTTTCGAATCAACCTTTCTGGAAGATCTGAAACGCTAAAACCCAGAAGCTTCAGGGATTTCTCCCAGTACCCCGAGGGGGCTTTGCTCCCGGACACCACCAGGGCCCTTCGACAGGCTCCTGCCCCCCCCCCCCCCCGTCGCGTTAGGCACTTAGCACTGGCCGTGCATGCTATGCGTGTACAATTTGCCTCGTCCCCCACTTGAACATACGATCCGCCCAATGAGTGGCATGTTCATTTAGGTGCCTATATTATACGGTAATTAATTGAAGCTTACAGCTTCGAACGTTGAAATTTCTCATTTTGTCGCGTGAATTTGCGCCTTCTTTTGTGGCTTGGTGTATAGACTTAGGGTTGAAATGTCATACTACAACTTGTTGCCTGCTTAGAAGATTTGTTTGTTGCTTGGTATGTTGCTTGGTGTGTAAAGTTCGTGTAAAAATTTGGATGCAGCCCTTTTGCTTGAATAGTATAAGCATGGCAAGCCATTCAGTAACAAACTGACAAAGGTAGAGAGGAATTGGTGTAGTCATGCCTGGTATTTCACCTTAGCAGGGGTCTTGTATACCCCCATTTCGCCCTTCTTGAAAATCATGCAATATTTATTTAATCAAAAAATAAGGTTTCATCATTATTTAGGTTCTGCATCTTCGTTTCAAAACATCTTAAGGATGTTTTAGCTGTACTTGCCTGCACGTACAAACCTGTCTAGTTTCAGTATATCTGGCCTCCATTTGTGAAACTTAAAACATCCTGTACGTGTAATATCCAATATTTTGTAAGGGGCAATCCCCTCTGATCTCACTTTTTGTGAACACCTACTAAGGTAAATGCTTTTATTGCAATGAGTGAAACCTTAGTTGCTCAGTTTGTTCCGTTTAAATGCATGAGATCGATGTTATGCTAGACAGAGGTATTACACAATAAACGGCAAATAATATATTTTTTATTTCCTGCAGGTTTAGGCGAAGTATCTTGATATGGCATACTTACAAATGACTCATACAACTCGTTAAGACTGATGTTGAAGAATATTTCTTCAAGCATCTTGGATGGTTTGTGATGACAGAGACTTTACCTGAAGATGAAAAGGTGATTTCTGAGCCATATTAAATTTATAAATTGGATTCATCGAATGCTACCACATTTTCTTTTAACGTTAGGTTTAGACTTTCAGCAAGAAATGAGGCACATCAGTTTCTTTCGTATACAATCAACTTCACCTTAGTGAAAAAATCCTTTACCCACGGGTTACTTCGAGGATTTTCCTTCTTTTCTTGCCTTTTTAGCATCATGCAATTCAAAAGTAAATACTAAAAAATTCTAAAAAAGTTCATGGATAGAGAAGTGAACTACACATCACCTTTAAAATTGATAGGGATATACCATTATTTGGAGCCCATTCTTCACTAATTAAGGCCAGGCATCCCCTGTAAGATATATTAACTGCTTCCGAATGGAAGTTACGGAGGTTGACATTTGGTGTAATAAATAAACGCTACCAAAGGTTTTCGGTTGGTGGAAAAGCCAACAAAAGCCAAAATGAAAAGTCTTTGGTCCTATGTGTCAGCGAGAAGGCGCAGTAAGACTCTGCCTTTACCTCTCTGCCTTTACACAGGTGTTAAAACATTCTTTATATGCAGTATTACGCAAGCCCATTGCTAGGTATACGAACAAGGGGACACTATTGGACAGATAGACTGCCTAAACCATTTGCTGGATACAAAGAATAATTTGGTCGATTCCAATTCCGCAGTGCTAATATAGCCCACTCACTTGTCAATTATTTCTACCTAAATAGCCTGTTAGCATTATTTATTACTCAAGAGTGCCGACTGCTTCTCAAAAGGTAGGTGTGTGTGTGGGGGGGGGGGGTTAAATGGATTTTTCTACCAATTATCTTTGATTTCATTGAATCAGCTGCATGACAAGCTATGGAATCGAACAAGTGACTACTATTATCACTAGGGTTTTGGGAAATTGAGAGGGGGAAACACCCTCCACTTTTAGTGTAATGCTTTTCAACGTCATATAAATTCATCGTTGTTGAGAACTTACACAGAAGATATCGCCTTGTAACTTCAAGGTTGTGTGACATGCCATCAAAAAAAGCTGTTTCACTTGTCAGTTAAAGAATTAGGTCCTCCAATCAAAGGTCCGTTGGAATTATTTCGATATCTTTTACCGTTTTTAAAATATACGTCTTCAAAGTTTGATGGTTTCTGAAGAAACTAATTGCCCATGCAAAATTAATGATGTGGATTGTTGTACAGTGTTATGATTTCTTTAGTTAACCCTATATAAATTATCTCTTAATTACTGATCATATAGATTACACTTTGGTGAGTGATATCATTATTTTCAAGGAAAAATTTTTAACTTTTATAACAAACCCCTCAGGGAATAACAGCTATACCAGTGTCCTTGAAATTAAGGTTGAAAACACAAAGGCTAACATGTGCCATATATGGCATGTCCCTCTTTCGATGTCACATATTTGCATATTTAGTTCATGTTTATTCATTATACAAGTGTGAAACAGGAATTTTTCTGTAAAATGGTCAATATTTGATGGATTTTAATGGAAATTGCGGCTATTTTCTGGATTTTTAATGCTTTTTACATCAAATATCCAACTATGTTATTTTCATGTCACACGACCTTTCAGGTCCACATTGATTTATAAATTTCGACACCTCAGTCACCTGTGACCCATTGCAAAAGGTCTGCGTAGAACATTTCTACTTCAGCTTTTTTGGGTTTGCCGATTATTTTTCATCTACGTCATTCTGCTTACTAACTCAATGGCTTGGTACCGGCTCCTTCAAGTTGCTATTAAGCACGGACTCAGTTTTATCATTGAACTCACTGAGCTGTTCTTTGGCATCTGTTTTGGAACAGATCATTATTCATCTTTGACACCCACATAACAATACCGGCATCACTGGCCCTTTATTCAGTTTTTATTTTTTCTTCCGTCTAGAACTGTCCTCACCGTACACCTCTCACCTCTGACATCTCAAAGTCATGTTCTATTCCACTATATAGATGGCGGTGCTCGGACTTTGGAAAATTCAGTACAAAACATTATCACAAAAATCAAGCCCCATGTTCGTAATATAACATTTTTTAACTTCCACTTTTTATCCCTGCTCATTTCAGAAATATGCATCAAACTAATATAATCATAGGCGTAGAAAGCGGGGAGGTGGGGGACGGGGGGTTTGTGGCCCCAGTAGAAAATGCGGTGGGGAGAATGTATGCTTCCGCCACCCTCAATTCGAGGACGAACCCCCCCCCCCCTTTTGTTCCATCAGTAAAAAATATCAAATATAATTCAGATTTGTCCATTTATGTTGAACCAAATTGGATCTTAGGACTCACAAATACTCCAAAAAATTCCCCTTATACCCCTTCCCAGCGTCTGAAACAACGTTAAGCCCCCCCCCCCCCCAGTCGAGAGCAGTTATTAGTTATGAATGTAATATCCAAGAAATAGGTTGTTTTGAAATGAAAACATTTTTCTTCCCAACCTAACAGGAAACTAATCAATTAATGGAAACTAATATTGAGCACTACGGCTCTGACTTCACAATACATATGAAAAAATCTAAAAGCATTTCCTTTTACATGATTGAAGAAAGAAACTTAAATAGTCAGTTTTTTCAAGTGAGCGAATGGGCTATTCTGTAGCCTGTTTTAAACGATTTCAGACCATGCATTAGAGTGAATTTTATGTGTACGGAGTCGCTATATTTTATGCGGTAAGAATGAGAAATGAAGAGGTAACGAAAGTTTACATAATTTGAACGTTTTGAAGCCCCTAATCAAGCCAGTAGCCATGGGGCACTACCTTGGAAAATTTTGCTCCCAAGAATATTAAAAATTACCAGTGCCTTAACGCATTTGAGTATATCTCGTCCCTCTAAAAATATTTCGCCCCGTCTGGAAGCTATCTTGCCCCTAGCCTGCTAGCCTCAGTACCTTGTTTGGCTATTGGCCTGGCTCTCATACGAAGAAAATCTTCATGAACTACTTACAGTATGGGCTACACACATTGAAGAACTTAAACTGTTAAATTTGACTTTTTCGTTAGGACTGGAAAAAATGGAGAACACAACTAGCTGACAGGGATGTCGACAGAGATGGCAGAGAGGCTACCCCTACCTTCGGAGAGGTCTAGCAAAGCGTCGGCAAAGAATTAAAGTACGTTTTGGAGCCAAAAAATATACATTCTCTTAAATATGACCGTTGGTAGCGCTAGAAGATTGTGACTGGGGAAACCACAGAGATTATGTCGTAATCCCACTCAGACAAACCAAGTTAGTCGGCGTAAATTATATACGTGAAGCTACGATAATTTTCACCCGGAAACCTTCCTTTGTCACCTGGTGCGAACATACCGTTCTAGGGGATGGGTCTGGGGGACGGGTTCCCCCTTCTCGCCTCCCTGTTTGAGAAATTTTCGTCCATTTAATGTGGCATAGATGAAAAATGGTGCTATCTTTGGCAAAGTAACCCACAATTTAACAATTTGTTCTTATTTTTGGTCGGGTGTAAGGAAAAGGTGTGCTGCCATAGTGGAAGGGATGACAACTTTAAATTTTGTTTGGACTAGATGCAAAGTGGTGCTATCTTGGGCAAAGCTTTGAACTGCTTCAGTGCTTAGAAATTCTTATTATTTAGTAACATTTTGACTATAGCATGGTACCCCTCCAAGGATGGTACCTTAGCCCGGCATGTAGCTTCCTGAAGTTCTGGAGTAATAACAAACTGACAAATCGGGACATTAGCATGGAGCTTTCAACTCACATCCATGTGAACATACATGATGGTCACTTCACAAAATTGAACTGTTACTAATTTGAACGAGAATCCAAACACACAACTTCCAATAAGCAGGGGCGAATCTGGGGGGGGGGGGCGACCCGGCCCTGGCCCCTCCCCCTTTTTAAAATGCAAAAAAAAAAAAAAAAATGAAAGGGAAAAAAGAGGAAAAAAACGGAAAGGAGAAGGGATAGAGAGAAGGACAGAGAGTGGAGTGATAGAGAATGAAGCTGCAATTAACAACCTCGAAACATGGGAGTCATAGCGCACAGCAGATCAGTTTGAACGTCGATTGGGACAATTCACATGCATGCTATCTTACTACACATGATTGTGTTTGCCACACCTTGACTTGTTTGTCAAAATCTAGCTTTGTTTGTTCGACAGAAATGAAGGGCCGTCGACCAATCAAACTGTTAGAATCCAACCACGCTCCCTTTTTTCACTAACGAACTTATGGTTGTCTTTTCCCAATTTTGAGGTTGGAATATGAGAGACCATGCTCCATTCGCAAGTTTGAGGCCGACTTTAAACCTGTTCTAACCCCAGCCTTGATTTTGACACGTTTTCGTGGAATTTTGAAAATACAAAACGCCCATATCGGAGAGGGAAAAATCAGGCGGCCCATGCGTCAAACAACTGCAAACCACTGCAGCAAGCGTTAGCCGGGGAACCGCGAACTCATTCCTCCCAAGTGACCCGCATTTCGCTGGTTTGGCCCGCATTGAACACCCAAACCTGCTGCCCAGCCCAACCCTTTGAAAAACCCGCATTTCAGTACATGATAGAGCCACAAAGCAAAACCTTGCCTTAGGAAGTATACCTCCCAACTAAACCACAAATTTAGCAAATTACGGTACCTGTCACATCATAGTGCATCCCGCTGCTTGCCTTGCGAAAGGCACTCTTGTTACGTAGACTGTAGCAACACAGCTAACCTCCATAGCAAGTATCGAAAATATTCTAACGGAGCAATCGAGTCTAATGGCCTCGCGACGCAACTTACAAAACCAAAAACGAATGCCCATTTCGCGGGTTATAGAGGCAGGGTTTGTCTCAGAAATTTCAACCAAACGAAGGAACGAAATGTTTTAGCCGACCACTCAGTCCTATGCAAAAATACGTAATTACCTTTGTACTATCAGGGCCGCATAAACATTCCATTCAACTTAACACTCATCCTGTGGTAATTACTTTAAGATATGTACACATTTTTGTGAAAGAAACTAGTTCAAGAAAAATTCCCATTATGGAACGTGTGTGATGCCGTTTGGGTGTGAATTTAACTCGGGCCCGCTTCCCTTGGTACATCACTTAGAAGCAGCACGGTGTCATTGACGCCGAACGTGCTACGTGATTCCTGAACTGTGCTGCATCAGAAATTAAGAGCAACAATAAACAACCAATGAATCGATCGCTATCATTTGGAGAGGTTTAAATTTTGCGAGTTTGTGAGTATCACTGCAGATATTTTTGGAGGCAAATTAATGAAATTACATTGACTGATTTGCCCAAAAAGTGCTACCATTTTGCGTGTAGACACCCATAAAATTCAACAATTTTCCAAAAGGGGAGGGGGACACCCTCTCCCCTGTGTCCCCCTTATATCCCTCCCCCAGGCCGGCGGTCCACCAACGGACAGGTCAGTGGTGGACCCGCATCTAGCTTCTCGGAACTTGAGAGATATGCAGGCGGAACTAACTACTGAACTTGTCAAGTTTGGACCAGTGAGCTGTTCTTATGCTGAAAGGCCCGGCTAAGAAGGTGACATCTTTCGCAATCTTTTCTGTCAGATTCAACAGTAGTATAGATAGGTAATTGACCCGCAGGCACCAAGTCGAGCCTACAAACAACACTGCTGTATGTCACTTTCTCACTGAGTCTACGCAAAACAAGAAAGTAGGCAGAGGGGAACATGCACGTGATAAAACGTACATTTACGTCCACATGTTAATGCAAGGTACCTGGGTCCTGGCATTAAGTCGAACTAAGATATGCGTCATAAATTCTCAAGGAAGTCCCTCAATATTCACCAAGTTAGTACATGACTACTAAAGATCTGATTAGACGCCTTGAACAGGATGCATTGTAGTAAGGCACTGTACCTATGATAAACGGTCTTCTGTTAATAACTTGTGGAAAAATTAATGTGTTGAGAGTTGAGACATGAAATTATATGAAGCAGAAAGTGCAAAAATAAGACATGGGAAGTGCTATTTCCGGCAATCTGGGAGGTCTATTTTGTCAAACATTTTCTTGTACGCTCCGCGTCAACTCATGGTGGCGCTCCGCTTAGATGGTATAGTACTATCAATCACAGGTCGAACAACTTCGCCCCCCCCCTTTTCAGAAATTCTGGATCCGCCCCTAAAAAAATGAGAAAAGGGGTTTAAAGTTGTAGGCTAAGGGGTAGAGGACTAATAGGAACGTTAAATAATGCTCATTCTCTATATGGATCTCTGTATTAATACGCAGTTAAATAAGTGGCCGTTCAATAAGCTTATTTAGTAAGTGATATACTTCAGATATTGCATATCGCGCTACGGATGTTGCTCATAATGTAAAATTGCCACATCATCCCGTCTTGAAGCAAGTCTTTGGTTGGAATTATTTGTATCTCTAGTAGTTTCTAGCTTTTGGAATACGGAAATATTTCTCCGAAATAATTCTCTGCATTGTCGTCCTAAGAATGGATTTCCCCTGCCGTGGTAGGGGAAAGCAGTGCTTTTTGGACCTGTCGGTAATTAATTTGGACCACCATCGGTTTGAACATTTACAAAGTAGGTGGCACAATACCACTATAATACATGAAAGAAAATCTCAATACGATATCACCCTAACGATAGTTCCAAATTATCATGTTACCTAAATTTTATTTTTCGAATCATCCCAAATGATACATGTTGTTCTTATTTTCGGAAATGTCAAGTTTGCTTCTTTTTTGAGGACTTGCTTGAGAGGGTGTTGCTTGAACAAGTATTTCGGCACCTTTTTATTCGGGGCCTCTAAGAGCTGAAAATTGGTTGCATTACACTGGCAGAATATCATAAGCTTACCTAGGTAAACTCATTCATCGCTCTCTTAAAATTAGGCCGATTGCTCGTGTGCATAGGAATTATTACGAAGATTCACAGCATTGCAAGCATGCAAACCCTTACTCAAAATCCATATCTGGCTTTATATCTGGAAATATCTGGTTGATTAAAGACTTTATATGGCCATATAAAGCCATATATAACTTGATTAAAACACAACCCAGATATGCATATAAAGTTTGATATGGCCATATAAAGCCAGATATAACTTGATAAAACTGTGATCCAGATATGTATGTAAAGTTTGATATGGCCATATAAAGCCAGATATAACTTGATAAAATGGTGATCCAGATATGTATATAAAGTTTGATATGGCCATATCAAGCCAGATATAACTTGATTAAAACACAACCCAGATATGCATATAAAGTTTGATATGGCCATATCAAGCCAGATATAACTTGATACAATGCAATTCCAGATATGCAAATAAAGTTTTATATGGCCATATCAAGCCAGATGTAACTTGATACAATGCAATTCCAGATATGCAAATAAAGTTTTATATGGCCATATCAAGCCAGATGTAACTTGATACAATGCAATTCCAGATATGCAAATAAAGTTTTATATGGCCATATCAAGCCAGATATAACTTGATACAATGCAATTCCAGATATGCAAATAAAATTTTATATGGCCATATCAAGCCAGATATAACTTGATCAAATGTCTGTCTAGATATGTAAATACAGTTTTATATGGCAATATCAAGCCAGATATAACTTGATGAAATGCCAGTCCAGATATGTAAATACAGTTTCATATGGCCATATTAAGCCAGATATAACTTGATACAATGCAATTCCAAATATGCAAATAAAGTTTTATATGGCCATATTAAGCCAGATATAACTTGATACAATGCAATTCCAGATATGCAAATAAAGTTTTATATGGCCATATCAAGCCAGATATAACTTGATATGCTAGATATGCAAATGAGCATTTTGTTAGTTTGTTTTATTATTTATTTGATTTGATTCTTGGATTATGCTTGTTACAAACTATGGGCCAGATATGAAATCCAAAATCTGGGCCATATATAGATTTTGAGTAAGGGAAGCCGGGAACCCAGGGGAAGACCGCATATTTTATGAAAATTGAAAGATTCATACCAGTCCAATTACCTGGCAGAGTTTTTTAATAGATAAATGCATTTTGTTAAGAAATTAAAAGTATTCTGGTGCAAAGTCTGCATGCGACCTTTGCCATGTCAATGAAAACTTTTGGAGAGCTTCGCGCTCATTCTGACTGGCAGCCGAATTGTCCTCGGGAACGAGCTGCACAAACTTCAGCTCTGCCACAGCGGTCCATGATGTGTTCAATTTGCCGCAAAACAACGAAGCATGCGCTCGTGCGAATCAGCACTAGGCTCATATATACAGTGATAATTTTTAGCAGTGTGCCGTTATGCTGGAAAATAGTCGCCACGAACGAACGCAGAATAAATGATCAATACAAGTGGATGTATATATGCAGTCACAATGGACAAACATGATCGCAAAGACTCTCAAAGGAAAGCTTACATTATACTGCATTAAGATGAATGGAATATACCTGAAACGTTTTATCCTGGTTTGGATGATATCGACTCTTGCTTAAGGTTAGTCTAAGGTTTAGTCTAACCTATGGGCTGTCTGGATGGGAAGTTGTACCTGTGGATATAGCCTAGGTAAAAGCCTAAGATACCATGCATAATCACGGAAGTATAAGATACCAGAAAACACTCTGTACGAATGTATGAATCTACGAAGTTGTAAGGCTGTCTTCAAAGCCTTTTAGTAAACAAAGAATTTGTGAATTGACCGTCCACCTAAGTTTTGTTAAGGTAAAACATGTTAGTCCTATGATTGCAGTTTTAAGCTTAACAACATTCTTTTTGTGAATACTACGTAAACTACTACAGACCATAAGAAAAACCACAGTCAGCACCGCTTGCAGTTCTCGTTACAATTCAGTTCTGCGATCCCGGATATATTCTGGCTGGATGAATATTCTAATCTAGCACTCCTTTCCAAAATGCATTGACAACGTATACTCCACACAAGGTCCTAAAACAATATACGTGGACTATGAATATGATAAGTAAATGCAAGGAGTTGCAATTTGAGAAATAGCAACTCCCTGGTACTGCGTGCGTTCAACAGCTAAGAGAAAAAATGTTTTTCCACGATGAAATATTTTGCCGTTATGTAAATCATGCAGCGTGGCTACAGCGCACATGGCAGAAGTTACAGTATGCTTTCAAAAACGTCTCGTCTTATCATATATCCCTCGTCCATGGATCCTTCACTAGGTTCTCACAGGGTATTACCGCAAATCCGAAAAAGACAAAACAATTTCATCTCCTTGTAGTAGTAGCAATAAAATGCTTGTTCCTTAATCCACAACCAAACCATTCAAAAAGATTACAACCTGATAAATCACTCTGCGTCTCTTCTGCCTGCATGGCGGTTTTAGTAATATATTACTGTATGATTTTATCCCCTATCACAGGGCAAACTCAAAAGGACTCGTTGATCTTCAATCGTTTACTTTTGAAAATATCTGATGTGTTAATTAATCTGTTAATCTCTGAAAACACTGCTCTCGATAAAATTGAAAGGGTACCTACAAATTGTGACGGTTACATGAGTCAAAGTTCTGGAAGTGTGAGGGGTCAGAGGGTTTTCATTTTTCATTTGCAAAAAAGGAAACAGACAAACTGTCGCGAGCTCACAGGAAAAGAAAGTAAAATTATTCTCAATTTCATGCCTTGTTCCATGTTCAGGGGCGGGGCTAGAAAAATTAAACGATATCACCAATTTTGATTATTTTCGAAGAAAAACAGACAGGAATTGACTCTTTATTCCAGATAATGCAACAGTACAGCAGAAAACTATGGATGGTTCAGGCTCACGTTGCACCAGCAAAGAAATGTGTTATTAATTGTTCATATGTGGATGTTATGGACAACAATTTGATGTGTGGGAAATAATTCTTACAGGTAGTATATTTATTGATCAAAAAGACCTTCAATGGTGACTTTTAAAAATAACTGTTTATAATGGAGTTTCACTTTGATATATCTTATTTGTATTTAATCGGAATTGCCGGAGTTATATTGGTCCTGATTGAGCCTATTAAGTTTATGACATATGCAAAGCAAGCTTGTCTCTTAAAGCTGTTAATGATCATTTTGATGTTGGTATTGAGCCTTTTTGTAGTTTTTTTCTTTTTTTTTTTGAATGATAATGATGTTAATGTTTGGATCCTTACACTTCACAGTGAAAATTCGCAAGAACACACTATTTGCTGATATGAGTAATACTGACAAACCTTTGAATTACCTGAGTATGTTTACTTTAATTGGGTGTTATTGACATTTCCATGATGTCAATGACAAATTTAATTTTTGAAGAATTGCTTGCTGTGGATTTTATAGCAAGATAAAGTGAAATAGGCTGTATCATGTGACACATCATGTATGACGTGCAACATTAATAGCAAAATAAAACGGCATTTACCCTTCTCAAAAAGAAATGTGATGAAAAATGCATTTTAGTCACAACAGGCTACACATGACGGGTACAGTATGTTGGCGTGGCGTAAGAATAAGTTTGAGGACAACTTATCCTTGGGCAAATCTTTTATGAACCAAGGTTAGAGTAAAGAGTCCTTCGTGATACGGAAAACTGATAACAGGACGGAAAACACGAAGAACACATAAAACGTGGAGGTTCACAGAAATGAAATTTTCACATGAAAAATGAAGAACTTGAATGAAATTAAAAAAAAAATATATAAACACAAGTGTGAAGAAGCTGATCGCACTTCAAGTAAAATATACCCACATTATGGTTCGTGTCCTTTTAACGATAAAAGACGCTAAAACAAACAGACGTAGACGAAGCGAGTTAACGTAAAAACATGACATATGACCATTTTTACCACTGAAATTACGCGGGAAAAATAGGGAAGATGATCGAGAAAACACTGGAAACTTGTCACTCTTTACCTACTCTTTACTACCAAATTGTCTCTGAAATGAAATGCACGTAGCTTAGAACGTGCAGTGTCAACATGTTCAGAAAATACCAATGTGTTATCATCGTATCATTGATATCAATTATTCGCCGATTCGTTTTATCAATTTCAGTTGTGCAAAATTATTTTGTAAGATTTCAGAATTTCAGTTGTGCAATAAATGTTGAAAAGAGAGACAAAGCATTCACTGGTTTTCGTCTTCATGTTTCAGAGAAAAAGCATATACAATCTCACATCCACCAGTATCACGACATACGCGCACCCAGCGTCCACTGCAATGGCTCATTAATGTTAAATGTTAGCACGCATGGCATTATAAACCCTCTCAGTGTAAACGGAATCCATATGACTGAGGGACTCCTATGAATATTTAGAGATATGGGCTTCTCCGTAGAAGGGATTTTTATTATTTGACCTTCTCCCTATAGGAGGAGGGTCTAAAATCAAAAGAAAGACTTACTATTGGTCAGCAGTACAGCTGTCTCAAGGGCGCCAAGAGGTTCTCAAAAGTGGAGGCGGGGCATAACCTCGACGAAAATAATTCAAGCGCAAATCACGAAGTCCTAGCAACGAGGAATCCGGGTCCGCCTGGATTTCAAAAGATCTGAGGTGTACCGTAATCCTAGCCGTTTACCCACTATTTTAATCCATGATTAAATCGTTTTCTACCATTTTCGAGCTTGATTTCATTGAATTAGCTATTTTGTGAGCAATAGAATCTAACATGAAGCTGCTATTTTATGGTCAAGTTCTGGAAAATAAGGGGGGGGGGGGACTCGCTAGCAGAATTCAAAACTTCATTTCTATTGTACTTAACGCACAAAGCTGACCTTAAAATCTGTCTATCTTCCTATGCTAAAGTTTATAATTCAAGAGACTCATGTAAGAAGGTAGTTTACTCGTGTTCGACCAAGAACTGAATACACTTGCAGTAATTTTGCAATCCTTTAGCACACGGAGGATCGAACGATGATGCCTGTACTGAGATCCAATGAATGTGTTTTCCTGGGACGATATGCCATTCGCAGAAAGTGGCCCTACATACAAAAACTTGAACCCGTGACATATATTACAGTATAATTATTTAACTTTGGAAAAGACAACGGTTTTTTTTTCATAATTTTCATGGCAAAATATGAATTTGGATCATGATCATGTAAGCAACCTAAACAATGTAAAAACTCAAAAATTATAGAATTATTAAAACTCTTAATTGATTTTGTATTGAAGTGCCTTATTTTGAGTCAATTAGTTACATTTCCGGAACAAATAAGTGAATTTCATTTTGTTTTTTGGAGTAAGAAGCTCAACACCGAATGTAGTGAAGTGACGAAAACTGGGGTCCCCTATAACGCTTGTAACAAACCAGAATACAAAAATGCACTGTGGCTCCGATGATAAGCGCTTACATGTGTGATACCAAATAATGCCAAGATGCCCCGTTTCTTTCAGTCACTAGTTGAGTGTGATCTTAATGTGCTCGAAAGATACAGTTTTGTATTCATATTTGACCTAAATTAATTCTTGGGAGTTTGTGTTTTGGCCTCCGGTGATTTCAGCTGACCTCTGACATCCGACAAAAGTCACAGGGGATTTCTGCTGCAACATCATGTAAAGTATAAAAACAATCTGTTTCCTAACTGAAGGCAAAGTGTTAACAAGGTTTTCAGACTTTGACTCCCACATGAGAGGAAAGTGCCTTTGACCTTATTGAAAAAAGATGAATCATCCAAGCAGACAAAAAGGAAATCTTAACAGCCACAGAGTTTATCGTGTTCAGCTTCATAGACGAAATGCTGTCACGCTGCTCCTTTCATTGTGGTGGTCACAGGGCATTTAATGAGTGGCATCATGGATGAATGCACACGTATAACACTATTAATTTGACATAATCAAAGGTACCCGCCGTATACCTGCTACAGCGGGGATTAAATTTTAGAAGTACTGTAGCTAAGGCCTTTTCCCAGCATGCAGTGAACCCAGGTAACCTTTGACCTCCACAAAAACGAAAAGCAATTTTCTTTCACCATAAGGCATCCTCATACTAAGGATAAAATATATGCTAGCTTTCTACCTTGAAATGTCATGTAAAGGGGTGTATCCATAAATTAGGGGTCCAAAGTGTGACAAAGGGGTCAAAATTTAAAAACCATTTAATACTGGTGTAAAGTATATTTTCAAGAAGGTATATGTATCTATTTCTAAAATTTATATCAGTCCTGGCTTTTGTTTAAGACATCCAGGTTATTGATCAACTCTATCTCAAAGCTCCTTTCAAAAATGGCGGAGGTGACTGGGACACCAAAATTGGCAATATATGCCTAGGAAGTTTATAACTGTGTAATATATCCAAGTCTTTTCCTCACTTTTGGTAAGGCATAAGTGGCAAGGATTTATGACAGAAACAAGTTACACCCACTGAAATTGGTTGTATGCTCAATTTGGAATAAAAGCTCACACCATGGTAAGGGAAATCATGCAATATTTACACTGAAACATATTTATTATCTGTACAGTTTCCAAAAGATAGAGCAAGTAGCTGCTTGAAAATAAATGAACACATAAAACATAAACATTTTCAGAGTTGTCCCCAATTCATCCAAATATCTTAAATTTTTGAGAAACTGGGTTACAGACGTTATGTGGCGGGTGTGACGGGACACCAAAATCCCAGTAATACTGACACAAACAATGCATAAAAGGTTTCACGTAGCATTTACAGAGTACTGTATTCAAGTGGGCAACACTAACAGTTCAGACAAGCCTATTTTTTCTTGGAACATCGGATATATTTACTGTCAGCTGCAAATTTTCTTATGTTACATATAGGGGTGACAGGGTCCTATTGAATTAACATGTGGTGTCCCAGTCACACCCGACCATGTCAACATTACTGTATGTTGTGACTTCTTAAATCATTACAAAATTGCACAAAGTTAAAAACTATACTGACTTGAACTAAAGTAAGAAAAAGATAGGAAGGGTTTATCAAACAACAAAACAGCTTCATATTTACAGTGATAATGATTGTCGGGTGTGACAGGGACACCAAAGTGTGACCGGGACACCGAAAAAATAAAATAGATATTCACACTCTCCATACATTTTTCAAGTTTGTCACTTTCTAATTACTTTCCACATCTTTATGATGTTCATATTATCCATCTTAAATCATTTATTTTAATTTTTTTCAGTTTAAAACAGTTTAAATAGCTCTTTGTTGTTCTTCAATGGCGGAGGTTACAGTGGGACACCATGGGACACCATTTTCCCCTTTCAACCAGATAGTGGACAATACATTACAAAATGGGGAAAAAAGGGTAGTATCGATAACCATGTGCACACATGTTACAACTCAGGCATGTATGAATGGGATTGGCATAGTTGAGGTGATATGAGAGGGTGGTAATTTTGATGATTTTGTGCGCGATGTGACATGATCAGCGGGCCACCAAACACAAAATGTGATTTCCAATGGGTGCCATTATTACAGTTGTCCTTGTACTGCTCAGGTTTAGCATTTTACTTTATCAGTAGAGGTTACCAGTAATTGGACATAGTGATTCAAGTTTCCAAGAGTAACACAGGGAGATGAGGCCTTGTATTAATGTCCATACTAGTATGATGTGACAGGTGGGACAAAGCGTCACATCCGCCATGCCAACTTTGAAATAGGCGCATTTCGTGAAACATTGTCCCTTAATCTGGAAACTCACATTGTTTGTTTGTCTGGTTCTAATATCTCATCTGACATAACTTTAGGCTATCCAAAGGATAGAATAAATTTTTTATATTGTAATAACTGAAGTAAATTACCCATGTCACAACTTTTACAGATAATCTGGTGGGACACCAAATACATGCTGGATAATAAAATTGTAAACGATAGATCAACAGACCGTAATTGGACATTGAGATACCACAGTAAGTGATAACACATAGAATATTAAACACTTTCAATAACAGGAATCATCTCTAGCCTCAGTTTTAACCATTCTCTATATGCCACAAGTGGCGGATGTGACGGGGACACCATGGACCCCTAATTTATGGATACACCCAAAGGTTTTCAGAGTTTGACCCCTTGACCCCAGATGATCTCTGACGCCCACCATCAACGATAGGGTTCTTTCTCTAATAATAAGGTACCTGCAACAGGCCCGTAGCCAGACAAGATGCTGAAGGGGGCGAAAAATTTTCCAGAGGGGGCGAAACATACTAAAATGCATTACGGCAATGCTAATTTTTTATCTTCTGAGGGCGAAAAATTTTCCAAGGGGGCTTCGCCCCCTCCCCCCCTTGACTACGGGCCTGACATGCAAAATAAGTATGAGATCTATCTTGAAACGTCGTGTTAACAAAGTTTTTCAGAGTTTGACCCACAGTGACCCAGATAACATTTGGCGAGGCTCCTACCTTTGACCATTAAAAATTTGCATAATAAGTATGAAATCTATCCAAGCTTCCTCCTTGAGATATCTTGTTATCAAGGTTTGCAGGCTTCACACGTACTCACATAGGCCTACTCACACACACACACACACACACACACACACACACCCACGCCATCATGAATGCATAGGTTTTTCTTTCCATCGTAACCAAAAGGTAATAGGGTTCTCCAGTAGCTTACCATAAAGTATGAAGTTAAATTAAATATCCTTTTTATAGTTACCTCACCACCTAATAATTATTATACTTAGAAATCACTGAAGAATTCTTCCATATTTTACAAATGTTACAATGAAATGTTGTAACACACGTTAAGTTAAGTGGGCTATTTATCTGGTGTTACATATCGTATATTGTCTTAAATCAATGTCATTAAACGTAAAGGACCAATGCTGTCGTACTTGAAATGTTGCATTTTGTTCATAAAAGCCATGGTAACATGACTAACATTTTGAGGATGGTGGGTACATTCTTCCCGTCAATAAGACTTGATTTGTAAGATATGTTTGTTTTTTTCTTAGTTTAAAAATATTTTCAACAGCTTTCCATTTAACAGGTCTGCTTTAAATTTGAAGATTAACTTCAATTGAGAGAACTTGTGACAGGACGAAAGGCCACAGTACATTTGCATCTTGTGTAACACACAGATCGCCATATTTTACGAACATTGGGCCTGTCCCAGCAACAGTACAATGGGTTCAGAGAATTTTCGAAATTCTCTCTTAAAATCATAAATTCGGAGTAAACATTTCCATGTAAAAATTCAAATTTGATTGGTGCTTCTTGCATGTTTTCTGATAAAAAGTCGACGAAATACCTGTCAAATACATGTAACACACGAAACGTGGTTTTGACCTGGAAATGGTGACTCATAAAGTGCACTAGTACCACCATGAAACTGTATTTGGTTGTCTTTCTAGTAAACAGTACGAGCCGTGTATTTTTGTTTAGCCTTCAAAATCTCTGCGACATAGATATCATTTGAAAGAAATTCAGAGATCGAAGTAAACGTGACGAAATTATGTAACACACGTAGCACAAAATTATTCTGTTTGAAAGAAACATTAACTCTGCAACGGTATGTTTAACAATAGCCTATACTGAAAGTGTTATTCTTTAGAAAATTGCATTTTATTTGAAGTTTCAATTCAATGCAGAGAACTTTTTCAAGGCAAAATGATTTTTTTCACTTCCTCTGATGTATCACACCAGAGAGCAGCTCCCTGATCACACATAACGCCATGCTGCACCCACCCCCTGACTACAGTGTATCGCTTGCATAATCTTTTTTTTTTTTTTTTGAAATTTTTATAAAGAATATGTCCTCAGAGCAAACAAGTCCGTTTGAAATATACAGATATTAAATACTTTAATGTACATGTTTTCTGATAAAAAAGGAAAGCAAATGCATGTCAAATGTAATACACAAAACGTGAAATGGGCCATCGGCATATTTTTCGAGAAAGTTGGGGAAATTCGAAAAACTGCAAATCCCGGTTAAGATCAACCATAAGTATAAAGCATTATGATCTTTGCTTCGATTCATGTTCGTTATTTGCTGGTCTGAAACGTCGATGATTCACTCATCAAATTAGGCAAACGAGAGTATCCTGGCAGGCGGCCATTTTGGTAAGCCGATATTGTTCGAATGTCGGAGACACTTTTGGTTATGTTATCCTCAGTGTTTATGTAGGCAGTAGTCTGTGCACGGTATTCACAGCGCTGTGGTGTTCAAGGTACTTAGGTACTCAATTTTGCAGCTAAATCCGTGTCTAACGATATTCATTGCAACCAGCGAGACAAGTTCAATATTACCGGCTGAGAGGAATGATTCTTAATGAAAGAAAACCTGACAAAAATTGATGAGTTTCCTATGCATCTTCTCCAATGTTTATAAGCTGATACACAGTTACTGATGTGCCTTTGTCTTTATTACATTTTCGATCAGGCTATCATGACGTGCACACCATTTACTTTTGTTGACTCAGGGGCAACGTAAGCAACTTGCATTTTGACCTATCTTTACTTAGAACGGGATGTTCCAGTAAGGATTGTACAACAGAATTGTTTAGCTCCATAAAGGCAAAACTTGTCGGACATGTGGAAGCAGGGACGGAGGAGGGCAACAAAACTTGGTACTAGAATAATACGATCAATCGTTTCTACGAGCAAATGCAAAGTATATCTGTTGTGTTTGGACTTGTCACAGTGTTTTCATTCCTGTCTAGTTAGTTCTATGTTAATCTACCGTATTGCGTATGAAAGTGTTGTCAATCGACGGACGTCATCCACAAATAGATTTTAGATTTATTCAAGATTTGCCCTACTTTCTTACATTGTGAGGAATGACCCTGACCCATATGACCCTACACCCTCCCCATCATCAATCCCTCTGCATCTTGAAGAAATCGACCAGCGACTGGTCTGAATTACCCTGTTTGAAAAAAATGTAGACAGACTGTGATTTTATGGCATGTTTGGTGGGAATTCATTGCCATGTTTAGACAGTTAAATGCCTTATTTTGGTGCCCATGCACAATTGTGTAAATGTTAAAGCTTATAGGGGTCTTTTCCTACGGTCCCACACAGAGGAACATGTTACTGAAATGGGCCTAAAGACGGGCAACTCAATCCCACGCCAAAGACGATCCTTTATTCTTACCTGCAGACTTTCTGTTGCAGAAGAAAAATGAAAACGGGTGCACCATTATACATAAATATTTCTTATACATAAATATTTCCATTCCATTCCTTACATTTTGTAGATATCTCCTTAAATCATCGGTCATGATTCAACCGTTCTTGATACACGTATTTTGTCAGGAATATAACCAAAGTTTTCGGGAAAACGTCCAGCAGTCCCCCTAGCCGCATTTCCCGCATTTCCCCATTTCATCGATCCTTAGTGACTCTCCTAGCTCTAGAATGACCATCATACAACACTCAAGAAAGAAGCGGCATGGGTTTGTATTTCCGAGTTAAATTTCCTGCAAGCTACAGTTGTTTGGATGGTAGCCTATTTAGACGTCATGGGGGATAGTTTCGAAAGGGGATTCCTGTCCCCGTCTGGAAGGTTTTTCTTCTGGAGCCGCGCGGAAACGTGTAGTCCCTACGGGGGTCGATCGCCGGACTGACTTACCTATTCATGTTCTTGCTGAAATTAGGTCATTTTATACATTACAGGAACTGTTCTGAGAGCAAAAGCACGGAGATAAGTGAGCGCGAATAAACCTCTCTCTTGTACTATTTAAAAACCTTCCTTGAGCTTGCATTAAGCCAGGATAAAGTTGCAATACCAAAACAAAAAAGTAGCAACAACGGAATGAAGGAGTCGAAATATCGAAACATAGTAACCAGAAAGCCAAAAGGCTTAGTGATTCCTTGCCAATGAAATTTAAAAAGCAACCTTCGAAGCACCAATCGTGTTTGCTAATGACGTTCTCTCCCTAAACTCATGTCTTGAGGTTACCCTTCTTGAGATGGTGTTTACAAGCTTAAGTGTCACATACACACACACACATACATACAGCAGACACACACATACATACCGCACACATGGCATCACCGTTGCATAGATTCCTCTATTAGTGTTTGCACGGGTAGTAAGTAAAAGTGCTACCCGGGTAGACAAAATAATTTTAGAGCGGGTACCCGAAAACCGCAGAAACAAAAAGTTTATAAACAACTCACAACACTGTTGTACTACATGTATTGTTTGGAGGAGGTATCGTGTCGCTCAAATGGGGATAATTAATTAGTGAAATAAAAGCAAGGGATCAAAATCTGAATTGACTAGCGATTACTTGATCTTGGTTAGCAGCATAAATAACGATGAGCAAAATAAAGCAACATTTTGTAGTTGGACACATTCTCCATGACACTTGCCCGATATTTACACCTGTATCAGAGTGGTAGTGGCCACAAGTTCAAGAAGACTAAAAATCATCATAACAAAATCGCGTCGTTTCAAATAGAAAATTAACAATGAAAGAAACGTGATAAAAACAGCCAGTTCAGAAAATCACTATTTCCTAAGGCCTATATCCTCATACTGTAGTGAATTTGGGGGCATTTTTCGAATCAAAAAGCAAGCTTTTAGTTTATACCAATTTAAAAAAATTCAACCAATCAGAGCCTTCAGAAGTACTGTAAGTATTCTCTTGCAGGTCCAGTTTTACAGGAAGTAAACAATGACGTCACTTTTGTGATGTTTCCTACTACTAGTGTACGCAATATCACGGACAGCTTCCTACGTTCGTACGTTGCTATCCATGTGTTGACATCCGGGCACCTAACCTAATTAGCTTGTTGTACTGTCCATGACGTCATGGACAGTACCCTAGGCACGCTTCTCATTTTCGAGAAGCAGTTCTTTCGTTCAATGTTTCTTGATTCTCATTGAGTGCTTTGTTCTACCATTGAGTTCATTATGTAGAGTGAATCATGTAGATGGGAACGAAACTTCTTGGTCACTTTTGGTTGGAATGGGGCTGAGCATGATTGGTTTTTATTTTATTGGTTTTTTATTTTGTATTTTATTGTTTTGTTAAGAATGGCTTGAGTAAGTCGAACTACCTAAACAGTAGTACAGTATGTTGCGGTACATGGTCGTACTGTCGTATTTCGCACAGTAGGTCTACTCTACGCACGCTTCTTATGTCGTAAAACACACACTGTACGGCTATTAATGCTGTCGAGTTTGCTGATTGGTCGATATTGCTTAGAGTATGTAGGCAAGGTCAATCACGAAAAGTGAGATTTCTTGAAGCATTTTGAAGCAAGAAATGAAGCTTGCAGCTTACAATAAGTCCATTGTGATGATATCTGCGGAGAAGTGCAGCTAGGCTCATTGGCTGCTCTCTACAGTACACTAACATATAGCACCTAGCTGCGTCGCGGCCACTGGGCTATTAGGCCTACAGTGCTCAGTACATAGGCGGTCCCTCGTTACTAAGAACGGATGAAGTATACTGTGTGCACGTGTACGTGGTGAAAATGTCTCAACAAGGGACGATTTGTTCAGACATGAAATATTTTTGAATACTTCCCACAAGACCTGGAGAGTAGACCTACCATCTCCTGCATGCAAAGCCAAAAATCTGTGCTTCTCAAAGTTAAGCAGTAAAAGCAAAGTGATCTGTCACTCAAATTTCGGTGCATGAAGAGGATTTAATTATCTTCAAGTACATATAGGCCTATTGTCTGACGGATTTGGTCGAGCTTTCTCACATCTTCACTGTGCCAACACTGAAAATTGAAAGGGCGATATTCTAAAGCCAGCATAACTACTTAGGACGTTTCAAAATACCAGCACAGAAACAATCATGGACAGTAAGTGGTTACGATTTTCGTAACCACATTTTCTAGTTTTTACGAATGTCATTATTTTGGTGCAAGCCAATGTTAGATCCAATAGCATGGTTAACTTCGAAATCTACGTAGATACTTTACACACGGTGGCAAGGTGTTGGTTTGCACATCATTAGTGATGCATTTAACCATTAATCGAGGTTTTTTTCCTTTTTGGCAAACACGAGGGGGAATTCCGTATTGAACTGAAGGCACAACATATTGCGAAGTACATAGCTAGCCTATGTACCGTACATGAACGGCTCAGTTTTAGTAGCATGCCGAACGTTATGGCACCTTGCAATGGGGAGGCATGGTCAGCTAGCTCAGGGTTCAGGGTTTTGTCTACTACATAAAACTGACCTCGCAGTGTCAGGCCCGGTGTTGCAGCATTCGCCGTACCGGATAGCACACTAACATATATGTGCGATGTACACTTCATCCCAGCCGTGTGTATTATGTAGCCAAACATGACATGTGCACGGCGAAGTATTTAATTGTTTATAACTTTTCTAGCTATGAGAGCTGCTGTGTGTGTGTTGTTGTTGTCAGGCGGAAAAGAGCAGAAGCTGATCTTCTGGCTTCGGCTTCAAACAATACGACAATTGTTATACACCGCGTCATTGGGGATAGTTGAAACTCGAACATGGCTTGACAAAATAATGATTCGCATCTTCCGCGAGGCCAAATTGAAAAAGATTCGCAAGTAAGCAACTAAGTCATTCTTGGGTAGCAAATTGCGATGCGAACCCTGTTATTTTGTCCCTTGAAAAGCGCAAAATATGTGACAGCATGAGAAGAAGAAGAAACTAAGACAGACTGAGTGAGTGAATGTAACAAGCATTGCTACAGGTTTATAGCATAAAATATCCAAATTATTTTTAATGTGCTATTTTTCTGGAACCGGGTAGAGGACACGAAACCCGGGTAGTAATATGACGGGCGGGTACCCGGGTTTTCGGGTAACCCATTATCAGGGAATCAAAAGCTTTGTCTGGTCTCACCCTTGCTCAGATTCACATAGTAGGCCTAGGCCTATACCCATACTGAAAAGTTTGTATGATGTACGCCACAGAATTACGCCAAATTATGTCATGCAATGGGACTAATATTTTACGGTATACCGGTATTTTTGTAAGTACAAGTATATACCGGTACCCATATGTTACCATCCATCATAAGATACCGAAGTATCGATGAGAACCGTTGCCTACCCGACGGAACTGCGAAAATATTTTTTTGAAAATACAATTGAATGGAATATTACTGAATTATAAACACCACATCCATTGGAGAACTGCCTTGCATCTTTTATATTAAATTATAGGCATGAAACTTTCATTTGATAATCATTTTTTACCATTCCAATAACAAATTTTACCTCGGAAATGTTAATTTAAATGTTATCCCATGTCGCTAATGAGTACCCTTGTGACGTTCGTTTTAACTTGAAGGAGAATAAAGTTTGCAAAAACAGCTTTGCGTTGTATTTGTAACTCATCTAAGCTTTAAACTATTATAGAAAATATTATTAACCAATGAAGGATTACAACAGTATTTATGAAAAACTATACATGAAAACATACAGCTTCCTCAAAATGAGCTTGCAGCATAATGGTTCCGTAAGTATAGGCCTACACATTACTATCCATAGTATACAGTGTGCAGATATTTACTAACATACTGAAAGCACAGCAACAAGCGGTCCTACTATTAAATTACAGCCCGGCTCACCCGGCAAGCCCGGCGCTACCTAAGCCCGGCTATCCATGTACGTACAAATCAACCGCCGTAAAGAAGTCCAATTGTTTAGCAAACGTATTAACAGCAAATTGGTACGTAAATCACACGTATAGTAATATTAAACAAGTTTGTCCCCCCCCCCCCCAAAAAAAAAAATCCAATTACTGTATATGTTAAGTTAGGCTATGTTGTCAGATCATGGGGGAAAAACTTTAATTGATCATATTAGCAGGCCCGTAGCTGGGAGAAACTACTTTGAAGGGTCACATCAAAGTAGAATTGTCGCTGGCCTGGGGGAGGGGGCGTCCTTCCCCTTTGAAATGTTTTTGTCTTTTTCAAGGAGCCTAGATGCTAAATAGTGTGAGATCATTTCGACTTTTGACAGAAGTAGTCTTGAAGGTTTAGTTACTTTTCCTTCAAGTTTTTTTTTTTTTTTTTCGTTTTTTGATTTTCCAGGCCTCAACCTCGGACGCCCATGTTGTCAGAGCTAATGAAATTACGGTATGATCACGGATGTACCTCTAGTTATTTTCACATACAGGATTCCGTCTGCCGGGAAAGAAAAGTGGCCAAGTGGGCGCCGAATAATCCCCTACACTTTCAAAAGTAACATGCCCCTGTCACTCAACTGTTGATGCCCATTCAAGCTGAGGCACTCCAGGCAGGCCTATGGACCCGGCCAACTTTGCATTAACTTTGCCAAAACACTGAACATGATCTTTGAAATTTATGATTGATAAAAATTAATATTGTCAATGCAGACTCATTGACTCATTCTGTAATTACTTTTGTTCAAAAAATATAAATAAAATCATACTTTTGCCTTCAAAATACAACATTGAAAAGGTCTTTTTCGGCCACCAAGTTCTTTAGGCAGTCAACTTTATCGTACATCATTACGTACATTTACGATGCTTCTATAATGTACACTCATGTATAGCCGGGCTAAGTTTAGGTAGCCCCGGGCGAGCCGGGCTAAAATTAGTAGGACCCGCACCAAGTGACTGCTCTCCGGAATTGCGACTGATCGAAGTGTAAACAGGCGAGGACTGTACAATTGCCACAAACCCCATTAGCAATATCATGGCACCTTTAAGGGAAGAGTTGGCGCTCTATTCCCTTCTACCATAGCACCACAGTGGACACAGGTTGGGCCAAGTCCAGGGTAACATATGGCGGAGCCACTCCATGAATGTTGCAAATAAGGGTCCAAGGAACCATTAACTGACATCCATGTACCAATATTCCATTTTCAATAGTACATAGTCGGGCCGAAGCCAACAGTCGGGAGAATGGCAGTGACAAATAATGCTATCTAACAATACTCAAATCTTTTTGTTCTAACTGTGAGTCAAGTCTTCACTTCTCTTAAATAAGAAGAGTAAAAATATTGCTGCCACATCCCTAGCCACATCCCGGCCATAATCTTAACCAAAGTCTCTCACAGAACGAACTATAAATGGAACTTTGAAGCCCACAGTACTGTCATGCAACTAGGCCTACTTGGCTATTTCACACCATCCTACCGTGTATTGCATAAACATAAACACAGGGTGTAGGCCTACATGTGCTTGTTTTTAAGTGTTTCAGTATCATAAAGAGGGGTAGGTACTGCATGCACGCACTGTATATTACTACATACAGTATCTGTTCGATACCGTTCACAAATCGATGGACTGTACCCGACTACGTACGTATTACATAGGCCTATGAGTTGATAGATCGAATGTCTACTGTCAATGTGATTTGCTACAAAGCAGTCATGAAAAATTGGCTGCATGAAATGTGAACTAGGGTTCTAGCCTACCCACCAATATTAGCGGAAAATTTTGTTTTGGTTCACTGACCTGGCGCGGACCAGCGTAGCCACAACCCTGACTCTCTATCACTTAATAAGCTTAGTTTAGAGCTGATGAATCTAAACATTTTTGAAGGTATTTTGTGTTAAAAACTGGACTTTTTTCTCCTATGGAACCAGTATTGCGGTATTACCGGTACCATTTGTGGCAGTACCAAATTTCAGCGGTACCGTGAAACCTTACGGGGGACTAGGCCTATGCCACGCCAACTTATTGTTAACACCCCAGTCTCAGAAAGAATAATCCTGCAGCCTGACACTACAAATTACATTACTGTTGGTTACTGCAGACATAGGCCTAGGCTACTGTGTATTTGGCTTAAGGTGTAGGCTAGGCTAACATTAGTGTTTGTTATAGTACGGGCATTCGTTGGCATTCGTTTTAGTATGTCCCCACAATGACGTCGCCATTGTGCACCAAAGCGGGCAAAGCCAGTATGGCATACAATTTCATTTGCCACAGATCTGCATGAAAACTCTTGAACTTTCCAGTATGGGCCCTAGGCTATACTCGTGGGTAGTTCTTGGCCTAATTGATTTCTACAAATCATTAGCCTACATGTAACTTTGTAAGACCCTTCATTCTAAGTTCTAACGATACTTGCACTTAGTAACAGTAACAGTTAGTCACAGGCTGTCCTAGCGTTATACAGTAAACGAGTAAGTAAATACCTTAGGCTATATATAATAGTGGAAAGGTAGCGCACTTCACAGCCTTTCGCCTTTCGGTACCAACTTCGCCTACCTGAATCACGCTGTTCATGCCTTATTCTCCGTTATCCATTCACAACAATCTTCCAATCGTGCCCTTACAGCACTTCTGTGCTATGACGACTCATTTGGACCAATAAATGTCTTTAAAAAAAGGAATATTTTTCCGCGAAAATTTCGTTTGCACATGATCACGTTTAGAGTCGTCGCGATGGTGACGTCACTTGTATAAAGGGATTTCCCCCCTTCGAAATCCGGTCCTCCCATTGGATAGTTCGGCCTATCGTCATGAGAGAGTCACTACGTCAGGACAACTATCCAATGGGAGAGCTGAATACCATCAGCTCACAGCATATCATGATCTTCTGGATACGGATGCCCTTGGGGTATGGTTAAGTTTTACAGAGCGCGTAGTAAATATACGTAGACCGTTATCACATCATTGATATGAATGGTCTATCACAGCTACCGTAGAATGAAGACCTTTAAAGAAAATGCCAGTTTTGACCTCAAATGACTTCTAATCTTCATGAAATTTTAGGAAAAATATGTACTACATAAAAGCCAGCTACACAGCAAGTTTCAAGTTAAACCAAGTTCTACATTCAAAGATATTGTGCTTGGACGATTTTGACCCTTTTCACCTCTGGTGACCCCAAATGACCTTTGACCTCTACCAGAAACGATAGGGATCATCTTCCTGATATGGGCCATGCACATGCCAAGTATGAGACTCCTTGAAGTTACACATCTTGAGATAGAGTGTTTACAAGCAATTTCTATGGCATTCACTATTTGACCTCTAGTGACCCCAAATGACCTTTTAGCTTCACCAAAAACAGTAGGGATCATCTACTCAATATAGGGTATCCACATGCCAAGTATGAGGTTCCCCAAGATTACCTTTCTTGAGATAGAGTGTTTACAAGCAGCGTCACACACACATGCATACGCACATACACACACACACACGCCATCACCATCGCATAGATTCCTTGCCTGCCTTCGGCAAGGAATCAATAAAGAAACATAGAAACATCGAAACGAGTAAAGTCGAAACATTGTAACATAAAACCATAGAAATATCGAAACATAAAAACATCGAAAACAAAATTTCGAAGCAGAAATATCGGAAGGAAAAAGTGGAAACATAGAAATATAGGAACATAGAAACATGGAAACCAAAAAGTCGAAACAGGCACATCGAAACGAAAAGGTCGCAACAATGAAACATAGAAATATAGAAACAAAGAAACATTCAAACGAAAAAAGTCAAAACATCGATGCCAAAACGTCGAAATATCAAAAACATCGAAACGAAAGAGTCGAAACATCGAAACATAGAAAAATAGAAACATAGAAACATCGAAACGAAAAAGTTGAAACATCGAAACCTAAAAGTCGAAATACTGTACAGAAACATCGAAACGTGGAAAATATCGAAAAAGTCGAAATTTAGAAGCATTGAAACGAAAAAGTCGCAACATTGATTCAAAGAAATAAAGAAACATAGAAACATCGCAACCAAAATGCGAAATATAGAAAAATCGAGAAGAAAAAACCTAGCGTCGAAACAGAAACATCGAAACGAAAAAGTCGCAACATTAACATATAGAAATATAAAAACATGGAAACATTGAAACGAAAAAGTCGAAACACTGAAACCAAAAAGTCGAAATATCAAAAACATCAAGACGAAAGAGTGGAAGATCAAATACAGAAACATAGAAAAATCGAAACGAAAAAGCTGAAACATCGAGAACTAAGAGTCGAGATATAAAAACATCGAAACATGGAAATATATCGAAAAAGTCGAAACATAGAAGCATCGAAACGAAAAAGTCGCAACATTGATACAACGAAACAAAGAAACATCGAAACGAAAAAGTCGCAACATTGATTCAAAGAAGTAAAGAAACATAGAAACATCAAAACCAAAAAGTCGAAACATAGAAAGAGAAATATCGAAACGGAAAACGGTGGAAATATAAAATATAAAAGCATAGGCTAGAAACATCGAAACCAAAAAGTCGAAATATAGAAACAACGAAACGAAAAAGTCGAAACATGGAAATATCGAAACGAAAAGTCGCAACATTGATACAAAAAAATATAGAAACATAGAAACATCGGAACGAAAAAGTCGCAACATCGAAACCGAAAAGTCGGAACACCGAAACAGCGAAACATACAGAGAAAGAAATATCGAAGCGAAAAAGTGGAAACATAAAAACATAGAAATATAGAAGCATAGAAACATCGAAACCAAAAAGTCGAAATATAGAAATATCAAAACGAAAAAGTAGAAAATCGAAACATAGAAACACAGAAACAGAAACATCGAAACGAAAAACTCGAAGCAGAGAAAAACAGAAATACAAAAACATAGGAACATGGGACATAGGAAGTCGAAACATAGAAACATCGAAACGAGAAAGTCGAAACATAACAAATATAGAAACATAGAAGCATGGAAACCAAATATTCGAAACATAGAAATATCGAAACGAAACAGTCGCAACATTGATACTGACATGGAAATAAAGAAACATACGTAGAAAAGAAAAAGTCGAAACATAGAAACAGAAACATCTAAACTAAAACGTAGAAATATCGGAACATAGAAATATAGAACCATAGAAACATTGAAACGAAAATGTCGAAAATCGCAACCAAAAAGGCGAAATATAGAAACATCGAGACGAAAAAGTCGAAAAATCGAAACATAGAAACACGGAAACCTACAAATATCGAAACGAAAAGTCGAAACATAGAAATACAGAAACATAGAAATATCGAAACGAAAAAGTGGAAACATAGAAATATAGATACGTAGAAAGATGGAAACCAAAACGTCGAAACAGAAACATCGAAACGAAAAAACCGCAACATTAACACATAGAAATATAGAAAATAGAAGTTACATTAAAACGAAAAGTCGAAACACTGAAACCAAAAAGTCGAAGTATCACAAACATCAAGAAGAAAGAGTCGAAGATCAAACATAGAAATATAGAAACATAGAAACATCAAAAGGAAAAAGCTGAAACATCGAAACCTAAAAGTCGAGATATAAAAACATCGAAACATAGAAACATATCGAAAAAGTCGAAACATAGAAGCATCGAAACGACAAAGGTCGCAACATTGATACAACGAAACAAAGAAACATCGAAACGAAAAAGTCGAAACATAGAAACAGAAACAGAAACATCTAAACCAAAAAGTCCAAACATCGTATCGTAGAAATATAGAACCATAGAAACATCCAAACAAAAACTTCGAAAAATCGCAACCAAAAAGGCGAAATATGGAAACTTCGAGACGCAAAAAGTCGAAACATAGAAATACAGAAACATGGAAACAGAAATATCGAAACGAAAAAGTGGAATTATAGAAATATTGATTCATAGAAAGATGGAAACCAAAACGTCGAAACAGAAACATTGAAACGAGAAAGCCGCAACATTAACACATAGAAATATAGAAACATAGAAACATTGAAACGAAAAAGTCGCAACATCGAAACTAAAAAGTCGAAACATCGAATCAGAAATAAAGAAACATCGAAACGAAAAAGTGGATACATAAAAACATAGAAATATAAAAGCACAGAAACATCGAAAGCAAAAATTCGAAGTATAGAAACATCGAAAAGAAAAAGTCGAAACATAGAAACGTAGAAATACAGAAACACAGAAACATCGAACCAAAAGTCGAAACATAGAAGCATTGAAATGAGAAAGTCGAAACATAGAAAAATTGAAACGAGAAAGTCGAAACATAAAAAATATAGAAACTTAGAAACATGGAAAGCAAAATATTTGAAACATCGAAATATCGAAACGAAAAATCGAATCATAGAAAAATGGAAACCTACAAATATCGAAACAAAAAGTCGAAATATAGAAACATAGAAACAGGGAAATATCGAAACCAAATTCCGAAACATAGAAACATCTAAACGAAAAATTCAAAACATCGAAATGTCCCTTCAGAGCTACTATACTGCAGTCTGTCTTTACGAATCGATATTGACAATTACACATGTACGTGAGGCCTTAAGCATCTAGAAAAAGAAGTCTTGTACTAAGCAAGCCCACAACAGACTTGAGCCACACAGGCAAACTTGCGCACAATTGACAATTACATAGTATGTGAGGCCAGATAAGGTTTGAGCTAAACTAGCCTTCTACGAGCCAGAGCTTCTCTGGTATGGTATGTAGACTGAGTTGCTTTGCGTTACCAGCAGCACAGGCATACTTGTTCATACTTTACAAAATAAGGATCTACTGTACATGAGAGCAGATTAGGTTTAAAGGCAGTAGGCAGTCACCCCAAACAGAGTGAGTGTATCCTGTCACTCTAGTTCATGACTGGCCTATTTTGATCATGTGACAATATTTTTGTGAGTGAATTGTGGAATTCAATGAGAATTTTGCCTTTCTTTACCTATTGTTTGTAACAGTTATGTTCAAAACGTCTTCAGAATTGCTTTTAATGCAATAAGAGGAGATTTGCAAGAGTTTGCTGATTTTTCAAAGAAAATTTTGGGGCGACTGCCTATTGCCTTTAAGCTTCATTTGTAGCACACAGTACTTTTTAGTAAAGTTTCCTGGGTACATAACATGTGTAGGCTAAGTTTTGTATTACACCTTGACGATGCTATTTCAGTCGATTATACATGAATACAGCATTCTCTCTCTGTGTTGGTATTTGAATGTGGCTTCAGTACACTGCATGTGCCAAGATTAAACCAAATTATTGGTAACAAGAAAACATCTTTCTGGTCAATATTTCGACTTGTCTTGGTGTCAAGTAAACTCTTTGTTGCTACAATATCTTTGTCGTCAATATTTGGAATAGCTTTGTTGTCACTTAAACTGTCTTTGAGGTATAAAGAAAACTGTCTTTGTTCTATCCTTTTTACTTTTCTCTTGTGTCTGAACATTTGTTAGACTTTGAGTCAAACATTTAAACTGCTTTTATGAAGGGAACTGTCTTTGAGGCCTACATTTAAACTTGCATTGTTTTCTGCCATCTTACCTTTGTCAAACTTGAGTCAAGTATTTTGCCTTTATCTCTATGTTTCAATAAACCTTGTAAGTTCTGTGCATTACACTTGTGGTCAGTATGTGGAATTGCCTTTATGAACATAGTAGATGGATAAGACACGGTAGAATTTTCAGCTTACTCACTGTATTTCTAATTTACATATAATTTTCTGTGACTTTTACAGAGTTTTACGCATGTCACATGGTTTACGAAATAAGTTTGTACTTTTATACGAATGGAAATTTACAGTTATTATTCTGTAAAATTTTTGAAGAAAACACCTGTGCTTTGTATTTACGAAAATATTCTGTAAGTTTGACAGAAGTTTTACGTATTTCCAGTTGTTTACTAAAGAAAAAGAGTTTTGCAAATGCAAATTAAAAGTAGTTCTAACTTTTTAAACGATAACACTCTAAACACTCCAAAATTTCGAAATAAAAATTGTAAATTTATGCTAAGGGCAGGTCTGTAATCAGATCTGTAACAAGAGACACTTTTTTGGTCAAAAGATAAGTATTCTATCAATACAGATAAAGAATATTAAGTTGAACTGTACTTCTGTAAAACTTTGTAGTCACATTTCTCACAACGTGTGATAAGACTTGGTACATAAAATAGCTCAACCTCCGTGTGTCTAACAAAAAATTGCGTCAGAATTAACATTCAGTCCCGACCCTAAATACGCTGGCTCTTTACCCAGAGTCGAGGAGACTTTGTGAATGATAGTTAAAAAGAATGGACGGTGGTGAATCTCATTACATGATCTTGAGTGTCGAACAATCCAGTAGGGGTAGATGACTGTGATATAAAATGACAACTTGTATGCGAACATGCAAACACCTGTAAAATCACCAGAAATTATGGTCATAAATTTCAGTTTCTGACTGTTTTTTACGTAGATTTTCTTTACTGTGAAATAACAAACACTGCCTGCCGGTGGAAACTCTGCTGCCAGAAATTGTCTAGCTATTAACAGATTTTTTAACTGTGTACTGACATACTCCAACTCTCGCCAAAGAAAGTCATGAAAAGTTGTCAGCCTTATATTCCCACAGTGACAAAATAATTTCTATACAATATGCCCAACCTTCTGTTACCCTAACCACAGAAATTTAAATGTGCCTTTACCAAATAAAATCACGGGCGATGGTAATACCTGTAAGAACTTTATACAGTCATCCTTCAATAACTCCTCACCATTTATGACATAATACTTAGATATGGAATAATCTATTTACCTGGTAAAAATAATTACATTGACCTTAACAGCTCAGACGTTCCTCACATATTATTAATATTACCCCAAAACCCTAGATTATCTATGTTATTCATTTTACTCCAAACTTTCATTTTACTCCAAACTAAACACTTCCTTATCCCAATCCTCAACACTACCACTTCTTATTTTCGTGTCACTGCCCTCACCCCTCCCCTCACCTCAGACAACTCCATTACCAGTACATATATATATTTATATATATATATATATATAGTATATATATATATATATATATACTATATATATATATATATATATATATATATATATATATAAGAGTGACGTAGCGACTTTATATGAATGAGTCAATCCACGCTATATTAAATAGTCGCACAGAGGACCTTTGGCCTAAGGTCTCTGTGCGACTATTTAATACAGCGTGGATGGACTCATATTATATATATATATATAATATATATATATATATATATATATATATATATATATATATATATATATATATATATATATATATATATTCTCTAATTCGACACTTAGGGGAAAGTTGTTGTTGAAAAAGTCGACCTTTAAGGGGAAAAAAATTTCGGGTGAAATATTAGTTTCGCCTTAACGTTTCCACACACTTTTTCTATAGGAATACGTAAACTTACAAGGGCGCCCTCTAAGATTTACAAACTAGATGCCATTACTTCAAAGTTGTCAAATTTACGGACACCTAGCTGTTAACACGAACGGATGGCTGGCCATTGAAATAACGTTAATTATATTTTTAGACGTTAGGGCGAATTTATTTCTTATGTATTTTATTATCTTTTTTCGCCCTATGTACAAGCAGATATAACAATTTCCCCTTAAGGTGGGAATTAGCGTTATATTTATATATATATATATATATATATATATATATATATATATATATATATATATGTATGTATATAAAATCAATACTCCTATCCTACGCTCGATTCAATTACAGTAACATAAGTTAGTTAGTATTGTCACCTGCTGCAAAGTTAGCTACCTGTTCTTCATATCGCAATCATTAATTGACGATTGCGGATTCCGCTTCAATCGTGAGCATGAATGCACTGCATTCTGGTTGTAGTACGACCAGGGGCGATTATGAATGAATTCGTTGGGGGAAGGGGTGTGAACTATTTTGGGACCAACTATAACTTTCTCTATTTTTCCACGGAAACAAACGAAAATCAAGGCAGGTAAAAAATCAATTAACTTTTTAACTAACTGGATTTAAGACCGACTTTTTGGCGCACAGAGACCAACTTTTGATTTTCAGGGGGGGCGTCACACCCCACACACACCCGTCCCCGTATTTATGCCCAGTGAGTACCCTGAGCAGCCGTAGGCAAAAGGTCGGCGATTAATCGTAACACATATTAGGGAGCACCAAACGTATTAATTGTATAGTATTTTCACCTGCTGCAAAACTACTCGTTCTTCATACCGCAATCATTAATAACTTGACGGTTATGCATCCTGCTTCATTCGCGAACATGACTGCACCGCATTCTGGTTGTAGTTACGACGAGCAACCGTTTGCAAAAGGTCGACGATTAATCGCAATACAAGTTGAGGAGCAACAGACGTATTAATTAGCGGAGGCACGAGTCAAGCCAAATGACCTCAAGTCATGACTTTGCATGGATCAGGGAGTTGCTATTAGCAACTCCTTACATGAATGCAGGACATAATCTAGTGTATAATAAAGGTATATTAGTATATCCTTAGTTTCTTACCTACAAGCTGTTAGACTGGCTGGTTGCTTGACAATGACATGTTTTTCTGTAACTGTAGACTGTACATATAACTAGAGACCATTAAAGTATAGCACTCAGTCAGAGCAGTATGAAGTTCCCGTTATACTTCAGTTCTAGATCCCGGAACTTATTCTGGGTGGATGAAGGTTCTCATCTATCAGGTAACTGGTCTTCACATCGGACAGTAATACTTCACATATTGTCCTTAACAAATATGTGGATAGGTGAAAAGTAGTTACTCAATATTCAACGACGAGACGAACGACATTCCGCAATGAAAAATCTTGCCGTCGGTTTTGTCAATCATGCACCGCAAGGCACTTGCCACAAGTTATGCTTTCAAAACCAGAACATTGGTCTTTAGCCTATAAAGATCCCTTCTTCACTGTTCACAAATTGAGGCTCACTGAAGCCCATCAAGGTTTTTATTCAAACTCCAAACAGGATGGCCCAAGACACAAAACAATTACACACCCAGAGCAAGTAACAATGAAAAGCGTTTACTGCTGTATTCTAGCTTCCACGGCGTTTTTTTAATAGGCCAACGTGTACAAAAGCTCACCCACAAAAGCTTTGACTCCGTGCTTTATTTGGAAAGGGGGAGTTCCAGGATGTATTGAAAAATGGTGTGTTTGTACGCTGGTTTGTATAGTCTATGTTTCGGTGTGTACAGGTCTATTTTGAACTCCGTGGTTTGGAGAGCCTATTTAAACAGAATTTATGACTAAAATTGAACAAGCACGAACATGGAGAAGGAAGCGATCAATACTAGTGTGTAACACGACCGCTAGTGAAATAATATTAGCAATCGTGTATGTAGTACGAGTAGTGGTACATGTAGGCAATCGGACGACAAGTAAATTAATCACAACTTAAAAGAGCACTAGTCGTAGGCGTAGCAGCACAAGAAGGTAATAAGCGTACAGTCGATAAACAACCAACATGTTAAAATATTGAACCAATAATTGTATTTTCTTGATTTTGCTTGGTGCTAGCTTTGCTAGCCAAGCTTTTTTCTCTCGAATTCACATGGAACCACTTTGCAGGCTTGTTATCTCATCCCCACATATGTAGTATGTGGGGGATGAGATATTGTGCTTCGTTTACCATAGAAAAGTGCACACGTTTACCTCTGCCAGTCGCCATAGCAACCGTAACCATGGAAATGCATGGTAGGGAAATTTGGGGCTGCATGACCGCTACTCAAAGGTGAGGCAAAATGGAGTGATGAAGGTCCTGTTTCTTGGTCATGTGACCAAATATACGGGCCGAGGGGGGGGGGGGGCGTTCAAAAGTGAGTAGTACACGACACTATTTAAGCAGCAGAACAGTGCTGTGGTATCATAGGCAGTACCTTCAAGAACCGCAGTTGGGAACTGAAGTCGGTGGAAAATACATGTTTTTGAAGAGTGTTCGCAGTTTTTGGTTTCGATGATAAGGAAAACCTATGCATTCATGATGGCGTGTGTATAGGTGTGCGTGTGTTAGTGTGCGTGTGTTTGAGACTCTTAGCTCGTTAACACGTTATCTCAAGAAGGGAAACTCCGACAGTTCTCAAATCTGGGACATAGATGCCCCATATTGAGAGAAAGAATGCTATTATTTTTGTTAGGGGCCAAAGGTCACGTGGGGTTACCGGGGTCAAATTCTGAAAACCTTGATAAGACGATATCTCATGTCAGGAAGCTTTGATAGATTTCATACTTAGTATGTGGACACATTACGGTGAGAAGCAAAACCCTATCGTTTTTGGTGGAGGCCAAAGGTCATCTGGGGTCACCGGGGTCAAACTCTGAAAACCGTGTTAACACGATATCTCAAGGAAGGAACCCCATGGATAGATTTCATACTTGGTATGTGGATGCTTTATGAAGAGAAGAAGAATCACACTGTCTTTGGTGGCGGTCAAAGGTCATGTGGGGTCACCGGGGTCAAACTCTGAAACCATGTTAACATGATATCTCAAGGTAGGAAGCTTGGGTAGATTTCATATTTGGTATGTAAATGCCTTATGGTAAAAAGAAGAACCTATTGTTTTTGGGATCAAACTCTGAAAACCTTGTGTACACGATATCTCAATTAAGGTAGAAAGCTTGAATAAATTTCATACGTAGTATGTGGATGCCTTATGGTCAGAGGAAGAACCCTTTTGCTTTTGGTGGAGGTGAAAGGTCATCTGGGGTCACCAGAGGTCGAAACGCAAAATTTCCCAAGAATTCCCAAGATCAAATATGAACACAGAACTGTGTATTTCCAACACGTTAAGATAGCATTTGACCAGTGACTGAAAGAAGTGGGACATCATGGCATTATTTGGGAATAGAATATAATTCATCGAAACCTTAATGCATTTTTGCATTCTATTTTTACTGCCTTCTCCTTCAGTTCACTTGTCCGAATATTCTGGGAAAGGAGCAACGAACATGTATGGTCATTACACCCATGTACGGTGTCAACTAACAATTTTCTGCATTAGGAAGCCAATAGGTTGAAACGCGAAACAAGCATGTTTGTTTTTCTAAACAGCGTTTCGTGAAATAATTTTTCTGTTTTCAGGCCCGTAGCCAAGCCGGGGCACGGCCCCTCCGTGCCCCCCCCCCGCGAGGCCCACTGTGCCCCCCATACGGAAAATCGATCGAAAATAAAATTTTTGTACATGTAACGGTGGACCTGGTATGACACCAGGCGAATTTTGACCAAAAATGATCCCAAAAGGAGTTTAATAATAAACGTATTTTGTTTTCTGTAACATTTTTGTTCTAGAATTTCAAAAATTTTCGAGCGCTTCGCGTGCTCTCATGTTCTGTTACATATAGCTTTAACACCCGTTTCAGATATGCTGGCTTAATATTTAAAGATACATGTGCCACAATTAGGTTATTGTACTTTCGTGTAATTCCCAGAAAAACACAAAACTGAATCCATGAGAAGTTGCATCCTCTTTCTCTTAAGATCTGGAAGATTCTTAATTCAGACTCAACATTATGATAAACATCTTTTGTAAGGAAACGTAAAGTATCTCAATGTCCAAGGGTGGTGGAAGGGGACATTCCCCGCGACCAGTCGCACGGCGTCTTGGTTTTGCTCTTAAAGACAGATGCATGTCATCACCCCAAATACATTTTGGTTAGGAGAAAGCAAAATTCTCTTGGCGAATGCTCTTCGATTGACATCAGAGTCAAAAGATGCAGAGTAGCTCACATTACACAGCATGCGCAGAAAATGTTCTGGTTACATATTATGGCCTTGTATTCCCACCAGGATATGACCTTAACCACCAAAATGAAGCCAACAAACAGATCTATAGAATTCCACTATTTTTTTGTTCGTTTTTTGGTGGGGGTGTATATAGAGATTTTTTTACAAAACGTCGACAAATAGTTGTTTACATTCAAAAAATGCTAAAAATAAGGTCATAATTTTCAAAAAAAAAATCAGTTCAGGCACTTGGGAAAAGGTCACCCTACTCATTTTTTTTCTGAATACCTTAGAACCTAAAGAAACACCATTAGAGGTGATTTAGATGCCAGGTATAGGGGATTTAGAGATATTTCAAGTATTATTTTCAAAAATTAGTCATTTGTAGTAAAAAATCTACATTTCAATCCCCCAAAACCCGACCCAATACAAAAAATTATAACTCAACAATGGAAAGTCCGATCTTTTCTATTCAAACACCAAAATGTCCTTTATGAAATTTCGTACATAGAAATACCAAAAGATGTGCATAAATGGCAAGAGTAGGGTGAGTTAGAGAGGTTCAGAGATCCATAAATATGCAGTTTTCAAAAATGCGTCAAATTTGGTTCAAGACATGCACTTCTGACCCAAAAATCCCCTCCGAATATCAAAAATTATACTGAAGCCACAAAACCCATTCGACTTTTTCACTCACCAAAATGTCTCTTAAGAGCTACCTTACAAAGCCTATGCGGGGTTATTTATAGATTCAAAGTTGTTTACGTTTCACTGAAACCTGTACATGGCGCACTTTGCGGTATATAGTTCAGTGTGTGTGGCTGTATAACAATTAGTAAAATGGGCATATCTTCCTCATTTTTGATCCAATTTTATCAAATTTGGTATCACATAAAAAAGAAAAGTAAGCCAAACAATCTCCCGCACCATAAAGTACAAAATAATAGTGTTCTGTATGGGTATTCTATGGAAAGAAAAACGTATGACGTCATATAATTTGTATATTTGCATGCATAATGATTAGTTTACAAAAATAAAATGTTCATTCAAATTCCCCATCTTTCCTCTTCACAATGATATATAGATTCTCAAGAAAATATTCTTCTCAATTAACCAAAAAAATTCCTGAAAATATTCCTCCTTTTAAACACTGAAAGAGCCTTATGCTATTAATTAAGTTGTTCCGTTGACCAAATTTGATGTTTTCAAAAGCTGTAGGAACATTTTCTGTATTAGGCAGTGAAAACCCAATCTCAATAGCTCCTTGCATTTGAAAGCCACCAACGTTGAAAGAAGTGCTATTTTTCAACCCCCGCAGTGCATGTTGGGAAATCTGTGACGTCATCTGGGCAAATTGTTTAGAAGTACGGTAACTTTTGTATTTCTCTGTAGTTTTGATATCACTATACTGAATATTTCATAACTTTATTTGCTGCACTATTAGCATGAAATAGCTTTACACTATATCTAGTCCTACTCGGTAAAATATCTAAACATTCCAGCAATATCAAAATTCAAGGACAAGGAAAATATTCAATTATAAAGAATTAAAAAAGGAATCTGAGGCAATTTGCCCAGTTGGTTCACTTTCTGTCAGTCTGTGAGCTTGATGAAACCAGGAGGTGTTTCTCGACAAAGGTAACCATCTTCAAGCAGGGATATCTTGAGTTTAATGTAGTTTTTTGGTACGTGGTTTTGGACGACATGGGATGAAACTTTTGTCGCTTACACTGTTTGTCTTTTGACTATTTACAATAGGTCTATTTACGCAAGTTTTTAGCAAATACTTCTGACAGTTGTTATAGTATCACGTTGCAAAGCCTGGAAAGGGCCATTTCCGGTGGTCTCGGGAGTATTTTTGGCCAAAATTTTCTTTTTACGAT
This sequence comes from Holothuria leucospilota, assembly GCA_029531755.1. Taxonomy (NCBI): domain Eukaryota; kingdom Metazoa; phylum Echinodermata; class Holothuroidea; order Aspidochirotida; family Holothuriidae; genus Holothuria; species Holothuria leucospilota. The sequence goes on along the minus strand of CM055973.1, from coordinate 21,654,233 downwards.
CCGCGCCAACCGATGGTGTCGTTCCGCTTAGATAGTGCCACTGACTATATCCCCCACCCCCACTTTCAGAGATGGATCGTCGCCCATGCTTCGCACCACTTTAAAGGGGGGGGGGGCGTCCCCTAACCTCCACTTCCTTTTTGAAGGAAGGAAGGGGACATTATGGTTGAATCAGCTGAGGTTGGAATGTTTTCACACAGCCGTAAAAACACTGGAGAGAATACTTCTTTAAATTTCCTTCTGTTTTAGTCAAAGATTCCCTGGGTCATGTCCATCTAGGAGAATTCTATTGACCGAGGGATATTTAATAGCTCTATTAGAATTGTCTGTACCCATAGACTAGTTTCTTTGTTGGCTGCTTACAATCTGAAAATTATTACCTGTACCAATCAAATCGATGTTAATAGACTAAGTTTTAAAGACAACATTCGAATTTATTCGCCAGATAACAAAAAATACCTGCCTTTTTTCTAAATCTCGCAAAGATAGACAAGGGAAGACTCTCTTAGTGGTTCTTTTTTAACTGAATTCCGCCCATTTTTCACATAGTATGAAGTTGTAGTTCTGGGAAGAAGGGCAAATTTGTAAAGACACAGACACTCTATGTGAGAATTTTGGTACCATTCCATACCAATTTACAACTCACAATAACAGTTTCTGGAGAGGAAAGTATTTTACAAAGTACTACTGAGTAGTGTTTGCAAATGATATTTTCGTCCAAATCATAGAAATTAAAGTAAGGGAAACGCTGACACACGTGCATCTCTGCGTGTTTAACCAGTGAAGCCACGAAGTTTGTGCGAGTACTACTATTTCCGCTGTACGACAAAAAGCTGCAGGTTGTCTGTCTCCGGCTCCTTACCTACAGCGTGCATTCATCTTTAGACGTTAAATGTCATTTTATGTTTTTCGAACGATTAGGAGTAATTTTCACAACAGGGATAGGTCATGGTGCCTTTAGTGTTTTGTTTTATACTCCTAACTTCAAAACTTGAAGTTTCTCCGCCAATAACTGGGGCAAAAGCAACGAGGTGATGTTTCACTCGCCGTTGCCCTGTTACGAGCCATATCAATAGCTTCGGTCTAGACCGTCAGACGGCATTCTCCCTAACTTAACTTAAATTTCTATGGTCCAAATGTACAAATTTTCACAGCGCCGCGGGACCCATTGATTTGTGCCGAAGGCATAAAGTTAAAGAGCCGTTGCTGTGACCGGCAGGGCCTTTGACGTGACCTCTCTAAGAATATCTGTTAACCCCCCCCCCCCCTCCGAAATACATTTGGCCCGAAAATTTGATGTCCCGTGTACTCTCAAAACCCATAAGTAATATACAGTAAAAGGGACATACTTTTATCAGTGTTGTGTCTATTACGATCAGCTTGATGGTTTTAGCCTGAAGCCTTAAGGTACCGCGTCAGCGAACAGACATCTTTATATGGTAGCGTTTAAATTCGGGGTTGATAGCATAATCACATCGATCATGAATATTGATGTCTAATGAAAAGGAAACAACCTTAAGTTAAGTAACCTGGAGTAACACATAAAAATTGGTGGAAAAAGGGTATCATATCACTTTAACCGACATTACAGGCGTATTGGGCACTTTTCTGCATTTCTCCCCCTTTTAAAAATCTTACGTCTATATGTAGAAATTTGTCAAAGCCATGATATAGGTTATGTTTTTAGTTTTTGTATAAATCGATTGCATTTTATGACAGCAGTGGGGTTATAGGGAGTTCGGAGATAAGGCAAATTTACTGTGTAAATCAAAAACAAAATTTTGGTAAAAGCAACGACATGGAGAGGCTGCGCTGTACACAATAAAGTAACACTTTGTCAACCTGTAGTTATTTAAAGGTTCAAAGTAATTCTCGGGTTCGAGGCCATTGAAAGAAGCTAGTAAAGTGTTTTGCAAGGCTTGACATTAGAAAGTTAAGCTTCTCTCATAGAGTTGTCAACGAGTGGAATCGTCTGCCTGAGTGCGTAGTTAACTCCACATCTGTAAACTGCTTTGAGGTTAACATTGACAAGTTCTTCCATACCCTTACTCCAAATCCAGATATGGATTGATATCTGGATATATCTGGCTAAATACAGTCTTTATATGGCCATATCAAGCCAGATATACAGCCAGATTTAGATGCCTTGATACATTATATCAAGTTTTATATGGCCATATCAAGCCAGATATAACTTGATGAAATGCCAGTCCAGATATGCAAATAAAGTTTTATATGGCCATATCAAGCCAGATATAACTTGATGAAATGCCAGTCCAGATATGCAAATAAAGTTTTATATGGCCATATCAAGCCAGATATAACTTGATACAATGCAATTCCAGATATGCAAATAAAGTTTTATATGGCCATATCAAGCCAGATATAACTTGATTCAATGCAATTCCAGATATGCAAATAAAGTTTTATTTGGCCATATCAAGCCAGATATAACTTGATGAAATGCCAGTCCAGATATGTAAATACAGTTTTATATGGCCATATCAAGCCAGATATAACCTGATGAAATGCCAGTCCAGGTATGCAAATAAAGTTTTATATGGTCATATCAAGCCAGATATAACTTGATACAATGCAATTCCAGATATGCAAATAAAGTTTTATATGGCCATATCAAGCCAGATATAACTTGATGAAATGTCTGTACCGATATGTCAACACAGTTTTATATGGCCATATCAAGCCAGATATAACTTGATGAAATGCCAGTCCAGATATGCAAATTCAGTTTTATATGGCCATATCAAGCCAGATATAACTTGATACAATGCAATTTCAGATATGCAAATAAAGTTTTATATGGCCATATCAAGCCAGATATGACTTGATACAATGCAATTCCAGATATGCAAATTCAGTTTTATATGGCCATATCAAGCCAGATATAACTTGATATGCTAGATATGCAAATGAACATTTTGTTAGTTTGTTTTATTATTTATTTGATTTGATTCTTGGATTATGCTTAATTGTTACAAACTAAGACATGTTTTGGATACAGCATCACCTTCCCAGACATTGCAGTTATTTAGTGGCTACACTTTTGTTAATACCGCAGTGTACTAAGTGAACTTAGGCAAATGATTTGCATATTTGGGCGGAGCTTGTACCTAAACCTACATTTTTCGTGATTTAGGAAGTTGAAAGTAAAATATGCACTACGCAGTAAACAAAATTTAGAGTCAAATACGTAATAAAGTTTAAAATAAGAAGCCCATATCAATGTGATTACATAAAATAGGAAATTTCAAGGGATTTTTCTGTTCACTGTTATGAAATAAGTTGAATTTATGTACTTAAGTCAATTCAACCCAATTCTTATATTAAATTCTAATTCATGGAACACTTAAACATTGTTTGCTGGTGCGCAGGAGTATCCGTGATCACGACGGCGGAGCTCCCAGGGTGGGACCTGTTCTATTCAGCCAGTCTAGAACGGGACCACTGTCGGGTGGTGTCAGTTAAGTCAAAGTTTGTCCCTAGGGGACGTTGTTACTCCTTCGGGGAGCAGAACTCCTTCGGGAGTATTGTTTGGTTTTCGCCCCTGGCTCTTCGCCAGAGAGTCAGGGGACTTTTGGAAAAAAAGGTGTTCAAAGTCTCCATGAGGAGTGTGGACTATAAGTTCTAACTATGATTCATAACTATAGCAGATATGGTCCGGATACAATTTTATCTGTGCCATATAAAGGCTTGATCCATATAGAACTTTATCTGGCCATATATGGTTTAGATCTGGTTCTGGTTTAGATCTGTGTTATATCTGCCTAACTTTTATCTGATTTGATATAAATTCCATATCTGGTGCAGATATGGGCCATATATGGAAATATGTTCTGCTCATATAAGGACCATATCTGGTCCAGATAAAATTTTATCTGTTCCATATAAAGACTTGATCCAGATAAAACTTTATCTGGCCATACATGGCTTAGATCTGGTTCTGGCGTAGATCTGGGTTATATCTGCCCAATTTTTTTATCTAGCCCAGATATAAATCCCATATCTGCAGCAGATATGGGTCAGATATGAAATCCATATCTGGCCCATATATGGAATTTCATATCTGGCCCATATCTGGATTTCGAGTAAGGGTGTGGTAGGATCTAATTGTGCTGGGCTCGTTTGGTGTTGGTTGTTTGTTTTCAGTTAAGGTTGTATGGACTGTGGGCATCTTATGGGGCCTTAGCCCTTCTTTGCCCTTTAACCTGTTATGTTATAATAGGTGGCGCTCTTTTGATATGACAAAAGACCCCTTGGTAAACAACCAAAGTAAGTTTGGGTATGTAACGTACAACAGATTCAAGAGCATTCTTCCGTCAAATCAGCAAATTAGCAACCTACCTCATTTTAGTATGGGAGGGGCAGGCGAGGAAGAGACCGTGTTGTTTGATGTTGATGTTACTCATATGAGTTCAAGTGCATTTTCTGCACCAAGGGAAAAGTTAGGAGAGAGTGACAAATTTGTTCGTGGCAGATTTAGAGTGCTGGCATTTTACACCTTGACCTGATCTTTAGCATTCTTCCGTCAAATCAGCAAATTAGCAACCTATCTCATTTTAGTGGGGAGGGGCAGGCGAGGAAGAGACCGTGTTGTATGATGTTGATGTTACTCATATGAGTTCAAGTGCATTTTCTGCACCAAGGGAAAAGTTAGGGGAGAGGTGACAAATTTGTTCGTGGCAGATTTAGAGTGCTGGCATTTTACACCTTGACCTGATCCTCAGCATTCCAACCTCGAAACAAGCCTGTAGCAAAGTGATAAGGGGGTAGAGAAATCACCCCCTAAAAATTTAGAAATTACTTTTGCTCTTAAGCATTTTAGCATACCTCGCTCCTATAATATATATTTTCGCACCTCCCCAGAACTATTCTTGCCTCCTTCAGTACCCTGCCTAGCGATGGGCAGTCAAAGTGTAAAAGGTTAAATTATAGGGCAGGCGAAATAACGTTTCACTTAGAACTTGAACAAATTGCAACAAAATTTTTTCACCACAAAGCGTTTCTTGTTAGGTCCCCAAAACGATATACTAAAAGTCCTACAGAATCCTAATAGGGGAAGTATGCCTAATTTGCATAAATCCAAAATGGCCGCCAAATGTCAATATTTTTCTCATTTATGCCATGGATCATGTACTTTTCATAATTAGTAAATATGTCCTTTTTTTTTTTTTTTTTTGCTGAGAGATAACTAAACCTCAAAACTGATGCTTAAACTATTGTAAACTGAGTTTTTTTTACAGGTTCATTGCAGGGGTGGCGCCAAAGGGGGCATGGGGCCATGCCCCCCCATCAGGAAAGGCTGCCCCCCCCCCCCATTGAGAAATTTTTCATTTTGGTCTGGGAGCTTTGGATCTTTGCCCTGCAAACTCTACACACAGGGTGCCCTGTTTAGAAAATATTGACCTGAATTCCAACAAAAATGTTCTCAAAAATAATTTTCAATTATTTGGCATAAAACATGGCCATATACTAATAAGAGCAAGTGTGTCAAACACATTTTTCATATTTTTCTCATTATTTCAATATATTTTAAAAATTATACGAGGGACCATTTTGCTATTTTTGCCATTCTGGTTGACCAGGAGCCTGTAAAACATGTCCAGAGAAATAAATTCTGAATATTTAATACAGATTATGGACAGATTTTAGGTTTAAAGGGAAAAGAAATTCTGCTTTCTAAGTAGGTACATATGATTACTCAAAAACAACAGAAAAGAACAGCAGTACTTTTGATATCAATTCCTTGCAATTTCTTTGACTATATACCTCAGAACTACTAGTAAACAAACTTTTGAAATGCAAAATATAGAGGGATTTCATGTTACGTCACGCGAGTCGGATTCCCAGGCAGCGAAGGGCAAAACACACACACAGTAAACATATTACTTAGAGAGCACACGCATGGCATAACCATTGATACTTCTGTGACACAATGGATGTGTGCCCTTCAAAACCAAATAGACACACGATCTTGCCCTTCAAAACCAAAGGGATACACGATCACGTGACGTCGGTGAAATCTTTTTATAGGAAATATAGGAATATTTGCTATGTCATATCCAAATTTACCAAATATAGGAATATATAAGAAAAACAGGTATGTTAGGTCACAGATACTATTAATCAGAATTCAATGGTTATTTCAATTTTGTCATGCAAAAAAAGACTTTTTATACCAACTATATACATCTTATATATCTTAAAAATATATCTTAAAAATCAAAATATTACTCCTTTCAAACACTTTACACACATTTTAATGCCTTCATATACCATGTCCATTGCACTTTCTCATTGTCACTTTTAAGCAGTTTGTGTAAGCTCTTAATTCCAAATTCCTCAGGAAACCATCTATGAAATAAACTGTAGCTTCCTGAAAACAAGATTAATTCTGGAGAACTTTCACAGAAATGTAAGCTATAGTAGCCTTTAACAACAAGGATACTTGTACATGACTTTCATACACCATAAGATAGTTCAGACAGTTCTACCTCAAGCAACCTCTCATTTCTTTTTGACTCTCTTACCAGGAGTAGAAAATTTTAACACAGTAAAAAATATTCAAATGTTTCACCCATGCACCTTAATCACAGCAAGATTTACTTTCCAGTCTTTGTTCAAGGCAAATGAAAACTAATTTCTACCAAAGACCTTTCTACAAGATCTTAATTTAGAAATCATAAAGTTATATTTCAGAGTACATTCAGCTGCTGTACAATAATCTGCAACTATGTTAATACAAACTCAAAATATATTTCAATAATGTGACCATACACACTACAGGTCTACAAATTTGCCAGAACTGTTTTAATTTGTATGAATTGCACGGAATAGTGATCATAGTTTCTTATTGTACAGTATGTCAGGTCACTCTTGTCTTTTTGTTTCGCTTCTTTTCTAATGCCTTGCTCCCTGCCATTGGTGGTGAGCATGACTGGGGATACGTGATCACATTGCCTACTGCACACTACCTTTTCGAACTTTCTTACAGTCAGTATACACTACTCATGCAAAAGTTGTTCAATTCACATCAGGCTTTATTGCAATAGTTGAGTAAAATTGAATACAAAGGTATTTGTAAAATGAAAACTCAACTGTGAGTGATTAGTAAATAATGACAGAGCAAACCATTGATTTTTGACTCCAGAATGGAGTACACTGCAGACTGCAAAGAGGTGAAACTGACAAACAGATAAAATTTCTTTACTCAGTGCATCACTGTCTCTAACAATTCAAACACTTTTACAAGTTTACATGTTACAACTTATTTATTGCAAACCTTAACTTTAAGCACAGTACTGCTAACATCAACATTTGATAGTAGGAAAGTCCAATTGGATTTATTTCTTAATACACTTATTTCATACTACTCTATTCACCCATTTAAAAGAATATACTAACTTGATGCCACTTAAGTATTCAGATATACTTCTACAGATATTTTCTCTATGTACAAATGAACATCAAAAATATAAGCATATATACATCAAACCAGAATGCAAACTAAATTGTAATTTCAATGACTGGTTTTCATGTGAATTGCCTGTTCACTCACTCAGTTGAGAAGAGTTGAGAGTGGATTGCATTTTCCATGTGAGGTGTACTATGCTTTCATAGCAATCTATCAGAACATGTTGCATACTTAAGTGATACTACTGTGGTACAACCTAATGCCAACAATTAAGATGTTGAAATACATACTGTATTGAAAGTCACCCCTGATGAGGCTCAAGGGCTAAGACAGGAATTTACCATTTTGTAAGTGCCAAATTCCAATTGTATTCTGTTTTCTAAAGTTTGCACAAATTCATGATTTGCAAAAGGTGTTTTCCGCCTGTTAAGTTTAGGTTCCGCATATACTGAAACAGAGTAATGTATGTTGTAACTTCCTACATTAAACACTGGAACATAAAGATTGTCTCTATTGTTTACATTTTGTTAGGTTTATGGAGTATTGGAACGCAATGGAATTGACTCAAATGACATGATATTTATTTCCAAACGATAAGAAATTATTGAAGTAGACATGTATTTGAAGTTTTTTAATTTTTTCATGTAGATTTTTTGTTTTCTCAACATATTTGCATTTTTCCATACTGTACTCTGATTTCCATGAATTTTGTCCATTTTCCACAAAACCTTTAATTCCTGTCTTTACCTATTTAGGGTAACTAAGGGAATTTACTACTTTGTTATCCAATTTAAGTTAGCAAACAAAGCATTTTGTACAGGCTGATTTTCATTGTGGAAAGTTCATACTGTAATAATTATACTGTGATATAAACAGTAAAGCATTTTAGATTATTACTGTATAATTTACAAAGGAACGTCATGATCATGTTGAGGGTTCACATTTTCGGAGGGCTTATAGCTAGGGTCTGGATCACAATTAAGTTGACAACTGTGACTTATTGTTACTTTTTTTTTTTGAAAATAATGAAATTTTTAAGAAGTTACCATCTATTTCATTTTGAGTTTACTTCAATGTTTGCATGTAAATCTTTTTCTTGTATTCAAGTTTTGTGTTTTTCATGTACTGATTTCTGTGACTTTTGTCTGTTTCTGCAAAACAGTAAACTGCTGCCTTCACTATTAAAATGTGGACATGACCTGACCTAAGTAAGTTTTTGTAATGCCAAATTGGATCCAATAATGTATAACATCAACTCACAAGGAGTTACAACTGGTGCAATTTGGCCCAAACAGAATTTGGAGAAAATGTCAAAAACACCAATTTCGAAAAATGCCACAACTGGTCACCTGACTATATGATCAATTGGCAGCACAAAGAAAGAGCTATTTAACTGGAGGACACGTATCTGGCAGTAGAACTAATTTAACAATGAGATAAAGTTATCTTTAATAGCATCTTCATGAAAAGGATTAGATTACAGTTCAATACCCATACAACATACACAGCACAAAGCACAGACCATGTTTGGGGCTTAGAGCTAGATACATTAGTCAATATGCACGCCTGCATATGCATGCACCAGCTATCCTATATAAGCCTCAGTTTTATTTTTGGTGCAAAGGATGCATTCTGCACACTGTGCAGAACAACTGTGCACTTGCATAGACAGTAATTAACAAGCGCACCTATCCTCTGTGTACTATTCAATGGCCATGTTACACCAAATGCTAAGCAGTCACCTTGTATCGATGCACCGTTCACAATGGGGGCAAACACGCTGCTCGAGCAGTGTTGTATACAAACCGCCAATGACGTCACATAGTGAGACGGGCACAAATACTTTGTCACTTTCGGGTTTCAGATGGGAAGTGCCTGCATGGCCTGTATTTCATGTGGTCATATGCCTGCATACATGAACCTATTTTAGTCCGAAAAACATTCTTTTCCTTTCAAGCTGTATCCAAAGATTATTTACTGAGAAATTTATTTTGGTCATGTCATGCCCACTTTACTGGGGAGATACCTCATAAGCTCTAGAAATACATGAAATTAAGGAATACCCCATACAGTTACCCTATGACAACCTGCAGAGCAATCAGGCAAACAGCTGGGTTATTAAGAACATTCTAGAACACATACCATCCTCCAATCATGAAGGCACATTATTCTCTTATTACAGACATCAAAATTTTATAACATTTTAAAAGTTTACAACTGAAGTAAAAGGCAGTTTAAATTTCATTTTAATACTTTCAAAATATTAACTTTGGTTTCAGCCATCTTGACTCCAATAATCAGACATAAGAAATACAAAAAGAGTTGCAGTTTTATCTTGTATTCTTCAAAAATATTTTTGATCCTCATCTAAAATATTTCTTATTTCTCATTATTGGAGTCAAGATGAAACCAAAGTTAATATCACTGGAACGACTCTGTCTACACTTAACAGAATTCTGTGGAATTTCCAAGTAATACTTTCAAAATAATTAACTACTAAAGAGGAGGAAGACATAGATCTCCTCCTTTGCATATCGATGTTTAAGATCAACCACAGTTTTCTTAGCAACTTTTGGCAAGGGAAACTAACCAGAAACCTTTGAATAAAAGGTCAGCCATAGTTAAAGTCTACCTAAAGTCTAAAATTTCAAAAATTTATTTTACAAAGCTTGAAAAATGCACCCAAATGGTCCAACTTCCATCTTCACAGGACATTCCTGAGCTGAGATATAAAATGTTGAAGCTTATTCAACCATTTTAAAACGGTAGATTGCACAATAATTTGTGATGTCACTCTTGTACCACTCAAATTACCGTCTTTGCTTTTCTTCGTTTTTGGAAAGCCACTGCACCTTGTGCCAAAATATCTTCACTGTCTTACTGTTAAAGGGTGACTCAGCTATGTAAACCTTCTCCGTACAACATGATTTGCAAGAAAACAGTAAATGCTTCAAGGTCACATAAACATCTCAGTTTCAGAAGGAAACAATAGCAGGTAATGTGAGTTGTGAGCAATCGACTATTTCAAATTAAGTGAATAAATTTTAACATTTTATATCTCAGCAATGGAGTAAGTGCATTTTCATAGCTTAAGCTATGAAAATGGCACTTGGATGAATAAAATTCACTTTCCAACCTCATATATTCTTGTGATTTTAGAATTTAGGTCCACTTTAAGCTCTACTATACAACCAAGTATACAGCCTCTGTACACAGCCTCTGTACACAGCCTCTGTACACATTTTTAGGTGAACATGTGTTCCTCCCACGTGATACCTGCTTCAAGCTTATGTAACTTGCATAAGTGAAACAGGCATAACATAGATGATAAAATAATTACTAACATTTTTTCCTAAACCGATTCACAATTACTGAGATGTTTGTTCTGTTAACAAAAACCACTGAAGAAAAACAACTGTCCCATCAGAAAGGCAACTTAAATGAGTGGTATCAGTCAGCCATTAATGTGGAAACTTTCTAACAAGTATTTTTCTTTACTGTTTTAAAGTTCCTGTCCCACTGCTGGCAACAAAGAGCTGCAACATCTCCTATCTGAAGCAGTAAACTAAATGATCACTCATCCTGGTTGTGTTAAACAGACACTTCTTTAAAATCCTTCAAACCACATTCCTCATCTGTGTCTGAAAGCAAAAAAAGAAAGTTCAGGTTTACAAAGGGTTGTACAAAAAAAAGCCAGGCTACTTAGCATCTGCTTTCACCCCAAAAATTGCTTGAAAGTCCAAGAGTTTTAAGGAAAGGTTTTCCTTATGATTAATATCAGATTTGCATGTACTTAGTATAATCATCTTTATCACTTTTAATGAATGAGCATGAGCTATATGTATTCAAGCAAAGGTTTAAAACCTTACAAAACATTTCACATACAGTATGCCTTGATATTTGCTTATGTGGTACTTTTACCTTTGTTTCAACTTTTTGAAGGGAGAGTCATTTAGCTTAGGCTAGTTTTCTACGGGGCTCTGAAAAAATACATTTAAGGGGAAGTGCAGTCTCCACAAACTGAATTAGTGTTGCCAGGTATCCTAATTCCTGAATGGTTCTTGTATAATGTCATGTGACAATAAGTTTGAAGTTTTCTGAGGAAAGTGATCATGCTCACTTATTCTGCTCAGAACATATTTATGTCAGTACTTCAACTGTCCAGAACAGAACCACTTTTCAACACACATTAAAATGAGATTTAAAATTAACAATCCCTTCATGATACTGAAATTGCATGAACAATCTTGTGAAATTCCCAAAACTCCCTGGTTTGGGAATCTACGAGCCCCGATACTTACCTCCTATTTACACCTTGTAATCCCCACTTACTCGCAGTAAGACCCTGGCAAGCTTTTTAATAGCACAGTGGCTCCAGGTGACCTCCGAGAGAGGTCACCTGGAGAGGTCCTCCTTACGCTTGCATGTCCAAAAACGCCCCGCAGGAAAAAACCTGCGAATTTAGCACCTAGCCCTACGCAGATAAAAGCCAAGAGAACGAATAAAGAGCCATGTCTTACCCTAGAGGTCAAGGTAGCAATCCGTCGTAGTCGGTGAAGAGACACAATCGGCAGGTATAAAGTCTTGGTAGATAAAGGTCTCAGACGTCATAGTAGGTAGGAAGACTCTCTAGCCACAGTCCGGCAATCCAAGGCATCGAGGGGCCGGGAGGCGGGAGTGTAAATAGGAGGTAAGTATCGGGGCTCGTAGATTCCCAAACCAGGGAGTTTTGGGAAATCTACTTCGCCCCTCCTTACCTCCTATTTACACCTTGTAATCCGATTTAGCACCGTGAGAGAGGAGGGCGGTCTTGACTTGGATTGGATCCTAGAAGGACAGCTCTACCGAAGGCGGCGTCTGCTGAGATGACGTCTGAGAGGTAGCAGGATACAAATGATGATGGGGTCTTCCAAGCAGCCGCTTTAAGTATGTCTTGAAGAGGAACCCCTTTGAACCAGGCCAGAGAGGATGAGTGAGCCCGGACGTCATGAGCACGGATAGTCTCCCCAGAGGCGGCGAAGGGTGAGATGATTTTGACCAACCAGTTAGAAATCGTGTCTTTCGAAGCCCTTGAGTACGGAGACCTTGGCAGAATGAACAGAGAATCTGAAGACCGAAGGTTCTTGGTTTTCTCAATGTACCATTTAAGAGCCCGGACCGGACAGACGAGACGGTCCTCGGGAACGGAGGAGGCTGATGCCATCGAGGGTAGGTAAAGAGGGCCCGGTGTGAAGGACTCGGAAAGGTTCTTGGTCAGGAACTCTGGATTCGGAAGGAGAAAAACTCCCGACGACGAAAAACGGATGAAGCCACGCTTAACTGATAGGGCGTGGATCTCGCTCCTTCTACGGGCTGAGGCAGCAGCAACCAGAAACACAGTCTTGTACGTTAGGGCGTCCAGAGGAGCGTTGTGCGTAAGGTTGCTTAGTCAAGGAGAGGAGGACATCGTTAATGGACCAAGATGGAGCCAAACGACGGATTGGAGGTCTCTGATGAAACATGCCTTTGAGGAGTTGACGGATTGTTGTGTTGGAGCCGATCGAAGAACCGTCCGAAAACCCAGAGTGGATGGCGGCAATAGCAGACCTATAGTTTTTGATTGTTGAGACCTGCCTACCTTCATCGAACAGAGATACTAAAAAGGCACAGATTTGGTCTAACGAAGCCTCCATGGGATTGGTAGAGTTAATAGATGCCCACTGGAAGTACTTCTCCAATCTGGAATCATAAGTTGTAACTGTGGAGGGTCGTCTGGATTCGGTTGCAAGTTGAGCAGATCGTTGTGAAAGGCCCTGAGTTTGGAAGTGTCTGTTGATAATTTCCACGCAGCTAGGTTTAACGAGTTGAGATCTGGGTGGAGTATCTGTCCCCGTTTCTGGGAAAGAAGATGAGCGACCTTCGGAAACTTGAACGGGAAATCTGCTAACAACTGGAGAATCAGGGGGAACCAAGGTTGTCTCGGCCAGTGAGGAGCGATGAGGATCATCTCGGCTCTGGAGTTGCGGAACTTGAGGAGTACCCTGTGAAGCAGACACCACGGAGGGAAGGCATACACCGACATGTCGTTCCAATCCAGAGTCAAAGCATCGACCCCCCAGGCCAGGGGGTGTGGGAACCTGGAGCAGAAGGTCTGTATTCTGCGGTTGGTGTGGGTGGCAAAAAGATCTATGTTGGGACGGCCAAACATCCGGAAGACTACAATCTTGGACAAAACTCGTTGGGACACCCCCGCTCCCCTTCACAAAGTTGACCATTTTCACGGCATACAGTCATTCTCTCTGCGCAACTTTGAGAGGGGGAGCGGGGGCTTCATGTAAACCTGGGAACGGAGATTCAAGAATATTATGACAAAGCGTCCCAACAGTTTTGTCCAAGATTGTCTGAGAAATTCGAGAAGTTAGAACTGCTCGCGGCCCACGGTAGAAAGTGTTTCTTTGCGTTGCGTTGATTCGCAAAAGGGTACGTGTCTTTTCTTTAGGTATAAGAGAACAGTAACAGAGAATAATCAGCATATTCTGAGTCCGTATTGAAGTTTTTGTTAATATAATACTATTGAAGCTAAAAGCACTGGGAAGGTAGCTAAATAAGTTCAAAGCGTCCTCTCGTTCAGGAAGACATTTTCAATAGTCACATATTTTGGGCTCACACTGTCTGAACAGGTACCAAATAAAAAGAGCATTCAGCAGAAGTACGTGTTGTATCCATGCCTATTACTTTATATTAGAGTAATTTACCAGAAATAAGTTAAAAAATACTTGAATGTATATTCATTTCACCTTTATAACGCAGTAACTTTCATTTGAGTAGCTGAAACTATACAGAAAATATGCCATACATGCTCATTTGACGAGACCGGGGGTGAAGGATAAGTTTACCAAACGGTCTACCATTTGTTTTGAGAGCAAATTTGAAAGCAAAATGTAAAGAAATTGAGTCGGCTAAAAGAAGGCATAATAGATACGTCATCAGCTTCATGTAACATGAAAAAATGTTGTCATAGGCATCAAATTTGCTTCAAAATATGTCTAAAACCAGCCCTGATTAACGATCTACCATCGTTATAATGAAAAGCTTGGCTTGCAGTTCTGCTTTTAACATTTCATGGTAGATCGTGGCGCTCTTTCAGTTAAAATCTTGCCTTCTTACCACTAGTTTGCAATAGCAGTGAGACTCTTCGATCTATCCATGAAAGTAATTGTTTTGTTTTCCGTCTTACAACTTAAGAAGAGTTGTCATCCTCCTTTTAATTTGCTAAAAAATGCAACGCATATGGCTGCCATAGACGTCGTTACGGAACGTAAACATTTCTGCCTGGCATTCCCTGCGAATACCTGAAACAGTCTATCCATTATGATCTCGCCAACCAACAATAAATCAGTATAAACAAATAAACAAAACAACACATTAAGACAATTCTAAATTATACTTTCATTTGGCTAAAATCCTCAGGCCTATAAGCCTCCGATAAAGTGTACTGAATACAGCTGCTCGGAAAATTAACCATTTTTCTATCGAATTTGTTCTCGTAAATCGCTCACTTAAAACTCAGACAATCTTGGACAAAACTCGTTGGGACACCCCCGCTCCCCTTCACAAAGTTGACCATTTTCACGGCATACAGTCATTCTCTCTGCGCAACTTTGAGAGGGGGAGCGGGGGCTTCATGTAAACCTGGGAACGGAGATTCAAGAATATTATGACAAAGCGTCCCAACAGTTTTGTCCAAGATTGTAGATCTGCCCATTCTTGGTTCAGGGTCCACTCGTTGTGGTTGAACTGGCCCCTGGAGAGAGCATCGGCTAGGATGTTGAGACTGCCGGCAAGATGAGAAGCCCTGATCGAGATGTTCTTGGACTGGCAAAGACGGAGCAGATCCCAAGTTTCTTGACACAGGTGGGCTGACCTGGTCCCTCCCTGACGGTTGAGATAGGCGACGGTCGTCGTATTGTCTGACTGGACTGAAATGATCGTGTCTGAGAGGTGGCTGATCCAGAACTCTATCGCCCGACGCACTGCCAGCAGTTCCAAGACGTTGATGTGGTACACTTTCTCCTTGCTGGACCACGTGCCTGCAACTGATCTGGGTCCCCACGTCGCGCCCCAGCCTGTGTTGGACGCATCTGTGGTTAGAGTTACAATCCGTCTGTCGTCTTGAAAGGGTCTCCCTCCGGAAAGGTTGGAAGCTTTGGTCCACCAGAGTATGAACGGTTTCACCTCGTCTGTGACTGGAAGATGGCGGTTGAGGGAATGAAAGTTCGGTCTGAAGTGTCGAAGTAGGAAAAACTGGATTGGTTGCATGTAAAGACGACAGAACGGCAGAATCTCCACTAGGCTGGCTGCTTGACCAAGAAGGCGGAGCCACAGGCGGACCCTCGGGTTGTGCGTGGAGAGAAGCCGGTTGGCTGTCTGGACCATAGCAGTTACTCTCTCCGACGTCGGAAAGGCTCGGCCGTTGACTAAGTCGAGTTGTGCCCCTAGGTACTTGACGTTCTGAGCTGGGGTGAGCATAGACTTTTGATGGTTTAGGACCCAGCCTAAGTTCTCGAGGGTGTCGATGACGAAATGGGTGACCTCGAAGCTCTGATCTTCTGACCTTGAGAGAATTAGCCAATCGTCTAAGTAAGCGAATAGGGTCACGCCAAGATTTCGGAGATGGGCTACAACGGCTCTTGAGACTCTCGTGAAAACCCTGGGACTCGTGGACAGGCCGAACGGAAGGGCGTTGAATTGGTAGTCTACTTGCTTGTAGCGGAAGGCCAAGTAACGTTGATGAGAACGATGGATAGGGATGTGGAGATAAGCATCCTTGAGGTCTAAGGTGGTTGCCCACATGCCTGATTGGAGAGACGGAATTATAGAAGCCAGCGTTTCCATCCGGAACTTGACTGGTTTGACGTAGCCCTTGTTGAGAGGTTTGAGATTTAGAATCGGGCGCCAGGTATTCGGTTTCTTTGGAGCCAGGAAGAACATGGATCTGTATAGGCGTTTGGAGTGTTTCGGGTCGACAATGTGAATGGCTCTCTTCTCTAACAGGTCGTGGATCTCCTTTTCCAAGGCGATTCGTTTGTTGGGGTCCTGAGGCACAGGCGTTACCCTCATTAGGCCCTTTCGTGAAGGAGTGGAAGTGAACTCGATGCGGTAGCCTGACGCTATCACGTTTCGGACCCAAGAGTCTGGACGGATATTCTCCCACTCCGGTAAGAAGCTCCCTATTCTCCCCCCCACCGCTGGAGGTGCGATGGGGTGGGCACCCTTAGGGCTTAGAAAAACTCCTGCCCCGGCTGGAGGTGGCGCCTCGGGAAGAGCCTCTAGTACGGGGACGAGACTGGAAGGTCAAAGCTGGCTGTCTGGAACGATTTGGCTGGAAGGAAGAGCGAGAAGACCCTTGGAAAGATGGTTGACGTCTACCCCGGGTGTCCTTGCCGGAACGGAAAGGGCGACGAACAGGAGAGCGTCTCGATGTGAAGCGAGGATTGGACAGGTTAGCTTTCTGAAGGTCTTTCTTTCTTTTGGCTTCTGATTGGAGCATAGACTCGAACTGGCCAGCGAAGATGTCTTCTCCCAAAATCGGGAGCTCACGGAAGCGACGCTTAATGCCCTCCTGGGAGAGGCGCATGGACTCCACAATGATCTCTCTTCTATCCGAGACAGTCTTAGCTGAGACTCTAGCAAACTGATCGAAGACTCTCCTAGATAACGGGCCCAAGAGTGAAATCAGTGTTGATGCCTCCTTTCTGGAGATGTCGTTAGACGGTTGTCTCAGAGATCTGGAAAGAACTTCGGCAATAAGGAGAAGAGATGACGAGTATTTCATACCCACTCTGGAAGCAGTGTCAATTTGTTGAAAGGACCGGAGGGATCGTCTCGATGGGGATGATTTGAGTTTCCCATTTGAGGACGTCGCACCGATAGAACGAAGGTAGTCTTCGGCCCCCTGAGGGACCCGAGGAGTTTTGAACAGGTCCTGCCATTGTTTGTCCTCGACTCTGAAGGAAACGTTCTGGGTCCTCGAGTAGGCAGACCACTTCCGATTACGATCCGCGGCCATGGCCTTAAAACGGTCGACACATTCGACGTCCACTGGAAGAGCAGATTTAAAGGTGATCGGCTTGTTAAGAGTCAGCTTCGAGCCTGATGAGGAAGCCGGAACTTCTTCCTCCTGAGAGAAACCCAGATGGCGACGGAGAATCTCCACAGCCTTGTCAAAAACCTCCTTTGGAATGTCTGTGCCAAACAGGGGTTGATCGTCTCCCTCAGACATGGCCCCTTCATCAGAAAATTGGGGATCTTCTCGGTGATCAGGTTGGGAAGGAAGTTGCTCCGAGTCAGAAAAGGAGGCCTCGGAATGAGCGTCAGAAGGAGTTGGATTAGGGTCAACAAATTGCTCCGAACTGGTAGACGGAAGATTCTGGGCCAGGTTCTGGTTCTGATTAGCCATCAGTTGAGGAAGATTGGACAGCAAATTCACAATCTGAGACAGAATTTGAGTGTTGGCCTCAGGTTCCTGGCGGCTCCTCTTGCCCCGGCGGGGAGACGGAGATGAAGACGAAGAGGAACTACGAGACGAAGATCCGTGGCGATGATGCCGACGGCGGCCCTTGCGACTTCTTTTAGATCTAGAACGACTGCGGCTGCGGTGTCCTACACTTGAGCTGTGAGTCTGCATCGGCTGGAAACCTTCGAAATCCCGGTTCCCTAAAGAAGGAGAGTCCGAAGACAAGAAAATCTCTCGCAAGGTTGCCGACGGATCATTCTGAGAGGACGGTCCCGACAGCATAGAAACGTCACACGGCTGTGTATGAGATACCGTAGCAGGTAGGCTGGATACTAAGCTCAAAGAAACACCGGGTCTAGACGTGACAGAAGAACCCCGAGAAGAATCCACGGCCGTTGCTGGTACTGAACCCGGGGGATTAGGAGCAGTCAGAGTTCCGATCGGTAAAGCCTCCGGAGTATTAACTTCGGAAGAAGCAATTCCTGGTAAAGACGCCGGGGTATTAGAAGTCAACAACAAAGACGTCAGTAAAGACCCCGGAGTATTAACTAAAGCTCCCGGGGTGTTAACTAAAGCTCCCGGGAGATTATGTCCCATTAAAGCAGTTCCTGATAAAGCTCCCGGAGGATTAACAATCACAAAAGGAACGTTTGAATGAGTCTCCGGAGAAATCGAAGAGTCCTCAATAGAAGTAGTAGGAAAAGCTCCCGGAGTATTAACTCCAACAATAGCAGCCGTCTGCTGAGACTCCGGAGGATTAGTGGTTGGGGCTGGTAAAGCTCCCGGGGTATTAACTCCAATAATAGAAGCCGTCTGCTGAGACTCCGGAAGATTAGAGGCAGAAGATGGTAAAGCTCCCGGGGTATTAGTTCCAACAATAGCGGCAGTTCGTTGAGACCCCGGAGGATTAGTTGACTCCGCAGATGATGACAAAGGAGCCGGAGGATTAGTGGTGACCGAGGTAGTGGACGGTAGAGAGGTAGTAGCCGGTGAAGAAGCCGGAGGATTAGTGGTCTTGGAGGTAGTGGCTCTCGATCTTCTCGACCTCTTGGAGGAACTCCCACTAGATTTCTTCCCGGAACTAGGAGCCGGGGAACTTGGATTTGCTCCGGAATGTGCCTCGGAGACTTTCTTGCCCGAGAGCTCGCCCGTAGGTTCAGAGCTATTGTCGGGTCTTTTACGTCCGGCTTTCTTTTTAGGGGCTAGCCAGGCCCACTCCACTGACCACTGACGGCAGATGGAACATCTAGATTTGGTAGAACAGGAACGGCATCTAACACACAGATCATGGGCGTCCCACTCGGCCAAAAACTGCTTACATGAACGGCACCTTTTGGGGGAAGCACCTGAACAAAGGCCGTTAAGGAAAAACAATCATCCAGGGGGCAAGCCCCGTGGATGTAAAAAGTATGACACAAACATGCAAAAATACGACATGGCAAAATACATAATGAACCAAAAGCCGCCCGGAACGCGGGACATGGCTAAGTGAACACATACATGTAAGAGAGAAAAACCCGCCCGGAACACGGGACGGGAAGCCGCCGCAATTGCGGAAACGGCAAAAACCTGAAAATAAGACTCCATAAAATAGGAAAGGCTAGTAGGTGGACTAATTGCAAGCAAAAAACGTAACGCCTAAGGCCTAACGAAGCAAAATATGATCGTTAAGACTAAGTGTAGCGAAACTGATACCCACACTAAGGGTATAGGCGAACACGAGGACCAAAACGAGACAAGCACCCCAATTTGCCTAAGGCGAAAAAACGCCTCAAAATGGAAAAGGATACTCATCGTGGCCACTGAGAAGGTAGTAGATGACTGGAAAAGTATGGATGGCTGGAAAACAGCTTGGATATTGACGGATAGACTCCTTTCTGAGAGAATAGCAATGCCAGGTATACAAACTGCGACTAGTCTTTTGGACAGGCAAGCAGGAAGGAGGACCTCTCCAGGTGACCTCTCTCGGAGGTCACCTGGAGCCACTGTGCTATTAAAAAGCTTGCCAGGGTCTTACTGCGAGTAAGTGGGGATTACAAGGTGTAAATAGGAGGTAAGGAGGGGCGAAGTAGATTTGCACATGTTCTGCATGCTTTCCTACCTTTAACAATGCATGGGGGTATTCCATTAGGTATTTGTCTTCCTGCTTCCCTGGTTTCACTGTCTAAGAAAGCTCCTGCATGAGCAAAAATATGAAAACTCTTATAAATCTTTTCAGTTGTGATGTAACCAATCGAAATGAATTTTAAAATCAGCCAGGTCTACACATGAATATTCATTAAGTAAACTTGTACCACAAGCAGGATCATTACTGAGTTAACTTTCCTGTCACAATAAAAAAAGACATAAACGAGACATTACTGAAGACTTTGCCTTTTGAAGATGATGAACAGACTGGAACAATTCCAAAGGATAAAAAGCTCTAAAAGTTTTTAGCTCGTGAAAAGTTGCCTTGCTAGATCCTCGGTTTTAGCACTACTAATCACTCATCACAAACCATACTGCAGGTGCTATTAATGGCTTTTCTTTCTTATAAACATTTATATGTCACATATATGGGCAATGAAGTAAGATGTCTCTTTGTTTAATTAGTAATGAATAGAAGTTTGTGAATGTTCATGTATTACACTGCACAGGATGTTCAATGGATTCAACAAACTTACCTTTCTCTATGAATCTGTTAGCCTTAATTGTCTCACCTAGAATTAATACTGGACAACCCCATCTTATGCAGAACATCATAGTGTTCATGCCTGGGTCCTACCTGGAATGCCCCCTTAAGGCTTCCTACTTGCCAGTGTATTTGCATCCTTACCTACTTGCAATTACGATTCAGATTTGGATAGCAGGTGATAGTAGTAATACATGGTGTAAGTAGTAACATGATAGATTCGAGAATACTTTCAGTGTGTGTACTTCACAGATTGAAATAATAGTTTGAGAATTTCAAAGTCCACTTATTCTATGCAGTACTTGATGAGGACATCCTACTCTTCCTAATCTTTATTGCAACTGAAGATGCACACATACTTTAAGAGTAATGGTTTCTGCAATGTGACACCAACACTAAACAGAAAGGTTTCCTTTAACCCTAAGCACTTCTGTATGCCAAGGTAAGTTTACTTAACATTTCTACTTTTCCTACCTTGAGAGTCTCTGGTAGGACCACCATTGCGTTCTACTGTTGTTGATCTGGTCCAATTACCTAATAAAACCAATTATTAAGTTGTGTCTGTAAATTTTTTTCACATTTCAGTTCAGTTGCACTTTCATCTCGTTTCTTCAGTTAATTTATGGAATGAAATCTTGTCTATTACAATCCAAACTGTAACAGAAATCTGCAACATCATTTAAATAGCAGAATATACTTGCAATAAAGTACACACCCACCTACCCCTTGACATGGTGAGTTTGCAATCATTAAAAGATCATTATTGAAAGGTGCAAACTGTTCCTGATAATCCTCTGAGATAAAACTCTCAGAACATTCCACAACAACAGACACCACTTCCTATATTCTTTCACCTTGTAAGAAAACTTAAGTGGTCTGTAAAACTTGAAGATGAGAAATGCCTCTGCTCAAACTTCATGCAGACCCAATTACATGTCTCTTGACACTTCTCCTGGCTAAAATGCATTTCTCCAAGAGAAGCAAGGAATGAAATGTATGAAATAAGAAAGAGGCTATATACTGCACTTACCACAAATACAGCAGATAATCAAACCGACAGCAATGACAATCAGTAAGAGGCCATAGACAACCATTAACACTATGTCAACACCATCAAGTCCATGCTCTTCTTTCACTTCATTTTCCCTGCAGGATGCTGAAAGATGGAATAAAAGCATGTAATATTTACCACGAAAGGAAATGACAAAATAATCTTAAACATTTTTAACTGCTTGCAAGCTTTCTCAACATTTAACTGATACCATTAAAGAGAAGTACTAGATTACACTTCATTTTATACGGGGTGGACTTGTAACACTTCTACTTGTTTTAAATGCTTATAGAGGAAACAAGATCTGCCTTCAACCTTAAAGCAAAACACTTAACACTTCACATAATAACATTACCTCAATGTCTCAAAAACAGTACATGCATTTGAGCATGAATGTGTTTACTTAATTTACAATAATCTTACAAGATTCTGAAAAGTGTGATGAAAGCCTAACTACTAAGTCTTGATCAGACTTCAGGGTATGTCATACCACTGTTTCTTCTTGTCGTCAACCACAATGAACGGCCTCCTATATAACTGCTAACATAAACATCAGGATTTGCACTAGCTTTTCAAATGTGAAGGGAATTTTCCTCCCTGAAAATAATTTTGGGAGGGATTAGTCAGAAGAAGAGAGGGACCTACATTTTAATAACAGATCATTGCTAGGCTGCGATGCACTGTAATATTACATAAGTGAACAAAACTTAAAAGGGTATGTGGGACCAGTGGGTCAGTGAAAGTTGAAGCGACAGCCATACCTTTGAAACATGCAAAGCTAAAAGAGCTCCACGCAGTTCCTGCTATACGAGTAAGTACACAGGTAAGGAATCACATGTAGTACACCATGCATGAAAATGACCACTGGATGGCCACTGACCTCAAAGTTCCTAACACCAGTAATGCAGCAATTATACAAAAGTTATGTCACGATGATAAATACCCAAGACTGTCACTACATGAATCTTAAAGACTCAAAGTACCTTTTGGTTATTTTTAAAATGACCCCAGACTGACCCACTTATGACCTTTTGAGTCCCACCCTGCCCACCACTGGTAACCCTTTATCCTTGTATCACTAACACCAAGTTTCATTAAAATTTGTCAAAGCATGTGCTCATGGGGTGAGTCTGAATTTTTTTAACACTCTCTTGAAGCAGTGATATATATTGGCAATATACTGTAGCTAAAAAGTGTTAAAATGATGCAAGAAGTTAAGACAAGTAACCTTGTCATCCTACAGAAATATCGATTCCACCCATACAGTAATTAACACACGAGGTCACAGATCAAGTACAACACTTAAATCTCCCAGCAAAAAATATAGAAAGTGCCATGCTTCTCTGGGGAAAATTGCCCCTTACAAAAAGACCTCTAACTGAAACTTGCAAATACATTTCAGGTTGTTGTTTGAGGGTTTTCTGCACTTGTCAGGTTCATGTTTAAGGAGTTTGACACAGTTTGGTTATTTATTTTGATGCTCAGGATGACAGAACTTGCTTGTGTAATTGAGACATTGTCTATAGTGTGCACAATGTGAGAAGAGCTGCAGCTTGCTTATACTTTTAAGCTGAATTTTGGGGACTACAATCATCCGTCAGAGGGTCAAAATTTTGCGTATGTCTTCACAGGGTTTCCAAAACTCTCACTGCTAGGATATTAATGCTAAATGGTTAAAACAATATTTCAAGCCATTTTCATATAATTAATGGTTTCATCCAGATTCTGAAATTTTCATGAGGTCAAACTGACAGTTGATTTCAGGCAATGTACGTATGATGTATTGATTCTGCTTTGGTTCACCTGTGTTATGTTGTGGGTACATACTGTATGCATGCATTCCTTCATACATTAGTGATCGTTGTGTCTCTTTCAAAACTTGCAGTTGAAGGAAAATACTTTGTAGAGCTATGTTGGAGGAATTTTGCTGCAAAATGTCTTTTAGCAGCTGGTCGTGTTTTAAAAAGTTTATTTTAAGAACTGCCATGGCGGGCTGCTCCATATTCTTGGGAGGGATTGTTCCTCCTTAAAATTTTTTGTGGGAGGGGCTTGTATCATTTTAGCAGGAATTTTGCAATGGTGCACCTTAATGCGAACACTGGTAAACATACTCCTTTGACTGACTAAGGTGTAGTATATGATGTTGAAGGAAGGACTCCCTGCATTCAAGCCTGAAAAGGCTAAATACTGTCTTAACTTTAAGAATGATAGTACTAAAGTAGGTTGCCACCCCCCTTTTTAGTACACTGTTTTAAATGTTTTGGAGACAAAAATTGTCCCCTAAAAATTTGACTGTGGCTAGTTGAAATGGTTACAATTGGGCTACTTAAACTACTTTGGATTATGACTATTTAGCTGAGGGGGAGTGTGTTTTTCTTATCACTTGGCGCTTTTGTTTGCTCTCCTAAACATCTTCAGGCACCAATTTTTGTCTTTGGGAGAGTAAATCGCATGTCATCAAAGTGCACTTTGTCCACCACTAGTAAATCTTCAAGTTGGCGAACATTCCAAAAAGGAATTTTAAACTAGAACAGCAATGCTGTTGTGTAGCTCACACAATTTCTCTTGTCTGTTAAAAATAGGAACTCAAAGAACCAAATTTTACCATTTATTCATCAACTTCCATTAAAGCTCCTTACCTTACAAAGGCAAAAGGTAAGAGAAGAGCATAATAATAAATGAACTCAAAACCCAACTGAAAAATCACAAGCATGTTTAGGCATGTAAACACTACAACTGACACCATTTGATGACAGATCTACAAATATCACTGCATATTTTCTAAATCAAGAAGGCCTGTATAAAAGGTTACATACTTTAATTAGCAGCAAGACTGAAATTAACCTGATGTTATTAAAGTGTTCAAGTTTTCAAAGTACATTCAGTTGCACTTACAACTCCACAAGCAAACACTGCATAGGTTTGCACTCAATCAAAACAAACCACAGACTCAAAAAGCTGCTACTGGGGTTGAACTCAAAACAGTTACAGTATTGCAATTACTTGACTTGACCATCTCAATTGATCCAGGAACAAACTGGGACATATCCCCACAACAGATTAAACAATTTTCCTTTCTTGTAAGCCAAACTGACCACAGAGTTGCTTCAAATTTTGTTATCATGGATCAAGTAGCTGCTCAATGCAGGGAGTTCCCATGGAACTCATTGCTTAATGAACCTTGATAATACAATTAGTTATCCCAAAGCATTGTGATTGCACAAGCCACTTGAAGAACAAAGACTGATGTGTGTGAATGGATCAAATTTCAAAACAAACCTGCACAGGCAGTTGCGAGAGAGCAACTGAACACACATACAAGCCTGGGTGGAAAAAGTTGGGAAGCTGGGAGGCTCCTTCCCGGGAAATTTGGGTATTTGGAGGGAAATTTGCACCTTTTATGTACATGAAAATATGGGAAAAATTGTGGACTCTTCCTGGGAAATGAACATTCTTTCCAGCCCTGCATACAAGTACACTGCTATAAGTGCAATGAATAAACAGCTACCTGTTCAGCAGGCACAGTGAACTCAGCCCTACAAAAATTGCTTAAAAACCAAATTTAACTTCTGTTTATCAAAATGCAAATAGGCAAGTTTTAATGCTCTATCAACAAACAATCATGTACCAAAATTTCAGCTCAAAATCTCCACGCATCAAAAGGCTGAAAACTTTTGTTGAAAAGTTGACGACATCTGCCCCATTTTATAACCTCACACATGTACTGTGTACAATGTGTGAGCTAAAAAATGACACGAATTCACTTTATTTTCAAGAAGAGGACTGATAGGAAAAGTCAACTCACTACCAAAGTATGTTACAAATGATAACTCTATTCTGCTATGTTTCCCACAAGGTTGGTGTAACGAAGATTATCAAAGACATTTCTTAGGCAAACTGGCAACATTTGAGTCTTATGAATGACTCCCTCTTAAACCACCCTACTTCTCAGCTTGCATATCTATACTGCATCTATACTGAAAAGCAATACTTTATATACATATTGTGTAACAATTAGAAGAGATAAAACAGCACTCCAAATGCAAAACCACACAGCATGGAGCTAATGGGCAGGGATAAATGAACCCTAACATGCCACGCATGAACAAAGCTTTCACTCAGTCTGTTGCTATTAAAGAACTATAGGAAGCAGACCAATATGGCAGAAGCCACCAAAACCTGTTATATAGACCAGTAAGAAAAGTGTCAGAAACTGGTATTGGCTTCAAGTTCTGTGCAGGAAGGGGCATGAAAAGGTGTGCAACTGATCAGAATCAAAATCCACAGTGAAATGCATGAACCTTTACAGTCCTTTTGCCAGGTCAGAATTAAGAGACTACATACACTGTAGGTACTCCTTTTTGGGAAACCAAAAATGGTAAAGTACACTGCAGAATTCCAAAGAGATTTACTTAATTACTTTTAATACCTGGATTGACTAAAGCTGTAGACTCTGCTTTCATAATGGTAGAAAGTGGTCCATTAAGGCGACATTTGATGAGTATCTCTTCTCCACACAAGACATTCTGAGAGACTTCCATTTCAACTGATAGGATAGTGTCAGCAGTTTCACCCCTCTCTTTGAAGACTGGCTTGTGATCTATGAAAGAAATATCCTCTCCATCTTCTGCTATCCATTGAAGGGTGACACTGGGACGAGCTCCGTACACAGCACATGTTAGTTCCTTTGTACTGTTCTCTCTGATAACACACTGACGAGATACATCATCGCATCCTGTAATCTGGATGTAAGGTGGTGATGGTAGGACTGGAAATAAACCAAAAATGTTAAAACTTTAAAACTTTATTTAATATTTTGAAGCCTCTGGTGTTTAACTGTTACATAAGGAAAAATGTTGTTGGGCAAATTCTGGTGCCACCCCTGGACTGGTAATGACAATACACCTGCAACTATACTGAAATTTATTTACATCATAAGTACTGTATTACAGAATGCACACCTTCATTTCATGAGTTATAACATTCTTTTGCACTGCATGAAATAATACTGTATACTTGACATATTGGTTGTAATAATACAACTGGGCAGGCCTATTGTGCATTCATTTTCAGAGTACACAATGCAAAATAATTCTTACTCAATATTTCCAAGGATATCATTTGAATTTCTTCTGTTTGTCCATCTCCAGAAATACACACATACATCCCTTCATGATGAACTTGTGGTGATGCAAATATCAGACTCCCTTCAACAGATACTTCAACATCTGGAATATTACTTATTGTTTCTGTCAGGCCATGTAAATGGAAGCCAATTATTTCAGGTCCTCTGTGAGGAAGGGTTATTTTCCAGACCACATAAACACTGGGGGATTGTCCACAGTGTATTTTAGCATATCTGTTAATCTCCAAGTGATGAACCTTGGGGGTGACATCAGAAAAAGATACGTTGCTTGAAAAGTCCAGGAGTATTTCCCTCTCTCTCCTCCAATCTGATAGCAGCCACGTTGCCCTGCACACAAGTATATGAAGGAAACTGCTACTGCCTTTGGGTAAACGTACAGTAGCTAAAGAGTTAAAAGTGCCATCACTATTTTCAGTAGTGTTGAGCTGTTGC
This sequence comes from Holothuria leucospilota, assembly GCA_029531755.1. Lineage (NCBI taxonomy): Eukaryota > Metazoa > Echinodermata > Holothuroidea > Aspidochirotida > Holothuriidae > Holothuria > Holothuria leucospilota. The sequence goes on along the minus strand of CM055973.1, from coordinate 21,627,006 downwards.
ATGTCAAGATGTTCATATCCATCACCAAACTTTTTAAACCATTCCAACTGCACTGAGGGTCTTGTGGCATTGAAAAAACAACTGAGCATCTCTCCTTGGATTGCACTATGGTAGTACTCTTGATGGCAATAATGGCAAGGAATCACTGGCAAGTCATCCACTGGAGACGCTATGACAAAAATTCAAGAACAATTTTTTAATCCGGTAGAATAATTACAACTGCAAATACTACCTTAATTAGTGATTCTCAAATGCGGCCCGGGGCCCTATCAGTGCGGCCCCTGAATTGATGTTATGTTTTGAGAAAAATCATATTCGACAAGAACAAAACGTAGCACAGTAGGAAATTAAATAATGCAACTTTGAGTCACTACAAAAGTTTTCTCTCCTGAAGGGGTGCTAGGTTGCCTATGTAGCAGGCTGAACGGCATATTCCTTGTTCAGTCATACATAGCCAAGACATTTCGTGTGCTGTTGACAATCATGCTATGCACAAGCTGGCATATAATTATATGTAGTAGTGCATTGTGGAGTGGTTGCATTTGTAGTGACAAAAGTAACAGGTACATGCCAGATTCCATAGCTTACAAAATAGCTAATTCAATAAAATCAAGTTCGAAAGTGGTGAAAACAGCCACTTTATGGATTAAACTGGTGAATAAATGCCTAAGATTACACTTCGGATCTTCTGAAATCCATTTTTTCGGTCCGTTAAAGGCCCGGATTCAAGGGCTTCCCAATTTGCGCTTCAATTCTTTGCATCCCCACATTTGAGAAGCTGCCGATGCTCTTGCGTGTGTTGATTGGTTACTGAAATTAAAACTTCTGCAAGTAATCTTTTGGTACTAACAATGTGTTTACAATGTTTTATGTGAGCTCGTCCTATCCACAGCTTTGATAAGTGAAACAGAATCATTCAATCAACTTCAACCTTTTTTGACTTTCGGGAATGTGGCCCTTGAACTCAGCAGACCAATTCTCTATCTGACTGCATTGAGAATATTCAAGAGCTTCTTCACATGCTGGCCAATAACCCAGGAAAAATGCAAAACAGTTGGGACTTCATCCTTTTCAGAGTGGGGTTTTCGTCCGCAAACTATGGTTGGAATGCCAAATGTACTCCTATATACCGCAAACAGACGCATGATAAACATCAAAATGACCATACTTGTGACTCACGCGTGCTAGACGCAGAATTTTAGACTGGTAGTACCAGGTGGGGGAGTGTGGGGGGCGTAACCTATCGTCGGGAAACTTCCATTTTCTTTGGGGAGCTTTAGTGGGGACAATAAAGTATGTAATTCCCAAACAACGACCAGCCGCTGCAACCAATTTCTTGAGTTTACCCAGAGTAGGGCAGATTTCTCAATAAAAACTGCAAATTTTTATAGTTTCTTCAATAGTAACCCAAAATTTTTGGCGCGCTGCTCGCGCCAAAATTTCACGTTTATCGACCTATTGCCAACCCGGCTGCTCAGTCGGGAAGTTTGGCCATCACCTGGTGCCAGCCCTAATCGAAGAGGCAAATTTATGGTGAAGAGTGCGATTTCCTGCTATCTAGAATGTCTGGAAATCAAAATTTTCTGACTTCAGCCCCAACCATAATGGGGCTGAGGTTCAGTTGCTCCTGTTGAATGCTGCAAAAATGCAGAATGCCCTCTTAAAGGGGAACAATTGTAACCATTTGACCCTTTACATATGTGTAGTATACATATAAATACTACAGATAATCTTTACCTGGTGGACCTTACATGAAACCTTTATTAAGAATAATATATTTCAAATTTCCCTCGCTTGCTGGCATGTGCACAGACATATTCGAAAGAAGACGACTAGATATCAGCTGATTGCTGACGTAAAACGCGCACCTCACAATTTCCTGAGCAAAATGTTGCCAGCTCAAATAGATTTAAACAGGCCTTCCTAATTTTTCTGAGTGGTGGTTTAAAATTTCAAATTAAGGTATTTTAAATTATAAAAAATATAGAAAATATAACAAAAATTTCTGTGGGATTTTTTATGCCCCACAGCTAAAAATACTAAATAGCTTTTGCACATTTATTTTTCTTAGTATTGCAAAAGGATGCTATCAAGGAAAACTCTCTTTCAATGGTTCCACTTTCCTAGCCCATGGTATCACGCTGAAGGGCTGTGTTCAAGCAATGTTTGGATAGTTCTTCATAAAGATTTCTTTACGTAAATGATGATTATCTGTTTCTACCCTTATGTTACGATGGGAACATTAAGAGATTCAACTCTTCGGTAGTAATTATGAAAACTTAAGGAAATTCGGATCCATTGAGGGAAATTTTTGTCTAACTTATGGAAACACTATTCTCCTTAAAAAACCTATACCTGTTGGCTAGGGCCTGGCATTCGTTTGAGAAGAAAGTCTTGTGATATTGTCAGATTTAGTGCATAAAATGAGGATTTTGCGTAGACAAGGTGACGTATGATATCGACTATTGCATATTTGGTGGAGTAATGGCGGAATTCTTACAGCAACACCTTGAAATGTCCGTGGACAGTTGTATTTGAGTCTACCGGAAGCAAGCCTAACCATTCTCCGCGATGTGTTCCCATCATAGCTGCCTCGAGCTATCGGTAACAGGCACAGAATTTCTTTTTGGTTGAGTAAGCTTCAGTCAGATGCATTTGGTCTGGTAAGAGACTTCTGTGTATTGTTTGAATATTTTACTTTGAATTTTACAACTTTTATTGTCAGATTGGGTGTTGAGAGTTTAGAAAAATCTAAAATGTTTTGACAAGTATGATCGAATCCCTTCGGACTACGGCGATGCAGTGCAGTGGTCAGTACCATGCATGTGTGTGATATTCCATAAAGAATACGGATTTCGAACTGCACTTATAAGTGTATGGTGAAGGATTTTCTCTAACTTTTTAACTGGTTAAAAATCGTACGTATCAAGTAAGAAGGCTGTATGATGATTTTAGAAAGTAATGTACAGATTTCTGGATTTTAATGGCAAATTTAACCATTGCATTTTTTGAAAATTAAAGATAGTTTTGACGTTACCGTGAATACTGTAGGTGTGTGCATACAAGCTACACAAGCAGTTGTTGTACAACCCGTGGCGAGGTGCAGGTGTGACATCACAGTTCCATTGCATTGTGGGTAATAACACAATATCATGACTGCCTACGGAGTGGCGTTTAGTGAGTTTCAGAAATTTTTTTGAAAAATTCGTGTTAAATTAGATATTGAGTTATATTAGTTGTTAATGGTATCACAATGCTTGGAAAAATGCGTTCTAAATGTTGTACCTGCTTACAAAGCTGTACAATTGTTTCCCTTTAAGGATAGGCCTCCTATGAAAAATTCATACCTCTGCCTCTGTTTGCCCGAGGTACAGCTGCAAAGGCCTCTAAAGTATGGATTTCGCTCTTTCCAACTATTGTCCTCTCCCTTAGCCTGAGATGCTGCAGCCCTCGACCTCATTCCGGCCTCTTCATTTGCCCCTCAACCTCAAAAAGTTTGAAAATCACTGCCTTAATTTATAGAGAAGTATTTAACCACTGTTTTGACTGCCTAAGTTGCTATCAAATATTTACATAATATACTACAATTACTTCAGCTGCTTCATAGTAAGTCTAACCTTAACCTTTCTTCTTCATACACTTTATACCTGATTAATGATTTAGCAAGCATTCCTTTGGAGATGCAATGCCATGCTTTTCAAACATGGGAGGTGCGGGAAGGCATGACCTTGACCAGACATACCTCAAGGGTAAATCTCAAAGCCGTGGAAAGGAAGGATCCAAGGCAAACTTAAGGACCCTGAAAAATATGAAGGCCACATGATCCGTGGTGTGATCTGAAGCATTTTCCACCAATTATGAGTTAACTTTCATCGAATAAGCTACATATTACACAAGCTGTGGAATCAACCATGTGCTAATAGTCCCTAGCAAATCCCTTAAAAGACCATTGGGGTATACTTGAGGATTTTGGCTACAGTTCTCACCATGGTGGCCCTGGCAGATTCAGCTGAAATGAGAAACCAACCTCCCAACTGCATTCTCCTGTAGTTGGTATGGAAGGTGGAAGCATTACGTACAATGAGTGCATGTGGGTGCAATCACCAGAGTTCCAGTATCAAGAAGTGTGGCCCAAGGAGGGATTTCAGCGATGTCACACGATCGTGCGTCTCTCGTTTTGAAGGGCAAGTGTACATTGTGTTACAGTAGTATCTATGGTTATGCTGTGCGCGTGCTGTACTTACTGCGTGTTTTGCCCTTCACTGCTGTGCAATCTCACTTGCACGACATCACACGGAATTCCTCTATAGGAAAACATACTAGGGCTCCTTAATTCCCAAAGCAGGAGTTTACGGGAATCTACATTGCCTCTTAATATGTCCTTTTGGTTTCAGAAAGGGAATGCATGCAGTGAACTGGCAAACTAGCAAAGACTGTTCATGGAAGTTTGTGCATTTAGGTCTGAACTCTGATTCTGATCAGCACACATCCCCCCCCCCCCCCCCTTGCAGAACTTTTTGGCAATTTTTCTACCAGTTGAGTTGTGGCTCTCAGTGGCAAACATCATCTGTGTCCACTGCCGGACAATTTCGCGTGAGTTTTTCATAGTGAAAAGCTGAACTAAAAGCTTAGTTTGTTCCCCATGTGAGCTAGAGGTCATTTATCAGTGTGCCTTTCCTGTTGCTTTACTTTGGTGTATGATTTCAGGAAATTCTATGACTCCTTAAACAACAGACACATACTGCTTTTCAAAAGTCTAGCAGATAGAGCACGCAAGAGGTACAGTGGTTTGGGAGAGAGACATTCTGATGACTCAAAATGTTGCCAGTTTAGGGAAGAAATGTCCTTGGCAATTCTCATTTCACCAACCTTTAGGGAAACATTTCACAAGTCAGTTTGGATTACCTAAAACCAGGAAGGAGGTTGCGGATCCAGTCACTACAAACAGTGATCACTAACTGCTGTGGTGAAGGTACCAATCAGATTATTTCTGTAAGGTAAGAGGACACAAAACACAGGGGATGCTGACTGCATGATTTTGTCGAGTGGTATACCCCTGAGCCAAGTGTAGGATGTGGCATACATCCTGGCACTGCACTTTTAAATCCTTTCTTTCTGGTATGGGGCAAAATGAATCTGATAATCCACTTGGAGTTTGCAGTTCTTGGACACTGAAGAGTACAGTGCCCTATGCAGGATGAATATTAAAAGCTTTAAACTCTTTAGTCGTCTTCTCAAGATACAACATCATTTACCTGCTTGTACATACATACCAGACAGTCCTCCCTAACTAATGAGGGACAAGACATTGCTGGTGGGAAGATAGCTCAAGATTAAATGAAACTGACTCCTTTTTGATGATGAAAGATAGATCTGGAAGCAGATGGAACCCTGACAGCACTAATTTGATAAACCTTGTTAAAAGTGCCTGTTTCTCATTTCTTCCTACTGTAGCAGGGCCTACTACTGCCAAGAGAAAATGTATTTCATGCATCAAGGCATCCAAAAAAGCATTCAGCATGGACTCACAAGGAGCTTCAAATATTAGTGTTGATCGATCGACTGACCATGTGGGAGGCAGTCTCTTCTGTGGTGGTCTACTATGAGCATCCCCTGAAGCATGTGACTTATGGTTATGTCAGAATCCAATGATGACCTGCCTGGAAAACCATTATGCATCACTGCACTGGGTGATCTGTAATGGTCGACACCTGTTTGCCTTAGGAACTACCTGTACTGTCATAACACAGTCTTTACCTACATATCCTAGCTCCTACACAAGACTGTACTGTAAGCACGGTCATACTCTTGATTTGTTTATAATGGTGCTCTTGATGACCCTGAAATTTCAAATCTTTCAATACTACAAGGGCAAAATGCTCTCACCTATAACTTGGCTCTCAAAAAGTCAAGAGTCCAAACCAAGTTGTTTATAAAAATAACTCATAATGTGAAGAAGATACAGCAGATGCATGTTCCCTTTGTGCTGATACTGCAAAATTTAACTCAACTGATTGTTCCTGAAAGAACAAATCTGACAATCTTGAAAAATTGTCTTTCACATATTATTGGCTGTTTTTGATAAACATGCATGACTGAGGAAGCGTACAATCGATTCGCAGTCCCTGGTACACACAACACATAAACGAAACTGAAAAAACAGAAAATTAAACCGTTCTTGGGGTGTCTCTGCATGGGCCTTGCAGTTGACTGCCAGCTCTGTTGCATTCTGCAGCATAAGGTATGGCCAAGTTAATCCGTACTGCAAACCAGAGCCATATATACTATATATGTATGTTGATACATACTATACAAGACTGCTCATCTGATCAGAAGAAGCTCTTCCATATACTGCAGCTAATCAAGTTTTTCATTGCAAGAAGACTTCACCATTACTGAGTTGTGATTTTCAAATATTCTTGTCAGCTAATTCTCAAACTATTTCATTGAAAAGATTCACACCATGTGTGACATATTTCTATCCATCACTTCATCTGCAGCAATGGAGGCTTTTCGACAGCCAACGTTGGATGTCTTTGAACCCATTACTACACAGAAAGTCACAAGATACTTTTCCAATCACCATCAAAGGCTTGTGATCTTGACCTTTGTATACCAAAAACCTTCACATAGAGGAACTGTGATACTGGTGTTAAACCATACTTAATATCAATCAGTCACTCACCACTGAAACTGTACATACTGTACATCACTGAAAACGGGGTCTACCCGATATGCATAAGGTTTTTTATTCATAAGGGTCGTTATTTGTAATTGTAAAAAAGGTTCGTTCTTCATAAGGTCTGTTATTCATAATAGAAAAAAAAGGTTCCTTATTCATAATAGGAAAAAAGGTTCGATATTCATAACAGGAAAAAGGGTTCAATATTCATATTAAGGGAAAAAGGCGTTTTTCCAGCTTTATAAAGGCATCCTGCATCTCATGAAAGGGCATACCCTTTAAACTCCCAGGGATGATAGGCCAATGGGTTGTCTACAATATGTTGATGGCGTTTTTATATGGTCTATTTAGATTGGCTGTACTTGGCCTTTCAAAGAGACTAGTCGAATTTTTTTTTATTATGAATAGCAAACCTTATCCTCAATTATAAACAACAAACCCTTTTTCCGATTATGAATAGTGAACCTTTTTTTCAATTATGAATAGTGAACCCTTTTTTATTATGAATAATGAACCCTTTTTTGATTATGAACATTGAACCTTGTTTTTTGATTATGAACACTGAACCTTCTTTTTGATTATGAACATTGAACCTTCTTTTTGATTATGGACAACAAAACCTTATTCGCGATTATGAATAGCGAACCTTATGAATAATGAACCTTGCTTATCATTTATTGTTACAAATAACCAACCTTATGAACAATGAACCTTATTTTCGCCGTTCATCATGTTATGAATAATGACCCTTAGGAACAATAAACCTTATGAACAAAAACACCTTATGAATATTGGGCTGTCCCCCTGAAATCTGCAGTTACTCATCTCTTCTAAAGAAATCAAATGCTGATACTGAAATTCTAAAAAGTTTAGGTCAGTTTCTAACCTTTCTTTCATTTCAAAACTGCTCCCGAGGGTAGTAGTTGCCAGAATTTACTCCATGTCTTTAAACTCGCAGCATCCTTGATTGTCATCAATCAGCTTCCCAAGTTAATCACAGCATTGAAATGCCACTATACTACATGAGGAATGCACCATGTATGAACAAATTGTTGCCCTGGTGTTATTTCTCAGCTGATTTTGACACAGTGAGGGTGCTGTATACATGCTAAATAAACTTACACAAGCTAAGACTGCCTTTGACAATCTTTTTCTTCATCACAGAAGTCCCAGTAAACATTAAGTACCCTACAAAATGCAAAAGAATGCTGTGCCTATGAGGTACAAACACCTCTACACTCACACCAGGGCCTGGCACATACACTGTGCATACAAGTACATGAGAGCATGGGAATTTTGCTTTCACTTTTAATCAGTATGTACGGTATGACAGGGAAAGGATACCTATCATAATCACGTAAGCATTTGTAATGTATTATATACAAAACATGTGGGAATAAATTCATTGTTAAACTACAGTTCCGATTTTCTGCTGCAAAATTTAACTTTGCAATTTTGCAACTGCTCAGGAATTTGTCACGGAAATAGAGAATATTTAATCATGGAGGTTGGGAAAACCAGGGATAATCTGCAAATTTGAGGAAACAGCTTATCCCTGCTGATAACAGCATGCACCACATCAACCCCCATGGTAAATGCCCTGTGTTCTGATGTCTGTTTGTTCAAGGGTCTCTATGAAATTTTGACAAGTCTATGTGAAGGTCAATCTTAGTATAGGGGTTAGACGAGGGTGATAGCAAGAGCGTTAGGGTAATGTGTGTCGGAACATAGAGATATCAGAATATAGTACACTGTGGCTAGGTTGCTTCCATGGTCTCAGCCTAGCAATATGTCTTTCAATACTGATATATGCAAACTTGTTGATTTTGGTCCTAAGAACTTGCACTGTGATTATACCATGAATGGGAGTATTTTGAGTAATGTGACTATGGAAAAAGATCTGGGTATTGTCTTTACAAGTGATTAGAAGCTTTCTATGCAATGTTCAGCTGCTCTTAGGGCTACTCTGAGCTTGACTTAATCAAGAGGAACTTCAGTAGTTTTACTAAAGAAATTGTACTGAATTTGCATAAGCAGTTGTTTAAACCCCATCTTGACTACACTGTGCAGGCATGGAGCCCCTTTCATGAAAAGGTTTGAAGGACATGTTCAGAGGAGGACCACTATGCTTATTCCTTAAGTAAGTAATCTCCCTCATCTTATAGACTCACCGCTCTTAAAGTTAAAGAAGGATTAGGGGGGACATGCCGGAGGTTTTCAAATTCCTATTACAGAGGGGTTCCCTCTCAACTTGCAGCAACAAAGAGATAAGTCCAATTCTTGGGAATACAGGCCATTGTAAGAAGATGGTGAAGTATTCTCTAGGCTGGAGATTAGAAAATTCAGCTTCTCTCACAGTGTTGCCAATGAGTGGAATAGTATGCTGAGTGAGTTGTTGTTAAACTCCACTTCAGTCCACTGCTTCAAGCTAACATTTTTATATGGTGCATGAACAAACTTCCTGTTAAAATAACTCTTGGCCATTGCCAGTCCATCACAAGGCATTAGGGACCTTATCCAAATTATCTTATGCGTCTTTCCCCCCCCACTCATGGCAAAGAACATGTCAGACAAAGAAAATGCATTTTTCCGTGTTTTTCTAAGTGCGGTGGGCGTGCGGATTCACAGTAGCAACTCATAATCCAAGGCCGCTCTTGCACACTAAGCAGCGCGCGTCGGAGCACAGCAGTCAAGAAACAATTCAGCCAAGCCGCAGATTATTCCGCAAGCTACTCAAGCGATAGCAGAGACAATGATGCTAGAAATGAATAGGCATCGAACCACTGCTTTCCGAGCTTATCAGAACCATAAAAGCTTGAATTTGTTAAAAGCTTTACAAAAGTTTGGAGAGATAAAATTCCATCGTAAAGTAGGGATGTTTTTCTGACAGACTTTTTTATGCATTTGTGTGGGTTATTAACTTATTGGGTCGCGAAATCAAAACGACCGTAGCAATTGTAGACACCGAAAATGAGTACAGGGCAGATAGGCCACGCATAATTTAGGCCTACAGTATACCTAGGACTCCGTTACGTTAGCCATATCATAAAGACACACCAAGGCACGACGAAGTCAATTTGGCCTAAACACCTAACTAGTGTTAATATTTTTTGACACTGGCAATATTTATTTAATCTTATATGAAAAATAAAAAATGCTTATATGACCTTGACCGCTTCCTGTTTTCTTGCATGACATGCTGCACAGAGAGGGCTTATATAGTCAAGACACCCCAAAGCAGTAAGAACGCGATCACATTTTGGCACAAGGTGCGGTGGCGTTCAGAAAAACAAAGAAATACAAAGATTGTAATTTGAGTAGTACAACAATGACATCACACATTATTGCGCAATCTACCTTTTTAAATCGAGTGAATAAACTTCAACATTTTATATCTCAGCTTAAGAAAGTCCTGTGAAGATGGGAATTGGACCATTGGAATTCAGTTTTCATGCTCTGTAATATATATTTTTGAATTTTTAGACTTTAGGTACACTTTAAGTGACAGTGGCCCTAACTTGCAGGGCTGGATTTTACGAATGTGGGAGCCACTGGCACGAACCTAGTGAAAAAAGACCTGATATGATAGATTGGGCTACAGGAGTAAACACCCTCTTCAGCAGCTGGGCGCTCATATACAGACCATAAATGTTCAACAATTTTAGGCTGAATTTTGGGGGCCCTGGCCCAATGGGAAATCCGTGTCTGCTAACTTGACAGGGCTGTTAATGACCAGAGATGTTCTACGAGTTGGAAGGGCGGGGCCGTCCCCAAGGATCGATGAGTTGTGGGGGGAGGGTGCTGAAAATTTTCACCCGAAAAATGGGTTACACTCCGGACAAAAATGAAAAATGCCTGTGCCAAGAAAGGTGAACTCATAAGAAGAGGTGAAGCCAGGATTTCTCCCACATGGCAAGGGGGGGGGGAGGGGGTGCAGTATTTTCTGTGATCGTCGGCCAGGGTATCCCCTCCCCTTTGAATTTTTTGGAAAAATTAGGGCCAAAGTTTCACGGAATCATTTTCGATGATCAGAAATAAGAGTAGGCTAATGACTGTACACACCCATTTTATCTTGTTATTTTAGTCATTTTAGTTTTGATACTAAGACGTTCTCAGCACATCAATTTCTGCCTACCTCTTGTAAAGAAAGTGTCAGGAAGCGAAAACAACCATCTTTCATCAATTTTCACTAGCCTTGTGAAATTCATAGGAAATCATGGACACATGCTTAGTTAAGTTGAAAAAAATGTGTGACTTAGTGGCCGCCTTTCAAAAGACAATAAACAATGAACGCAATCAGTTACACTGTGGTGAAAATTACCACTTACGGTAAGGCTTAGCATTTATAAACCAAATGACTGTAGGCAAACGAGTTCAGCAAACCGCTCACCCTTTAACCCCACGACACGTAGTGAGAGGGGACATCTTAAAAATTGCAGCATTTTTACAGCTAGTGAATTCAATTTTGGATGGAGTATAAATGAGCAGTGTAGGTTCATGGTTTACACGCACAAGCCAGACAGCCCATGCACTGACAGCATATGAAAACAATACCTCTTCACATGCTCGATCAGTTAGCCTAGCTGAGGTTTTACGGCTCAGTTTCTAACCAATTGGTTTAAGTCGGGCCAGCCACAGCCTTTTTTCCAGTTGTGGCTCACTGGCACACGGTCGGGAAATGTTAATGTGACAGTCCATTTTCTGGGGGGGGGGGGGATGGCAAAATTACTTCTAGGAACCCCTCCCCCCAGCCCAAAAGACATGCATCCTTAAAACACTCGGTGACACAAAAACAGAGTGAGTACAGTAGGCATTACCATTACTGCATAAAATATACAAAATAAATTTGCATTCGTATATAAACTACTTTTACGGCATGTAACCATGTGCGTATTAACCATGGTGTAACCTGTGTGAAACAAGCACAAAAACACCGATCAAAAAAGAAAGGAATGCAAGCCCTGTGAAGCCCCCTTTCAATTGATGTTGTCAAACTCGCTCAGTATTCCCACTTTGGGAGTGTATTGCTATTCGTTCGTCATATAGTGGTCCACATTGTCAATATTTATTTCCATGAACTGTTGTTCATCCTGATTTAAAAAAAAAAACTTTCAGCGTTCGCGCAATTTGGTAATTTTCACGATGTCACCGAAGTTACGAATTATTTTGTAGCCGGCAGTAGTTGATGCAGCCATGGCCTATAGTTATACACAAGTATGGTGTTAAGCCTATATAGCCTACGCTACTACTGCTTTGTAAATCTTGGCTTCAAAAAAGGTGTGACTTAGTTTCATTTTATTATTCTACCTGGTTTGTCTGAACACGTTTAAGGACCAGTTTTCCAAATGAAAATAGGACTGACAAGTATCACGGACATGCATCTCCGTTTAACGTAGACCAAGTACAAACATGTGCTACATAGTTACTACTGTACAGTTTGGGCAATATATGGAAACAAGGGCTACACACTGTAGAGACTTTTGTCGCAGTCCTTACTCCATTCAAGTGAGTTTGCACCCGTGCGACTTACGCTATGTGTAACCGGATAAGGCACGTAAGCGGATTACTATTGTGTGTGTGAATGAAAAACTGTTCCTAGTGCATGCAACTTTGAAGGGAGTGCAGTACCGTGCTTCTTCTCTGGAGGAGAGAGTTACGACCAACAGAACTGTGATTACGCGGCAGCATTACAGGCTTGCCAAAGGCATGCGGAAAATCCCATAAGCGAATTTGGATAAGGCCCCTTAATAGAGAGAAACAAAAACAACGGACAAACAATTCTACCTGGAAAAATACAGTAACCGTACTCAAGGTATGCACAACTCTTTTTCAACACTCAGTGGAGCCAGGCAGAGAATCTGCTTGTCCGGTTGCAGGACACTACCAGCATTGATAGTGACTAGTAAGGAAGGATAGGAATTGTTAAGCACAAGGTGAACACATGAGAATCTCCACCAATATAGCAAAATTTTCCAAGGGCACCAATTCATGAACATGTAGAAGTGGAAAAGGAAGGGATGTAACAGAGTGGAATAATGAATAATTGAAGTCTTTTAGAGTCCATGGGCACCTATCACCAATAGTGTTAGTTGAAAAGAAGGATAGGTCAGTCTACTTTTGCATAGATTATAGAACTCTCAACTAACTTATAATCAAAGATGCTCACCCTATCAAAGAAGACAGTCTCGACTGAATGGGCAGATCTGTGTGGTTTTCCACCCCTGACTGATTGGAAACTGGCAGGCTCAAGCCAAAGCTACAAACCTCAAAACCAAAATTTTGAGACTCCGGCTGTCCAAAGTCCATATTTTACACCTAAATTCCCAATTTCTATGTAACCATGCCTGTAAGACTACAAACTATTATGTGCACACATGGATATCACCTCACTACCTGTTAAGCAGGTTGCCTACATTGTAAAGCCTTAGACTACTGCCAGGCTATGGAGTCATATGTTATCTGTGCCTGCGTCACATTAGGACTACATGTCAGGCTGACGATATCACTTGCAACTGTTGTACCAATTAATGAATGCCTCTCACCAACATTTTATTTAGTTGCAAAAACAACAACACACGAGTATGCCTTCTGTTCTAATAAATGATCACAATGCCCACCTTCCAGTGTAAATAGTATAAAAGTGCATGAATGTGTTTTACGCAACACTGCTATACCAGCACTCCAAGCACACTGAGCAGCTAACTTTGCATGCACATGCATGTAATGCAATACATATACACTGCATATTATACATACAATAGTACTACAGTAGAAGGTCAATGAAACCCTGGGCTTCATATTTTAGTAGTCTGAAAAGGAAACACATTACTGCGCTATGAAGATAAACAACACCTTTTAAACGATATTCTCAAAACCATGTTTTGGACAAAAATCTGTACTTCTGTATTTTGCATCATTTCCATACAGAATACAGAAAATCTGTACCATCTGGCAGCTCTAGGCCCAACTTAATGGGAAGGAATGAGGAAACTACTTTAATCGTAACAAGAAAGCAACTTCCTGAATTCAATGACCCTAAGTTTGGCCTTTGTAGCACACCTGCCGCCTTCCAATGTTTAATGGAAAGGGTGCTTATGGGGACTTCACTGGGAAACAGCAGTCTCGTACAGACAACACCACTCTGAATGATCCCACCTTTGAAGATAACATAGGGCACTTGGAGCAGTGCTTCAGTGCCTCACAGTTGCCAATCTAACTTTGAAGACAAGAAGTGTCATCTGTTTCAGAAGAAGGTGGGGTTCTTAGGTCATACAGATTCTGGCACAAGAATCAGTCCAAATGTTGAAGAGGCAGATGATATTGCTTATCTATTTATGCCATCGAAACCAAGCAAACTTCAAAAGCTTTCTCAGCCTTGCTACTTACTGTACTAATGCCAATTCATGAAGGAGTTCACTTAGCTTTGCAAGTCCCCTCCATTCACTGTCAAAGAGGGGAAGAACTTCATCTGGAGTACTGAATATGCAGATGCATATGCCTCACTGAAAAGGAAGCTTTTGTGGCTCCCATACTGGTGTATCCAAACAAGGAATGTTTATTTGTGCTATAGATACAGATGCAACTATGTCACCATTTAAGCCATGCTGTCTCAAAAACAGGACAAGAGCTGATCCCTGCCTACAGTTCCTGAATTTTGACAAACATACATGAATTTTCATCAGTAGGCCTGAATTTCCACTACGATTAAATATGATCATTCTACCATTTATGTTCAAAACACATTTTGCAACATTCAGACCATGCTGACTTTTGAATTAAATTTCAACTTTGACCTCAAATCTCAGCAACCACAAATTTTGAAATTTGTCTCCTCATTCCATATATATTTGTGGTTTAATGCTTTTTAACATTTGAAACACTTTTGCTATCCTCTCAAAACTCACGACCTTCTTTACAGTTCCAAGTACTATGCTTACCTATAACTCTGAGTGAGATGACATATATCACAGGTGTCAAAGACTCCTCCAAGTATACAATTGCCTTGTAGCATCTTTCAAACCAAGTAGACACATTTGTTATAATCAGAGAGCCATCTCCTAGTACATCATAAGTTCCACTATCCAGACCTTGCCCATACTTGTTTCCTTCGTTAGGCTTGTATGTTATCACTGGGGAACTAGTCTCAGAGATGTTATCAAACCAATGCACCTCAGTATACTCATCTGGAAAATGGCAGATGATGGATCCCTGTCTACGAAGTTCTGTAGTCTGATTTTTAGGACAAACTTCAGTGGCTGGAAATGATAAGATACACATAAAAGTGTAGAACAAAGGCTGTGAATAATCAAGTTTGTTTTCTGTTTTTCAAATATTATTTCTCATAGGTGAGGAATACATGAAATCAAAATTCTTGTATTTCATTCACAGTTAAACAGCAAGTCATTTTGATATTGCCACTTTCAGGGATGGTAAGTCTTTGAAGCATGTTGTTTTATCCACAGTTTAAACTAGGTTTTTTATTTTTTATTTTTTTTTTTCTGGCAGGAAGAAAAACCTTTAAATGTCAAACACTCATGTCACTTTAATGTGAAAATCAATGGCTTTTGTGTAAAATTTGTTAAAGAAAATGTAAAAAAATTAGCAAAACATAAATATGACTAATAAAAGAAAGCAAAACAGTGTGCAACACTTCCTCTGGCAGCCTATGATGGGAATCCATATAAAATATAGACCAATGGCTGAATTATGGAAGTTTCCTACCTTAAAGGTCTAGTAACATGAAAATGAACTAATTGGATTATTGATGTAACAAGAATGCCAAAATGCATTGTTGTTATGATTTCATTGCAGTAGACTTGTTTCTTCACTATATGAAATTCCTGCAAACTTGATAATATCCTAGATCACTGTTTTGAACAATGTGACATATCAGACACACAACAAGTAGATCTATGAACCTTTCCTCTAAATGTGAGGCTTACCAAGTTTTTCAAATCTGTCCTCTAATGTATGTCCTGTTCCAAGTCTCAATTTTCTCTTACACTGAGCCTTGTAACCATGCTTGGGTTCTTCTACTCTATTTAATGCATCCACATAGCAAGTATGGAATGTATCAATGTTTTTTAACCTTAAAGGCATCACATTAACAATGTTTTCATTATGTGACCCTGGCCGGCCAGTGACCCTTGCAGGGCATCAACATGGCCAGTATGAAATGTACCTTTTTTTTTACCCTGACATATCATGTTAGCAATGTTTCCAATCCTGCTCCCGGGACCACCATTTAACGTCCCCATCGGACAGAAATGAGTGTGTCCCCAGTCTTAAGCCACTTTCCCAAAGGCTGGAAGAATTGGAGGTTCCTTGCTCTGCACCACTGCTTGACAACTGAACTGAGCAAAGCGGACAACATCCTGAGGTGGACAACTTCCTCAAACAGACAACTTCCTCAAAGGGACAATAAGATACCCAGTAAAAATTCTCCTATTTAAAACCCCCTCAGCATCACTATGAACAGCTATGCTGAACAAGTAAATTTTAGTACCCAGAAAAATTTTCACAATCCGAGGTCCTCTAGTACTCAAACCACCAAGCATAGAAGAAAGGTTCTTTTCCTCTCACTATGAGACATCCAAATACCTAGTCTGAAATGTATCCAAGCTACCTACCTTGAGATATAATGTTAAAAAGGTTTTCAGAATCTGACCCTAGTGGCCCCCTTATGGCCTTTAACCTCCACAAAACATGATAGGTTTCTTCCTCTCAATATGGGGTATCCACATACCAAATATGAAATGTTTCCAAAATTCCTATCTTCAGATACCCTCTTAAAGCAGCTTTTTTGAGTTGTACTGCTCTTTTTCAAGTATTTTCCCTTCTCACTGAAATTTTCTCATATTAAAATCTCTACAGGTCTATCTAAGTAATTCACAAACATTTCCCAATAATACAGGTACTAACTGACAAGAAATTAAGTTTTCATAAGATTTTGATTTTGTGTGTGCCGACACTTCCACCTGTTTAAGTATTAATCATATCCAGTCCTGAACACACAGATTTAAAATAAACCAATCGGTGAAGGTATCTGTGAAATGATAATTTTGCTTGCCTCTCTCTCAAACTCATTCATTGTGAACTTCAATATGTGCACAGTGGTTTCAGACAACAAATGTGTGAACCAGCATAGCTGCATGTATAGTGAATACATACGTAAGATAAGAGTTCATGAATGAGTACTACGCCTATCCCTGGCCAAACCTTAAAGTAACAGTGCGAACATGTGAAATCGTATTAGGCTGCCTATATGCATAGCCCAGTGGTCTCAGCCAGCATGCCTCTACAGCAATGTTATGGTTTCGTAAAGCTGTGAGTGGCTGCTAAAACTGTGAGACTCAAAAGGCTGCTTTAACATGTTTTTCAGAGCTTAACCCCAATGACCTTTTACTTCAATCAACAAACAACAGGGTTCTTCCTCTCAACATAGGGCATCCACATACCATTATGAAATGTATCCAAGCTCCCTACCTTGAGATGATGTGGTAACAATGTTTTTAAAATTTGACCAGAGTGATTCAAGATGACCTTCAACCTTAATCAAAAGGATTCTTCCTCTCAATATGTGGCATCTATATACCAAGTATAAAAACTGTCAGCGGTTTCCTGCTTGAGGTAATGTGTTAACAAGCTAAGTGTAACAAACACATACACATATACTAACATACACACATCACCATCGCAAAGATTCCTTCTGCCTTCAGCATGGAATCAACCAGAATGCAAAAATGCATTGTGGTTTCGATGATTCATACATACCTACAGTATTATGGAATTACAGTAGTATGGAATGACTGCAAACTTTTTGAAGCCTGACCCCTGATAACCCTAAATGACCTTTGACCTCCACCAAAAGTGACAGGGTTCTTCCTCTCACCAGTAGGCATCTACATACTAAGTATGAAATTTTTCCAAGCTTCCTATGTCAAGATATCATGTTACCAGGGTTTTCAGGGTTTTGACCCCCGGTGACTTCAGATGACCTTTGACCTCCACCAAAAACAATAGCATTCTTTGCCTTACCATAACTCATCTACATACTATGTGCAAAATTTATCCATGCTTCCTGCATCAAGATATCGTGTTAACAAGGTCTTCAGAGTTTGACCCTGGTGACCCTAAATGATGACCTTTAACCTCCACCAAAAACAATAGGGTTCTTCCTCTTCCTATAATGCATCTACATACTGAGTATAACATTCATCCAAGCTTTCTACCTTGAGATATTGTGTTAACAGGTTTTTCAGAGTTTGACCTCCGATGACCCCAAATGACCTTTGACCTCCACGAAAATCGACAAGCTTCTTCCTCTTTATATAACACATCTACATACTAAGTATGAAATTCATCCAAGCTTCCTACATTGAGATATAGTGTAAACAAGGTTTTCAGCATTTGACCCCTAATCCCAGATGACCTTTGACCTCTACCAAAAGAGATAGGATTCTCTGCCTTACCATAAGGCATCTACACACTAAGCATGAAATTTATCCAAGCTTCCTACATCGAGATATCATGTTAACAAGGTTTTCAGTGTTTGACCCCCGATGACACCAAATGACCTTTGACCTCCACTTAAACTGATAGGGTTTTTCCTCTTTCTATGACACATCTACATACTACGTATGAATTTTATCCAAGCTTCCTACATTGAGATATTGTGTTAACAACATTTCCAGCGTTAGACCCCTGATGACCCCAAATGACCTTTGACCTCCACTAAAAGTGATAGGGTTCTTCCTCTTTCTATAACACATCTACACACTAAGTATGAAATTTATCCAAGCTTCCTACATGGCGATATCGTGTTAATAAGGTTTTCAGAGTTTGACCCCTGGTGACCCCAAATGACCTTTGACCTCCACCAAAA
This sequence comes from Holothuria leucospilota, assembly GCA_029531755.1. Classification (NCBI taxonomy): domain Eukaryota; kingdom Metazoa; phylum Echinodermata; class Holothuroidea; order Aspidochirotida; family Holothuriidae; genus Holothuria; species Holothuria leucospilota. Next base: position 21,608,440 of record CM055973.1, on the reverse strand, counting down.
ACAAGAGGGTCCTTCCTCTTCCCATAATGCATCTCAATACCACATATAAAAGTTATCCAAGCTTCCCACCTTGAGATATTGTGTTAACAAGGTTTTCAGGGTTTGACCCCTGGTGACTCCAGATGACCTTTGGCCTCCACTCAAAAACAATAGGGTTCTTTCATCTTCCCATAATGCATCTACCTACTAAGTATGAAATTCCTCCAAGCTTTCTACCTTGAGATATTGTGTTAACAAGGTTTTCAGAGTTTGACCCCTGGTGACCCCAGATGACCTTCAACCCCCACCAAAAACAATAGGGTTCTTCCTCTCAATATGCAGCATCTATGTACCAAGTTTGAGAACTGTCAGAGTTTCCCTTCTTGAGATATCGTGTTAACGAGCAAGTGTCACAAACACACATACACACACACACACATGCATACATACACATGCCAGCACAGTTGCATAGGTTTCTCTTATCATCGAAACCAAAAACAGAAAGGACCTATAACCCTATAAATACAGGGCATCCACATTCTGAGTATGTGATCCATAGAGGTTACCCTTGAGAAATACACGGATTATAGACCATGAGACCTCTGGTGACCCCAAATGACCTTTGACTCCTATCAAAATACCACTCCTATCAAAAATAACACAACCATCTCTACTCCACATGGGCCATACACATACCATGTACCTGTATGAGATCCCTTGCGGATATCATTCTTGAGATATCATCCCACAATACTTTCACTACTTCACTGAAAAGTAAGAGGATTAGGATATTACATGGATGGAAAGGTGTCTGCAAGCAGTTTGGGAGGAGCCTCCTTTGGCAATTGAGCACAATAGAGATACTCCATCATCTTGAAACTGCCGTACAGGATAACTGCATTAAGACTTCTTATGAGGCACCTGTTAAAGATACGAGAGTTTTACTAAGACACCAAGCCTTTCATACAGTATGATACATATTACAAAACTCTTTTCACGAAATAACTGGTACTCACAAAAGACCGATAGTGATTGTAGTAGTAGTAGTAGTAAAGCACGAGGCCTGAAATCTCTGCTCCATGAATAACTTGGTTGCCTAACAGGTTTCCCTGAAATGATTAACCAGAATGTAAAATTGCAAAGTTACAACCACGTAATTATTTAATTATGCTCTGCTTATTTTATGTATACGATAAAATACATTCAAATGCAAAGAATGATGATATCGTCAACATAACTCCATGAGAATCATCAAAATTAAGGGTGTTAGGAGGACTTGGGCTTGTGGAAGGGAAGGGGGGGGGGGGGGAGGGCAAGCACAGATGTAGTAACTGTTGTTGAATAACACCATGACTTAACTGATATTGCCACATTAACCTCTTACATTAGCTTTTAGGTATATACATTTTTCTTTTGAACGAGCAAAATCTGAGCTCGTTTTTTCACCAACCAGTTATAAACCAGAATGCAAAAATGCATTGTGGTTTCGATGAATATAGCACTTCATGTGTAATCCCAAATAATGCCAAGATGTCCTGTTTCTTTCAGTCATTGGTTAAATGTGATCTTAAGTGCTGGAAAATTAGTTTCATGTTCATATTTGACCTTGGGAATTCTTGGAAATTTTTGCTTTTTGGCCTCTGGTAATTTCAGCTGGCCACTGATTTCTGACAAAACTCGTAGGGGTTTTCTGATAGATTAAATGCAACACAATGTGAAGTATCCAACCTTCCTTACTTGAGCTATCTTGCAAACAAGGTTTTCAGAGTTTGACCCCAGTTGACCTTTGACCTCCACCATAAATAATAGGGTACTTCCTCTCACCATAAGTCATCCACATACTATGTATGAAACCTATCCAAACTTCCTACCTCGAGATGTAGTGTTTAACAAGGTTTTCAGACTTTGACTCTTGGTGACCCCAAATGACATTTGACCTCCACCAAAAACAGTATGCTTTGTACCTCTGAAGATTACGCATCCACATGCCATGTATGAAATCTATCCAAGTTTCCTACTGTGAAATATTATGTAAACAAAGTTTTCAGACTTTGACCCATGGTGACCCCAGATGACCTTTAACCTCCACCAAAAATGATAGCGTTCTTCCTCTTACCATAATGCATACACATACTAAGTATGAAATCTATCCAAGCTTCCTACCTTGGGATATCATGTAAACAAGGTTTTCAGAGTTTGACCACTGGTGACCCCAAATGACCTTTGACCTCCACCAAAACAATAGGGTTCTTCCTCTCACCATAATGCATCCACATACCAAGTGTGAAATCTATCCAAGCTTCCTACCTTGAGATACCGTGTAAACAAGGTTTTCAGTTTGACCCCTGGTGACCCCAAATGAGATTTGACCTCTACCAAAAACAATACGGTTCTTCCTCTCACCATAATGTATTAATATACTAAATATGAAATCTATCCAACCTTCTTACATTGAGATATCGTGTAAACAAGGTTTTCAGAGTTTGACCCCCGGTGACCCCATATGACCTTTGTCCTCCACCAAACATGACAGCATTCATCTTCCTACCACAATGCATCCACATACTAAGTATGAAATCTATCCAAGCTTCTTACCTGGAGATATTGTGTTAACATGCTTTTCAGTGTTTGACCCCCAGTGTGAGTGACCTCAGATGACCTTTGACCTCAACCAAAAATGACAGGGTTCATCTTACCATAACGCATCCACATACCAATTATGAAATCTATCCAAGCTTCCTACCTGGAGATATCGTGTAAACATAGTTTTCACTGTTTGACCCTGATGACCCCAAATGACCTTTGACCTCCACCAAAAACAATAGTATTCAGCTTCGCACCATAACACATCCACATACTAAATATGAAATCTATTTAAGCTTCCTACCTGGAGATATCGTGTTAACAAGGTTTTCAGCGTTTGACCCCAGTGACCCCTGATGACCTTTGACCTTTACCAAAAATAACAGCATTCATCTTCTCACCCACATACCATGTATAAAATCTATTCAAGCTTCCTACCTGGAAATATCGTGTTAACAAGGTTTTCAGTGTTTGACCCCCAGTGACCCCATATGACCTTTGTCCTCCACCAAACATGACAGCATTCACCTTCCCACCATAAGGCATCCACATACTAAGTATGAAATCTATCCAAGCTTCTTACCTGGAGATATTGTGTTAACATGGTTTTCAGTGTTTGACCCCCTGTGACCCCAGATGACCTTTGACCTCCACCAAAAATGATAGTGTTCATTTTCTCACCATAAAGCATCTACATACTACCTATGAAATCAATCCAAGCTTTCTAGCTTGAGATATCATGTTAACAAATGTTTTCAAGGTTTGATCCCCAGTGACCCCAAATGACCTTTGACGTCCACCACAAACAATTGGGTTCTTTCCCTTACCATAACGCATCTACATACAAAGTATGAATTTATCCAAGCTTCCTATCTTGAAATATCATGTTAACAAGGTTTTCAGGGTTTGAGCCCAGTGACCCCAGATGATCTTTGACCTCCACCAAAAAAAAACAATAGAGCTCTTCCTCTCACCATAACGCATCTACAAACTAAGTATGAAATTTACTCAAGCTTCACATCTTGAGATATCGTGCTTACAAGGTTTTCAGGGTTTGACTCCAGTGACCCCAGATGACCTTTGACCACCAAAAAACAATAGGGTTCTTCCTCTCACCATAACGCATCTACAAACTAAGTATGGAATTTATCGAAACTTCCTATCTTGACATATCATGTTAACAAGGTTTTCAGAGTGACCTCCAGTGACCCCAGATGACCTTTGACCTCCACCAAAAACAATAGGGTTCTTTCTCTTAATATGGGGTATCTATGTACCAAGTTTGAGAACTGTCAGAGTTTCCCTTCTTGAGATATCGTGTAAACGAGCAAAGTGTCACAAACACAAACATACAACATACACACACACGCACACACACACATACACACGCCATCACCAATGCATAGGTTTCTCTTATCATCGAAACCAAAAACAGGTAGCCAATCACCACACCTGTCGGGTACCCGGTACCATGGTTACTTAAATAGCAGCTCATTTTGATAGGCACAGAGACTCCATAACACATACCTGATGTTTACACCTGCATGAGGTAGCAATCACTTCAAGGAGACTCAAACTGTAACAACCAAATCAAGTCGTTTCATTTCAAATCAAAAATTACTTATAAAAGAAACATGAAAGAAAAAACCAATTCGGAAAAAAGAGTACTTCATAATTAAGGCCTATAACGTTCTCAGATTGAATTTTGGGACTTTTTCCGACACTTACAGTACTGCCCAAAAGTAACTGATGAAATGCGCTCCCGTTTCCCGCAATCCATAGCAGGATGAGTGCGGGCAATCTTTTATTCCGCAGAGCGCGCTCTCCGCAAAAGTCGCGGGGATGTACCGTTGCGTTCTGTGGCTTCAGCAGGTCTAGCTGCCTATTGTTGTACACTTATAAGCTCTTCAAATGAGTAATGAATGTAACGGGAATATAACGGCCGGCTAAAGCAGCAGGATAATCATCGAATAACCTTCTCACTTTTATGGTTGTGTAAAATTCAAACTTAACAATGAGGAGGGTCGTTTTGTCGAAAGTCTTAAGATCCCCGCTAGTGAACTTGTAAAGTTGCTGTGGAGACGAAAATACGATCCCCTGGTCAACTGATTTCCTTTGAAGTTGCGTTCTTTGTTAGTCAACGTGGCTCCCGTTTCATGCGCAACAGAAGAGCACAAAGCACCGAAAAATATCAATGGGGAGGTTTCCCGATCGATATCGAGGGGATTATAACCTTTAGATAGTAGGGTATCGATGCTTCCTAGGTATAGTACCTTGATATAAAGTAAAGTACTGTTTAGACAACACTCAGCACAGTAACTTTGCACAGGGGACTATATGTGCTTTGTAACCTCTGGTACATTCGTTACCGAAAAGGTTTCCAGCAGCCATGTACTTCCGAATTATTGGAAATGAAAATTGTCGTACCGCAAACGTCACATTTTGATTGCCGTGCAACCGTTGACCAAAAATAATTACAACTTATTTGTAAAGACACTTTAAGAATATTTGTTGACTGAGTTGCATCATTTTTCTCTCTTTTGCTAACCCAGTGAAAGGATGAGAACGACAACTGCATAATATTGAGGTAGTCTGGGTGTGTCTCCACGTAGCGGCGTAAAGTGCCGCTGCTATTTTAAATCACATTCATGGAAATTTTGGCAGACAATATTACCGACAAATGATATTTTTATGATAATCTTCCAACTGAAGTTCTGACTCATTTACATGCCTCCAGTCCAACATGTACATGCCTCAAATCAAAAGTACCTAAAACATGTCAGAATCTAGACCCTAAAGGTCACAACCCCAATCACAGAACCTTGCAACGGCCCCGAGAATGATCGGCACTGGTTATTTTGCAAGTACATGCCGAGCAAAATTGACCCGAACACGCCTCTATCCCGAAGGCAGTCCACGCCGTTTGGAACACTCTGCGCCGCCACTTGCAACTTGGAGCAATGAATATTATGATGTAAAATTTATCTCGCTTTCGCTGTCCTTGTTTTATTATTTTCATTTTCTTTTTGAAAGGAGAGGGGGATTTAAAAGTATTTCATTCATTCATTTAATTTGTGAACGATAATTTTTAAGTATGATGTTTCAATAATCGGTCAAGGAAGATTGAAGTTAAGCATTTTACATTAACCTTAATAACCTCCCGATTTCGTTTACACAATAAACTTGAAATAGGCTACTGCTCTTATAATTTTAATTTCCGCGGGTGCCGTGCACACGTTTTTCTTCTCGATTTCTGCACACTAGGAAAGGCATTACTTCACTTAAAACTATGTTTGTTTTTTCTCGGCTGAATCGGCGTGTGATGGTAATTAGATTGAATTCTACTCAGAATGCTCCGAAGCTTATTTTGGCATCTACAATATTTTTTCCAAGCATATAGGCTGATGAAGTTCGGAAGCTATTACGTGTGAAACAAATAAAGATTAAGCATTTTGACAAAGTATGTTCTGGAAAACGGAAAAAAGAATTTGTTCCATAGAAGCTCCCCATTAGCTTTGGGTCATATTTTATTCGAAAAATTTTACCGAGCTTCGCCTGACCAGACCCACTGCCGAAAACTGCGGCCTTGGGTTTAGACACTTCATCCTAGGCCTACTGAAGGCATATACTTAAACGCGAGTAAGAATTGGAGAAATATCAGTCCTATCAAGACTCTCCGTTTCCTGTATGCTTAAAAGAAGAAAATGTTTCACCATATTTCCAGTGCTCCCCACTAAAAAATACATATCAAAACAAGAAAAAATCACTGAACAAGGCTCTAACATCAGAGCTGGACTTGAACTCAATTACGGCATCCATTCCGTGCTTTACTGGGATCGGAATTGGCCTGGACCAGTAGATCTCTGAATTGCTCCCCTCCCTGGGCTCGAACGAAAGTTATGTCCTCCCAAACGAGCATAGCTTCATATTTATTTAAAACACAACAGGCTGAGTTTGGGATTTGCATGGGAGGGAGGGGGAAATTTGGTAAGAGTCCGTAATTTGACTTTGCATGGATCCGCATATTCCGGGGAATAAATGTTAAACTGCTCAAGTCCATAAAATTCAACCATTCTGCTATCTACCAAAAACTTAGGGAACGCCATTGCAGTGACAATACATCTTAGTTCCGACATCCTCATGTTCCGGTACAATACAATGGCCTTACTGCATTTTTGTTTTCATTTCACGCAGATGTTGCGATGGATATGGATCCCATTTTAACCCCACCCGTAACCTTTAGAACCACAATGGACTTCATTTTAATTCTAACGATCCTCCTTCTATGCCCTCTACGACGCAAGTGCTTAAATTTTGAAGCTTACCTTTTTTTCAAAACCTTTGAAGTCCGAGTCCTTAGGAAAACATTAATCCAATTATAGTCCATTTAGGGAGAGAGAGAATGAAGATGACAATTTCGGCAATCAATTTTCGCGACTTGGCACCTGTATCTCCGACTCAGGGCCCTACAGCGGAATGCAATGCAGTATATACCCCCACCCTGTCTTTGCCGGGATCTCCCTTAAATTCACCCTCGGCGTGATGTGCTAACAGCTAACATGATCCGAATTTTAACCCGGCCCTTGCAACCGTATCTGCATTGTCACTTAGTACTGTCACACGCTATATTATACGCTATTGGCGCCAGCTAAGTTCGAGGTCTAGTCATGCAAAACACGGTTCATACATGGGCCTAATATTGTACAACGTTAATGTACACATACCACAACTTGCAACTGCATGCTATAAGGGCCACTGCAAATACCTGGGAAATGCAGTTTCTGTAAAAGTAGCCAATCGCAGCTGTGGATTTAATACTCATTCATCATAAACGGACAGCGCCCATTTTTGCGTAACCTTTTTTGGAAGTCGTATGCTTATTTAGTCCTTGTACGTTTACGTGACGTCACACACATCGCCTCAAATTTCTTTGCAATCTTCGACAGCCAGCGCCATCTTGGTTTTTACACATAAGTGATATTTCGTCCGATACCAAACTCTTACCAAATACTTTTCCCAAGAGAAGACTTATTCTACACCCATGAATAAGATAAGGCAAAAAAAATTAGCTCGAAATGGTTGATTTTGCTGAAAATCTGCATACTGAATTTTCGCCCATGCCAGCTGGTTCGTAACGCACGTAAAGCGGTACGTTACCCAGGGTATGAAATTTACTTCGTTAGGTTGCTATACCTGCACTATCAGGCCTACACGCGGAAACGCCAGTACGATCGTGTATCGACAGTACAATACTGTAAGTCAGACCGTGCTGTAAAGTGGGTGTAGCCTAGTAGGGGCGGGACTTAACAGTTGGTCGTTAACGGTAAACCCTCACGGGGATTGGTAGAAGCCAATGGATATTTTGCACGCGTCAGTTTGTGAAAAAAGGGGAAGTCCAATGACGTCACAAGTAATGCCCAAAAAAGGTGTTTTGACTGGTTAATTACCGATTATGTGTCGTGAAAATGTGCAATGCTCGCAATACACAGAACGTTGCATGCAAATAAGTTGGGAACACTACATGTGCCTGGGAAATGATTGGCCGGCCACACGGTCGGATCCAATTCGCCAGCGGGGAAGGTTTTGTTTTTTCATAATTTGTTGAAAGGCCGTACAAACTGCAATTCAATTCCCAGAAAGCTGACAGTTGCCAGTTCTTTCAAGTTGAAAAGTAAGATGGGTTGGGGAATATCTATCACAAGGAACAAAGGGGTGTTACTGCCGCGCGTAAAGCAGCAATCCTTCTGCTATACCGCTGATTACAGTTTAGGGCCCTCGATTGGAATGTTCTCACTGATATCAAAATTACCAAGACAACTCAAACACAGGCCAAGTCATGTGCCCTGTGCGCAATGTGGTTTCGTAGAGTATTGTGTAGGCCCTTGTCTGGCTGGAAGCCAACATTTTCGTGAAAGTCAGCCAGAAAAAATATGTATCTGTTTTAATCGGGATTATTACATTGGATATACAAATCGTGAGCGCTTTACAGTACTTACAAGGTAACGATAACACTTTCCTTGTTGAAATGGAATTGCAGGCTATTTCTAAAATGAAAATGCAGGAGATAGGGGATGAACTTTTGCAAGTTTTCATCAAAGCACGCTTACACAGATAGGTACCGTAAGGCTGATATGGTTTTGCAAAAAAACAATACCTTAGTCGTAAGACCAATTTTGATCGATCACATCTTGTTTAAATTGTATGTAAATCAAGCCATATGTATATTTCTTCCGTGGCTACCGAATTTCAAAGCAGAAGGGCCAATTATGGACCACTATCACATCGAAAGTTAAGAAATGGGCCGAGCGAGGCTGGAGACCCAAGTGAGGGAACATACAATTTTTCCGGGCGAAGTACATGTTATTGTATGGTCAGTTTGCGCTTAGCCCCATTGGCGTATGACAAAAAAATCCCAATTTGTCACTAATCGGCGAACAGTCATGGCAAATTTTGCCCTGAAACACCATGTTTCGGCACTGTATTTGGACAATGTTTTGCATTGCCGACCTTTGGTTGCCCCCCCCCCTCTAGCTACGCCACTGAGAATTGCGTGTTCAGTCGAGAAATATATGCTCTCTTAAAATGTACTGTAAAAATAATGTCCCAATATCCGAACACAGTTTTATTGGTAAAATTCGAGTTATCACTTCTCTCGAAACACTTTGTTATAAGAAAATACTTCATTCCACGACAGCCTCGCGCAATGTCTCCAAAATTTTAAGAAAATCGTTAGATCGTAGGCCTAGCTGACGGAGATGTAGCCTAACAATTTTCTGGTAATGTTTGTATTTACTGCCGATTTCTTGCCATTTTTTCATGTTACCGATCTTCCGAAAACAATTTACTACACAATAGAAGTGATTCCTGAAAATGCCATGATTGTACTGCAAATTATTAGTACCAAAGCACCACGACTTTTAAAACAAAATGCTAGCAGATACTCATTTGAAATTCAAAAAGGTCCCTCCGATTGCTTCGCCGATAAACTCAGGAGATGTTACTGTTAGGGCTAGATTTTCAGAATTAAACAGCAGTTTTATGTTCTTCCACAATTTATCAAAACATGCATGAAGTTTCCAAACGCGCAATAATATTTTCCAACATGCAAAAAATTTCCGAAAGTAAGAAACGTTTTTTTGAGTGTTCTAGATGATTTCTAACAAATGTCCGATACCTCTCTCTTTAATGGCACAGATTTTCGGAAGTAAATTGCAGTTTTATGTTCTTCTGTTATTTATCAAAAGATTCATTAAGCTTTTACACGCGCAAAAATATTTTCGAACATACGAAGAAATTTCCGAATCATTTTCGTATATTCTCGATGATTTTTAACAAATGTCCGACGAAGATTTTTATTTTTTTTTTTTGATGACGGAGATTTTCGGAATTAAATAGCAGTTTTATGTTCTTCCATTATTTGTCAAAATATCCATGAAGTTTTCAAATGCGCAATAATATTTTCGAAGGAGCAAAAAATTTCCAAAGGTAAGAAACGTTTTTTGAGATTTCTCGATGATTTCTAACAAATGTTTGGTACTTTCTCTTTATTGGCGGAGATTTTCGTAAGTAAATTGCAGTTTAATGTTCTTCCGTTATTTATCAAAAGATTCATTAAGTCTTTAGACGCGCAAAAATATTTTCGAACATGCCAAGAAATTTCTGAAACATTTTTCAATATTCTAGAACACTTTTAACAAATGTCCGATGAAAAAACGGTGATTTTCAGAATTAAATAGCAGTTTTATGTTCTTCCAAAATTTATCAAAAGATTCATGAAGTTTTCAAACGCGCAATAATATTTTCCAACATACAAAAAATTTCCGAAGGTAAGAAACGTTTTTAATGTTCTAGATGATTTCTAACAAATGCCCGATACAGTACTTTCTCTTTAATGGCGGATATTTTCGGAAGTAGATTGCGGTTTTATGTTCATCCGTTATTTGTCAAAAGAGTCATTAAGTTTTTACACGCGAAAAAATATTTTCGAACATGCCAAGAAATTTCCGAAACATTTTCGTATATTCTAGATGACTTTTAACAAATTTCCGATTGGACTTTTTTCTTGTGAGGAAGATTTTCAGAAGTACACATCAGTTATATGTGTAATTCCGTTATTAATCAAAGGTGCATGAAGTTTTTAAACGCGCAAAAATATTTCGGGACATGCCACAAAATTTCCGAAACATTTTCGAATATTTTAAATCATTTTTAACGAATGTACGATATTTTCTTTTTAATGACGGAGATTTGGTAAGGCAGACAGCAGTTCTGTGTTCTTCCGTTATTTATTAAAAGATGCATGAAGTTTTAAAATGCTCAACAATATTTTTGAACTTGCCAGAAAACAAATGTCCGATAGGATTATTTTGTTACTTCATGACGGAGATTTTCGGAAGTAAATAGCAGTTTTATGCTCTTCAACTATTTATGAAAAGATTCATGAAGTTTTCAAACGCGCAATATTATTTTCAAACATGCAAAAAATTTTTGAAGGTAAGAAACCTTAAGTGCTAGTGATGCAGCCTGCTGCTGGTTCGCGGCCGGGCCGTACAATCCATGAAAACCTAACGCAGCTCTCGCAAGTAGCGCTAGCAACGTTGCCATACCGTTTTCGATGTATGTGAAAAAGCCGATGCAATCCGTGTACCATGTTTCTTCTAACGCAATTAACGATGGGATCGTTACTTGGAGGGAAGACTGCAGGGTGCGGAAAGGCATAACGCTAGCAACGATTCACGTTGGTAACGGAAGTATGGATAATTGCGTTACCACAGGTTCAATGATAACGCAACCATCGTTAGCAAACGGAATTTTCTAACGCTTAACGCTTCTAACGTCCATTTTATTCTGAGCTGTACTGTACGACCGCAAGAAAAAGAAACGCCCGCTAGTTTCGCAGTGTCCATCGTCCAGTCCTGGCGCAGTATGTAGTCTATAACTATGACGGAGTTGTACGTTTCATGCATGCAGATTTGCCAAGTACGGTACAAGATACAACAGCAACCACGAGAAGCTAAACCATGCGAAAGTTAAGCAAAAATCTCAGTGTCAAAAAATATCCAGCCTTCCGTTCGTTTTGCATTCAGCTCAATCTGAGGCAGTCGTTGTATATTGACAAAGCTTGAACTAACGGTAATGTGGGTAACCGTTACACTTGGCAAGTACAATAGGCAGCACAATGGGAAGGCAGGTTGAATGGGTTCTTGTTTCCTCTGAATAAATAATCTCCCGCGGGGGTTGCGGGGCTATTGTGTCCCCGCGCTCAGAGCGGATTATAGGATTAGAGTGCACTCTAATTTCCTCAGTTACTTTTGGGCAGTACTGTAAGTATGCTAAACTCGAAGCTGTTCAGACATTTAGAGCGCCAAAATTTCAACCAAGCAGAGACAAGGTATTCTCTGGCACTTCCGTAATCATGAAAACAAAAGATGTTCTTGCAAGATTTGCTATCTTTCATCCTCTTGTGCCACAGTGTACTACATACCGTGGAACTTTCCCCGACAAGCTTCTTACATTCTGCCAGTACTAGCGCGTGTCAACAGCAAGCATGCCACACACGTAGAGCAGCCTCTCCCTGCACGCAGAGCCTTTAATGTTCTACCTGCATGTAGTATACACTCAAAATATTATTTTGACACAGAACTGTACTTGCCTTCTGCGGCAGTAACTATTATGCTCCGCAACAAGGTCACCCATATTTGTATGTTTGTACCTAGCTAGTCTCGTGTTAACATCTGGGCACTTTTCAATCTGTCAGAAACTTCCCACGAGCGCCATTTTGGTGAAAACTAAATGCAATAGCATGGTTGGGCCCGTAACTTCTCATGAATATTTAGAGTGTCAATAGTATTATCTCAGTACTTCACACTGGCAAATGTTGATTTGCATAACAGTGACACGTTTAACCGTTACGTTTTTTATTTCCTTTTTGTTATACTCGAGGTGTTAACAGAGCAAGGTGTAGCCTAGGCCTAGTCTAGGTTATTGCAACTCTTGTTAGACTGTCAACTTTTTTTTTGTACAGTGTACATGTATATCCCAAGGTGACTGTTATTTATGTCACACTTGCAAGGATGGGGAGCCGATATATTGCAAAAGTGATTTCATTTATACGATCAATTTGAGCAGTTTGTACTCTGATGAAGTCTATGATATTAATTAAATTTGTTAGACTTATTTTACTTTACTGTCATTTTATGATTTCTCTAATTTGTTTCACAGTATTATCATTAAAGGTCGTGTGACATGCCACCAAAAAGAGCTGTTTCACTTGTCAGTTATAGAATTAAGTCTTCCAATGAAAGAGCCGTTGGAATTATTGCAATATCTTTTACCGTTCTCGAAATACACATCTTCACAAAGTTTGATGGTTTCTAAAGAAACTCACTGCTTATGCAAAAATAATGATGTGGAGTGTTGCACAGTGTTATGATTTCTTTTGTTAACCCTATATAAATTATCTCTTAATTACTGATCAGATAGTTTACAGTTTGGTGAGTGATATCAATATTTCTCAAGGAAACAATTTTAAATTCCATACTAAACCCTTCAGGGGATAAGAATACTACCAGTTTCCTTAAAATTAAGGTTGAAAAAGCAAAGGCTAACATTAGCCAAATATGGTATGTCCATCTTTCGATGTCACATATTTGCATATTGTAGCTCATGTTTATTCATGTTAAAAGTGTGAAAAAGAAAATACCCAGTAAAATGGTCAATATTTGATGGATTTTAATGGGACTTGCAGCTATTTTCTGGATTTTTAATGCTTTTAACGTCCAACACACAACTATGTTATTTTCATGTCACCAGACCTTTAAGCCTGCCTGCTGCATGAGGCAAGCATTTTGCCAATCCGAAGGCGTGTGAATAATAACGCATCTCCAATCGACTTAAGGCGTGTGCACGCCTTAAAACGAAAGGCCTGAATTGCCTATAGTTTAGAACATTTTTTGCGTGCAAGAAGATACGCTCACTTCAGTTTTTACCCGCTTACTGCGGGTAAGTGGGGATTACAAATGTAATCGGTAATGACAGGCGATGTAGATTTCTTATTTTGTACGGTATATAACATGCCTCTTGTCTTGAGATCTGTTTAGTTATGACAGCAAAAACAGCAACCATGGCCCTATCATCACAACTGCATCTAGATTCAGAATTTTATTGAAACCAGTGGAACATTTTGCCTGTAACAGCATAGGTAAATGGGAATTTGTCTCAACTTATTGTGAAGCAGTCTTCAACTGAACCCAGACTTACAAGTACAGTACGATAAAAGTAGCATCAAAGTTCTCAACAGAACTGAAGAAGAGCTGGACTTTGTAGACCAAAAGAAGAACAAAACAGGACTTTACCAAGCTTCCATAACTAGCTTGCACCAATTTATACCCATGTTGACAGCAGGGTTTAACTTTTCTTACACAATTTCCACACCAAAAATTTACATCTCTTCAAACCAACAATCACTACTCACTGCTCCTGCACACAAGCCTTGCATTGTGTTATATTAGATAATAAAATGTATTATTAGCAACACTGCTAAGTTGAGCTGTTCAAATTTCTAGAAGACTGAGTACACAGATAAAACCAACTCACCCTTATTGATGTAGTGATGAATGTGATACTGAAAAACAATACCAGAATCGACCCCAAACACAGGTTATGCCTACATTCATTATTGTGCCAAATAAGGGGCGAGTTCAAGTTGTAACAAACTTCATTTCTCTCTCTTAAGTATGCACATTTTACTCTCCAATGACATATAGTGAAGGGACTTGCTTTTACAGTATGCTTGAAAGGTTGACCCACCTGGGAAAATGTTCTTGGGGATTGAAAAATAATTAATAGGGGAACTTCAGATGGCATTCCACATTGTCCAGGCAGCTTATGACCAGATGATGTACAAAAGTTCATTACGCTCTTATACAGTTAGTGAAATTAGTGAACACAGTGTTTCTTCTTTCTTTGCCTTCAACATACTTTGCCTTTTCTAAGAGAGTTCATTGCATCTTTTTTCTATTTCAATGAAACAAGGCCATAGTAATCATTAAAATTTTCATTCTTACGTATGTGGAAATGTACCGTATGCAAGGTAACTCCTTAAATGTACCTTTCACTTGCCCCTGGTTGAACCCTTTCTTTGGCTTTCTCTCTCTGTTATTTCCATTTTCTGATTTTACTCCCTTTACCTGGCCATGCCTAACCAGTAGGCCTATAGGTCCAGAACCTTCCACAGGTTGTTTACCAGCTAGTGGCTGTGGTGGAGTGGTATGTCTTCGAAAATGTACATCTACAGAAGAAGCATATCAACATGTAAGTGGGTGTGTAGGCATTATAAAGGATAGATCTTTGTTTACCAGACTGTTAAATATTGATGAATAAATTATTGACATGCTGTAATTTCAAACTTGGCCTAATAACCAAGGAAGCAGAGTAGAGTCCCTTATTTATATCACCCAACTTACTGCACACAATATTCATGGAAAGTACAGACCAATATGCAAAAATGTATTGTATTCATTTCACTAGACTCCAGCTTTCAACAGAACTAGCCCCTACACAGGGAATAATTTATTCAGTATCGCATTGCAATTTGCTACACAAGCTGGCTAAACGACTACACTTTATGCAAAAATGTGTAGCACTTTTTTGTATACATAACCATAGGGTTTTCAGTGATTTTACACTACAGAAGGACAAAATTCTCAAAACAGCTATGCAAAATTTGAATACTAAACTATTCCCTGCTACAATGTATTGGCCATGTCATCCTGTACAACACCACATTTTTGATCAATGCACAGTACTGCATCTAAGCCAGCAGATCATGCTTACTACAAGTTTTCCAGAGTTTGAACTCTGGTAATCTCAAATGACCTTTCACCCATTATGCACAACAGTAGCCACAGACTTGTTGCTTCATGGTAAATGCATAAATACAATGTGGAAAACTACTGTTTCCATGCTTCTCAGTATGAAATATCCTCCAATACAGATTTCATATTTTTGATTTTTACAGACCTCAAAGAACCTTTGACCTTCAAAATAGCTTCACCTAGTCAATGTTACACGTCTTCATAAAAATGACAAAAGTATAGGCCTATACATGCTTTCTACTTTGACATATCCTGTTAACAAAGTTTTCAGAATGTGACCTCTCATGACATCAGATGACCTACTGAATGACTTCTACTAAATACAGGATAGTTCTTCCTTTTCATAAAGTGCTACATGCCAAGTATGGGGAGCATTCATGTGTCTTTTCTTTAGATATCATCTCATGAACATATAGAATTCTTTTTCTCTATAGATGATATAATACATGTACATGCACAATATGAAGTTACCAAGTACTTCCTACCTTGAGAGAACATGTAAACAGTTTTGACAGCTTTACCTCTGCTGGCCTCACATGACCTTTGGCCGCCATCAAAAGCTACAGAGTACTTTTTCTCTATGTCATAAATGTACATGCACAATATGAAAAGTCTCCACGCTTCCTACATAGAGATACAGTAGATATCAAGGTTTCTGACAGCTTGACCTCCAACAATCTCACATGATCTTTGACCTCCACCAAAATCAAGAGTTCTTCATTTTTATGGTATAGTACATTTTACACACAATATATGAAAAGTACTGCTAAAGGTATTCAGAAACTGTGTAGTACAGGGTGAAATACTGTAACATAAAGTTGTAAACCACAAAATGGCGCCAACCTTCAACAATGGCAAAATGTATTCCAGGTCCAAGTGAGTGACGTCACTTGCGTTTGAAGACTATCGGAGATCGTGGTCGCCATTTTGATAAAAGCAAATTGCTCGCGAAAGTAGCATGTTGGACATCTTTCCAAAATGTGTTTACATGGAATCCCCCAAACTCCCTGGACTGGGAATCTACGAGCCCCGATACTTACCTCCTATTTACCTATGTAATCCCCACTTACACGCAACTAAACCCTGGTAAACTAATAGCACAGTAGCCAGGGAGGGCGCCCTCCGAGAGGAGGCCGGCCTCCCGAGTCCTCTTCCGCTTGCCACCAGACCCCGCGTTGCGTTCAAACCGTCTGGTGGTAAGTGGGAAGAGGACTTGGGAGGCCGGCCTCCTCTCGGAGGGCGCCCTCCCTGGCTACTGAGCTATTAGTTTACCAGGGTTTAGTTGCGGGTAAGTGGGGATTACATAGGTAAATAGGAGGTAAGAGAGGCGATGTAGATTGTTGGTTTTAAATATTTAATACACGGTAATGGGCGTGCTTTGCATAGAATGCGTAATTTTGCTGCAAACTCATGTCTCTGATAATTTTGTCCAGGCAGCATGCTTCGTAATGACGCAGTTCGAAAGCTCTGTTAGGCTATGTTCACTTGAAGCCCATTCTATGTTGACCTATACCCAGAAGGAAACAGGGTGCAATCTTCACAATGTCACTTAAACATTGCAAGGGATCTTTCCAAGATCTTGGGAATATGGCGCATGAAATGGGAATTAGACAAATTATTTCAGGAATGTGTACTGCAAATTTTATAGGTTATGTTGGCCATGTCGAATGACAGTTTTCTCCTCCGGTCCCGTGACTGGTCTGTGACCCCAACTCAGTCAAGTTTATTGAGCCTCAGTGTTTCATCTGAAAATTGCCGAAACTGATAGAATAGCACTCATCCTAAAATCCCCCTAATTTTTTTAAGTAATTGCCATAACATATTTTTACACATTGGTGGACGTGCATGTTCAATGCTGTGGGGAAGGGGAGGGTGGTGGGGGTTTAACCTTTTATTTAACAAAACTCTGTTTTCATAAGCAAAAAATAATCGAAAACTGCTTCAGTTGTAATGAATGATATTAAAACATATATTTTAGGGAAGCCTGGCGTAGAAAGATGATCTCAGTTGGGGGAAGAGGTCCAAGCCAGGGTTGATAAATTTTTTTACCTTTTTAAAAAATAAAAAAAATCAGATTTTTTTGTTTAAATCACATTTTCATTTAAATCAGATTTAAAATCAGAATAAAAAAAAAATCGGATTTTTTTTTTTATTTAAATCAGATTTTTTTGATGTTTTTAAAATGACATCTCAGTTTGACAGCTTCAGCCCCATAGTTGCTAGAATTAACACATCTAACAGTTAGTCACCCATACCCACCCCTATATTTATATTCAAAATACTTTACAGGCTAATTAATCTGGAACCTGGAGCCTCAATCTTTTCCATTAAACACAAATAGCCTACCACAGGTGCCAAAAAGGCCTACAACCATCAACATCAATTCCATGTCTTCATTAGAGGCGCTTGTTTACAGTGCAAGCAGCAGTGCACTCCTTAAGCTTCACAGTTTATCCATCAAGATACACAGGAAATACAGTACATTCTGGAACTGAGTGGTAACTGTACCCATTCAACTAGTGATAAATCAGTATCATACTATTGTATTCTGTCTGTGTTGTTTGTTTGGGGGTAGCACTTGACTTATGAATTTAAGTGTCTTGGGCACCTTGTGCTGGGCCCTGATGGTCCAATGGGCTTATACTGATTACACAGGTTTAATAGTAACCACCAGTTTAGTAACTCAGTCATTGCACTTACACACAGCAGGACATTGTCAAGTTTCATCATTTCTTACACAAGGTGAATACAGTTTGTCAGGTAGGAAACAGGATGCCATCTGGCATCATTTTAAGAAACTGCAGTGGCCTCTCTTCTGAAAACATTGCTCAGAGACTAATTACAAAGCAGGAATGCTATCTATAATCCTAACTTGATCCAGGATTGTCATTTTCGTCCTCATCTGATGGTCACAAGTCAACACTGAGCCTCCCGGTCACCAAAGAATGAAAGAATTGGTCACCACCTGTCCATCACCACTGAGTTGTGTTGGTACCAAACACCTCTAAAGTTGGTTGATACATAACTATCAATGACTGCACTGAATTCAGTGACAGGGATTGAAAGGTTTAGCAAACTTTAGTCTCAAGTGGAACTCATATCACTGATTTGCTTGTTGTGGACAATTTGAGTCACAGATAAAAGTCTACATTGTACAAACCTGCACAGAATTGTACTGCCTATTGTAACACTTATTCGGGGACCATTTTCACATGTGGTATCATCTGAAAGGGTTCAGTTGTAAAATTGAATAAAGAATCAGTTAATTCCAAATTTTGGTCATAAGTTATTAAAATACTTGAATTCCAAAATGAGGAAAGAACAACTTGATAAGTTGTACATTGGGTTATAGATATTTTGGAATTTCTCATGAAACCTGTGTTAGGCTTAATAACGTTCTTAGGCCTAGGCCTATATGTTTAAAACCATCCTACATTGGTTTTGTAGACAATACAAGTTATATCCAATGATTATTTTCCCTTAAATAAACTTCTACAAGCAAAATAAAGGATTTTCTCAAAAAAGTGATTTAAATCAGTGATTTTTTTTAAAAAAAAAAATCATTTGATTTAAATCACTGATTTTAATCAGCGTGTTTTAAATCAAACAACCCTGGACTCCGAGCTGAACACTGATTTGGACCACCATCCTGGAGAATGAGTCTAAGGGAATGTAAGACCCTAAGGGTGCAGGAGCCCTATAAAAAAATTCCCCCTGCAAATTCAATGTAACCATTGTCTCATTGCAGTTGGACTGTCTCTCTCCTAATAAAATATCTCCCCCTGGAAACTATTTCTTCCTCCTTCAGCATCTTGATTGGTTACAGGCCTGGATGCCCCCCTCCCCTTGGAGAATATTTTAGTACTTGAGTACTTGATGCAACGTTGGTACTGAGCTAATTTAAAGGGTACGGTAATTTGTTAAATTTGTAACATTATTTTTACAGATGGAACAAATAGGGAGTTCTTGTCAGTCCTGGAACAAATGTGGAGCATAAGCACACGTTTGTCCCCGCACAATTTTGACAAAAGGGGCTAAATCCCCTACCCACCCCTCACCCCGGCTTCTTACGTCTCTGTACGGAAGGAAAGTCTGCTTCCTACATTGAAACGCTAAAACTGAATTTTTTTCAGTTTCACATACTGTACGGCATCCCCAGTCCAAAATGGCTATCTGACATGTAGGCGTACATTCTAGTCTGTGTGGGTGGTACCCTCACCCTTCCTTCTCCTCAACAATAGTAAATTCAGGTCGAAAAATGTCGCTCCTCAGCAATGTTAATCTCATGATCGTTTGCTACTCAGGAAATTTTCATGGTGGCACTGACTACAAAAGCTCATAGCAAATACTTAGTAAAATTTAGGATAATTTCATTGCGCATTTTCTTGTGTTTTAACGAAAAAGAAAAACAAAAAAGAAAAAATGAATAAATATCCCAGCAAGTATGGCCACATACATGCGAAGCAACACCAGTGTAGCACTTCGATTGTTTGAGCCTGTGCATTTAAAGGCCTACATGTACAGTAACGTACTGAGCCATTAACATTAAGAAAATAAATGAGTATACACCACCTTCAAAAAATTGCCAGAAAACTGGAGAAACATTAGTTAAGATGTAATACATGTTCAAATGCAAGAAACAGTAAGGAGAAACCATGAAAGACACAATATGGTAAAATATCTTTGCAGTTTCTCAACTCAGTTACCTGCATCTGGGTTTTTAAGACCTAGCCTTGTCTATGGTGGTGCAAGTTCCCACAATCGGCTCGAGGCATGTTTAAGTTTTCAGTTTCCAATTACCGACCTTAACTTCAAAGTATACTTGGTATGAGATGCTGTTTTTGGTTTTTATAATTAAATAAACATTTTCAATGTCAAAAAATACTAACACGTAGTTACGTGTCAAGCGTCTGTAAATGAAATAGTGTTGTTACGATAACATGGGCTATGTACAGAATTTTTTTTTTTTGAGTTCCGCTGCATTTTTCCCTGCTAATGCAAGCATCTCACGAAGGCCGTAATCTCCTGGCTAATCGACTATGTTTTGCATCTGAATATCATCGAAACTTGACGTTGGGTTGATTTTGCCAACTGCAGCATTACAATGTTACATCATGATCGAACTGTGAGGTATGTTACAATAGTGTACTGCAACACACCATTCGTTATGAGCGGTATTATACCTGCCCATGTTAATGAACCGTCTGGCCGTTCCATCGGTGGCCGTGATTGATTTCTGTGTCAAAAGTCTTGCTACCTTCGTGTTATGATCCAGCGTGCTATTGTCAAGTTTTTGCCCTTAGTTACGGGCGGCCACCGTGTAGCCGCTGCAGCGACCGACCTCGTACCACAGTGGCCAACAGTTCGACATGGTGGCTAATTACGATGCAAAATTTTGAATGGTCGTAAAAAAATAATACTATCATGAAAAATTACGACGACTTTTTCAGAGAAACGCAAACCCTGATTAGAGCCACTAGAACAAGACTTGGCTGGGACACAAGGGTGCAGGACTTGAAACTAGCCTGTAATTGCGCAACTGAAATTGGAATTTGCTTGGACTCTGATTAGACAGTGGAGTTTGGTACAGTCATTAAGTGAGAGGAGGCAATGCTTTAAACAAGCCAACATAGTGTTTGGCTCTGTTAGTCTGATTCACATGTGTAATATTCCCAGTACTTTGTCCTCTAAAGGTCTGGAAAAGCTTGAAAAGATCACTGAGGCCTCTGACGCAGGGTAAAAGATTACTGAAGGATCGTTGAGTATCTTACGATAAAATTCAGGATATATAATACACTTCTTGGACAAACATATGTTTTTGTTTCTTAAATGACTTGGCACATCAAGTTTTAAGTGAGTAATAAGAATGACTATATGGTGTATGGAGAAAGCATGTCCAAAGACTCACCAATAGAAAATCAAGTGACCGTGCAAGCTTTTTACATTATCAGCTTGTGATCCTAAATCGTGGAGGAAGTTTAATGGTGGTGGAGATGACGACAGTAAAAGAGATGACTGATAAATGTATCGAACAAAACCTCACCACTTAAGAGCTATCACTTTGAAAATTTACTGTTACTTATTCTTCAAATATAATATAATTTACGAGTGGCAATTGCAATTACTGTATTTGTAACGAAAAAGTATCAGAACCAATAAACACTGTTATAGTTTTTTTGACCCAATTATAACTAGTTACTTGCTCCGTTACAGAGATACTCGTTACACAGTTCCATTACACGAAATGTAAATCGTTACAATAACAGCATTACTCTTTGCTCGTTACTTCTCAACTCTGTCAAAAGCCATACTGCAAGAGGCAGTCTACAGCATGAGCAGTTGCTTATTATGTATTACAGCTTTCCTCTAACCAGAAAGCCTAAAGGCTTAGTGATTCCTTGCCATCTGGGGATGCTTTGATGCACTGAGGTTTATCCCTCAAATTTATCTTTCTTGACTACATCATTTTACAATGTTTTAAAAATTTGACCTCTGCTGACCTCACATGAACTTTGAACCCCACCAAATATAATAAAAGTAAAACCGAAGTGTCTTGAAAGGGATTCAACTCCAATGGATCTTGGATCTTGAAAATTCTTGGGAAATTTCCTTTTGACCTCTGGTGACTCCTGATGACTATCTTGGAAATCCTTGGGATATTTTGCTTCTTGACCTCTGCTGACCCACAATGACGATGCTGGGAATTCTCGCTTTTTGACCCTTGGTGACCTCAGATGACGGTCTTGGGACTTCTTGCTTTTTGACCGCTGATAACCACAGATGATGATCTTGGGAATTCTTAGGAAATTTTGCTTTCTCACCTCTGGTGACCCCATATGATGATCTTGGGAATTCTTGCTTTTTGACCTTTAGTGACCCCTGATGACTATCTTGGAAATTCTTGGGAAATTTTGCTTTTTGACCTCTGGTGACCCACGATGATGTTGAGAATTCTTGGGAAATTTTGCTTTTTAACCATGGTGACCCCAGATGACGATCTTGGGAATACTTAGAAAATTTTGCTTTTTGACCTCTGGTGACCCCATATGCTGATCTTGAGAATTCTTGGGAAACTTTGCTTTTTACCTTTAGTGACTCCAGATGATGATCTCTGGAATTCTAGGAAACCCCATGTAACAATCTTTCGAATTTCTTGGGAAATGTTGCTTTTGACCCCGGTGACCCCAGATGACAATCTTAGGAATTCTTGGCAAATTTTGTTTCTGACCTCTGGTAACCCTAGATGACCTTGACCTCCACCAAAAACAATAAGGTTCTTCCTCTCAACATGGTGAATCTATGTACCAACCACAAAAAGTGTCGGTCATTCCTATCTTGAGATAACGTGATTACGAGCTTTTCGGCTTTTTACCTCCAGTGACTTCAAATTACCTTTGACCTTCACCAAAAGCAATAGGGGTCTTCCTCTCCACATGACAAATACATATACCAAATATGAAAAGTGTCTATCATTCCTATCTGGAGATATCGTGTTTACGAGCAGTTTACAAGGCTTTCACAGTTTAACCTCCGGTGACCTCAGATGACCTTTGACCTCTACCAAAAACAATAGACAAATCTATATACCCCAAATATGGAAAGTGTGGGTCATTGCTACCTTGAGATATCATGTTTACAAGGTTTTTGACCTCTGGTAACCTCGTATGACCTTTGACCTCCACCAAAAACAATAGGGTTCTTCCTCTCAACATGAACAATTTATATACCACATACGAAAAGTGTCGGCCATTGCTATCTTGAGGTATCTAGTTTACAAGTGTTTACAGGGTTTTTGCAGTTTAACTTCCGGTGACCTCAAATGACCTTTGACCTCTACCAAAAACAATACGGTTCTTCCTCTTGACTTGCCAAATCTGTATACCAAATATGCAAGGTGTAAGTCGTTGCTTACTTGAGATATCATGTTTACAAAGCTTTCAGCTTTTGACCTCTGGTGACCTCAAATGACCTTTGACCTCCACTAAAAACAATGGGGTTCTTCCTCTCAATATGATGAATCTATATACCAAATATGAAGTGCCTACAGCAAGGAATCAATAAATTATACATCAATTTAAAGGGATTTGCCAGTGACAAAAATCAATACCTTCAAAAAACGCAGAAAATTTTTCTCATTCTAGGATGTAAAAACCCCATCTCAATAGCTTGTAGCATTTGGAAGATATACATTTTCAAAAAAATGCAATTTTTTTCTCAAGACGAAGTGCATCATGGGAAACTGTGATGTCATCGCGGCACATTAATTTGACAAAGCCTTGAATTTCTTTATGATATTGACACCGCTGTAGGGAATATTTATCAACTTTGTTTACTGTGCCCTACATATGTTATCTACATGGAAAGACATTCAAACATTCCAGCAGTATCAAATTTAAAGGACAACAGGACATTCAATTATAAAGAAAAAGAAAAGAAATCTGAGGCAATGTGCCCACTTTACATACCATTCTGTGACCTTGATGAGAAGTGGAGGTATTTTTGGACAAAAATAAGCAGTCTTTAATGTTAGATATCTCGAGTTAGGAAAAGTGTATTGCTACAGGGTTTGAAGGGCATGAACTAGAATATTTTTCTCTTTCACATAGGATCCTAATGAAAAGCCACTGGAAAATGCCTTTAACCCTGTGGAATACAGCTGAAAATACTCACTTTCTTCAGATGGTTTTCTTTTATTAGTTTGTTTTTCCTCTAGTCTCTTAGGTTGTAGTTTTCTTAGTCCTTTGGGCTTTGTCACTGGTTCTAAAGTTGCTGAAGATGACAAATTATGAGCTCCATCCTCACTGTAAAGGACATCCTCAAGGGGAGGTGCTGGTTGTCGTGTACTACAGGTATTTTGGTTGGCATGAATTCCCTGAAATACAACAACGCAAGTATATTGCACGTAACTACGATCAGGATAATCCACTCCCACATGGAAATATATTATTTGCACAAAATTAGCAATGACAGTTCAAGTTACTTGTCTGCAGTCCTTTCCCACAGATTTTCTAGGGAAAACAAAACAGCCTGAAATCTGGCAACGGCCAGAAGTATTACATCCCTGAACAACTTCCACAGTTTGAAATGTATAAATTCAAACAAGCTTACAGTAATGTGGGGGGGGGGTGTTGTTTATCCCATCTTTATTTCAACATTTCAAACCAGTCAATTACCCCCCCCCCCCTTGAATTTATCTTGCCACTAGTATATTGTCACAAAGTGACCAAGTTTACTTTTGTATTGTTTTAAGGCCATGCACAACAGGTTTTGAATATTCATGTATGGTAGCTGATCTGTCACCTGATCAAAGAGGTCAGTCATTAAAGGAATGTTAAGAGGTAAAAAGACCCAAAGGATAATCTGAGAAGGTATGAGCGGCCTCTGTACGGCAAAATTTTATGCAAATTATGAAGTCTCCTGTGAGAGAAGCTATGACACAGAATGGGAGCAAAGAAGCCAGGGAATGGCAAGGAAGCAGGTTTGTAAGCTTTCTGGGCAGGACAGTACCCACATATCAGGCCTTTGAGAAAATAATCATGCAAGGGCAAATGGGACTACACTGTATCTAGCTACAAGAATTCTGATGGGCAGCTGTGTAAAAGACAAGACTGCTGCATGTTTTGGTGCATGGTTATTTGTGAACCTACAATACCATCCATAAGCTGTCTTATAATATAGTAAAAGGAGAAGGCAGATTTCAGGTATGGAGCTTAGCAAAATTCTCAAAGGAGTGAGGGCAGGAAAATATGAGAAGGTTTGGATATGATTCATCATAGGAGTTACCTGCAAGAAAGGATGGGAATGTTAAGCATGGAAATTTCAAGAAAATTGTCAGAGGAAATTTGGCAAGAGGAAAGGAGAATGCAACTAACTGATGGGAGTAGAAAGGGTTAAAGAATGACAGAAAATTACATTGTGAAGGGGTTTTAGTGGCTTGATTGCACTGGTAAAATTATGGTTTTAGTGACTAAATTGTGTTGGTAAAATTATCTCAAAGTACAGGTCACTAGTCTTTGTTTTCTAATTTGCTTTGTAAACTAGGTGTAAAAGCCAGTTTCCATGAGAGGTCAACCAATGAAGAAGTGCTCATGTAGTTACCATGTGTCCAATACTGGGGACAACAGAGAAACAATTCACACTCATGAAAGAAAATTTGTGGTTAAGATTGGCTCTAAGGAACCTTATGAGAACTGAACTGTGAAAGCAAAATTTTGTAAGCAGTCTCTCATTAGGGGAGATTTCATGTGGATGAGTTATAAAGAGAAATTTGAATCTGACTACCAGAACAAATAATGTGTGTCTGTATTTATTCTTGGTGTACTTGGCATCACAATTATTTCGAGGAAACAAAAACCAAAATTGTTACAAGACCTACAAAAACAAAACCATGGAGTTATCCAACACTTAAGTTTAAACTTCCCGAAAAGTGAATTTCTCCATGGTGTTGCTTAGGTAGTAACTTCTGTAGTTACAGTAGTTGAGGTGCAGGCAGCAGAGGCTGCCTGGTAAGTGTACAAAGTTATACAACAATACTGCAGGAATGCTATGTTTTTAGTCATTGATCTAAGATCCTCACTGTATACTAATGTATACTGATTAGAACAGCAATAACAATTACCACATTAGGTTTAAAGTATGACTGGTTGAACTTTCTTCTGACATTGTCAACAAAGCCAGGGTCTATTTGTGGCAGTAACCATTCACAGCTTGTGAACCATCTTGCATGTTCTACCCATGGATCATCTCCTACTTCCCATTTCTTCAGTCCACCACCAAAATAAAAGCACTTCACTTCATCATTACCTGAAGAAGACAAATTCCAGAAGTGTTTATAAGCTTACAGTTGGAATGATATGGAAACATACCCTGAAAACAGAACTTTTCATGGTAACAACCGAACCATTGTGTCAAAAATTTGGCTTCAAGTCTCTTAATTAGTGTCAACTTACAATGCAAAAATATATGAATGAATTGTTCAGGCTTTGCACTTACCAGTTGCAAAAAAGCCAGCTTTGGATAGATTGACTGGAATCTGTTTATGACTTTGATGCCATTGAGAAAATGTCTCCAGTCTCACTTGCTTATAAGCCTTATGTGGATAAACTGGATATCTCACAGTGAGGTCTGTGGGCTCTGAAGATATATTAACCAGCTGTAAACAATGGGTTGTGTGACCAGAACTGCCACCATTAATTTTTTGGAAATCATATACATCTGGAGAAATCTGATGTGGCTGGCTTTCTCGAGCAGTTGTTTGTCCAAAATGTTTGATAGCTTGATCTTTCTCTGCTGCTAAAAGAGGTACATTTTCTGTCCTGTGACCATATATAAATGAAAGAGCTGGGAACAACCTTCTATGCTCATCTCTTGGCCTGTCTTCAAGTCTCCATTCAGATATTCTTCCACAGCAAGCAAAGCACTGAACAGTTGTGTCATTTACACAATAAATGCCAGCTGCAGCTAAATCATAGTGATCAACTGGACTGGTGATTGGCCAGCTTCTTGATAGCGAGCCATCTACAGTCTTGGCTAGTTTGGACTCTTGTAAAGATAATGGTTTAAATACCCTTGCAATATCATTCCCTGAGCCACTGGTTTCATTCCTTGATGATGAGGGTGCTCCTGATTTTGGCCTTAATTTTTCATCAAAGCCTTTCTGACTTTCATCTACAAGGCCTCTGTAGGGGACATTCATTTGATCTGTACCTCTTACAAATTTGCATTTTGGATATGGTCTTTTATGTTCTCCAATAGCATTGTCAATATGATCCCTAATCAAACTTTCAGTAACTGTCCCAACAACTGTTACAAGAACACCATTATGTAAAGTTTGATGTTCTTGCTGACTTTTGCTCCATAAAGCCTTACTTCCAGGAACATGTAAAACATTTCTTGAAACACCTCGAAAACATGCATCCACCTGTTCTACAGCCCAGTGCTTGACAATGCTGTCATCAGGTGATGATTTGGTAGACAAAAGTTTTATCTGAGTGTAATCTGGATTTCGTATAACATAAGCCATCGTTAGAAGGATAGAAAAATGTCCACAAAGAACAAGCAAAACGAGGGATAGTTATACCACTATTAGTAGATGTAACCTGTAAATAAAGAAGGGTAAAAAACTTTTCACACCAGCAGTGGACAATGTGAATGTCATATCCCTATCTACTAAATGCCACACTTGCCACAGCCACAATTTTATTCATTATTCATCAAATATACTGCAGACCATTTCACATGTCTTCTATGTTTCACACCTTTATCTGAATAAACATCAGTTAATACACAAATATGTGACACTTCCAGGGACTCAGGAGATATTTTAGGGACAATTGTAATACTGCAATGAAATAAAGGTTCCATTTTGTATTACAGTAACAATTCTCTTTGAGTCTGAAAACAAGAATCAACCAGAATGCAAAAATGCATTGAGGTTTCGATGATGTTTCAGTCCAAATAATACCATGGTGTCCCAGTTCTTTAATTCAGTAACTGGTCAAATGCTACCTTAACTTGTTTGAAAAATACAGCCTTGTGTTTATATTTAATCTCAGGAATTCTTGGAAAATTTTGCATTTTGACCTCTGGTGACCCCAGATGATGCTCTTGGGAATTTCAGGGAAATTTTGCTTTTAATTCTGGGGACCACAGATAATGATCTTGGGAATTCTTGGGAAATTTTGTATTTTGACCTCTGGTAGCCCCAGATGACCTTTGACCTCCACTCCCAAGATACTGTGTTAACAAGGTTTTTCGAGTTTGACTCCCTGTTACCCCAAATGACCTTTGACCTCCAAAAAATAGGGTTCTTCCTCTTACAGTATTGAGACATCTACACGCTACGTATAAAATTTATCAAAGCTTCCCACCTTGAGATATCGTGTTAACAAGATTTCCAGAAATTGACCCCTGGTGACCCCAGATGACCTTTGAACCCCACCAAAAACAATAGGGTTCTTCCTCTCAATATGAGGCATCCATATACCAAGTATGAGAACTATCGGAGTTTCCCTTCTTGAGATATCGTGTTAACGAGCTAAGTGTCACAAACACACACACATAATGTACACATACGCATACATACACATGCCACCATGACTGCATAGGTTTCTCTTTCATCGAAACCAAAAATGATTTTGAAGATACTGATATTCAATCATAATTTTTTGAAGGATTTACAGTTTCTTGAGGTATAACTAAAAAAAAATCCAGAAAGTTTTGTTTAAGGGCCAGGTTTATTTTTTTTTTTTTAAGTTTTTCATTATTTTCATATTGCATTTCTGTGAACTGTTACATGGCACATGTTTAAATGTACTAAATGTAATAAAAAATTAAGTCTCTACTGAAGAATGTGCAAATTTGAAAATTAATATACATGTGCTATTTACTAGGGGTTGGACAAATGCACAATTTTGAGAACTAAGGTATAAAATGGACTGCAACTTTGGAAAAAGATGCACAATAGGGCCAGGACTGTAAACAATTGCTAAAAGCACAACTACTGTACCTAATATGGCAACTGAAACCATCACTCTATTGGGAACTGTCCACTTACAGAACATGGTTTCAATGCCAGTAAAAAGCATGTTTGGGATTTTATAACTGGAATGCTTTCATAACACAGTTTTTCTCCCTCGCAACTCATCTGTCAATGTCAGTAACAGTACCACACTGAATACGAACCCACATACAGTATTTCTATGGTCCACAATGCATTCATGACCTGATGATGTTACTTGCATAGTTTCAGATCTAGTACGGCTTCCTTCAAGTCCCTTATTTTCTCAAGTTGGATGTGTATAACACTTGGCTTAAATTATTATTAATGAAGTTATGCAAAGTGTGATCCAGTTACTAGTTGTAGTGCAACATGGAGCAATACCTCTGTGACAATAAGAGCAGTACCAGAACTACAGTAACTCAACTGATTTGTTTGCAGTCACACTGCACTGTACATTTGCACTGCATGCTGCTGGCAATAATACTGTACATGTGTTGGAACAACGACGTACTGATAATTCCCTTCTACACTATGAATTCAATGGAGAAGTCCTGTTGACTTTCTGCATAAAACTTCGTGGAAGTAATGTTCACACTGTAAGATCAACCTCTTGTAATCATTTTTATCTCTTAAATTCATAGAAGTCATGCCAACAATTAAGAAAAGTGTCACTTATTATCAAAAACTTTCTTCCACAAATTACAAACTTTGTATAGGAACTACTATAGCTAAGTGATATAAAATTGAGATCTTCTTAAAACCAGAATGCAAAAATGCATTGAGGTTTTGATGAATTCATTTCAGTAGACTTTAGCTAAAACCAGAATTACAAAGGTGCAACACTGGTACAGTAGTGTTCTGGACCAATGGGATGCATCCCCCTCACCATTATGAGAAATTAAAATTAGATCATGATAAGTATGAAGAATATCCATGCTTCCAACCTTGAGATAAAGTGTTTAAAACAAGGTTTTGGACTTTGACCTCTGATGACCCCACATGACCTTCCACCTCAACCAAATTTAGGGTCCTTTCTCTTGATATAACGCATCAACATGGTAAGTATGACAGGTGTCCATGCTTGCTAATTGGAGACATATGTTAACAAGATTTCAGAGTCTGACAAGTGATGACCCCACTCACTCTATAAATGACCTTTGAAATCTATCAAAGACAATAGCATTGTCTCTTCAAATAACAAGTCTACATGTTAAGTGTGAAGAGTATCCACTTCTGGAAGTATTGTTTTAACAGTTTTCAGCAATTGACCTCTGGTGACCTTTGACCTCCACCAAAAGCAATGCAGTCATTCATTTTGATATAATGCATCTACATAGTAAGTATGAACAGTATGCATGCTTCCTAACTATAAAAGACAGTGTTCAGATGATGTTTAGATTATGACCTCTCATGACCTCTTATGACCT
This sequence comes from Holothuria leucospilota, assembly GCA_029531755.1. Classification (NCBI taxonomy): domain Eukaryota; kingdom Metazoa; phylum Echinodermata; class Holothuroidea; order Aspidochirotida; family Holothuriidae; genus Holothuria; species Holothuria leucospilota. The sequence goes on along the minus strand of CM055973.1, from coordinate 21,578,075 downwards.
TTGACCACAAAAACCAGGGCTCTCACTCTCAATACAGGACATCCACATACTAAGTATGAGAACTGTCGGAATGTCCCTTTTGAGATACCGTGTTAATAAGCTGCACATCACAAACACAAGAACATGTACATGCGCACACTCCCACACACACCACACACACACACACAGACACATTTTGACCCCTCCCTCAGTCATAGACTTCCTATCATCCTGTACCCTCACCTTCGGTTAGTCTCTGAAACTAGTTACTTGGGAACATTAACCATTACCATGGCTATGGTTGCTAAATTTCAGCTGTCACCACCGTATATTGCTCAACTGGCAAAGAGACAATATCCTCCTCACAGAGCGATGGATGAGATAATAACTGAACATTTCTTAGCCTTTTTGCTCGAATTCTGCTGCCGACTGCATCAAAACTTGCAAAAATGTTTTGGCACATATTCTTAAGACTCACATGTTACAGTACTTGAAGACCAAACTTGAAACCTTGTTTATCTGAACTGGCTTAACTGGGTAAGGAGGGTAGATTAAAAACCCCAGAAGGCTGGTACTGTAAGGAGACCTAAATTCAGCAGTACCAAGTACCCCGCAATTCGTTCACTTGACTTTTTGTGTAGAATCACATACTTGATCTAATTAAACATGCATACACAATGGAGGCATACAAATAAATTCAGAACAAGCAATAGACAAGAGTCCATCACACATACTTCACAATGTACAGTAGCAGGTGGAGCTAGTGTAGCCTCTTCAGGGGAAGACCATGCATTGGACTCAAAGATTTTTTTTGCAAAATTTCTTAGCCAACCAATATGTTAATGCATACTTGGCCTAAATGATGTCTTCACGATGCAGCCAGTGGATGCCATAGTAGCCACTCCAAGAGAAATATTTCGACATAGGCTTCGTTTACAACATTTCTAAACAGTACTGGTTAATGTAGGCCCATACAAAAATGATTTTTTTTCATAATGTAGCCAGTGTAGCCACTTAGAGGGATAGCTTTGGATTTAGTCTATCTTTGCTAGTCCACATGCACCTTCATCAGCTACATCATCTATGATGAGTCATAGTCAAAATGATTTGCCAAGCAACATGTTAATCTATCCTCAACCCAAATGATGTATTATTCCCATCACAATATAGTCGGCAGAGCCAGTGTAACTACTTCAAGAGCTCCAAGAGAAGTTCACAGACAGGTAGAGCTCAAAGAATTATCCAAACTCTTTTGCCTCTATGAATCAAGGAGGTAGAAGCTGAAGCTACGGTCTAAGATTGATTTTTGAGTTTTTTGAAGGAATGTTCCATTCTTTTACAGCACAATCACAGTGAACGAACTGCAAACCATATCATGACTTACCATCCCTATTACTTACTAGGGGTGCACCAGAACCAAAACGCTTAAATTACAGTAGTAGTGCTGTGTCAATTCACATCACATAGTACAGTAGTATCTATGTGTGTACAAAGCCAAGTGTAGTCTAAAGATACATCAGTCATCTGGTGGATTTCTGTGTTTGCTCATGTCTGTGTGGTGACTGTGGACACTGAATCTTCAATATAAGTGTCGGCTTGTGGCTCAAAACTAGCTCCAGTATTAAATTCATCTTTTTTTTTTTTTTTTTGAAAACGACGCTCTGTGATGATTGTAAGGTCTGTCATAATACTTCCAAAAAAAGTGTGACAAGTTTGTTTCACAGTCTGATTTGGACAAGGTATCCATTTTCAGCTGGATTCCTTCTCGTAGTCGAGGTCACTGCCTGACTACCGTAGGTATCTATTTTTGGCTGGATTCCTAGTAAGCTGTAGCTGAAGTCACTGCCTAAACACAGTATGTATCCGTTTCTGAGCTGTATTTGCAGTTATAGCTGAAGTCACTGGGACTATGACTAGGAATCCAGATGAGTAGTAAACATCGCTTTGGCACTGCATCTATAAGCCTACACTAGTCGTACCGTTTGCTGAGAAAAAACTTATAATTTGCGAGCTTGAGAGGTCCCCGGACATTACATTTTAGAGGATGTGAGAAATTTGTACTCTTTGCACAAGGGCTGTGTTGAAAAGTGCAACAGAAACACACACACCACTGTTCAAGGGCTACGTATGCTAGATGATAACCCCCCATTTGCCCCAATTCAGTTCACCCAGTTGCCCCACTACAAGTTTTCCCCAAAAGGCAAGTCATTTCCCCCCAAGTACCCCTACCAGTTCACCCCCTTGATTTTACTAGGCCTAGATGATTTGATTTAACAAAAATTTCCAACGCATTAACTTGAACAGAAATTCCAAAAACAGGATTTGCTGCAACAAATAAATGATCGGCATAAAAAACAAAAGATATGCTGAAATTGAAAAGAAGAAAATACAGAATAGAAGGCATTCTAAAATCTGAAAATGAAATTTTTTAACTGACTGTCATCTAGAATCAATTTTATTCTCTAAATCCATCTCCAGTGCATTTTTCAAAGTGAAATAATCAACAACTCAGTTCATTCCACTGAAAATACTAGGGGCAAACTGGTACTAAACTGGTACTAAAGTCCATCTTTGAGGGCGAATTGGCCCAAGTCAGTGAACACCTGGGGCAAACATAGGAAAATCCCCCCCTTTTCTTTGATAAATGATAGCCTTTCATTTCAACCACAGCTAATTAGACTGCAAATTACCATATGTAGTCAGTTGTCCCTGGCTCTATAGAGCCCAAATATACCAACACCTCTTCTTGTTGGAAAGGACAAGCTGGAAGCTGACAAAGAGTTTTTGATCCTTTTTGCAGTTTTTCTAAGGAATGATGTTTCATCAATGGGGCACAATTGCAGAATACACCACGAGATTGAAGCTCTGCATTTTTCAGGGGCTACGCAAAAACTTTGGATACCATGAAGCCTCTTCAGGACAGAGTTTAAATCCTGACTGCGTATCATCGTAGCCTTATAAAAGACAACCTAAATTTTAACTGCATATCCTCGTAGCCTCTCAAAGACAAGTTAAACCTTCATACTGTAGGCTAGATAAAGGGAAGTTGCCTCAGAATATTGACTATATATCCTTGCAGCCTCATTAAAACATATCCCAGTGAGGGGAATCGAATGTTTAATGCATATCCCTTTAGCTTACAACTCACAAAAAAAAAAAATTACAACTATTTAAATCCTTGTAGTCTCTTAAAAGGTAACCTAGAAGATGTCTCATTCATAGCCAAAGAATAGTGGTGCAATTAATAATCACAGATGAGTCCTTCTCAATTGCTGTACACTGGATAGCCTGGACTCAGTAGCCTTACTGTACGTCTTCTCAAATAGAGCTTCCATGTGCAGGGAATTCTGCATTGGAACTGCTCACTAGACTGAAGGTTCATGAGATCAAAGGTTCACTCGATCGAAGATTCCATTGGACTACTTCGGATTAGATGTTGGATAAGATAACATAACAGGTTAAAGGGCAAAGGAGGGCCAAGGCCCATAAGATGCCCTGAAGTCCAAACCCCTTTACTAATGTAACCAAACCAATACAAAGCAAGCCCAGTACAATTAGATGCAATCAAAATCATGAAAGAACTTGTCAATGCTAACCTTGAAGCAGTGCACTGATGTTAACTACCCACTCAGGCAGACAATTCCACCGAAGCTGAACTTCCTAATGGCAAGTCTTGCAAAACACTTCACCAGCTTTATACACTGGCCCTGAACCTGAAAATTACTGTACTTTGAACCTGTAAGTAACTAAAAGATAACAAAGGATTCCTTTCAGAGAGAAATTTGTAAACCTTGAGCATGTCCCCCTCCCCCTTATCCTTGTACTGTAACTCCAATCCAGGGTGGTTAGCTCATGATGATTAAGTCTAATAAGATAAGGTATATTTCTTACTTCAGGTACTGTACAAGACTAGTGACCCTCCTTGTTCTTTTCACAGAAGGGACTTCACACCTGAGCAGCATAGTCAAGATGGGGTCTTACCAACTGCTTATAATACAAATTTAGTACAATTTCTATATTAAAACTACTGAAATTCCTCTTGATCAATCCAAGCACCCTATCAGTTGTAGCAGCAGTAGCTGCACACTGCCATGATGGCTTCAAATCCAGTGGTGGCACCAGGATTTTAAAAGTGGGGCGGGGGGAGGGGGGGACAAATGGAGGGTAAAAGGAAATGTTGAGGGGGCAAAAAATTTAGCGCGTAGAGCGAAATCAAGTACAACATGCAAGATTTACTGTAGGTCCAGAGGCAAAGTCCCAGTATCCAGGGTCTCTGCCCCTGGACCCCCACTGGGACTTTGCCTCTGACACTTTTGCATATCTCTGTGTGAAAAATTAAGTCTCAGGATAGGTATATTTTGGTTCATAATGCATCATCCAATGCAAAGATTCCAAATGATTTTAATATATTAGGCTATTCCTCTCTAAGATGACAACATGAAAACTTGAAACACTACTTAAAAGCTAATAATTAGCAATCTATTGACACTTTTTACACATTTCTTAAAACAGAAAGGTGAATGCAATATATATATACTTTAAACAGGAAATACTGTATTCACGAGCGCAGCATGCTTACTTTTTCTCATTAGTGTTATCAGGCCGCTAGCAGTGTGTCACGCTACTGGTCCCTATACTACTCACCCAGGATTATCATTATTTTTCCATCGCGCACTATGACGTGACTGTGAGAGGTTTTCTAATTCACAGCGCCCAGTTCCAAAGACGAAAGCAACGAGGCGCCCCGTCGCAGTTTTGTTTTAACTTTTTTTTAGTGGCTGCACTGAGCCTGATCACCTAATCATATTATGGAATAAGATGCAAATAATTTATTGACATATTTCTATTTGATTCAATTAAGATCAACCGAGCTTGCCACTCCGCCAGGCCACTATACTTCAGGAGCTGGGGGGAGGATGGGGGGCAACTGGAGGTAAAGGTTCTGACTGGGGGTAATTTCCCTCCCCCTTGGTGCCAGTAATAACAACTAGAGCAGCAATGCTGCACACCCTCAACCCTAGGGTTAGGGAGTATACCAGTTTTCACATAAATTCCAGTACCAGCAGTACTGGTAATGAAAGTACCGAAGATATTTTTTGTGGTTATTATTACCGGTTCCTGATAAAACTACCAGTACTTTTCTTTTGCTCCAAACGAAAATAACTGTACCACTTCTTTTAGGTCATGATATGCGTCACTGTCACGATTAAAATATTTCACACAAATATCTCTCCCCAAAAATGTAATCAACTTTCCATCTTTGGTATCAACTACCCTGTACCATGGTATACACTGTTCACTTGGCACTTGGACCCTGGACCCTGTCAGGGATAAATTTTTATAGCTTCATGTAGTTCATCCCCTTATATAAGGGCAGGGATTAGAAACTACACTGCCATAATGCATTTTCAATTATAAATGCAACCAGTTTGTGTCTAGGGCAGTTCAAGAGAATCTGTACGAGTACGCAATTTGAAGAATTTCATGAGAATGCGGCATAGAGCCCACAACGGTGACCTTTGGACCACAAACGTTCCAGAAAACCATACACAGGAATCACTAACCAAGCATCATTATGACAGGCCGTCAACTCTGTTTAACATTAACTGGATGATGGGTTAAACATTTTGGCCAAATTTTCACAAAACGGACCCTACGGCCCATCTTGGGGTCATGGAACCCAAAACATCCATGAACCCTCTGAAGGCACCACTTACAGAGTATCAGTATGACAAACACATTATCACTGTGTACAAGAGAATCTGTAGGAGAAGAAACATTTTGAAGGTATTTTTTATACAAATTGGGCATACGGCACACAACGGCACCCTTGAACCAAAAATTCCTGCACACCTCAAATTGCCCACCACTCAAGGAACATTGTTGTCAAGTTTCAAGCAAATCCATGAAAGCATGTGGGAGTAGAAGCCTTTTGAAAAGTGAGACATTTTCAGTGAGACAGACATTTTCTCTCCCCACAGTACAGTACATAAGCTCTACCCACACTTCGTGGGTTGAGCTAATAACCAGATTTTTCTCAAAAGTCACATTACTAAAAATGCTACATGTTATAATCGTAGCTGAGATTTCAAGGACCAAAATGAAGGACTTTGCACTTATCTGCACTGAAGGATATTTGCCAAGTCAGAGACCATAAAAATAACCTATCTCAGTCTTTTTGCAGCAATGAAGCACCATCCTTATCACTATTCCTTCCTGAGCTTAGTACTGTGCCATCAGCAAATTTACTAGATGTGGCAGAGCTATCAATACCATACAGTACCGCCGGGAGTAAACGAGAGCAAAACATCGTCTTACTTGGCGTTTAATCCGCTTAGACAAGTAAACTCGTTTGCAACGTCTTATTCCTTGTTGGTTTTATGATAGAATCCATGGCAACAAGTCAATCATTGCTGCCCATTGATTGTGAACGTTGTAAAACCGTTTACACATTGTCAGTAAGTCTAATCCTCCTTTTATGCGTCCCGTAAGCACCGCTTTTGTTTGGCAGGACTTGTTTTACAATCAGTTTGGTTGGATAAAAGTACCGTGCTGCTGTACAATGTAACGAAGATTTCAAATACGCACTGTGGTAAATAAACCTGTCACAAGTAATTTGCATGGCAAGTAGCCTCCAAGTCAGCAGTATTATCCATGATAAAATGTGGTCATCACACACTTCATAAGCGACTTATTTTAACTACCCTATTAACAGACGAAATAAAAAAAAAGAAAATATGTGAGAGAACATGAGGCCCAAAGAGTGTGGTGGGAATGAAGACTTATTGGCATAAATTTCCGCTACCACAGGTATACAAACGAACCTTGCGAGTTTGATAATCGCGGTTATTATTAAATGGCGGGCAAAAAATTTGGAAAACTCCCTCCGAAAAGTCCAGCACAACCTTCTTTTAGCAATTCAACCGATGCAGAATACCTGCTTAAGTTAAAACAGGGGAATGCTATTTATTATACGCACATTCTTACATCTCCATAAAAGTTCCTACAACTGTCGCGTTAATTCGATTATCTTTGTTTTATCATTAGGGTTTACACCATTTGGGTCAAACGTATGGGGACATCGCGACCTATCGGAACATAAACGTGCAACCTACTCTTCTAATTCGTGTTTGGTTAACGTTTGTATAAATCAGCAAACTCGATCACGAATTGCCCAAAGAGATCTGTGTCTGTGGAATCCGATACAGGATATAACACTTCTAGCGAAAAAAATTATTTTATTCTGAAATTTACGTAGAGCTAGTAAGCCTATAGGTGTTTTTTCGTCTTATTTATCGCCGAGTAGCGTTGGATATTAATCCCGACGATAAAAGCAAGATGTTGGCACGACAGAATGGCTGCACCTGAATAGTTCCAGTCTAACGTTCCAATCAAATGTTTAATGTTTTGGACAGTATAAACATATGGATGAAAAGCACTCAAAAAATGGGGGGGGGGTGGGGGGGGGGGGGCGCGGGGGGGGGGGGGGGTGGGGGGGGGGGGGGGTGGGGGGGGGGGGGGGTGGGGGGGGGGGGGGGTGGGGGGGGGGGGGGGGGGGGGGGGGGGGGGGTGGTGGGGGGGGGGGGTGGGGGGGGGGGGGGGTGGGAGGGGGGGGGGGTGGGGGGGGGGGGGGGTGGGGGGGGGGGGGGGTGGGGGGGGGGGGGGGTGGGGGGGGGGGGGGGTGGGGGGGGGGGGGGGTGGGGGGGGGGGGGGGTGGGGGGGGGGGGGGGTGGGGGGGGGGGGGGGTGGGGGGGGGGGGGGGTGGGGGGGGGGGGGGGTGGGGGGGGGGGGGGGTGGGGGGGGGGGGGGGTGGGGGGGGGGGGGGGTGGGGGGGGGGGGGGGTGGGGGGGGGGGGGGGTGGGGGGGGGGGGGGGTGGGACCCTTTTGTTACGACTGAAAAGAACTCATCGTTTGGTGGACAATAGTAGGAACCTGAATAGAAATTTCAAACTCGTTTGGGCAGCGTTTAAGACGATATTTTCAATAGGGTAAACGAGTTTGTAAACGATTTTAACGTTTAAATTAAACTCGTTTTTCTCGTTTACTCCCGGCGGTACTGTAGATGAAAACTTAGAAAAGAATTAGGCCACAAAGAGAACCCTGTGGCACACCACTTGTGACTTCTTTCCATGATGAGAAATTATGCAGTATACTAATTGCAGAATACCCCAATTATGGAAGCTCTAGGGTGCGTTGGTATATCGATATACCAGGTATACCTGGTATTTCACTCATGCCCATACCGGCGGTATTGAAATTTGTTGAAAACGAATAAACCGAAAATAACAGGTACCCCGGGAAACATGCCCAAGTACCTGGTAAAAATGAGACACGATAGAAATACCGAACACAAACTCCTTACTATTACTGCTTCTCACTGTTTACCCTGTGCACGTTACCGTAAAATCCCAGACACTGACTGCTATCCCGTACACAATCTTAGCACATGTACTGAAAAACCACAAGTTGGTCAATATAACCCATAACATGCTATGACTAATGGCAGTAGGCCTAAGAGCAGAGCACTATCCCACGAAGTTTCCAATCTCGAATCCATTCACGCATGTAACTGTTTACAGTTTGTCAAATACTGTGAAAACTTGGCAGAAATTGATTCTGCGGAGTCTGCGCAGTACATACATTCGTCAGGGTTGTTGATTTTTTTTTTTTTTTTTAAATAAAAAAAATCGGATTTTTTTTTTTATTTAAATCAGATTTTTTTGATGTTTTTAAAATGAAATCTCAGTTTGACAGCTTCAGCCCCATAGTAGCTAGAATTATCACATCTAACAGTTAGTCACCCATACCCACCCCTGTATTATATTCAAAATACTTTACAGGCTAATTAACCTGGGACCTGGTTCCATTAAACACAAATAGCCTACCACAGGTCCCAAACAGGCCTAAAATCATCAACATCAATTCCAGGTCTTCATAAGAGGTGCTTAATTGTTTACAGTGCAAGCAGCAGTGCACTCCTTAAGCTTCACAGTTTATCCATCAAGATACAGAGGGACATATCTGTCATTACTCCATACCTTGGAATAGGGCCTACATGCACCCAAAGAGTCGTTTAGGCTTTTTGAAGGACTCTGGTCCCATGATCATTGATGGACAATAGTGCCTCTCTTTTGAAACATTGCTCAGAGACTATAAAAGTAAAAGGCAGGAATGCTACAGTATCTATATAATCCTTACTTGATCTAGGATTGCCATTTTCATCCTCATCTGATGGACCCAAGGGAACATTAAGCCTCATTCACCTCCCGGTCCCCAAAGAATGAAAGAACTGGTCACCACCCGTCCATCACCACTGAGTTGTGCCGGTACCAAACACCTCTAAAGTTGGTTGATTCATGACTACCAATGGCTGCACAGAATTCAGTGGCAGGGATTGAAAGGTTTAGTGAACTTAGTCTCAAGTGGAACTCATATCACTGATTTGTTTCTTGTGGACAATTTGAGTCACAGATAAAAGCCTACATTGTACAAGCCTGCACAGAATTGTACTGTCTACTGTAACACTTATTCGGGAACCATTTTCACATGTGGTATCATCTGAAAGGGTTCAGTTGTAAAAAAGAATGAATAAAGAATCAATTCATTCCAAATTTTGGTGATAAGTTATTAAAGTACTTGAATTTCAAAATGAGGAAAGAACAACCTGATAAGTTGTACATATATCCATTTGGTTATGAATTTCTCATGAAACTTGTGTTAGGCCTAATAATGTACCTAGGCCTAGGCCTATATGTTTAAAACCATCCTACATTGGTTTTGTAGACAATACAAGTTATATCCAATGATTATTTTCCCTTAAATACACTTCTACAAGCAAAATAATGGATTTTCTCAAAAAGTGATTTAAATCAGTGATTTTTTTTAAAAAATCATTTGATTTAAATTGCAATTTAAATCAGTGATTTTAATCAGCGTGATTTAAATCAAACAACCCTGACGTTCGTACCAGTTAACTGTTAGTAGGCGGCACGAACTGGGAGTTGCAGATCCTGCTATGTATACCGATTACTCATACAAGGCCACTTAGTGCACGTATAAACTCTGCCTGTGTTCGTTCCAATACCCATTCTGCGCATTGCGGCTGGAATTCTTACCTGGTAAATCCCATGCACAGTGCATAGTGCATACCGATTACAATGCTACAACAAGCACATAGTGTTCGAGCGATCATCTGTTAGATAATCGGCATCGGGCCGATATCCGCACAATCGGTAAATAATCAGCGTCGGTAAAATTTTGTCATTCAACCGATTACCACCACCGATTATTTGAAAAACTGGAAACAGGGCTAAAATACAATTTAAAGTATCTGCAAAAATCTTTCTAATTCACCAAAACACACATTTCTTTAAGTTCCCGCCCAAAATATCAGCACTGATACTCACAAAACTTGCAACATTTTAACCTCTCCAAATGATAGCGATCATCGAAATTGTTGCCGTAACTCTAGTGCAGCACAGTTTAGGTGCGTGAAAGGGCACACAATATTACCTAGAAGGTGTACCATGCTGCACATCTGCATACAAATTGTACTACAGGAAGCAATGACTTCACGCTACGTTTTTTTCAAGTTTCAGCTAACCACATGATCTGTACATGTTTGGTGCACGTACGTACTGTAGCAACTTTGAAAACTTGAGGCTCATTATCCTGCATAAATTATGCGACTTCCCACATTCCTTCCGTTAAGTTTTTAATTACCTACGACATGCACATGCGCACACGTAATTGCTGTACAGTTCTTGCGAAGTTGAAGTTCACCTACGAAAGCACACCTAGTACATACAGTGTGTAATACATAATGCAAGCTAAGTGCATTGCTCGCGCTTTTTACGTAGCACATTGGTCATGAAATACTCTGTGCTCCTAACTGATGAACAAAGGGAAACGGGCCCCATGTTAAGTTCATGCTGGTGCTGGTGCAACAGTTTTCTGATTACAGGAATTTATCGGGAATTAGTTTTACGTTTCATATGGAGAATCATTTACGTAAGTCGTAAGTGTTGGGCAAGACGCTTTACAAAAAATACATCCATATCGTTAAGGAACCACGAGATGGGTACATCAAGTAAATCGAGTGCCAAGTGCCAAGGTAGTTAGATATTTTTGCCTAAAACTGGGGTGGATAGGCTACTGTATAACTTACTACAGTCCAGTACAGACGTACACGGAATCTTCCGACATGATCGGTGGATAGAGTTCTACTCAGTGTAGGCAGAGCCGTATGTAAACCAACACTCTTTGGCTAACGTTAAGCCTGTGACATCGTACGAAAGCATGTATTTATGGTTGATTTTTATCTCAGTATTTCGAGAGGAAATCCTTCACAAAACAATTAATATTCCATTCGTGGAATGTAGGGAGCTGTTCCTAATCGTTCAACTCCAGTGTGAAGGATATGTTATGGTGTGTGAACCATACTTTCTTTCTTTCTTTCATACTTTTCTTTTTTTTTCTTAAATGGAACTTTATTCAAATCTTGGAAATATCTTGCTGCAAAGAAAAAAAAAACATAGGAAAAAAATTGTTGTCATGAAAGAATGAATATATTTGTTGGCCTTGGGGAGAGTGCATGCTAATGTTTGATCGATAGTGCAGTTAATGTGTGAAGTACTGGTTCTGCGAAATTTCCCGGTATACCTGGTAATACCAGGTATTTGTCAACCGGTATATCGGTATCTGGTTTTGTCCATACCAACACACCCTAGGAGGCTCTGTTTGGGAAAACGTAAGGCTACAAAGTCCAGGCACCAAATTTAATTTGAGAATGACTCATCTATGATTATTGCACCACAACTGGCTATGATCGAGGTACAGGTATCTGCTTAGTTACCTTTCAATGGGCTACAAGGATACACAGTCACAGTCACTTTGTTTTTGTGAGAAGCCAAATGGATATGTTTTCAAGAGGCTACAGGGATACAAAGTCAATATTTAGAAGAAGCTTCCTGTTATCTAGCCTATGAAGGTTAACTTGTCTTTGATAGGCTATGAGGATACTCAGTCAAAACCTTTTAAAAGGCTATGATAATACACAGTCAGGATCCAAACTGTCTTGAAAAGGCTACTGGGATAAGTAGGGACTGAGTACGGTAGCCCCCCGTAAGGTTACCTTGTCTCTGAGAGGCTATGAGGATACTCAGTCAAAATTGAGGTTATCTTTTACAAGGCTCTGATGATACATGTAGTCAAGATTCAAACTGTGTCAAGAGGCTAGTAGGAGGGTTCTACTAATGATGACCAATGACCGCTGGGGACTGTAAAGTGACAGACAGTGACCGCCAAGGACTGTACAGTGCCCACTTTTGACCACCAGCAGCAACCGGCAACCTGTCTTCACAGCTGGGAGAGGCCTGAGGTCATTGAAAATTACATTTTTCTTTCACAGATCATTCACTTTTCGATTTCCTTGCCAAAGGAAAGGGATAGCAATCAAGCTGGCGAGTATATGTGTGTATACGCCTGTCTGTTTCTGTGATGCCTGGATTATAAACACGCTATCTCAAGAAAGCAATGATGGACATTCGTCATACTGTACTTGGTTAAGTAACTTTATCATATTGAGAGAAAGACACCCTCTTGCTTTCAGTGAAGGTCAGAGGTCATTTTAGGTCATTAGAGGTCAAAAGCCGAAAACATTGACACAATATTCAAAGATGGATACATTCAATACTTGCCATCAGATTTGTCACTTGAGAAAGGGAACCCTGATGGGTTTTTCTAGGCCTATACTGTTGGTGAAAAGGTCATCTTCTGTACAGAGACCTCCGGGACTGTAAAGTCATTTTACCCCAGCAGTCACTTTACAGTCCCTGAAGGGCCACAGCGGTCATTACTAGGCCCATAGTAAGAGGATATCAGGCCAATAAACTCCCCCATATGTCTCCACGGCACTTTCTATACAAAAATGCTGTGGAGACAGCAGCTCTCCACGGCATTTTATGGGATCTCCACAGCATTTTTAAAAGTCCCCTTTATCTGAACACATTGTACCGAAGGTAGTTCGGATAACGGAATAATTTGGATAAACGTGGTTGCGAGCTTTTCCCTCAAGTACAGTACACATTAGGGCTGCGACGGTTAAACGGTGAACCAGTTAACCGACCGATCGATCGGTTAAACGACTGCCAAATGTTGTTTCATTTAACCATTTTTGCATCCTAATAAATCTGTCGCCGCATTTCACCATTATACCTAAACTCGTTTATGCAGTAAACCGCAGAAGTTGCTTGCCCCAAACCACGTAACAATGGGTAAACTTTGGATGAAAAATTACAAAAGGTTTAAAAAAAGACCTTTATAATGTCAGTTGCACAGTCTGCATTGCGTTGCTTTGACTGGTATATCGATCCGTTCCCCCCATGATCTGGAGTGGTTTGCCGAAATAATGTGACGATTAACTCTTGCACGCAACTTTTTAAAAGGATTTTTATCAGACGTGCAGGGATTAAACTATGTAGTACACGCTACAACAATCCACCATACCTTTTAAAGTGTGGAGCACTGTAAACTTGATAGATAAGACTAAAAAAGTTACCTCTAGACGGCAGAAAAATATATGCTTAATATCGTTCAAGATAAATGCACTTCGGGAATTTTCCCGGGCGTAACTTCCAAGGTTACGTGTTTACAGTTCATCAGTCTCAAAACATGTGCAACCTGCACAAAAAAGGTGACCAAGCTATGTAGCTCTGGGCTTAATTATGCAACCCTGGCTTGCAAGCCTTGTAGATGCAACTAAAATACTTGTTAACTACGTTAGCCTCCCCATTTAAGCTGACGTAATAATTTTAACAAAAGACGATTAAACATTTTTTATAATTTTTTCAACGTTAGTATAATTCCTGGAAAAGTTTCAACCCCCAAAATTCGCAAAGATGAGTGAAATTCTTTCGGCCATTTCATTTATTAACCCCAAATTATTAAATATGGAGCATTCCAATGGTGTACTTCATGAATAATCATATTAATTTCGGACATGATTAGCACAGTTCGTTGGACTTGCTGAACGAACCAACGCACTGTACGTACGTACATTGTACAGTACAATACAGCATTTGCAATTAGCAGAGCTGATTGAGCTTGCTGAACGAACCGGGCTGGCTGGCCAACCATGTGCTTCACTGCTTCGCACATTGCATGAACGATCGTTCATGACATACCGTACGTACATTGTACAGTACAGTATTGTGTACGAGACAACTATGCCTGAGTCCCGTTATAACATAAAGTATGAGGGTAGCTGCTGTTATCAAAAAGTTTCGCCGTTCATAATTACGAAGAAACTGGTATTTTCAGTAGGTATTAGGTACAAAGGCATGCGATGTAAGGCAAGTTAAAATTCAACGTTACAATTTTTTACGGAGCATGCAGTAATACATATGAGTAATTTTTAACACCATTACGACATAACGGTGCTAGAATTCTTAGCAGACACATGCATATTACATATGAATTGCAGCAAGGTCACAAGGCACACTATAGTACACTGTATGTGGTACGTTTGTACTCGACACTGCTCTAGGCGTGTGTAATACAGTATTGCTGTAGCCGGAAAAGTGTGTCTTGAACTCCAATAATGCCAGTGATATCCATAGGCTTTTCATCTTACGGTGCTATGTTAGACCGCAAAAATCTCGAAAACGGTAATCAGTGGCATAACAAAAAGTATGCATGTTTGTGAAAAGTTTGAATAAATGCGTGATTCGCCCATGCCTGCGGACTGCTTGCCAAAACATCGCAAAGAATGCAAACGTTTTAACTTGCACGCTACTTCGACTATCATCACTACCGGCGCCATTTTAAGTTTCGAAACTTTGGTACTTAAAGTGGTGGCGCTCTTCCGAAATGTTTATTTTGTCTATATACCTTGACTTGTTTTTATTTTCGGTTAACCGTTAACCGTTCGGTTAATAAAAACGGTTAAACGGATAGTGAATTAACCGGAAATGCACAGCCCTAGTACACATGGTCTACAAGAAAGAGTGTTAATATATTCCCAAAATAATCCGAAAGGCTAGCAAATTTGCAGACAAAATCCCTCACTTTTGTGACTGGTGATATGACAAATAAATTTTTAGACATCTAAAACATGGACATTTTATTCTCAAAATTCAAGCCTATGCCCTTCTGAATGACTAATTGATGCTTTCTACACACTAAATGAGTGTATGTGCTGAAGAGAAGCTACAACGATCTGGAGGGGTATCTACTATCTAGAGTATAAATTTGGCATAAATTTCTAAAAATATTAGAGACATATGTGCAGGAGACTCTCAAACAGAAATTTGCAATGTTTTTGTGAGGTCTACTCTTGTTATTTCTAGGTACAAAGCTTACTAAGAAACAAACTTTTTAGATTCAGTGAAACTAGGACTTTCGCCAGCTTAAAGGGAAATATTGTGTTTGTCTGGCTTTTTATTGAATCTATCCTTGTTTCCTTGCGATCGGGTCCTGTACGATGAAAGAGAGGTAACTAAGAAAAATATTCAACCCACCGTGCACTAATTAACGAGTAATTAACCTTTCTGTAACAACTAATAGATTTGTTCACCCAAACAATTATGCATGCAAAACCACACCTTCATCACCCCTGATTTGAAATCCACCAATCAAACCATTTCTATCACATTATGTCAGACAATAACAAACGCCTTCTACAGCATGTACACAGTTCGGAAAACAAACTAAGTACAGTACAGTACATTACTCGGAACTATTACTACATTATGTCTGTATAACAACCTAACAGAACTACCGTTATATTACAGTAGACCTGTCTTATCACCTCCCTGGTATACTATACAGTTATTCCATAATTCAAACTGCAGCCCTTAGCCTGGGCCTTAGCAGGTTTGATTTACTTTTGAAACAGCCGGATGTGAAAGAGACTGTTGGTGCTTCGATAATGGTACAAAATCAAAATTTTACGAACCTGTGATGCCAGTGGTTGCCACTTGTCCAAAACAAAACAAATATGCAGGGCCTACAAGTCTTTCGCAGATAAATTAACACGTTTGCAGTGACTTTCCTGTAAAGACTGATAACGCACACTCACGGTAAACCAGGGAGATGACGCTGCGTCTCCATGTATGAGTTTTGAATTCCAATATCCTGTACAGCACGGGGCAGTACAGAAACTGTGGTGGTAGTTTGTTGTGAGCAGGGTCGTTGGAATTACGGTGAGCAAGGTCAACACGTATTGCATAATGAGTGCATATATGACCTGACATCACCACTCTTCCTAAATTAATATGCAGCAGTACGAACGTTCCATAGTGTGGGCGAGGCTTATCGTTCTATAATGAGCCCGTTAGATACAAAAATTGCCGCTTCTTTCTTTCTATATTTCGTGAGATTAGTGTTGATCTGCTGCAAGTTACTTGTGTTCCATGTTTGGAAAGGGTAAAAGACCACAATGGGATTAAAAAAGAGTCACGTCGTGGTATCTTTTCAAACGCAATATTTCCCTTTAACGTGTGTTAGTGTGAGGGTACCAGATTGGAAAGCTTCCAAAGTGCGCAAGGGAGTTTAATAATGGCCAAGAGAATTGCGCAGCCGATACTATCTATGTGGAGCACCACCTTCCGTTGGTGCGTAGCGTACCAAGAAAATTTTGGCCAAAACTACCTCCTAGATTGCAGGAAATCGTCTTTCCCAAGCATTGTGCTTACCTCTTCCACCCTCCGTCCTTACAAGTTTTTAAACCACCAAGTCCGAAGATACATAAGTCTGGCCTAGACTTGTATGCACTGTACTGTGTAACGTCTACAGCCTACTTACGCATGGCCCTATAAAGCTGCCAGCGGTAAAAATCAATGCTTGTACTGCTGTACAAGAAAGTAAACACGCACATGGTGCGAACTACCTGCGTACACTGCAAGTCAATTTACTGTGCCTTACGCATACAACTATGCACTATCACACCTGGTTGTAACACTTCAGAGAGTTGTGTATACTGTAGTTGCATAGTGGCAACAGAGGCCAGGAAAAAGCTGACACACATATGCACATGGATAGTCTACGTTTCATGCCATCTATGCTATTACAGTAAGAACCAGTGTAGACAGTACTGCATGTCTGTCTCACGAACATTGGTACAGTAAATACTGTGCAACTGTGGTACCACTTCAAGACTTTTGGGTGAGGTTAACACTGTTGTGCAGTGGAATTGCATACATGGCTAATTCCAGCGTGACTGACAGGACAATTTCATGCAATTTTCTTTTTTGAAAAGCTTGCAGAAAAAAATGTGCTTGGCTTAGCCAAAAATGTTATAATGTTAATTAACAAGGAAAAGTCATATCTCAATTTGAAAAACAATGCGCCAACAGGAGCAATTGAAACGACAGATATTTAAATAATATATAAACTCTTTAGAGCACCTTGCGAGAATAAATGCTAACAAATGTGATGAAGTTATGCATCTAGTGGAGGGTTGTCTTTTATGTTATTGTCTTTAACGATGGGAAGTGCTCACTCGAAGGTAGTATGTTTAACTGGGGATCGTTCAACAGTTCAGCAATCACCCTTTGCTGGCGATGAACGACACAGAAGGCCTAAGTACTGTGGATAAATTGAAGTTTATGAAAATGACAATATTGTACAAGAAGTGCAGGACATAACAAGACAAGAGAAATGTCATAATATTGGACCTAACGACTGTTGCAAGTCAAAAACACGACAGATATACTTCGCTATTCGCTCGCAATACTAGACTATCATTACTCCAAGTCCACAACTGTATCAAATGTCGGGTCACGTGGGAACCGGCAAAGCAAGCAACTATTTGCAAGGGAAATTCAAGTTTCAGAAGAAACTCCTGTGCCAGAAGATAACTACGCAGTTAGTGCTGCGCAATTTTTTCATCCGGGACACTTCATTATCTTATCCGTTCACTGTGTCATAACCTACTGGAAGTTTTCAGTTCCAAAGAAAATAAAACGTAACTCTGTAGTTTGTCGTTCTTTTTCCAAGCATGTTTGATCTATTGTAAGGAGAGTTCACTCGTACAATTTGTTGCCCACAATAGCACATAAACTTTTACTTCAACAGATCGCTCAAACGTTTCAAAATATGAGCAGATAAGGGTGTGCGTCCTTTCTAAAATAACAGCTGTTGACAAAAACCATAGAAAAGGCCGTTTAAGAATGTGATACAGTCGTTCCAGGAACCCTACAATTAAAATATCTGTCACGGAAAATGCCTCAAAGTGTAGTAAAGCTAGAGACACCCTAAATAAATTTACTCTATTTATTAAAAACTAGATTCATGCAGAATTCTATCTGTTCTTGAAGGAGATTAATTGGAAACTCTTCTTAAAGGGGAATTTTCATCATCCCAGACAGTTCCAATTCTCCCAACTATGCAACTTCTAGCTCCTCCCATAACTGTATGAAGCTCCTCCTTGTGCAGGAGTAAACCTGTTTTATTGCTTAAGGCCATGTCCTGGTGAGCATACAATTGGCTATAAAGTAATAAAAGCACTCTCTCTGCCTTGTGTGGAATGTGAGCTACTCTGCATCTTTCAAATTTTCAAACTTTGATGTCAATCAAAGAGCAGTCACCAACTGAGAATTTTGATACCCCCACACTAAAAATATACTTTGGGGTGATGACTGTCTGTCCTTAAAGTTAATCATTGGTACATAAACAACCAGGAAACATTAAATTCAATTTAATAAAATTTACAAATTGCAACATGTGGCTCATCAACATCGTGACTGACGGGACGTGACTGACGGGACATTTTTGTCACATTTTTCTCAGCATATTTGCAAGCCATTTTCAGGTCTTCAAAATGCATGTTCTTTTCTTAAAAGTAGTAAACAATGGAAAACAGAAGTTTTAATATCCTTTGCATCAAGAAATAAGTATTTTACTTAAATATTTACTCACCTCCAATTCAGTAGAAGTGTTTGAGTAATAAACACCTCAGAGTACTGTAGAAATGAATCAGAGATGGAACATTGGAAATTGTTTTCACAAATTTCTCTTTTCAATGTCAAACAGCATCTCTCTCTGGCTCAAATTTGTATGTGTATCACCTTCTGCAAGTTTCAAGCACTGTGCATGGTATATACTGGTAATTTTTGACATCAAGAATCATACCATAATATGTGACCATGTCATACATCACTTCAGCCAGTGTTCCAGTTCCAACATTGAGATAATCTTGCACAGAGGGTGATGTAAAAGGCATCATACACTAGGACATTACAACTGGCTTACTTTGGGGGCTGGTATGGGACACAAATAATCCCCTCCTTGAAACTGAAGTAGGTAGGATTGTTGTCCTATTGAGCTGAAGTGAGAGGCAGTTTTTAATGTGTATGGTGCCAATGATTGGAAAATATTGGGCACTGTTTATTCCAGGAATGGAAGATATCTCCACACTATGTGGAGTCCAGTTTGCTGAATTGGAACTTCATGTCATCTTGTGACATACTGTATAAATAGTATTGACGAGGTTAGGACATACCACTCGGGCAACATTTGCAAATTCCTCAGACGTGTTCATATCAAGTTTTCGAGCCAAGACACTTTCAGAAAACTGGTACTCAAGAGACCCCCCAATCGCACTGCCCTTTTCCATGGGAAGTTATTAGAAAATCCCATGTAATGGGTACAGTATCTCATTCCAAGTGATGCTGCATAATGAAAAGTTTTGTTTGAAGTGTTGTGCAGCTCCATCAGACTGCAGTTGTAGTTTTTGTACCTACACATCAGGATGGTACTTTTTACATTTGTCAAGTATGACCTGATTGAAGAGGTAAGCAGCATGTTTGTCATGACTTTTTAAGTCTGAAATAACTACACATGAATCTGAACATAATTCTTCCTCCTTCCTGTAGTACATCATACTACTATAATGAGAGAGGATGAATTTTGTTCCCAGTAGACTAGTTGGATACCATCTTGTTGTTTGTGTATAGTTTTACTGAAATCAGTGTGAGTGAGGATCCAAGGGGTGAAACCAAACGTTTACTCCCGAAGGAGTTCTGCTCCCTGAAGGATCTACATCCCCAAGGCACAACTTTAACTGAACATGACCAACCTCACAACCTCCAGACCTTAACATCGTGGGTCTGTCATGCATGGTCCCATTCTTGACTGGCTGAAAAGACTATTGTACATATGATCTTAGCTACAGTAAAAGGCAGAAGGGTATGTACTGTAGTTGTACAGTGTAACTTGCTCAGTACAGATGTGCATAGAGTAGAGACAAGTCAAGCACTAAAAAGGGAATATTTACATAAGTATGTCATGGAATGAAAATGTACAATTTCTTTTATTTTGGGATGTACAGTTGAATTTTTTATGTCATATGACATATTAAAATGTTGAAATTGATGCCATTGTGCATATATAATCATATTTGCCTCAAATTTTGTGCAGAAGTGACAGTCACAGAGTGAAAATGCATGTGATTGACAGGACAAATTGTGACTGCCTTGACAGAATGTGATCGATCGATATTTTCCTACATATTTGGGTTTCTCACAACCTCCTCAGTCTTGCCAACTTCAAATTGCCATAAAAATACATTGAATTACAGCAGGCACAAAGCAAAACTAGTTTCTGACATCTTAGACAGTCTACTTTACAGGAGGAAAACAATTGGAAGCATTGAATAAACTTTAAAAATTCATGCAAGTGCAACATTTCTATGGAATTAGCCACATGTTATCAAACTTGCGTTGCTGCTGCCAATAAGTTTGTGCGGCTGCAGTTGTCAGTTGTTAAATTTGCGCAGCTGGCACTGTCAAGATTCATACTTTTGCGTGGGGGATACATCCCCCCCCCCCCCCCCCGCACGCAAACTTTCCAAGGGCATACTGAGCCTGTACCGACTCATGGCTCCTAGTGAGAATTTCAAAACAAATACGTATGAATTTACTTCCAAATTTGGCAAGGCGAAAACAGATTGTTTTCTATGCCCACATGTCGGCTGTTTTAGCCATCATGACATCTTACCGTTACTTTTAAAGTCTCCAGAAAAAATTGTTATAGGCTAATTACTTTTTCATGAAAAATTTTAAAATTGAGACAGGCTAGGCCTAGTGATTTGAGAATGTAGAGATTGAAGGACTGAGATTAACGTAGCCTAGAGATTGATGGACGGCAAAAATGTGCCGCCGTTCCTGGGTACAGTCGGCAGCAAAACCAGCTGCTACAGCGACTTTTGTCCTCGATTATTTTTTCCTCTGGATACGCAACTGGTGACCAGTGTTCGAATTAGAAAAAAAAAATTACATGCACCTGTGCATGTAGCTACAAAATTTTACCTGCACAAATAAATTCTTACATGCACCATTAAAATATGATAATGAATTGCATTTGTTCTATCACCAACTCACGACAATGTGTTAGGGATGTCGATTTATTAATAATGAGTTGATCATTTAATCACATAGATATTTTTGCAATTAAACATCGATTAATCGCACTTGTATTCCAGTATGCTGATTCCTCAGAATTGCAGAATCATACCGTGTAACGATTGGCTGAAATTAATTTGCAGTTTACGTAGACACAGTTTTGGCACAGCCTGATTTTGTACTTTGTTGTTCATAACTTCATAATAACAATGGCAAAGTTACAAATAAACAATCGTTAAAATCGGTAGTGAATAAGTCAGACTTACTCATTTTATTATGGCTCCAGTTCTGTGAAGCATGGTGCAGTAATGTACAGTAGGCCAATGCAATCTCAAAGGCAGGCCTACTGGACTATGGGCTATTCATTACTTGCAACGAGTCTATGTAACTCATTCTAGGCCATGAGATTTTTCCCGCCGATTATTACCACAAGTCCACAGCCTTGCGCAAAAATACTGCAGTGATGTGCTGAATCTCCCATTATTTACTTTCTTTTAACTCTTCTGAAAAATATCTGTAATACACACAGAATGTTTCTTTGTGTCTATGACAGAAAAAATTACGAACCTAAGCCTACTCGTCTTACTTCCTCTAACGGAGCTTATCCCGTACTTTACATATGTGTGTGTACGATATAGTAGCCTATAACGCACACTGTTTAGTACAGTGCATGTAGGAACGTTTTGCAAACTGGCAATTTTACATACGTCAGTTGAAATCACCGAACGGTTGTCTAGTAAATGAAAACGGACATTGCACAGTTGCACTAAATATCCTAACGTATGTTGTGTATGTTCTTTATGACCTATGCTATGCTACACACGTGTTTCTTAATTTTCGCAAATGAAGGACACATGAATGACACACTGGATCCGAAAATAAATACTGCCGTACGCAAGCTCCTGCAGTCACATAACACGAATTAACAAGTAGATTTCTGTCTATTTAATCTTTTTTATTAATCCCCAACTTAGTTTTTAGGTTGTTGGAGAAATCTATCTCACTCGAATGAAGGACAATTTTAGGCAAGAAAAAGCCAATCTTTGGGCCCTAGACCTACATGCACGCGTGCAGGTAAGCAATTCAAAGTTACATGCACCGCCAAAAAGTTACATGCACTGGTGCACGTGTGCATGCGTTATTTCGAACACTGCTGGTGACTGCATAGCCCCATAGCCCCTGAAAAAAAAACAGAGCTTCAATCTTGTGGGGTATTCTGCAGTTGTGCCAAATTTACCATCAACAACAACTCTATGAGACTTACCATGGGGCTCATTTTTTTTCAAGGGACAATAAAAGTGTAGGCCTAACTATAAACTTTCCTTACTGGTAAAGTCACAAAGCACGGAGTACTACCTACATGCATCTTGGCCCTACACGACTGCAAAAGCATCAACAGATAAAACCACCAGTTCGTTAACATTAACAGTTAGGCCTATCTTGATCCATTTGCACAATAATTAAAACCTCTGAAGATTCTACTTAGGTCTATGTACTTGCGAAACAGGATGAACGGAACCTCTGTTAAAATTGATTCAAAGTGCCCCAATGTGACGGGCGGTTCGAACCGTTTTTAGGGGCGGTAAGTCTCGGCACCGGGCCGCATTATTTTTTTTCCCAGGACGAACGTGGGCAAATCGAATTTTCAAAAAATTTTAAATTTGTTTCAAAATGGAGATTAGGGTTAGAGGTAAGGTTAGGGTTACATTGACGGAGGTTATTTGGCCCGTTCTTTCATAATCCGGCGTCAGAATTTCAAAAAAAGGGTCGAAAAGCTGTCATTTTGGAATCAGAGGTGTGGCCTATTTCCAAGAAGCTGATTGGTCCATTGGCCAGATTTTCCCTGACTCGTCCTGGGAACAAAAACTACGCCACCGGGCCTAGCCCAGTGAACCCTGATCGAAGTAGCCTAGCCGGCCTATAACTTATAAGGCTAGTGTAGGCCTAACGGTAGCTGCAATATACTCAGTACACAAAGGTAAGGGCGCCTGTGCTCCAACAATGGAGCACAACGCAATCACCTGTAAGATTGTCGGTAACAAGGCTGTAATCGCTCCGAGGAAATCTAATGAAACTACACTCACAATCTTCAGAAAATATTTGCGACGTTGAAAGCACTTAACTGCTCGGGTGAACGAAGGGGGCACATCTCAACTCTTACTCTTAGGCTTAGCATGGAAGTACCACCCGTGCTCTTAGTCTCTAGTCGGAGTGACTTGGACGTAGTACCACGGACTTCTTCTATAGACGAGTTGGAAACTTCGGGCTACAGTGCATGCTGAGAAGGAAAGTGTACTACAACAGAGACTGCATGTGCAAGACAGATATTTTGTGTTAATCACGGACAATTTTCCAGTGTTAAACTATGGTTCTCTAGACATCAATCACGGATCAAAGAGAATTTCCTTTACAGGAAAAGTTCTTTTCAATGTAAATTTCCTTAATTAGGACCAAAAGGGTTGGAAAGTATGACGGAAACTTGTGAAAGGCAAAAAGCAGTTTTTCAAATCCTTCGTGTCCGTGCGCAGTTATCCTTGGCCTTGATCTGTGGTAGTACAATGGTTCAGCAAAATCTAATTTCCCAACTCGTCTATTGAAGTCCGTGCGTAGTACTCACAGGCGTTGAAACATTACGTACATATACTACACACTACATATAGACATGGGTTGGTACTTCTATTCCAGGGAGTTGCAACCATAGAAAGAAAAGCCTTACTTTTATTTCTATGGTTGCAACTCCCTGGTACTTCCATGCTAAGAGTTGAGATGTGCGCGCGCGCGGCTTTAAACAACTTGTGAATATTAAGTAGGTTTTGTCTTTCAGCTTGCTTTCTTCTTTTTCGTGAAGGTATTATAGTTTTTTTTTCATAATACAGGGATACAAGAATATCCTGCTCTTATATCCTGACCTATATTCATATCAGGGTTACCATATTACAGTTTGGTCAGGTAGAAAAACCTCCATGCTTCACAAGCTGGTTCTTTTGCAAAAAAGAGTTCGCTACATCTCTTTATCGGGACCGTGATCACATAACATTGCTTCATTCACCTATCGTTTCATGCGCAGCCTTTTACAAAAATCATTTTCAGAATTCTTCACCAAAAATTCTTTAGTCCACAATTTACACGCCAATCTCATTTCCTCAGGCGCGTAGCTACGGCTTGGGGGGGGGGGGAGCCCCCACAAAATCGCCACCCCAAGCGCCTCCCCCCCCCCCCCCCACTGACGATCTAGCCAAAAAGAAAAATCACCTACTCTGAATAATTTTGAATACATTCGGGTTGATTGTGACAAACTCAATGCGTTTGAGAATAAAATGAAATCAAAGTTTACATTTTTCCACCAAAATTGCACATCTTGATGGCTGCTATCAAAGAGCCTTGCAAGTGCCATTTCCGGCGATCTGGGATGTATTAAAACCTCCAAATTTTGGGAACGCTCCGGGACAACCTATGGTGGCGCTCCGCTTAGATAGTAAACGCAGTGGCGTACACGGGGAGGCCATTGGGTCATGCCCCCCTCACTGATGCTGAATTTCTTTTTTAGTTCCTAAAAATACGTAAATTTTTTAACACAAATTTTACTTCAAAAAGGTAGCATATGTGGCACCAGATTGCATGTAAGGACACCTAATTTTTCAAAAATTTTCAAAGGGGAGGGGACAGCCCCTCTTCTTAGACCCCTCCCCCAGGCCGGCCATCACACAACATACTGCATGCCCCCCCCCCCCCCCCCACGTGAGAGAAATTCTGAGTACGCAACTGGAAAAAAAGGGATTCAAACTTGCAATCCTTGTACCAAAAGTCCAAACAGCTGAGCTAAACCATCCTCACAGAAAATTGTAATAACATAAAATCAAACTTAACATTTTGTTCACAAAAATTGCAACTTCTTGATGGCTGCTATCAAGCCTGGTAAGTGCCATTTCCGGCCATCTGGGATGTATTAAAATTTCAAATTTTCTTGGTACACTCCGTGTCAACCCATGGTGATGCTCCGCTTAGATAGTAAATGGAAGCCCCCACAAAAATCTCCAGTCCCCCCCCCCCCCAAACAAAAAATCCTAGCTACTCCACTGCATCTCCTACATACTATTGGTACCGACCCGTAGATCATCTTCACAGTTGACATTACGCTACAGAGTTATACAACTGTGGAATTCATTACCTAATACATTAATTAACAGGCCAAGTATTAGTTCTTTTCGGAGAGGTTTCACCCAGTACTACATAGCATTGTACTAATACTTAAGCAGTCTCCATCAACTTTTTATATGCCAGGTTTATTGTAACCATGTAACTTCTTGATTGACTTATCATACTGTTTGAATGCTTTCATTACATGTGTGTTTTGTCACTACGAACTTTGTTTGTGGAAAGCCGTGGACTTTAGTGGGGGGGGGGACGGGTTGAAAGGGGTGGGGTCTGTGAGGGAAAGTTCTGGTCCTATTATCTTAGTCTGTATACAAAAGGACAAGGACGGTAATTTTATTGCAGTAAAGGTTACTGTTTGTGATTATCGATTTATTATTATTAATATCTACGGCCCAAACAGCGACACTCCCTTATTTTTCGAGTACATTAATTCCTTTATAAATGATTTAGATGATGAAACTGATTTTACAATCTTATGCGGGGACTGGAACCTCGTACAAAATTTCCACTTAGATTGTGATGAGTATGTTAATCTTAATAACCCACAATCTCAGGCCAAAGTACTCCAAATGAAGGATGAACAGAACCTTGTTGACCCTTGGAGGGTCCACAATGGGGACACCAAAAGATATACATGGAGAAGAACAAACCCTTTTAAACAGGCAAGACTGGATTTCTATCTGGTTTCAAACAATATTTTAAATTTCATATCAGGGGTCGAAATTTTACCTGGGTACAGGACTGATCACTCGATTATTGAGTTACGTTTATCTTTTCACAACATCCAAAGAGGAAGGGGATACTGGAAATTCAACAATTCTCTCCTGAACAATCCTAATTACATTAAAATGGTTAATACTGTAATTGATAACTGTATTATACAATATGCTGTTACTCATGAAATAGATATAAAGGACCTACTAGCCACTCCGGTCGAGGACCTAGTCTTTAATATTGAGGATGATCTTTTGTTTGATACCATATTGCTATTAATCAGAGGAGAGTCAATTAAATTCTCATCTTTTCTGAAGAAAGAGAATGCATGTAAGGAAGAATCCCTGCTCAATGAAATTGCAGATCTAGAGAAGAATATCGATAGTGGTTCAATGGGTGCATTGAATGAGAAAAAACATGAGTTAGAATTACTTAGAAAGAATGTAATGGCAGGGGTCATGACTAGGGCTAAGACGAATTCTATTGAGTTTGGTGAAAAACCTACTAAGTTCTTTTTTAATTTAGAAAAACGTGCCGCCATCAACAAGGGAATTTACAATTTGTTCAGTTCTGGTGGTAATAATGTTACGTCTCAAAGGGACATCACCGATGTGTGTTACAAGTATTTCTCTAAGCTTTATTCTTGTCATGACTTGCATGATCACCACGGCGATGTATCTACTGCTAATGTCAACGATGCGTTTAATCTCTTTCTTGGAGGTGGGGTCCTCAATGGTTTAAAACACGAGCAAGCTTCGTGGCTTGACCGCGACATTACCTTCCCTGAACTTTATCAAGCCTTAAAACGTCAGAAAAATGATAAATCTCCAGGGTTGGATGGTTTTACGTCTGAATTTATCAAGGTTTTTTGGAACCGCTTAGGTATTTTTTTCTATAAAGCTGTGAACTCCTCCTGGCGTAAGCAGAGTATATCTTCAACGTTGAGGCAAGGCGTGATAACCCTTTTACCTAAGAAAGATAAACCCAGGAATATTATTAGCAATTGGCGACCTATTTCTCTTTTGAGCATATTTTATAAAATTTTATCTTCATGTATTGCGGAACGTATTAAGTCTGTGTTACATCATTTGATCCATGCCGATCAAAAGGGGTTTATCCCTGGAAGGTATATTGGTGAGAGCATCCGTGTGTTGTATGATATACTCTTTCAAACTCAGAGAGATAATATACCAGGCCAACTCCTACTACTAGATTTTGAAAAAGCTTTCGATTCTATTAATCATGATTACCTATGGATTGTTTTAACTCGCTTTGGTTTTGGCCCAAAAATCATTAAGTGGTGTACAATTCTCTATAAGAATGCTAGTTCATGTATTTTGATTAATGGTCATCTTTCTCGCTTCTTCCCTTTACACAAGGGCTGCAGGCAAGGAGACCCGTTATCTCCATATCTCTTTATTTTGGGGGTAGAAATACTAGCTGCTAGTGTTCGTTACAATAATTATATTAAGGGTATTACGGTTTATGGTTGCGAAGTGAAATTATCTCATTATGCGGATGATACTATATTTTTATTAGATGGAAGTGTTGACTCACTTAGACATGCTATGCAAGTTCTTAATAATTTTGCATTACTTTCTGGTCTTTACGTTAATTGGGGTAAAAGTAAAGTTTTGTGGTTCGGTTCAAAATGTTTTTCTCAGGAGAAGTTCGATGGTTTCCAACGACTCATTTGGGATCCAGGGGGACTCTTTACGTATTTAGGGATTCTCTTTACGGTTAACCTTGAGAATATTGTTGACATCAATTTTAAAAATGTTACTGATAAAATCAAGGAGAGTATGTCTCATTGGTCAAGGAGACGTTTAACCCCGCTAGGAAGAGTAACCATTGTTAAAACTTTACTTGTCCCAAAGCTTAATTATCTCTTTTTAAACATTCCAAATCCAACTGATTGTGTTCTTAAAACAATTGAATCAATGTTTTTCAATTTCATTTGGAATGGTCAGGATCGTATTAACAGGTCTCAGTTTTGCCAACCTTACAAAGCAGGTGGAATCAAAATGATTAATTTGAGGGAATTCATTCACTCTTTAAAATTAACATGGCTTCGAAGATTTTATAATGCAGATGATGTATCTTTGTTATCTACAATGTTTAATTACTATATTAAGAATCAGATTGAATTTGTTTTTGAAGGAGGGATAATTTATCTCTCAAGTAAATTGAATCAAGTCTCTAATCCTTTTTATAAGGACGTAGTGAATGCCCTTATTCGTTTAAAACGGGTACTCCAAAGTGATTGTAATTACAACAAAAGGTCTGATTTATTTCTTTGGCATAGTGATATTCTAAAAGTTGACAATAAACCTTTCATCTTGCGTGACTGGTATGTCAAAGGTGTAAGTTATGTGAGTGATATAATTGACAATGAGGGTCATTTTCTAAACCTGAATTCATTTCATGAAACCTTTAATGTAAAAACAAATTTTTTAAGATTCTTTGGAATTTGCCAGGCAATTAAAGACTAT
This sequence comes from Holothuria leucospilota, assembly GCA_029531755.1. Classification (NCBI taxonomy): domain Eukaryota; kingdom Metazoa; phylum Echinodermata; class Holothuroidea; order Aspidochirotida; family Holothuriidae; genus Holothuria; species Holothuria leucospilota. Next base: position 21,549,334 of record CM055973.1, on the reverse strand, counting down.
TACGGCAACGTGAACTTAACCAAGTTCATCCGACCACATCGGCCTCTAATTTATGACATTTTATTTAAAAGTCAGAAGGGTTCGCAGGACTTTTACTCAACCCTTAATACGAAAGGGGCTATCCCAAATTCTCAGTCAAAATGGTGTTCTGACTTACAAGTTTCTTCAATGAACTGGCAGAATATTTATAATTTACCATTTTCATTGACAGTTGGAAGTCAGTACAAATGGTTCCAATACCGTATTAACACCCGATTGTTGGCAACAAATTCTTTCCTTTATAAGATTAATATTTCTAACTCTGACCTTTGTTCTTTTTGTTTCACTGAGAGAGAGACCATTTTGCATCTTTTCTGTAATTGTGTCAAAGTGCTGCCCCTTTGGGATGCCTTTACTAATTTTATCAATCTGAGTTTTGAAGGGAATTTCCGTCTTAATGCGTGTATTAAGCTTTTTGGTATTACAAATAACATTGGGTATAATAACGGTATTAACAAACTTTTAATTTGGTTTAGATATTTTATATATAGGGGTAAACAGAATACAGAAGTACCCTCATTCAATTTCTATCTTTTTGAAATCAGACAAATTATTTCAGCAGAACATTATAACGCAGTGATCCACGACAAGCTTGAACTTTTTCATAATACATGGGGTCAAGTACTTAATGAATTGCACCTAGAATTTGAATAAGTGCTCATCTTAGTGATAAAATCCTTTTGGGAGCATCATAATTATATTCTAACATTTACTGCTTTTTTCCTTTCTTTTTTCGTATATTTTTTGTTTTGGCTTTACTTTACTTTGCATTGTATCTTACTTTTAAAATGCCCAAGTATTTTTCACTACTTGATGGTCTATTGTAAAGTGTCTAATCGGGGGAGCACCCCTTGCCCTCTAGACACTATTATGTTTAAACGGGGCAAATAAAGAGGAAAAAAAAAATTATCTTAGTCTGTACTTTTGTTTTAGTTAATTTTTTAACTGGCCTTTATATCTTTAATTCTTTGTTCTTTTTGCTTTCTTTGTTTCTGACTCAGCTATACGTCAGTTACCTTTGTTTTTGTAGTTATGGTGAGTAAAACTCTCGACAAGCCCCTCAGGATTTTTAGTTTTACTTCCGTTTACTTCATTATGATATTGGTAATTATTATATTATGTATCGGTACTTTTCAATGATGTAGAAAAACAAATAAACGAAACGAAACGAATATTATATATCGTCAAAAGCACTGAATTTCGAGTTTTATTGATGGCAGGGGCGCAAATCCCGGGGGGCAAGGGGGCCTTTGCCCCCTCAAGTGAAAAAGTGGGGAGACAATTCCTAATTTGCCCCCCCCCCCAAATATGAATAGCAATACTCATTTTTTTCGCCGCTTGGTCACTTTTGACATCCCTTTGATAACAACACATGACAACAATACAATTATAGGCTATAACTGACATAGTATTTGAATGTCTGTTGACCAAGGCCGTATGGAATATCATCTGAAGCTGAAACCCGGCGCGGACGAATCAATTTTCAGTCGAAAACACTTAAGACATGTCTTAGTTTTACCTTCACTTCGTTTCCTAATCTAGGCCAGAGCGATCTATCTCTGCATTTTGTGCCCCGGTTCGTGAAGCACATCAGTAGTATTAATTAACTTTGTGCCCTAACTAACCCTTTTGACGAGTCTAACTGTTCTAAAACCCAGGAGCCTTTACACTAAAAAACTTCCGTTCGAAACAATCTTTCTGCAGCTTCTGAAATACTAAAACCCAGGAGCTTCCGGGGGCTTCTCCCCCTGGACCCCCACCGGGGCTTTGCCCCTGGACCCCACCAGGTGCCCTAAGGCGGGCCCCTGGACCCCATCCACGAGGGCTTCCCGCTTCGCGCTTCGCGCTCGCGGTGCACGCTACGCGTGCACAGTTTCAAATCCACGCGTACACCATATTCGTTTTTGCCCCCCCCCCCACTCTCAAACAGAGATTTGCGCCCCTGATTGATGGTGTTGGCGCGTAGAATTTTAAAACAACGTGGCCAAACAGCATTTTGGCGTTTTTTGTCATATTTGACTATCAATTTTCGTTAATATGCATACTTTCAAGGGGCGGGATTTGAAAAGTGTGTGAGGGGGCAAAACCGGGTGGACTGTCAAACGACGCATAAGGCGCCGCGGGAGGGCGAAGCGCTCCCCCAACGGCGTGGGGTCCAGGGGCCAGCCTCAGGGCCCCTGGCTGGGTCCAGGGGCAGAGCCCTGATGGGGTCCAGGGGGCGAAGCCCTTAAAATGGCTGAAGGCCTTAAAATGATGCATTTTAGCTTCAAATGACATAAGGTGGGCACTTAGCAGACCATAAAAATCACAATTTGACTAAGTTGAATTATATTCTTACTCCGCGTGACTATTCAGTCAGATAGGATCGATAATGCTGAGGGCTTGATGAAGGAGGGGAGAATGGATTATTTTGAGGGTTTCCCGGTGCTTTGGAACAATAATTTTGAGAATGCGAAATCTAATATTCAGAATGGGTGCGTGCAAGGCGCGATGAAACAAAATCTCATTTTCAGACTTTTTAGCGATATGAGTAATAGAAATAGGCTACTATGAAATAAAAGTATCCTCAAGGAGAGGGCTCTAGCCCCCCTCGCTAAGCGCCTGTCTCTTATTACGGTACCGGAAATGGCACTTTCCGTGCCTTGCAACTTGCATCTAAACCATCTTTAAAGAGTTGGTAAATTTACACAGATCGATGGTGATAAAAATCTTGAATTTCTGGGGGAGTGGGGAACGTCCCCCCTACACTGCGTACGGCCATGGAGTATTGGTGGTTTCATTATTAATAGAAGAGTGTACGGAGCTATGACAAGCAAGATATATTCTACAGCAGAGGTGGGGAACCTTTTTCTCGGATGGGCCGCTTTGAAGGTCATACTTCACTCGCGCGCGTCACACAGCAGTGGCGTAGCTAGAGGGGGGGGGGGCCGGGGGGTGGTCACCCACCCCCCCCCCCCCCCCCCCCACAAAGCTTCCGAAGGCCTCTGTCGGAAATTTCTAGTCTCTGTCGGAAATAAATAAAAACAACTTATTTGAAACACTTACAACACTTCTTATGTTTTTAGGCAGAATTACACATCGATATGTCAATGTGAAAATTAAAAGTCGGTCTTAAAATTGCCCGAAAAGCAAAAAAAAAAAAGGTCTCCAGAATTTCGAATCGTACAACTATCAAGATAATCTGTCGGAATTTTTGGCTTTTGCCCCCCCCCCCCCCAACAAATATATAGCTGCGCCACTGGCACACAGAGAGGGTGCAATAAGTTTCCCCAATGGACGTAGGCCAGGGGGCCCCTAACAGGCCCTCTTGGGGTCTAGGGGAAAAGTCTGGGCAAGAACTGGGGCCAAGCCCCCGGAAGCTCTGGAATTTTTACTTATTTTGTAGGCAAAAGAATATTCATCTGCTGTCTTTAAATGACGTAGAATGTGCAAGGCTCAGAGTACACCGCAGACCAGAAGCATCACTGTATGACCATTTGTCTTTTTACTTATGTATGAAGTAATAACGAATGAGCGCAAATGGAAAGTGGGCACAAAGCGCGCCGCAAAAACTGCGTATTTTTAAACCACCTTTATTTTCCCTCATTTTCATTGCATAGTGATCCACTTTCTAACGATTAACCCACTCTTCGCAGGGACAGCTCTAAACCCCAATTCCCTTGAAGGAATCTACCGGAAGGTACAATGCCCACTGAGTTCCGTACTCTGATAGATAGACCTCCACATATGATAGTGTAGTTCTGTACAATGTTATGTAGCCCATCCCGCCTGTCGTAAGAGGCGACTAAAGGGAAGGACCTGCACCGTATTTGAGCTGCATTTGAAACCAAAGTTGAACTTGAACCGTATTTGAAACTGTATTTAAACTTTACCTTTTTATTTAATTGACACTATATAACACATTCGTGTTGGTGTATCGTTAAATCTCATCTAACTTAACTAACTAACTAACTAACTAACTAACTAACTAACTAACTAACTAACTAACTAACTAACTAACTAACTAACTAACTAACTAACTAACTAACTAACTAACTAACTAACTAACTAACTAACTAACTATAACTAATCAACTATGTAGCTTATCCAGGGAGGTGTAATTAGCTGGAGACCCATCGAAAACTCTTTCTTTGAACCCTTCTAGTTGCCGAAAATAATCTCTTTTGTGTGTTGTTCTTGATAATTCAATAGGCTTAAGAGGTATTAGGAACTAAGTACAAGTGGGACACGTCGTCTGCTACATCTCGAAGAGCAGATCGGGAAATTTGCGTTACCTTAACATTGCCAGTCGCTTAAGATGTAAATTAATTTGAGGGTTTCGACGCGTTTGGACGCTATTTACAACATGTTTGTCTAGTTTCCTATAACTTGCTCAATATGGGTGCGCCTTTTAAGTCATGCAAGAGAATGCGGAAATTGCCAAAATCCGGCAGCAAAGTTTAGTCTTATACTTCTTTTGCTCATTTGCATAAATCATGAGCACTGGTTTATAGTCAGCATCATTAGGTGCCTTAGCAATAAACAGTCGTTTTGAATGTCAGAACAGTGTTTCGTACTTGACTGTCGGCAACTAGTTAGACATTAAAACATTGTTCCAAATAATCCTGCTTGTTGGGGTCGCTGTAGGTATGAATGAGGTTGCCTAGATATTAGACTAAGGATTCAATGCCCTTTAGTTCAATTATCCCCAATTAAAGGATATAGTCTCCACTCTGAGGGCAATCTAATTGGATTAGCATAAATTAAAATTTTCGATGGATCCCCAGCTAATAACACCTCCCTGGCCTATCTGCCACGCAAAGCTTCCGTTACCTCCAGAGGTACAAGCTTAGGATTCTGCACCTGATTCAGGTCTAACGAAATGGTTGGCATGTTACATTGTGCATTTTATTTTAGTAATATACTGGTAGTGTTTCGCAGCAGATTTACATGGAATACAAGGAAAGTGGTACTGTATAAATAGGATAAGCGGTGGGCACGGTGGGCTACAAGATTACTGTAATTACTTTTTAAGTGATTCTCAATTTACATTTATGAATTGCCTCGCGGGGGTGGGGGTGGTGAAACGGTCTCGCCGGCCGCATACGGCCAGAGGGCTGGATGTTCTCCACCGCTGCTCTACAGGAAGTAACCCCGAAACCCTGAAACAATATTTAAAACGAGTGCCGAAGAAAAGGCTCTGAGACAGCGTTTGAGACATTTATTGTAGCCTATTGTTTCTCTTTACTTTAAAATACAGTATTTTCATTGTATAACAAACAATTTTCTACTTTTCCCCCAGGCACCTGTCCTTTCCATAGAGCAGGATATAGGAGCCTATATCCTGCTCTATGGAGGCTGTCTCTTTCATGTTTCATTTTGTCGATAGTCTGAGACAAGTGCTGCCCCTCAAACTTTTTATTAAACTAGTGTGAAAAATAAGGTAGTGTCGATTCTGAAGCTTCTACTCTATGCAATGGCGGCGATTTGTTCTCAATATTGGGGGGGGGGGGGGGGCATGATCCCATTTTCAAAAAAAAATACTGTGTGAAAAATCAAAGTCAGTGGGCGATTTCTCCAATAATGGGGGGACATGTTCCCCCTGTCCCCCATGGGATTGCCACCCATGAATCTATGTGATACTTTAAAAAGTCAATCAAATAATTGGAGGTAGTTTTTACTCGGACATTGTCAAGGGCATGCGCAGTTAAAGTGTCAGGGAAGCAATTTTTATTGGAGGCTGCGTGCTGGGAAGTTGTGGCCGGCGAAGCCTTTATCCGCGATCGCCGAAGGCACGAAATCGGAGGCTGGGGGATGAGGGTCCTCCCCGAGAAATTTTTCTGGAATTTGACGGCTTTGCCTGCCATTCTGGACCATTTCTTATAAGCAATCTAATTACAAGATTCCGGAAGGTTTAACTAGCTGAGCTCTCATTGGTTCGCATAAAAAGAGTTAAATTAAGTCAACAAGTCGAGTAGGTCTAACATCCTTCCTCAGATGCACTACACAGTTCGTGAATTATCTTTACTACCCATACCACGAAATTGCAACTTAGTTTTTAATTTCATTTTTTTTTTCTGACGAGGGCCCTCATATTCCAATCAATGCAGTGAAAACCGTGACTAAAGGGGCTATGGCTGAAAAGTATCCCGCCACTTTGCCTAAAAGGTAGATATTTCCTTGATGTACATAAACATGACATACTGAAAAAGTTACAATTGCAAGTGTGACAGATAACTTTTTCAATGTACTTTGAAGAAGTACTTTAAACGATAAAATTTTTTCAAAAATGCAATTTTTCGGTGCGCAAATTTCGGATTTCTCGTTATTTCTACCAGTAGGACAGCTTGATTGGCGTAAGTGTTTCAATGCTCCATGAAATTCCTAGCGTTCATTTTTCTCCTACCGACGGGAAAATCCCTTTGCAGCATCAAAGGCTATTGTCAGTACTATTGAAATGCAAACTGGTCTAAAGGGTGATTTTTGTAATCTTTTTAGGGTGCATTTAGGCTAAAGTTATCAGGTAATCGGAAGATAGTAAAAATTTTGGCTGACAGTGCCTCATTCTTGTGTCGACAAAATTTAAAACACCCAGAGCTTCCGGGCGCTTCGCTCCCTGTCCACCAGTAGAACTTTGCCCCTGGGCCCCTCAGGGTCTCAGGCTCTTGGGGGAATGTTCAGCACCTCGGTGAGGTCCCTGACATCATTCAAGTTAAAAAATATTCTGTTCTCCTAACTGCGATCAAGCCTTCATGCTTTCTTATTAAATCGTCTTCGCCTTCTCAAAAGGGGTCTTATTTCTGAGTCCCCAGCTGTTTTACTACGTACCTTGGATCGGACCCACATGTAAAAACGATGTGTGTGTGTAGATCTTCCCTTTTGTCAACATGTTTTTTATTATTTTCTTTTCATTCATAGCAATATACTATGCTATAGAACGGAGCGGGGGCATGCATTTGTCCAGCCACATTCGGTGAAAGGGGGATGACCTGAAAAAGGTTCGAAACCACTGGTATAGACCATGTTACTGAAGTGGTGTGATCAATTTGTCATGTGTATGTGGTAGAAAAGGAATTGAAGTACTTATCATGCAAAAATAGAGCAAACTGAAGGTACTTCAGACACCCTTTTGCAATATATACTTCCGCGATGCAAAATGGCATTCTGAATGAAGTAGAAAAGCAGGAACCACCATCCTATTGTACAAGCTGTTCTAGTTCAAAAACGCAACTGTCTGGTACACAAATTTGAAATCATTGTGAAAGCTCCACTCGTGAGCTTCATGTGGGGGGTACCTTGTGCCCGTTGAAACTTCTACAAAGAACCAGGGACCACGAAATACTAGTAAGATGATTTCAACGAGCACGGCGTCGAAGGTCTTGAAATAGTCAAGCTTTCGTCAGAAGTGGCTCTTGGGTCGTCGAGTGGCAGAGTGGTCTATTCCAGCTGCTGTGCACCAATGTGTTTCACATGTGCGTGGGTTCGAATCCCGCTCGATGTACGTGAGTTTTACTCCGGGTACTCCGGCTTTCCTCCCACTTGGCATAGGCTTGCCTCTAAAATCGGTTGCCCAGCCGACGAAGTCGGTTGCGCGCCGGACTGAAGCGCCTTCGGGTGGACCAGTTAACTAGCCGACTTTGCTTTGCTTTTGCAGAAGTGGCTCTGAATTCATCAGGACTGATGCAAGGACACTGTTTGATGGGTGTGTGTGCGCAGTTCGGGCTGCTCGTAGCAGCTCCTTCAGCCAAAAAGAGAGGTTATTTCTGTGGCCATTCCAAAAAAAAACTTTAATTGAGTCAACGGGTTAATTTGAGAGAGAAGAAAACTGGGAGAGTACTTGTGTAAGAAATTGTGGGAATGGGAAACCGAAATAAAGAAGAACCAAGGAGGTAGGGACCAAGAAAAAAATGGGGGGGGGGGGAGTCTATGAGGAACCGAAGAAGGACTCTGGTTGGAATAAAAAGGGGAATCCCTAAAAATAAGCCTAATTGGGGATTTACTCCCTTAGACTGCCCTGTTTCCCTAGTTGCCCAGGTATGAACTCACAAGGGCTCTAGTCTAAGGGTACTTAGGCCTAACCTATAGCTCCCCCTCCCTCAACCAGAGTCCTTACTTCAGTCCAATCAGTACAATTTAATAGCCTATATCAAGAGGTGTTTCTAATTTGTTTCTGGTCGTGACGGAGGTGAGAAAGTTAAGGACAGTATTTGCGGCATTTTTGTCGCTGATAATGATTTCTTTAATCCTCTTACTATTAAGCTGGGTGAATCTTTCAGTGATAGTGGAGGAATTTGCAGCCTCAAGGACGTTCTTTTTCGAAATATAACTAGGTATCCTGAGAACAAGACGAAGGGCTTTAACCTGGATATTTTCAAGTTTGACTTAATTGGTTTTTGAGGTTGAGAGGAAGGCAATGCTTCCATATTCCAAAATAGGGCATAAAAGGGTATTATAAATGAGAATATTATTTCGAGGGGACATATTTGTATTTAAGAAGAGATTTTGTAGTTTCTTAAGTTTCCACCAGGCATTTTTGGTAATATCATCGATATGGGAATTCAGAGTTAGATTTTCATCTAATGTGATGGCAAGGAATTTCGACTTTTTAGCAGGTGGAATAACATGATTAAAAAGTTCAACAGTAGGAGTGGGAGGGTCAGTAGTCCTGGAGGTACATTTAAAGGTAATATAGTTTGACTTCGCTGGGCTATAACACCATTTTTTCGATCTCGTTGAGGGTCTTTTGGAGGTTGTTTACATTAGTTTTACGGGTAAAAGATGTCTTCCAAACGGCAATATCATCAGCGAATTACGCTATATTGCAACTAAATTCGGGGCTTGTAGGAAGATCATTTACATAAATAATATAAAGAGGGGGACTTAAGACAGAACCTTGAGGAGTTCCCGCTTTAAGGTGAATTGTTTTAGAGTAATTATCTCTATGGTAGATGATCATTTCTCTATTGTCTAAAAAGGATGAAAGACTTCTAAGGGTATTAAGGGGAAGGCCTACTTGGAGATGATAAAGTTTATATTTTAACCCAGTGTGCCAGGTTTGGTCGAAAGCTTTTTCGGCATCTAGGAAAACAGCAGTGGTCGATTTTTTATTCTTAAAACCAGTTTTGATTTGTTGGGTTAGATTAAAGAGATGGTTTATGGTACTTTTTCCTTTTCTAAAGCCACATTGATTTTCGGAGAAGAAATTTATTTCTTCAAGATAATTTTTAATTCTAGTAGTGGTACTTTTTTCGAAAAGTTTCCCTACACAAGACAATAAACTAATCGGTCTATAATTTTCAGGTTTTGAAGAATTTTTATTTGGTTTTGGAATGACTATAGTTTTAGAACATTTCCAGGGCTTTGGGAAATAGCCGTAGCTGATCAAGAGAGAAAAGAGGGCAGCTAAAAGTTTTAGGAAGGAATGGGGGCAGTGTTTAATCATAAGATAAGTGACATTGTCTAGACCAGGAGCTGAATGATTAGGAGTAAGCTTAAGTGCATCCATTACTTCATTTACAGTGACGTTATTAGTAAGAGGATGGTCAGACTCCTTAGAAATAAATTCAGGTGTAAAGGAAGAGATATGGTCCTGGATAAAAGAGTCAGTATGATTCTTAAAGTCAATATCAAAATTTTCATGGGTTGGGGTGTTAAAAATGTTGGAGTATAATAACTAGCAAAAAGGTTAGCTTGATCATAGTGGGTAATAATATCCTCACTTCTTTCATTGACCAGGTTGGAGTAGTTAGTATTAGATTTAGAACTGGGATTTATAGTAGTTGTTATTTTCTTCCAAAATTTACGGGTACTGGTTTCATTATTGATATTTTCACAAGTTGTATTCCATTTCCTAATAATCTGAAGTTAAATCTCTTTTTTAATTTCGTATTTAAGAATATTAATTTGTCTTTTAATGTTATGGTTATGATTTTTTCAGGTAATCCCTTCTTGTTTTTCTCTTTACTTTAATCATATTCATTATTTTTCTAGTCATATCCCATTTACCTCTCGTTTTGGCTTTAAAGTGGCAGTTCTTATTGTAACTAATTAAGTTATATTAGAGATATTGTCAACTATATTATCCAGAGTTGAACTGTCATGCCTATTCGAATTAATTTGGTCATTTAAATTTGGAATATTTGACTCAATAACATCTTTGAAATTTTCCCAATTAAAATTTTTGGGGTGTCTACTTAATTCTACAGGGGAATTTGGGACATGATCAAGGGCAAAAGCGGTACATACCAGAAAGTGATCGCTAATAGGGGGTCTTCAACAGTGAATGTTGAAATATGATTATAGGTTAAGTCATGCGTACAGATTACAAGGTCGAGAAGTTCAGCTGAATCATTTATGGGATTCCTGCGAGTATGAGTATAGGAGTTAAGGAGGGTAAGGTTTAGCTCATCAATCAATCTGCGAAGTTTTCTTCCATTTGTAGTAGTACGATTACAACCAAAGTAAGTGTGAAGGGAATGTCAATATCTCAATATGGTTCAGAGGAGATATTGCGATATTGAGATCCTGTAATGTAATATTTTAATAGTTTACGCTAAAATATTGAGACAAAAAAAAAGATCTCGGATGTCAACATCTGAATATTTTACTGAGAAAGAAGTTGAGAAAGTCTAATAATATCTCAACATCTGCATGACACCTTAAAAGCTCCGTATGTGAGTATAACCCCCAGTTTGGATAGTTAGCAGATAACGTCATTGAATGGCGTTGTGAAATTGCTGTTGATCAACGAATGACCGAGTATTGCATAATCACTTAGGGATATACTTCATGCCATTCAATAGGCTATCTTTGCAACTTTCAGTTTGAGCTGCAACTTTGAATGCACGAATTAATCTCGTGAAAACAGTGTGGTCTACATCTATCGATGTCAACAAATCAACACGAGTGCAGCAGCAGGAGTGAACAATTCTTTCACTTTCCTTCTCACGCAAACATTGTCATTTAAGTGATTCGCTGCAAGACATAGGTCACATACGTTACTTCTGTCCCAGTCTTTAGCGGCTAGCATTTTTGTAGAACCACCTTGCATGCTCCATATTTACGTAAGGGTATTCAACGGTCTGGCCGCAAGAATGCATTTACGAAGGACCATGGGAGTTACATTCAACATTGCTTGGATTTCGGTTTTTCACATTAGGGCAAATATTTTGATATTCCTGCCACTCATTTGCTCAGGTTTGTGAAATTGTTAACGACTGGTTGCCTATTGACTCTCGTGCTTCTTCAATATATAAAAAGATAGGTGATAATTATTTCTTTTCCTACCGTTCGATTTCTACCTCGATTTACAGAACCATTGCAAAAACCAACAACCTGCTCGACGAATACCTTTGAGACGCTTGTTCAACATGACATTTATTTCCATTGTAACATCACCAATATACAGGGAGCAGGCTGGCAAAGAAACACGGAAAACATATTTGCAGGGAGAAATGATTTAATTCTAAACGATCACGTTCGTCTCCATACCAACAACTATTCAATTATTGTGAATCCAACAAGTTTGGAAGATGAAGGGATCTACAGGTGCATAAAGGACAATGCCTGGGTGTCGACTTACTGTCTCTCAGTTATATGTAAGTACAACCATTGTTGAAAGAATTTGTCAACGGTTCCCCCTCATAAAAGAAGGAACGAAAATTTACCTCACTTACACACAGTACAACCGATCTGGTAGTGTGGTAGTCAACAGCTTTCAACTTACTAACACGTAGGGAGCATCTGAAATATTCAAGGTTTCAGTTTTCATAATTGTGCTGTTACTTTCTGTAGGGAGCTAAATTATGTTCAGTTTGTCCCTTCTACTAAAACTAGCTTTAAATTTGACAAACTCATGAAAATTTGTACGTACAACGGACACGACCTTTAAATGATATTTGATGATTCAGGGAGGTTTTATTATTAAAGTTAGCTCCGAATGTCATGTTAAACGCTCGTTCAAATTGTTTGAGCATTTTTTTTTTGTGGGGGGGGGGGGGGGATTCCTACACTTCTCTCGATAGAAGGAAATTTACAGCTCGGTAATGCAATTCTGAAATATCTAATCGGCCAAGTTGTACGCAACCCAGACATGAAGTTGTCCCAACGTCACGGAACGACACACACACACACACACACACACACAAAGAAATAAATGATTGAGACCCCGTGGCTTACTTTCGGGCTCTACCAATCATACTAGTTACTTTTCACTCAAGAATGTTGCCAAATTAGACTTAATTCAATTACGATAAACTCTGCAAAAGTCACAATTAAAATGGATGCAAAAAGGTCTTGAAATTTGTTACAACTTACTTTAAAACTGTCAATTTCAAAAACTGTGATTAAAGAGTAAGTAATAAACATGATTGGCTTTTCAACATTTCAATTTGTAGACAAAAAAAAAACCGATTTTCGAAAGATGACCTCAAAACGAAACATCGAATTTTTCGTGATTCAAGTCTGAGCTTCTCCCAATTTTAAATTTATAACTATACCTTAGAAATGAATGTGTAAAATTACCTTTACCGTAATTAAATATTGAGCCTCGCTCCGGTGAGAAAGAACATTATCGGTAATTTCTTAAACTTTGTTAATTGGCAACGGCTATTTAGGACAACAGGCCTATTAATTTTGCTGATGTTAAGCTTTAAACATAAAACAATAAACAGGGTAAACATGCACTCAGAATGGCAGTTTAAATATTTCCAAAACAGGACACAAACCTCAAAAGCCGAATTCTTAGTAACTTAAGTTAAAAATGTTCACTGACGAATCTCTCAAATTACAAAGCAGGTACCTTGTCCCGATCAAAGTTATAAGCGAAAAGGAAAAGAATGCGAAATTTCTCAGTTCCGTCTTGATATTGTGCAAGGGGTCCACAAACATTTAGAAAGAGAAGCAATAATACCAAACTTCTTAATCCTTTAATTGTTTAGCCACTTGGATGCCTGGTAATGCAAGTGATTTCGAACAACAGACTTTTACACATGCCAAAAATATTACTAAAAAGCACAAAAGTCAATTCATTGCGTCTCTACCTTGAGTTACTTCTTATATCTATCACTCTGCAGTCACGACGGTTGCAAAATTACACTCATCAAACCAACAATATAAACCAGTCTCAAATACAGGGGAAAAGAACAGTACATGAATTTTTTACATCACATATGGGGAAATAAGCAACGACAAGCAGATTTAGCAGACATTTTAAGCTCCAATTGTTACGAATAATTAACCCAAGGAATTACAGCTCCCTGGATTACCCTAAAATTAAAGCATGGTAAATTTGAGTGAATTTAACGATTTTTTACAGTGTGCGATGAAAGACAAAAAAAAAAAAAAAACGAAAAAAGAAGAGTATCTGGAATTTGTCACAACCTACATTAATTTGATTTAAATTTAAATTAAGTCAACAACACAAGATTTACAAAATAAAGATGCTGTATAGAACAACGTTCTCTAAAACTGGTGGAAGGTAGATACAAACAAGATATACTGAATTCTTCTAGACTTCAGATATAGCTCTTTTTCATCTCATATCTGCCGTTATCTAGTTTTGAAACAAGCAATTACATTACAATGGTATCTTAATTTGGGTGACACCTGCCCAGTGACGAAAAGAGAGAGGATTCGGTTATAAATTGTCTTGATAATTCAATTGTCAAAGACCATTTACGTTTAGTTTAACGTAGAAAACAGTTCTTAATATTCCATTTTTCCAGCATCAACTCCAAACATCCAGCACAAATGGGGGATGCAAAGAACATAGTTCCCATTTTCATTCTATTGTTACTCTAGCTGTCTGTTAATGCCCGGTCTAAGGACTTGACACTAAAAAAATATTCTTCCCACTACCTAGTGGTCAGAAGTGTAGCCAAAGGTGGCAGGGAGACAAATTGAAAAAAAAAAATGAAGAGATAGATTCGGATTACTGATAAAAGCAGAAACAAATAGGGAAAGGAGTGCAGAAATGTCGGCTTGATCAGAGCCGGTGCTCCGTGGGCTCGCTGCTGCCCCTCAACTTTAACCAAAGATACATAACCTACCATGTTCAACTACTAAGGGTTGTAGGGGAAGGTAGCAAGTGTAGGGCCCTTTTCGCTGGCGAAATTCGTAATTACTTACACCGCTTAGATACAAAATGGAGCTACCGGAAGGCGATGAAGGCATACCTTTCAAGGCAGGTCTGGCAAAAATATTACCAACTTTACGAAAAGGATATATGATCAGGCCTATATTCATTTGAAAATGTTAAATGTTTAGTTATCAGAATGAGCAGATCATATGAGGTGGTAGCCAAAGAATGTGTGCGCTAGTTCTGGGGAAGTTTAGGCTTAGGGCGCAGCAAATTCATGGCCACTAGGTTTCACGGAATCCGCGCTATGAATTAGTGGGCATCAAAATGAATTATGTACCGCGGCTGTCTTTAAATGAATTTGGATGTGTACTAAACCAAAAATGACAAAAAGAATGGCTGAACTCTTACTCAAAATACATGTCTGGGCCAGATATGGATTTTTGTATCAGGCTTATATCTGCGTTATAAATAAAATTTATACCTTGCCAAAACAAAAACTGGACATATATACATTATTTGATTTAACTAAAGCCATACATGACCATACGTGGCAACTCCATATCTGTCCCATTTATAGAAAATTTATACAGGCATGTCAAGTAGCATATAAGAATATTCAGTTCCACCCATATATGTGTCATATATGGAATTTATATCAAAAATCGGGCAGATATTCTTTCTGCACCAGATGTGAGTCTCATCTGGCCCACTGAAAATGTTACATGGATCACAGTTATTGTATCTGGTCCGTTTCCGAACCAATCCTGAATTACAGCTTCGAATTCAGTCCACACGTTGTGTGAAGTACCAGCAGCCTGGCCAAGCCTAAATATTTTTACAACAGTTCTTTCGATCCGATGCCAAATGTTGAAAACTGAACGTTATCCCGAAGGGATTCTTCTCCTCAAAGAAGCTTTGTTTTGTCTTTTCCAACGTCCCCTCCTCGACTCTCTGGCGAAGAGCCGAAGGGTGAAAACCAAATGTTCACTCCTGAAGGAGTTCTGCTCCCAAAGGAACTATAAGGCCACAAGGGACAACTTAGACTGAACACCAAACGTCCCAAACGGCTATCTGAATATTTTTTTCAAAGTTCACATTCATTTTGAAGTTAAATTGACTTACGTACAATTTAAAAAGTTGTCTCAACTTAGAAATAAAATGCTTCGAAATTCGCATCTTACTTGCATACATTTTATTGTCCAATTACAATTTGATGCATATTTCAGACTATATTTTGTCGAGGGTTCGATCAATACCTCATGCTTTACTTTATAAAACATAAAAAATTAAAATATGTGTTCTAAATTCTTGACTCCACCCACATTTACAGATTATTTGCATACGGTAGTTGTGAGGCCCTGAATAGTAGAAAATGTACGGTATACATATTCGATTGCTACGTATATACGTGCTGTTGCACCCAAAGAATGTCTTAATGTGGAACACGTAACCAATTAAACCCTAAGACTATTGGTATGGCCATAAAAAAAAAACTTGGCTTGTATATCTAACAATGGAGCAACAACTACTCCATTCGCAGTAGCTCCATGATATAGCTATGGCAAGTCACATCTGGACCATTCAAAACCGATTTTTAAGAAATACAACTCCCTAACGGTTTTATATTTATATATATATATATATATATATATATATATATATATATATATATATATATATATATATATATATATATATATACCTCCCAATCCCGCCAAATGTTAACCATTCATGTTTTTCTACAGATCAGTCCAACAGTCCAAATGTTAACATTTTTTTGTATCAGTATTTTAATCAGCAGTGATAATAAAATTTTAAAAAAAAGTGACGAAATAGTAAGATTGATGAATGAAGAATATCCACACCAATTTTCGTACATTAATACGGCATATCTGAAAAGTTAGAAGCGTTCAAAGGATGGAGATATAATTTAGAAGGCTTAATACACGCCAAAAATTCGCAATATTTCCTTCAAAATATCTCCATGGTGACTAAGAATTTCGGAACAAGTTTTAGCATAATAAAAGGGAATAGATGGTAACTAATAAATTTAAGCCAAATGTTTACCACAATTACCCGAAAATCTCATGTAACGTGTACACAAACTAATGTTAACCTTTGAAAGGTTAACTTATTGCAAGGGTTAACATGTTGCTGAAAAATATCCACACCAGGTTAACGGATGAGAATCTTCAAATCGGTCCATCCGTTAACCTGGCGTAGTTATTTTTCAGCAACATGTTAACCCTTGCCAAAAGTTAACTTTTCAAAGGTTAACATTATTTTGTGTGTACGTTACATGAAATCTACGGGTAATTGTGGTAAACGCCTGCCTTAAATTTATTAGTTACCATCTATTCCCTTTCATTATGCCAAAACTTGATCCGAAATTTTTAGTCACCATGGAGATATTTTGAAGCAAATATTGCGACTTTTTGGCGTGTATATAAGCCTTCTGAAGTATATCTCCATCTTTTGAACGCTTATAACTTTTCAGACATGCCGTACTAATGTACGAAATTTGGTGTGGATATTCTTCATTCATCAGTCTTCCTATTTCGTCACTTGTTTTTTAAAATTTTATTATCACTGCTGATTAAAACACTGATACAAAAAATGTTAACATTTGGACTGATCTGTAGAAAAACATGAATGGTTAACATTTGGCCGGATTAAGAGGTGTATGTATATATATATATATATATATATATATATATATATATATATATATATATATATATATATATATATATATATATATATATATATATATATATATATATATATAACTAAGCATCAAGTAGCTGTATTCAGTTCCAATCCTGTCACAACTTATTACCAAATTCATTCTCCGAAGTTTTTGCTCTTCGTGGTCATTGTTATGGCACCAGAGACCGTTCTAATTATGCCATCCCATTCTGTAGACTAGGGAATTAGCCAACGTAATGCAAGATATTTAGGGCTGTTCACATGGAATGTTCTCCCAGACTCGATGAGAAATTCTCCCTCCCTGTTAAGCTTTAAAAGAAGTTTCAAATCCTATTTGCTATCTAATTACATTTAACATGTGTTTGCATTGTTATATAGGCGTTCTTTTCCCCCTTTTTTCATGTTTTTGTCCTTAATCAAGTTAAATATATCTAGTTATTTTCCCAGTGGTGTAGTTTTCTTTCTCTTTGTAAAGGGGATGCACATCCCACAAGCTTTCAGTAGCTTCCTTGTGTTATCCCCCAACCATCTATCACCGTTGTTTTTTTAATATGTGTCTTGTGATTACTGTAAATTCTTTGTAT
Organism: Holothuria leucospilota; assembly: GCA_029531755.1. Taxonomy (NCBI): domain Eukaryota; kingdom Metazoa; phylum Echinodermata; class Holothuroidea; order Aspidochirotida; family Holothuriidae; genus Holothuria; species Holothuria leucospilota. The sequence goes on along the minus strand of CM055973.1, from coordinate 21,531,943 downwards.
TTCCATACTGGTTGAAATAAGGTTGAATTGAATTGAATATAAAACTCTGTGTATCTGGCATGATTTTTTTATGAGGATATATCTAGCTTAATGTGGTCATGTAAAAGTTGATCGGTATATCAAGCATGATTTTTTTTATCAAGGTATATTTGGCTTGATATGGCCATGTACAAGTTTAGAACATTAACAATGTGGAATTAAGTTTTTAAATAAGTTTCTAACCTCCTCTAAATCTCTACTAATCAACTAAACAATTTTATTCATCAAAGCTACAGGTTCGCTAAAAGTTTGTAATGGACAAAAACGTATTATCAACAGTTCACTTAACAAGATAAATGGAGACTTAGGCCACTATATGCTACAGAAAATGTGAATAGTCATTTTGCATTTTTGCAACTATCAAAATATCAAATTTATTCAGGTTCATTGCGACGATGCTGAAAAATATCAGTTGCAGGTTAAAGGCAATGTTATTTAGGGTTCTCTGAGAAAAAGACAGAAGAAAAAGATCGAACCTCAGTTACATTTGCTGTGAAATAGTCGACAAAGTGTGAGGAGTCTACCAGTTGCTACCTAACAATGAGCGTACATGACTACAATGGAGAGAGGGCTGAGCACCCATAACTGTACATTTCATCAAATTTGCCAAAAACAGCCTTAAGTTACGTATGCATTCTATTATGACTGCATCAGTTAACTTCATCTCAATACTTCAAGAATTTCAGAATATGGTAGACATAAATTCCATAGAAGAAAAATGGAACCCTATTGGAGATGTATTCTACAGAAGCCTTATTTTTTGGACATTTAAAGGAATGCTTTGGAGATCCTTTAGAGGTTATACAAAAAAGTTCATAAAATCTTCTAGAAATATATGTATACATCGAATGAATATTCTTTAGAAAGTTTATACATTTCTGTAGAAATTCTATAAAACTGAAGAAACTAGTAACATTTCTAAGAATTTTTCAATAGATTTCAAATAAAGTTTTTGTAACTATTTAGTCTCGCCATTAAAGCTAGAGGGAAATGCAGAACTTGGAGCAGAAATATTAAATGTGGACAAAAAATATCATTCTCACATGAAAGTACTAAGGCATTAGTCCAATAAAACACATATAAAATGCATATATTTGTTATTTTGCATGTCAGGTATTTATTTACAATGGTTCCATAGGTGCTGATGCAAAGTCTCTGGATACAAAATGCCCTTCTTTATTTTACATTGGTAACAGCATGACAAGATACAACAAAATTATATTTCATGTCATGTACAAAGACAACTTAAAATGTGTTCTGTTGTATGTAAAGTTATACAATGTTTTACAAAGTAATCTTTGTTTGCATAATGAAGTTCACAGATACTAACCAATGAAAGGATGTGCTTTCCCTTCCACTCATACCTAACACAGCTTTACTGCAGATACAACAGCCACTCAGGTAGCTCATGTCCACCAGGCTTGTTACAGCACTACCATTAATTCTTGTAAGACCTGTAACAGGGGCTGACTGGGCATTTGAAACAGCCACAGCAAAAGTTAGGTGAATGGTGGTAACCAACCCTGGAAAGGGGCCTTTTTGTCTACAGCAGGTCCTGTACAAGCACCACAGGAGGCAATTGCCATTAACCAGTCCACCTCTGAGACCTGGTAGGATAACATGTATCAAGTAATGCCAAGAACTTGATCAAGTTACAATCCAGTCCCAAGCATGCATCGAACCATCATTACCAGCTGAAAGGACAGTGTGAGGGCACTGTTCATGCCAAATATGAGTTGTCAACACTACTTCACTGCCACTGGTGTGTCCATCATGAACAAAGATAGGCTCTGATAGTTTTGATGAACAACCTTCTTTTTCAAAGGAGGAAATGTCATAGATCCTGACACAATTGTCCCAGCCTACAAGTCAACAAAACAATGAAAGAGTATTTGATAGTGTTTAGTATGTACATTAGTAATTTTATTCCATCTTAGATGCAAACTATACAGGAGACAATTTTGTGGTGCAAAGATGGACACTAAACAAAACATGCTTTGTTAAAACCACTGTCACTGCTGTATTCATGTTACTATCATAAAAAGGTAAATGAAAGAGTTGCAGCAGCTTACCAAAGAGAAACATTGTGTTTTTCTAGCATCAATATAACACAGACGAAAAATAGCTTTTATCATTATTAGACCATTCAGTCTAACCACTTAATCCTGGTAATAGCTTTTCTTCTCCAAAAATATTACCATTACACAAGTTTGTGAAGTTGCATTATCTTAAAATTTTGATATATAAATTATTCATGAGCAGCAACAAAAGAAAGCAGAAATGGTATAAACCAGAATGTACAGTAAGATGTGATGTGAGGCAATATATTCTGGTTTATATTTCTGCTTTCTTTTATATCCTAGCAGTTCTTTTATGTACGTCTTTTGTGCTCCTTTAATGCTACACTGGTTGCAGCCCGCTTTCGAATTCTTTTAAATTTTAAATCTTTTACTGCTGCTTTTTGCACTTCTCGACAGCTCTGTATTTTCATCCTTCTGCCAGTCTAGCATTTGCTGATGAAGGTCCTAGGTAGGACTGAAAATTTCAACAATAAATTTGTTTTGAAAGTATTCCTGCTTTGTCAACTATGTTTTGCGTTCTGTTTATCTGTTATTTATCGGAACACACGTGGACCCATATAATATATTATATATATATATATATATATATATATATATATATATATATATATATATATATATATATATATATATATATATATATATATATATATAATATATATATATATATATATATATATATATATATATATATATATATATATATATATATATATATATATATATATATATATATATATATATATATATATATATATATATATAGGTTAGGTTAGATGAGGTTTAACGTCCCAGTTTCCAACCAACTGGTTCAAGTCGAGACGACCACGGCCTTTTTTCCAGTTGTGGTTCACTGGCTATATATATATATATATATATATATATATATATATATATATATATATATATATATATATATATATATATATATATATATTGACATCAGATGACCTTTGACCTCCACCAAAACAGTAGCAATTTTCTCCTCAGTATGACAGAATAATACATACTACATATGAGAGCTTTCAAAACATTAGAAATTAGAAGGACTTTTCAGGTTTACATTTCTTGTTGGCTTCTTCCCTGTAAGGAGTTCTTAGGTTGGGCATGGAAATACCAGAAGGTATTTCACAAGGGGGGCTGAGGGCATGTGCTGGATTTTGTGCCCTAAACTTCTTCTGAGATTGGCAAACAATGTGACTGGAAGCTTGCCCTAAAGGTGACCTTTTTTTTTGTTCCAGGAAGGAGGAGGGCATGTATCTCCTACCCAGTCCCCCACTCACCCACCCACCCCCCCCACACACACACACACAGAGACACACACCTCATAGGCTTATGAGGTTTGAGACAGATGTTTAGTCCTTTCAGGCAATGGTTACTTGAAAAAATAATCTTTCACAGATGTGGAAAGCTTAATTGACAGTTTTTTCCGATTCCCTTTTGACTCACATTTACCCTTCATGCTTACTTATTTCTTCAAATTCAAATTGCTCTGAAGTTACAGTTATGATTGAGACAAGTGGAATTTGTTTCTGAAAAATCCCTATCCACGATTATGACTGAAATGGAAGTCTAAAACTTTTTGAACCATCACTGCATTTTTAGGGTCTTTTTTTTATTTGTAGCAAAGGAAAAGTGAAAATGCTTGTTATTGTTACATGAATTTCTCCACCGTTGGGAAGAAAATGAAAATGAAAGCTGAAGCATCGGCATATCAGCATTAAATCAATTAATGGTGGCATTGCAAACTGAAAAATGACTGTGCACTGCAAGGTAAGATGGTAACTACTCTCTGTGTGTGAGAAAATAAAGTGACTGATTGATATGGCATTGTGCCAAAGGGTTTGATTTAGAGAGAAACAACATTACAGTCAAGAGAGACAGTCGATTCATAAGTGAAGTATAACTTGAGGTAAATATTCATACCAAGGCTTGTGCCAAAAAGGACTTAAAACTTGGTGGCCCTAAAGTATGATGATTCCATTTGCAAAGATAAACAAACCACCATCTCAGAGATGCGAAAAGTTATTTGCATCTTTCATCATTACATATTAATTTCAAATTCATTTTCTTCTTACCCTGACACAAGGGAAGTTTCTACTCCCTTGAGCTAAAACTCTGAAACTGCAGACAGTGTTGTTGATATCTCTCACATCATAAATATTAACATGGCCACCAGGTGAGAGGACAGCAGCCAATTGTCTGCTCCCATTCTTTAAACCTGTCCCAGCTCTTCTGTGTCTTGAATGGAAACTGACAGAGCAGCTCCATGTAGCTGGCTTCAAACTAGTTGATGACAACTCAATACCTGAGGATGATGGTTGGGTACTGGAACAATCTGATGATGGAGACCTGGTATCTATGATGTGTAACTGTCCATTACTTGCACTGCAAACAAGCAAGCTACATTCGTCAATCTAATCAATGCTGGCCAATAGCTGAGAAGGTTTGCCTGGAAAAAGATATAGTAATTACTGACTTGACACATTGATACAGTAAAATTTTTTCTTTTTTTTTTTTGAAAAATTGCAATTATGGAATTATGCATGTTTTATTGTGTGTACCAATCAGAAGTTGTTATATAAAGCTTTGTATTCACAATGAGGTCCAAACATAGGCATAGAAAGCAGAAAGCAGGGAGCACTAAAGACCCCTCCGTTAAAAATGTGGGGGGGGGGGCTTAAGTATGCTTCCCCTTTTCAAAGACCGAAATCCCTTTTGTCCAGTCTGTGAAATATATCAAAAATTTCAATTAAATATCAAAGTTTTTCAATAAATGTACTTATGTACTATAAAACTGCACAAAATGTAGCATCAAGCTGCACCTCAGGATCTTCCCATGTTCAAATTTTTTTTCCAAAAAAGAGAGGGCACCTTAAAACTATTCCCCCAGAAAAGGGGTTTTTCAATTTCAATCATGTGATATGTAAAGAGCCATTCTAATACTTTCTATGTGCTATACAATATAAATGGCAGGAATACTATGACCTTCAGATACTCAACCTGTTACATGACAGAAAACTTTAGAAAATGTAACTCTTGAGGAGGAGCATCAACAAAGAATAAAACACAATGGAAATCTAGTGAAACTTTGCTATTTCTTCAAATTTTTGCATCATCCAGGCTTCAAAGTGGTCCATCACAGAAATATAGGAGGTTTTATAGGAAGGATATTGATGAATATATAGGGTTTTATAGGATTTTTCAAGGAAAATATAGAGTAAATATAGGAATTCACACACTATTGGTTCTAATTATCTTTAAAATTCCTGAAAGTTGTGGATGGGGGAAACACAGTACCTTAGGAAACTAATAAACTGTACTGTTTAAATGATACAAATGTGATTAACAGTATCACAAGTGTGGGCCATGTGGCACTAACAGTGTGTTCTACCATCAACATGGAATTAAGAAAAACACCTAAATATTTTGGTGGGAAGGAAAGGGTAAATCCCCTGATGGTGGTATATTTGCATATTTTGACCCTGGAATAAAGTATCTATAAATGTTATTACTTGTGCATACCAAAAAGGCACCAAAATTTGCAATATTAGAAGTTGAGAAAACAAAATGTGACCATGATGGTGCTTTGAATGAATGGGTAGTTAATGTGGAAAATGAACTGTTGCTAATGTCCTAAAGTCAGTGGCATAGCCAGGGGGGACGGGGGGAGTTGCCCCCACTGGAAAAATCTTGGGGGAAATTTTGAAAGTGAATATATGGTGAAATTTGCGCATGATCTGGTAAAATTTTAAATTCTCAACCAGTACATTTTACTTATTTACATGGGCATCAATCCTGGGGGGCAGAGGACTTGCATTTCGATGGGTGGGGGACACAATATCAAATGCCCCCCCCCCACATTTGCGTTAAAGAGTAGTCTCATGGCTCTATTTGACTGGCTTTTTGAGTGGCATGTAGGTTTGTTGGGCACTTATTAAGTGTCTCGATGCAGATTCTGAATGTAGATTTCGTCAGGGAAATCTTATTTAATGACAAAATTTCGGAGCGCTTCGTGCGCATGCATCACGGTTTGCACTCCTTCTCATGACCATTAAAAAGGTAATTATACATGGAACTATTCTGATCACAACTCTTTCCAAAAACAGACATACATCTCCAAACATCTGTAGGGGCTTCACATCAATATGGGATCATTCAATCAGTATCAGAGGGGAGGGCCATTCGGCCATGCCCACCCTCACTGATGCCTATTTTTGTAGTTCCTAAAAATACGTAAATTTTTAACACAAATTTTACTTCAAAAGGTAACATATGTGGCACCAGATTGCACGTAAGGACACCTAATTTTTCAAAAAATTTCTCCCCCAGGCCAGCGGTCACACAACATACTGCATGTCCCCCTTGAGAGAAATCTTGGGCACGCCACTTCATTCAGTCTAATCTGTAGCATGATGTGGAAGGTTGAAAGTACGTTGTTGCCGTTAAACACTTTAAAAATTTTTATCGAGTGCTTTGCCGAAGTTATTATCGGTATAGATGGTGATTTTTAATACACTTACGACTATAAAGCATTCTGAAAACGCACTTGCTTATCCTTCACACCTTTGCTATACTACGATCAGCTCCTAAACTATCCCAAAGATAGCACCACTTTGCATCTAAGCAACCTTAAATTAACAAAAATTTCTCAAAAGGGGAGGGATACCCCCTCCCCCAGGATGACACCTTTACATAGTGACAAAGGAAGGAATCCACTGCTGTATACAAACGCAGGGTGAATAAAAAAGGTGCAATTTATGCGCCGCCACTGCAGTCAGTAAAAACATCCAGCCAGTCGGAAAAATTAGAATTCACTAAATTATGGACATTTTCCAGCCATGTACGATCAGCTCAAAAAATATCCCAAAGATAGCACCGTTTTGCACCTAAGCAGCCTTAAATTAACAACAATTTCTCAAAAGGGAGGGCACACCCCCTCCCCTTAGACCCCTCCCCCAGGACGACACATTTATGTAGTGACAAAGGAAGGATCCCACTGCTGTATACAAAACGTAGAGCGCATAACAAAGTGCAATTTAAACGCCTCCACTCAGGTGGAAAAAAAACATCCAGCCGGTCGGAATTTGGAACCTTCACACCCCCAAATATATCACCCTAGCAACGGGCCTGGTCGGGTCCATGATCTCCGACAATGATCCACACTGTGAAGCGTTGTTTCAGCTATTTTGGGACATGATGAAAATAACATCTTGAAGTAATTCCGTGGACTCTGTGTATTTCACCTGGCAGATCATCTATGATGGTCATGTTAACTTTGAAATGATAATTCTTATTAGAATAGGACAACGTCAGTCATCATAAGGGGGGGGGGAGGAAAGGGCCTATAGGAAGACTCCCCCTCTTCAAAACCAAAGGGACTGGTTTGTGCTAAGTCATGTATATCCCCCATCCCCCCCCCCCCCACATTTGAATACGGATTGACGCCCCTGCTTATTTGAAAGTATATGCCACACTGGCACAACCAGTCCTCATTAAGGTTTTCAGAGATGGAATTATGACACCATGCTTATAGTTGTACTAGTTATGTTTTACTATCTGTTTTACACAGCATGGGATCTCTGGACCTCTGACAAGGGACTCTGTCCTTTTACTGTATACTTCCAATGTTTCTTGATAATTAAAGGAGCAGCATTGTGGTATATGCAGTTTGTTAGAATGGGTCAGTGGTCAAGTGCTATAGGACAGGTCCTCGTAAAATTTGGACTGATTGTGGTGAATGTGGTGAACTGATGAAGGGAAAGGTGTACCAGGGTTCACTTAATTACTGTACTTCACCCATTGTGATTCTAAACTACCAGTAGGACTCAAGAAAAATTCACCAAGACAAGCAAGACAAAAAAAAACCTTCCTAAAATAACAGGAATTCTTGGTGATGTATTCAATTTACATTTAGCACCAAATGTGGCACCATTTTTAATCTAGCCCCCCTAAATGAGCAAAAATTTTTCAAACCCCTCCCCCACGAGGGCGATCAGTCACAGCCAGGTCAGAGGAAAGCACCCGGACAAAATTTGGACCTGCGGAGAACACTGATTATTAGGAAGCAGATCACTAACTGGGGGAAATCTTGGTACTCTTGCCCCCCCCCAACGACAAAAAACCTGGCTACGCCACTGCCTAAAGTACACAGACAGAATTCACCTCAGATGCAATAATAATAGGGTTGAGGTAAGGAAATTTTTTGGATGATTGGGTGACTAACATGCAATCTAGCGGATGTACTAATTTGCAGACTGCAGACTGCAGACTCGGATTTTGCAGAATGGATGTTACAAGATGCAGAATGTTGTACTAGATAAAATAATGAAAATTCCATCAAGTTATTCTTCTGAGTAAAATACCTAAATAAAAATTGATCAGAATCTTAAAATAAACACAAAGTTAATCGGCGAGTGTCTTTTCTTGTCCAGACTTAAGCTATTTTCGAATTAAACCGGATTTTTCTCTAAGGTGCCTTCCTCATAAAATGCATTTTGCATTTATGAACGAGCAAAGCCTTCGATCAGTTTGCGTAAAACCCTCACTAATTAACCATACACAGTAAGCCTGAGCCTGTCTTGGCCGCCACATGCACTTCGAACGAGGTGTTTAAATCCAAATTCAGCGACTTGCGCCACGTTGTGCACGTTACTCTTGTATTTAGCCCCTATTTATCACTGCTCGACATACTCGACCCCATTGCACTTCATCATTGATATGCCCTGGTTAGCTGAACATGTTTCGCACAATGAAGCATAAAGTTAACCAGATGCAATACACCGGGTACTATCTCGGAAAATTCGACTTAATAAATTTACAAATATTAAAATATCGGAAACATGTACTTGTGTTGGAATGTTTAAGCAAGGGACTTCTGTGATTGATAATTAAAATCAAAACCAGATTGTACTGGACAAAACATTGCAATCGAATTCTCGAAGCTTCGATGAGTCAAATTTTGAGACTAGAAAGTCTGGGTTGTCGAAAGTCTTGCACTTCAGGTATGTGTGCCCAACGTAGACGACGCATGCATCGCTAAGTCAAATCGAGACAAATTGTTCCTTCTTAGTTGAATTTTGGTTGGTCATAATCCTTGATTTTCGAATCTCAAGGTTTTTCGTATTCTCATTGTCACCCCTCAACATAAATTGAAGGATTTTGATGCTCAAAATCACTTCTTGAAAAGTACGTGTGGGAATCTATAAGAATAAATTACGATATCAAAACAATGCATAGAGACTGTCTAAAATATGAAAAAAATATTCGATTTGCAGCTCAGCGCATGCGGGGCATTTTCAAATTGACCCAATCAAATGTGGGAATTTCAAATTATGACCAATCATGAAGAAGCGATTCTCTTTCACGTCCGAATGTGTGCGAAATTTTTTTTTTTCTGCACTTTAAACAAGGTATGACTAGCAATCAGTAGCACTGAGTTGCGAAGGCGTGTCGTAGTAGCGCCAATTCCTGCAGGCCGCAGGCGGGAGGAGCCGGCCGGGGAGGTGGCAGAAAGCTTGGTTGATTTAGCTCCGAGGTATTTTTACGCGGGTGATTTTCGTCTGGAAATTCGAAGCGCACTAGGCTATAGCACTTCATTTTGAGAGAATAAATCGGCATGCTGAGTGTATAAAATAGCCAAAAAATACGACTTTGAGTTTTTGGACGGAAAATTGGGGACCTTATTCCCACTCAATGTAAAATGAATGAATTCACGGCAGTATGTATAATAGTAGGCCAGGATACTATGCAGTTGCGCCCGGTCAGATTAGGGTATTTACGGTGGCTCTACAGGCAGAAATGAAGGATCAGCGTACGTGCATCTTCGTTGCTAAAATGTTGTTCATATCGTGGCCGAGACTTTGTACTAGCTACTGTATTTGACTCTAATGGGCAGAGAGTTACCATGGGACTCTTGGGAGTACATAACCCGTCGCGATTTACGTATACTAATCGAATGTTTTTGCTTATTCAAAAGTGCGAAATGCATTTCACTGTGAACCCACCATAGAGAAAAATCAGGTTCAACTCGAAAATTGCTAAAGTCTGGACAATAAAAGACACTCGCCGATAAAGTTTAAGTTTCTTTTTAAGATTCTGATCACTTTTATTTCTGTATCTAATTCAGAAGGGTTCCTCGACGGAATTTTAGTAATTTTTATCTATTACTACGTTCTGCATTTTGTAACATCTATTCTGCAAAATCCGAGTCTGCAGTCTGCAGTCTGCAGTCTGCAAATTAGTACATCCAGCAATCTAGTGCTACATATGTTCTCTTTTTGAAGTAAAACTTATCTTCAAAAATTTACATATTTTAAGTTACTAAATTAAAGAAAAAATCAGCACCAGTGGAGGAGAGAGGGTATGACCCAATGGTACCTCCCCCTAACAGTGCCACTGCTCACTTCAAATCTGTACAACTTGGCAGACCAGTGTAGTACACATATGTCAAGATGCCTACAGTGTGCCAAACTGTGCATTGACATACTTAACATCTAAAATCTCACTTGAGGAAGTTACTTGACAAAATTAGGGAAAGGAAAACTTGGCAAGTGTTCCCACTTGCCACCAATGATGGGCACTGCAGCACCAGATCCCATACATGGATTAGATTTCCACTTTGGTCTGTTGGATAAATTGATGTGGCATCCAGAGACCTGCCACAGAGATTCTTGTGGAGTTTAAAGACAGACTGTCATCACCCCAAAGTATATTTTTAGTGTATGTATATCAAAATTCTCAGTTGGTGACTGCTGTTTGATTGACATCAAAGTTTGAAAATTTGAAAGATGCAGAGTAGCTCACATTCCACACAAGGCAGAGAGAGTACTTTTATTACATTTTATAGCCTTGTGTGCTCACCAGGACATGGCCTTAAGCAATAAAACAGGTATATTCTTGCACAAGGAAGAGCCTCATACAGTTATGGGAGGAGCTAGAAGATGCATAGTTGGGAGAATTGGAACTGTCTGGGATCATGAAAATTCCCCTTTAAGGAAAACCTCCTTAGAGATATGCACATTGTAAACTTGTAACCATTACAGTGAGACTCTTAATTTTCTCAAAGCACTTAAGCTCCTTTTTCTTTAGGGGAGAATTGTAATTGTACAACACTCTGAACAACCAACTGATCTAATGGCTAACTCAGTTTGAAGAAAGGTGGTAGATGATGGGGAAAATAATGGTATTTCAAACCATTGTACTACAATATTTTGAATTTAAGAATTAGTTATATCACAGACCAGCTACCTGTGCATGCAAAGCATAGGTAAGGGTTTTAAAATGTTGAGGACTGCATGACTACAGGGGATGCCAGGCAAAAGACTCTAATCCACTCCCTTGACAATACCACTACAATTCCCTCAAAGAGATGAAATCATAGAGTACTTAAAATCACAGGTGTGAGAGTGGAACATTTATGGGAGGTGAAATAAGTGTTTATTAGTGCCCTATGCAGTTTCATATGAGAATATTTCTGTATCCTGTAAAAGGTCTTTGGGTACTTTACATTTAATTAAGATACTTGGCATCTCTATCTTGGAAAAAGAATACATCTGAAAATTTCACCCCAAAACACCATATACTGTAAAAGAAAAGTTTTTGGCAAGATCAGATAAATATAGGAGAATATAGGAAAACAAGCCCAAAATCATACAAATATAGGAAATATTGGATTTGGGGGAATTTATAGGAAATTAAAGGAAATATAGGATCACTTTGAAGCCTGATATTCATCACTATATATGGGATAACACTGGATATTTATGCGTGAGGAACATTTGATTTCACATTTAAAATAATACAACAGCACAAGGAAAAGTAAGCAGACAAAATTTGATCTTAGTTTTGCTTACATTGAGAAACTATAAAGCTGTAGCAACCTCATTCCTGAATGGACTCTTCCACTACTGACCATACCAGCATACCTGCATATATTATGTTAATTATAGGCCACTCTCAAGTACTGCTGTTAGCAGTACTGTATGTCCAGCCCACACTCTACTTGCGCACACTATGAGTTCTGCAGTCTTACTGTACTACACTGCAGCGCTGGATTCCTTACAACAGCAGGCCTAACTTCTCCACACCTTACCAGCAAATATGGAGACGACATAATCTTGCAGAGAGTACAACAGGTACCGTAGGGTACTTAGCATTGCAGATAACATTATATTACTGTTATCTCTTCCATTTTACTACAGTTATCGGAACTTATCGCTTCGGCCTTATTTCATCTAAACACGTTCACTTGCATTGTTAGCGCCGCAAGGTGCACGGGAATAACAATTAAGTCATCGCGTGTGTATAGGCCTTACGTATACCATCCTAACAAGTAACTGACTGTAGGCTTTACTCGTTAACCACATAGGCTAGCTTATTAGCTTAATATCTGGACCTAGGCCTAGCCCTGCAGCATCACAAATTGCAGTAACCTCTAGTAGGCAATTCACTTCAACGGTTGCAGCATTTACAACTGCCACGGTCAGCTTATTGGGGCGCAGCTTAATACTGGCAGTGCAACCTTGGGCAATGCATCACCGGCAGCATTTCACTTCTGCCAGAGCAGCAAACTTACGGAGGTCAATTAATCTCACTGGCAGAGCCGGACTCACTCATTTTCGATTGCCTCTACTCAACAGAGTACTTCAACTTAGGGACCGATGTTACTAGGGTTGGCTGACTCACTAGCCACCACATTCACAATTGGTCTTGGTGTAGACTTAGGTGTAGGTCATTACGTAATAACTAACCAACAGCAGTAGCCAATACAGCTGCCAATATCAGCTTCTTACATAAATAAATCCCAGCACATGTGCATATCATCCTAGCCACAACTGCATGCTAAACAGTTTATGTTTTGCTTAACTTTACATATCTGCCAAGGGACACAATGGGCACGACACGGAGGATATTGAGCACTGGGATTGGAGACCCAACAACGACCATTCATAACCTACTGGCCACAACCTTCTGTATTAAAGTATATATTATCTTTATTTAAAAATTCTCCAAAAAGCTAGCCCCATGCTCGTACTGTTCTAATGCCACACCATTCTTTTTGTAATCTGAAACGTTTTGCATCAGGAGCATAGCATGACAATCACTTCAATACCAAGTAAGAAAACTTGGCAAGAAGCCAAACAGGCCATACAGATATTGATTTCACACTTACTTTCATTTATCATAACTGCAGTTGGAAACTGTACCCACTTAAAATTTGTTTTCGTGCTTGTTCTACTTAATATTCTACTTTCATTGCTATTTTTTGACCATACAGCATGGAGTTCCCATGAACCAGGTCAATAAAGGGTGTTTCCACTAAAAACAAACACATATGGCAGTAATATCTACTTTAAACTTATCCATTATTCTCATGAACACATTTTCTCTTCTCTCTGAAAGTTAGAGTGAATTCCAGGGGCAAACTTTCAAGAGAGAAATTCTCACTACAGGTTTCAGATGTCTTAGGTCAAAAGAATGGTACCTTGTGTCGGTCAGCCAAGCATTATGCAAGCCCACATGGCATAAAAGTGATATCAAAATATATTCCATGAATGATATCACCATTGTAAAAACTTTTTTTTTCTTTTTTTTTTATTTATTGAGAAAATCCCAAAACATATATACTTATTTACATCATGAACGAACGAATATATGGAAGCATTTGCATTTTGTTCAGTGATAAATAGTACAAGAAATCACAACTCAGAGGATTACATACGGAGCACATTTTCCCACTCCGACCAGACATTAAAAAATTGATTATGATTGCAGTCTATACTACTGACATATTTTTCTACTTTTAAGTATTCACTTAAATCACAAAGAAAAGACGATAAAGTAGGTCTAACAGACTTAAGTCTACATTTATAAACATGGTATTTAAATATGACAGCTAAGTATTAGTGCCAAATATCTGTGCTATTGCCTTGATAACCTAAAATTAAACTTTCATTTGAATAATAAAAAGTCTTTGATAATTTTTCTGCTGTCCACGAATTGAGTTGATCAATTAAATGCCTTATAATAGGGCACATGCAGAATAAATGTAAAATCGTTTCCTTCTCTTGCTTACAGAAGGTGCACAGATCATTCTCGTTTAGTCCAATGCGGTGTAGTAATACTGTACATTTGTACATACGAAGGTGTTAACAATTCGATATTGAAACCATTTAAGGGTTACCCAAGTTATACCTTTGAAAGCTAATTTATTATAGTATTTCCAAATCTCATCAGTAATAGATACATTGAGAATATCATTCCACTTTTCTCTCAAATGAATATTTGAAGTACAGTAACATATGGTTTTACTATAACATTATAAAATACCTGACAGCCTTTATCAGAAGATAGCAACCACAGACTTCAATACATGGACAGAGGATTATGCAATCAATAGGGTCGCCACCAATCGAACAAATTTAGGCTAACCAAGATGGCCGCCGGGATACTACCATTTGCCCAATTTGACGATGAATCTGCAACATTTCAGACAAAATATCAGTATGAATGGAAGAACAATATCACAGTCCTTCATTCTATTTGTTAAATTTGACCTGAGCTTGCATTCTTTCCAAAATATTACAAGTTTCTCAAACAATTTGTCGATACCGAGCCACTTGAGCAAGTCCAAACTTTTACACACAAGACTATAGCAGGCAGCCATATTGGTAAGCCTATTCGTGTACGTACGGTGGAGACAATTTACGCATAGGACGTTAGTGCAATATGCTCTGTCCATGTATATAAGAAGTCCGTGACAGCAACACACTATAAATTGGAGGTCTTATGGGCATGGGGGCCTTAGAACAAATGTGAAAATTGTGGTTGGCTGATAGAATAGATCTACGGAGACCAAAGAAAGTAAGGAAATCAATATTCACCCCAAAGTAATCTTTAATGGTCTCATAATCATAAAAATTTCCATCTTCATTGGAAAAGTCATTAACGAAGTAGAATTTCTGGCTATAGAAAGCAGGAATATGTACAGGATGGCCATCCATTTGAAATAGATCACTGTTCCATACCCTTTGTCTCAAGAATTCTACGGGTTTCCTTATAGCCATATTTTTATTGAGATTTACCCAAGCAGCAAGCACATCAACCCAGAAAGGGTTTTTCATGGTTTTAATATACACGTAAGATGTAATGTACTGCATACTTTTACTAAACAAATCTCCTAGGTCTCTATGCAAATCATGAAATAAGATGCACCAATCATTATTACCATTATATATCTGCCTTATCCATGAAATCTTAATAGAATTGATAAATAAAACTAATCATAACAGGGTTTCCCCTGGGTTTTTGGGAGTGTGAGGTGGTATTAAAGGACAGATCATCTGGCACCGAAGGTGCCATGAGAGCGCGAAGCGCTCCCAACATCGGCCGGGGGTCCAAAGGGCAAAGCCCCCGGAAGCTCTGGGATTTAGAAAATTATGGACATTAGAATGTAGCTGGTCAGTGGAAATGCTGGGAAGAAAGATATGTGCCATGAACAAATATTGCACCATTTTCCATCTATAGACACCTTGCAAAACAGAAAAGATTTTTAAAGGGGAGGGGAACAATCCCTTCCCCTGGACCCCTCCCCCAGGAAGGCAATCCATGTCTTCCTTGCCAGAAAATACATACGGTAACCCTAATTCAACCCCATTGCATTCTGGATCAACTTGGAGACAATAGAGTCATGCTATTGTATTATGTAGCTTTTCCTTCTCATAACAGTGATATATAGGGGGAAATTTGTAAACATTTTTTCAAGTTTTGACCTGCCGCATATGCCACCCTATCAATAGAATAAGCTGCTGCATGCTTAAGGTCATGTATAGAGAACAAATGAAACATTTGTAGGCACTTTAAGAAAAAAAAAATAATTAGAAAACACTAACCATTGCACAGCCTTTACAGTGAAGAAACTATTGCAGATACACGTGTGTAGGCTACTGTAGGTTCACTTCTGTGCTACACGTTTGGCAATGGCAAAAGTACCAAGACATGCTGAAGAAAATTACTGTACATCGTAGAGAAGAACTTCACACCTAAAGCTCACAAATGTATTGCAGATTGTTGTTTGAGGGTCTTTTGCACATGCCTTGTACACATTTTTGATGTTCTTGACCATGTGCATCATTGTCACTTTTCAGTACTTGATACTGCTTTGTGGGAGGTATTTACTACTAGTAGTACACAAGTGTATGCAGAAAGCACGTAGCTCCTGTGTTCGATCGAACCATGTATTTTAGGCTGAAATTTCTTCCCTTTGGGGAGCTAGAAACTTTGTGTTTTTATTTTTCCTAATGCCAAGAATTGTAACTGTAGAATATTGTCAGTTTATTTATCTTTTCCACCCATCTTTAATTCATACGGCGAACATTTTTTCGAGGTTCTGAGGACTTAAAGCCAAAGCCACATTGCTCAGACATTACAGAAAGTCTAATGTTTCAGCCAATCACGGTTGGTGTTAAATGATTGTACTGACTGGGAAATCCAAATGTGATTCAGTCACGAGGAACGTAACATATCTTTTAGTGGTATTTACTACATTTTACTGATGGTTATTCAATTTTTTTCCCTACAGTTAGTCACAAATTTTCATTTTTCCACAGGTTTGTGAGTATTCTTGTGAATTGTATAGTTACTTTGTTCACTTAAAATCGGCTTATACAGAGAGATTGAAAACAGACGCCCCATGAATTTTGGGTTCACGTCCATGCTTATGTTCTTCAAGACTGAGTAATTCTAAGCGGGGACTGTGACAGAAAAGTGTGAGGCGGTAATTTTGACATTTTTTGGCGAGGCGGTCTCTAAAAGCTGCGAGGCGGCCGCCCCTGCAATTAAGTACCAGGGGAAGCCTTGCATAAGATGATGGAAGGAGACCATTCACAGTGATTTGGAGCAATTTTTTTTAAATAATTTTTTACGTCATTTAAAGAACTTACGTCTGAAGCCACCCTTTGGTAACACCGGATGTATGCTAGGCTTGGTAAATTTTTGACATATTTTGAGCTGCTGTCAACTCGTGCTGGAGTTTTTTTTTACATTGAAATGTCTATTTATAGGTCATTGTGCACCTGTATGACATATTGTGTCCAGTGCCCGACTCAAGGTACCGTCCAACTCAAGGTAAACTCACTACACCTGCATACTTTATTACCTTCTACTTCATACCTCCACACATTTTTCCCCAGTGTCAAGGTTCACTACAATCAGGTTTCCTAAGAAGCTTCCACTTGCAACCTGGGCATCTGTCCTTGGATTAGCAGCGACAAAGGGAGTATTTGCCATTCCTGACCTTTGACCTTGGTGGGTTTTTAATTGTGTTATAACATCTTCATCCTCTTTTATGTCCCAGAGTATAATTTTATCTGTATCGGATGGACTTGAGGTCACCAACAACCTGAATACAGATAAAAGTTACATGAAATTACACAATAATTTCAAAGAAGATTTGTAATTACATACCATGGTACAGATTGTTTCTAAAGAGTATCACATGATCAGGGAAATAGCAACTAGGAATGTAAGGCAATACTGTTCCTTGCAGACATATTTTCTGATTTATGGGGAATTGATGATTCTTTCTATGCAGATATTTGATTCCAGAGACATAAACTTAATACTGAAAGATAGAAGCAAAATGTGAAATGAGTGTTTTTATTTTTCTAGCAGGGTCTTGGTTAGAATGCTTTTATGCTTTAATCATGGTAGTTAATTTTAGCCAATACCAAAATGCTGCTTCAAGTTGATCACCTGTAATGGACATAGAGGGAATCACATTACACCAAAGCAAGATTGTGTTTGTGCATAATTGATATTACAGTCTTTGAAAATGATCATTTTCATTCCAGCAAATGTTTAATTTATGCTTAACTTCACCAAAAATGAGGACGATACTTGAAAGTATCATTTCAAGTCTGACTTTCTTGAACAGTAAAACAAGTCAGTGGAATAGTGGCTTTGAAAAGGTGATACTAACCAGAAGAGTACCGGTATATAAAGCAAACAAGCCTTTTCCACATTAAAAACAATTGTTCTTAGAAGAAAAAATTCACAAATATAAAGAAGATTATTATCAATAAGCACAGCATCTGACTTGTAATGATTATTCCTTTATCACTGAACATGGCCACAGCATGTACAGGCTGGTGATGGGAGCCTCCAGAGACCATCCTAAAATCACGATCCTTAGACAACCTTACCTGGTCATCAGCAGGATTTGTCAATTTTGGTGGAAGAGAGGAAAGAAGAATTTCATAGCGATCATTAGGAGACAAAGAATCAGCTACAAATATCGACGAAAAAGAATTAAAATAAGAAAAAGTATGCCAGTTTTAGGATTTAGAAACCAAGTCATGACTTGTTTTTCCAGTTGAAGGGCCCATCAAGAAAAGAAAATGCATCCCTTTTATTTTCTGTTAATTTTGTACAACTAAAAAACTTTCACAGACTTCATTAATTTATATTAAAGCAATGCATATTATAAGTCATCCTCCCATTTGCCTCTCATTTTTTCATCTTAACTGTGTGTTGTTTGCTATCTTAATAGTCTCATACTGTATTTGGTTCACTTTTTATCCAATGTTCTTGTCAAAATAATTATGTCGACTCTTTTAAAGTATATAAACATCAAATCAAATTTCACTTTTACTTCTTTTACTTGATAACAGCAAGTATCTCAGTATGTGTAGGCATAGCTGCACTGAGAACTAAATCAAAAGCACAGTAGAACTTCCAACTCTGAACAAAGCCCCCTGAAATGCAAACATTGAAACAAGGAAGTGTTTCTCATTGTCAGCTACTGTACTTGCTCAACAAAAGCCAATATAACTCAAAAAATTCTCCACATTAGTGTCTGATTGAGATAGCAACACCAAGGGTTATGAAATGCCCCCCTCTCTCTCTTCCCCTTCCAAAGATATACATCTTTGGGGTAGTTGGTAGTGACAAAATTTGTAGCAAATAGAAGAGAAAGTGTTAGTTATAGTGAAGTATTAATTTACATTTGTGACCTTCTCTCATGATCCACCATCAACCCCACCTTCTCCCCCTCCCATCACCTCTTTTCCAAAACAGATTTCATCATCCACAGATCATGGAAACCACTGATGATGAAATGAAGAGGATGACAATTATACTGTACTTGAATGGTAACTGTACCTATTCACTGAGTGGATGCCATACTGCAGACTGCAACAATGGATTTTTCTTGTTGTAAAGAAGACTTTCAGTCAGGAGTATAAAAGTTGACTGATCAACAATTTCTACTAGCATACAGTTGCTTACCTCCCTTGCATCCTGTCATAATGGCATCTTAAATGGACTGTAAAAATTTACAGAGCCTACACTGTCAAAGGAGTATATGCACAAAATGAGAGCACTCAAGTTGGTAAATGTAGATACTTTAAGACGTTAAACATCTATGTAACCAGAAATGTTAATTTCATACTGTAGTTTGACCTATGCTTGCAAGTAAAGAGTATAATTTACAAAGTTGGACAGTAGGATTGCTGTTCAATCACATTTGGAAGATAGTTTCTGTATGTCCATCAATTAAAAAAAAACAACTCCACAAACTGCCAGGCCTGTAGTAGGGGCAACATATCCCTCCCAGAAAAGTTTATCAATTGAAAAATTTTAAGAAAAAAAACATTGCTAAAACATTCTAACCTACACTGTATCTCACTCCCCCACCCAGAAAAATCTCTAACCCCCTAGGAACTATTACCTTCCCCTCCCCCTCCCTCCCCCTTTAAACCCTTGTCTGGCTATGGTCTGCAAACTGCAGTACTTGCAAGTTCATATCCAGAGTGAAGGGGGCATCAGTATATGATTAAAGTGTACCCTAAGTTTAAAATTTCAAATATATATATATATGTTACAAATAGTGTTTGCACCGGATACCTGGGTACCCGACCAACGATGTCAGGACCCGGTTCTGAAATTGCTACCCAGGTCCAAAGTTTCACTAACATAGATTGCACATGTGACAGAACACAGTTTTCCTGGCAAAATTTATCACGCACACGGCTAAGAACACTTGTCATGCCCATACGTAAGATACATTGGTGTTATATTATATCAACGTGCAAAGCAACATTTCTTATTATGACTTTACAACAAACTTGTAGCCTAACAGAAGTTATATTTTCGGGTACCCGGGTACCCAACCAACCATCGACTTCGGGTACCCGTTTCCGAATTTTGGACTCGGTGCAAACACTAGTTACAAAGCTGGCAAAATGAAGCCAAATGGTCCAACTCCCATCTTTACTGGACATTCCTGAGCTGAAATATAAAATGTTGAGGCTTATCTACTCAATTTAAAATGGTTAGACTTTGTAATAATTTGTGATGTCATTCTTGTACTGTACTACTCGAATTACATTCTTTTTCTTTGTTTTTTCAAAAGCCACAGCACCTTGTCCCAAAATGTGATCACTTTCTTACTGTTATAGGGTGATTTGACTATAGAAAACCGTTCTGTACAAAATGCTATGCGAGACAACAGTTAATTTTTCAAGGTCATATAAACATTTTAATTTCAAAACGAAAAGAAAGCAGGAAATGTGGGTTAAGGGAAACCACAAATTATTGCACAATCTACTATTTCAAATTAAGTGAATAAATTTCAGCATTTTATACAGTGCTCATCTCAGCAATGGAATGTAAGCTAGGAAAGTGGGAGTTGGATGAATACAATTTATTTTGCAACCTCTAAAATATATATAAATATATATTTTCGTACATTAATTTTAGACTTCAGGAAAACTTTAAATATATACTTAGTTTTTTGATCCATCCATTCTAATACAGAGGTTGGTTGTGAAAGATCGTACATGTGAAGATACATGCATATCTGCCAAACATTACAAAATAAATTTGGTATAATTACTATAGTTGTTAAATGTCTTACAACATTACAACAAAATGTTGATACATATTTTGGGGCTTTTTAGAAATGTTTTTGCTTGTACTACAGGGCGTATCACAAGGACACTTTCTAAGAGCTTATCATCACTTCTATCCTGTCACTTTAGAGTTGAACAGGACCTTCATTAGTGAGTAGTTCCTGAAATGTTGATACAGTAAATGAAAAATCTCTTCATTTCAATCAGAAACTTGAGTCATGATGACATCATGGATGGAACTTCTTTCAATAATGCCATGTTGGTGTGGTCATTAGGTACAGTATACAGGTGATTTGAAGCCAAGTGAGCAGTCTGCAGCTACAGTACTGTTGAACAGTGTTAATAACAGGGTGATTATAAGAGGCACTTGAGTTGTTTTAGCAAGGATCAGGGGGTAGCCAGGAATTTGTCAAGGGAGGGCAAAGCCCATGGACAGAATCTCAGAGCTTTGTGCCACCATGGGCAAAGCGCAAGAAAATTTTGGCCCAAAATGCCTCCCAGACTGCTGGAAATGGCACTTCCCAGGCCTTTTACCGCATATAAAAAGGGGAAACACAAGCAATATTGTAAACATAAACATTAAAAAAATACCAAAATATGCTCAATGGGGGCCTTGACTAAGTGCCTGGCAAGGATACTGCATGGTTTGACACAGTCTCCATCTTGACTATGCTGAACAGGCCTGGAAACCAAATACCCAACGACTTAGCCTGCTAGTGGAACTTTCCCTGTAAATAGGTTCAGAGGAAGGGCACTGGATTTATTGCTGCTAGATATACAGTAATGTCATTTTGCACACATCAGAAAACAAACTGTAACACGGTGCAAACCACCCAATACTTGGGGCGGATGGAACTGTTTTTTGGTGGGGGTTCGTAATGGCAGTTAAGTACTTACCAGTCAGACTGGAAAGTTTGCCTTAGGATGATTAAGAGGCACTTGAGTTGTTTTAGCAAAGATCAGGGGGTAGCCAGGAATTTGTCAAGGGGGACAAAGCCCATAGACAGACTCTCAGCGCTTCATGCCACCATGGGTTGGCACAAAGTGCAAGAAAATTTTGGCCCAAACTGGCCCAGACTGGAAAGTTCGCCTTGTGCGCGCAAGATCTGGCCCGCACAGCTTGCAGCGTGGTTTGGCACCTGGCTGCACAAAAATTGCTGGTCATAGATCTGGCTGCACACTTGGCCGCGGCCTGACACTATGAGGCAAAAAGTAGGCCTAGGCCTAGGCTGCCTGAAAGCTAACGCAAAGCTAACACTAAACTCACTGTACAACAGTGCCCGCCAGGGTGCATTCCATGTAAAGCCCACACCACAGTTACGCCGAGGTGTCAGCATTTGTACGCCAACAAAACCAAAGGAGTGCCGAAATTACGCCAAGGTGTCATCGTTTGTATGCCAGAAAAATCATGTACCAAAGGTGTGATTTATACACACAACTGACATAACTTAACATTGCCTTCTGTGCGATGAGCATTCATCATACTTGAAAGAAAAAGTTACACACACTCTTTCCTATTTAGCAGGAAATAATCATATTTTGTGTGCGACTCATCATAAATTAAGTGGAAACACAATGCAACTGAAAATTTTAGAGCTGCTAATGCTATTTTGACTTAGACTAGTTGCAGTACAAAATATACAGTCAACAGGCAAGTTGTTAGAGTGAATTCTCTTGCCGCAACTGTAACTTGTACGCCAACTCGAGTGAATTTTCATGCTGCTTAGCCAAGTGTTTTCCTTCGTCTACGCCGAAGATCTTCGGTGTATAGTGCACAAAATGCACCCTGGCCTGTATGGCGGCAAGACTTGACCAACATTTGACCATGCAGAGGTCTCTGAATCTGGTCCATGGCCGCACTTTGGACAAGAAATAACGAGTTACTTTCCCATGCAAAATGCAAACTTTCCAGTTTGGGGTACCAGGGATGGTAACTACCTGACCCACTGTAGGCTACACATGTATATATAGTCTGTTCCCCAATTAGCCTATATGACAAGTTCAGCTGCCATGTTAAGGGTTGGAGTTTTGCAAAATGATTTATGCATTTTCCCCCAAAATGTCGTATTTTCTAACGTTAGTCACAAACCTTGTACATTTTATCAACCCCATGATCAACGGACAACGGTAGGCTTCTAATTCTTCTATCCACAGCTTGTCCTGCTGCATTGTAATGAAAGGGTATAGCGACACCTCGCAAAAGACCGTCTTCATGTGCTAGTAATGTGGCTGGCTTCTGCAGCTATTGTACGTACAGTACAGGACAGTACAGTTGAAAGAAAATCTGCAGTGTAAATGCGCGTTTCTTACTTTCGTAGATCTAGTCCCTACATTACTAGTACGGCTTAACTCTTCCAATACGAGGCAGTTACGATTCCAATAAATTATTCAATATCACAACGCAAGAATAAAACAAATCTAACTTTTTCATAGATTGAATCATCCAGTTCCAATCATCTTCGAGTTAGGATTCATCGGTTTGGGGCTAAAACGTAAAAACGACCTGGCAATTTCTTTGCGGGTTGTGTTGCCTTCCCCTCGACTCGACTCAGTATGTGAGGTGTCACTAATCAAAATTACAGCTCAATATCTTTTTGTGTACCGATGCTATAGAGCAAGATTACTTGCAACACCAATTTTCGATTTCTCAGGATTTTTGTAGATTCAGCACTCGAGGAAGTGTTCCAGATGACTATGTCATAAGCAAATTGAACTAATCTGGTATTGAACTGAACATTGTTTTGTTGTATTGTATTGTATTGTATATGACTCGCAGGGGCGGCGCCAGGGTTTTTCGATAGGGGTGGCAAAGCATGCTGGGTCGGACCCAGCTTTATTGTTTGGGGGGGGGGGGGGGTACAGGCATTGAAGAATTAAGAGCCTCACCCTACCTCCTCCCCCCCCTCCCCGTGTCAGAACCTGCGTTTTTGGTGTTTTCATTTTCTTGGACTTTATTTTTCTCTAAAAAAAACTTTTTTGTCTGAAAATAAATACGAACTGTGAGAAGGGTTGTTTGTCTGTCAGTGAAAATCGGCCCCTCACTGAGTGAGACGCTTCAACTATGCAGCAGGCGCGGCGGAACGAAAAAATATTGGGGGGTGGGGCTGAGTGCAGCAAGACTATCTAAGCGGAGCGCCACCATCGGTTGGCGCGGAGCGTACAAGAAAATTTTGGGCTTTACAAACCCTCCAGATGGCCGGAAATGGCACTTCCCGAGTGTTCTAAGCTGCATATACCCAGCCTTGAAATATGGATCATATGTCTGCAATTTCTCAATTAAGGAGAAAAAAAAATAAATCTATGAAAAATGGTAATACATATTTCTAAGCGGAGCGCCACCATCAGTTGGCGCGGAGCGTTTAAGAAAATTTTTGACTTTGCAAACCCTCCAGATGGCCGGAAACGGCACTTCCATAGTGTTCTAAACTGTATGTATTCATCCTTGAAATATGGATCTCATGTCTGCAATTTCTTAATTAATGAGAAAAAATTAATCCTCATTATGTGATTTTTTTCTTGCTTATAGAAAAGCCGAATCACTGAGGAAGAGTTATACGCAGAATTGAATTTTATAAAAGGGAGAGGAATCATAACTCTTATGAGATAACATTAAATTATACCTATAGCTTTTCGAGTTTTTGAACCAATGATGTAACCAAATTTGCAAGCTAAAGTAAACTTTACGCAAACAGGAGTGACGTCATTTCCTCACATTAATAGACTGAATTATGTGTATCGTTAAACTTAAATCCGATTTAGTGTGCTTCATAATCGTATGGTATCA
Source organism: Holothuria leucospilota (assembly GCA_029531755.1). NCBI lineage: Eukaryota > Metazoa > Echinodermata > Holothuroidea > Aspidochirotida > Holothuriidae > Holothuria > Holothuria leucospilota. Next base: position 21,507,128 of record CM055973.1, on the reverse strand, counting down.
TTACGTAATATTCATAGGAGATATTGAAATTTTGCAAATTGCACCCTTAAGGGTCTGTAAGCCAACACGATTGAAAGGCACAGAAAAGGGAGAACTGCTCATCAATGTGAGAATGTGAAATCGCTCCAGCTTGCTTTGAGTTCACTTTGCTTTGAAAATACAGTTAAATCAACATTTTATGTAACTTGAAAGAAACGCACATAGAAAATGCATTTTTGTGGTCTACAAAGAACTGCCAAATTTTAGCTAAATTTAAAGTGTACCTAAAGGCTAAAAATTCAAAAACATATGTTACAAAGCTTGAAAAAAATGAATCCAAATGGTCTAACCGCCATCTTTATGGGAATTCCTGAGCTGAGATATATAAAATGTTGGTGCTTATTCAATTTAAAATGGTAGATGGCGCAATAATTTGTAATGTCATCCTTGTGCTACTCAAATTACATTCTTTGTTTTCTTTATTTTTTCGAAAGCCTCTGCACCTTGTGCCAAAATGTGATCACTTTCTCACTGTTATATGGGTGACTTGACTATACAAAACCTCACCGTACACAGGGGCGGCGCCAGGGTTTTTCGATAGGGGTGGCAAAGCATGCTGGGTCGGACCCAGCTTTATTGTTTGGAGGGGTGCAGGCATTGAAGACTTCCGAGCCTCACCCTACCCCCCCCCCCCTCCCCGTGTCAGAACCTGCGTTTTGGCGTTTTCATTTTCTTGGACTTTATTTTTCTCTCTGAAAAAAAACTTTTTTGTCTGAAATAAATACGAACTGTGAGAAGGGTTGTTTGTCTGTCAGTCAGTCTGTCGCCCCTCACTGAATGAAACGCTTCAACTATGCAGGAAGTGCGACGGAACGAAAAAATATTGGGGGGGGGGGGCTGAGTGCAGCAAGACTATCTAAGCGGAGCGCCACCATCGGTTGGCGCGGAGCGTACAAGAAAATTTTGGGCTTTACAAACAGTCCAGATGGCCGGAAATGGCACTTCCCGAGTGTTCTAAGTTGCATATACCCAGCCTTGAAATATGGATCATATGTCTGCAATTTCTCAATTAAGGAGAAAAAATAAATCTATGAAAAATGGTAATACATATTTCTAAGCGGAGCGCCACCATCAGTTGGCGCGGAGCGTTCAAGAAAATTTTTGACTTTGCAAACCCTCCAGATGGCCGGAAATGGCACTTCCCGAGTGTTCTAAACTGTATGTATTCATCCTTGAAATATGGATCTCATGTCTGCAATTTCTTAATTAATGAGAAAAAATTAATCCTCATTATGTGATTTTTTCTTGCTTATAGAAAAGCCGAATCACTGAGGAAGAGTTATACGCAAAATTGAATTTTATAAAAGGGAGAGGAATCATAACTCTTATGAGATAACATTAAACTTTTACCTATAGTTTTTCGAGTTTTTGAACCAATGATGTAACCAAATTTGCAAGCTAAAGTAAACTTTACGCAAACAGGAGTGCGTCATTTCCTCACACTGAATTATGTGTATCGTTAAATTTAAATCCGATTTAGTGTCCTTCATAATCGTATGGTATCATTACGTAATATGCATAGGAGATATTGAAATTTTGCAAATTGCACCCTTAAGGGTCTGTAAGCCAAAACGATTGAAAGGCACAGAAAAGGGAGAACTGCTCATCAATGTGAGAATGTGAAATCACTCCAGCTTGCTTTGAGTTCACTTTGCTTTGAAAATACAGTTAAATCAGCTTTTTATGTTAAAAGAAACGCGCATAGAAAATGCATTTTTATGGTCTACAAAGAACTGCCAAATTTTAGCTAAATTTAAAGTGTACCTAAAGGCTAAAAATTCAAAAACATATGTTACAAAGCTTGAAAAATGAATCCAAATGGTCTAACTGCCATCTTTACAGGAATTCCTGAGCTGAGATATATAAAATGTTGGTGCTTATTCAATTTAAAATGGTAGATGGCGCAATAATTTGTGGTGTCATTCTTGTACTAATCAAATTACGTTCTTTGTTTTCTTTATTTTATCGAAAGCCTCTGCACCTTGTGCCAAAATGTGATCACTTTCTCACTGTTATAGGGTGACTTGACTATACAAAACCTCACCGTACAACAGTTATTTTTGCAAGGTTATATAAACATTTCAATTTCAAAAGGAAACAAAAGCAAGTAATGTGAGTTTTACAAGAAGATCATCACAAACTATTGCGCAATCGACTATTTCAAATAAAATGAATAGATTTTAACTTTTCATATCTCAGCAACAGGGTGAGCTATGAAAATGAGAGCTGGATGAGTAAAATTCGTTTCCAACGTCTAAAATATATATTCTTATAATTCTACACTTTAGGTCCACTTTAAACTCCTAAAATGAAACGTGCATGTATGGGATAAGAGACAAAACTGATTGCAATTTGTTTTATTGCAGTATTATTTATGTAAAATTTGGACTTAAATCTTAAGAATGAATTCACAGGCAGAGGTATAAATAATTGGTTGGGATGGCGTCACCAGGGAGGGAGAGGGAGGAGGGAGGGAGATACCGTACCATAACACACGTCAGTCTTTAAGCGCCTGTCACACCTCACCGGATTGTAATAACGGAGAGGAAACGAAGACCCAAAATGTCACTCCGTTGATGTACGTTAGTATCCGTTTAGTCTCCTGTTCTCCTCCGATTTTGAACATGCACAAAACTTGGACCAGACGTCGACCGAAAAAGGTCCCCCTTACGTATTCGTTACTTATCCGCTAAGCTTCCGTTTTATCATTTTCTCGTGCGTTTCTCAAACTGGACTTCTCCGTTAGTATCCGTTCGTCTCCAGTGATTGCTATTGCTCACCGGATCATTACCGGACAACAAACGGATGAAACGTAAAAGTACAGTACCTGTACCGAATGTTCGACGGATACTAACGCATAAGTAACGGAAGCGTAAAGGAATAGAACTGACAATGAACGGATAGGTAACGTACGTTTAACTGAAGAAACTAAAAAACACAGGCAAAGAAACGTATAGGGGACGGACATAGACCGAAGATGCAGCGTACTTACATCCTGTCCCCTCCTCATACTATAGCTTAACAAACGTTTTTGCCGTTTTTTCTTGAATTTTTTGGGTGCGACTGACTCCTTCCCCCTGCATCCGCCCCAGGCATGAGATGAGTGATCGCGGTTCTGAGGGAGGGGTTAAGGGGAGGGGGTGTGAAAGATTTTTCGACTACCGGGAAGCCTTAGACGCAATCTGGTACAATATTTTGCATCTTTTGAAGTCATATTTTTTCTCGAGAAATCTAGTTTCTAGGTAAGTAATCCAACGTTCTTTACTTTTGGCCGACTACAGTTTTCTAACTTTGTTGCACTTATTGTCGACGATTACATAACAAACGGGCAAGGGCGGCGATTTGTGTTGGCTATTGGGGGAGGGGCGCAGAATGGAAGTTGCCATCGAAGCGGAGCCATCATAGTTTTGTGCGAAGCGTACAAGAGAATTTTCGCCTTACAGACCCCCCAGACTGCATGAAATGGCACTTCTCGGGATCTTGGAGACAGTTTTGAACCGTACGATACTTGATAAGTGACGACTGACAGGCATGAGCGTGTGAACGGGTTTGGTTGCGTTGGTATAGAAGCGGAGCTCCACTAACGTTTTTAAAATGTTGCCAAAATGGCTTCTATATCGCAATTAGATGGTCCTTCTCAGACCTTTCAAATTGCACTGAAGCCATCTTGATATGTGGCATGATTTCTATTGGCTGGCGCGGACTGCGCCGATAAAATTTTTGCCAAAACAGCTCCCATATCGCAAGAAATGGCCCTTCCCAGATCTTTCAAAATGCACTGAAGACATCTAGATATGTTAAACGCCTCATGTATATTTTCCCACTTTCACGGAACTACTCCCTCTGGTATAACCTTCCCTGCGTACCAATTTAACCATTTTGTGATTGTTGTGACATGATTGAACAATGTACACGGAAGTGAAAATCCTACCCCCCCCCCCTCCTCCACTGATTGGATACGATACTGCACTACAGACATGTCACTGCATGTGTAGGGCAAGTATATAACTAGAGCTGGTAGGTCCATGCGTACTGGATGTACACACTAAAATATGATGTTTGGCCTACTTCTCCGTGAGCCACGGTCGTGAAGGTAGCCATGGAATTCAAAATAGATACCACATTCACGCGTAGTCCGAGAATTTACAGAATATTGATAAATACGTCGGTCAAATACGGATTTGAATTAACTTTTAATCACTCAAATCAGTCAGTTTAGTGTTGAATACTATGTTTTGCTTGTTTTCAAATAGACAGCAATTTTCACAGAATCTCGCTAGGGGATATCCTGTATTTTCGGCCCTCCTATTGTTTACGCTACTAGGTATTAACCCTTAAACGACAAAAAAAAAAAAAAAAAACTCAAGAGAGAAATTCAATCATGGGTCTTCTGGGATGTAGAAGGGGCCTTAGTGTAAGCTCTGCGGTGGATGCAGTAACGGGCGAATGTACAATGAGTTAGACAGAGAAGACAACGCGCGCGAAGCGCGCAAAATTTTCGAGGATTTACACCGAAAATGTCCTATATGCGACGGATAATGTATCACAATACTTTATTCCATGATACTGTTACACCTCACCCCACCCCCTACAAAATTATGTGTATTAAAACGTTATTTAGACGATTTTATTTTTTGGGTCAAAAACCATAGGGGGCAAATGCCTGCCCTGCCCCCTGTGGCGCCGCCCCTGCCCGTACCCAGTCTACATATGTAAGTTGAAGTAATTCACTTGTAGTGATCGCAAAATGCATCGCGCTAACCTATCAAATACTGTTGTACTGTACAATGAGTACGGCGTTACCTGACAGCATGGTCTGACAGCCACATTCCGAGACAGGGGAGACAAACACCACACGAGGTATGGCAACAATGTGCATAATTTAGGTCAATGGTAGCATAGACCCGCCCCAAGTGACCCTAGTATTAGAATTTTTTTTATGTTTCAGTGCAACACAATTCCCTAGGGCCGGCCCCAGTCCCATTGACTCATACAGTAACTCTCAAACAGCCACACACTAACTCTCAGGGAATAAAGAAAACATTGATACAAGATAATAAACCTTCCATTCAGCCCCCCAATATTTGTCAAGTGCTCCAGGAGAGGGGAGAATTTTAAAGTGGGGGCTGAACATATTCTTGCTTAGAACACTCGGGAAGTGCCGTTTCCGGCCATTTGAGGGGTTTGTAAAGCCAAAAATTTTCTGGTACGCTCCTCGCCAATCGAAGGGTGGCGCTCCGCTTAGAAATATATATTAACTTTTTTCATAGATTGATTTTTTTGCATTAATTGAGAAATTGCAGACATGAGATCCATATTTCAGGGCTGGGTACATGCAGCTTAAAACACTCGGGAAGTGCCGTTTTCGGCCATCTGAGGGGTTTGTTAAGCCCAAAATTTTCTTGTACGCTCCGCGCCAACTGATGGTGGCGCTCCGCTCAGATAGTCCTGCCGCGCATACGCATGACGACCCCCCCCCCACAGGTAAAAACTGGCTACGGGCCTGAATTCTAAGGAAAATCACCCCCTTTAGGTTTGATTTCCCTTCTCCTAGGGGGAAGGTGTTATGTACAAGAGAATGTTAAGATTTTCTGCCCGAGGTGCAGAAATTTTCTGCTTTGTATTGTTACCTCCATTTGTAAAGCTTTGTGTTCTTCGGTACTGTGTTCATTCCGCTGGCATAACACCGTTTTAATGATATGCTAATTTACTAGTGCTAAGAGCTATATGCACACGTATGCTTTCCTATTGCTTAAGTTCTTCGGGACGGATGGAGTGCCCGCTTTAAAACAGTGTTCAAGGTGTGGCCCAGGCTCTCCTCCTTGCATTCTACTATGGCTGATAGATGGCAGTTCTTTTTCGTTCCCTAAGTTCAAGACACTCCTTTGGTCTCTCACTCACACTCCTTTGGATTACCATGCACCTGTGAAAAAACTGCTCCCGCCTGTGCTTCTTCTTGTTTTTGCTGTTTCCTGACAACTCTTGTTCCTGGTATTTTTCTGTTCCGGTCTCCGACACCTCAACACATCACCCCCCCCCCCCCCATCCTTGGCCCGACGTTCCGAGCTCCTTACCTAGCTTCGCTGGCCTGACACCTGGCAGAAAACCACTCGGAAACTTCACACCACCTACCACCAGCCGCTACCAAGCACCTGGAGACGCCGCTAAGCTGACTGAGCTACGGGAGGTACCTCCATGCGAGCCTAAGTTAAGTTATATTTATTTGTAAGTACCGGTACCTTATAATTTACTGTGTCATTTTGCTAACCTGTTTTCATACCAGGAAGGACAAATTACATTACTTTGAAATTTGCATACCTATTCTCTTCTCCATTAGGCCTAGTCTGCTTCCAAAATTGGGTAAAAATCTTTTCGGCTTCAAACCTTTCACACCGCAACTTCTTTAAAACTTCGATATTTTATATCTGAACTTCGTAACAGATGTAACAAAGATGGCCGTGACAAAAGCTCCAGCCATACGTGCCATACATCATCTCTCGGAGTTTCTTTCCATGGATAAACTGGCAATCATTATAGTCAACACGATCAGCCTGGATTTAAGGTTAATAAATCACTGAGTGGACCTAGCTGTCAGCCACTTCACAAATCTTTAGTTGGAAGAAAACATCAGAAATTGTAATATCTTTCGCAGCTGGCCAGATCATCTCAATCTGGTATAGGGTCCTTGATGAGCCAATAGGGTCCTCGATCAGGCGATGCGGAAGGGAAAAAACATTGGGGGCTGAGTGCTAGCAAGACTATCTAAACGGAGCGCCACGATCAGTCGGCGCGGAGCGGGCAAGAAAAATTTTTGGCTTTACAAACCCTCCAGATGGCCGGAAACGGCACTTCCCGAATGTTCTAAGTTGCATGTATCCGTCCTTGAAACATGGATCTCATGTCTGCAATCTCTCTTAGGTTCCCACTTCTTGGAACGCTTGGCAAATATTGGGGGTTTAGCCCCTCACTTTCTTTTATTGGGGGCTTAGCCCCCAACCCCTCTCCGGTTCCGCCGGCACTGTCCTCGATGAGCCAATTGGCTTCCTGACCCTCAAACGTTAGATTTACATAGCTTATATGTCTATATGTAAGCACTGGCGGCAATCATGAAAACGGTGGGACATGTGTTAGAGATACCCGCCCCCTCCATCTTTCCGAAAGCTGGGGGACACAGCGGGATACCTCAAGGGGTTTAATGGGTAAATAATAATTGACCTTATTAAAAAACGAAGAAATAAAGAATTATTGATTAATTTTATCAGAAACGGACGTAATTATCAGACAACTATTGAAACTTGTAAAATATTGTAAAACATTGTTAACAGCCTGCAAAACAGGGTTCTGAATTTTTGGAAATTTCTTTGATACTAGTGCTGCTAATTGGACAGCTTGATTGTAATCAACAATGACCTAAAATTCGATCCACTGGAATCCCATGAATCAATTGCCTCCTCCCACTCATACTTTGTTCGTGACAACACTGGGCTTGGACACACCTTTTCCTACCATAGTTAAACTTATTAGAGGGTTGGTTTCTTTCTAAGTGCAGGATAAATGCAGGCTATTTAATTTTGACTTTTTTTCATCACAAATTATGTTGCAAGTTATCAGAAGCGTATCCAGTGGGTAATGCAAGGGCCGCGGGGAACACCTCGGTCGAAAAATAACAGATTAATGAAAAACGAAAACAAGGTAAAACTAAACAGGGAAAGATAAAGGAGAAGCAAAAAGATTGAAAAAGTGTAAGAGAAAGGAAGGGCAAAGAAGAAATAAAAGTAGAAAGACTAAAAAGTGGTAAATATGGCAAGTAAGAATTTCCAGGACCATATCACGTGTTTTTAACATGATGATGATGATGACGACGACGACGACGGTGCTGCTGGCGGTGGTGATGACAATAAATTTGTGTGTTATACTCATCTTAGAATCTTTCTTTTCCTATCTTTGACAAGACTTTAGTGATGGCAATATGCAAGGAGAGAGACACGTACTCCAAATCGATTTTCATGCAAAAACGTCAAATGTCTTTAATTGCGTTTAACTTAATTAAGGGTATATATTTTTTAAGCGTGCTTGGGTTTTTGACGTGACTACCTGACCCTAAGTTGTTAAATCTAAGCCTAGATTGTGGATTTACGTTAAAAGTTTAAGGACCAGTAGCCACTTTGCTCATCCAGGACACTACATCAGAACACTGGCTAGACTTGTCGCCTCTCCTTGATTAAGTGCTAACAGGGTACATAACGAGGCAGGGATGCGTGGTGCCGCCAAGGTTTGGTGAATGGGGGGGGGGCAGAACAGATGACGTCGTAATGCTACCTCAGTCCCTCCCCCCATCCAAGTCTGCGTAAATTGTACTTTTTTTCTGCGCGTCCCTGCGATTGTACAGCAGTGTGGAATCCTTTTTGTCACAACATAAAGGTGCCGTCCTGGGGGAGGGGCCTAAGGGGAGGGGTGTCACCCTCCCCTTTGAGAAATTTTTGTTTATTTAAGGTTGCCTAGATGCAAAATGGTGCTATCTTTGGGGTATTTTTTGAACTGATCATGGCTGGAAAATATTCTTATTTAGTGAATTCTAATTTTTGTTTAGGTGAAAGAGGAGAATGTGCGTCCCCACGATTGTATACAGCAGTGTGGGATCCTTCCTTTGCCACTACATAAAGATGCTGTTCTGAGGGAGAGGTCTAGGGGAGGGGGTGTCCCCCTCCCCTTTGAGAAATTTTTGTTAATTTTAGGTTGCTTAGATACAAAATGGTGCTATCTTTGGGATATTTTTGAAACTGATCATATATGGCTGAAAAATATCCATAATTTAGTGAATTCCAATTTTTGGTTAGATGAAAGAGGAGGGTGTGTTATCTTAGAGAAGGGCATGTTGTCAACAAACCTCCTGAAGCTCCCTTTTGGCTACTTTAATGCCTTCTACTCCGGGAAGTTTTTTACGTAAAAATACGTGCGTGGAGTCCACAGAAACATTCTTGGACTATTACGAAAATTTTCCTTTGTTTCATTGTGCATTATAAAAGGGTAGTCTAAGGCTGACAGATAGTATGATGCCGAGCACTTTACAACTATTGTACTTTTACTAAGTTTGAGCGAAAATCCATACGAACAGCTTACAGCAATGGGGAATGGGAGGGAGAGTATAGGTGCAGGGAGGTGATATTAGACCTCCCTGATAGGTAAAGCAAAGGGGGTAAAGGACTAGAAAGCGCATTTCAGAATGTTTTTTCGTCGTATAAGTGTATGAACAATCACCGTCTATACCGGTAATGGCTGCGCGCGAAGCGCTCGGTAAAAGTTTTTGAAAAATATATAACGGCAAATATGTACTTTCAACCTTCCATATTATGCTACATATTAGACTGAAAGATCCCATAGGCCCCTACAGAGGGTGGAGATGTACTTCTGTTTTTCGGAAAAGTGTTGTGATCAGAATAGTTGCATGTGTTATAACCTTAATAGTGGTCATGACATGGAGTGAAAAGCGTGACGAATGCGCATGAAGCGCGCCGAAATTTTTCAATAAATAAGGTAACCATGACAAAACCTGCATTCATTATCCTCTGCATCGAGACACTTTCAATTCCCCAACAAACCTATTTGTCAATCACAAAGCCAGCCTTAAGCTTAGTCTTTACCTGAGAATTCGTAAACAGCTTTCAACTTCTGCTGCCATGCTTCTGCGGGAATTGCTACCAGAAATTATTGATAATAAGGACGATATTGAGGAAAGGTTTGAAGCACGCGGAGCGCGCGAAAATTTTGATAGTTTGTGAAGGATTTGCGACAATTCTGATAGTTCGAGAACCATTTGTGATAGAAAATAGATCCCTCACTCTGTGGAAAACACACCTCACCTACCCCCTACAGAAATCTATAGCTTAAACGCCTTTTGGGATCATTTTAAAATTTCCAAAAAAAAAAAAAAAAAAAATCTGAAATCGATTGGGGGGCACGCGCCATCCATGCCCGGTGTGAAATTGCTCTCAATACTGCTCCCGGGATTTCCATTTATCTTCCTCGTCCGACGGACGTGAGTACATCCTTAGTGTTAAGCCGCTTTCCCACAGGCCTGGAGAGTGGAGTGTCCTTGCTCAGCACCTTCCACTGAGCGACAGCTGAACCCGCGTGCCAGGATGCAAAGAAAAAGAGCACTTTCCATTTTTCCTCTACCTAGCCAAAAGTGCAAACTGGACGACTTCCTGAATAGGATAACTAATTCCTGAGTAGGAAAACTTGATGAGACGTACAGCCAGATACCCAGTTTTAATGCATCAAGTTAACCCTCATCATTACTGTGAACAGTTATTCCGAACGAGCAAACTTAAGTCCCCAGCATATTTCCAAGTTGTTTCAACGGGATTTGATCCAGGGGCCTTCAGAATGCTTTCTCAGGAAACACACATTACACCTTTCTTAAAGAGCCTGCACGCAATTGTACCATTTAAAAGGATTCCTATAATAACTATTTCAGCTAGCCTCACGTGCAATTATGGAAGTTTCGCGCTCTGTACCTGACAAGTCCGTAGCCGGGGGAGAGCCAGGCGGGCGAAACCCCCTTGAAACCCCCTTAAAATTTCAGTTACCATTGCCACATTTTTACACATGTCTCCCCGTAGAAGAAAACTTCATCTCGCTTACCCCCACATCTTCGACATCTATATATTAGGCTACCGACGGACCAGGCCTGATGCCTGATACCCATTATCACAACTAACAAGTACGTAATTGTTCTGGCATATAGGACTATATGTGCAGTTAAATTGACGCAATTCTCTTTTCCTACAAATAGATTTACACCTCTGACCTCCGTTAATGGGACGGAGGATCTAGAGCGGGACATAAGGCTATCAAATATCCAATTAGAGAGTTGTCACTGGTTGCACTCGGCTCCCTGGGCCTACAAGTGTGCTCTGCCGTGTATCGCTTGAGATGTAGTATTTCACGTTCGAAAGCGCCATCCCCTCCCCATTCAATATTCCTCCATTGACCTAAAACTTCACGCGTTTGCTTCATCAAGCATCTTTACAGCCATGTACCTTGTTGTTGAAGAGAAGAGGGATAGGCCAATGATAATTTAATATAGATGACAGCTGCATGTCATTATAAGTAGTCCTTCTTTGTGGACAGTTGTAGGGCGTGATGTGTTACATAAGTTTTAACAATCAATTAGTCTTTTCAAAAAATTATTCAGGGGAGAAAAGATGATTGTACGAAGAGGTGACATGTCCAGTAGTAATGTTTATCTGTCAGAAAAGCTCCAATACTTTCGTTTGCTCCAAATCCCGGGCGGTGTTCACAGTTCCTTATAAAATGAATTAACTGCAAGGTTAGGGGGACTCAGTGGGAGATGCAACCCAACCTTTTGCTGGAAGGGAGCCTAATAGTTCACCTTATCTTATAACTTCCATGCCGCGGAGAGAACAGCTGTGACCTCAGAACCTGCGCAGTATGCCTATATTTTTCGACGGTTTGGTGGAGAGGGTGGAGGTAAAAGAGTTGGAACTATGCAAAATAGAGGACGCTCTTTCATTTAGTACTTGTCTTTTTAACTTGAAACCTGCCAAACTCTAGACGTCAAACAGGATATCGCCTTTACACATCTGCCAAGAACAAGTTTTTTCTTTCCTTTTTCGGTAAATAAACTAAAATAAGACATTCCCCCTAGAGGTGTATGGTATACCCAGTTCTGTGCCCCGTGGCAGTATTTTGTTACTTAATTGTTACATTTATGAAGGTAACTCCCCGCTATACCCTCAAAACGTTTATGCTGTTTTGAAAAATCATGACAGCTATTCACAAGGGAAATATAAATACCTTTGAGAGATCATGCTGTTTTAAAATAGGTTTTGGGGTTACTGCTTAAACCTAGCCATCCATACATCCCTGATCCGTGTCCCTGTCCCTGCCGTGAGAATTCGATGTAATACATAATCGGTATCATACCGTATCATTCAGGCGAGGATCCAGGGTGGTAAGCTTACCCGGTTCCAATCATCCTTTCGGTACCACTTTCTTTTTTATCAGACGATCTCAAAGCTGCTATACAATATGTACATGCCTATTTTGATTGCCAGATGCCAGGAAATACCGTTTAAAAGTGAAAATTTCAGTTTTTCCCTTGACATCCCGTGCATCGGGGCTTCGTACATTTGACGCCCGTAGGTGTGAACTTTGCCCTCATGGAGTTAGACTCCCTTCCTTGTTTTATGAAATCCTGCATTCACTCTGTCATTATCTCAGATAATGCAGTTTTAAAGAAGGTCCATCCAAAAGAGATCCACATGTTCGAATGCAAGTTAATGTACAACAGGCAAAAGTTTTACCTTACATTTACTTGTACTGACCCCGATGATCTTTGTGGTTACCGTCAAAAAGCGCTTGTGAAGACATGCACAGGTCAAGTATAACGTACTAGAATCGGTACCGTAAGGTTTTTAATTTAAAACCATTGAAAAGTTGCACATGGTTAAAATAACTACCCCGCAGCAGTAACAGGTCGCATGTCTCCTCTCAGCCTGATATAACGACAGAGGCGGAGGGGGATTTTCCGGCTCCGGCTGTAGAGGATTATCCCCTTTCAATTTTTTCAGAACCCTGATAAAAATAGCAAGAAAACATCTGATTCCACAGCTTACAATATAGCTGATTCAATGAAACGAAATTTGAAATTGTTGGAAACAGCCATTCAAGGGATTAATTGTAGAAAGTCTCAGATTTACACCTGAGATCATATGGCCCCCAAAGTTTTCCAGGACCCTTAAGTGAGCTCCGGGATCTCTCATTTCTAGGGCTTCGCGATTCGTGCTTGAGGTAACTCTGGTCAAGGTCATGCCCCCGTCCCCACCTCCCCCACTCCCCCAAATATTTCGACAGTGTTAACTTTGTGTCTTACCACCATCCACGGGGAAGTGGCGCACTTTCTAAAAAGGACTGAATTGAAGGGATGGCGCTGTACATTGTCGAGATCCAGAGCCGTATATTTAGATCCTTCTTATATGTTTGTATTTTGGTTCCCCATTTTCTCACAAACAGATACCATAATAGTTCCATGCTGCAACTACAAAAAATGATAAAAAAACATGGTCGTCGAAAGTCCCAAATTTAATTATGCTTGTTTGCATTTTAAATTCTGTATTTTAAATTGACCAGCAGATTTTCAGGGGTGGATAGGGTGTGGAAGACTCAACCGGACCAAGCGTACTTTTTTCCGCAGGCGTTATTTTCGCATTTATAACAGACGAAAATGTTGAAATTTTTGTTTCCCTGCTTATTATTGTAAGGTCCTCATAACACGGGACATGGCGATATTTCCATGGTCTTGTTTCCATTCTTATGCCAACAACTTGTATCAAGGTATGGGCATTAGGATGGAATACGTAACTATTTTAAAATGGCATTGGGAGTGCACAATAGAGACCTCAGCAAACTTAATTTGACAATTTTTAGTTTAATTAATAAAAGGTTGAATTATGCTGCCTTGTTTTGCAAACCTTTGGTTCTAGTGACCAGCACAGACGTAGCTTATATTTAATCCACGTTTATGCAAATACCCCTCCACACGTTAGCAGTGGAAAGGATGACACCAAGAGAATAGGGTGCCGGGACCATATTGTGTCCCCAACAAATGAAATAATGTACAAACATGCTTTTATACATGGATTTAGACAACAGGAGCGAATGATTCTTCTGGTGTAGTCCTCCTTAAGATCCCACTGCTCTTGTTTGATGCTGTACAATTTTAGTTAGGAACTATAACCGTGAACTTGCGTGAATGCGTCCTCTCTTCACGGCAGATTTTTTTGTAACAGGACACACGAATTTATGTTCATGCGCCGTCATTTTATCCGAACGCAAGTTAAATACAGAGTTACTTAATACGTCTTGAACACGTCTTCTTGATTACACGACATGTAGCCTACTGAAATTGTATTTTGATCGGCTTGCTCTGTGGCAGGCGCGGTTTTACGGGGGGCTTTGGGGCTCAAGCCCCCCAAAAAAATTCGCTCAAGCCCCCCCCCCCCCCCAATTTTCAGAGGTTGTGTTATGCTATTCTGCGTGTACTGAGAAAAACAAAATTGCCCAATACACTTGTGCACATCTTGGTCCAGTGGATTTAGGTTTGTCAAGGGAAACTGTCGTCTGTGTCTCGAAATCACATATTAGGTTCACGATTTCATACAATGGAAGTTGGGTCAGATAAGTAACATAAGTAACATCTATGATAGTATGTACGTACATGTAAATCAAGTTAACGGATTAATCATCTGTTGGAAGTTCAAAACGAGTCATTTCGTCGCTGATCTCGTCAACCTATACTAGCAGTCCTTTTAAGTCAAATCTACAGGCCGAATCGTTATTCCCATTAATGTGAACAGGTCCAGTTGCTCGTATCTCTCAGTAACGTTTGCTACATTCTTCCAAATAAAAAAAATATATGCCTGTATATACGTTACATCTATGTCATGGTCAGGGGCGGTACCACTCGGGGGAAGGGAAGCCTACCCCCCTGTAATTTGCAGGAAAAGAGAAAAAGAGTAGGAAAAGAAGACGGAAAGGAGAAGAAAAGAGGAGGGCGGGGTAGGCCTATATCTGATCCATATAGTTAATCCAGAGCTTCCAAGAGGCCATATTCCGGTTTCTACCAGCCTTTAGATACGATTTTATAATGCACAAATGAAGCAAGGCAAATTTTCTTAATAGTTCGAGAATATTTCTGTGGACTCCACGCACGTATTTTTGCGTAAAACTTTCCCCGACTAGAAGGCAGTAATGTGTCCAAAAGAGGACTTCAGGAGGTTTGTTGATACATACCCTTAGACAAAAAGGGCTCCTCTTTCACCTAACCAAAAATATTAAGAATGTTTTGAAGCCATGTAATCGGGTCCAAAAATATCCCAAAGACAACACCATTTTTGCATCTAAGTGACCTTCAAGTAACCAAAATTTCTCAAAAGACCCCTTCCCTTAGACCTATCCCCTACAGCCCTCTTTTACCCAACAAAAAATTAGAATTCACGAAGTTATGAACATTTTCCAGCCATATATCAGTCAAAACTGTCCCGAAGACCGCACCATTTTGCATCTTAGCAACCTTAAAGTAACCAAAATTTCTCACAGGAGAGGGGAACACTCCTCCCTTTTGACCTCTCCCCTAGGACCGCCCTCTTTCCCCCAACCAAAAATTAGAATTCACAAAATTATGAACATTTTCCAGCCATATACATCAGTCAAAATATAACCCAAAGACCGCACCATTTTGCATCTTAGCACCCTTAAATTAGCAAAAATTTCTCAAAGGGAGGGGAACACCCTTCCCCTTAGACCTCTCCCCTTAGAAAGCCCTCTTTCCCCCAACCAAAAATTAGAATTCACAAAGTTATGAACATTTTCCAGTCGTATAGTCAAAAAATTACCCAAAGACCGCACCATTTTGCATCTTAGCAACCTTAAATTAGCAAAAATTTCTCAGAGGAAGGGGATGACCCCTCCCCCAGGACGGCGATCACTCAACCCATGTCCCCTATCAAAATAACCTTGCGCCGTCCCTGGTTATGGTACTGTTTTTATTATCATTGGTTTCAGCGTGCGCGTGGCCGATTTACACATTTGAGAGAAAATTTTATGGTTTTCCGTTTCAAGCCCCCCTAAGCCCCCCCCCCCCAAAAGTCTCGATCTAGAACCGCGCCTGCTCTGTGGACATCCATACTTTGCATGACGGCACAAGCGCGAATTATCAATGGAATCGGGTACAGCCACGGCTGACGCACTTATTTACCCGATATGTTCAAAATCCATTTTTGCTACTTTCTTAACACACACAGAACTTCATTTTAGGACATTAAAAGCTCAAGCTTAGAGCCAGGGGTGGGGGTGAATAATGCAGGGCTGTATCCGAGTCCACCTAACCTGATTCCGGGCCAATTTCGATTCCAGTGGCCACCATTCCGGGCCAATTCTGAGTCCAATACCCTTCGATTCCGAGCCAATTCCAATCTCAGGTCCCCTAATTCCGGGCCAATTTCGATTTCGGTCTTTTCACAATGTTGCATCTCGTACAAATGGTTTTTGCACTGTTTTGCAATTACACGCATTTTTAGGAGTCAATTTCATATCCTAGTTCACCCTGTAAGTTAGTTGACTAGATTCTGACCATTCTTGTGTTGAGGTGTCAGGTGTGTATTATAGTAACAACGTAGCCAAGAAAATTTATGATAATTTCATTTTTGTGGACTAGGCTGGAATTGGTTCCGAGTCTAAGTCCAGCTGCAGCCCATTCTGAGCCAATTCTGATTCCCGGCCGGGAACTCCCATACCGGGCCAGTTTCGAGTCAGACGAAAAACGGACTCGAGTCCGGAATCGAGTCCGAGTCCGGACTCGGACATTACAGCCCTGTTGAAATGACGAAACGGGGCCGAATGTGCCACAGGAGCGCGAGGCCCCCGCCCAACGGCGAGGGGTCCAGGAGCAACGCCCGGTGGAGGTCCCGTGGGTATTAAAGGATTTTGCGAGAGACTAAATTCAATGACTTCAAAAATGTCGTAAATTTGTTTGCTTTTAACAGTTTAAGTTAGGTGAAAACCTCATCTCAATAGCATGTAGCGTTTGGAAGATACTCATTTTCAAAGAATTGTAATTTTTCTAGAGGTTCAATACATTATGGGAAATATGTGATGTCCTTGCGACATATTGGTGAGATATAGCATTGTATTTTTTATGAAACTGACAGCACTGTAGGAATATTTAGCACCTTTGCTTGCTATATGCTACCTGATTGTGTAGTTTTATGCTCGAATCGATCTACCATTTGAAAGATATTCAAAAATTCCGACAGTATCAAATTTCAAGGACAAACAGAACATTCATTTATAAAGAAAGACAAAAGGATTCTGAGGCAATGTGCCCACTTAACATTACATTCTGTGACTTTGATGAGAACTGGAGATTTTTTTGGACAGAAGTAACTAATCTTTAAAATAAGATACCATGGGTTAGGAATAGAGAATTGCTACAGGGTTTGGAGGATATGACTTGAGATTTTTTCTTTTTTTCACAAGAGACCTTTGTGAAATGCCCCTGCAATATGCCTTTAACGAAAATGTGGGTATTAAAATGATGCATTTAACCTCCTCCAATTGATATTGGATGGGAACTAAACAGACCACATAGTCACAACTTAGCTTAACACTTACTCAATGATAGCCTTGCTCGGGCTGAAAACAGCAGAGAGCTTGAGGGTGGAAAGGAGGATCGATGACAGTGGGGGTATCCTGGGGCCTTGGAAAAATAATTTCACACAAGCTGTCCGGCAGGAAGTAACAAAAGAAAAACTGATACGCAAAGCCCACCAAAAAAGTGCAGTTAAAGACATTTTTGTAATACTTTTAGCCACCTTCGCTTCGCGCCTGATAAAGCTCCCTTTTAAGATGCCCACAATTGAGAATATCCCAGAGCTTGGAGGGAATTTTATAACCCTTTCAGGACATGGTTAATAAAGTGGCCCGTATGAGAGAACTTACAGGATTTTGATACCTCAGTAAGGGAGGTTGCACTTTGAAAAAAATATTCTTCACAAAATTGTTTTCTGAGAACTTAGAGCTCAACGACTAGCTTTTAGGGTAGTTACTGACAGGCCTAAATCTTGTAGCTTGCGTGATCTGGTGATAAAGCTCCAATTCCTTTGTGAAAGCTCCGGTCTCTGTTAAACGCGGTGCTACACTAAGGAAAGTCTACCCACGTCACTGTGAGACCGGTCAGTACCCAACGGTGGTGAAAGGGAAATTCTCGTCCCTTAGAAAATTTTAAAGAACAAAAGTTGCTTGCCTTAATAAACGAAATAATATCTTGTCCATTTCACTACCACTTCACTAAAAAGCAGTAGTGGAGATTTGTCTCAAAAAGTGTGAAAAGTGTGTGTGTGTGAGTGTGGGTGTGCGCGTGTGCGTAAGGGTGGGGTGAAGGGCGCTGAGACAGAAGTTACTGTGTAAAAAGTAAGAGTTACTGGGACTCGATCTTCCCCAAGAAGTGGGGGTTACTCCCGGTTTCCGTCAGTATATACGGGCCCTGTGCGACATCAGGTTGAATGTTTACGACGTGCCAAGAGGTAAATACGTCGATTCAAGTTTGCCCCTTGGACATCATGTCGGGTGAACCTGGAAATCTACTTCTGTAGTGGCCAAGTGAAGGTGAAAGTAGGCAGGGGCTTTTATCCCGGGAGTAAGATAAAGGGATGAAGAATTGTGTGTGTATTTTTAACCCACTTTTACTTATTAATTAAACGGTGAATGGGGGGGGGGGTAAAATTGCACACAATTGTGCCAGATATTACAGTCGTTGCTAAAATATTGAGGAGGATAGGCAGTTCCTCCGCTAAATTGCTGGGGGACCATGTCTTATTTTCACAAATATTTATAAGCAAATAAGGATGGCTGATCAACTATTGAGAGTAAACAAAAGAAACCCCGTTCTCAACCAAATTCCAGGGGGAAATTTCCCCCTCCTATGTTGGCCACCTTTAGAGTGTAGGTGTGTCTACGAATTTTTTTGGTAATCATCAAAATGTACGTGGATAAGAGCGCACGCAAAACGCGCCGGAAAAACATGTTTTCCTTGACCATTGAATCGAGGCAATGGAAAACTGACTAAAATATTCACTCAACTATCAGCATATATTACGGGCTTTTGCCTAAATATTAAAGTTATTACGTCCCGCTAAACCACATTGTTGGAGAGACTATGTCTCATTCTCACAAATATCAGCAAATATTAAGGTTGTTGATTAATTCTGAGGGCAAGAAATGGGGTTCGTCCTCCTACCAAATTATTGGGGACCATGCATGTTCCCCATCCTCACATGATCACCGCCTTTGAATGTATGTGCCTTCCTTAAGTTGAATAAACGCCAAATAAAAATTTCCTCAGTACTGGCAGCATTTTTCCACAGTTAGTCCCAAAGCCTAATCCTGTTTGGTGCTGCTTCGTGGTATCATAAGGATGACAGACTGACTTTAGGACAGAAAACGTAGCAGCTTCTAAAGTTCTATACAGTTCTGCGTCTGTTTTGAATGTTATTCGCCTTCCTCTTATCTTTAAATTCACAGCCTATACTTCATGTATGTCATATCGGTCAGTGATTACAATATAATCGTGGGGAATAAGGCTGGGGTTGAAGATCCCAAGACACATTTCTCGCGCAAATTTTTGAAAAAAAAATAAGAACTAGGGCAATTTCCTCTGGTAGTACAGGTTTCTTGGGCAAAAATGGTTCAGCCGCAAGAAAAATATCGCCTTCTCCAAAATATGCGTAGGAAGTTGTTCGAGACTGGGGGGGGGGGGGGCTGAAAGCTGTTGTAGACCTCCGTCCTAGGGGAAGGGAACCCCTCCCTTTGGAAAGTTTTTTGATATGTGAGGGTCCTTAGATGCAATCTGGTGCAAGATATTGGGCAAATTCTAAGGAAAATTACTGCCAATTTTTGACATTTTTACAGGGGAAACAAATAAGGGGTAGTGTCGTCCTTGGATGGAAGTCGGAAGCATACGTCCGCCCACCACATTTTCAGATGGGGGCTGAAGCCCCAACCCCCTCCCGCTTCTTATGCTTATGAACAAGAACAACATTTACGAAGGAATTATCGCCAGAATCACAGATATAATCTCTGACTTCTTTGTTTATTGAGTTGACAGCCTAAAGATTTAGTCTTACATATTTTGCAAATGATTTGGTTAAGGCCTTTATCGTAGCGTTTACATATTTTGCCAAATGTTTATATGTGCCCTTTCATATGTGCACGCTTTATTTAATTCTAGTCACTTTAATATCCATCCTGTTTCTGTGGGTTAGGATCATTATGCTCACCCCTTAGCAGGGGCGTAGCTAGGATGAAATTTTTAGGGGGGCTAGGTAACAAATGGGGGGGCGGCACGGCCGATGGTCAGGCTTGTCAAGACTATCTAAGAGGAGCGCCACCATCAGTTGGCGCGGAGCGTGCAAGAAAATTTTTGGCTTTACAAACCCTCCAGATGGCCGGAAACGGCACTTCCCACGTGTTTTAAGCTGCATGTACCCAGCCTTGAAATTCGAATCTCATGTCTGCTATTTATCAGATAATGGGTAAAATCAATCCATGAAAAATGGAAATACACAATTAAGGGCGCACATACACTTTTTTGCTTGGGGCAAAAAGTCGGCATTACTGATCTGTGGCCTGGGGGAGGGGAATAAAGGGAACGGGTGTCTCCCTCCCCCTTGGTAAAAATTTGTAATTTCAGGAGGACGTATAGATAGCAAATGGTGCAATATTTGAGGGATTTCAGCTTTAAAAGGAAAATGAAAAGTAGTTGTGACTAAGTGCGACAAAAGTCATTTTTGAGAGCGTGGTTGATATGATGTGAAGCATGACCTCAGCCATTGAACTCCGCTGTGGGGGAGGGTTTAAGGGAGGGGGGAGTGTTATTGGTTATAAAATGTTTTTATGACTAAACTGGCACGGTTTAAAAACCTTTTAAGCCATTGATGATTGAAGCTACCTATAGCAACAGCAGTAACATTGCAGGCTTTGCATGATCGCGCGTAGCGCGAGAATTTTAGAAAAGTAGGCTAGAAATACATCCTAATAGAGCTGTAAATGATTGGTTATGTGTACAGATATAGGCATGAAAATATTGATCTGCCTATTTGAAATTGTTTAAGTTCTATCATTACGATCACAGCTATTTCTTATATATTTACTGCGTTTTCTCTGTATGTTCCCAAAGTTGGAAACGAAGCACTTTGAAAATTTCTGGGGGTAATTGTCCGCCCCCCCCACCCCGCTGTGTACTGCCGTGGATATCATATGAGCTGAGATAATACAAGAATCATACTGAATTATGCATCCCTTTTCATTTATTCTTCCTGCAATTCTCCCATATTCACCTTCTAGTATATCCCTGTTAAATTTGTCCATCACCCTATCCACAGGCTACATGTCCACTACTCAATTACATATCCCCTAGATCATACCATTTGTCTCCAACCTAGGGTTACCATATTTATTTTCTAGCAAGGAGGACATAGATCACTGTCCTGATGTAGAGGTCTAAGGGTGTCCCCTTCCCTTTGGAAATTTTCCGGTTTTCAATGGTGTCTAGATGCAAAATGGTGCTGTATTTGTTCACGGACTCAAGTCATCGGTATTACTTGGTCAGACCAATAATACCACCAGTAAATCTTTCAAACTATTTAACCCGCAAAGCAGAAGAAGGGTGTTACAACCGATAATGTAAAAATCAACCGATAATGTAAAAACGACCGATAATGTAAAAAAAAAATTACCGATAATGTAAAAAAAATTTACCGATAATGTAAAAAACTCTTTGAACCGATAATGTAAAAAAAATTTACCGATAACGTAAAAAACTCTTTGAACCGATAATGTAAAAAAAATTTACCGATAATGTAAAAACGCTCGTCTACCGATAATGTAAAAAAAAATTACCGATAATGTTAAAACTGTTCTAAAGACGTTTTCATATAGAATTGGAAACGTTGAATTTTATCAAAACAGTCATATGTTAATTCAGAAAGGTCGTATAAGTCATACCCCAAGGGAAGGGGTCTCACCCCTACTTTACAGCGCCCTCTTCAGGTATATTTCCCTTAAAAGGTACATTCAAAGACAGCAGAAGAATTAAAGGTCACTTTTGTCAATTGTCTAGGCCAAATACATCATTCTGTCATATTTCTCCTTCACACAAAGATATTATAAGCATAGATTCCAAACTCCTATACCTACACTGTTACGCTCAGTGACTCCTCATGGAGACGCTTATAGAGGTTTTTCACGTGACGTCAGCGCGTTTCAATTTGGCTCACTGGCCGTCACTGCTCATGCGCAAAAAACTGCAGGATCTTAGTTACGATTGTTATACATTGGGCGCCTGGCCGTCAAAATAGAGAGACGCGCGAACGCAGTGACGTCAGTGAAAAACCTCTATATCGGGGCGGAAGTGTGAATTTGACATGCGTGCCGTTCTATTTCACGATCTGCGTATAAAAATAAGAATACGTCACAGAAAATTTCATTGTTAAAAGAGGTTAGCGTACGTGCACTTTTACAACGCGTTCTATACACGCAGAATACATTTCTCTGTGTATTATCCGGATTACTTGACGCACAGTTCCGCGCGCTCTAGCAACAAACGCGCTAGTTGCTTTCCCGCTGTGAGCGCGTAATTGAACGCGCATATAAAAGTGCGTCACTTGAAGATACCATAGAAACTGACCAATGAATGCCCATGAACTTGCAAAACCAGTCATTGTGCGTTCATGGTCAAGTGTAAATACGTAGAATGCCGCGTTGAAGAAAGAAGTTATTCTTGTTCAAGTGGAATTTATTGAGGCTTAGTACTTCTTCAGTCAACAACATTCCGAAACAACAAGTATTAATAATTTTGTAAGACATTCATTTGCCTGTTTGTTTTCAAAACGACTGAGCAGTGATCAGCACTTCCGCCCCGATGTTTTGACCTCCATGAGGAGTCAACGCGCCATTTTAAGTTTGGAATCTATGCTTGTAATATCTTTGCCTTCACATACTTAAAGCGCCCTCACTCCTCTGATGTTCCGCAAGCTCCCCAGAAAGAACATATCTACGATAAAAAATATCATGAAAGCACTGCAACATATTTTATTAGATAAAGGTGGGTCATATTGATGGCACAGCTTATTTGCATAGGTCTATGACCCAATAGAGGGCGCTCTCTAATAAAAACCAGATATTTCAAAAACTAAGGGACTGAAAATTATATTTTTGAGAAATGAGCCTATCCGAAAACCAGGAGTGTTACTATCGTTATTCTGAAGGTGAAGGAAGGTTATTCCCTCTCACCCGTTCCCCACCCCAGGGGAAGAAGGGGGTGAAATCGAAGCTACTCACGCTTGATAAGAATTGCGTCCTAGAGGTTATCGACCACGCTGATCACAGATCCGAAGTCAGTCATCCCGTCTCTCGGTCGTAGTGGGATGTGCGGGCCGTCAAAAGGCCTTCTTTTAGGGTCAGTGTCCCCAAGAGCAGATTTTATGCATTTCAAAACACCCAGTTTTCATAGTAGATGGTTACCGATTAAAATTTAGGAATAAAGATTTCGATTGCACTTGTTAAATGTGGAGTGAAAGTTTTCCCTTCCATGATGGCTTCACTAATACGTGAGTTGGGCCTGACCTCCAGAGAGGCTCCTATCTCCGAGATGATGGTGGGAAGGGAATTACCCTGTCAAAAGGTCATGCACTACATTGGCCTACCGTTTCTGTGAGTCACAAGCCTGTTCTTTCTCCTACTATAGCTACGCTGTATGCATTAAGTTGAAAAAACGCACTTTTCCATATATACCAACACTAATTTGGGGGCCGTGTTTCGCTTTACCCCCGTGGAAGGTGCCTCTCTCTAACCAACCCTTAATTTACCCCTTCAAACTCGAAAGATGATAGGCCTATGTGTCCTGTATAACATAGGGAAGGCGTTTGGGGGAGGCTGCCCTGGTTGGGTTTGGGTTGGCTATTTATGAGAGCAGGTCGAAAACGTGTGGACCGGGTCGGGTATATTAAATGTTAGCATTACATGGCAAACATGCGTTTTTCAGCTTTGAATGCGCCCTGTATCTAGTAAGAGGGGCACACCCTAACAAACCTCAAGTGTGATATAAGGAAGGGAAAACTTTCACTCCACATTTAACAAGTACAATCGAATTTAAATCATATTCCTAAATTTTAATTAGTATTCATCTAGTGTGAAAACTGGGTGTTTTGGAATGCATCAAATCTGCTCTTGGGGACACTGACCCTAAAAGTAGGCCTTTTGACGGCCCGCACATCCCACTATGACCGAGAGACGGGATGACTGACTTCGGATCTGTGATCAGCGTGCAGGTCGGGTTGTTTACACTCCAGCAGAGGCGCGTGTAAAGTGTTCCCATATAGTCATACTGTAGTCAGTTGTTTTCACTCCAAAGTCGCTAGGGTAACGGAAAGACTTGGATGACCTACGGTGATGGTCGATGTCATTTCGGGATCTGACCGGGGTAAAGCTCATGGTTTATGAGGGTTGTAGTGTTGTTTGGAGAGTTGCGTGCATTCCATGCGGGTGTGTGTGGGGGGGGGGGGCTAACCAAATCTTAAGCCTTTACGGGGCAGCAAGCAACCACCGTCTACTTTTCGGAGATGGGAGTATAAAATGTAGCAGGTAGATGAGTAAATGTGAAAAAAGGAAACCTATACATATTGTGTGACCAGTACGTGGCTCTATATGTAAAGTATAGGCATACTAAACTTTGAAGTGGTTCGCCCGACAATTGCCAGTTATTTTGGGGTTAAAACCATTTAGAAAGAAAATCACGTGCTTGAGAACCAGATCACCCTTCATGTCTTTTTCAGAATATCCGAACTTCGGTCATATTATCTATATAAGAGGGGGCACCAACTGCTTTTGATTTTTCCTGCATGTAGCCTAAGTGTGACCTGGAAAGTATTAGTAGCTATTATTTTACAAGTATGTTCGACGAGGATGGCTCTGCAGCCCTGATATTCCTCAGTTTTTATTGATAAATAAGTATTGAAAAATGATTTTCCATGAATTTAAAAATTTGTTTCAAAATCATCTCTGTAAAGTGAGTCATGTGATTATTATTCAAGAATTTGATTGGTTGTAATTCACTGTCTGTCCTGCACAAAAATGCTCGCTCTGATAGTAATTCTAAAAGCATGTTCAAGTTAAAGTTCAAGTTTATTTCTACTTTCCATACAAAAAAAAAAATTGTTACAATGACAATAGTATATATATATTTAAATATAACAGGACATGTACACAATAACAAAAGATTCGCATAATACAACATGGAAGGAGCGGAACCAGAAATAAGTTAAAACTTTTCAGGTCTGGTTCCTTAAAACAAAAGCGTAACAATAAAGAAAAGGAGCTAAGAGGTGTTAAGAAGACTACAAAATATGATAGAAGAGGTGGGAAGGGAGAAAAAAAGGAAAGGAAAAGCTGTGAAGTTACCTAGGCCTATTTACTATTCAGAAGAAAATGCTTTAACCTGCGCTTGAATACGTTTAGTGAAGGAGAACTTTTAATGTCATGGCAAAGAGAATTCCAAAAAGAGACACCTGTGCTTCGTACTTGAAAAGAGTTAAGACTTGTTCTAGAGTATGGATGGTGTAGAAATTCTTTGGAACGAGTGATGTAGGTATGATAGTTTGAATTGTATGTATAGAAGTCGTCAAAAACTGAGCGAAGAAGTAAATGATGAAATTTGTAAAGGAAAATTCCCAGCTGATACTTATACAGTTCGTTCAGTATTAGTATTTTCGATTGAGTGAATAAGGGAATGGTGGGTGACCTGTAATTTGCATGGCTAATGTTGCGGATAACACGTTTTTGGAGCTTGAATAAAATATTAAGTAGATATGTATGAGTATTACCCCAAACAAGAAGACTATAATTTAAATGTGGAAGCACAAGAGCATTATAGAGAGTAAGAAGTGCATTACTAGGCAGATAATCTTTCAGTCTATTGATAACACCATTTGATTTAGAAACCTTTTTACTAACCTCAGAGATATGTTCCTTCCAATTTAAATTTTCATCTATAGTGATGCCTAAGAATTTTGTATGAGGTGAAGCAGTAACAAGATGACCATCTAGCAATGCACTAGATGCATGTAATGCAGACAATCTGACTGCATACACTGTTAAAACACTGTAAAAACAACATTGAGCGATTCACTGGTTAATATGTGGTTGTTTAAAAAATTTAAAGTGTTTTAACAGTGTATGGCATGACCTATAAATGCCCTCCTTAGACAACTGATGTAATCAATAACTTTTCAAAAGGTTTTTCCTCTCATCTTGTTTATTTTCGTATGAGGAGTAATGTGTACATAATGGTTACATGGATTAACAAAAGTTATGAAGAGATGAAATATAATATACAATTAGCACTAACATGGCAAATGTTTTGGATTGAATATACAGGCAATCTAATGTCGAATAAACAAAAGCAGGTGTCAGTAGAAAAGTGAGAAATGCTTCTTCATTTTCACTCTAAAAAATGATTGCCCGACCTGGGCAAAAATTTACCCAGCCGTTGGTTCCTTATTCTCCTAGCCGGAATTGGATAAAATATTGCCCGAAAAAGATGATTTCGAAATCAATGAAAAAGAGAAAACCGGGGATGTTACAATTCTTAGTGTGATCGATGAGATCAGGTTTACGGATGAGAGTACTTATGCTCCTGCATTGTTCGTGGGAGAGAGAGAGAGAAAGTGGCGATGAAATGCACAGTTAAGTGAATTAACTATAAGGTGGCCAATAAGTGGCCAAAAATGCTTATTACAATCAGTACTGAGTCCATCAGAACTGGGGGATTTGCCATTGTGCATTGAAGCCAAGGCCTTGGTACACTCGTTCAGCATAAGTGGCTCATCGCAGGTGCTTAAATCTCTATCCCGATGGAAATCAAGGATAACTGAAAAATTCGGGCGGGTTGTGAGCGTACAAGGAACTTTAATTAATTGCGAATTTCGTCCCTTGCCCCGGCAAACCTAGTTTTTGTTTTTAGTTGCAGAATAGTGTTGTTAACTTTTTTCGACGTTCTAGGTTCAGGCTCTCCCCCTCTTCGATCCATCTGGCTCTTAAACGAATAACTTAACAATGGCCTCGAATTTATTCAAATCCTGTAAAGAATTTCGGGCTTCGTTGAGTTGGTCAGATATGTGATCAGAATTATCAACAATAAAATTACTCTCAAGGGCAGAAATTCTTTTGAGAATGTCGTTTTCGTACTCACGCGCTTTCCTAGCCTTTGCCTTGGAAAACAAAATTTCCTCAGTAAGGATAATAAGTTTGATTCTTTCCCATCTTGAGGAAGGGTCTAAGTTTTGGAGTGCTCAACTTTCGTTTGAATTCGGAAGATATAATATTAAAGCTTTTCAAAAGTTGGAGGAGGCATAACCTTGACTAAAACTTACATTAAGCACGTGTCTCAAAGCCCTAGAATGAAGGGATCCGGTGGTCACTTTAGAGCACTGGAATAATTTGGAAGCCAGATGGTCTGTGGTATTATCTGAGGCATATCCCCACTGTTTTAATCCATTAAATGGCTGTTTCCACTATTTTCTAGTTTGATTTGATTGAATCAGGTATGTTGCAAGCTATAAAATCAAGCATGTGTCTACTATTTTCGTTAGGGTTCTGAAAAAGTAGGGGAGGGGACAGTCCCCTCCACTTTCAAACGTGGGGGGATAAACCCTCCCCCTACGTGCCCCATCAAGTTGACGCCCATGTGTAATGGAGAAAGATGGTAGAAAAACTGGACATTTCAGTGAGACCAGTTCTTACTGGATTT
The DNA here is from genome assembly GCA_029531755.1 of Holothuria leucospilota. Taxonomy (NCBI): domain Eukaryota; kingdom Metazoa; phylum Echinodermata; class Holothuroidea; order Aspidochirotida; family Holothuriidae; genus Holothuria; species Holothuria leucospilota. The sequence goes on along the minus strand of CM055973.1, from coordinate 21,479,704 downwards.
TGCGTTGGGAAGGCGGCAGGGATTACTTCTGTGTTAGACAATTTGATCATATTCTAGTAAAAATATCCGCCCTCGGATTCTTTGTTTTGCGTTTTATCAGTCACGTAATTAAGCTATTCTTTGGGTTTTTATCGGGACGGGTCTTACCTTTAGTTGTCATCAACGGGACAGGAACGTTTACGGCTGCAAGGTTCGAAATTTCGGGACAAAGCTTGTTACACTTCAGAGGGATACCCTTTTTTATGACGACTGATACGTCACTTGTGTTTCGTGCTGTACGACACTCTCTGACTGACCACTGTGTTGCGAGCAGTGGCGTAACCAGGATTTGTCTCACTGGGGGGGGGGGGGGGGAGGCATGGCAGTATGTTCTGTGATTGACTTCATTGGGGGAGGGGTCTAAGGTGTCCTTACATGCAGTCTGATACTGTATATGTTACCTTTGAAGTAAAATTTGTGTTAAAAAATTGCATTTTAGCTGAGGTTTTTAAATTTAAAACCAGAAAGCCCAAAGGCTTAGTGATTCCTTGCCGAATGGGGATGCTTTGTTGCACTGAGGTTTATCCCTCAAATTAATCTTTCTTGACTACATCATTTTGTTTTAACAATTTGACCTCTGCTGACCTCACATGACCTTTGAACCCCACCAAATATAACAAAAAAGAAAATCTGAAGTGTCTTGAAAGGGATTCAACTCCAATGGATCTTGGATCTTGAAAATTCTTGGAAAATTTTGCTTTTTGACCTCTGGTGACCCTAGATGACGATCTAGGGAATACTTGGGATATTTTGCTGTTTGACCTCTGGTGACTCCTGATGACTATCTTGGGAATTCTTGGGAAATTTCACTTTTTGACCTCTGGTGACCCCATATCATGATCTTGGGATATTTTGCTTTTTGACCTCTGGTGACCCCATATAACAACCTTGGAAATTCTTGGGAAATTTTGCTTTTGCTTTTTGGCCTCTGATAACTCCAGATGATGATCTTGGGAATTCTTGGGAAATGTTGATTTTTGACCCCAGTGACACCAGATTACAATCTTGGGAATTCTTGGGATATTTTGCTTTTTGACCTCTGGTGACCCCACATAACAATCTTGGGAATTCTTGGGAAATGTTGCTTTTGACCCCAGTGATGCCAGATTACAATCTTGGGAATTCTTGGGAAATTTTGCTTTTTGACCTTTGGTAACCCAAGATGACCTTTGACCTCCACCAAAAACAATAGGGTTCTTCCTTACATCATGACAAATCTATATACCAAATATGAAAAGTGTCGGTCATTCCTGTCTTGAGATATCATGATTATGAGCTTTTCAGCTTTTTACCTCCAGTGACCTCAAATGACCTTTGACCTTCACCAAAAACAAAAGGCTTCTTCCTCTCAACATGACAAATCTATGTACCAAATATGAAAAGTGTCGGTCATTGCTATCTGGAGATATCGTGTTTACAAGCCATTTACAAGGTTTTTGCAGTTTATCCTCTGGTGACCTCAGATGACCTTTGACCTCTACCAAAAATAATCGGGTTCTTCCTCTCAACACGACAAATCCATACAGGCCACTCCTATCTTAAAATATCGTGATTTCAAGGTTTTCGGTCTTTGACCTCTAGTGACCTCAAATGACCTTTGACCTCCATCAAAAACAATAGGATTTTTTCTCTCAACATAACAAGTCTATATACCAAATATGAAAAGTGTTTGTCATTCCTATCTTGAGATATCGTGATTAACAAGCTTTACGGCTTTTTAACTCCGATGACCCCAAGTGACCTTTGACCTTCACCAAAAACAAAAGGCTCTTCCTCTCAACATGACAAATCTACAAACCAAATATGAAAAGTGTCGGTCATCCCTATCTCGAGATATCGCGATTACAAGGTTTTTTGGTTTTTGACCTCTGGTGACCTCAGATGACCTTTGACCTCTACCAAAAATAATCTGGTTCTTCCTCTCAACACGACAAATCCATACAGGCCACTCCTATCTTAGAATATCGTGATTTCAAGGTTTTCGGTCTTTCACCTCTGGTGACCTCAAATGACCTTTGAACTCCACCAAAAACAATAGGATTCTTTCTCTCAAGATGACAAACCTATATATCAAATATGAAAAGTGTCCTTCATTCCTATCTTGAGATATCGCGATTACAAGCTTTTCCGCTTTCTACCTCCGGTGACCTCAAATGACCTTTGACCTTCACCAAAAACAATAGGGTTCTTCCTCTCAACATGGCAAATCTATATACCAAATATGAAAAGTGTCGGTCATCGCTATCTCAAGATAGCGCGATTACAAGCCATTTACGAGGTTTTCGCAGTTTAACCTATGGTGACCTCAGATGACCTTTGACCTCTACCAAATACAATAGGGTTCTTCCTCTCAACATGACAAATCTATATACCAAATATGAAAAGTGTCGGTCATCCCTATCTCAAGATAATGCGATTACAAGGTTTTCGGTTTTTGACCTCTGGTGACCTCCGATGACCTTCGACCTCCTCCAAAAACAATAGGGTTCTTCCTCTCAACATGACAAATCTATATACCAAATATGAAAAGTGTCGGTCAATCCTATCTTGAGATATCGCGATTACAAGCAGCGTCACAAACACACATACACACACACATACACACACACACACACGCACACACACACACACATACACACACACACACACGACATCACCATCGCATAGATTCCTTGCCTGCCTACGGCAAGGAATCAAAAATAATCAGCGCCAGTAAGGAGGGAGGAGGCATGGCCTAATACCCCCTAAGTTCGCCACTAGTTGCGCTTTTAATGTGTTTTAAGGGGGACCTCAAGGCTTAAGAAAGCTGACCAACTTTGCCAACATACAGTGGCCGAGACTAAAACAAAATTTAGTCAAAGGCCTACTTCTCCTTCGAGATATACAAGACAAGTCGAGCATGCTTGGCAAATACATTTTTTTACGTTTGAGAAAGAGATTAGGCTCAATTAATTTTTGATATGTCAGATAAGTGTACAATCTCAGCACATTGTGTAATTTGCATTGAAATCCGACTTTTGGTTCTGGAGATATTAGCCAATGAAGTTGATACATTTTTGATCCGATCTGAACTTGATACATGCACATGTGGCATCATAACATCACATTAGTGTGATCTCTTTTGTTTTTATTTAAACTTAACAACCCATTTGTTTTCTCCATACGCTCATGTTATCGGAATGTGAATACATGAGACGCATGGAAGTTTTACAAACTTTACATTACCCCTGCACAGATCATATCCCTATTAGCTTCAAGGTCAAACTAAGAGATTGAAAAAACACATTGCTTATCATGCCTTGCGAGGAAATGATTCACCCCCTGCTTGCTTCGAGCTCAAGCTGTGTTACATATGTGGCAACTTCATTTGCTGATATCTCGACAACTGCACATCAGAAGTGAATAAAAATTTCATCAGAATGCTCAGATTAAATTTCTATTTCAAAGATTAAAATAATTTTGTTGCTTGATGCCTCCCTTTAAGGGTTCTGTGGGTGTATATACGAACTTTTTCAAGGGTTTTAAAAACGTTTATAACCGCAACGTCTTGTATATAGTCCATGCCAGGGTATTGTTAATGTTACTATGGCCTGGAAGAACTCAGCTACCATGTGGACATGATTAGATATATAGTCCTTGACTTAAAAGCATGTTCCGGTGACCAAATTTAAATTTTTCAAAAACTGTAGGATAATTTTCTGTATTAGACAGTGAAAACCCCATCTCAATAACACCTTGTTTTTGAAAGATACTAATTTTGAAAGAAATACCAATTTTCAGCTCCCGCAGAGTCTGCATGTTGAGAAATCTGTGACGTCATCTTGACAAATTATTTAGACGTAACTTTTGTATTTCTGTGTAGTGTTGATATCACTATATTCATATTTCATATCTTCGTTTGCCATTCTATAAGTATATCTAGGCCTACTCGGAAAAAATATCTAAACATTCCAAGAGTATCAAAATTCAAGGACAAGTAAGGTATTCAATGGCCTAAGAATTACAAAAGGAGCAATTTGCCCACCTGGTTTCACATTCTGTGAACTTAAAGGCAATAGGCAGTCGCCCCAAAATTTTCTCTGAAAAATCAGCAAACTCTTGCAAATCTCCTCTTATTGCATTAAATGCACTTCTGAAGATGTTTTGAACATAACTATTACAAAAAATAGGTAAAGCAAGGCAAGATTTTCCTTGAATTCCACAATTCACTAACAAAAATATTGTCACATGATCAAAATAGGCCAATCATGAACTAGAGTGACAGGATACACTCACTCTGTTTGGGGTGACTGCCTGCTGCCTTTAATGAAACTGGAGGTATTTCTTGACAAAGGTAACCCATCTTCACGCAGGGATATCTTGAGTTTAATGGAGTTTTGGTACGTGGTTTGGACAACATGGAATGAGTTTTTTTTATTTCTTTCATATGAGGCCACATGCCACCAGATAATGTATTAAAGGTTTTTATGAGATGATTCCTGCCGGATTATCATGGGCGGCGATCCTGGGCCGGGGAGGATGGGGGGATATATCCACCATGTAATCGGATGGGGGTACTGTACACTATATCCCCCATGGAATCAAACCGGCAGATGCGGAATTCATGTACAAAAGTTAAGTTCTAGACTTTTTACAATAGCCCTATCACGTTGCAAAGCCTAGAAAAGGCCATTTCCGGTGATTTCGGAAGTATTTTTGGCCAAAATTTTCTTTGTAGTTTGTACGCTCCTCGCCAATCGATGGTGGTGCTCCGCTTAGATAGTACCACTGACTATACCCCCCAACACACACACACACACACACACACTTTCTACACTTTCTAAGACGGGTCGCAGCTCATTCTTCGCATCAATTCAAGGAGAAGCTTCCCCCCTAACCTCCACTTTCTTTTTGAAGGGGACGTGGTGGTCGAATCAGGTTGGAATATTTTCACACAGCCGTAAAATCACTTGGGCGAATACTTCGTTAAATTTGCCTCTGCATGTTGGAAGTCAAAGATTTCCTATGTCATGTCCATCTCTGAGGATTCTATTCACTGAGGGATATTTTAATCTCCATCAGAATTGTTTGTACTCACAGTTTTAATGTTGACAGTTTACAGTCTGAAAATTGTTACCTGTACCAATCAAATCGATGTTAACAGACTAAGTTTTAAAGACAACACTCGCATTTATAAGCCAGATAACAACATACTTCCCTTTTTTCTGAATCTCAGAAAGATATAGAAGGGAAGACTCCCTTAGAGGTTCTTTTTTTCTAAGAAGGGCAAATTTGTAAAGACACCAGTGCTGTAGTCGAGACCGGAGGGTCCGAGACCGAGACCAGCCTCTCAACGGGCTTTACACACACTGTTTGCATAGGGACTCGAGACTGGTCTCCGAGACGAGACCGACAATTTCCGGTCTCGAGACCGGTCTCGCTACCGCACTGAAAGACACAGACACTCTATGTTGTGAAAGCTTGCGGTAATGTTACAATTTGATACGCACGTTTTCATCTGGACCGTAATAAAATAAGACAGCATATAGTGGAAATCATTGGCGTGGCCATGTCAAAATTTTGGTCCCATTCTATACCAATTTAAATCACAATTGCAGTTTCTGGGGAGGAAAGTATTTTACAAAGTACTACTGACAGTACTGAGTAGTACTTGCAAACGATATTTTCGTCCAAATCATAGAAATTAAAGTAAGGGAGGACTGAACGCTGACACACGTGCATCTCTGTTGTGTAACCAGTGAAGCCACGAAATTTGTGCTGGTGCTAGTTTCCGCTATACGGCAGGTTGATCGTCGTGTCTCCGTACGTACAGTGTGCATTCATCTTAAGACGTTAAATGTCATTTGATCTGTTTTTCGAACTATTAGGAGTAATTTTCACAACAGGGATAGGTCATGGTGCCTTAAGTGTTTTGTTTTATGCTCCTAACTTGAAAACTTGGAAGTTTCTCCGCCAATAACTGGGGCAAGAGCAACGACGTGATGTTTGTATCACTCGCCGTTGCTCTATTGCGAGCCATATCAATAGCTTCGGTCTAGACCGTCAGACGGCATTCTCCCTAACTTAAATTTCTATGGTCCAAATGTACAAATTTTCACAGCGCCGCGGGACCCATTGATTTGTGCCGAAGGCATTAAGTTAAAGGGCCTTTGCTGTGACCGGCAGGGCCTTTGACGTGACCTCTCTAGGAATATCTGTTACCCCCCCCTCCCCCTCCGAAATACATTTGGCCCGAAAGTTTGATGTCCCGGGTACTCTCAAAACCCAATGAGTAACATGCAGTAAACGAGGACATACTTTTATCAATGTTGTGTCTATTACGATCAGCTTGATGGTTTTAGCCGGAGGCCTTAAGGTACCGCGTCAGCGAACAGACACCTTTATATGGTAGCGTTTAAATTCGGGGTTGATAGTATAATCACATCGATCATGAATATTGATGTCTAATGAAAAAGAAACAACATTAAGTTAAGGTAAGTGTCGATGGTGTGGAAGCGCTGAGCAACATATAAAAATTGGTGGAAAAAGGTTATCATATCACTTTAACCGACATTACAGGCGTATTGGGTACTTTTCTGCATTTCTCCCCCTTTTACAAATCTTACGTCTAGATGCACAAATTTGTCAAAGCCATGACATAGGTTATGTCTTTAAATTTTGTATAAATCGATAGCATTTTTATGACAGCAGTGGGGTTATAGGGAATTCGGAGATAAGGCAAATTCCAGTCACATTCATTGTGTAAATCAAAAGCAAAATTTTGGTAAAAGCAACGACAAAAGAGGCTGTGCTGTACATAAAAGGTGGCGCTCTTTCGATATAAGAAAAGGCCCCTTTGTAGACAACCAAAGTAAAGTTTGGGTGTGTAGCGTACAACAGATTCAAGAGCATTCTTCCGTCAAGTCAGCAAATTAGCAACCTACCTCATTTTAGTTGGGGAGGGGCAGGCGAGGAAGAGACCGTGTTTTTTGATGTTGATGCTACTCATATGAGTTCAAGTGCTTTTTCTGCACCACCGGAAAAGTTAGGAGAGAGGGGACAAATTTGTTCGTGGCAGATTTGTAGTGCTTCCAACCTCGAAACAAGCCTGTAGCAAAGTGTTAAGGGGGTAGAGAAATCAGTGAAATCACCCCCTAAAAATGTAGAAATTACTTTTGCTCTTAAGCATTTTAGCATACCTCGCTCCTATAATATATATTTTCGCACCCTCCCCAGAACTATTCTTGCCTCCTTCAGTACCCTGTCTAGCGATGGGCGGTCAAAGTGTAAAAGGTTAAATTATAGGGAAGGCGAAATAACATTTCCCTTGGAACAAATTGCAACAAAAATTTTTTCACCACAAAGTGTTTCTTGTTACGTCCCAAAACGATGTACTAAAAGTCCTACAGAATCCTAATAGGGGACGTATGCCTAATTTGCATAAATCCAAAATGCCCGCCAAATATCAATATTTTTCTCATTTATGCCATGGATCATGTACACTTTTCATAATTAGTAAATATGTCCTTTTAGACCTACAAGGGGAAAAGATTCCATGGCGACAATTTGCAACATCGTCTCTCACTAAACGTACCTACAATTTCCAAACATTTTGCTGGGGGATAACTAAACCTCAAAACTGATGTTTAAACTATCATTTGTAAACAGTTTTTTTACAGGTTCACTGCAGGGGTGGCACCAAAGGGGGCATGGGGCCATGGCCCCCCATCGGGGAAGGCTGCCCCCGTCGGGAAATTTTCCAGTTTCGTCTGAGAGCTTAATCCGTACAGGATGTAATATCACTAATATGTAATCCCAACAACCTTGAGTCGCCCCCACGACCTGTTGATTTTTCTCAGAGGAAGGCCAGATTCTTCAATGATGACCCCAAATTTTCCATTTTTTCTTGGAAAAAAATCCAAATGTTTCAAACTTTCTTCAATAACACCCCAAAATTTTCATTTTTTGCGAAAAGGTCAAAGGTTTTTCCGCCCACATCTCGCACCCAAAATTTTACGTTTGTCGTCCTTTTGTCATCTCATCGCCTTTGTCGGGGCATAGGGTTGCTGCCCCCTGTCAAGGAGTTTGGGCCCCTGTCGAGCAAATCCTGGCGCCACCCTTGGCTCTTTGCCCTGCAAACTCTACACGCAGGGTGCCCTGTTTAGAAAATATTGACCTGAATTCCAACAAAAATGTTCTCAAAAATAATTTTCAATTATTTGGCATCAAACTTGGCCATATATTAATAGAGCAAGTGTGTCAAAAACATTTTTCATATTTTTCCCATTTCAATATATTTTAAAAATTATACGAGGGACCATTTTGCTATTTTCCCCATCTTGGTTGACCAGGAACCTGTAAAACATCTCCAGAGAAATACATTCTGAATATTTAATACAGATGATGGACAGGTTTTAAGTTTAAAGGGAAAAGAAATTCTTTCTAAGTAGGTACATATGATTACTCAAAAACAATAGAAAAGAACAGCAGTCCTTTTGATATCACTTCCTTGCAATTTCTTTGACAATATACCTCAGAACTACTAGTAAACAAACTTTTGAAATGCAAAATATATAGGGATTTCATGTTACGTCACGTGAGTCGGATTCCCAGGCAGCGAAGGGCAAAACACACACACACACACTAAACATACTTACAAAGCACACGCATGGCATAACCATTGATACTTCTGTGACACAATGGATGCGTGCCCTTCAAAACCAAATTGACACGCGATCTTGCCCTTCAAAACCAAAGGGACACACGATTTTGACCTTCAAAACCAAAGGGACATGCGATCACGTGACGTCAGTGAAATCTTTTTATAGGAAATATAGGAATATTTGCTATTTTATATCCAAATTTACCAAATATAGGAATATATTAGAAATATAGGTATGTCAGGTCACAAATACTATTAATCAGACTTCAATGGTTATTTTAATTTTGTCATGCAAAAATAAAAGGCTTTTTCACCAACTATATACATCCTAAATATCTTAAAAATGTATCTTAAAAATCAAAATATTTCTCCTTTCAAACACTTACACACATTTTAATGCATTCATGTACCTTGTCCATTGCACTTTCCCATTGTCACTATAAACCTCTTAATTCCAAAGTAGTAAGGAAAGCATCTTTGAAATAAACTGCAGCTTCCTGAAAACAAGATTAATTCTGGAGAACTTACACAGAATCGTAAGCTATAGTAACCTTCAACAACAAGGATACTATACATGACTTTCATACACCATAAGATAGTTCAGACAATTCTACCTCAAGCAACCTCTCATTTCGTTTTGACTCTCTTACCAGGAGTAGAAAATTTTAACACTGTAAAAAATATTCAAATGTTTCACCCATACACCTTAATTACAGCAAGATTTACTTTCCAGTCTTTGTTCAAGGCAAATGAAAACTAATTTCTACCAAAGACCTTCCTATAAGATCTTAATTTAGAAATCATAAAGTTATATTTAAGAGTACATTCAGCTGCTGTACAATAATCTGCAACTATGTAAATACAAACTCAAAATATATTTCAATAATGTGACCATACACACTATAGGTCTGCAAATTTGCCAGAATTGTTTTAATTTGTATGAATTGCACGGAATAGTGATCACAATTTCTTATTCTACAGTATGTCAGGTCACTCTTGATTTTTGTTTCGCTTCTTTTCTAATGCCTTGTTCCACGCAATTGGTGGTGAGCATGACTGGGGATACGTGATCACATTGCCTAGTGCACACTACCTTTTCGAACTTTCTTACAGTCAGTATACACTACTCATGCAAAAGTTGTTCAATTCACATCAGGCTTTATTGCAATATTTTAGTAAAATTGAATACAAAGGTATTTGTAAAATGAAAACTCAACTGTGAGCGATTAGTATAAAATAATGACAGAGCAAACCATTGATTTTTGACTCCAGAATGGAGTACACTTCAGACTGCAAAGAGGTGAAACTGATAAACAGATAAAATTTCTTTACTCAGTGCATCACTGTTTCTAACAATTCAAACACTTATTCCAAGTTTACATGTTACAACTTATTTATTGCAAACCTTAACTTTAAGCACAGTACTGCTAACATCAACATTTGATAGTAGGAAAGTCCAATTGGATTTATTTCCTAATACATTTATTTCATACTACTACTCTATTCACCCATTTAAAAGAATATACTAACTTGATGCCACTTAAATATTCAGACATACTTCTACAGATATTTTCTCTATGTACAAATGAACATTCAAAATATAAGCAATAAGGTTAAACTATATACATCAAACCAGAATGCAAACTCAACTGTAATTTCAATGACTGGTTTTCATGTGAGGTGTACCATGCCTTCATAGCAATCTAACAGAACATTTTGCATACTTAAGTGATACTACTGTGGTACAACCTAATGCTAACAATTAAGATGTTAGACTTCAAACTGTATTGAAAGTCACCCCTGATTTGTTATCCAATTTGAGTTAGCAAAGATAGCATTTTGTCCAGGTTGATTTTTATTGTGTAAAGTTCATACTGTAACAAGAGGGCAATCCACGGAGTTGCTTATCTCATCGCTGCACAGGCAGTGCTAGGCCGTATAACTAGAGGACGCACATCAATGTGGAATCCAAAGATATCAGCATAGATTCCAAACTCCTATAGAGCTTATGCATGTGACGTCAGTGAGTTTTGCTGGATGAAACTGATCATGCGCATTAAGTGTGTTACCTATACGCGCGCACGATAGCACCAAGTAACAATTGTTGCACAATGTACGCCTGGATGGAAAAACAGAGAAATGCGCGACACAGTGACGTCGGTGCATAACCTCTATACCTACAATGTTAGGCTCAGTGACTCCCCATGGAGACGCTAATATCGGGGCGGAAGTGTTTATTTGACATGCGCGCCGTTCTATTCCGCGATTTGCGTACAAAAATAAGAACGCGTCACAGAAACTTTCATCGTTAAAAGAGGTTAGCGTGCGTGCACTTTTACAACGCGTTCTATAAGCCCAGAATACTTTCTCTGTGTATTATCCGGAATACTTGACGCACAGTTCTGCGCACTCTTGAAACAAACGCGCTAGTTGCTTTCCCGTTGTGAGCGCGTAAGCAGTTGAACGCGCATATAAAATAGCGTCACTTGGAGATACCATAGAAACTGACCAATGAATGTCCATGAACTTGCAAAACGAGTCATTGTGCGTTCATGTTCAAGTGTAAATACGTGAAATGCCGCGTTGAAGAAATAAGTTATTCTTGTTCAAGTGGAATTTACAGATAGTTCTCAGTGATGTCACAGCTAGGGGTAAGCAACCGCCATGTCTGAGGGCAAGCCTGTGCACACATGCCGGGGTTGCCCTCAGATATGGCTGAAATAATATACGTGAAGAGCTCCTATGACGTCATGTAAGAACTATCTATTGAGGCGTAGTACTTCTTCAGTCAACAACATTCCGAAATAACAAGTATTAATACTTTTGTAAGACATTCATTTGCCTGTTTGTTTTCAAAACGACTGAGCAGTGATCAGCACTTCCTCCCCGATATATTGGGTTCCGTGGGGAGTCAACGTGCCATTTTAAGTTTGGAATCTATGCTTGTAATATCTTTGGAGGAATCACAGAGCAATATATATCCTGCTCTATGTGTGGAATATAGATAGTCCTCAGTGACGTCACAGCTAGAGGTTAGCAACTGCCATGTCTGAGGGCAAGCCTGTACACACATGCCGGGGTTGCCCTCAGACATGGCTGAAATAATACAGTGAAAAGCTCCTATGACGTCATGTGAGAACTATCTATACCGTGCGAAATTGAACCCGAATTGGAGATCACGTTACGTAGGTCACCTTCGGAAATAATGTAACACTGACCAATGTGGGCATGGTAACGCGCCCTACACCTGTAGCTTGTCCTTAACGCCTCTTCGGCCTCTAATGCTTTAATTCACAAATCAAGCATTAGTTCTCATCCACATCATTGCACTGCGTCTAGTACATGGATTGCCTTAGCAACTTAATGAAATGGCTACACATCAGAGTATCTGACGCAAATGTACTAATGTGTGACAAAAAACGATAAGTACCCTTACTTATTATTACCTTTGGGTTTACATGTAAATCCAACCCCAAGAATACGAATCTAAAACTCCATTGGCCTACAGACTTCATGATAGTGCTAATTCTAAATAGGGTGTGCACTAAATGGAAAGATACAAAGATGTTATAAACATAGACTCCAAACTTAAAATGGCGTGTTGACTCCCCATGGAGCCACAATATCGGGCCGGAAGTGCTGATAATGCTCTGTTCAGCTGTTCAGTCGTTTTGAAAGCAAATGGACAGATGTCTTACAAAAGTATGAACACTTGTTATTTTGAAACATTGTAAATTTAAGGAGCATTACTCCTCAATAGATTTCACTTAAAGGAAGAACTTTATTTTTCCTTGCGGCATTTTGCATTGCATTAGGTGCACTTGAAAATGTACGCACAATGGCACGTTCGAAGCTCAGTTCATGCAGGGAGCTGGAAGCTCCCTGGTTCATGGGCTTATTTATTGGTCAGTTTTATTGAATCATCAGGAACACACTCTTAAATGAACCTTTAATATCTTACGCACTCACAACGGGAAATCAACTAGCGCGTTTGTTTCCGGAGCGCGCAAAAGTGTCAAGTCAAGTATTCGGGATAAAACACAGAGAACGTTATCCTGCGTGTACACAACGCTCACGCAAGCCACGCTATTTTAGGAATGAAATTTCCTGTGCGTACCTATTATTAGGGAGCTTTAGATTACACGACGTGGGCAGGGCGACGCGGCGTTTTAACCCACAGTCCACATCGTCTAGCCGACGTCCGTGCCCTGGAACTATTGCGCTTTAGATTTCTACGACGCGGCATGAAAGTCGCGTAGCGATATTCGAACTTCGTTTGAGTATCAGACGCGCAAGCCGATCTGTTAATGGTAACAGTATTTAGCGGGAAGTCAAACTTACTCCTTATGTAGGCCTAAATTGAAGAGTGGCAAACCTTCATCGAGTCCGTGAAGCAATTGCTATGGTTATTTAACTGATATAATGGACGACGATGAATTTATGATATGTGTGCAACGCGTATTTTAAGTTTCTAACGCACCGATTGGCATGGCAACAAAAAATATATGATATCATCAACTGCCTCTTGTTGCCGTTCTAGCCACAACGCCAAAACGAGCGATTCCCGATGTAGAATTACACCGACAACGTAAAGTTACAACATGACGTCATTACGTCGTAGCCGACGTCCGCGTCGTGCAATCTTAAGCTCCCTACTATACGCACATCACCGAATAAAAAGCGGATATGTCAAATCCACACTTCAACTCCCATATTTGCGTCTCCATGAGGATTCAATCTCTGTTACAGTGTAGGTATAGGACTTTGGCATCTATATTTATAATAGACCTTATGCATTGACATCACACTGACGTCATCTTGGGTGAAAATAATGAAGCACACGTCTGAAACGTGCACTCACAGCGTAGATTTCGCCGCACGTGTAGTAGACTTACGCGCGTGTACGATTGGTTGCAAATCAGCTGTCTGCATTTATTGGTGTAACTTGCAATGATACGCGCTTTTTCTCCATTTTCCTCCCAACGAGGGAGCACTTTTTCCTTTGTGACATCATATGCATAAGGGGCCGGATTCACAAAGAATACGTACACACCAAAATTTGCGTAAGTCAGACTTACGAAGCGTATCTTGCTTAGTCGGTATTCACTGACAAGTTATGCTTCTTCCCCGTGCCATGTCAAGCAAACACTCTGTCATGAACGCACAATGACTGTTTTGAAGTCCGCAATCTATAAATAGGTCAGTTACCATAGTCTCGTCAAAAACGCTGTTAAAAATGTGCCTCGATTTCTTACGAGCACTTAACGGAAACGAAATTAGCGTGTTCTTTTTTTAAGTGCACGGTAGTGAGTTTCTCTGTGCATTTAGATAAATGCACAGAGAAAGGTATATTGCGCGTATGAAACACGCTGTCAAAGCACACGTGGGTCAACCTTTTTATAACAATGACGTTGTCCGTAACGCGTTGTTTTTTTTCATACGCAGATCGTCGAACAGAACGGCGCACTTGTCAATTCCACACTTCCGCCCCGATATTTGCCTCACCATGAGGAGTCAATTTCCGTAAAAGTGTAGGTATAGGAGTGTGGAATCTATGCTTATAGTATCTTTGGTACTATCTAAGCGTACTAGCTTCCCTTCATGCGCCCTTTTGTTGTTGTGCAAAAAGAACGCTTTCAGTGCTCTATACAGAAAATATGTGCACATAATACGATGTGCATGCTTGCTTGTGTTAGCATGCACATCATTGGAATGGACAGTCAGTACCAAAAACATTACAAGCATAGATTCCAAATTAAGAATGGCGTGTTGACTCCCCATGGAGCCCAAAATATGGGGCAGAAGTGCTGATCACTGTTCAGCAGTTTTAAACCAGAATGCAAAAATGCATTGAGGTTTCGATGATATATGTTCTATTCCAAATAATGCCATGATGTCCCATATCTTTCAGTCAATGGTCAAATGCTATCTTAACATGTTGGAAAAATACAGTTTTGTGTTCCTATTTAATTTTGGGAATTCTTGGAAAATTTTGCTCTTTGACCTCTGCTGAACCCATATAAAACTCTTGGGAATTCTTGGGAAATTTAGCTTTTTAAATCTGGTGACCCCAGATGACCTTTGACCTCCACCAAAAACAATAGGGTCCATCTTTTCAACATAACACATCCACATAGTACTGTAAGTATGAAATCTATCCAAGCTTCCTACCTGGAGATACGTGTTAACAAGCTTTTCAGTGTTTGGCCCATGATGACCCAAGATGACCTTTGACCTCCACCAAAAATGATTGCATTCAAATTCTCACCACAATGCATCCACATACTACGTATAAAATCTATCCAAGCTTTCTCCCTTGAGATATTGTGTTAACAAGGTTTTCAGTGTTTGACCCTCAGCCACCCTAGATGACCTTTGAACTCCACCAAAAACAGTGGGGTACAGCTTCTCACTATAACACATCAATTTACCATGTATGAAATCTATCCAACCTTCGTACGTGGAGATATCGTGTTTACAAGATTTTCAGAGCTTAACCCCCAGTGACCCCAAATGACCTTTGACCTCCACCAAAAATGATGAGATTCTTCCTCTTACTATAAGGCATCTACATCCAAAGTATCAAATTTATCCAAGCTTCCTACATCGAGATATTGTGTTAACAAGGTTTTGAGGGTTTGAACCCCAGTGACCCCAGATGACCTTTCACCTTCACCAAAAATGATAGGGTTCTTTCTCTTACCATAATGCATCTACATACAAAGTATGAAATTCATCCGAGCTTCCTACCTCGAGATATTGTGTTAACAAGGTTTTCAGAGTTTGACCCCCGGTGACCCCAGGTGAGCTTTGACCCCCACCAAAAACAATAGGGTTCTTCCTCTCAATATGGGGCATCTATGTGCCAAGTTTGAGAACTGTCGAGCTTCCCTTCTTGAGATATCGTGTTAACAAAGTTTTCAGGGTCTGACCCCCGGTGACCCCAGATGACCTTTCACCTCCACCAAAAATGATAGGGTTCTTTCTCTTACCATAACGCATCTACATACAAAGTATGAAATTCATCCAAGCTTCCTACCTCGAGATATTGTGTTAACAAGGTTTTCAGAGTTTGACCCCCGGTGACCCCAGGTGAGCTTTGACCCCTACCAAAAACAATAGGGTTCTTCCTCTCAATATGGGGCATCTATGTACCAAGTTTGAGAACTGTCAGAGCTTCCCTTCTTGAGATATCGTGTTAACGAAGTTTTCAGGGTCTGACCCCCAGTGACCCCAGATGACCTTTCACCTCCACCAAAAATAATAGGGTTCTTCCCCTTACCATAACGCATCTACATACAAAGTATGAAATTCATCCAAGCTTCCTACCTCGAGATACTGTGTTAACAAGGTTTTCAGAGTTTGACCCCCGGTGACCCCAGGTGAGCTTTATCATCGAAACCAAAAACACAGGCTACAGGGAAATTAATGTCTTACAAAAGTATTAATACTATTTCGGAACATTGTAATGTAAGAAGTATTCATTCCTCAATACTAAATTCTACTTAAAGAAGTTTAATTCTTCCTGAAAGCATTACAAATAAGTACACTTGAACATGAGCGCACAATGACTGGTTTAAAGTTCATGCACTTATTCGCCTACATTCATTAGTAAGTTCCTATATCTTTCAGTAACGCACTTTTATATGCGCGTCTAATTTCTTACGCCCTCACAATGGGAAATCAACTAGCGCATTGCTTCCCAAGGGCGCAGAAGTGTGTGTCAAGGATTTCGGATAATACACAGAGAAAAAAATGTATTGCGCACGTATAGAACGCATTGTAAAAAGACACGCACGCTAACCTCTTTAACAATGAAATTTCTGTAACGTACGCGTTGTTATTTCCCAGCTAGGCAGATCAACGAAAAGAACGGCGCGCATGTCAAATTCACCTTTCAATATTTGCGTCTACATGTGGAGTCACTGAGCGTAACAGTGTAGGTATAGTAGTTTGGAATCTATGCTTATAATATCTTTGGTCAGTACTAGAAACAAGCGCGTCTACACTGTGTACTGTTGATTTACGTTGCTATCATCAATGTTAAGTCTTTGTGTACCGAAACGCTAAAAAAATGTGACTTCTCACAAAAATTGATCTTCGAGCTTGGTTGCCATGGCAACCATATATTTTGGTAGCATTAGACACGTTCATCATATGTGTGAATTAAGTTTCATGTATGTGTAATGTTTCCTTCTGGAATGATATTAAATATACTAAAAAATGTGATTTTTACCAAAATTGACCTTTGACTTCTTGTCACGTGACCTTTGACCTTGGTTAGCATGGTAATCACATATTTTGGTACTATTTAGCACATTCATCATATGTGCGAAATTTCATGTATGTGGAATGTTTCCTTCTGGAATTATACTTAAAACACTAAAAAAATGTGATTTCGCACAAAAAATTGACCTTTGACCTTGGTTGCCATGGCAACCATATATTTTGGTAGTATTAGACACGTTCATCATATGTGTGAAGTTTTGTGTATGTGGAATGTTTCCTTATGGAATTATACTTAAAATACTAAAAAAATGTGATTTCTCACAAAAATTGACCTTTGACCTTGGTTGCCATGGCAACCATATATTTTGGTAGTATTAGACACGTTCATCATATGTGTGAAGTTTTGTGTATGTGGAATGTTTCCTTATGGAATTATACTTAAAATACTAAAAAAATGTGATTTCTCACAAAAATTGATCTTTGACCTTGGTTGCCATGGCAACCATATATTTTGGTAGCATTAGACACGTTCATCATATGTGCAAAGATTCATGAATGTGGAATGTTTCCTTCTGGAATTGTACTAAAAATACTAAAAAAATGTGATTTTTCACAAAAATTGATCTTTGACCTTGGTTGCCATGGCAACCATATATTTTGGTAGCATTAGACACGTTCATCATATGTGCAAAGTTTCATGCATGTGGAATGTTTCCTTCTGGAATTATACTTAAAATACTAAAAAAGTGTGATTTCTCACAAAAATTGATCTTTGATCTTGGTTGCCATGGCAACCATATATTTTGGTAGCATTAAACACTTTCATCATATGTGCAAAGTTTCATGTACGTGGAACGTTTCCTTCTGGAATTATACTAAAAAACCGTGAATTTTCCCAAAAATTGAATTTGACCTCTGACCTTTGACCTTTTCTGCCGAAAGTCACGGGGACACAAGTTTACACTCTGGGGTACCTACCTACCAAATTTCAAAAGAATCGGTCTAGCCCACAAGGAGGAGTTCATGGAACACTTTTTTCACATTTTTTCGCTTAAAATGTTAGTATCACGTGACTTTTGACCTTCGTTGCCATGGCAACCATATATTTTCGTAGTGCCAGACACTATTATTATATGTGTGAAGTTTCAGGTTCATGGGATGTTTTTTCTTGGAGTTATTATAATAAGAGTGATTTTCACATAATTTGACCTTTGACCTCTGAACTTTGACCTTTACTTCCGGGAGTCGATGTAAACTTGGGGTTCCACCTAGGGCACCTTCCCACCAAATTTGAGGAAAATCGGCTTTACCGTTTTGGAGATATTAAGAAAACAAAATTGGACACACACACACAAACACACCCAAGTCGATTTTACATACAATCCGAGGACCTCATTGTTATTTCCTTTGTGTTTACTTCCTTAACCCTAACCTTGACAATAGACTCTCTATTGTTCAAACTTTTGAGGACTTGACAAATCTATTGAATTTCCTTCAGAGGACCTCAAATCCATTGTTCAGGTCCTCAGTCTGATAGGAAGACAAGTTCACACTCACACACCCACTCACTCACACACACACTCACCCCCCCCCCCCCCACACACACACACACGGACACGTTTTGACCCCTCCCTCTGTTATGGACTTTTGGTCACCCTGGGGTACCCCACCATGGGTTAGGACTTTAGACTAGTAACTTGTGAAAACTAACTGTTACCATGGCAACCGTTGTTATTTCTGCTGGCATTGCCGAATGTATCCCAACAGGTCAAGTGACTACAATATCTCATCCTCCTCACGGAGCGATGAGATAATAATTATACTGTGATAACAGTAAAGCGTTTTAGATTATAACAGTATAATTTACAAAGGAACGTCATGATCCTGTTGAGGGTTCATATTTTCAGTGGGCTTATGGGGTCTGTATCACAATTAAGTTGACTACTATGACACTTTTTGTTTTGAAAATGATGACATTTTTTAAGAAGTTACCATCTATTTCATTTTGATTTTCCTTCAATTTTTACATTTAACTTTTTCTTGTTTTCAAGTTTTTGTTTTTCATGTACTGATTTCTGCGACTTTTGTCTGTTTCTGCAAACAGTAAACTGCTGTCTTCACTAAATGTGGGCATGACCTGACCTAAGTAAATTTTGTGAAATGCAAAATTGGATACTATAATGTATAACATCAACTCACAAGGAGTTACAACTGGTGCAATTTGGCCTAAACAGAATTTGAAGAAAATGTCAAAAAAACAAATTTCAAAGAATGCCACAACTGGTCACCTGACTATATGATACAACTGGCGACACACAGAAAGAGCTATTTAACTGGAGGACACATATCTAGCAGTAGAACTAATTTCACACTGAGATGAAGTTGTCTTAGCAACTTCATGAAAAGGATTTGATTACAGCACAATACCCGTACAACATACACAGCACAAAGTGCAGACCATGTTGGGGGCTTAGAGGTACATCAGCCAATATGCAAACCTGCAAATGCATGCACTAGCTACCCTATATAAGCCTCAGTTTTGTTTTGGTGCAAAGGATGTATTCTGCGCACTGTGCAGAGCAGCTGTGCACTTGTATAGACAGTCAGTAACTAGAGTACCCATCCTCTGTGTACTATTCAGTGGCCATGTTAACTCAAATGCTAAGCAGTCACCTTCTAACGATGCACTGTTCAGTGTGGACAAATGTGCTACTATAGTAGTGTTGTAAACAAACGGCCAATGACGTCACATAGTGAAACAGGCACAAAAGCATTTTTCACTTTTGGGTTTCAGATGGGCTCCGCCTGGCCTGTATTTGATAAGTCATATGGTCATATGCCGGCATACATGAACCTATTTTAGTCCAAAAAAAAATTCTTTCCTTTTCAAGCTGTATCCAAAGATTATTTACAGAGAAATTTATTTTGGTCATGTCATGCCCACTTTAAGGGGAAGATGCCTCATAAGCTCTAGAAATATATGAAATTAAGGAATACCCCAAGCAGCTGCCCTATGACAACCTGCAGAGGATCAGGAAAACAGCTAGGTTATTAAGAACATTCTAGAACACTTTCCCCCAATCATGGAGGCACATTATCTTCTTATTACAGACATCAATATTTTGCAACATTTTAAAGTTGACAACTAAAGTAAAAGGCAGTTTTCATTTCATTCAAATACCTTCAAAATAATTTCCTTAGGAGGAAGACACATCTCCTTCTTTGCAAATCAATGTTTATGACCAACTACAGTTTTCTTAGTAACTTTTGGCAAGGGAAACTAACCCTATGGTCAACCATAGTTAACCTCTACTATACTACAAACCAAGTATACAGCCTGTGTACACATTTTTTGGTGAATAGGTGTTCATCACAGGTGATACCTGCTTCCAACTTATGAAACTTGCATAAGTGAAACAGGCTTAACATAGTTGATGAATTAATTACTAACATTATACCACAAACCAATTCACAACCAATGAGGAGTTTGTTCTGTTAATGAAAGCACATGTGGAAAAACAACTGTGCCATCAAAAAGGCAAACTGAATGAGTGGTATCAACCAACCATCAATGTGGACACTTTCTAACAAGTATTCTCCTTTCCTGTTTTAAAGTTCTTGTCTCACTGTTGGCGACAAAGAGCTGCAACGTCTCCTATCTGAAGTAATTCACTAAATGATCACTCATCCTGGTTGCATTAAACAGAAGCTTCTTTGAAATAAATCAAAACACCTTCTCCATCTGTGTCTGAAAGGAAGAAAGAAAGTTCAGGTTTAAATAGAGTTTGGACACAAAAAGGCCAGACTACTTAGCATCTGCTTCCACCCTACAAATTGCTTGAGAATCCAAGAGTTTTAAAGAAAGGAAAGGTTCTCCTTTTGATTAATATCAGATTGGCATGTACATAGCATGATCATCTTTATCACTGTTAATGAATAAACATGAGCTATGTGTTAAAGCAAAGGTTTACAACCTTATAAAATATTTCACATACAGTATGCCTTAATATTTGCTTATGTGGCACTTTTACCTTTGTTCAACTTTTTTAAGGGAAAGTCATTAAACCTGAGCTACTCTTCTATGAGGCTCTGAAAAATACATTAAAGGGGAAGTTCAGTCGCACCAAACTGAATTAGTATACCAAGGTATCCTCAGGAAAGTGATCATGCTCACTTATTCTGCTAAGAAAAAGCATTTCAGTTTTACAACTGTCCAGAAAAGTACCCTTTTCAACAAGCATTAATATGGGATATTTTAAATTAATAATCCCTCTATGATACTGAAATTACATGCAACAATATTGTCACACCTACATCTTCTGCATACTTTCATACCTTTAACAATGCATGAAGGTTTTCCATTAGGTATTTGTTTTCCTGCTTCCTCGACGTCAGTCTGTAAGAAAGCATCTGTATGAGAAAACATATGAAAAATCTTATACATCTTTTGAATAGTGATGTCACCAGTGAAAATGACTTTTACAATCAGCCAGATCTACAAATAAATATTCATGAAGTAAATGTCTACCACAAGCAGGATCTTTACTGAGTAACCTTCCCTGTCACAATACAATCAGAAATAAACGAGACATTATTGACACATTTGCCTTTTAAAGATGATGAAGACACTGGAACAATTTCCAAAGAATGGAAAGTTCTAAAAGTTTTAAGCTGGTGCAAACATTGCCTTGCTAGACCTTTTTCAGCACTACTCATCACTCACTACCATACTGATCAGATGCTATCACCAGCTTTTTTTCTTAGAAACACTTATATATCACATAAATGAGCAATGATGTATTGTCTCTTTGATATAAGTAATGAATAGAACTGTTTGAATGTACTTGTATTACACTGCATAGGATTTTGAATGGATTTAACAAACTTACCTCTTTTTGTGAATCTGTTAGCCTTAAGTGCCTAACCTAAAATTAACATTGGACAACCCCATCTAATGCATAAAAGTGTATGGCAATGACAGGGTCCTACCAGGAATGCCCCCTTAAGGCTTCCCACTTCCTAGTGTACTTGTCTATGGTCATTCTTATGTAATTGCCAATGGAATTAGGATTCAGATTTAGATAGCAGGTGAAAGTAGAAATAGGTGATGTATGTACAAGCATGATAGATTCGAGAATGCTTTTAGTGTGTGTACTTCACAAACTGAAATTAAATAGAGCATTTTCGAAGTCCACCTATCATGAGGCTAGAATTCAATAGGAGGATTTAGCCATCAGGCGTCTTAATATGTCTATATTTTTCACCCGGGAAAATGGCCTTTTCCCGGGGAACTTTGGCTAAACGAGCCTATTGAATTTTAGCGGCATGTCTACCTGTATGCAGTACCTGATGAGGACTTCTTACTCTTCCTAATCTTTACTGGAACTAAAACTGCATACACACTTTAAGACCAATGGTTACTGCAATTTGACACCAATGCCAGACAGAAAGGTTTCCTTTTAACCCTAAGCACTTCAGTATGCCAGGATAATTTTACTTTACATTTCTACTTTTCCTACCTTGAGGGTCTGCGGTAGGACCACCATTATAGAATGCTACTGCTGCTGCTGATTTGGTCCGATTACCTAATAAAAGCAATAATAAAGTTGTGTCTGCAAATTTTTCCACACATTTCAGTTTAGTTTCATCACATTTCTTCAGTTAATTTATGGAATGAAACCTTGTCTATTACAATCCAAACTCAAAACAAAAATCTGTAACATCACTTAAATAGTACAATATACTTGCAATATAGTACAGACCCACCTACAGTGTACCCCTTGAAATGGTGAGTTTGTAATCATTAAAAGGATCATTACTGGAAGGGTGCAAACTGTTCCTGATATCCTCTGAGATAAAACTCTCATAACATGACACAAAACATAACAGCATTCAACACTTCCTATATTCTTTCATCTTGTAAGAAAAAACAGTGAAGTGGTCTGTAAAACTTGAAGATGAGAAATGCTGCTGTTCAAGCAAACTACATGCAGACCCAATAACATGTCTGTTAGCAGTTATCCTGGCTAAAATGCATACCAAAGAGAAACAAGGAATGAAATGTACAAAGTAGTATAGAGGCCACTTACTGTACATTCGACGCCTACGGTAGATTATCCCGAAAGCAATGACTATCAGCATGGGGACATAGGGAACTGCCAATGCTATGGCAAAACTATTTTGTCCTTGCTCTTCTTTTATTTCATTTTCCCTGCAGGATGCTGAGAGATGGAATAAAATTAAATATGTAATAGTTACTAAGAAAGAAAATGACAACACAATCATAAACATTTTTAACTGCTTGCGAGCTTTCTCCATATTTAACTGATACCATTAAAGAGAAGTACTAGATTACCTTCATTTTATACAGGTGGACTTGTAATACTTCTACTTGTTTTAAATGCTCATAGAGGAAACAAAATCTGCCTTCAGCGTTAAAGAAAACCACTTAACGCTTCACATTATAACATTATCTCAGTGTTTCACACAACAATACATGCACTTGAACATGAATGTGTTTACTTAATTTACAATAATCTTACAAGATTCTGGAAAGAGTGATGAAAGCCTAACTACTAAGTCTTGATCAGACTTCAGGGTATGTGATACCACTGTCTTTTCTTGTCCTCAACCACAATGAATGGCCTCCTGTATATAACTGCTAACATAAACATAAGGATTTGCACTAGCTTTTCAAATGTGGGGGGAAATGTCCCTCCCTGAAAATCATTTTGGGAGGGATTAGTCAGAAGAAGAGAGGAACGTAAATTTTAATAAAAGATCACTGCTAGGCTGTGATGCACTCTAATATTATGTAAGTGGACAGAATTTAAAAGGGTATGTGGGACATGTGGGTCAGTGAAATGTGAAGTGAAAGCCATACCTTCGAAACATGCAAAGTTAAAAGAGCTCCAAGCAGTTCCTGCTATACAAGTAAGTACATGGTTAAGGAATCACATGTACTACACACCATGCATGAAAATGACCACTGAACTGCTGACCTCAAAATTCCTATCACCAGTAATGCAGAAATTATACAAAAGTTATGTCATAATGATAAATACCCAAGACTGTCACTACATGAATCTTAAAGACTCAAAAGTACCTTTTATTTATTTTTAAAATGACCCCAGACTGACCCACTGATGACCTTTTGAGTCCAACCCTGCCTACTACTGGTAACACTTTATCCTTGTATCACTAACACCAAGTTTCATTAAAATTTGTCAAAGCATGTGCTCAGGAGGTGAGTCTGAATTTTTTTAACACTCTCTCGAAGCAGTCATCCTACAGAAATATTGATTCCACCCATACAGTCATTTACACAAGAGGTCACAGATCAAGTACAACACTTAAATCTCCCAGCAAAAACTATATAAAGATTGAAACAAGGCCTGAAGCTCTTGAAATACTGTAGCTAGGCTGCAGAGACATGTGTAGCTGAGGTTCATGATGCAAATACACATTCCATGTTAGTCAATGCCAACAGTGCCATGCTTCTCTGGAGAAAATTGCCCCTTACGAAAAGACCTCTCAACTGAAACTTGCAAATATGTTTCAGGTTGTTGTTTGAGGGTTTTCTACACTTGTCAGGTTCATGTTTAAGGAGTTTTAATGATTTGGTTATTAATTTTGATGCTCGGGATGACAGAACTTGCTTGTGTAATTGAGACATTGTCTACAGTGTGCACTATGTGAGAAGAGCTGCAGTTTGCTTCTGCTATTAAGCTGAATTTTGGGCACTATAAAATCATCCGTCAGAGGGTCAAAATTTTGCATATGTCTTCACAGATTCCAGAACTCTCACTGCTAGAATATTAATGCATTGCTAAATGGTTAAAACAATATTTCAAGCCATTTTCATATAGTTAATGTTTTCATTCAGATTCTGAAATTTTCATGAGGTAATTTTCATGAGGTCAAATTGACAGTTGATTTCAGGCAATATACATATGATGTATTGATTCTGCATTGGTTCACCTGTGTTATGTTGTGGGTACATACTGTATGCATGCATTCCTTCATACATTAGTGATCGTTGTGTCTTAGACTGCAGACAAATGTTTCTCTTTCAAAACTTGCAGTCAAAGGAAAATGCAAAAACCTACAGAAAATGCAGTGTAGAGCTATGTTGGAGGAATTTTGCTGCAAAATGCCTTTTAGTAGCAGGTCGTGTTTTAAAAAGTTTGATTTTAAGAACTGCCATGGCAGGCTATTCCATATTCTTGGAAGGGATTGTCCCTCCTTGAAATTTTTTGTGGGAGGGGCTTGCATAATTTTAGCAGGAATTGTGCAATGGTGCACCTTAATGTGAACCCTGGTAAACATACTCCTTTGACTGACTAAGGTGTACTATATGATGGTGAAGGAAGGACTCCCTGCATTTAAGCCTGAAAAGACTAAATACTGTCTTAACTTTAAGAATGATAGTAATAAAGTAGGTTGCCCCTCCCCCCTCCCCCTTTTTTTAATACACTGTTTTAAATGTTTTGGAGACCAAAAATGTCCCCTAAAAACTTGACTGTAGCTAGTTGAAATGATTACAATTGGGCTACTTTAACTACTTTTGTTTATGATTATTTAGCTGAGAGCGAGTGTGTTTTTCATATCACTTGGCACTTTTGTTTGCTCTCCTAAACATCTTCAGGCACCAATTTCTGTCTTTGGCAGAGTAAATCGCCTGTCACCAAAGTGCATTTTGTCCGCCACTAGTAAATTTTCAAGTTGGCGAACATTTCAAAAAGGATTTTTAAAAAAATGACACAAATTCACTTTATTTTCAAGAAGAAGACTGATAGGAAGTGTCAACTCACTACCAAAGTATGTAACAAATGATAACTCTATTCTGCTATGTTTCCCACAAGGTTGGTGTAACGAAGACTATCAAAGACATTTCTTATGCAAACTGGCAACATTTGAGTTTTATGAATGTCTCCCTCTTAAACCACCCTACTTCTCAGCTTGCATATCTATACTGCATCTCTACTGAAAAGCAATACTTTATATACATCTTGTGTAGCAATTAGTAGAGATAAAATGGCACTCCAAATGAAAAACCATACAACATGGAGCTAATGGGCAGGGATAAATGAACCCTAACACGCCCAGCATGAACAAAGCTTTCACTCAGTCTGTTGCTAAAAGAAGGGTTGGCAGCAGACCCATATGGCAGAAGCCACGAAAACCTGTTACATAAGCCAGTGAGAAAAGTGTCAGAAACTGGTATCGTCTTCAGATTCTGTGCAGGAAGGGGCATGAAAAGGTGGGCAACTGATCAAAATCAAAGTCGACAGTGAAATGCATGAACCTTTACAGTCCTTTTGCCAGGTCAGAACTGTCAGACTACATAGGTACGGTATTCCCTTTTGGGAAACCAAAACGGGTACAGTAATCTTGTGGAATTCCAAAGAGCTTTACTTTATAATAACTTTTAATACCTGGAATGATTAAGGCTGTAGACTCTGCTTTCATTATGTTAGAAAGTGGTCCATAAAGGTGACATTTGATGAGTATCATTTTTCCACATATGAAATCATGAGAGACTTCGTATTCAGCTGACAGGATAGTGTCATAAGTTCCACCACTCTCTTTAAAGACCTCCTTGTGATTAAAGAAAGAAATCTCATCCCTAACTGCTGCAATCCATTCAAGGGTTACTATGGGGTGGGCTCCATACACAGCACATGTTAGATTCTTGGTAGTATCCTCTCTGATGACACAGTAGTGTGATGCATCATCACATCCTGTAATCTGGATGTAAGGTGGTGATGGTGGGACTGAAAATGAAATAAACAGAGATAGCACTAACAGTAAGAACCTTTAATAAACAATTTGAAAGCTTCTTGTGTTAAACTTTTACAGACCGATAAATCCTCTATTGCAGTCTTCATAGCCTACGATCACATAATTTAAACATAATTCTACGATATCCTTTTGTTTCCAATACACATTGAAGTTAATTGGAACTTTGAGTAAACTATGCAATAACTACACAAGTAGAAATGATGGTAACCCCAAATTTATCCTATGCAGGACACCTTTTCTTAGAAAAACCCTCTTCCCTTAATGTTTAATCTCCCTCTTGCTGAAGGAATTGATCCAAACAACACAAAGTTGTGAAGGGTGACGCAAGCTTAACTCCTGACTTCCTACCAGTAGCAATCTTGTCATGTATTTCTACAATAGTAGGAAAATTGTTTAATGAACACTTATCCAAAGTTACAAATCACAAAACATTTTCTCTACCTGTCAATTTTAATAGAGTTCAGTGGCGTAGCTAGGTATTTTTCGTGGGGGGCAAAAGCAAGAAAGTTCCGACAGATTTTTATCTTGATAGTTGTACGATTTGAAATTCTGAGAACCTTTTTTTTTTTTTTTTTTTGCTTTCGGGCAATTTTGAGACCGACTTTTGATTTTCACGTTGACATATCGATGTGTTATTCTGCTTTAAAACATAAGAAGTGTTGTAAGTGTTTCAAATGAATTGATTTATTTCCGACAGAGACTAGAAATTTCCGACAGAGGCCTTCACAGGCTTTGTTGGGGGGGTGGCCGCCCCCCTGCCCCCCTCTAGCTACGCCACTGATAGAGTTCACACAACCTGCATGGCTGCTCTTGATGTTGTAAACTACAGGTACTGTATGTAACTGATGGCTTTAACCTTACAATCTATGACACTTGTATAACTTTGTAAGACTGACTTTCTTGACCTTCAAAATTACTCAAATATGAACTCTCAGTACCAACCAGATATACTGCTCAGCAAACAAGATACCAATGCTATTCAAGTACTCTAAAAATGTAGAGTACCTTCCCTCAGTCAGTTCTTTTATCTTCATACTACTCACTTTATCCCCATCCATAACGTTAAACACCTTTATGGGAATAAACCCCACACAACTTACATGATATTCAGTATTTTGATGAAAACTTGCTTCTTCTAGTGTGCATGTTAACTACACCCATGTCCATATTCATTAAGCCTTTAATCTGTTGTATGTTTGTTTGTTTACGTGGGATCTGCTTCTATAAGCTTTGCTTTTTCAGCCCCTCACACTATCTGATCTGATATGTATTCAAGAATTTACAGTGTCTTCCTCATAGAGCCTTTTCTACTGATTACTTAATTCTACTATCCAGTTGAAATGTCTAATTTTAGAAAACAAACTAACACCACAGATATATACCCAGAGAAGTGTATGGGATTTTCTAAGTGTCAGGCACATTGGCCACTGACCATCTTACAGGTGCAGTCTAAGAGATGGAAATCGGGAATATGCTTGCAAGTGCTAGATGAAATACTGTCGGTACTGCAGAGTATGATACAGTACACTAGCACCCAGCAGGTTGTTTATATACTACCAAAAACCTTGTACAGCCCAGCAAAGGCACATTCTTGCAAATTAATGTTAAATTTATTGTACTGACAAACTTCAAATTGCAATAGGATAATAGATGCCTAGATTAAATGAACTAAAATATGCCTTTGCAATGTATGAATAGACTTGTATATATTGGTTATTCAACTGTGCATTCATTTTTCAAGAATGAAAATAATTCTTACTCAATAGTTCTACAGATGTCATCTGAATTTCTTCCTTCTGTCCATTTCCATAAATACATGCATAGATCCCTTCATGATTAATTCTTGGAGAAGAAAATATTAGACTCCCTTCAGCAGATACTTCAACATCTGGAATGTCAGTTATTGTTTCTGTCATGGCATGTGAATGGAAGCCAATTAGTTCGGGTTCACTGTCAGGAAGGATTATTTTCCAGACCAAATAAATACTGTCTAGTTGCCCACATTGTAACTTAGCATGTTTGCTAACTTCCATGTACTGAGTCTTTGGCAGGTAGTTAGAGAAAAATTTACTTCTTGAAAGGTCTAAAAGTATTTGCTTCTCTCTACTCCAGTCTGATTGAGACCATGTTGACCTACATATAAGTAGATGGATAAAATTACTGCTGTCTTTGAATTGATTTAAAGTTGCTAAAGAGTTGTAAGTGCCATTATTATTTCGAGTAATATTCAGCTCTTGCATTTCTTTGTAATCATATCCAACACCCATTTGTTCAAACCATGCAAGCTGCACTGGTGGTCTAGCTGCACCGAAAGAGCAGGTAAGAGTATCTGTATCTATCAGCCGGTAGTAGAACTCCTGAAAGCAGTAGTGACACTTCACAACAGGAACACCATCAATACCTGGAGCAGCTTTAGAAGAAAAATCAAGAAAATAGATGAATTACCACAAATGCAACCAAGTTATCTTTCATTTTAATGAACATTGTGGACTGTTTTCTCACTGATTAGTTTGAAGCCATGAAGTAACTAATATTTTTGACCTGTCCTTGGTGAGTCTATCAAGGTCATCTCAGGCTCTGGTGATGGCTCTACTTTGTGGCAACATACACTGATTATGTACTTTGTAATAAATACGGTATTGTATTTTTTGACTGTCATCATTTTAAATACATCTGTGCAAACATGACTTTTAAGAGACCATAGAAGTTCATCTATGAATTATAATACCTGGGCCCTATTTCAAGAGCAGTTACACTCAATCTTAAGTTTGATTTCAACAAGACTTTTAGGCCTACATGGTAAATCAAATTTAACATCAATTGTAGGTAGCATATCTCTAATTAAAGGGAATACCCCGGAAGGTGTTACCCTTCAAGTGTCACTCCCTAAACAATGTTTTGGTGCACAGTACAGACTATGTTGCTGAGGCAATGTGCCAAATAAGTGATGCATATATGGTAGCCAAATAATTGAAGAACTGATTTTGCAAATATAAAGAAAACTGAAACTATCTGAGACACTTTTTTGGCACCTTATCCTTTCAATGCACAAAATGGCATCTTTATAAAAGTGGAAGGATGGAACCACCATCCTTTCACACAAGCTCTCTAAGCTCAAAATCTCAATGAACATGGTGCACAAATTTGAAATCAGCATCAAAGGCCGACAGTACTTGTGAGCCTACTCATGAGGGGTAGCTTGTGCCTGATGAGTTCTGCTAGAGTCAAAGTAGGAATCAGGCAAGAGGAATCATGCAAAAGAAAGAGTATGAACAGAAGTACAGAATAGAGGATGAAATAGAGCCAGAAAACTGAGAAAAGGATGAAGAAGAAAGTCGTGTGCAGGCAAAAAGGAGAGCAGAAAGAAACCCCTACCTTAGGAAACAAGTGCCTTCTAAAGGATCAGGAGTTGGCTCAGGTGGGTTGGGACCCCAACAGTTTAAGGAAAGTGTATCTGGGTTGGGCAGTCCACAGGCCACAAATAAAGTGTGTAAGGCAATGGGAGAAATAATTAGTGATGCGCTGCCTGTAACTCTTTATGAAACAGGGCCCTAAAGTTACTGCATCACTGAAATGTTAGCGATATTGCTTCTTATATTTCTTTCAGGTAACAAATTTTACCTGATTACTATCAGCTCATCAATATGCAGTATTAACAGACTTTCATGTCCCATTACTTTTTTGAAAAAACTGACAATTCCACCAAACATGACACCTTCCAGAGTGGAACATTCCAATATAAAAACTAGTTGTCTTTAGTATGTGTAACTTGTCAAATTATATTTGACCATCAGGTAGTGGAATGGTGAGATTGCATAGTCTGATATTCTTTTAGGACTGTTAACATAAAGCATTAATTTCTCTTCCACAATCTGTAATTCTACAACTTTTAGTGATATGCATCAAATGTTTCAAAACAAAACATGTACAGTACTTTACACCACACTGCCATAGTATAGACAAAGGTGCACATTTACAGTATCAAAAGGGAAAAAGCCTCAGAGCTTAAGATGAATGTAATACATATTTTTTAAGCCCAGCATTGTAATTGTTGAGAGGCTGAGTGTTACATGATGATTTTTGATATTCATACCTCGTTGGCAAAGCTCAAAGTTGACGACACATATAAAACCAAAATGGAACCAGAAAGCCAAACGGCTTTTAGGCATTCCTTAATAATAACATTTTAGTTTAGAACTGTAGTTTAACAGCTGGATGAATTTAACACTAAGTTCACACAATTCAGCATGAGCCAAATCAATGAACGTAAATCAAACAGACTGATGTCACCTGAATGGCATGGTCAATAAGCAATTTTTTGCTTTAAGTTTTTGCACTACCTCTGCATGCAAGATATAAGTTTTTAGATTTTGACAGCTTTTAAATACAATTTTAATGGTTTCAGGTCCTTTATGGGAAAAAACTGGCATGCAGTTTAATTTTTACATCATACCTGGATGGACCGGACCCTACATCAAGTGGTGGCCTGGGGGCCGTGCGCAGCCCTAAATGCTCTAAAATGGTCAGAAGATTTTGGAACACTGGAATGAATACTGCAGTCATTTTTCTTCCTTAAGTATATTGCCATATTTCCTAAACCTGATACCATCAGTGGGTACCAATATTTGGCTTGCTCTTTCAAGGCATTACCTTATACTGTATTATAGTGGTTCAGTACTCTAGTTGCAGAAAAGTTACATCGTGCTTACCTATCACTTGTAGTGAAACCAGAAATGTATCAAATGTTACATCAGTGTAGACAATGGCTCTGTATACTCTTTCATGCCATGCAGTTACATTTAAAATGACAAGTGAGCCATTCTGATGAATATCATAAATTCCACCATCAAACCCAGGCCCACTTCTGACTCCAGTGTCTGTCTTGAATCTTATGACTGGACTTCTATCAGAGGTATTATCAAACCAATATACAGAACGGAAGCCATATGGGAAGTTACATCTGATGTACCCTTGTCCACCAAGCTCTGCAGTTTGATTTTCAGGGCAGACTTCAGTTGCTGAAAATGAGAATGTACAAAAGTAAATATTATTTCAACTTGAGCTCTGCAGACTTGTATCCAAACTATTGAACTATAAACATGTTAAAACTAATTCCATCTTTCAAAAGCATCAGTCATTATTAAAAATATAGAGAACAACAACAACCCCCATCCCATGAGAATTTCCTGCCTGCACAACTTTCCTGGGGCAATTTCCACCCAGACAATATCCCTCCCCCCAAAAAACTCCCACCCTGAACAATTCTAAACTTTCCTGAATCCTGGTGGGGAAAATTGTTGATTGGCTGGGAACCGGTTGGAAACTTGTCAAGGGTGACAACTGCACAAAGTTAACTCATCCCAAGCTTCGAAATACATGAGCACTTGAGCGCTATCTGCACCCCCATGTTGCAAAATACAATAGTGCAAGGTGGCAGTGTTTACATTAGAGCACAGAATTGCGGGATTCCCACAAAAAAAATGCAATTCCCCCTGAAAATAATTCATCATTATAGGGAAATTCCCGTAATGTGTTTTATCCAAAAAAATGAAAAACTGTAAAGCAGCACTCGGCACATTTCCCAGGGTGCATTCCATGTAAGCCGATGCCGAAGTTATGCGATGTGTCAGCGTTCATCATCCAGCCAACAAAAAGTGTGATTTATAGCACACAATATAACATAACGTTGCCTGCTGTACAATGATCATTCATCATACTTGAAGCAAAAAGTTGCACATATTCTTTCCTATTTGGCAGGATATGATTGTATTTTGTGTGGGACTCAATGTAAGTCAAGTGGAAACATACTGCAACAGAAAATTTTATAGCTGCTGTTTTGACTTGGAGCTAGTTTGCAGTACAAAATATATAGTCGATTAGTAAGTTGTATGCCAACTCGAGTGAATCCTCACGCCACTACAGTAAGTGATTTCCTTCGTCTACGCCAAATATCTTTGGTTCTCAGTGCACGGAATGCAGACTGGCACATTTCAATTAATACCAGAAATACTGCGACCAATTCAAAGAAACCCCGAAAAACAGAACAAGGTTTCATTCAGAAATGACATTGTTCCGACACCCAGATTCACTAACTCGGCTAACCCTTCCTTTCGTACAGGACACAGCAAAGTCGATTCAACGGACAGATTCCCATTATAATTCACTACCAGCAGCCTGTGAATGATCCCAGGCCCAGCGATAAAACTGACAAGTACCACACACAGTCTATTACGAAGCTCCTTTGACTGTGTGTGGAGAATTCTCCGTAATAATTGCCCATTGACTTCATAGGTGAGGATGCGTGTGATTTCATTAGCTAGTGTGAGTAAGCTGCTAATCTTGGTGACAAGTGTGAATATATTTGTACATGTACCCAAGGCAGCTAAATGTCATGTAAACTTTTCAAAATATTTCAACATTTTAATTCCCCCCCCCATTTCTAAGATCCCCCCCCCCCCAAATTAGATTAAAATATACCTCCAGGCACTGTTTTTTCAAGAAAACAGC
Organism: Holothuria leucospilota; assembly: GCA_029531755.1. NCBI lineage: Eukaryota > Metazoa > Echinodermata > Holothuroidea > Aspidochirotida > Holothuriidae > Holothuria > Holothuria leucospilota. Next base: position 21,446,484 of record CM055973.1, on the reverse strand, counting down.
GCCCAACATCCTCAAAATACTGACCTTTGTTCTTTTAGTAAGTTACAACACTTATGCAGTATGAGAATGCCCAGTGCCTAAACTGGCAACTGCTTGCTTATAGTACGCTGTTGTTTAGCACCACTTCGCCACCTACAGTACCAATGTGCCTATACTGGAAACATGGACAAAATAAACACCAGGAAGAATCTGAATCATTCATTACAACCAGGTGTAATACGGTATTTGGTAATACTGTATTTGTGCTAGAAGTTTTGCTAAAATTTCAATTAAAATGTGTCACAGAATGAGATGTGACATTCTAAAATTCTTTATCAATTATGAACTAGTTTTACTCCCAACTATGAAGAAAATGTTATGCATCCCTTCCTCCAGAGCACATTGTGCGTAGTTCCACACCTTTCCCCCGATTTCAACTTTTCTTTGCAAGCTATGGCCAAAAATGTGATGTGCTGTCCGTGACAGAAACTCCTAACATTATTGTTTATTGTGTACTAATTCCATACAGTAAGTAGTGTAGGAAAAAAACCTTAACTTTGCACTACATCATTCTGATGCCTATTATTAAAATTTATTAATCTTTTGTGGATATAAGACACCTCAAAATGAATACTCTAATTCATCTACCATATCCATTTTACTGTGGAATGCCCCTTAACTGAATACTGTTGATATATACTCACCTGAGCAAGTGGGAAATGTTACACCATAAAAGAACACAAATGCAGCAAAATGAAGTATAGTGTGGCGGCAGTGCTTCCCTGAAATGATCAAAACTTTAGAATATTGACAAGGTGCATGTGAAATACATTCCTTACAGAAAAATTCAGTTGTGTTGGAGCTAATGACTCACAATGTTATGTACAGTATGGATCTGTCAAAATTACTTTAAAAAATCCAACAGTTTTTACACAGGCTTTCAAAAGATTGATGTCCATTAATCTATTAGGTATTAACCTTTGAACTCTATCAAAACCAATCTACCGTACTCAAATTCAAGACATCCAACTGTAAACATGGACACAGAAATGTTTAAAGTACATTCTTCATGAACTGGGCTTACAGAAGTTTAAGTTTCACCTCTGATGTGACCTAAAATGACTTTTGACTGTAAATAGGAGCAAATGAATGCATCCACATCTAAACCTTGAATAAAAGCAAAGTACAGGTATGACATCTCTCCTCAGATTTGCACTTCTTGACAGTACAGTACAAAGATTGCAGTGTCCGACCTCTAGTGACTATACAATTCTATTCACCTTTATCAAAATGAGGATTTGCACTTTCAATAAAAAGCACCAACAACCTTCTCATTCTCAAATGTTCATCTCCTTTGAATATCATTTTCAAGGGATTTCAGAGTTTCACTGATTGTCTCAAATGTTCTTTGAGACTAATTATAGTGTTCTGGTACTCATTACAAGCACATCCACATGTCTCAATTTTTTTAATAATGGCTTTAAACAATCTTTTTTTTTTTTACTACAAGGGGTATGGCTTTGATTGTCACAATATTTTGCACGTAAAATACGGGAAAACCAGGTGGAAGAGTGTGGCAATTGAACAACCTGTGTCAATGTCTAGGGAAAACACAGGATGCATTCAAAATGCATACCTCTAATTACCTATGGTGGACGCATGTACAGTATGGTAACCTGTGGATTTGGAGCAAAGTGAACGACAAGCACAGTACAATTTATAGTATCCATGCTTTCAACTAATATTATTAAATATGAAGAGCATATGCTTCCCCATCTTGAGATGTAATCAGGGTTTGATTTCTCTCAGCTTCAAAATACCTTTCACTATTATGTACAATGACAATGCCAGGGTTCTTACTGTATAAATTGACTGCACCCATGATTCTTACCTGGAGATGCCAAAACAAAAATTTCACAGTCTGACCTTTCGAGGATAACCTTTGACCTTCAGCAAAGAAATAGATTCCATCAACTTGACAAGAATTTAAAACAAAATACAATTAAAGTGGATGCTAAAGTCTAACACTACTAGAACAGATTTAAATTTTAATGAATTGCACTGGTTCAACTCCCATCTTCATGGCTTTAGGAAAACAAAATGTTGAAGTTTATTCACCTGATTTGAAATAGTCCATTACTAGTGTCTGTAGTTTGTAATGTCCTCATTGCACAAATCAAAGAAAATGCTTCTGTTACATTTTAAAATAAAAATAAACTTTAGAGTGGTCTTGAATAAATTACTCTTTCATTGTATTAAAACATGTTGTGAAGAGAAGTCAAGTCTCTCTACTAGCAATGCAAAAGATGATTAGACTTTGATTAATGGTGCAGAAGCTTCAGGAAAAACAAAGATAGCAATTTGGGTAGTACAAAGAGTGGCATCACAAAATGTTGTACCATCTACCATTTTCATTTCAGTGAATATGCTTCAGGTTTTACTTTTACACTCTAAGCACAGGAATATCACTGTGAGGATGGAAGCTGACCCAGTGTGACAACTTTTTAAACCTTTGTAACATATTTTGTACTAGGTTCACTTTGAAATCATTGTAATTCACCTTTAACCAGGTCCTACAATGACTACAGTATGTCTGGGGCTGCTATTGAGAATTTGAAATTAGTGTGATGCATCCACAAACCAAGCATAAGTAGTAAAGTATCATACCTGTGATATTTTTATTGAGAAATCAAGCTTGAAAGATCAGGGCTCAATTTATGATGGACAATGAAACAAGAATTGAAATGACACCTGCAGCAGTTTCAAATTTTCTTTTTGACAACCAAATAAGGCAGTCAAACTGTCTGATGAACAACCATAATATTTAACCTAAAATGAAGGCCTGAAGATTCATCGTCTACTGTCAAGTTGTTAATACCAAAGTGACACTGAGTCAAGCCTCAGTCATGCTTTACACATAATTTACCTCGACACAGAAAATTATTCTCCATCATTCCATCTTGTAAACATATGGCCAGGAATGTTAGGAAGAGTATCGAGGAGACGACCACCTCTCAACGCTAAAAACTGAAGAGAAAAAGTTAATTTTTCCATGTTTACTGTACTTGTTTACAATGAAGGTGATATTTGTCAATGTACACTCACTCAATTGCTATAAAAGATGTCTGAGAATGACCAATGTGAGAATGACTGCGACTGCATTTACTGTACAGTACACAAACAAGTCAGGCAAGCATCTACTGCAGTGGTTCCCAACCTCTTCCAGCTAAACCCCCTTTCACCAAATGTAGGGCCACCGATTTCCCGTGAAAAAAAGAGTCAATTTCCGTTACAGCAATTCCAAATTCCGTGAAAATCCGTGCAAGAAATTTGCCAAATCCGTGACTTTCTGTTTTGAATTGATTAGTGTGTTAGGAGAGTGCAGCCTAACCAGACTAAAATCCAATCACCAGCCTAACGTCTACACATATAGGCCTATGTAATGGACAAAAAACAACCTAAAACAACTTGACTTACGATTGTTTGAGTGTGGGTCTCTTGTTCTTCTTACATAGTAAAAGATACGTATAAAATTATATCCAAATGATATGCAGGTACTAAATCCGATAATTATTCTACAATTGAAAGTGTAGCTTGTCAGTCAGAACGTTATGGTCGTTCCATCATGAACGTAACAACAGAGCAAAACATGAAACTTGAGTAACGTGCGCAACAGTTTGTTATGACACACTCATGCAAAGTATACCATACATACAGTACATGATACAGTATAAACAAGAATCAGCTACAGGCATAGGGATCGCGGGAAAACTTTGCAAGACTGAGCAACATTTGACCTACCGAAGGCTAGTAAATGTGCAACTCCCACCTGGTCCCACATACAGTACAGTAAGCATCGGAGGGGGTGAATTTCAAATTTTCTATCAGATTGTAGCCCGCTAGAGCCATCCAGTGTTGTTACATACAGACTTTTAAACTTTTTTTTTTTCATTTTGCCCTCTTGATTGCAGACTTCTTTAGCATTCTGAGAGATTTTTGAAGTTCCGTGATTTTCCGTGAAAAAATTAAAATTCCGCGATTCCGTGACAATTTCTGTGATCGCGGAAAATCGGTGGCCCTACAAATGAGGATGGGCAAACACCCCACCCCCCTCCCCACCCCCTCCCCACCCCCATCTATAGCTTACTATTGCTATGGATGAAACGATGATAATAAAACATGCTGGAATAAAAGGGTAGACCTACCGTGACATACATCATTTTTACGTGCGGGTTCAACCCAGGGTAGCAAAACAGCAATGCAAGACTTCAGAAACTGACACCCTTTTGAGATGGCAACTCTTTAACCCACAATTTATAAAAGCTGGAAGGCTTGATTGCAGTCAAGAGAGGAGAAACGTCTTTGGTATTTAACCGACTTTGCCAGGGACCCATAGAGTTGTGGACTGTTCCCAAAAATGAGGCCAAAGGTCAACATCCCAGTGGATGATTCGCCCCCGGAAGCTGTGAAGTACAGTATTTACAATATTGTTGACACGAGAATGACGTACAGTAAGTCAAATTTTGGCTATCTTCCAATTACCTAATAACCTTAAATACAAGAGGGCAATCAAGGAGTTGCTGATCTCATCCCAATACATCCTTTTGCTTCTTCCGAGTCTGGTGTAGCAGTCTGGAATTTTATTGTAATGGGAACACTAAGGGGAAACTGGGAAAATCGGATCGGATTCCGATCCGATTTTTGTGAGTTTTTATTAAAATCTTCTCCATTTCGGGTCGGAAAGAACCCCAAATTTGCCAACCTGTGTAATTATATGAGTTTTATCGCAGGACTATGAAAATTAAATTTGTACGAATTATTTCGTGACGTCACATCGACAGACAGCTTTTATCGGACTACGCGTGTCCGATAAAAGCTGTTTGTCGGTGTGACGTCACGAAAAAATCAGTTAACATTTTATTTTCATAGACCTCTGATGCAAATCATATATTTACACTGGTTGGCAAATTTTGGTCTCTCTCTGACCAGAGATGGAGAAGATTTTAATAAAAACTCGCAAAAATCGGATCGGAATCCGATCCGAATTCGTTGTAGTGTGACTGCGGCTTTACGTTACCCGCCAGCTTCCGGTTCTGATTGCAGTGTATTTACAGCACACACGCACAGCAAAACTATAGGCCTAGATACTACTGTGACACAAGGGATGTGTGCCCTTCAAAACCTCTAGAGACGCGCGATCTTGCCCTTCAAAAACCATAGAGACGCGCGATCTCGTGACGCCGTGAGTCCCCTCTATAGACCTTATGCATTGACATCACACTGACGTCATTTTGGGTGAAAACACTGAACTATATGCTAGGAAGGATCATTCCACAATAAGGTTTTTTTAAGCCACCATGGAGGGTCACGTGATGTAGGTTAGTTTGCTTAAGTCGATTCCACCGCGTATCTAGCGCTAATGAAAAGATGTACATGTATATGCTACCGCACCGTAGCGGGCCTTAGCGTCTCTTCTGCCTCTTGTACACTAACTTGCGCGCTATCACGCGTCAGCGTACACACCATTGCGCCGCCTCAGCAACTTCATGAAAAGGCTTACATCACAATAGTCGTATAACATACAGAGCACCAAACGCGTACCGTGTAGGAGGATTCGTGGCACATCATTGTCCAAAATGCAAGCGTGCATGTGCACGCGTGGGTTAGCTTTCCTTCATGCGCCTTGGTGTTTTTGTGTCAAAAGGACGCTTTCAACGCGTTGTGCAGAATATCTGTGCACATGTATGGACAGCCTGCTATTCAGTGACGGTGCTATCGCGAATGTTTCAAAGTCAACGAGTCTCGACGTATTCGAAATGTGGTCACACGCTCTGTCCTTCGAATAGGTAGGACCACTCCTAAAATCAAGAAAAGTTTGTGAAAAACAATCTTTTGATCACACAGTCATAGTGTAAAGATTCCCTATTAATTACAACAAAACACTAGAGACCTAATGAGTATAGCAACAACGGATTGCTTTAGCGTGTACATCAATGAATCTGCGTTACATTACTTTCACTTCTAGATACTCGTCTCTGGGACAGTGGAATCGACTTGAGTAAGCTAACCTACGTCACGTGACCTCCCAAGTCGGCTTCAATTTCGAGGCGTATTCTGCATTGAGGTGCGTCCTCCAGTTATATAGCTCAGTGGGTGAAAACAACGAAGCACATGTGCACGAACGGGGTGGATTTCGGCTCACGTGTAGTAGACTTACGCGCGTATACGATTGGTTGACAAATCAGCTGTCTGCATTTATTGGTGTAACTTGCCATGATACGCGCTTTTCCGCCATTTTCCTCCTAAAGAGGGAGCACTTTCTCCATTGTGACATCATATGCATAAGGTACTCTATATTCATTGGTCAGTTTGTATGGTATCTTTATCGGAGTAACGCACTTTTATATGCGAGTTTAATTTCTTCCGTGCAGGGGCGGCGCCAGGGTGGGCAAAGCATGCTGGGTCGGACCCAGGTTTATTGTTTGGGGGGGTGCAGGCATTGAAGACTTCCGAGCCTCCCCCCCCCGTCAGAACCTGCATTTCTGGCGTTCTCATTTTCTTGGACTTTATTTTTCTCTCAAGATCGTGCGTCCTTTTTGTATTGAAGGGCCAGCATCCATTGTGTCACAGTAGTATCAATGGTTATGCCGTACGCGTGAGTTGTAAATTCGCTTACTGCTTGTGCGTTTTGCCCTTCAGTGCCTGGGAGTCCATTGTGTGTATTTCATGTGACGTCATGCCCAATGGATTCCCAGGACACTGAAGGGCAAAACACACAAGCAGTAAACGTTTTACAGCACGCATTTGGCGGACGAGGCGAAACCGAGTCCGTTATTTTGCAAATTGGGAGTCCAAACGGTTATGAGACAATAACAGTCAGACAAATGTGGTTTATTCCTCTTCTACCACCGAAAATGTGTGAAAACTTCATTTTTATCAGTGTGTAGGTTTACTGACCGTATGTTGTGGAAAAGCAGGTCAGTGTTTAACCAATCAGAATGCAGGATTCTCAATAACAGATGGCTAGAGGTGGTAGAATCCATGATAAACGTATAAAGATGCAATTAGTGAGAGGCATAAGAGGCGAAGGGGTGGGGGTTGGTTGACTAAAGCCTACACCGTCAAAAATGTGGTGGGCTCCTTCCCCCTCATTTCCAGGACAAAAACGCTCTGTAAAATGTCAAAAATTGCAGTCTTATTGCTTAAAATTTGATCAAATATTGCACCAAGTGCATAAAATACTTTCTAAAGGAGATGCAACCCCATACCCTTGGGTTCTTCTCCCAGGACAACATTCCGAAACAGTGCACAGTCCCCACCTCAATGGATCGAGTACAGCTTCTACGTCCATGAGTTATTCTGTTAGTGCCCCTTCCCTGCTCATTCATGCATGGTAGTGGGAAGGAAGTTGCTATTTGACCCCTGGTTCATATCAGTCATATAAGCAAATAAAATGCTCGGGTTACTACAAAGAAATCTCCACTCTTGTAGCAAAGGTGTCAGCCTACAAAATGCTATAGTCCGCTCAAAGCTGGAATATTGTGGGGCCATATGGGATCCTTACATCAAAAAGTAACAACACTCGAGAATGTTCAAAGACGTGCAGCCCGTTTTGTTCTCAACAACTATAATTACAGGGATAGCCAGTGGCGAAGCTAGGGGGGGGCAGGGGGCGGTCGCCCCCCATAAAGCCTCCGAAGGCCTCTGTCGGAAATTTCTAGTCTCTGTCGGAAGTAAATAAAAACAATCCACTTGAAACACTTACAACACTTTTATGTTTTTAACTCCATTCCCCCCACCATCCAGTGCAGAGTAACCATAGTAGGACCACTTGACATAATCAAGGCACCCACATAATTGTTCCCCCACCTTTTAGTAAGAGATGTTATCAATACTCGATGTACTCATGAACCGCTCGTGAATGGAATTTCCTTCCACCAAACATACGTGCAGCACCTGATGTTTGCTCTTTGAAATCTAGCCTAGCCAACGTTAATCTTCGAAATCTAGTATCTAAGGCTCACTCTAAAATCTAGGCAACTCCCCTTCCACACTGACCTGTGCGTGATAACCGATTTTGGACTCGGGTGTTTGCACAGTATGAAGCAGAAGCAGAAGTGTGTTTGTGACGTTATTTGCGTGGAACTCGGAACTGCTGTGATGTTAGTTAACTTGGTTGCTTACAAGCCAATATCAGGTGTGCATAGCACTATTGCACTACGTACTGTACGTACGGGAAGGGAGGGGGGGGTGTACGCTTTCACACTTACTCACGTACATTGTGTATGAACGGCCCATGATGGAAATAGCTAACCACGTCCCAACACACTCGTCTTTTTTTTTTTGCTATGTCAGGCTGGCCGGTCTATGTTCTACCGCACTTGAAGGGAAGTAGTAGTGCATTGCTGTCTTTAGTAATGCATTTAGGGCCATATATCATTTATCAATGAATAGGAAATAGCACCCGAAAATCCCAAAGTAACACTCGAAATGGAATTGGGGGTGGGGGGGGGACTATTTTTTTTTGAAAATAGCACCCGAAATTGAAAAAAGTGTCTCGGACCCTGGAGTACAGTCAATGTGGGTGCAGGAGCAACACTAGCCTAGGGTACCTAGGCCTAGTTCTCACGTACACTTTGCTCCCTGAACTAGGCCTAGGCTATTGCAACACAAAGTTTTTCCCGCGTTATTACTGTGAGGGTAACATCGTCTGCTTGCGTTTCTGCAATGATTGTTGTATGTGCGTACATGATTGTTACCATAGCTATGAACTATGTCACAATTGAACAGCAGTGCGTGCTATACAGCATACTGTACAATAGTGTGAACGTCCTAGTAACAAGATTTAGAATGTTTTAAAAAACAAAACAGGATCGTTTGTATAAATCAAAATTTTTGGTCTCTTTTTGGAGACTGAGTGCTAGTATCCTTAAAATGACGGGTCTTAAACATATAAATGACCCATAGAGGTCAATTACCCAGGAGAATATGTGAATTTGAGAAAGACAGACCATTCAAAATTTTTGATGGTGCGGTAGCCCAATTTTGACAATGGGTATATTGCTGGGATATTTAGGGATAAATCAAAAGTGACATTGTTTTTATCTGTGAATTTCCTGCCAGATCAATTAAGAACATTTCTAAATCTACCAAAGATCATTCCTAAACCTAGGAACAACTTCAGCATGAAGATAGGAATGAATTCTTCCTAAGTCCAAGATAGGAATATTTCTAACTTTTATGAAATAGAGCCCGGCCCCTGGTATGGGAATCCCCATACTAGGTCAGCAGACTGCGGACTAGAGCAACACACGTCTGCCGGGCGGCCAGATCAAAGGTACAGTAGTTCTCACGTACACTTTGCTCCCTGAACTAGGTCAGCAGACTGCGGACTAGATCAAAGGTAGCCTGCATGATTCACACGGTCTATTTGTGACGTCATTTGTTTGGAACTTGGCGCTGCTTACAGTATTATGTACACTGTATCCAGTGTACTAAAGCAGCGCAGTCACTCTCACACCATACCGACTGTACTTGCGTGCGTGCATTGCGTGTGCGTGTGTGAATTGAACTTGGCCCCTGCGATGGCACACGTACGGCGTTGTTGCCATGCAAGAGATGAAGAATATAGGTAGTTCTTCAAGAGAAGGTAAGCAACAGAGTTACAGACAGCCAAAATTCCGTGATGAGCCACAGTGCTCACAAACTTGGTCAAAGTTCTTAACCAGGTGTGTATTTCAACTAAGCCTATTAGGCCTAGGGCCTACCTAGCTTTTTAGCGTTATTACAGTACTAATAATTTAGCGTAACCTAAGCCTAGGCCTAAGTTAGGCCTAACGTTAGGCCTAACATCAGTTCCACCGTGCGCGTACTTAGTTATGCTTCATACTGGGACGCGCTTGGACTTTTACTACGGTGGGGACACGCGTGTAGTTTTACTTTAATGGCGCCAAGAACTAGTCATGCTTGACACGTGTGATCGCAGTTCACTCTAGGCCTGGGTTTTTACTTAGACTAGAGGTGGTCAAGTTTTGAGCAAGAGAAGCTTAGATAAGTGTGCATCTGATCATGTCATTGTGTGGCTTTTATGGTGGGGTTTGTTAAACCGCAGGTGAAAACTGAATTTTGAGTGTCAGGAAAAGGCAGTGATCAATGTAACGGATCATTTACCTTTTCTTTCAGTGTTTACTGCCAAATTTAAAAAAAAAAATTGTTCTTTTGAACATCTTGACCTTTGACCTCTGACCTTTGACCTATCATGCTGAGGGTACTGGAGGCACAAATTCCAAGGACTGTGCACCCCCACATTAAGTCTGGGGTCAGTAGTACCTTCAGTTTTGAGTGAGCGCACGGCACACTTTTGACCCCAAAATTGTCGTTTGACCTTCTGACCTCGTGACCTTTGACCTCAGAAGGTCAAGTGTAAAGGTGCGTAAAGTAGGTGTCCATCAGAAGGTTATGCGAAGAAATGAGGATCGTTAAATGTTTCGTTCAGCTTTTACAGCCAGATTTAAAAATTTGCTTATTTTGACCTATCGTGACCTTTGACCTCTGACCTTTGACCTATCATGCTGATGATATTGGACGCACAAATTCTAGGGGCCATGCACCCCCTCACCAAGTTTGGGGTCATTAGTACCTTCAGTTTTAAGTGAGTGCATGTCACACTTTTGACCCCAAAATTGTCGTTTGACCTTCTGACCTCGTGACCTTTGACCTCAGAAGAGCAAGTGTCAAGTTGTGCCAAGAGCGCTTCAATACGAAAGCTATGTCAAGAAATCAGGGCCATTTACTGTTGCATTCAGGTTTTATAGCCAGATTTGGAAAATTGCTTATTTTGACCTTTTTTGATGGTTGACCTTTGACCTTTGACCTATCATGCTGAGGGTATGTCAGGCACAAGTTCCAAGGACTATGCACCCGCCCACCAAGTTTGGGCTCAATCTTGTTATTAGTTTAGGAGGAGTTCGCGACACACTTTTGACCTTGTGAATGTCATTTGACCATCAGAGCCTTTGACCCAAATTTTAGGCATATTTGGTCACATGACCAGGAAACAGGACCTTCACCACTCCATTTTGCCCCACCCTTGAGTAGCGGTCATAAAGCCCCAAATTTCCCTACCATGCATTTCCTTGGTTATGGTTGCTATGGCGACTGGCAGGGGGAAACGTGTGCACTTTTCAATGGTAAACGAAGCACAATATCTCATCCCCCACATACTACGTATGTGGGGATGAGATAATAAACTAACAAGATTGCAAAATCAGCCTTAGCCCAGTTTGTATTTCAATAATGAACATGAGCCCAATGGGCACTATGGTTCCTTCTGAATGTAATGACACTGAGCCATGAGCATACAAACAAAATATTTGCTAAAGTGAAGTTTGCCTGAGACTAGTGACTGCTACATGACCTTGTTGGCAGTGAATGTTGACTTCATCTACCAAGTAACCTATTTATCCACAACTTGACCTCAACATGACCTCTGATAACCTCCACATGGCCCCCAGTGACCCCAGATGACCTTTGACCTCCACCGAAAATAGAATCAATCTTCTCACCATAACACATCCACATACCAAGTATGAAATCTATCCAAGCTCCCTACCTTGAGATACTGTGTTAACAAGGTTTTCAGTCTTTGACTCCCTGTGACCCCAGATGACCGTTGACCTCCATCAAAAACATAAGGGTACACCTTCTCACTATGGTGGATTTGTATACTAAGTATGAAACCTATCCAAGCTTCCTACGCTGAGATATAATGTTAACAAGGTTTTCAGTGTTTGACCCTCTGTGACACTGATGACCTTTGACCTGAACCAAAAACGACAGCATTCACCTTCTCACAATACAGTAACACACCCACACACCAACTATGAAATATATCCAAGATTGAGATCCTACCTTGAGATATTGTGTTAACAAGGTTTTCAGTGTTTGACCCCAGTGACCCCAGATGACATTTGACCTCCACCAAAAACAATTGGGCACACCTTCTCACGATGGTGGATCTATATACTAAGTATGAAACCTATCAACGCTTCCTACCTTGAGATAGCTCATTAACAAAGTTTTCAGTATTTGACTCTCAGTGACCCCAGATGACCTCTGACCTCCACCAAAAACAATAGCATTCATCTTCCCACCATAACCCAACCACATACTAAGTGTGCAATCTATCCAAGCTTCCTACCTTGAGATATTGTGTTAACAACAAGTTTTCGGTGTTTGACTGCCCGGTGACCCCAGATGACCTTTGACCTCCACCAAAAGTGATAGCATTCATTTTCTTACCATAATGCATCCACATACCAAGTATGAAATCTATCCAAGCTTCCTACCTTGAGATATCGTGTTCACAAGGTTTTCGGTGTTTGACCCCTGGTGACCCCGGATGAGCTTTGACCTCCACCAAAAACGATAGGGCACACCTTCTCAATATGGCAGTTCTCTATACCAAGTTTCAGTTTAGTCCAACTTTCCCTTATTGAGTTACAGTGCACCTAAGCAAGCGTCACAGACACACACATGGACACAAACACACACGCCCAAGCACACACGACATCACCATCGCACAGATTCACCACCATCGCACAGATTCCTTGCCTGCCTACAGCAAGGAATCAAAAGCTCTATACAGTTGAATCATCAATTTGATTACCACACATTATTATTCATGCTGGCTTTGCAAGGGAAGGATAGAATAAAATGAGGTAAGGAGGAAGAGGGATAGCTTATGATAAAAGTTAAACGGGCTAGTGTTCCCGGTTAGCACTCTCTGCAGCCCGCCACTGGTCTGCCCCCACGAAAATTTCAAAAACAAGAAAGCCAAAAGGCTTAGTGATTCCTTGACAATGAAATTTAACCAGAATGCAAAAATGCATTGAGGTTTCGATGATATATGTTCTATTCCAAATAAAGCCATGATGTCCCATATCTTTCAGTCAATGGTCAAATGCTATCTTAACATGTTGGAAAAATACAGTTTTGTATTCCTATTTAGTCTTAGGAATTCTTGGGAAATTTTGCTTTTTTTACTTCTAGTGACCCCAGATGACCTTTGACCTCCACCAAAAACAATAGGGTCCATCTTTTCACCATAACACATCCACATACTAAGTATAAAATCTATCCAAGCTTTCTCCCTTGAGAAATTGTGTTAACAAGGTTTTCAGTGTTTGACCCCTGGTGACCCGAGATGACCTTTCAACTCCACCAAAAACAATGGGGTACATCTTCTCGCTATAACACATCAATTTACCAAGTATGCAGACCTGCCAACATTTGAAAACTGGAAATAGGAACACCGGGGCGCAATTTGGGCGAACCCGCCGGCCTGGGGGTGGGGTCTACGGGGCGGGGGTGCACCCCTTGCCTTTGGGAATTTTTTGAAGTTTAAATACTCTTAGATTCAAAACGGTGGCATATTAAAGGAATATGTATATCAAATTTTTAAACAGGCAAAAATACAAATTTTTTAGGGTGTATTTTAAAAATTTGGATGATTGGTAGGCCTAGGCCTAGGCTATGTCTGCTGGAATTGTAGCCTAGGCCTAGGTCTAAACAAAAATCAACACACCCCATCACAGTGATAAGGCTAAGGTTTTGTTAGTCTATAATGCAAGCAAATTGAACTTTGAACTAGTTCCCAGTAGTGCTGATTACATACTTTTTGCATTACGAGTGCACAAAATCAAACTTTCCGATCATGCTACTTGTTACTGTTAGGCTGGGCAGGCTAGGCTGTATGGTAATATTAGTCATGTTACACACTTAGCCTAACACAAACTTCGTTTGGGCCTTGGCCTATGTGAACGATTCTTGGCGGGGTTTATGCAATGTTTTCAGAAAAAAATCATATAAAACATTCCCACCTATTTCATAATCTCCGCAACTTTCGTAGTTCAAAAGTTAGACCTCAACGTAACCGTTAAGTTCAAGCCTAGCCTAGGCCTAGGCTAGACTGCACACATGTGCTATTGGCTATGCCGCACTTTCGCTACGTTACCATTAGTATGATATGGCGAACTACGGTACCGAAAAACGCCTGCAGGCTCGCAGCTTACTGTTCAAAGTCTAGTACTCAAAAACTTCGTTGCTGGTCTTCCCGTTCAAAATTGAACACTGTCATAAGTACTTTGTTCAATCTTCAAATATTCTTTTTCATCCTTCTTATCTTAATCTCAAACAACAGCATTGCGAACAAACAAACATGCACTATGTATATTGTGTATATACCGTATACGTACGTACCACCGCAGGTGCCATGCACACGGACTTCGCGGTCGGTCCGTAGGCGCAGCTGTGGTGCTTTGTAAAGCATTAACTACAACGATCGTTACGGATATGTTCTGTCAGTGTGTCCTGAGACTTTTAGCGAGCCGTACCCCACCAAAAATAATAGGGTTCTTTCTCTACCTATAAGGCATCTACAAAGTATGAAATTTATCCAAGATTCCTACCTGGAGATATCAGGTTAACAAGGTTTTCAGGGTCTGACCCCTGGTGACCCCAAATGACCTTTGACCTCCACCAAAAAAATAGGGCTCTTCATCTTACCATAATGCATTAACATACAAACTATGAAATTCATCCAAGCTTTGTAACTCAAGATATTGTGTTAACAAGATTTTCAGGGTTTGACCCCCGGTGACCCCAGATGACCTTTCACCTCCACCAAAAATAATAGGGTTCTTCCTCTTAACATAGCGCATCTACATACAAAGTATGAAATTCATCCAGGCTTCCCTTTCTCTTTGTGCCGTTTCTACTCTCTCCATGTGGAATTTAATTGGATTATTATTTCCTTTGGACACGGGACATCCTGTTTCATACAACGGGTAAGATTAAATTTTTTTTTACCGTACCCCATTTGTAGTTTAACCTTTTACCGTATGTGCATGACTCAGTCAGGCAAAAAGAGTTATCATTTTAAAAAATCATAACTCTGTCATGCAACATCCACCAGCCTTTATTTAACCATCAAAATGAAGCCAACAAAAAGATCTATCGAATGCCACCATTTTTGAGGGGGTTCGTATTTGACATTGTTTCATAAAAAATCGTTAAAAAGTTGTTTACATTCAAAAATATAACAACAATTCAAAAAAAAATGTTAAAAATGACGTCATAATGTAAAAAAAATCAGTTGAGGCACTTAGAAAAAAGTCACCCTACTCACTTTTTTTCTGAATACCTAGGAACCTAAACAAACACCATAAGAAGTGATTAGGTGTCAGGGGTAGGGAATTTAGAGATATTTCAGATATAATTTTCAAAAATGAGTCATTTTCAGTCAAATTGTGCATTTCCATCCCAAAGACCCCCTCCCAATAAAAAAATACCTAAGTCAACAAGGGAATGTCTGATCTTTTTCATTCAAACACCAAAATGTCCGTTATGAGCTACCTTACACAGAAACACCAAGAAATATGAAGAAATGGCAAGGGTAGGGTGAGTTAGAGAGGTTCAAAGATCCAAGCAACTGCATTTTTCAAAAATGAGTCAAATTTGGCCCAAAACATGCATTTCTGACCCAAAAATCCCCTCCCAATATCAAAAATTATAACCCACAACACCCCTCCGACTTTTTCACTCACTAAAATGTCCATTTAGAGCTACCTTACAAAGCCCATGCAGCTCTATTTATAGATCCAAAGTTGTTTACGTTTCACTGTGCACTGAGCCATAGCGTTCTGTGTAGAGGTCATATAGGTCAGTGTGTGTGAGTTCAGTGTGTGCTGTATAGCAAGAGTAAAATGGGCACATCTTCCTCATTTTTTGTCCAATTCCAGCGTTTTCACTGACTCGGGCACCCGGGTCGATGACGCACAACTTCTGATTTTGACGCACAGACACAAAACCTCTAGGGTCAAACTGACGCACAGCTTTTCACCCCAACAATCAGTAATGATAAAGCAATTTCGCCAATACATTCATTGTGCAAATTTACTCACAAAATGCAGCACTTTCCAGTTCCCAACTTTGTTCTGTGAGACATTTTCCACCTCTCTGTATGTTCTGGTAAAAATCTAAATAAACTGTATCGCTGCAACAGTACGGAGCTACCACCATTCCCACGTATATAATTTATGCCTAATTAACTGCACCCGCATGCACCTAGTTACGTGATTAGACTTGACTCGAAACGAGTGCACGTGTATTGTAAACAGATCACAGACATCAACATGCGTAGATGATGGGAGTATTCTGGTTCGTAAGTCGATTTCAGTTGTAAACATGCATAGGCCTAAGGCTAGGCTAGGGACAAATATACACTACTGACTAGCCTAACATGATCGGTAGAAGATGTTGCCCGGGATATTAGTGACGCAAGATACATATTGCCAGTCTCTGTCTGCACACTATGTCTGTGGCATTAAATAAAATCCGACTCACAGTGTTTCACACTCTACGATAACTGCTGTGCAAGTATGCAGGTATGATATGGGCCATGCATTACACAAAGTTCTGCTGTAATCGACATCGATGTAAATGTCAGTCATGGAGTAGTATTATAAGAACTTTCACTACTGCTGTATGATGTCAGTACACTACGCATTTACAGCAATGATCGAATCCTACAGACTGAAGAGAGGACTGTACATCCTAGGCTTCTGTACATGCATATTTGGTACTTAGTGCTACAGTACTAGTGCTAAAAGCATGTGTTTCATTTCTATCTAGTTATTTCTAGAAGTGTGTCTGACGCATGGCGCATGTTTTGGCGGGGAAACTACGCTATCATAATCCCAGTATATGAGAAGTTTCGATTTACAGTGTATGACGTACAGTAAGCAACAGTCTACACAAAGGTTTTTATCATAGAAGTGATTTCCAACCTTGTTTCAGTACGTTTTACATTGCTTCTTCTAGGCAAAAAAAAAAAAAAAAACAGGAATAAAGTTTGTTGCATTATACTCAAATTTTTTTTGACCCCTTCTTTTTTAGTTTTGACTCTTGCAAATTTATTCTAACGGGTCAGTGACTCCTGAAAAAGAGTGATGAGTGAAAACCCTGCAATTCCCTCGAATTTGGTATCAAATGAAAGGGAAAAGGAAGCTAAACAATCTCCTGCACCATAACTTACAAAATAATAGTGATCTGTATGGGTTTTCTACGATTTTCTATGAAAATTCGTATTACGTCATCTAATTTGCATATCTGCATACATAATGAGATTAGTTTACAAAAATAAAATATGCATTCAAATTCCCTCTCTTTGCTCTTTACAATGATATATAGGTTCTTACAGAGAATATTCTTCTAAATCAACCAAAAAATTCCTGAAAATATTCCTCTGTTAAAAAAGTGAAGACCTTATGGAAAAGGGTTTTAATAGTATTTTATCATCCATCGGGCAATTGGGTAAGTCTTCTTACTATACTGGCGGACTTAAAACTAAGAAAAATCGGCCCAGCACAGTTAAGAAAAAAAAAAGTTGCTAGTCCACGGTAACTGTAGAGAGGACAATTGTGAAACGGTATTAACTTTAAGTAAGCCAACCTCAAACTGAAGTGAATAAACACCTACTAATTAGTGTTCGACCGATCATCTGTTAGATAATCGGCATCGGGCCGATTATCGCACAATCGGTAAATAATCGGCATCGGTAAAATTTTGTCATTCAACCGATTACCACTACCGATTATTTGAAAACTGGAAACAGGGCTAAAATACACTTCAAAGTTTCTGCAAAAATCTTTATAATTCACCAAAACAAGCATTTCCTTAAGTTCCCGCCCAAAATACCAGCACTGATACTCACATAACTTGCAACATTTTAAGCTCTCCAAATGATAGCGATCATCGTAATTGGTGCCGTAACTCTAGTGCAGCACAGTTCAGGTGCGTGAAAGGGCATACAGTATTACCTACAAGGTGTGCATGCCACGGACCTTGCCACAATCTGCATACAAATTGTACTACAGGAAGAAATGACTTCGCGCATTTTTTTCAAGTTTCAGAGCAAGCCACATCATCTGTACACATTTGGTGCACATACGTACTGTAGCAACTTTGGAAACTCGAGGCTCATTATCCTGCATAAATTATGCCACTTCCCACATTCCTTTCGTTAAGCTTTTAATTACCTATGACCCGCACATGCGCACACGTAATTGCCGTACAGTTCTTGCGAAGTTGAAGTTCACCTACGAAGCACACCAGTACAGTGTGTAATACATAATGCAAGCTAAGAGCATTGCCCGCGCTTTTTACGTAGCACGTAGGTCATGTACTACTCTGTGCTCCTAATTGTTGAACGAAGGGAAACGGGCCCGTGTTAAATTCACGCTGGAACGGCAACAGTTTTTAGATTACAGGAATTTATCGGGAATTAGTTTTACATTTCATTTGGAGATTCTTTTACATAAGACGTAAGTGTTGGGCAAGACGCTTTAAAAAATATGTAATCCATATCGTTATGGAACCATGGCATGAGATGAGTAAATCAAGTAAATTGAGTGGAATGTTTAGTGGCCCTTTAGTGCCAAGGTAGATAGTTTTGCTTAAACTGGGGTGGACAGGCTACTATATAGCACTACGACAGTCCAGTACCGACCGTTACACGGAATCTTTCGACATGATCGGTGTATTGAACCACTGTAGGCAGAGCCGTATGTAAGCCGACAGACTCTTTGGTTAACGTTAAAGGGGAACTATAGTGGCCATTTGACCCTTTACATATGTGTAGTATACATATAAATACTACAGATAATCTCTACCTGGTGGACCTTACATGAAACCTTTATTAAGAATAATATAATTTCAAATTTCCCTCGCTTGCTGGCATGTGCGCAGACATATTCGAAAGAGGACGACTAGATATCAGCTGTATGCTGACGTACAACCTGCACCTCACGATTTCCAGAGCAAAATGTTGCCAGCTCAAATAAATTTAAATAGGCCTTCTTAACTTTTCTGAGTGGTGGTTCAAAATTTCAAAATTATGTATTTTAAATCATAAAGAATATAGAAAGTATAACAAAAAACTTCTGTGGGATTTTTATGCACCACAGCTGAAAATACTAAATAGTTCTTGCCCATTTATTTTCGTAGTATTGCAAGAGGATGCTATCAAGGAATACTCTGTTCAGTGGTTCCATTTTCCGAGCCCATGATATCACGCTGAAGGGCTGTGTTCATACGGTGTTTGGATAGTTCTTCATAAAGATTTCTATACGTAATGATGGTTATCTGTTTTTACTCTTATGTTACCATAAGAACATTTAAGAGATTCAACTCTTCGGTAGTAGTCATGAAAACTTAAGGAAACTCTGATCCACTGAGGGAAATTTTTGTCTAACTTATGGAAACACTATTTCCTTAAAACTATACGTAGTTCGCAAGGGCCCTAGCATTCGTTCGAGACGAAAGTCTTGTGATATTTTCTGATTTGTGCATATAATGAGGATTTTGCGAAGACACTGTGAAGTACGATATCGATTATTGCATATTTGGTGGAGTACTGGCCTCATTCTTCAGCAACACCTTGAAATGTTCCACCCAGTCGAGAGTTGTTATTTGAGGTCTGCCGGAAGCAAGCCTACCATTCTCCGCGATGTGTTCCCATCATGGCTGACCTCGAGCTATCGGTAACAGGCACAGAATTTCTTTTTGGTTGAGTAAGCTTCAGTCAGACGCATTTTGTCTGGGAAGAGACTTCTATGTGTATTGTTTGAATATTTTACTTGAATTTTACAAACTTTTATTGGCACAGATTGGCTGTTGAGAGTTTAGAAAAATCTATAACGTTTTGACCAAGTATGATCGAATCCTTCGAGACTACGGCGATGCAGTGCAGTGGTCAGGTGCCATGCATGTGTGTGATTATGCCATATAGAGTCAATATGGATTTCGAGCTGCACTGATAGTGTAGGGTGAAGGATTTTCTCGAACTTTTTAACTGGTTAAAAATATTACGTATCAAGTAAGAAGACTGCTGTATGATGATATTAAGATAGTAATGTACAGATTTCTGGATTTTAATGGCAAAAATTTTAACCGCTACATTTTTTGAAAATTAAAGATAGTTTTGAACGTTACCTGTGAATACTGTAGGTAGCGTAGGCGTTCTACGCAAACGACCACAAGCAGTTTTTTTGTTGGGTTCTTAAAGACCCGCGGCGAGCGGTGGAGGTGATGACATCACAGTCCGTTGCATTGTGGTAATTTCACATATCATGAATGCTACGCAGTGGGTAAGGAGTTTCAAAAATGTTTTGAAAATTCGTTTTAAATAAGATAGCTATCTGAGTCATATATTGTAATGGCATCACATGATTGGGAAAAAAGGTTCTAAATGGTTGTACTTGCTTAGAAAGCGTACAAATGTCCCCTTTTACGCCTGTGAACTCGTACGAAAGCATGTATTATGGTAGATTTATATTCAGTATTTCGAGAGGCATCTTCAAAAAACAAATCTCCATGTGGAAACGGGGGTACTTTCTTAACGTCATCTCCAGTGGAGGTTACGTTGATGGTGTTGAACAAAGTTAGAAAAAATACCCCCTTTTTTTTTTTTTGGTTGGGGGGTTTTTTTTCCCCCCCTTAAAAGGGGGGGAAGGGTTTTTGGGTTTTTTAAAACCAAAACCCCCCGGGGCCCCCCCCAAAAACTTGGAAACCCGGGTTTTTTGGGGGGGTTTAAAAAAAAATTTTTGGGGGAAGGGCCTTTTTTTGGGAAAAAATTTTTTTTTTTTTTTAAATTGGTTTTCCCCGGGGTTTTAAAAAATTGGAAAAATTAAAAAATTTAAAAAAGGGGGAAAAATTTTTTTTTGGGGGTTTCCTTTCCCCCCCTTTGGGTTTCTTTCCCCTTTTAAGGAAAGGGTTTTCCTTTTTTCCCAAAAAAACCGTTTTTTTAAAAAACCTTTTTAAAAGGGGTTTTAAGGTTTTTTTTGGGGGAAATTTTTTTTTTGGTGAAAAAAAATTTTTTTTAAAAATTTGGGTTATTTTAGGGGGGCCCCCCAAAAAAACCGGGGTTTTTCCCCTTTAAACCCCCCAACCCCCTTTTTTTTTTCCTTTTAAAAGGGGGGGAAAATTTTAAAAATTTTTAAAAATTTTTTGGGGGTTTTTTTTTTTTTAAAAATTTTTTTCCCTTTTTGGGAAAAATTTTTTAAATGTTTACTTGGGGGGGGTTTTCCAATTTTCCCCCCCCAAAAAAGGAACCCCTTTTTTTTTTTAAAAATTTTTTAAAAAAAAACCCCCCCCAAAAAAAATTTTTAAAATTTTTTTTTTTTAAAAATTTCCAAAATTTATTTTTTAAAAAAAAGGGGGGGGGGAAAAAAAATTTTTTTTTTAAATTTAAAAATTTTTTCGGAATTTGGGGGAAAAATTTTTGGAAAAAAAAAACCCCAAAAATTTTTTTGGGGAAAAAAAATTTTTTTTTTTCCCCTTTTGGTTTTCCCCCCGGGGGGGGGTTTTTTAATTTTTTTTTGGGCCCCCCAAAAATTTTTTCCGGGAAAAAAAAAAATTTTTTCCCCCTTTTGAAAAGGGGGAAAAAAAATTTTGGGGGGGTTTTTTTTTTTTTCCTAAAAAAATTTAAAAAAAAGGGGGGAAAATTTTTAAAAAATTTGGGGGTTTTTTTTTTTTTCCCTTTAAAAAAATTTCCCCTTTTGGGTTTTTGGGCCCCTTTTTTCCCCCAAACCCCACCCCCTTTTTTTTTAAAAAATTTTTTTTTAAAAGGGCCCCCCCCTTTTAAAAAACCAAAAAAAAAAAAATAAAGCCCCGGAAAAAAACCCCCAATTGAATTTGGTTTTTTTTAAAAAAAAAAACCCCCCAAAAAAAAAATTTTTAAAATTTTTCCCCTACTGGACTAGAAAACTTTTTTTTTTAACGTGCGGGCCGTTTTTTCTTAGTTTAGTCCGCCAGTATAGTAAAAGACTTCCCAAATTTGCCCGATGGATGAAAAAAATACTATTAAAACCTTTTCCATAAGGTCTTCACTTTTTTAACAGAGGAATATTTTCGGGAAATTTTTTTGGTTGTTTTAGAAGAATATTCTCTGTAAAAACCCTATATATCATTGTAAAGAGCAAGAGAGGGAATTTGAATGCATATTTTATTTTTGTAAACTAATCTCATTATGTATGCAGATATGCAATTAGATGACGAAATACAAATTTTTATAGAAAATCGTAGAAAACCCATACAGATCACTATTATTTTGTAAGTTTGGTCCCAGGAGATTGTTTAGCTTCCTTTTTCCCTTTCATTTGATACCAAATTCGAGGGAATTGCAGGGTTTTCACTCATCACTCTTTTTCAGGAGTCACTGACCCGTTTAGAATAAATTTGCAAGAGTCAAAACTAAAAAGAAGGGGTCAAAAAAATTTTGAGTATAATGCAACAAACTTTATTCCTGTTTTTTTTTTTTTTTTTGCCTAGAAGAACCCAATGTAAAACGTACTGAAACAAGTTGGAAATCATTTCTATGATAAAAACCTTTTGTGTAGACTGTTGCTTATGGTCATACACTGTAAATCGAACTTCTCATATATTTGGGATTATGATAGCTAGTTTCCCCGCCAAAACATGCGCCATGCGTCAGACACACTTCTAGAAATAACTAGATAGAATGAAACACATGCTTTTAGCACTAGTACTGTAGCACTAAGTACCAAATATGCAGTACGAAGCTAGGATGTACAGTCCTCTCTTCAGTCTGTAGGATTCGATCATTCCCTGTAAATGCGTAGTGTACTGACTTTCATACAGCAGTAGTAAAAGTTCTTATAATACTACTCCATGAATGACATTTACATCGATGTCGATTACACAGAACTTTGTGTAATGCATGGCCCATATCATACCTGCATACTTGCACAGCAGTTATCGTAGAGTTGTGAAACCCTGTGAGTCGGATTTATTTAATGCCACAGACATAGTGTGCAGACAGAGACTGGCAATATGTATCTTGCGTCACTAATATCCCGGGCAACATCTTCTACCGATCATGTAGGCTAGTCAGTAGTGTATATTGTCCCTAGCCTAGCCTTAGCCTATGCATGTTTACAACTGAAATCGACTTACGAACCAGAATACTCCCATCATCTACGCATGTTGATGTCTGTGATCTGTTTACAATACACGTGCACTCGTTTCGAGTCAAGTCTAATCACGTAAATAGGTGCATGCGGGTGAGTCTATTAGGCGTAAATGTACATATGTGGGAATGGTGGTAGCTCCGTACTGTTGCAGCGATACAGTTTATTTAGATTTTTACCAGAACATACAGAGAGGTGGAAAAATGTCTCACAGAACAAAGTTGGGAACTGGAAAGTGCTGCATTTTGTGAGTAAATTTACACAATGAATGTATTGGCGAAATTCCTTATCATTACTGATTGTTGGGGTGAAAAGCTGTGCATCAGTTTGACCCCAGAAGTTTTGTGTCTGTGCGTAAAAATCAAAAGTTGTGGGGTCATCGACCCGGGTGCCGAGTCAGTGAAAACGCTGAATTGGACAAAAAATGAGGGAAATTTGCCCATTTTACTCTTGCTATACAGCCTGCACTGAACTCACACACAATGACCTATATGACCTCTACCCAGAACGCTATGGCCCCAGTGCACAGTGAAACGTAAACAACTTTAGAAACTATAAATAGAGCTCATGGGCTTTGTAAGGTAGCTCTAAATGGACATTTTAGTGAGTGAAAAAGCGGAGGGGTGTTGTGGGTTATAATTTTTGATATTGGGAGGGGATTTTGGGTCAGAAAAGCATGTTTTTGGGCCAAATTTGACTCATTTTTGAAAAATGCAGTTGCTTGGATCTTTGAAACCCCTCTAACTCACCCTACCCTTGGGGGGGGGGTGGGGGGGGGTGGGGGTGGGTTGGGGTGGTGGGGGTGGGGGGGGGGGGGGGTGGGGGGGGGAGTGGTAAACCTTTGGAAGGTAAAACAAGTTTTAACAGAGGTGCGCAAGGTTTGATTCTTTGCTGTCCTGGGGAGGGGTCTAGAAACTTTTGCCTAAGAAAGAGAGCTGAGATGCAAAATGGTGCTATATTTGAAACATTTTGAAGCATATTAAAACAAACATGGGAGAGCGCGTCTGTTGCTCCGCCAGAGTAGGTCAGACTGCTCCCGAATTCCCCCGACCAGTTGATTTTCCTCCGACAACTTATAGAGGTGGGGCCCATGGCCCACCCGTCCCCCCCCCCCGTACGCACGCTACTGAGTTTACTACTAACACCTTCTGAGAAAAACCGGTATGTCACGTTCCAAGATGGCTTTGAAGAATTTTCAGGCGGACTTATGGGAATATTTTCTCACACTAAATTCATATGTGAAATTGAAGAAAAAGATACTTTTACCGTTGCCCGATTTGGGGTGAAAAGCACTGCAGCCTATAAGTAGCAAGTTTTGCACAATTGACGGTGGCTCACATTGAAAAATGCAAAATCGTGACCACACATAGCTGCCCGAAAACGTCCCGACTAAACCGAATCTTCGCCTTATGATGACTACTGGTAGTATTGTCATAAAGAAATATGACACGTCAAAAATGGTCTTTGATTAATTTCTTTGGGCAAAATTTTGGGCTTTGTATACACTTATACACCCTCCCGTCTGTCAGTGTAATCTAGCAATTGAAAACATCCCAGAACTTTTTTTCCCTTTCGAGGGAAAAACTTTGCCCCATTTGGGGCAAAGTTTAGTTTGCACGGGACTATGAAGTGAGACTGAGGAAAATTGTTTTTCCATAACGACCCGGATGTGTCGCGAATTTTTGTGTTCTTTTCGTTTCGTCATGAATTTTTTACTTTGACTATGATGCTTTTTTATGTTTCGGGCAAATGTTTCAAAGAATTGGGAGATTCGGACTTTTCGGGCAAAGTGTTGCGCAAGACTATAAAAAGAGGCTGAGGAATAAAAGTTTTTTTGACGCTTTTTAATTTTTCTGTCAAATCTTTGGAAGAATTCGGGCACGATAGGAATTTTGAGTGGAATTAAAACATGCGAGATTTTTTAAGACTCAAATGGCTGTGCAAACCCATGCCAGAAATTAAGATCTTGTGGAAATTTGGGGACAGTCTGCCCTCTGCCCCTGCCTTGTACGCCTATTTGAGAAATGACCAGTTTGGAGTTCGACTATCTGTAAGCCGTAAGCGATCATTGGTTCGCGCGTAGCGTAAGAGTGAAATTTTGCAAAATGAGCCTCCCAGATTGCAGGAAATGGCCCTTCCCATGCCCTATAAGTTGCGAGATACGGTCGAGATCTTCGATGTCACCCTGTTGCCATTCCATCGGAAAACTTGAAACTGTATACTTTTAAACTGCTATTATTTTGTAGCAATTATAAGACAATACAACATGATGAAGAATCAAGTAGGTGAAATGATCCGTTCTACGAAGGTAAAAAAACAAACCTTGGAAAATTTTGGGGGGGGGCGCCGGGTGCGCCCCCGTCTAAATCCGCCACTGGTAGTGTGTTCATACTCGCGAATGAAGGTGGATGTGCTAGTGAAAAGTTATTGTCCAGTGATTGCGATATAACAACACGTAGTTTTGCAGCAGGTGAAATTACGATACATAGTTAATGTGAATGTAATTTAATTAAGGGAAGATGGCAGTGCTGTAATTATATACTAGTAATCGAGTGATGTGAGGTGAGGTGAGGGGACAGGAGGGTAATTTGGTACTATATCAAAAGAGGCCGGGAGTTACAGAATCTACATCGGTGATATGAATGGTGATGAGTAGGTTGGTGGCAACAAAATAAGGAGTGTACGTCAGGGATTGGGAAAAGGAGAGCTTAGTTTGCAGTGAAAATGGTCGGCGCTAATATTGATAATCTAGGGCTTTGGGGTAGTTCATGAGGTAGTGCTCAGTCAGCCTGGCAAGGGGAATATAATTATTTTTACCAGGAGAAAAGATATTTCATCTCCTAGAAGGATGCAACCATGGTGGTGAGTTACTGAAGGCTGACTGTATGAGGTACTTACATGGGTTATTATTGCTAGTGATTTTAATTGGGGAAAGGCAAAATAAAATTTCTGTGGTTAGGGTAACAGAACCTATTGCATACTTTTAGAGTAGGCCTAATTTATTATTTTTTTCATTGTGGGAATGTAAAGCTGACAGCTTACAATGACCTCTCTCGCAAGCGTTGGAGTAAAGGCCTATAGGTCAATATGTCAGTCACGGTACCGGTACGTGTTGGACTCAAGTTACTAGGCTTACTGGAAGGAAAAGCTTTAGCAGTTAAGTCTTCTTAGAAAAGATCTGCTAGGTTTATGGGCTGACCTGAATGTCTTAGATGGTGAGGAGTTATGACTGAAGGTTGACTGTAGATGAGTCAAGTTTGACAAATGTAAAAATCCAAAAGACAAGTTTAACGACAAACACAGTCCACTTCAAAACAAGACAGTTTAAATTCTTGGTCTTAAATTTGACATGTGTAAAGCTTAACAGCCGATATGTATTCAACAAAAGACAATTTACTTAACAAAGCAATTGCAAATATTGACTTTTTAAGTCAAAATGTTGAGATTAAAAGTCAAACGTTTGACTTTTCAGGGAGCTGTTTTCCTTTCCATGTCCCTATGGAGCCACCGTACGTTAGTTATTGCTACGCCTATACGTGTTACTCGGTCTCTGTTGCCCGTGGTTGAGCAGGAGGGCTGATGTGACTTTAAAGGGGATGACAACAATAACCATTTCAGTAACATAATTGAAAAGTAAACAAAATTCTCAACAATTGGGTTCAGAATGTTATATACTTTCTGATTATGTTCCTGAAATGGTCATTATTGTCATCTCCTTTAAGACAAGCAGTCATCACCCCAAAGTACATTTTGGATGTGGGGGTATCAAAATTCTCAGTTGGTTCCTGCTCTTTGATTGACATCAACGTTTGAAAATTCAAATGATGCAGAGTAACTCACATTCCACACAATAGACCTTTTTCCAAATAGCAACCGCAAAGGATTGTGGGATAGAGTTTGTGGTACGCGTGGTTAATGTTAATGGCATTTTACTGTGGCCAAAAAGGATGTGTACAAAAATTCTATCCCACAATCCTTCGTAATTGCTATTTGGAAAAGGGTCTATGCAGAGGGAGTGTTTGGATTACACATTATAACCTTGTATGCTCAACAGGACATGGCCTGAAGCAATAAAAAAATGTTTGTGTCTGCACAAGTAGGAGATTATAAAGTTATGGGAGCAGCTACAAGTTGCTTACTAGTTGGGAGAATTGGAACTGTCTGGGATGACGAGAATTGCCCTCTCAGTTTTACGACGAAAGTAATTGATAGCCCAGTACGAATAGCTTGCACTTGCAGGCCAGTCCTATGTTATTCCTACTACTGGCTGAATTATGGTCTAACGTCTGATGTTACGGTTTAGTAGCAAAGGTTAATAACAGCTTAGTCAACTGAGATATTTGGCATTCACCTAAGCTTCACTTGAAAACGTCAGACTACGGTATGTGAAAACGTCAGACTATGTTATGTGTGCGTCACATGATCATCCGCGAAGCAAGAACCTATTTTTATGAGCGATTTAAGTTCCAGCTGAAGACCTCGCATTCGAAGAAGATAACTACGCAGTCTTCTATTGTGCAACTCTTTTATCCGGGACTTCGTTTTCTAATCCGTTCTGTGTTTAACCACGCGTCGTCTTCAATTCTGAATAAAGTAAAAACGTATATTCTCCAGCATGGGCGTCCGCAGAAACAAATTCAAGGGGGGCAAAATTTTTTAGGCGACCCAACTTTTTTCATGGAAAATATTTTAATCCCAGAAAAGAGATTAGATGCTATTTTCACACAGTTTTGACAAAGGCGTAGCCATGAAATTGTCAAGGGGGGGGGGGGGGGCAAAGCCCATAGACAGACTTTCAGCGCTCCGCGCCACCATGGGTTGGCGCGGAGCACGAGGAAATTTTGGCCCAAAATGCTTCCCAGATCGCTGGAAATGGCACTTCCAAGGCCTATTTACCGCATATAAAAAGGGAAAACATAAGTAATATCGTAAATATAAACATTAAAAAATACCAAAAATATGCTCGGGGGACTGCTGGGGCCTGAGTGTTGATATTTTTATTCAATTCTTGTTTTGAGAGTAGAAATTCATACTGATTGAACTGTTAAGAATTGTTGATGTTATATTTTCTTCGTTTTTTTCTTTATTTTTTCTTCGTTTTTTCAAGTTTTTGATTTTCCGGGGGGGTGGGTCAAGTGCCCCCCTTGCCCCCCCTCCGGACGCCCATGTTCTCCAGTTTCTCAAACTCTTTTCGCGTTTTGGTTGGACTATTGTAAACAGAGTTCTCACTAACAGTGTGTTACTCAATGAGACACATCAGCTTTGACTAAAAAGATCGCTCGGACGTTTTAAAATATGTGCGATGAAGTCTTCGTAAACTAACGTCACTGTTGACAAAAACTAGTGAAGACCGGTGGTAAAGAAAACTCAGGATATAGTCGTTTCAAAAGTCGTGAAATAAAATATCTCCACACGAATATTCTTCACAATGAAACAAAGTTAGGCACGTCTTGAATAAGTCTATAATTTACGGCTAACGTCAGTTGGTCAACAAACACTGTCATGCGCAATAGATAACAAGCAACAAGACAACTTACAAAACTCTGACACGTCCATACACGACAGATACTCCGCATTCGCTCGTAAAAACTGTTGGCCCTTGTGGTTTTCCTTGACGATTCAAAAAACTTTGGCTATCATCAAGAAAACATTCTTTACAAAGAACATACTAAAAAATCTAACCTTTGACCTATATATTTGTACACAGTAATGCACACGATAAGTTTGACATCAATAATGGCTTGCTGACGCTGTTGTTACGTGTATTTGTGACGTCAGTGAAGAGACCTCTGTAGGTTTCACGCGTGCAAAAATTAACGAAGGCAACCGCATTTTGGAGAACAAGCAGCACACGCGGACTCTAGGTCATGTACAAAAGCAATGTGCGTGGCGCAATGTCCTCCAGAAAACCAGCGCGTTCACTGAATTTGACCGTTTGACCTTAGGATTTCTCAGGCTTTCTGCTGTTGTGACGTCATATGCATGAGGTCTATTGCCAATCATGAAAGAGTAAATCCTGCACGATCTAATCAAGTTCGCAAGCCCGATATTTTGCACTGTCTGCCATCAGTTTATGGGCCGGCTTTTCAAAGTACTGTATCCCTGCATTAAAGTGGGTATGACACGGCCAGCACGTTTCTCAGTAAATATTCTTTGGGTACAGCTTGAAATGCAGCGAATGTTTTCCCGACTCAACTACGTCCATAAACACAGTAATACGACCTTGTGAATTCCCAATTACAGGCCAGACTCAGCCATCTGAAATCAAAAAGCGAAAAAAAAAAAGTATGTGAGAGCGTCTCAAGATCGTGACGTCATTGGAGGCACGGTTAGTAACACTGTACCAGGCAGCTCACCCATCGTTCCTCACATCGAATCATGTGCATGCTAACGCGTGTTAAGGTACTTTCACACCAAAAGCGTTTCGAGCAATGGCGATTCGAGCGTTCATCGCTCGGGCGTTTGGACGCTCGCTGGTGCTTTCACACCGCGAGCGAATACAAGCGAGCGAATGGAGCGTTTCATTTCACTTGCTTGCTATGGGTTGCAGAAGCCGTCATCATGTACAGAGTAAAAAACAAGCGTGTGGCTGCATCTTGTTGGATAATAGGCGCGTGAACCGACGACAGTGGGTGCACCACATCAACACTCGGAGGGAGCGATATGGAGAGTACAACCACCTCATGGAGGACTTGAGACAGGATCGACAAAAATTTCACGATTATTTGTGTCTGTATCCAGACAGGATACGTATTCATGTATTATTTACCTGTCATACCGCTAATTCGGACAATTCTTCCAGATTCTTTGCTCTAATATCTTTATTGGAGAAGTGTGGGTGACTTTTTCTCCACAATGCCTCCTTTTCAGCTACCAAACTCTGAAAATCTTCAGTGCTGTTTACCGCCATGTTCGTCTCCATTTTCACCTCCTTACAGGTAGATCATACATCCATCCATACATAGCCTACATACATGCACTATACCTGCCAAAACACATTGCAAAAGATGCACGTGTGTTTTTTGGCGCTCAGCGATTCGAGCGAAATAAATAGGTCAACATTATGCCGAGCCGGACGCTAGAGAACCGCTCGAGTCGCTTCGCTTCGTTCGCTCGCTGTGTGAAACCTTTGAGCGATTGACCATTGTTTTCAATTACATATTTACAAGACGCTCGGTTCGCTTCGCCTCGCTTCGCTGGCGGTGTGAAAGCACCTTCAGCAGGTGCATCATTGCAAACACCTGTGCTACGATACTATACAGCAGCGCGCGTGACCAGTGACCACATTGTGAACTATGCGTCGTTGCGCGATGACTGCTTACCATTCACAATAGCAACGTTACTGAACAGCTCACTGAGTAAAGGCGCGCTTGTTATGGACTGTCCATACATGTTCATAGCTGTTCTGTACAGCGCGCCCGGACCGCGTCCTTTTTGCACAAAAACAAAGCGGTTTATTATATGCAGGAAAGCTAAAACACGGGCGCATATGCACGCGAACATATTGGCAAATGATATGCTTCAAAGCCCCCAACATGTTCCGCACTTTGCGCTCTGTATGTTGGGCGGGTATTGTGATGTAATCCTTTTAATGAAGTTTCTAAGATATGAAACTTTCCCAAAGCGTTGCATTCGTTTCACATCTAGATACGCGTCCTTACATAGCGCAGTGCGGGGTGCCGCCAATTGCGTCATAAAAGTCAGGTGACCTGTTGCGGCATTTTTCGAAATTGGATTTCTGGACGTTTTCTTCAAATTCTATTAGCGACTTTTCGATTTCAGGACGGTAGACAAAGAGGACGGAACGCGCAGCAAAAAACTGGACTGCGCATGAGTAGAAGCGAGCATCGCTCCGTCCTGTTGATTTTCAGGACGGTCGTCGACCGATCTAACGTTCTGTTAGAAACAGGACGGTACAGGGGTTGCCATGGTAATTTCCCTCGTCCATAACGTACGTGTTTCTGTGACATTAAATTTGAAGTTAGCTGTATGCAAATGTACATCATTTGTTCATGTAGCATGCAAGCTGCTGACAAAAATGAACATGACAAACAAGAACAGTGCATATCTGGAAAGTCATTTTACGAACGATTCCGTGCTAAGCCAAGGAAAGCTATCTTGAGGTAGAAACTCAATTTTTTGTAAAATACCCAGTAACGATGGCGCCTCTATAATCCTGTGTAGGTTCGAGGTTCGTCATTGTTACAACTTAGCGATTAGTGTGGATGCTAACAAAGCACTGCAACTTAGTTAATAAATGAGCGCGTCATTGTTTTGTTGTCATTCTACCGCACCGTCGTCTTTAAAATCGAAACGCATTAAATGTCAGGACAGAACGCAGGGCGCGCGTGCGTTTAACTCTCCGTCCTGTTGCTGTACCGTCCTGAAATCGAAAAGTCGCTATTTTCGCCGAACTGCGCCGGTTTTAATTGTGTGTGACATGATACTTTTACAATACTGTACCCAATCTTGCAATACACAAAAGTTATTTTGGCCTTGTCATGCCCACTTTAACTATTGTGAATTTTGCACCGTCATGGTGGGTATTAGGCCTATGTACACAGCAAAAATTATTTCATTATATATTAAACAGTACGGATGTCCATTAGTGCCATTGGAGTATAAATTGTTTCATTACCATGAATAATAGCATAGCTATCAGTCCGCAATAAGCGGTTTTTATGACGGGGATAAGCAGTTCACTTTGTAGCTTTGCTAAATCAATGGGCCGACAGGACTTCCCATTGGGTGAACATTTTTTTCCAAAAGCGCATCGAGTCCTCGAGATGACCTTTTGTGGTGGTCTTTCTGAAAGCAACCCAAACCAGTATCTTCAAAGGCATACGGGATACTTCTTCCTAGTGGCAGCGGCGTCACAAGGGTTGTTTGCAGGGGTCAAGTGACTCGATGTGCGCCCCCATAGCCCGGTCTACCGGCCTGTGGGAACGCAGCAAACTCTTATTTTAGGTCCAGCTGGCGGTGTCCTTCTTGCAACAAAAGAACATGACCGCACCAAACCGCTCAATTTAAATTAAGTGCTCTTGCCGTCACGAATTAACAATTCACCGGGGACGGAGGGGCGCGAAAAGTACACAAGCTTTCATATTTCTTCTCCTTCTTTTTCCATTTCTTTCTTAGTCTTTGTTAAATTTCCTATCTTTTTCACTATGTTTCATTTTTCGTCTGCCTTCAGTTTGCACCCCTTTGCCACGGCAGGGAGGGGCGGCTGCCCCTCCCTGCCCCCTTTATTACACCACTGCTAGGAGGTTGGGTCATTCTTACTCGAGAAAACCTTTATTGCCAGAGGAAATTGCCCACTTTTCCCAAAAATCTGCCCAAGAAAGAGGCTTTGCTCGAACTCCGGCGACTGCACCCCCGCCCAACATCGCGTACGCCTTTGAGTTCCTGCTTTCATGGAGAATCTTGCTTACCAATTGCTTTTCAATAAAAAAGTCATTTGCTTCGGATCGCGGATCTGACCTGTGAGTTTCCTTATCCCCTCCAGCTTGATATCATATTTCAATTTGTACTTAGGCCTAGAATTTAATAACCTACACGAAGTAAACTTCCGGAGATAAGGGTACTTACAAAATTTAGCATCAGAATAAGCATTGGAATGAAGGATTACGTACCTTCAAATGGTATTGGACGCGCTCTAAAAAAAGATCGGCATGCTTTTTGCGTGATAGCCTGTCTCGGCCTATAGTTGCGATTGATTTATCTTTTTTGTTTTGGCGTCATCGTCAAATAAAGAATTTCGACTCTCAGTACAACCTTCAAATCCACTAAGGTTGAAAACAAACAAAATAAAACAAAACAAAAAAACAAACAAACAAAAAAAAACAAAAAAAAAAAAAAGAAAAAACACTTTTCAAAGAGAGATAACCACGTTCGGATTTTCTTTTCTTGTTTTCTGGAAAATGAGCGGTTTTGCCCGAGAAAACCCTGTACTACCCGAAAAAGTTAGTTTTGCAATAATTTGCCCGAAATATGGGGCTGGACTGCAGCCTACTAGATCGCACGCGTCTGCAAATAACGTAAAAGTGTACAAACCACACCATTGTGCGGATTTTGTGTTGGCCACTGCTTTTTTTCTGTATCACCAGCCATCACAATATAGAAGTCACTGTGGTTTAAATCAGATTGTCCCACTCAGAATTGTCTTCCCAAATGCTGTCCTTGGCGAAGCTTGACAGCCCTCTTTGGGAAGCGCTGGTTAAAGGGGGGGGGGGGGGTGGTTTATATGCGGTTGGGGTCAACGCTGGATTGCGATTTTTTTTCGCAGGAATGGCGGGTTTACCCAATGGGCACAAGTGACAGTCTAAAGGCCAAAGGCATCGGTGCCTTGACCTCCTCTAATATTGCAGGAGGATAGGAGTGTTAAAAATATCAAAGCTTACGGAACCCTTACGTTACTTATCTTGCACTGAGAGACCCAACAGCGATTAAACTGAAAATAACATACCAAACTTAAAAGCTCTAAAGAAAACGGGTGAAACAAACCATCTTTTGTTGTGCATATATTTCTTTGTTTCCTTATGACATGATATTTACAAAAGCATTTGAAAAGCTAACCGAAATTTACATAACAATCACTCGCTTACAATTGTAATCCACACAACATACACTAAAAATACACGCCTTCTATTAATGAAACGATTGTTAAATTGTTACACCAATACGAATACTAACAATACCTGCCAAGTCATTTCAATTAAAAGATCATAACTTATTATTTTGGCCCCAGTCTACATCAAGTGAGCCAAGTGAAAGACGGTGTGTGTTGTAATTGCATCATGAAATTTTTACAAAGTATGCATAAGTAGCAAACCTAAACACTTTCTGTGAATATATACAAAAAATTGTGAAGATACCAGAGTTCTAAATGGGTTAAAATTTAGAACATGGGGAGGCTGATATAACCTATCAGCATTTCCAGGGTTGATAGTTAAACCCACAGTTGTAATCATGTTGCTACTCGAGTCAAAATCCTCCAAAAATACCTAACTTTATAAATTCTCAAGAATTTCCCCTCATGAATTATGATAGTGACTTGAGTCAATCATTTGAATCAATTGACTATTAGAATACTGTTGTAGGCTATTTACAATTCTAGATAAACCTTGCTGCAGTATCCCTCATTGGGTCCAGGGGCTTCAAATCAGGATGCCCGGCCTCCCCCAAAAGACTTTGAACTCCCTTGTACTCAGCTGGCCTATTTCTCCTTTTGCGTGTGTCTGAGCTGAAAATCTAAACTACTGTACATTAGGTGAAGTGAGGAAGTGAAACCCTTCGTACTCTATCAAGCCAGTGAGCCACAACGGGAAAAAGAGGCCGTGACTTAAACCAATTTGGTTAGAAACTGCACCATAAAACCTCGTCTAACTCTATCTAGGCTTCTACTGCAAAGAGACAAAGTTTTGAAGGAACTGGGTTTACATAATCCACACTCCTGCAAATCAGTAATGGACAGAATTTATTCAAAATTTCAGCAAGAATTTGGCATTTTCAGAAGCAATATATACACAATAGAACAGCATGTATTATTGCATGTGTTGATACTGCACGCAGTTTGAAATACTCTCTAAAAATATTTTGCTGAATGTTTCAACAAAATAAATAAACTCCATAAACATAAACAACTAAGCAAAATATTTTCTTGTGTTTGAATATTTTTCAATAACACTTGTTTGGTCATTTCCCTCCTTAACCAGACCTGCTAATACTACAATCCGACAAAACGTTAAATTTTGAAAGACAGCCCATGTGATCTGTGAATGCTACATGAGAAAGTGTGACCATACCAGTATTGATTTCCAACGTGTTGTACCTGGTAAAAACATGTGAATACCATTTATGTGCACAGAAATGATGAAACTCTCTTTCACAGCAGTCGCTGCCAACTTTTCCTATTTTTTTTTTTATCACATTATTATTACTGATATCAAAAATTTGAAAATCAAAATATCCTTATTTTTATGTGTTTCAAAACTCAGGAAAGAAAATGTGTCCTCTTAAAACAGGACAGTTGGATGCTTTTTTACAATCAAATTTTACCATGGATAAAATATCAAAAAGTGGTCCAGACGTTGAAGAAAAGTATATAATATCCTTTTTGAAATTAAAAAGACCACTGGCATTGCAAAGCCAAGATTTGAGAAAGGCATTTCCAAACAGTCAATGGTGATGGAAATGAAACACTATGGCGGGACCTACCTGTCAACATTACAGGTGATTATGAGCTTCTGCAGCATGTAAACACTGCATATGTACAATAAAAAAATAATAGCTAGCACCCTTTAGTGCTCAAATTCAAACAAGGGATAGACATGAAATCCTGTGAAAGGACCAGATATGGATTCCATATTCAGCCTAGCTACTGAGCAGAGTACTGTATTTCTTCAGCTCATTGCTATGCCAAAAAAAAAAAAAAATAGCATTTGAAGGTGTTAGTACCTGCTATGCAACAAAAAAAAAACAGCATTTGAAGGTGTTAGGACTTGCTATGCAAAAAAAAAAAAAAACAGCATTTGAAGGTGTTACCACTAAGAACCTTCCACTTGTGTCAGATAATTGGCAGAAACTTCATTATTGACATATCTACAAGATGATTGGTTCCGATAAGGAAATTAAATATTTGTAACACAGAGGGACACTGCTTGCATTGCACAGCACTACATAAATAATTGAACAAAGAAATGCACCAAAGGAAGATTCATCTAAATATTATTGTAATGAAATTTGTAATGCATATAAAGAGAGTGTGTCATACCGTCATATTAACATTTGATGTGAAGTTGAATAGCTTGAACTGGCTTAAAAACATTCATTGGCATATATCTAGCTAAGAACTTTCATTAAGTTATGTGAAGTTTTCATTGCAAACTGAACTACATTTTCCTTTTGCAAATTTCATTTATAGATGGCAAGGGAGATTTTAAGTGGTGGTGAGTGGAGTTGCCAGGTGGGGGTGAAACACAATCTCATCTCTCTTCACTCAATCATGAACTGCTCAAAATTTTAAGCATTCAAAAGGTATAATGCTTCAATCTCTAAAGAAAAATTACAATTCGTCCACAAACATTTGACCCACAAAATGAGACAATCATGTTTAAAAATGATAACATCCAAATAAAACAGGGATAAAAATTTACAGATGTTGCATCCCCTTTAAATAATTTATAGCACCTTGAATTTAAATCCTGAGGAGTGAAAGAACTTGATTAAAAACTTTGAAATAAAATGAAAGAACCTTTGCTGTTTTTACCCAGCAGTTTATCTGGCTTTCCTCCCTTTCAGAACAAAAAAAAAATCCCTCATTATTCCCTAACAAATTTTTTAAATTCAGGATAGGATAAAACAATTTGCTGTTTTGTAGTTTACCGGTTCTTTCTTCACATTATTGGGACAAAACAAAATGAGGCATACATTCTTTGTTAATGTAAATCCAATTACATGACCTTTTGCTTGTTTGATTTCCATTATTTAATGAATTTTCCCTGACTGGAGTAAAGGAAACTGTTTTTCCAGCACTTCCTTGATTTCCAGTTTGGATGAGAATCCTGCCAGCAGCTATGCTGCAAGATATCATTTAAACTCAAATTTAAAATTAACTATAATTTCATCCCAACTCAGCTCTCCATACAGTCGGCACTTTTGCTTAAACTGAAAACTTTGTGCAGGCAGACATACATTCAAGAAATTGAAAATAAATACCATGGAAAAAAGTTTATTTACGTTCACTGAATTATGGATTTTGCACTAAAAATTCGATGGAATTGATGCCAGCATGCTGTAAAAGTGAATTTCACGAATTCTACATATTTTTGAAACAATTCTTAAGATGCTCCAAGCTGCTCTGTAGCCGTAAAAGAAAGAAGTACATCAAAAGTATTTGATGTCTGAAGGTAAGGGGAAACTTTACAGAGTATCCCCCTTCTCTTTGAGAATATTTCAATTTAATAACGCCCTCAGATGTGTTATTGTGCAGATTTTGTTTGAAATTAGTTCCCAGTACAAATTGCTTATTTGAAAATAAGATAATGTTACCCGCATTTAAGTCTCCTGTTCTGGTAAAAAGAGAGAGGCGGAAGGGAGAAGAAGTTTTCATATTAAACCCCCTGCAACCCAGCCTTGCACTGTAGTGATACCCACCTTTATGTTGAATACACAGAAATAACATCATATGGCTCACTAGCATAGATGTAGCTTGGTGACAGGACAACTCCTGCCCGGACTATTTCCACTGTAAAATTTTCCCCTGGACAATTCCCGACCTGGACAATCCCCCCAGAACATTTCTGACCTATGACAATTCCCCCTCGGACAACATGCCAATTCAGAAAATTTGGAATTGTCCAGGGTGGGAATTGTCCTGGAAGAAATTGTCAAGACTGGAATTGTGTAGGTGGTAGGGAATAGGGGGGGTTGTCCTAGAACCATGTGACACAATTATAAATTATAACTATGGTTACTACTAAGCTGTTAATGGAAACACACTTTTCACCTAATTACCGAGCATAAATTTTAGAAAATAAAAATTGGTCCATATAGGGCTCATTTGAATAAAAACACGAAGAATACTGACAGGGAATTATCACAAAATTGCATATATGAGCATGATTGAAGTACAATCGAAACTGCTCAACTGATGAAGTATGATTCAATATTGATGGTTGAGCTATAGAATAAGATCTTGGAGTCAACTGTTAGGACATACACATCTGAATATAATGACTGTAGCTGGGTAAGCTGAAGAAAAGTTAACTACAATACATGCTGTCCCTCCATCCTTGCAAAGAACTTGTCTTTCTAATGTGGAGCCTTCTGGTTGAGTAAAGACCAAAACTTCCCATACATCATATCATTACTTTTCAATTTCTTTGTGAAGAAGGAGCCCATTATAGCTGCTTTCAACTGGGTTGCACCACCATTTCTTCCGATGGAAACAGAAATAATTGATGTCACTGAAAAAAAAAGCAGTATGTTTATCAATTCGACTTTGTCAAATTCAGCTCGAGTGTGTCAAAAGGATGAGCTATTATGGAGAAATATTACTGATGCATTTTGACTTCCATGCCAATGGCTCAGGTACATGCCGTGACACTTCTGATAGAATATCTTGCATGCATACCCCAGTAGGTCAAATGCAACAATGGGGTGATATCAAGTGCACTTGAATTATGAGTTAATGAATGGGCCAATCTGTTCCGTTGCACATGAGTTACATAAAGTAGTACAAACTTTCTCACAGGGTATTTAACAGCTCCTGACCATTTTGGAAGTCTTCAGTATTTCAACTGTAATACAGTTGATGAAGTGGATGGTTATTTTTTTTAGCACAACATTCACATAATCATCAATGAAGTCCCAAATGTAAATTAGTGAACGTCATGTTTGTCCCCCTGCCTGTAAACAAGCCATCAATTTACTTCACTCTTCAGGTAAAGTTGGGACATAATGTGAAAAGTCTGGCAACAGACCAACATCACCCAAGGTTTTCTTCACATATGCACAAGTTTCCTTGGGGTGCCAGTTGGTAATTTTGCATTTTCTTGAAAATATGAGAGATGAACTGTAGCACCAAGAGGTACAGAAACTCATACCAGATAAGATTTAAGAAGTCTGTCTCCACAGTCTCTCGATCCACAAGTGAACAAAATGATCCTAGCAGAGCAACCCTTTATCCAGACACATCCAGCAAAACTTACAGTGGCATATCACCCTGTACTGTAGCTGCACCAACTTAGCTGGAATAGAATGCTACATGTTTTAGCTATTGGAGTAACCATGGCAACTTCAAACAATCTCTCAGATGGAACTTTACATACACACTTCGTGCTCTGTGAAGGGTTTAGGATAGGCAGCATTGTAATGCCAATCACAAACAGTTCCCATTAACTTCATCTGAAGAAAATCGTTATTGCTGAGTTCTCATTCACAGGTCATTTTGAAGAGGGCATAGTGAAAAGGTTTTGTGAGACTCACTAAAATGGTTTGGCCCAAAATAAAACAAGTTAAAAAGGTCCCAAGATAATCTTTGACTTGGAATCCAAATACAGTCAATGATCTTCACATGCTAATTATACTTCTGAGCAACTTTGATGATAATTCAGTAATGTGTCTAGGAGGACAGACCATTTACAGCAGGGATGGGGAACCTTTTTCCTCAGACGGGCCGTTTTGATAGTCATAATCCACTTGCGGGCCACAAATAGTGAGAGCGCTAGAAGCTTTTCCCATACGACATAGGCCAAGGGGGCCTCAGACAGGCTATGGGTGGGGTCTAGGGCCGGAAAGCTCAGGTAAGAAACTTGGGCGAAGCCCCCGGAACCTCTAGATTTTGCAAAATTATCCAATGTTAACGTTTAATTTTCTTCTCGAAGGAACAGTTCTATACCCCTTCCTTCCCCGAATCTGGGAAATTAAAAGCAGTGCCCACTATGTATCATTCGGTCTGTAAAAGATAGACCTATATATAGTGCAATTCTGTACAATGCTTTGTAGCCTCCCACACAAAGCTTCCATTACCACCATAAGCACAAGGTTCTGCACGCAGGTTTTTATCTTAAGAAACGGTGAACATGTTGCATTGTGCATAGGGTTTTTTGTGATATATGCTAGTAGTGTTGCACAGAAGCTCTACCTGAAATACCCGGAAAGTGGTATGAGCAGGATAAACAATGGGTACCATGGACTAAAACATTATTATAAATTACTTTTCAAGTGATTCTGAATTTATATATGAATTGCCTTGCGGGCCAGATAAAATGGTCTCAAGGGCCGCATGCGGCCAGCGGGCTGGAGGTTCTCCACCCCTGATTTACAGGGTTTACAAACTATGGCATGAAATGACCCTAAGATGACCTTTGACGTAAGTGTACCCCTTGACGGGTCCTCACCTTCAAAAATTTGTGGCCAACTTTCAGATAATTCATCGAACACTGCATAAGCATAAATTAATTTTTTATGCAGTTTTTATGCAATTGCGGACAACCAGAGAGACAGACGCCCCACAGTGATATAAGCTCACACCAGCAAAGCTTGATCAGAGTGATTTGATTCTTAAATGATTTTTAACCTTCAATCTGTTACAATACAGCAATAATACCCCCCCCCCCCTCCCCAGACAAGGGATGTGTACCAAGTTACAACAAAAACAACATTGAACAAACAAGGGCTTTGCAAAGTATTGTTGGCATATAAACAGAAGAG
Source organism: Holothuria leucospilota (assembly GCA_029531755.1). Lineage (NCBI taxonomy): Eukaryota > Metazoa > Echinodermata > Holothuroidea > Aspidochirotida > Holothuriidae > Holothuria > Holothuria leucospilota. The sequence continues at coordinate 21,406,243 of CM055973.1, read as the reverse complement.
ACAATATTTCAGTGGTAGCCCTAGGTAGAAAAGTCTGAATTTAAGAAAATATATTTTCCCCGACATTCTTCCAACATTAAAAAAAAAAAGATTCAAAACCATACCCCAAACTAATTGGAAATTCTTTGAGATATTTTAAACATTTGACCAAGTGATTTGCATCAAGGATGCTTGAAATCAGACTTGTAGTGTGAGTACATTGTCATGAGTACATGAGTACAAGTGGAGTGTCTTTAAATGTGAGTACAAGTACGTATCTTTTCATGAGAGCGAGTACAAAATTTTGCATTAGCTCCAATGCATAGCTTACGAAATCTGTGAGTACAAATCCATTCTCGCAAGTACGAGTACATGCAATTGTGCAAAAGCGTGAGTATGAATACATACTCACTACAAGTCTGCAAATAATTCAGGGTTTACTTACATTCCTTGTACGGTGATAAACTACCCTTCGTTTCAAGGGCTTTGATGTTTTTAGCTACAATTTCACTCTGTCCTTCAGCCTTTAATGCCATCTTAGGAGATGTTGCATCATTACAGTCTCCAATGGCAAACACATTGCTGTAACCTTCCACCTGCAAGTACTGGTTCACCTTCAAGTTATTGTAATCATCCATGCAATCAGCTGTACACAAAGATCAAAATATGGGGTTACAGCCCTTACTCTTACAACCTACTGGTCTTGTAGCCAGACTATTGGTACTACAGCCCATTCAGTTGGTGCCACACTGGTACCACGTACAGCCCACTGGTACATACTACAGTACAGACCACTGGCCCTACAGCTTCTTGGTCCTACAGTAAATAAGATTCAGTTTGCAAGTACATACTGTGGGCCCAATGGGCTGTAGGACCAATGTGCTGCTGTGATCAAAGGACTGTCTTTCTGCAGGCCTGATAGCCTCCAGCACTAGAATGGGTTTTCATCTCCACTGTTTGGCTACAGGACCAATGAAAGAACAGGCTGTGGGATTGTAGGGCAAAGCAATCTACTTTAATATTCAAAATGACATTGTTGTCCAAAGTGCACAAGGAAATAAATAATATCAGACTTGTAGTATGATTACATTGTCAAGAGTATGATGATTATCATCATTTCATATCATTTCATTTCTTTGGTTCTTCACAATATTTGATAACGATTGAAACAATGCACACAAGTGTAGACAATATGTAACATCAAGATATTGTGAAAGGAAGCACTCTAAAAAGTCCAGAGGGCTTGTCCAGTAGGGTGTTCCCCAAATAATAGTAACGTAACGGAGAAAAGAAAACATGAGTTTACCTTAGAAAAAGAGCAAAAAAAAAAAAAAAAAATGACAGCACACAGCTGTCCAACTACCCTTCCAAATACCCGCCCAGTTTTACACCCATGTACCCTCCCTCATAAACCCATCCACCACTCACTCCACCCCCTTCAAATAGAAACATCCAATACAAAAGGCTTGGGTCCTTCAGTTAAAGTAATAAACGGGCAAGTATCATAATCACTTAGTATTGATTAATAAGTAATCTGCCTAAATTATATCTAAAAGAGTAAACGGAAGGCTTGGTTATTAAACTATCAGGTAAGGAATCCCAAATGTTGACTGCACGAAAACATAATCCGGTCTTAGAAAATAAATTATCATCCTTGTAGTGTGAGTACAAGCCATGAGTACAGGTAGAGTACATGACTTGTAGTGTCAGTATAACATCATCAAATATGAGTACCAAACTTGTTGTGTGAGTATAATATCATAAGAATGAGTACATGACTTGTGGTGTCAGTACAATGTCCTAAAAGCAAGCAGTTGTGCATTCTGGTTGTGAGTATGTGTGAAAGTACATATCTTTTTCATGAGTACTGAGTAAGAAATTTTACATTAACATAAATTTGCCTAACTTTCATATTCTGTGAGTACGAGTACAAGTTCCAATACATACTTATCAGTACAAGTACAGACAAGTGTGACACAGCCTGAGTATACCATTAGGTACATACTAAAAATCTGAATAACATAAAATAGTTCACATGACATAACTGCAAACAAAAAGGACATGAATCTGACTCACATCAGTTTCAACACAAAACAGGTGACTGACAGACAACTACAGTAGGAAAAAATTGTGACACATGGGCATTGGACAGTTGTATAGTTATTAAAACACCTGAATATTTATAAATTTTAAAGCAAACTCACCAAAATATTCTTTGTAGGCATCACAATTAGAAGACATTCCTATGCAAACAATCACTAAATCTGTGTTGATCTCAGTTCCTTTGTTTGTCTTAACAACACATGGACTAGAGCCATCTTTAGGCAACTCGCTCAGATTTGCCACTGTCTCGTCTGTGGTCACAAGGATATACAAAGAATCAATGGTGTAATGATATTTGCTTGGCACATAAAATTTATTGCTGCAGTCTGAAAGAACTGTTATCCATACAGTGTAAGACAAAGAAGATCTCTGCTAGACCTTAGAGAACAGGACTACTAAAACTCTGGCTATTATCTACCTTTGAAGGAAGGGTTTAAGCAAAAAAACTAATTTTCATATGTGAAAGAGGAACTAAATCTACACAATTTGGTGAAACTTCCATTCAAATCGGACATGTACTTACTCGAGATATCAGCAAATAAAGTTACTACATTTGTGACCCCAAGTGAGCTTGAGGCAAGTAGGGGTTACTGTATATCACTTCCTCACATTGATGAGAAATGCTTTGTTTCCTTTGTTTCTTCAGTCTGTTGTGCTGACCTTGAAGTTACTAGGGATAGGAACTCCCTATGGGAAATGTTAAGTTTGTAAAATTCCCATGCCTCTCATGCAACCACATTCTGATAACATGGGATTGTCGGGGAGAAAATTGGTTGTAAAGTTTAAAGAAAAACAACGGACTGCTTATTAATGTGAGGCTACTGTATGGCATCATATGTGCTTGCTTTAAGTTCACTTTGTGTTGAAAATGTGACAACTTTAACTGCTAAATACCTTGAGAACCACAATTTTGATTTCAATGCACAGTACTCTACGAATACATCCATAAGAACTGCACAGTCCAACTAGGCTTTTCCAAATGTTCTAATAAATGTGCATGCCATGTACCTAGGAGCATCTTCAAAGGGGATAGGGCTTCTTTTTCATACTGGGTTCCATTCCTGCAACGAATTTACAACTGCTTTTCTATTCAGACATGGGCAATTCATTTAAAGAGATACAATGTACACTACGTGTCACCTAAATCACCACATACTGTATGGTGCATCTTTTCTATCCAACTACGTAAAACTGATATCCTAGCAATGAACTATCAGCAAGTTGTTTGTACCTACAGTAAAATCCTGTTATCTTAACATGTGGGGACTGAAGGTACAGTAGTTCAGAACAGAAAAATTCAGGGTTTGGAGTTTTGGCTTCAAGTATGGTATGTACACTGGATCCCTAAGAAAGAGTGCCAAAACATTCCCGAATAACTTCCAAATGGCTAGTAAAATCCCCCCCCCCCCCTCCCCAAAAGAAAAATGAGACAAAATATTTAGTCTAGTCTTCATATTTTGTGACAGAAAATGACAAACAATTTTGCAGACTTCTTAAACACAAAGATTTTATACCTAACATATTAGCCTAACTCTCCTGAATATCCATGCTTTGCACAAACTAAATATGTGCATGTGCTGAACAGAACCCCTACTGATCTTAAGAGTCTAAGTATTTAAACTTGGCGGATACTTCCTTAGTTGTGTTGAATATCAGACTGGCTAAATCGCAAGGCCAGTTTGGATATAAAGCAAGTTTTCCAATAAGTGGGGTTTTACTGTACTGTAGTTAAATAGCATAAGATGAGATTTACTTTCACTTATACTTAACATACAGGGCAAAGTTGACGTCTGACAATTATTAATTTTTCAGCCTTTTATCCTCCCCTTAACTATGTTAGTGTACAGTACAGTAGCTGGCTACTTAGTTACCTGATGTGGTTAATATTTCCTTCCCATAAAGTCAACAAGACAACTGAACAGAAAGAAGATACACTCCAGAAAAACTATGACTTTAAACAGCCACAGACAGATGTAACTCACCAAAAACCAATTTGACTCCTAAGTCAGTCAGTTGTTTCTTGATAGAATCCCTAAGTTTATCTTTAAATGGTCCATTAACAACATTTTCTGCATTCGTCACCACAGTTACTTCCTTTTTTGGGTAGTCTACAGCAATTTCTCCTGCCATCTCCACACCAACTGCTCCAGCACCAATGATTGTAATTTTATCTGCAGCTTTAATCTGTCATGCAAAAAAAAATGGACATACATCAAACGGACATGAAAGTGTGGTAATTAAAAATGACTGGAATTGAATGCTAACCACCACCAGAATACACCATTTCGAATTAAAGTTGATTCCTGCCTCTACCAATTCTATGTCATAAAAACAATACACTCTAGTTACATTTAACTTTTTGAGTTGCTAAAAGACCCTTGCTTTGAAATGTTCTTAGTTACCTTTAATAATAATGTCCAGAAAACCCTCCAATACAGTACAGTAGCTAAAAGTTACCTCCTTTACAAAATATCACTATAACTGTAACTGCTTTGATAAATTTGAACCAGACTACAGTATTTTCCAGTCAGGGAGTTTTGCAAAGAAGGTCAGGCACCTTGTGCTTCCCCTTTTCCTATTTTTGAAGCTCACATTTGATATAATTCATGTGTACTTGAGCATATGGGGCCCTTTCATCAACCATCACTGGACTGTATGAGTTACCACCCCACCACATCTTTGATCTACTGGGGAATGGAAACATGACATTTAAGTACGAGTGCTACAGTACGAAAAGGACAATCAGCACTCTAGAGTGCAAATGGCACTGTCTTTTTCAAATACACTGTGCTACTGTACGTACAGTACACAGTGACTGCATCATTCCTGCCATGGTTTACAGCCAGTCAAAAACATTTGTACATTATTACTGAGAGAAAACGATGCAATTACTGTAAAAAAAAAGTAGGAACATATCCTTGAATACCATGATCATGCATGCGTAGCTGAATTACTAGAATACTGCTGAGTAATCAAAACAAGTTTATCTAAGTGCAAAGTACAGTACATAGATCCAGGGTTGTTCCCGTTACGCTTTGAAAGTAACTCGTTATAGTTACAGTTAATTCCGTAAAATTGTAACTCGTTACAGTTACTAGTTACAATGTTGAAAAAGTAACTAGTTACAGTTACTTTTGACTAAAAAGTAACTAGCTACATTTCAAAAGTAACTCGTTACTTCAAGGTGAATATACGGTACCTCGGTACCTGAAATGGAGGGGGGGGGGCATAATTAGATAGTAAGACGGGGGCACATGAGACGACCGACACCTCATTTGTGCCGGTTATCCTTAGGTGTTCCCCAAAGAAAGTCAATGAAGCTAGCTGATCTTCAATGGGCATTGTCGCAGAGGCTCCTAATGCTCAACATGAAGCAGCGAATCATGATACTGTGTCGGAGCTTACGCAAACTATTTGTTAGAGGAATATGGTTATAACCAAAACTTTTCCAGTTACCAAAGTACTTCTTTGAGGGTTGAAATCTTTATACTCCCATCACACAGTCGGCTAATTTAGAGAGGTTAGCGGCTATGCCGGAAAGGGGAAGAGCGTTGTTTCAGCAGTAAAGTCTTCACCCCTCAAGAGCATAAATATGGTATAATAAGAGGATGAATACATTTGTTAGCAGTAAAATTTTAAAACCTCACCGCTAAGGTTGGGCTAAGTGATATTTCCCCATAAATTTCAAGTTTCACATTGTGTCGATATAAAACAGTGCATAGAAATGGTGATACTATGCAGTTTATACATGCAGATCATGTGCACATAATTCACTTTCCCTTTACAATAGGTAAAGCTTTAAGTCGGACACTTCTCTTTCCAATTAGCTTTGTTAGGATACTTTTAACGCCATTGACCATTTCAATATTCTGCTGTTTTTTTATATTAACCGTACTATTATTCCAGTGTAAGGAGTTACGGACATTGAAAAGAATATGATATAGCCTAAATTCATACGTTTGATTCATCAAATAAAGATACCATACATGTTAAATTAGATGCATAAATGGATGCACGGTGTTTACCAACGCTTGGCACCGTATAGATTTACTGGGCTCCAATGCAAGAGTCCGGATTCGGTTAGCTTAATGCCGGTCTCAAGAGCGTTTTTCTAGATTAGGAATTTGCCCGGGATAGAAGGTTCCGGAATCGAAATTTTTACGGAATGTGATGTAACTGGACTCGGACTCGGAGTTCATTCCAGCCGAGTTCTCAAATATGAAAGTTACATTAAAAGTGTTTAAAGTTCCATTTGTGCACAATGTACAGATCTAAGGTATTGTCACATACAATCAACTAAATTACTCAGGAGGCCAGGCTATGGAAGTGAGTACAAACGATGACTTTGTTAATTAATGGTGGACATGTACGATAGAATTAAAATATCTGTATGTGTGATATGATATACATTGGCAAAAAGACTGGTCTCGGAATTGGTGCCATTGGAATCAAAACTGGCAGAAATTTGAGGATCCTGAGTAGTACCATGCTCGGAAAGATTCGGGAATCTAGAATCGCAGTTAGCTCCGACTCGGATAGGGTGAACACGGGTCCAGCCCTAACGTCTCAAGAGGCAATGATTAAACTTTCAAAGTAAGCTGGTATTTGAATGCCCATGGGCCAACCCGTTTCTCACGGTACACTGTCTCCACTGTGTCCTCTAAAGGACAATATGAGTAAACCAAGGCCCAGCTGACTTTACTTAGAATACATAAAGTCAGCTGAGCCTTAGAGGACCGTTCAGTATTTTTCAAATAATCGCACAAATCGGTCTCATGGATAATAAGCATTGATCTGTCTAATAAGTATTTTGACATACAGATCAATTTTAAACTTATTTCAATCAGGGAGTTGCTATTTGACAACTCCCTGGTTCAATAGACAATCAAGTGGCCCGGCCTGTAAGCCTGCAGCGTGTGCATCTAATATCAACTTCTGATTCTAATCGTGAATAAAATTTGATGTCGGTGAGGGCGACGTCGATAATAGCGATGAATGATAAATAGCCTATATCGAAAATAATTTTACATTTTACTACCAAAGTGTCATCAATTTGAAAATTTTCTGTTATTCTGTTATTAGCTCAAAGAAAATGCAATTTGTGGTCATTTTGACTATTTGTAACGGGAAAGTAACGGGACCCAAATGTAACGCCGTTACAGTTACTTTTACACAGAATTGTAACTAGTTACTTGCTCCGTTACTGAAATGCAAATGTAACTCGTTACAGGGTTCCGTTACACAAAATGTAACTCGTTACAGTAACGGCGTTACTTGTAACTCGTTACTTCCCAACCCTGCATAGATCTGATGGTGATAAATACTGTCATACAGTACACCAATTCAGGCTGTAAACTACAGTGTTTTTTACTTGTATGAATTCCATACAATTTATGGTTGTATGGTATTCTCAGAACAATTTCTAAAAAGATAACTTTCATTCATTTACATTCCTTTTGACCTTTTGACCAACGTGCATGGCACTGCATTTTTTTTTTGTTTCACTTTAAATGTTCATGAAGGAAGGTTCAAAATTTTGTGCTTGTCCTTCTTATCTTGAAGAGTCCACCTTTTGATCATGTTGAGTAATATGTATACACAGTACGCAGGCTAAACATACCGTAATATACAACTTACAGTGCACTTTGCTGTTCCTTATTGTACCAGTACACACTACAGTATATCATACCAGTGTTCATGATAAGGTGCAGGATTCCGTGAATCCCGCTTTTGTCTTTCGAATCCCCCACAAAAATGAATCTTATGTGGGAAAATCCCGCACACATTTCTGCAGCTGAGATCGTAACTACAGTTATAATACACACATTAAATTGCAGTAGTATCTTTACCAAGTGATAACCCCCTCCTTGATTTTGAAAATCCCTACCAAAAAAAATTTCTAGAGAGGGAATTCCCTCCCAGGTTCAATTCCTTAGTAGGAACACTGTATCATACTAAAGGTTTCATCTGCCTGGAAGCTCTTACAACCCACTATATTAATAAACCTGATCTGGTATGAATATCAAAGTAGTCCAGTGATTGATATTCACATTATCAGGCTTCGACAAATCTCCCGCCGGACAGTCCGGGACAAGTGAAAAGTTACTCGGGCAAGTGCATTGTTCAATCTCATAGCCCGCTGGGCAAGAACTCACGAAGTCACCTCCACAAAGGAGTTTAAAGGCATATTAAAAGTGGACAAGTAGATATTCATGTGGACAAGTAGACTAAGAGAACAGCTTGCCCTATGGACAAGTAGTGAAAAAAGAATTTGTCGAAGCCTGACATTATGCACTCAAATTGGCTAGTATGCTGAAGAATTGATAAGCCTGAGAAGATAAGTATCTTCACAGGCTGACCACATGCTATCGATTAGAATTGGTCAGCCGGAGATGATACTTTTACTGTATGCTGCTTTGATATTCATATCTGTCATGTAAAACAATGGACAGATTAAAGCATATTTAGTACTGCCAGAAGATTACCACACTCCACTAAATTCAAGTTAGTAATACAGCACCTGTAAAACATGAATGCATTGAACTTTATTTTAGAGAGATAAAGCTATTGCTTGAGTTTATTGATTAAACTGAATGGTTTAATAATTTTTACAGCTCTTAAGTTCTTTGTATGCCATGTTGGTGCATTGTTTATTAATTTCTCTTTATGCCAGGTGTGTTTTGTGGTCAAAGGTACAGGAGCGTACTGTATCTGTTAAGTTCCCTGGGGAATTTTCACCTTGTGAATACACATGTATGATTGTGGGTTTCCTGTAAGACCAAAATTGCACTGGCACATTAGCGTAAAGCCAGAAATGAGTTGACGTGGGACAGAACGTGACTTTGGGTTCGGAGACCGAAGATGAATTTGAGTCCGACCGTCACACTGAAAGTAACATTGGGTTCCCAAAAAAGCAGGTTGTAAGAAAAAAGATTTACAATAGATTAAATCCAACTTCCCTAGATAGCCTGAACTGTACATGACAGATCTGATAGTCCTAATTTCGACTTCAATATATGAAAGTTAAAAAGGTGAATGGCACTCAGCACACATTTATACTCAGTCAACTCCCAAATATATAACGAATGTCGAATGGCAATCATTCTGTGCTTGTAGGCCTATGTGTCACTGACATTTGCGCACACACCATATTTATGCAAATCAGAATGAGTCAAATTTAAAACTTAACCCACACAGTTAATTCAGGGTAGATAGTCATTATTTACTGTACCTCTGCTAATTGCTATGAACACATTCCGTTGTTCACAAAGTATTACTTAATGGCGACGATGATTACAATTATATCACCATCATATTACTTGATCCAGGTATCCCAAGGGCATCCAAAGCAAAACTGCACTACAGACTACCTGTAAAAATTTTCTATTCTATTGTCAACTGTTAGATTGTAAACCCCTGTGAGTTCCATTTTCAACTACTTCTAGGGCTAGTCCTACATTTAATTGGCACGAGCATACAACTCTAGTGTAGCAATTCTCACGTACCTTCGGTCTTGCCAACTGTAACCGTAGGTTTACATATTGTAGCACGTACTGAAGTGTATTCAAAAGAGCCAAATTCAAGTCCACATACAACTTAAAAATGGCGCATATCATGAAGAGTTTGGACCTAACACTTAAGGGGAAAATGCAGTCCCCCAATTTGAATTTAATAGTGTACCCTGTCATCCCTATTCAGGAATGGCTCCATTCGATCATGTGACAATATTTTTGTTGCTTAAAGGTCATGTGACATGCCACCAAAAAGAGCTGTTTCACTTGTCATTTAAAGAATTAAGTCCTCCAGTCAAAGATCCGTTGGAGTTATTTCAATATCTTTTACCGTTCTCAAAATAAACGTCTTCAAAGTTTGATGGTTTCTGGAGAAACTAATTGCCTATGCAAAAAAAAATGATGTGGAGTGTTGCACACTGTGAAGATTTCTTTTGATAACCCTATATAAATTATCTCTTAATTACTGATCATACAGATTACAGTTTGGTGAGTGATATCAATATTTTTCAAGGAGAAAATTTTAACTTTTATAATAAACCCCTCAGGGAATAACAATGCTACCAGCGTCCTTGAAATTAAGGTTGAAAAAACAAAGGCTAACATGTGCCATCCATGGTATGTCCCTCTTTCCATGTCACATGTTTGCATATTTAGCTCATGTTTATTCATGATACAAGTGTGAAATAGAAATTTACCTGTAAAATGGTCAAGTTGATGGATTTTAATGGGAACTGTGGCTATTTTCTGGATTTTTAATGCTTTTTACATCAAATATCCAACTATTTTATTTTCATGTCACACTACCTTTAATTGTTAAATTCATGCAGAGTAACTCCTTGGTTTACATTCAATATTCCTTGTTTTTATACAGAAACATAAAGCAGAGATCTGTAACATTTAGCAGATTTTTGAAAATAAAATTGGAGCCACTGCTTTCTCCCTTTAACAACTTGTGTCACCTTTGTATTTGATCTCAAGTAAGTGAAGTGGCTTTTATCCTTCATTAAAGGTCCTTCATCAAATTAGTTTCTTCAGAAACCATCACACTTTGAAGACGTATATTTTGAGAACGGTAAAAGATATTGTAAAAATTCCAACGGATCTTTGACTGGAGGACTTAATTCTTTAACTGACAAGTGAAACAACTCTGTTTGGTGGCATGTCACACAACCTTTAATAGTGTACCTGTTTTTATGTCCTCCTATAAAGTAAAGCACTCCCTCATGTGCTTATTCTACAATTTGACAATGGATATAATGCTCTGATCAAACATCTCGTCCAATTAGGTGTGCAATTAAGTGTACATACAGTACTGTGTGTAATCACTAGATGAGAGAGATAAGTGGGTGATTTATTGCAGAAAAATTTAGCTTCGCAAACTGCAAAAGTAGAAATTTTAGAAAAGTTCAGTGGAGTTTTGATGAGCAGATTGTGGGATATGCAACAATTAACAACAGATTTCCACCTAAAAATTTGATCCTTTAGGAACTGCTTCATAGCTACAGATGCTGAAGAAATATAGTATGTTTGCTCATTACTTTGGATGGTGGACACTGTAGTAACTTGCCTGCTCCTAATGTACAGTAAAATTGCACTGACTGGTTGCATCTAAGGGCTTGTACTTTGCTGGAGGAATTTCACAAATAAAATATTTAAGCAATAAGCTCATTTCCAAATATGATAGGGAGATTACAATGTCTTTAATGTAATATTTATATATATTTATTGATGGAAAAACTGGGAATCTGAGAAGCTCCTCGCTGGAAAGTTTTGGTGCTTGGAGGGAAATTTTGGCAATTGGACAGGAAGTTTTCTGGGGGGGGGGGGTGTCATGAAAACTTGTGCATAGTTTGACTTACATCCTAGGAAATAAAATATTTTTACCGGCCAAGTATGTATCTACACATAAAGTGAAAGCAAAAGGCATGCACATTGATATTGAAACTGCATACCCATTTCACTTATCACCATGTTTTAATAGCCATGCCAAACAGCCCTCATGTTGGAGAATGTGTGATGTGCAGCTGACAGTTGTGTAATACACATGCAAAAAATGACTTATAAATTATAGGCTGATGGCAGTGCTCATTTACTGTAGGGCATATTTTATTTCATTTTATTTCATTTCTTTGTTTTTTCACTTCAAGTACAGTAACAATTTCAACTTAATGAATTACAAAATAATGAGAAGTGAAAGGAAGTGCAACTAAAAGCCAGAAGGCTTGTTGAGAGAGCACTCCCTAAAATAAACATGTGTAATATCATAACGCAAGAAAAAATGACAAATATCTCTGACATAAATACTAAACATGAATGTGTATACAGCAGCATACTCAACACCATGGGGAAAAGGGTCTTGCAAAAATGACCAGCTCTTAAACCCCAATTTCTATGACAACAAATGTCAAGGGCTACTGTATATAAACAGTTTATGACCTTGGTAATGATAATCCCTTAAAAGTGTATGAAGAAAATTGATACAAAGCACTTCCAGAAAACTTCATCTTGCTTTCTGCATCTTGCAATTGCATACAGTCACAGACATGCAAAATGGAATTTACTTGCAACCTGCATTTTAATGAAACCATTAAAGGAGCACGTAAGTAAAGAGTAGACACTGCTTTGTTTTAATTGTTTCCAACCTGAGTGAAAAAATCCTTGGGTGGTGATTAAAAATGAACTCAGGTGATGGGTTTTGTAACACAATAATACCACAGTACATCAAAAGACAGTGAGGTTTAAAGAACAGCTTTTTCAGAGGAATCAATACAGCATGACACACCAGTAAACACTAAAGGTTTCAAGGTGTGCCTCCAACAAGGTGGCAAAAACATGTGAAAAATAATTACATGCAGTGTAAAACAAAGAAATCAGAAACAGACACCCACCTGTTCCTGAATTTTTTTGAAGTGGGTCTTGGCATCTTCAATGGTGATAACATTCAGTCCAAGTTTACCAGGAAATGGTCCACTACTCCCTGTTGCTATCACAACATAGTCATAAGGGATTTCTTCACCAGTTTCTAAAATGACCACGTTCTTCTCTGGATCAACAGTCTCGACCTTTCCCTGTTTAAAACTATCCCCCCATGCTTGAGCAAATGGAACCAAAATTTTGTTCTCAAAACCTGCCAATTATAAAAAGAAGGAAAAGAAATTTTGAAAATTACTTCTGTATGTTTCTAATTACTATCCAATCCATCTCATGTCATGAATAAACATGAGCTGCATGTGCAAATTTGTGGAATGGAAAAAAGGACTCATGAGTTACGTTTTATGATAATTATCCTTTGTCTAACCTTCATCTCAAGGCATATATTGCAATGTTGGCATGCCATGAGAGGCTTAAATTTTGAAAGCTACTTATTGACTGCTTTGAAAATGTCCTCATTAAAAACAAACTACAAACTAGACATTCATAATTATGAGATATTTATAATGGATTACCCCCCAAAAAAAATATACAGACCATGTGCAATATTTTCTTTCCTTACTTTTTGAATACTGTAGCTACAGTAATGAGAAATCTCAGAAATAGTGAAACGTATACAGGTACTGTAGCTTGAGAACAGTAGGATGTTCAACTCCAACAGATTGTAAGGGGCTCTTAATCTGCTGTTTCATAATTACATGTCCACATATCTTTAAGAATCTTAACTAAACAGTATGAACAAGCTCTAATTCAAAATGGATTTTAAGATTCCATATTTACAGTATTCATCATTTTCAAGAAGTGTCCGTTCCCTTTAGGCTAACAGCCAACAATGCCCAAGTTAATGCTTTATTTACCATTAATCACTGACTGCTTGTTGTAGGTGTGACAAAGTTTCTGTTTCATTTGAAAGGTGAGAATGTCATATTTGGCTAAAATCTGACTACAGTACTTGTCAACAATTTGGCAAGAAGTTATGCACAAAGAGCTGTGCAAAAAGAGGTAGAAATTCCATTTTGAAAATAGAACTTGTTTGTGTTAAAAATCTGGCATAGTGAAATGTTTTCAAATGTTCTGACTAACTGGAGAAAGGGGTGAACCTGGAAGTTGCTTACAGCATACAGTACCATACTGTGCTTACAGCACTCTACGTACATTACTAGAAAGTAAAAATGAGCATCAATAACAATGATGAAGTTCAACTACAATTTCCCTCACACACTATTATGTTATTTCATAGGGATCTTTAGCAAGGAGTTATGGACAGTCATGATCTAGCAAGCCAGTGCTACAGACGTCAATGGTCACAGCAGTCACTGTGGTAGATTGGTTTATACAGCCCACCAGACCAAAGGTCCACGAGACCGAAACTGAAATAGGGTTCACGAGACCGAAAATAAGATAAGGTTTGCGAGACTGAAGGTCTGCAAGACTGAAAATAAAATTTTAGGGTTTCGCAAGACCTAAGGTCCATGAGACTGAAAATGAAATAGGGTTCGCAAGACCGAAGGTCCGCAAAATCAAAAATGAAAGTCCGAGGCCGAAATTAAAAAGCCGCTCGCGAGACTGGAACTATTAGGGATATATGTATGTGCATGGCTGTGTAACCAGAATTCAGCTGAGGGGCACCATGACTTTTTTTGAATGATGCTCAGGGAGAGGGGTTGAAGAGGAGGGCACTAATGGGAGGGTACTCCCCTTCCCTTTGAGATGATTCTTAAAAAATTTTGTGTGCAGGTGCAATCTTTGGGGGTAAAATTTGGGTTTTTTATATTCTTGCCTGGGGTTGAACAGTGCGGCGGAAAGATACTTCTGAGGACTTTCTCTTAAGTTGTCCAACTTGTAAACCTTTTATTTTCTATCACGCAGACCTTTTCTCATTTTTGGTCTTGCAGACCCTTTTTGTTTTCTGTTTTTTGGTCTCATAGACCTTTTCTCACTTCAGTCTCATGGACGCTTTTTGTTTTTTGGACCTTTGGCCTCATAGACCTTCAGTCGAGGGATGCCCCCAGTAGATCAGCGTTCAGTGATTTCATGGTTTGACCTCTGCATGACCCCAAATAGCCTTTGACCTATTTCAAAAGTACAACTATGATGACCTGTCATCAACTGAACACTCTGGCCGACTTTGATTAGATCTGGATAAATGAACCCCAATGTAACCTTTGACCTACAGTTTCAAAAGTACAACTGTAGTGACCCATTATCTACAATATACTTTACCAAATTTGATAAAAATTCAAACATATCCCCTAGGAGTTGAAGGCTTTTGTATGATTACACTGTTTGACCTCTTTTTTGACCTCTGTTTGACCCCCAAATGACCTTCTAACCTACTTAAAAGTACACCTTTGATGAATCATTATCTACTGAACACTACTGCCAAATTTGATAAGATTCCAACATAACCACTAGGAGTCGAAGGCTTTTGCATGATTTCACTATTTGACCTCTCACGACCCCAAATGACCTTTGACCTATTTCCTCTTACAACAATTATCAAGTCCTTGATATTTGTTACATCCTTACCAACTTTGACAAGGAATGGTCAAAGAACCTGTAGATGCAGCCTTTAAACCAATGTTGACAGACAGACAGACAGACAGACAGACAGACACACAGACAGACAGATAGACAGACTGATGCATTGCCATGCAATGAAAGCATTACTGTCCTACCTGGCTCAACAGATGCACGAAGTGATCCAATACAGTGGTGGAAGTACTCTCGTGAGTCAATGATGGTTACCTTACACTTTCCCATTAACAGTTTGGCCATATTGGCACCTGCGTAACCACAGCCAACTATCACCACCCTCTTTTCTCTGATGACTGATGAGCCACCACCCATTTTGTCTTCAAATTATTGAAGATTTGATCTGTTGGAAAAAGATGGTAGGTAGGCATGTATGAAACAGATACAGTAGTATGACACACAAACTGTTTTTGCAAATAATGACTGATGTGGTCCAGTAAATAATAACACAAACAGAAAAATGCTTTTACCTTCAAATGACTTTAATACACTAGACTTCTGATGAACAGACCTATGACCTTCAACAAAATTGAAAAACTTGTAGATACTACTGTATGCAATAAAAGTATTAAAAGGCACCAATTATTATGCCAAACATGACATCTCTAAATGTTAACATCTGCAAACACACTATTGTGCTTAGATCAGAGGTTCTTAATTAAAGTGTGCCTTAAGTCTAGAATTTACGCAGCAATACATGTATCAGAGGATGGAAAATAAATCTCAAAATACAGCTCCCATCTTCACAACTTATTCCATTGCTGAGATTTACAATGCTGAAACTAATTCACTCAATGTGAAACAGTCAATTGCACAATAATTTGTGATGTCCTTCTTGTACTCTTGTACTGTACAACTCACACTACTTTCACTACATATAAATCTGCTTTTGTTTCCTTTTGAAAGTAAAGTACACGGCTTTGGAAAACCTGCTGTTTTCTTGCATAAGATGTTTCAAGTAGAGGGTCAGTACAGTCTAGTCTTTCTGGAACAATAAGGCAGTGATCACATTTTTGCACAAGATGAAGTAGCTTTATAAAAATCACAGAAAAACAAAGACTGTGATCTGAGTAGTATTAAAAAGTGGTATAAAAATTATTGCACAATGTACCATATCAAATGAAGTGAGTAAACTTAAACATTTTGTTTCTAAGCACAGGAATGTCCTAAGTAGATGGAGATGCGAGTTGGACCAATGAAATCCACTTTTCAGGCTTTGTAAAATTTCAAAGTTTAGACTTAAGGTACACTTTAACCATTTTAATTCCACTTCCTCCTTTCCAATGAGCTGCCCTGTGATATTAGGGGAAGTGTCTTTAGAATTTGCAGTATTTTACCCAAATGTCTCCACCTATGGCACAAAACCTGGGTTTTACAAAAGGAGAACTGGTGCAATTTGTGCGAGCGAAAATGGAAACTGCAAAAACCATGTGTGCCTGAAAACAGCAAATTTTGCCCTACACCAGCAAATATTCTGCTGTATGCGGTTGATGGGGCTGCAGCGCACATCTTATATATGCCAGGCTGTGAGCAAGGGAGAAGAGAGGCCTTCGCAAGATTTGTGACACTATCCAGGAGTGGCCCCACCATGGTTTATAGTAGCTGGAGTATGCCGCTGAAAAAGATTCTGCTCCACACATCTCACAGATACAGTACCAGGAGGAAATGGCACTTCCTATCCTTCCTATCAATAAAATTTTATTTTGTTAAAACTCTGCTCAATTATATCAGACACTTCACATCTGAAAAAATTACTGTACGTTACATAAATATTTTTTAAAATCTTGCCTTTCTTACATACCAAACCACACAATGACACTTGTGTATACTTTTCCTAAATGTTAAAGATCTCGAGGATCAGGCACACTAAAGGGGACTAGTGGGAAGGGGTGGGATTTGATGTCTGAAAGTGGAGGGGGGGGGGACAAACCCAAACCAAAACATATATATATATATATATATATATATATATATATATATATATATATATATATATATATATATATATATATATATGTATAACAAATAATAAAACACATTCCAAAGATGACATACTGTAAAAAGAGCACAGATACGATAAAAACAGCATATATTTCGGACACTCCTGTGTCCAGGAGTGTCCGAAATATATGCTGTTTTTATCGTATCTGCAGTGCTCTTATTATGTCATCTTTGGAATTTGTTTTATTATTTGTTATATTACATGGAGCATACGTGGATTTTTCTCATATAATACATATGTATTCCCACCTTTGGGCAAAAGTCTTTATATCATCCTACGTTAAGGCGAAAAAAAATAATAAAATACACGAGCATATATTTCGCCTCACCGTTCTCAAGATATAATCAGCGTTATTTCAATGGCCTGCCATGTGTAGGTGTTAACAGATATGTGTCCGTGAATTTGTTGACATTGGAGTAATTGCACATACATTGTGTGTTTAAAATAATGTTTTCATACGTTTACGTATTCCTACATTAAAAGTGTGTGAAAACGTTAAGGCGAATCCGTTTTTTCGCCCTATGGTGGACTTTTCAACAACTTTTTTCGCCCTAAGGGGGGAATTAGTGAAATATATAATATATATAATATATATATACATACTGTAATATGAGATATTGTAATATGAGATCTATACATTTTACATTCTTCTTTTAAACATAATTATAACAGTTAGGTCATATTTTTTCTGCAGTATGGAAATGGAAGAAAAAATATCATTTAATAAGGGCAAGTTTTGCCTGCTGCACGATAACATTCAAAGCCACCTGGGCCTTATTAAAAGCTAAGGCTTTATCTGCCTAGCATTGCATTTGACTGTAGCGGGTGTAACAGTGGCCTACAATACAGTAGCAAGATCAATGTCACTTGTCAGCCTGGAATATAGTCCAGTGGGCATCTAGGTAGTTACAGTCCCTGTTACTTAACAGCATTATGAAGTGCCACCAAAAACCGGTTCGAACTGTCCCAAGTATTAGGTGCAGTTTGCACTGTGGCGGTTGCTGTGTTTTTGATGTATGATTAATGACAATAAATTTAGCATTAAGCACTTTTTTGTTCATCTTTTTGTTCTGTAGGTATCTGGTTCCCTGTATTCTATAGTTACTCCAAGGGATCAACTCATTCTTCTTTGTTTTTACTTTGTGGATGTGCAGAAAACTCACAGCACCAAGTTCTAAATCTAAACAACAATAATCAGAACCTTTTCAACCCCGAATTTCATGTTCCAAATCGCAGCTATTTTTTTTTTTTTTTTTTGTGAAGTGCCACTTTCCTATGAATACTCATTTTCCCCAGACATAACATAACATAACAGGTTAAAGGGCAAAGGAGGGCTAAGGCCCCATAAGATGCCCTGAAGTCCATACAACCTTAACTGAAAACAAACAACCAACCAACACCAAACGAACCAACCCAGCACAATTAGATCATACCACAGTTATGGAAGAACTTGTCAATGTTAACCTTAAGGTGGAAGCTATTTACCCGACAGTCGGGAAAATAACACGACTTTTCTTCCTTATTTTCCTGACGATTGGCCAAAGTGATGGCGCTATCCTAAATTTGTAGCCTCTAAAAATACTTGAATAGTATGTCGGGAAAATTATTGGACATCCTTATTTTCCCGACTGTGGATGAAAGTGACGTGGCTATTCTAAGTCTGTAACCTCAGAAAATATTTGAATTGTAAGTCGGGAAACTAATGGTCCTTATTTGTCCTACCGGCGAGCCTAGGGAGCAGTGGCGTGCGCAAGTTCAAGTTTTTTTTTTTTTTTTTTGAAAATGAGAAGTTCGCTAGAAGAAAAATGGTGCCACCAAATAACAGTTTGAAGCCTATTCCGGATCGACTTCAGAATTTTGTTAAATTTGCAACATGCAGACAACTACTGAGTGCAAAACTCCTTCAGATTGCATTTCTTGTTTCCTTCCTTTATATTCTTGTTTGCTGTTTCTACTGTTCTACAAACAACTATGCTAAACCAGGTAGGCTAAACACAGAAAACGCTTCTTCTGATAGTTTTTAAAATAATCCGATGCGACTCAATGGGAATTGTCTGGAATTTTGTCCTGAGGACTGTACTCTGATAAGTCATCGAAGCTATGGAAGTCCAGTGTGCTGATCTGTAAGTAGTAACCGCGCGTACGTACGTACACACCACAGAAATATATATTGTTCTGTGGTAGGCCTACACACGCACACCGCACCGTGCCAACTAACATTTCTTACGTCACAAGCGCATACGCGTTGGGGTGCTTTGATTGGTCGATTGCTGTCGGGAAAATAAGAAAACTAAACTTCCAATTTGCCCGACTGTCGGGCAAATAGCCACAACGTAACCTTAAAGCAGTGCACAGATGTAGAGTTAACTACCCACTCAAGCAGACTATTCCACTCATTAACAACTCTATGAGAGAAGCTGAACTTCCTAATGTCAAGCCTTGCAAAACACTTAACTAGCTTCTTACAATGGCCTCGAACCTGACAATTACTTTGAACCCTTAAATAATTGCAAGACAATAAAAGATTAACTATAAAATTTCATTACTGGTAAAATCACAAGGCACGGCCTACTACCTTCATGCATCTTGGCCCAACAAGACTGCAAAAGCATCAGTTCATTATCTTGATCCATTTTAATTCACAATAAAACCTCTGAAGATTTTATCTGTGTAAGACTTGAAAAACTAGATGAACTGAACCTCTGTTACAAATGATTCAAAGTTTCCCAATGTGAGGGGCCGTTTGAAATTTTAGGGGCGGTAAGTACCAGTGGTGGTAAGTCACGGCACTGGTCCTGTGGTAACCTATAGCCTACACTACAGAGGTGTAGTAATAATGCAAGTCTAGGCTTTAATGTTAGGCCTTTATGGTGGACTCCGACTTCCTAACTTAGGGCCTAGGTTTGACTATACTTGGGCTAGGCTACGTGTATAGCCTATGCTTCTACTAGTACTACCTAACAGTAACAATCATAGCCTACCAGCAGTCAGTCCCAACTCCTATTGTCCTAGGCCATAAATATTATTAATCCAGAATGTGGCCTCGAGGTGGTGGGCATGAATGTCCGAAATGCAGGAAGCACTAAAGTTTCCACTGATTGTGATTGTAAGTTAGACCTAACGTAAAGCCAAACTTGAGCAAGACTAGTAACATTTGTAGGCCTAGTAGTGCCTACCATAACTTCATAGTAACTGTTAGGCCTAATTTTACCAGTGAGATGTAATTAGAGTAGCAACACCCTTATGCTGCAACGTTAGACATAACTTCTGCCTAACATTTGGTTAGCCGACGAAGCCTTGGTTATTTTTGGCACAAACTGCAGAATCACCTGTCTAGGTCTTGTGTCAATTGGATGGTTGATCGGGCTCGCAAGTCCACGGGAAGGTTAGTCCTAGATCTGAACTGCGATCAGACTCCAAGGTCGGTACCTCAACTCCCTGAGACGAGGTAACAGCTTATACCTACGAAGTAGTTTGACCATGCTCCCCACTTTGCGGTGTGTCCGAATGACCTTGAACTAGCTGTCAAACAATAATATTAGGCTTATTAATGTCAACAACAAAACCAAATACGGAAATGCGGTTCATGTGCGACTTGTACGGTGCCTTTGAATGGCCATACACCAAAGGTCACAATGTCCTGTCGGAGAAATCTGACAATAGCCGGGCAATTCCCTGGAAAAATTTAGCCTTTCTTCCCGAGGGCAGAGTTCGTCATACGGCTGTGCAGCAAGGATTCTTTTCATGTGAGGGCGCTGGGTAAGTGCGGCGTAGACGATTCATGGGGTTCGGGTTGGGGTGGGGGGATATGCAAAGCGCACCTAGTCATAATCCTGCTCGAGACCACAGGCGTTCGAAGCATCACGTACATACACTACACACACACCCCCACCCACACACACACCCACACTCACACACACACACTATATATATACTATATATATATATATATATATATATATATATATATATATATATATATTTATATATATATATATATATATATAGTTCAAGAGGAGAGTTCCACGTGTACTCCGAGAAAGTAAATCGTAAAACAGGAAACAAATAAATGCATCACTAGTTGACTTAAAGAGTACAAAATAATCCAAGATTTAATTCGAAATTTTCGGTTCCCCTGGAACCTTCGTCAGCGAGATCAGACAGTGAAGTGAGTACAATAATTAACTTAGCCAACAGCGGTGATACAGCTTAAAAACACAAGATGATAGGTGATGAAAAGGTGTAAATAAGTGGAATAAACAATTACGTTGTCTGATGGAAAGTGTACTGATTCAAAACACCGAGGTCTTTGTTTAGCCCCGTGATGTGTGAATTTAGTTTCAAAATCCAATTAAGTTCGGCGGACTTGCGGTGTTCAGTACAAACAAAATTGCTTGCAATGAGGGTGACTTTAAGATTTTCAAGGGAATGTCGGGGAAGATTAAAGTGCTCCGCTACGGGGAAACCTGGAGTGTTATCACGAATAGACTTTTTATGGTTGTTAAACCTAAAGCGAAAGGAAGTCTTGGTTTCACCTACGTAAAGACGCTCATTACATAAATTACAGTGAAAAATGTAAACCACATTACAAGAGTCACAATTTAGATTAGGGGGATTCATGGCAAATTTTACACTGGGGATGTTGACATGTTTTCCAAGGGTGATGTGTTTGCAGATCTGGCAGCGCTTTTTGTTGCAGCCAGTGTTGCCCTTAATAGTGTGACCAGGGGTGGGTAATTTGGCGGAAGTAAGGAGTCTTCTGAGATTAGGGGGTTGACGGAGGGCCAGGAGGGGAGGGTTGGAAAAGATAGTCGGGAGAGTGGGTTCGTCTGTAAGGGTGGCAAAAGTTTGTTTCAAGGTGCGAGCAAGTCGCGGGATTAGAGGATGAAAATTGAAAACAAGGGGGATACGTATACTAGGGGTTTTAACTTTGTAGGATAGAAGATCATGACGCTGGAGGGCGGCAGCTTTAAGTACACCCTGTTAAATAATATGTAATATATATATATATATATGTATATATATATATATATATATATATATATATATATATATATATATATAATAGGGTTACTATATTTCTGGCAAGGAGGACATAGATCGCCTTCCTGGGAGGTCTAAGGAAGGTTTGGAAATTTTTTCGGTTTTCAAGGGTGTCTAGATGCAAAATGGTGCAATATTTGTTGCTTTAATCAGATTTTCTTTAACTTGAATGAAGTATGTTTTGGTTTTGAAAGTCAAATCCTGAAAAAAGTCCTAAAGTCAGTTTCTTTAAATGTCACATGGATTAGCTCAGTGGTCAGAGCTTCGGACTTCGGGTCGTTAGGTTATGAGTATAACTTGGGGCGTGTCTATGCTACCGGCGACTTTGTGCACAGGTTTGTCATACCTCGTGTGGTGCGTGTCTCCCCTGTCTCGGAACACGCGGCTGTCAGACCGCGCTGTTCGGCAGTAACGAAGGTAGCAGACCCCTTACTCATTGTACAACAGTAGGTGGTAGGCCCACGCGATGCATTTTGCGGTCGCTACAAGTGAAGTAGTACAACTTGCAAATGAAGGACGTGGGTACGGGGAATCTATAGTCCTTGTATTTGTGAAGAAATACGAGGTAGGATACCGTTAGTTTTATCCATTATTAACGGCATCGGCATACTACATAGTCAGGCCTGTAATACGACCAGTAGAGCTTTCAAAATATTTAGTCCGCAAAGCAAAATTAGGGAAAACCCGTCAGATCATGTGAGAAATACATGAAATCCGGACATTGTGGGCAATTTTACAAATCCGCCCGGACGCCAGCGCGAACCAGTAAAAAGAGGACATGTCCAGGGAAAACCGGACGTCTGGTAACCCTATATATATATATATATATATATATATATATATATATATATATATATATATATATATATATATATATATATATATATATATATATATATATATAAATGGGTCCTAACTCTCAATACACACATCGCGGGTCTGAATAGGGATTTAGGGATAATCAGTGATTACACCTTCCACAACCCCCAATTAATCTGACTGCCTAGCTTTTGCTTGTGAATCTTTGCTAGTGAATCTTTCTTATTGCTAGCCTTTTCTCAGTCATCTGTCGTTATACGCTGATGAAGAACACAGGTGTGTTCGAAAATTTCGTATCACCATATATTGTACATATTTGCTATATATTTGCAATAGATCGAATACGTGCTTCAAAATGTCAACCGGCCTGTTGGCCTTATTAACCTCTACTTTATTTTTTTTATGGCGCACACGTGGATTAAATCACCCCAATATATATATATATATATATATATATATATATATATATATATATATATATAGTAGGTCGAAGTTAGGTAGATCGAACGTGAAATAAGTAGGTCGAAAGTTGTGTTTGGTGTTCGATCATGATCGAACACCAAACACAACTTTCGACCTATATATATATATATATATATATATATATATATATATAAGTAACCCTATATATATCTATATCTACCTGTCTGTCTGTCTGTCCGTCCGTCCCTCCCTCCCTCCCTCCCTCTCTCCCTCCCTCCCTCCATCCATCCATCCACCCATATATATATATATATATATATATATATATATATATATATATATATATATATACGTATATATATATATATATATATATATATATATATATATATATATATATATATATATATATATATATATATATATATATATATATATGTATATGGGCAATTACGCAGTAAACCAACACGGTAGCATCACATAAGGGTTAATTTCCATTCTATTTTAGTTCCATTTGTTTTATTATGTTCAGGGCTAATCCTTAGATGTACAGAGATAGTGTAAAAATTTTCATCTTGCTACTTCAATTTTGAAAAAATATTTCTATGTAGGTCCTATGGAAAATATAACGGGCGAACATTGACATACATAACGGGTGTAACACATTGACATACAAAATATAAAAGGCTATTTTTCAGAAAGTTTATCATGTACATACTTTTTGCCATTTTCTGAGGATGATATGTAGCAATACTTAATAACTAACCCATTGGGGGCACTTTTTAATCAATATTAATCTCAGGGGACCATAAACTGTAAATGCATGTCAATGTTACACCCGTTATGAAATTGTGTTCGGCCGTTATAAAAACTGCTAATAAAATGCTGAAATGTATTGTAAACTCATTCCAAGGCTACGCGACCCCCAGATGGGAACCATAAGTTTTTATCTCACGACCAAATTTTGGGTCGCGACCCACTATTTGAGAATCGAGGCTCTAGGACTTTAGAACCCTTAGTTTGCGTGCAGAGGGCGGCTGCCCGTGTTATTTTTGAGAACCAGCAGGTTTAATCTCATATCTAATCAGTATAATGGAGTTACTCTGGCTTCCTATTCATTATAGAATTGATTACACTGTAAAAATTGATTAACACTTTTTTGTAACAGATAATAAACGCGTCTTGGCGTTTATGTAACAGAAAAAACAATAAAATACATAAGCAAATTAAACGTCTAAAACGCCAACTTTAACACGTTGACGCCACTTTAACGTCATCTCGTAAACACGTTTATGCGTTTATTTCATGATTACTGTAAACATCAAGTTGTTTTTAATAAAGAAAAATTAACATATATACACTCTTAAAAAATGTGTTTAGGAATTAAACACAATTCTTGCCCCCACTTTGGAAACATGTTTAATTCCTAAACACACATGTTTAATTCCTAAACGTTATGTGTTTAATTACTAAACATTATATGTTTAATTTCTAAACGTGTTTAGGGTGTAAACGTGTTTCCAAAGTGGGGGCAAAAAAGCGTTTAGAAAAGTGTTTAACTCCTAAACACTGTTTTTACAGTGTATAAATCATGTAAACGTGTTTGCGGAGTGCACTTTAATTGACGTCATTATCCTTATCATGTGTTAACATTCGTTCAGTCATTTACTGTGCGTATCCATTTTGTTGTTCGTTTTCTAATTCTTAAACGCCATATATGTGTTAAAAAATGAAGACGTCTATTTTTATAGTGTATAAAATCTTACTTAATACACTCTAAAAACATCCTGGTTAAATTTAACCAGGATCGGGATTAATAGTTTTCCATACATTTCATGATTAAAATAACAGGGAAATCCGGGTCGAAATTGACATTTTCCTTGTTAAATTAACGACTGGTTAGAAATTCTGATAAGAATTTAACATTTTCCTGGTTAAATTTAACCAAAATTTCTTTTTTACTTTTAACCAGGAAATGTATAGAAACTATTTACCCATCCTGGTTAAATTAATCAGGATTTAACCAGGATGTTTTTAGAGTGTAGTTATCGTTGACTTCAGGGAGATGCGGCTCCAGATAATACTTTTACCAAAGTCCCCTCGACTCTCTGGCGAAGAGCCATGGGGCGAAACCAAATGTTACTCCCGAAGGAGTTCTGCTCCCCAAGGGAGCTACGTCCCCGAACGACAACAAACTTAAAGAGGCACTTTGAGTTGGTTCGTGAAATTTACTTAATTTTTTCCAAACCTGTCCAGTTTTCTTCACTTACTTATGACAAATGGTCAAACTGAGACTGCAATCCCCATACCCTTCGTGCAAGTTAAATATTCATAAGTAATTAATTAAAGATTCAATTCGGTTTTCAAAAATTCGTGACCAGACACTTTCACATTAGTGTTATTCATAACGCACATTTCCATTACAAGCAAGGGTCCAAAAGCTCCAAATTTTAGTTTTTAAAAAAGTGTTGGATGTGAAACACTAATTATGCTAATTATAAGCATTGTCATGTGGTAATACCATTCAAAATCTTCACAAAATTATCAATATCAACTCAATGTGCCGCTTTAAATGACCATCCTCTCGACCCCACATTACTTGCATGATCGACTTAGTTAACTGGTATCATACGGAACAGAAGCCTTAAATACGGTAAGATCTGAGTGCCCAAAGTTCTACTCATACTTCAAACTGAGTTTGCTCGAAAAAGTAAGGTTCAGTATAGGGATCGTTCGTTTAAGCACATTGCCCTAGTTCTATGGAATAAATTACCGGTTAACATTCGAAGCAGTCCATCTTTAGAAATTTTTAAGACTCGTTTAAAAAGCCAATTTTTTCTTCACTCAAGCTGTTAATGTTTAATCTTTCTTGGCTGTTCCTTAGCTTTTTATTTGTTCATTCTATTAATTCATTCTATTTCTAGCTAGTTTTCATTAATTTGTTATTGCTTGTATCTATTTTATTTTTATTTTCTTTGGTTTTGACCATGTTTTAAGGTTTTTCTTATTTTAGTCCACTATCTTACTGTTTAGTTTATTGTCTTTGGTTATCTTTGTTCTTCCTTTTACTGTTTCTTACCTTTGTAACTGCATGCGCTTTTGATAACATTTGTGGAATTGTTGCCCATTACATAAATACATCTGCTATTATGATGATATTACAACTACCATGCATGTTATTCCTCGATAAGGCTTCTCGGCCTTTTGGCAAAGATCACGTCACGTGATTCACGTGTGCATCTGTTCTTTTCAGCCAGTCTAGAACGGGACCACGAATGAGAGTCCCATGATAGAGGTCTGAAGGTCAAGACGTTGGTCACGTTAAGTCTTAGTGTCTCTTGGGGGCGTAGCTCCTTTGGGGGAGCAGAACTCCTTCGGGAGTAACGTTTGGTTTTCGGTTCGGCTCTTGAATCGCCAGAGAGTCGATGGTATCCATGAGAAGGGCAGAACAAGACTCCGCAAGAGCTGATCTTTTTTTCTTTTGCTCTCAGTGGAGTAAAATTCCATTTGTGGATTCATCGCTTATCTTTTTTCGCATCCAGCATCTCTTTTTGTCAGCAATTTCATTTTTAGACATTCCCCGAGCTAAGCTACAAAATTTGTGTATTTTCTTCCTTCGTTTTGTTTGATGCAGGAAAAGCGATTCTAAAGATGTTTAAATTCATTTTTTTCTTGGAGGAGACCTCCAGATAACACCGTGTCTTGGTCTGTCTAAAAGATACGTAATCATTACACTAGCTATCAAATTCCAAAATTGAGAGTGATCACACTACTCGATAATGCATGAAAAATGTTTCTTTGTGTACTTATCTTGATTCCCAGATGCCGGGAAATCGCATTTTTATTTACAGATACCAATTCTACAGGGGCCCCACCCCTTTTCCAGATAGGGGTTTCCGCTTTCTGCTCTTGTAGGTTCGAGTAACGTTCTCACAAAGTGAGCTCGCCTTTTGCAATAATTTCTACTTGCATGTAGATTCTTCTATGTATTTTTTGTAAATTTTACGCGCCTCGCGCGATAAGCAAGTTAGGTTTTCAGCGAAATACACTCTTAACTCGATAGGACCTACATATGGTACCAATTTGCCAACTGAACTAGAACAAGACATTATCGTGAAAAGGTTCTGCCCATTCCCTATCGCCCCCTCCACCATCCAGTCCTACGACCGCAATTTATGAGGGACGACCTCGCGAAAATCGCGCCCCCGGGAAAGGATCGTGCCCCTCCAGTGTCTTCACTGAAAAAATCCTTGCTTCGCCACTGTGTAGGACTGAGGAAATAGCATACCGTAGCATGCTTACCCTTTCCAAACAATATACTTTCAAGCGCCATGCAGTAATTTGAGTATTTGAATGCATGGGCGTCCGCAGAAAAAATTTCAGGGGGTAAAACTTTTAATTGATCAGATCAGTAGGCCCGTAGCTGGGGTAACCACTTGGAGGGGTCAAACAATGTAGAATTGTCGCTGGCCTGGGGAGGGGCGTAAGGGGAGGAGGGGAGTCCCCCTCCCTTTGAAAAGTTTTTGCCTTTTTCAAGAAGCCTAGATGCAAAATGATGCGAGATTTTCGACTTATGACAGAATTAGTCTTGAAGGTTTATTTTTTTTCTTCAAGTTTTTTTCAGGTTTTTGATTTTCTGGGTGATGGGGGGGGGCAAGTTCCCCCCTTGCCCCAACCTGCAGACGTCCATGTTTGAATGCCATTTTGTGTCTCTGTCCTGTCACTCTGCAGTGCAACAGTCATATAGCCTACATCTACGTACCCGCGGAGCCGACTCCGCATGCAATCCCAATTATGAGTCTAGTAACCACAGAGCCAAAGCTATTTCAAATTCCATGGCTCCATCTTCGAGTCTGGCCACATGGAGTCTAGCCTATTTAACAATGTGGCACACGCCACAATTTGTACTATTTTTAGTCAACGCACAATTAAATTTTAAAGATCAATTTTACGAGTCAAGATTACAGTTTGAGACACCCAGTAATTTTGTAAACTGTGTGACCATTCCTGTAAAACACTATGCACCAACGAAAATAGGGGCGCTCTTCATTTAAATGTCATTTATGTTTGTAGACGGGTTCCTAGTCTAATCGCAGTCCACTTTGGGGCAATATTGATAGACCTGATCCCAGGCCGTCATTCAGTTTCAAGTAAAATGGTCTGTCTTCCGGAATGGACTCAAAGACCAGACTAGGAGTTGACTTAACAAAGCTTCATTTCATGTTGGTCACTCACATTAGTGATCCTCAGATTGAATCACATGGAAATTTTTAAACAGACGTCAGATGTTCACCCTAAAAGTGAAATTTGAAGATAGCACTTATTGCAATTTGTGCTGCGATGTTAATCTGCGGTGCTTAATGAAAGCAAGTGAGCATAGCAGCTTCTCTATGTAAACTACAGTATCACTGTTAAGGGGCTGTGGCTCGCTCCTTTTATTTATAGTGTTAGGCTACAAGAAAAATGGTAAGGTAAAGGGATTCCATAATTTAACAGTTTAATGTAGTCTGATGATATTTGTGTTTTACTTTTACACAACTTGCAATTATCCGTCGCCGTAATAACACGAAAGATAATATTTCCACTGCATGAGCTATTGCTTAATTAAAATGTCGGTCTCATAGGCCTTCATGGTCCCATTTGGCCGACATGGTCCCATTTGTATAGAGCTTGTCCATTACGTATAAGAGATAAGCAGTTCATCGAATTGTATGTATGGACGTAAATGTCAGCGTTAAATAAAAACAAAGGGTTAACAAAAGTCAAGCGTGACTGATTTTTTTTGGTAAGGTCACGTGATCTCCAGTCTGAAGGGATCCAAGTTTCAAATACAAAAAAAAAATACTTTGACAATGGTGAAACTGAACACCATGAGCGACAATGATAAACTCTTTACATTGCGTCTTTTTGTGTGCCGTGTCTGATATGCATATTTTCTCTAAATAAAACGGATCCATAGCCAATTACCGCATTATTTGAGTGGAAGCATTCGTGGTGAAGTCTTGTGGCCAAAGAGAAAATCTGCATAAATTCAGCAAAAATACAACAAAACTATTGTCACATGCTCAAAAGAGCCATACAGGATTAGGATACCTGCATATACAACCCCTTTAAAAGTCATACATTAGATCGCCTTCGGAACGGGGGGGGGGGGGGACAAGGGACTACGGTCCCCAATAATTTTCAAGACTGACGGGACTGATACATAACTTTGATATGACGAGGGATTTCGTATTGTAATTCAAATTAGAATCACTTACCCTTGAAGGTTTATTTCTCACCTTTGTAACCTATTCGATGTTTTATTTCACGGCATTTATTTCTCTTTTGGTATTTTTGAAACACCGATGAGAACGAGAGACTGACGATCTCATGTGGGTCATACATAAGGCTATATACAGGTGACGAAGTAACTAACACTTCTTGGGTTTCAAAACAATGCGAGTCGTATAATAAGATGTTAATGGTTGAATGCTTAGATGAAGGACCCATCTAAAATAAACCGCAAATAAATACATTGGAAACACTGAAGGATTGTAACAGCAGAGCGTGCTGTGGACTTTGAGCTCTTCTTAAGTAACTACTCCATGGTAACGCAATATGCATGTGCATGGTTAGACGGTACACCTAACGAGGATAAGGTCAGTACAATGAATTAGGTTCTTTGTAGTATTACTTCAAGTTGAAATTTTCGTGGTATTAATCTGTATCTGTTGAAGACAATAGTTTAACAACAGAGTAAGTTCAAAATTATGGACTTTAGGGACCGGCAGCAAGACTTACGTTCCAACCCGATACTGATAGTACAGGCCATCAGATTGCGTGAAAGAAAGATCAAAGAACTTAGACAAAGATTCATCGGACACGGTGGCTGTCCACGAATTTCTGACACCAACTTAATGTGGAAGTGTGTTACGGATTGACTAGAGAGTTTGAAGACAGCTGGACTGACGAAGATATCTCTTCTCGACTGTGAACTTATTTGAAAAGGTATGTGGACATGAGAGCAAATGAACCGGTTTTTTAAAGTTTTAACCATAATTACGTATACTGAAACTGAAAGCCTATTTCCCTTGATATATTCTCTCAAGGCAGGCTAGGCTATTATATCAGTTATTAGGTTATTTCTAACATAAATCGCCAATGTGCAAAAATAATTATGTGGAATGTTGCACCGTGGAAGCACTTCTCTTGTTTACTCTACATAACAAGGGCTGAACAGGATGAAATTCCATTCAACTTTTGCCCGAAAACTCATTCAAATCTGAATGATTTGCCTGGTTTTGATTGGTTCTAACTGGTTTAAATCCATCAACGGCTTATTAGGGGTAGTTTTCATGACAACACGACGACGACAACAACGAGAGAGACGATAGAGACGACAAACGACGACTACTGACGACCTCGGAGACGATGATAACGACGACGATATAGATGATGATGACGACGAGGAATTTGGTGACGACGACGACGAGTGCGAGAAAGATGACAACGACTACTACGACGAGAGATGATAAGCGGCTACGATGCCGACCACGAGAACGATGGTGACGACAACAACGATACAGAAGATGATGACAACGAGGAAGATTATGACAACGACGAGGAATTGGCGCCGCCGACGACGAGAACGATGATGACGACGATATTTATTTAGCACTTTACAGGCGCGGATCCAGACATTTCGAAAAGGGGGGCTGAAATCCCCCTTGAATATTCTCCTAGATTAACATTATGCTAATTTTCGCGTATTTTTTTATTGTTGATGTGGCGAAAAGGGGAGGGGGCTGAGCCCGGGAAACCCCCCCCCTTGGATCCGCGCCTGCTTTATATAAAAGACTATCTCAAAGACTTAACAAGGAGTGCCACATACCAAACTGAAAACTAAACTACTGTACGTAAAAAGCTTAAAGCGATCAAAACTAGTAAGACATAAAGCAAACGAACCGGAGAATACAAACCAACAAAGAAGACATGAGTGAACGAAGCGATTCCTGAATAGAGTGAATTAGGATAACGGGTTACACTAATTCAAATTGGGGGTGCTGCATTTTCAATTTTCTTTGAAACATGCCAACAATAATCTCTTTATTGTGCTGCTCAGTAAACACAAAAGGATAACATCACCTGCTACGTCTTGGACAGTTGCAGAGAACAACGGACCATTTTCCTGTTTACACTGTCAGTCCCAGGGAATAAGGAGCCACCCTTAATTTGTATTGAAATATCACCTACATCTTACACATTTCCTCCTGTTTCCCTTACAAATATCTTCCATGATGTGTCTAAATAAAACTCATATTAAACTTAAACTAAGCAGACTTGTAGTGATTACATACTCGTACTCAAATTGCATGTACTCGTACTCGACAGAATGGACTTGTACTCGTAATCCTACTCACAGATTTTTTGAATTATGCATTTGGGGCTTATGCAAAATTTTGTACTCGTACTCATGAAAAAGACGCGTACTCGTACTTGTACTCACAACCAGGAAACTCCGCTTGTACTCGTAACCATGACAATGTCCTCACACTACAAGTATGAAGCTAAGTAGTTACTTTGCATGAATCGAACATTTCAGTAAAAAAAATATCGTTAGACATACATGATTCAACAGAGCTATTCATTAGTTAGGATACCGGGGTACACTAATTCAAATTGGGGTGACTGCACTTTCTCTTTCAGTCGCCAACTACTTTGCGGGTTTCGAAGCGTTGTGACGCTTTTAACATTACAAACGATAAGTTTGTGTCCGTGTCACATGTTGCATGCGTACACTTGCTGCCACTTGTGAACGAATGCAAAAATAGATCAAACTCCCGCAGCAAAGTTTAATCTTGCACCTTTTTCTCTCGAATTTGCATATAGCAGTGATGCTAGTTTATTGCCAGCATCTTTTCGTTCTGAGGCAATAAACAATCGTTTTGAGTTTAAATCAGTTCTTTGTAGTTGAACGTCGGTGCAGTGTGTAATGGGATCCTTTTGTTGGGGGTAGGAGTGGGTGTGAATTATGCAAGAAAAGAAGAAAAGAGAATTGACTGTACAAAACCCGATGATCATTCAGTGAAGGATTTTTCTCTTCACACTATTATAGTGGACCAAAGAGGATTAGCATAAATCAAAGTGGGAACTCCATCCATTTAGCACCTCCATGATATAAGCAGGCCTGCGCCCTATTGTGTAAAATTCTAAAATTAAAACATTACATTTCATTTCAAACCCTTGCTGTACAGTATAGGGAGCCAACGTATTTTTTTTCTAAATCGTAGTTATTTTTCCTCATGCTTATAACTTCTTGTAATCAGACGTGCTGTGGAATTCTGAAGGTGAAGTTTGTACAGAGTTAATATAAAACAGGTAGGCTAGAACGGAAATGAAATTGTGGCAGAAATCTAAACGAGCAGTTATAAAGGTATGAAGTAATCAGCTAAATTTTCGGTTGAAAACTGATCAAGGGTATGGACAGATGGATGTCATCAATTTTGTAAATGTCAAATGAAGCTGACCTACAAAAATTCGACACATGAGCTGACATAGTTCTATTACGGTCTTCTATAATACAAAAAGTACGAGACTCATCAGATTGAATCACATTAGCGTCTCAAATTCCTATAGACCTAATGCATTGACATCACACTGACGTCATTTTGGGTGAAAAAATGAAGCACACGTGCCCGAACGTGGATTTCGCCGCAAGTGTAGTAGACTTCGCGCGTACACGATTGGTTGATAAATCAGCTGTCTGCATTTACTGATGTAACTTGCAATGATAGGCTACGCGCTTTTCCTCCATTTTCCTCCAAAGAAGGGAGCACTTTCTCCTTTGTGACATCATATGCATAAGGTCCACTGAACTATATGCTAGGAAGGATCATTCCGTAATAAAGTTTTGAAGCCATCATGGAGGGTCACGTGATGTAGGTTAGCTTACTCAAGTCGTCAACGCCGTAGAAACGCGTACCTAGAAGTGAAAACGCTTAGGCAATGATGTACATGCTAACGCGTCGTAGTCGGCCTTAGCGTCTCTTCAGCCTCTTGGACGCTCATTTGCCGGCTACCACGCGTTAGCATGCACACAATTGCGCCGAGGTAAAGTTGCCTTATCAACTTCCTGAAAAGGCATACATCACAATAGCCGTATAACATACAGAGCACCAAACGCTTACCGTGTAGGAAGCTTTGAGGCACATCATTGGCCAAATGCGCGCGTGTTACTTTCCCTTCGTGCGCCTTTTTCGTCAAGAGGACGCGTTCGACGCGTTGTACAGATTATCAGTGTACACAGGTATGGACAGTCAGTAACAAGCGTGCCTACTCTGTGTACTGTTCAGTGACGGTGCTATCGCAAATGTTACGCAGTCATCGCGTCTCGACGCACCATACGAAATGCGGTCACACGCGCTGTCCTTCAAATAGGCAGGACCACTCCTAAATACAAGGGAAGTTTGTAAAAAGTTTGTGATCTTTTGATCACACAATCATGAATCATACTGTACAGATGTCCGACTAAGTAATTACAACAAAAGCACTTGTGACGTAATGAGTAACAAAGGATTGCTTAAGCGTGTATATCAATGATTCTGCGTTACATTATTTTCACTTGTAGCTGCGCGTTTCTAGGGCAATGGAATCGACTTGAGTAAGTTAACCTACATCATGTGACCCTCCAAGTCGGCTTCAGTTTCGTTGCGTATTCCGCATTGACTTGCGTCCTCCAGTTATCTAGCTCAGTGATAAGGTCTATAGAGGGATTTCATGTGACGTCACGCGCGAGGGATTCCCAGGCACTGAAGGGCAAAACACACACGCAGTAAGCGTATTTACAACACACGCACACGGCATAACCATAGATACTACTGTGACACAATGAACGCGTGCCCGCCAAAATTAAAAAGAAGCGCGATCTTGTCCTTCAAAATTGCGTCTAGTTGGTTAAAGTCACGTGACTGAAATCCCTCCATTAATACGACCACATTTTGAAGTGAATATTTACCATTTCGGTTTTGGCATTAGGTTATTCAAAACAAGCATCATAATGTGTCCAGTAGACTGATGTCATCAAATACATGACTTCATTCAAAAGCATTCAAGTTTTCTCGAATGGAATTTTGTCATGGGTGCCACCCCACCACCAAAAAATAAACAAATGAATGACCGACCACCCGAACGAATGAATGAATAAAAGCTCAGGACCCAAAAAAGGGGGTTGTGCTAGACGAAACAGACCTCAGATTGAATCGTATTTATTTGCTATTGTAACCGTTGTGCAACTTATGCGCAACGATTGACATAATGCAAGTGTACAAATAAAATGTGTGGTTCAAAATACCATTCAAGTCTTCACTCCCCTCCCCAAGAAAAACGGGTTTCACAGAAGGGGAATAAGTTTCAGTGCAGACCACACGAAAAAAGGCACCAGCCGCACATTGGTCGACTGTGCTACACACACACTTTTAGTTGGTGGTGTGTTTTTGACATTTTCAAGTAGATATGCTTTACTATTTCCCATAGGCGTAGGAGACCAAGTTGATTGGGGGGGGGGGGGGCGATCATCGACTTCGGCCAAAATAAAAACCAATAAAGAAGGTAGTAATACGGCAAATTATTGTATGTAATTGACATGCGGTGTGATAACCGATGCATGCCTATATGATATGTGCATTAACATGTCGAACGTGCGTGGAGCGCACGGAAATTTGGGGTTATATTTTTCGGGCAAGCCATTCCAGCCCCCCTCCCCCCGACCTGGGTTTCCCCTTTGAAAAATTACATGCAATCTGGTGCCATATATGCTTCTTTTGAAGTAAAATTTGTGTTAAAACATTTACGCGTTTTAGGTACTAAAAAATGTCGAACGTGCGTGGAGCGCACGGAAATTTGGGGTTATATTTTTCGGGCAAGCCATTCCAGCCCCCCCCCCCCCGGCCTGGGTTTCCCCTTTGAAAAATTACATGCAATCTGGTGCCATATATGCTTCTTTTGAAGTAAAATTTGTGTTAAAACATTTACGCGTTTTAGGTACTAAAAAATGGGCATTACCCGCCTCCTCTTTGAAAATTTTTGAAAAATTAAGTGTCCTTACATGCAATCTGGTGCCACATATACTTTGAAGTAAAATTTGAGAGATTTACGTCAAATTGACGATGGACATAAGGAAAACACACATTTCGGTATCCGCCGTAATAGTAACAAAATACACCTATTGTCCATACAATCACGCTGTAAGCATTTGAAGAATACGCTATTTGGAAAACACACACCAAGCCCGTAGCCAAGGGAGGGGAAGGGGTTCCCCAAGAAAAAAATTGCTAGAAAATAAAGAACTACCTTTGCCTGAATGCATTTTGGTATATCTCACCTCGTAGAAATATTATGCCCTTCTGGAACCTATCTCTCCTCTTAGGCTCTTTACCTTGTCTGGCTTACCCCGCGGAGCGGACGAACTTTTCTCGTCCAGCTCATCGCTACGAAAAAGCTAAGGCTGCACTCAAGGGGTGCGGCAGCCACAGAGGCGCTACGCTGGCTATGTCTGGCTACGAGCCTGACGCCGTAGGCCTACACACCCACTCACATACACAAGCGAACGTCTTTTTTTAAAAACTTTCCATTGATCTTTCATATCAGGTACCAGTATGGATCAACGAAAAGAGGATTTCAGAATAAGCAAAGGAAGACATGTGCAATTAGAATCCGAACTACTTTCAAAGATGCAAAGGAGATTAATTGGATCAGCACATGAACGAATCGAGCGAATCATGACAGAACACAGACGTGCTTTGTTCCTCCAGATGAACGGACCGAACTCAGCTTGGAGGCTAGGCGAAGTTAAAGCTGTCAAGGAGGAAACTGAACACGTTGATAGAAGAGTATCACAATGTGTCCCAGAACAAGTGTCTGGTGCAACTGGTAAAGCTGAGTTTTCGATTAGACGTGACATTTTGCCTAGTGCGCAGACTCACAAATCACGTGGTTCGCAGAGCTATCTGAGAGGTTCACAGAGTGGAAGAAGTAGAGGCCATAGGACTTACAATCCTTCTTCCAGGTTTGAAATAGAAAATAAAAATGCTGATACTTGTGAAAAATCGAACTCATCCCCAAAATTTGGTGAAACAAATGAAAGGAAGATGTTAAAAAACAATGAATATTCAGCTGCATCTGGTAACGACAATGAGCTAGGACCAGACATGCAAGAATTGAATGGGATGATCGACTTGGAGAAGAGTTCGTCTCCACAAAAAGCTGAAGAAAATAATGTAATTGACGTAAAATTAGAGACTGATGTGGAAAAGAATGATGATATTTGTGCTTTTGAAGGAAAATCTACGAAAGGAGACAAACGAGGCAATATGGATAATGGTGATGGGTTGGATCAAAATCATGATTTGGTTTCACAGGGAGCAGAGATTTACACACTGTCCTTACAAAATGAAAAGCCGTTACTTCATTCGCAAGGGAATATCGTACATAAAGTGATTGCAGATGATGCGGACTGGGCACAGGCATCTCCTCCTCTCACAAGTATTCACGATAAATTTCTCAAAACCAATCGATTTTTTGCAATCAGTCGAAGAAAGTCCAACTCAAATCCACAAATTAGCGAAACAATTCCTGAAACGCAACCTGCTGACGGTATTAAACCAACAGTTTTGTCTAATAACAGTAACACTGACAGTAGTACTACACAGCAAAGGGATGTTTTGCTCCGTGATACAAGTATGCTGACAAAATATGAGCCCAAAGAAGAAAGTAAAGGTGACGTTCTCTCGAGAGTAGAAACTGTACCAAAAGGACGTAAAATTACATTCCAAGACGATCTACATCAATCTGAGCCATTAGCTTCGGAGATCATAGAAAAAGCCCCTAGCAGTCGGAAACATGTCATTCATTCTACAAAATGCAAGAAAAGTGACAAAAAAGCAACAACTAGGCAACTGGCGTTTTCAACGAGGGTTAAGGGAGAAAACGGTCCTCTAAAGACAGGACGTTTTTCATTCAAAGGTAAAGGATTCACCATCCCGCAAGCGACTGACAAACGTAAGTCCGAAAGTTTCCCACCTCAACTGTGCAGTAAAAATGTGTGGGCGCCAAAAGTATCAATCACCTGGGAGGAAAACGAGCCAACGAGAGTATGCCTTCTTCCAGCTGAAGGTACCATGCGCCAAAGATTGACTTTTCGAGAACATAAAGATCTTTGGCCTCATGTTAAAATCGTTGTGATACTTAGAATGCTGGATGGAGAACACTATTATAGAGAAATCAAAAGATAGACATTTTGGGTGCAATATGAACAATACTCTTTTTATTTACAATCATGAGAAGACATGCAAAAAGAACAACTAGTGGGGGCTAATGATACTGCATAATGAGAAAAATAACTCATAGAGTACGAAAAATTGAGAAATGACAGTAGCTGGTTATTAGTCATGAGTTTAGAACCTAGCAAACACAAAGACACTTGAACCAAACCTAAGATATGAATAACAAAAGAAAAAGATGTAACAGAGAAAGAAAAGAAGAAAAATCTTAAAAATAATATTAATCACACTTGAATGTTCATAATTTTGAGATAAACCATAAATAATGACATCATGATGTGTCACTCAGTGAAATGCCAATGCCATAGTAACAAATGGCTCGACAGGAAAAATTTGTTTCTATCAAGGTCAACTTTAAATCAGACAGAAAAATAAGTGGAATGATTGAAGATATCTGCATTTTGTTTTATGATGGCACATCCACCGACAGAAGGAAGGTAAGAAGGGAAAAACTGACATTCATGGCAAGATGCATTCGATGGTGAATACCACACTTTGTAAAAAGTCTCTTAATTCTTTTGTTTCAAAGTTACTTTCTTTGTTTTCCAATGAGACAATAAACCCATCTAAAATGTAAGAATGGAAGAATCACATTTTTCCAATAATCAATTTGTAATCACATCCAATTTAAGGATAAAGTATTCATTAATAAAAACTACTCTGCACTTTATCTAAACTTAAAACAGAGTGTATGATAATTGAGAAAAACTTGAAGGGAAAACAGTGATGACAATGTCAGAAGGCCAGAACTTACAGTACGTATCTTTACATTGTATCAAAGAATGAATCTACGACTGAAAAATTCGCTTTTCCTAAAATATATAGATGAACAATCTGTTCCCAAATTACCACCTGAAACCACAATCACTGTCTAAATTGTTTTTTGGGTTATTGTTGGCATCACTTTACAAATTTTCCATATTAACAGCTTTTTTTCATCATAAATTACATGAATGTGAAACTTTTGATTCTAATCATACAGTAACTTCAAGGCATCATCAGACTTGACTTAGTAAAGATGAAAGAGTTGTCTATATAATTCTTTTAATGGCATTCAGAAAGAAATTTCACAAAGCGAACCAGTCTGTTACTCATGCTCAAAGATATGGTACTTTCTTTAAGTGTTGGACCAAATACGACACATATTGGATGGTCTTGATACATGACTTACAAATATCAAGACTGGCCAATATTTGCCATATTGCTCCAATATCTGTTGCTAGTAAAACTGAACCAAAAATGGAAATACCACCTAAATCAATAATACTACTTCAACAAAGGGTTTATACTTTCACTGGTGTCTTCCTATAACTACCAATATTCGCTTTATGTGTAATAAAAGGACTATAAAAATACTGAAACACAAATCTACAGTCTTGTTTCATATATGCCCTACTGTTTCTCCCAACGTATTCTTTTTTCTAACTACATCTGTACTTGTGATATACATCTAGTAAAGGGCAAATTACAACACACACACAGTGCAAAATAGACTACAGTATGATTCTATAAATTACACTCATTGCTAAAATATCCATGCAGGAGTCGTATCAGCTGATAACTGCCTAAAAGCCTGATGTATTTATACTAGGGCATGAACCACTGCATATTAGTGAAAACTGTGGTACTAGTGATATTGGTCCAACAACAATGTAAAATATGA
The DNA here is from genome assembly GCA_029531755.1 of Holothuria leucospilota. Classification (NCBI taxonomy): domain Eukaryota; kingdom Metazoa; phylum Echinodermata; class Holothuroidea; order Aspidochirotida; family Holothuriidae; genus Holothuria; species Holothuria leucospilota. Next base: position 21,366,913 of record CM055973.1, on the reverse strand, counting down.
AAGGAGACCTTTACAGTAATGCATCATACACCATGTCCTCCTTACTAACACAGAAATTGTAGCCTATACTGAGTTTATGAGATTTCATATTTGACCTTGTTTCAATAAATATAATAAACTGATATATTTAATGTCAACCATAAAAGAAAGGGAGAGAAAGAGAGAACCATATGAAAATATGAAGATTTTGTCCAGGATTTTAAAATATTATGCAGGAGTAGTAAGTGTAACAGCAATAAAGAGGTTCTTCATGTGACATCAGCTGCATTTAAATTACCAATATGGCTGCCATAGCTCATGCAAGAAAGGTGGGTTAATGGCATACATGCACAGTAAGATCCTACAGTAAATAAAATGAATGCTTGACGGCCAATATGTCTAACTACAAGAAAGAAAAGTGGCCCAGTCATGTGGGTAAAAAAGCTCTGTACATTTTGGACGGCTTGAAATGCTTTATAAATATGCAGAATACAACCCTGAGATATGTTGATGTATCGAAGAGTTTGTATGGAAAGCAACAAACACTGTATAACAACTCCATGACCTTTGACCTGACCTGCCTAACTGGCACCACCACCAGCAGCAGCAGCAGCAGCAATGTCCTGTTCCCTCTCTTCTGCCAATTCCACCTCCAGCTTGTGAGCCTTACTCATCATATGGGCTTTGTACGGCTGTGGCCCATTGAGTTGTTTTTCACACACGTCACAGTAGTATTGCTTTAAATCAATTGCTGGCTTTGGCTCTGGTTTGTTGTAAGCAGAGACATAAGCCTTGTATGGACCTAACGTATTAGAGGAAATAAAACCATTAATGATAGAAAATGACTTTTGTAATGGCAATGTATAAAATAAACTACAGTTAAGTATTAAAAGGAAAAGGAATCCAAAGAATACTTATTTAAAATATTTAGAAGCCCAAGACTTCATGTAAGGTGGCTGATTAACTTAACAATTAAGAGCAATTTGGCTGCTTTTCATTTGCAATGTCATTTCATATGGAAACCATAGACCATTCTTAGAGGGAAATCTTAACATACTATGACTCAGCCAGGGATCAAACTCTAAACCCCATAGCTGCTTAGCTTCATTGGAGGGTCCACCACCTTTGTCCACTGTTCCTGGATTTTATGTGGTGATGTGAGGGCCATTTGCCAACTGTAAGTTTCACTACAATGGCCTACAAAGGGCACAAGGAGCCTAAAATTTCTGTCAGAGATCAAAATATTTAAGTTCTGGCTATGACAAATATAGAACAGTAAAACTCAAGTAGAAGTGTCCCTCTGCCCAAAATACTTGATTAACTTTCATAGGTCATTCGTTAGCGGACCCTTATGCAATATTTTACATGTTGTAAGGTCAACGTTTTACCACAGATGCCACAAAGTTACAGTATACCCTTAGAGACTTCCTATCTTGAACCAACCTACAGAAGGGAACAGTGGAAGCAGTACCACCTGAAGGAAAGGAGTCACTCAAATCTTATTTTGACATAGTTGTTAATCTAACTAATCTCCTATTATTTCCTTTCAAGTACCTTTCATGATGTTTGAGAACATAACTTTTGAATATTAAAGGTACACCAACATTCTATACTGGAGGAAGTCAACAATTCAGTTATGTACATATAATCACGATTTGAAAGGGCCATATATTGAATAGAATTACTGCCCACCTGGGTATACTCCTAAATTCGGGGTGACTGCTTCTTTTCTTTTAAAGACACATTTGTCAAAACAGTGTCCTACTTAAAAAGTTGATTCCACAATATTTCAACTGATGGTTTAATGCATCGGCGGGCAAAGTGAGGCCTTTAAGCAAATTTTTCTGTTTCCCAAGGCATGTTTTTGGAAACCCCGCCACTAAGGACCTATGAACCTCTATGCACAGCATAAGGGTTTGTGAGCACTATCAGTAACAAGTGGCAAACTAAACTTATACGTCTCTGCCCCCTCCCCATAAACAACATTCTCCTTATCTTTATACCCGGGCCAAATGACAGACCCTCTGGTCTCCTCATGATGCCTTGGCTGGAGAGTAAGATCTTTGGGAGGCACTTTTAGAAGATGCATGGGAAATGATAAATATGGCTTACTCCATTTTGCTTGATAACAGATGCAGTAGAGGCAATAGGATATGGCCCTCAAAGATATTACTGTAGTGCCTACGGCCCTCTTCAGTTGCTGATTTTCCACCTATGAATGCCATAGCATTGAACTCACCTTTTACCCCTGACCCCTGATTATCCTTCTCTTCATCAATCTGCTTATTTGCCAACCATGGGAGGGTTGTAATTTTTTCTTCAACTGCCTGTCAAAAAACAGAAGTTTCAGAGTCAATGAACCATGTGTGAAAGAAATCATGATATACTTTCAAAGCAGGAATTTCTTCTTCCAAGATCTTCAAGTTTCACCCGACTAAGATTACATGTAAGCCCTCTTCCAGTTTATGCAATAATTGTCTTTGGTGACTCCAAGATAGCCTAGGACTATATAAATTTTGATTTCTCAAGGCCATATTATGCTGAGTACTCTTCCATGAATGATATAGGCTTCTCTTCTGTACATATCACATTTCACTGATATGTACAAGTATGCCAATCAAAGTTATTCATAATTCAACAACAGTGATTTCAAATACTCAGTTTTACAAAATTACTTGAGGTGATGCAAGAGTAATATACTTTAAACTTTTACGGTTTAGCCCAAGTTCAGACAAGCCCATCTCAGGCTAATAAGGAAACATGAACAGCGGTGAGGTTCATACTTCTTCCAGAAACTTTAATGCAAAAATGTTACAATTTTTCACCAAACTAGAATATGTTTTTCCTGAAAATTGCACATACCCTACCTGATCAGGAGGCTGCAGCCCTCCCCCACCTACTTTGTATTGCATACCCCCAGTTGTCCAATATGAAATAGAAGGCAATATAAACAATGAACATCTGACCCAGATTTGTTTTTGATTATATAGTCATACCCATGCCACGACACATTTGCCTATTAATAATGGGAGAATGGACTGGTAGTACTTGCATTCATACTCTCAGAGTTTAAAAGGTGGGCATTGTATCCAAAGTTTTGTACTCATACTGACAAACCCAGTGTACTATGTTTATTTCCCGGAAAGGGAGTCAAATTTTCTACACCTTCCATATTGTCATAAAAAAGGTACTGTAAATTGCCATCTAATTGTCAAAATTTCCCTCCAATTATCAAAACTTCACTGAAAGGAGCTTCCTGATCCCATCATCCCAACTTTTTTTCACCCATGCTCGTACTCACAATTTTTCAAACCAATGAGATTGTGCTCACACTACGGAGTCTGACTTGTAGTGATACAGTAATTCAGTTGACATACAATAGCTCAAGAAATGATTTTACCTGCAAATACTTTGTAGGGACAAAGCCAGTTTCTCCTCCTTCATTGATGACTTTACACCACATGTCATTATCTTTATGTTTTTCTACCAGAGTGACATACTGTCCAACACTCAAGCTGAGTTCTGCTTCTCCTAGAGGGCTATCCTGGTTGGCTTTATAGCTGTACTTGGCAATGTACTTTCCCACTGAAAAAGAGAAGATGCAGTATATCAAATTAATTATTGCATTTGTGGCACAGAAAGTGTCCATACCTTTGTCAAAATGATTTTCTTGTACACAAAATTTGCTGTATTGCACTTTAAATTTAGGTGGCTATGTAAACTTTATTTTCAAGAAATATTAGGGCATTTGTGGCACAGAAAGCTTCCATACAGGAACACAAAATTTTGTACACAAAATTTGCTGTATTGCACTTTAAATTTAGGTGGTTAGGTAAACTATTTTCAAGAAATAAGGTTCACACAGACAGAAACTCACTACTTTTTACATTTATCCTGTACTACAGTCAGTGGTTATGAAACTTCAACAATGGTGGCCCCTGTAATGAGTATCATATCTCAGCTCCCCTCCTCAACCCGACACCCTTTGCATTTCTACAAATACTGTAGCTACACTGTACCTGTGTCTTTCTCACTGAGTTTCTTGTTGGAGGCACCTGTTTCTTCGTTCTCAGACGACTTCTGAGTTTGAACACTAGACTCCATTCCTTCATGAGGCTTCCTTTCACCAGGTCGCCTTGCAGGGTTGAATGTACCAGCTGGTCTAAAGCCACGGCCTCGTCCTTTTGTCCATACTAAATGGCTACTTGTTTGCATAGATGACATTTTGGGTCAAATTTGCTGTTAGCCTATGTTAGTATGAATACTGCAAGTTGCAACATGTAATCTCTAAAAGAATATAAAGTACAATAAAAATATTTCACAAACAAAACTTCACTGATGCATACAGTAGCATACATAACATTATTCTGTGGGCGGCAAATTTGTTGAACATTGAGTAGGCTTAAAGTAACCTACTTAAGTTCTAGGCCTAAATCAAAGATGCCAATGGCAACACTATAGGCCTAGGCTAGCCTATATAGGCCTAAGTCATAGGTGTTACTGCTAAAGCAACTTTTTGGGGAGACTAAGGGATGTGATGGTGTGTTTCAAGAGAAAGAAATTCGTTACGGGAAGGGTAAGGGCATTGAAAGGGGCGGATTAACAAGTGCGACTGTACCTTGTGCCGCCCCCGATAGGCTTGGCACACAACAAAAGCATCTGTTCAATCTGAATGAGTCTAGCAGAACTGGTACTAACACAATTAGCCTACGTAAAGAATATACCACGAGTCACAGTCATATGTCTTACCATCGTTCTGCTTTAGAATGCATGACTTTATCGTCACAGCGAAATAAAGTTAAACTTAGTCAAAGCGTTTCTACCTGGTGTAGTTAACGAAACCACTTCGTTAAAGATGGCTCAAGGGTTTACACTTCGAGAAGGACGCATTTGTGATCATGTGCTGAAACTAAATTTCTAGTAGAACAGAGATTGAGGTGTCTTGTGTATAAACATTCCACGCTTCAATCGATAGCGTGTGTGTATGGAACGCCAAGGAGGTAATCTTTTTTCTTTTCCGTTGAAATTGAACTGTCCAAACTGTCCAACAATCATGATGGGAGATGAAACGAGAAAGGTGGGCTGTAGGGATGCACGGTGCTTAGCGAATGCTGACGTAAGTTCTGGACGGTAGTCTAAGGTGGTGGTGGTGGTGGTGATGGTGGTGGTAGTGGTAGTAGTGGATTTGCACTAGACCGAAGGATTACTAGATTGAAGGTTCACTAGACCGAAGATCCGCTTGACCAAGTATCTACTTAAGGTTAGAGGCAGGGTTGGAGTTCGGCTTATATACAGAATTGGGTTCAGGATTAGGATAATAGGATTAGCCTCGGGTAGGGTTTGGGACAGGATAAGGGTTAGAATCAAGTTTAGAGTTATAGGATCTTCCGTCTAATGAACCTTTCGATCTAGTGAACCTTTGAATCTGGTAAGCCCTGTCCTTTCAATGAGTCGTCCATTGCAAATTTGTAATCATCATTCTCACAAGTGTTAAAAATGGGCGCTTCTCTTTCTCTTAATCTCCTTTCCCATCTCAAAAGGTACATAAGTTTCAAAGTGTGAAAAATGATTTTCGACAAAATTAGAAAAAAATGTTATCTTTTACTACCCTTTAAGAACCGTTAATGGCTTTTGACTTCTCCTTCAATGTACATTTTGTACTCGTGTAAAAAGGGTGAAAATGGATATTTCTTAACGGGGTCCATACATCAGTATTGGTGTGATAGTTTCCAGGAAGTTATTACAGTGGCTTGTTGTCCTTGGGATAGATGGATGTTTATAACAAATGAGTAGCATCCAGTGAGGGGGGAGGGGTGGCTGCCCCAAAGCTCAGGAAAAGCCTTTATCTAGGGCAGATTTTGGGAAAAGTCAGGCAGTTTTCTCCGGCTCAGCCCCCAGGAAAGATGTCCATATGATTGTCAATGTCAGTGAAGAGCAGTCGCTTCCTGTTTGATTTTAGGGGTGAAACGTGGAGAGATCTAGAAGCATATCTAAATGACTTAACTTATCCAGCTACATTCCAGATGCAAATATCATATACGAGTCGAATTTTATTAGATGGAGCGGCGTCGTCAATATCTACTGTGAGAACAGTACGTAGCAGTTAGCCTTAAATGTTAAGCGATACTTCGAGAATATCTTGCATTAAAGGGGGATAAGAAGGCGCAACTAAGTGGCTGTTCTAGGGGAGGGGTCTAAGGGTAGGGGTGTCCCCTTTGAGATATATTTGTCGTCAGAAGCAGGACTGCAATAGAGTCCAGCTAACCCAATTGCGGGCCAATTCGGAGAATGCCATTTGACAATGTATCAAATGCTTTTATCATTTTTTCAGGTACATTTAATTGAAAGGGTTATTTTAGGGGTCAATTTCATACAGTCTGACCCACCCTGGAATTAAGGTGAGTGTGTGTGACCATTCATGTACGTATTAAACTGTGCGCAAATAAGGATGTAGCCTTAAGTAAAAGTAACGTAACTTTCAATTTTGTGGACTTTTCTGGAATTGGCTCCGAGTCCGACTACTCCAGCTACAGTCCATCCCAGGCCAATCCCGATTCTGGGACCTCTCATTTACGGTCAATTCTCAGTCCAGTACAAAATGGCCCGGAGTCGAATCCGGGTCCGGGCGTTATAGCCCTGGTCAGAATGGATTCAAAATTGTGCCCATAGGCGGGATTATGTGGTCAAGGGGGGCACTGGCCCCCACTTGTTTCACAGCTTAAAAAATAATAAATAATAAAAAAAAAACGAACGAAAGGAAGCAAGACCAGAGATTCAATAGAGACTAGAGATTCAATAGCCTATTGTGATTACATTTGCAATGTTAAGGGAAGGGAAACAAAATATCAAATACCATGAAAATGCAAAGATTATTCTCGGCACGCTTCTCGCGCACGCCAGAGAAAATTGACTAATTCAATTGAAAATTGTCTGTCACGATAAAATTGTCTGTCACGATAAAATTTCTTTCAAAACATGCTCCTACGAACCACACTATTGTGACTTGAAGCTCTGAAGTAAGGGTCACTGCAGTACTAATGTACGTCATTACATGCACCATGGCCATTGCAAACAAAATCCCAAGCCCAACCCATGTATAGGGGAATCACAATTCTCGATAAATTTTCATGGTGCTTCGCATGAGCCTGATATAAATTGATTTCTCATGACATCATGAGCACTGCTGTACTGCTGTGCTTAAGAAAGCTTTGTGGGAATCGCCACGTTTTTATTTCCTGTAGGACAGCTTGATTAAATTACTGTTTCCAAAGCCCTCGCTACACCTCTCTCGTTGTTCACATTCCCCGCCTACTACCACTATCCTCAGCAAATTGACTGACGGTTGCTATCTTGAATTAACGATCATCATAAGTAAATATTTCATTAGCATTTCAAATTACATCTAGGGGAAGCGGGGTTTTCTCAGGAAATGGTCCAGAATGACCACAAAAGCCGAAAATTACTCGGGAAGGTCCCTCGTTCCCTATCCGCCGGCTTCGCGCCTTCGGCACTCCCAGTTATTAGGCTTCGTCGGCAACAGCTTCCCAAGATGCAGTCTTCGATGAAAGTTACTTCCCTGGCACTTTAACCGCCGATTCTCTTGGCCATGTCCATATGAAAACTACCCATAAAACATTCCATTGATTTTTGAACTATCATAATATAACATTCAGAATCGACACTACCTTATTTTTTACACTAATAAAAAAAAATTGAGGGGACTTGTCCCAGACCATCGACAAAAATGAAACATGAAAGAAAGAACCACAGAGCATAATATAGGATTCCACACCCTGCTTTCTGGAAAGAACAAGCATGTGAAGAACAACACTATTGAAACGAAAGAAAAACAAACGCTGTCCTGCGCTTCGAGCGCACCCGTTTTAAATATTTTTTCGGGATTCGGGATTACTTCCTGTAGAACATCTCGCTTGTCATAGCTTCGTACAAACTCTTCCATTATCATTGAAACCACGAATGACCATGGGCAGCGAAGGGGGAAGTTCCCCTCCCCAGAAATATTCAAAGCAAAATTTTAATCACCATCGATCTGTGTAAATTTACCGACTTTTTAAAGGTTGTTTAGATTGAAGTTGTAAAGCACGAAAGTGCCATATCCGGTCCTGTACCATATGGGACAGGCGCTTAGCGACGGGGTGGGGGCAAGAGCCCTCTCCTTGAGGACACTTTTATTAGGTTTTCTATTACTCATATCACTAAAAAGTCTAAAAAAAGGATATTTTCTGTGCACTTCCCTCACACCCACTCTGAGTTCTAGATATCCCATTCTTAAAATTATTGTTCCAAAGCCCCGGGAAACCCTCAAACCCCCTCTTCCTTCCTCAAGCCCTCTGCATTATCAATCCCAGCCGACTGTTAGTCATACTGGGTAGAATTACAATTGAAAAAAATCAAATTGTGGTTTTGTGGTCTGTTAAGTGCTCTTCTTATGTCATTTGAAGCTAAAGTGCATCATTTTTATGCTTCATTTTTCGAAAATATCCCAGAGCTTCCGGGGACTTTGCACACAATCGCAGGGACACACAAGTACAATTTACGCAGACTTTTTTTTTGGGGGGGGGGGGCGACTGAGGTGGCATTACGACGTCTTCTGTTCAGCCCCCTATCACCAAATCCTGGCGGCGCCACCGAGGATGACGGGCAGGGGCGGCGCCACAGGGGGGGGCAGGGCAGGCATTTGCCCCCCCTATGGTTTTTGACCCAAAAAATAAAATCGTCTAAATAACGTTTTAAGACACATAATTTTTGTAGGGGGTAGGGTGAGGTGTAACAGTATCATGGAATAAAGTATTGTGATACATTATCCGTCGCATATGGGACATTTTCGGTGTAAATCCTCGAAAATTTTGCGCGCTTCGCGCGCGTTGTCTTCTCTGTCTAACTCATTGTACATGCGCCCCATACTGCATTAGTCCTTCGAGCAAATATTTGGAATGTTCGAGTATACACGCATTCATCATTTGCTATATTATAGCCTATCTTCATCCACCTCAGAGCTTACACTAAGGCCTCTTCTACATCCCAGAAGACCCATGATTGAATTTCTCTCTCAGTTAGCTTTTTTTAAGGGTTAATACCTAGTAGCGTAAACAATAGGGGAGCCAAAATACAGTGTATCCCCTGGCGAGATTCTGTGAAAATTGCTGTCTATTTGAAAACAAGCAGAACACAGTATTCAACACTAAACTGACTGATTTGAGTGATTAAGAGTTAATTCAAATCCGTAGGCTATTTGACCGACGTATTTATCAATATTCTTTAAATTCTCGGACTACGCGCGAATGTGGTATCTATTACGAATTCCATGGCTACCTTCACGACCGTGGCTCACGGAGAAGTAGGCCTACATCATATTTTAGTGTGTAAATCCAGTACGCATGGACCTACCAGCTCTAGTTGTACACTTGCCCTACACATGCAGTGACATGTCTGTAGTGCAGTATCGTATCCAACCAGGGGAGGAGGGGGGTAGGATTTCCACTTCCGTGTACATTGTTCAATCATGTCACAACAATCACAAAATGGTTAAATTGGTATGCAGGGAAGGTTATTCCAGAGGAAGAGTAACAGTTCCTTGAAAGTGGGAAAATATATATAAGGCGTGTAACATATCTAGATGTCTTCAGTGCAATTTGAGAGATCTGGGAAGGGCCATTTCTTGCGATCTGGGAGCTGTTTTGGCAAAGATTTTATCGGCAAAGTCCGCTCCAGCCAATAGAAATCATGCAACATATCAAGATGGCTTCAGTGCAATTTGAAAGGTCTGAGAAGGACCATTTAATTGCGATATAGAAGCCATTTTGGCAACATTTTAAACGGTACGCTCCATGCCAACCGTTAGTGGCGCTCCGCTTCTATATCAACGCAACCAAACGCCGTTCACACGCTCATGTCTGTCAGTCGTCACGTATCAAGTATCGTACGGTCCAAAACTGCCTCCAAGATCCCGAGAAGTGCCATTTCATGCAGTCGGGGGGTCTGTAGGGCGAAAATTCTCTTGTACGCTTCGCACCAAACTATGATGGCGCTCCGCTTCGATGGCAACTTCCATTCTGCGCCCCTCCCCCAATAGCCAACACAAATCGCCGCCCTTGCCCGTTTGTTACGTTATCGTCGGCAATAAGTGCAACAAAACTGGAAAACTGTAGTCGGCCAAAAGTAAAGAACGTTGGATTACTTACCTAGAAACTAGATTTCTCGAGAAAAAATATGACTTCAAAAGATGCAAAATATTGTACCAGATTGCGTCTAAGGCTTCCCGGTAGTCGAAAAATCTTTCACACCCCCACCCCTTAACCTCCCTCAGAACCGCGATCACTCATCTCATGCCTGGGGCGGATGCAGGGGGAAGGATGCAGTCGCACCCAAAAAATTCAAGAAAAAACGGCAAAAACGTTTGTTAAGCTATATAGTATGAGGAGGGGACAGGATGCAAATACGCTGCATCTTCGGTCTTTGTCCGTCCCCTATACGTTTCTTTGCCTGTGTTTTTTCGTTTCTTCAGTTAAACGTGCGTTACCTATCCGTTCATTGTCAGTTCTATTTCTTTACGTTTCCGTTACTTATGTGTTAGCTGGTTAGTGTCCGTCGAACATTCGGTACAGGTACTGTACTTCTACATTTCATCCGTTTGTTGTCCGGTAATGATCCGGTGAGCAAATAGCAATCACCGGAGACGAACGGATACTAACGGAGAAGTCCAGTATGAGAAACGCACGAGAAAATGATAAAACGGAAGCTTAACGGATAAGTAACGAATACGTAAGGGGGACCTTTTTCGGTCGATGTCCGATCCAAGTTATGTGCTTGTTCAAAATCTCTCGCCGTTCATACCGGACGTTCCCGGTCATGAAACGAAGTCGGCGGAGGAGAACAGGAGACTAAACGGATACTAACGTACATCAACAGAGTGCCATTTTGGGTCTTCGTTTCCTCTCCGTTATTGAAATCCGGTGAGGTGTGACAGGCCCTTAAAGACTGACGTGTGTTATGGTACGGTATCTCCCTCCCTCCTCCCTCTTCCTCCCTGGTGACGCCATCCCAACCAATTATTTATACCTCTGCCTGTGTATCCATAATAACATTCTCAGCCCCTGATGACGGGGTATTCTGATTGGGGTGACTGCACTTTTCCCTTAAGCTATTCTTTTAAAGACAATGGTAGAACCTGGTGAAATGTAAGTCACAGGGAACAAAAATTTAAGTTGCAAAAAATACAATAAAAAAGTCGCAAAAACGCGAAAGTTTTCAAGGTTGACCGTGACAGGGTCTTCCGTACTAGTGGTATAAACTGTCAATATGTCATCCACAGTCCGTTTTGTCCACAACATGGATCGTGAATGATCGCAAGTGTGCACAATTTTTGTAGGAAAAGTTCATGTCACTGTCCTTTTGACAAAACCTTTATGAATCTATACGTATTTGAACAAAAAACGATTTAAAAGCGCGCTGTCAGATCAAGTTTTGGTTCATAACTGGATTAGGGTAGCACACCCCCAATAAAAAGTAAATTTGGCCTCTCAGCTTTAACAAATTGTAGTAGTTTTGCCAGGTACGAGGTAACCTCACAAATTGACAAGGTAGCTGACAAGTTGGCCATTCATGGAACCTTGGCCCTGAAAACTTTTAGCTAGAAAGGCTCAAACGTTTTTTTTTTTTATTATTTTTTTTTTTTTGGGGGGGGGGGTTCTTATCATTCCATGTAAGCTCGATTTTCTTCCATCAGCCTCTAGGTGCTGTGGCAACTTGGCTCTCTCAACAGTCTCTCTTGGTTAAGGGCCAACTTTGGGGGTGGGGTGGGGTGCTGAAAGAAAGTGATGGTGTAGCTGCTGTCCACCGGCAGACCGGTGACTCAAGACGAAAATGAGGAAACCGATGATAAATTGAGGGGACCACGACTTCGTCTAAAAGGGGAAATAAGTGCAACTTGTGCAAAACACACGAGTCTGAACACAAAGACTTACGCCACACGGACACAGGCATGGACTCTGGCAGGCTGGCCGGCCCGATTTGAAACACTTCTGGCGGCCCCTTGCATAGGCCTACGAATACCGAAATGAGAACTTCATCGAAACTATCTATGCATACTTTCAGATGTTAGTAGACTCCCATTTTCGAAATGTTCCCTAGACGCAGACCCTCCACAGGGCCTTCTGTGCCTATAGGGTAATCTGGCCCTGCATCAAGGTTGGGTTAAGAGGCCGAACTCCTAATATTTGTTGACTTGAAAAATTACTGCAGATGAGGATATGCTAAGAATTTTATTATCCTAGGTACAACTGTATTTTTTTTTTTTTGATAGAGAATGCCATGCAAAGGTGAAACCTATAACTTGGCACGACAAAAGAAAATCTACACAAGGGTAGTTAGAGTTAGCTTGTTAATATTGCGTTTAAAGACAAGGAGATTGTAGGAAGGAGGAAAGCGCATGAAGATGGAAAAGCATTCCAGATATGGGGTTCTAGGATAGATGAAGAATGAGAGACAGTGTGAGCAGAAGTGGTACAAAGAGTGTACTTGTGTTCTAAGTTGCTGGGCGGGTTATGCGAGAAGGAACAAGCCGCGGTGGTATGACAGACTGCAGTTCCACAAAACAATTTCCAAAGAAGGAGCGGTAGAAGATGGAAAAGGCAGCAACACACCTACGATGGGCAAGAGTTTGGAAGGAGCCAGTGAGAGAGTCACCCCCCCCCCCAAATCGGACGGCTTTGGACTGAACTTTATCAAGAACACCAAGAACAGAGTGGGAGCACATCCCCATATATGAGATCAATATTCCATTTAAGGGGGGTTGAGCTTTGTAAAGTTTTAAGAAATGCTCAGGGTGAAAAAGTCACGGGAACGGAACGGAAAAGAAAGCCAAGTTTCTGAGGAGGCACGTTTGCAATATCTGCAATATAACTGCTCCAGCTCAGATCAGGGGTTATGTGACTCCCACGTTAGACAATAGATCTAGAAACTTCAAGTTCAGTGCTATAAGGGTGAGACAGCTGGGAGGGGTCTATCCAGTGAGACTGACGGGAGGGTTCTATCCAGTGAGGCAGCTGGTAGGGTTCTATCCAGTGAGAGTGATGGGAGGGCTCTATCCAGTGAGACTGACCTGACTGATGGCAGGATTCTATCCAGTGAGAGTGCTGGGGGATTTCTGTCTTGCTTCCGGGTGATGAAAATCTGCTCTGTCTTCTTAGAATTTAAAGCTACAAGGTGGTCGGCCCACATGAGCTGAGAGACTTTGTTTGAGGAGGGTAGCAGACTTGTTGACGATGAGATACTACGGAATGGCTGGAGGATGGGGATGCTTGAAGCTAGATGATTTATTAGTATCATCTGCAAAAGAAAATACTGGGCAGGAGGTTGTATCAAGAAGGTCATAAATGAAAAGTAGAAAGAGGATAAAAGAAATAACTGAGCATTAAGGCACTGTTGCATTGATGGAAACGAATTGCAAAGATTTCTTTTTCTCAAAATTTTCCTGTTTCCTCCTCCTCTGCTGGCAAATATCTACCCGCAATAGACGAATGGGTGAGATAATGTGAGCGCAACCTCACACGGAAGTGTAGGAGAAATAGGGGACTTTTAAAGCAGGCGTTCCTCACAGTGGCGTAGCTAGATATTTGGGGGGGGGGGGCAAGAGCAAAAAAAAAAAAAATTCCGGCAGATTATAATCTTGAAGTAATGATGTACTATCTAAGCGTAGCGCCACCATCCTCTGGCGTGTAGCGCGCGGAAAAAATTAGATTAAAATATCTCCGAGATTGCCTTAAATGACACTTCCAGGCCTTGTCAGTAACCATTTCGATGCGTAATTCTGCTTGAAAACATTAGAAGTGTTGTAAGTGTTTCAAATGAATTGTTTTTATTTCTTTCCGACAGAGACTAGAAATTTCCGACAAAGGTCCAGTATCGATCATTCCGCAGGCCTCTGCATAGTGCTTTCGGAAAGTTGATATTTAATTGGGGACTAAGTCAGCTGAACCATCAAACGATCAACGGGGGGGGGGGGGGGTGTAACCATTTAACTATAGAGTTTTTGACATTTTCTAAGAAAATTTGGAGGGTAACCATTTAACTATGGACTGAGTTTTTGACATTTTCTAAGAAAATTTGGACGTTTAACACAAATACCTTAAAACTGAAAATTATTGGCGGACGTACCCCCTCCAACATTCCAACTTCTCTCCCGGCTCCGACGGCCCAGCCAACGGTTCATGCAGTTTCCACCGTTCCGGAGTCCTCCCCGGTTACCAGAATAATATCAGCGGGAAGCGACCACGTAGGAACCGCGGACCATAAAGTCGTGGTCTGCTGTAATCATTTCACTTTGATTTTAATCAGTTGCAAATCAACTTTATGAAAGCTCGTCCCATCTTCACAAGTGTAAAAACGTCCAACGTGTTGGCTGCTCACCAGAGTGTATTTTGCTTTCTGAGAGAATGACACTACCTCCGTGAAGAATATTCCGTCACAGACTCGGCATCGCCGACTAATAGTTTTCGCATCGTTGATTAAAATAACACCTCCTTGGTAACAGCATGGAGGTAGTACTTCCGTAATGAGACGCTGTATAAAACTATACCGCCAATTACAATGGCACAATAAAAGAAGCTTTCAGTCGTGTAGCCAGCTTCCTACTTGTGTGTATAGGTTTGGGAGCTTGTGTGTGGGGGGGGGGGAGGGGGAGGTTAAATTTGTGTCCCTTCTGAAAGTTTAAGAACATTTCAGATTACCTCAAAGGTCAATTTCGTCTTCAAGACTGGTTAAATTACCCCATTAAAGTTACTTGTAGCCCCTCCTCATGTCCTCCAATCTTAAAAGCTTCCTGTGCACATCACATAGAGTAATTACTTAGCCCAATTCTCTTCCACTGAAGAATGAAGAAACCTGCCCAGTCCAAACAGTCCACTTTATACCTTCTTCCAATTTGAACATCTGAACATTTTACTGTTCTGCTCAGCCACTCAGTGATCGCCATGTTGTTAACCAATCAGAGTGTCATGCACATTCATGGTGTAATTTAAATGTGCCCTCTTTTTGTGTCAGTCATAGCACTGGTATCTGTCACAAATGTGAGTGCATAATCAGAGGTACGATTTCATCTCTGCTAATTCTTTTGCCCCTTTCACTGCCACGAGAAGCTTTCCATTTCAAAAGTATGCACATCTGCACAAAACAGAGTCTGTTCATTTTTCCTTTCTTTTGTATGTGTTTAAATTGTGGACTTTTTTATTATGACACATCAAAATTACCATTTCTACAACAAAGGGAGTGCCTAATGACATCATTACAAGAGGAGGGCTACAGGACTTTTTAAGGGGGAACCTTAACTCTCAGTTACCCCTCAAAAATTCATGTCATGGTGACAGGGGCGAACTGAGCAGTCCGGCAACCAGGTACTGCCCGAGGGCCCACACAGATAGGGGGCCCACACTGTCATTCGGAAATTTTAATGATGATCGGAAAATTCGGAAATCCAGGGTGAGGTGAGGGAAAGTTGATTCAGGTTGGGAAGGAGGAGGGCCCCATACCCATTTTCCCTGGGGGCCCACTTCACTGTCAGTCCGCCGCTGCAAGGTGAACAAATGACAGAACACGAGTCCAAAAACATATGTTTTGACCACAAATACTTTAATACACTAGCAAATGATTGCTGACATTTCATGCTTGTACAATCATCAAATAAAAAGAGCACCCACTTATCTCAGGGCTGCACGTAGGTAGTTGCCCAGATCACTGAGCCTCGTTTAAATACATTCGTGCCACTAACTTGGATATTCATATAACTCAAAATACTATTGACTAATGAGAATGGTGACGTTGACGTTCAAGTTGCATAATAAGTAACTTTTGGCAAATTATAGTTCTCATACATGCAAAAATAAAGAAAGAAGAAATAAAGGTGAATAAATGGTGATTGTTAAGCATACAAATAGTGTTAACAGCATTCATCTCACAAAATTAGTCACTCCCCATAGTCTTAGACAGCAGGCCAAACATTGTTTAAATGACAGCCCCTAGCCCAGAGTATCGACCATATCATAAGCTTGCCCAACCCCCTTGCTTTTGCACCATTCTAGAGTTCTCTTATAGCCCCACCCACCCCTCCTCCAAATTATTGACAACCTATGGAGGACTGGCACTCCTGGTTTTCCAATGTAACATGATGAACCACACATATTATTTAAAGCTGCCTTGTTATTAACCCTGTCACATTCTAGACACCATATACATTCAATACCAATGGAAAACTATTGTATAAAGGCATCAAAACTACCTCACAAGACATAAGCAAGATATTTTCCTTCTGTTGTACTGCTTCATGCAAAAAAAAATCTATAAAAACACACTCTGCTAAATCCCTTGCCTGCCCCCTCCCTGCATCTGATCCTCTGAAAATATTTATTACATGACCTTCCCTTATAAAATGATTAAGTGAAGTTAACAGTTATACATACACAGCCTGTTCCAAAGGGTAGACTGCAACAAAAATGGTCACCAGAAAATTTTCATTCTTCATGAGGGACCCAAATTAATGGTGAGGAGCCATGCATATTGTGGGTAACATGGGGGTGGGTGGGAGGGGGTCTTTAAGGTTCCCCAGAAATTCTCCAGTTTCCTAACTGAAAAGTCCACCCCTGGTCTGACAGACTGAAAATAAACTGAAATCACCATAAGTTTCAATACAAATTGCATATCTCATCATACCTCTAGTAATTAATCCTGGTTTCACCAATATAACTGTTATAACCAGGATTTCCTGCATAGCCCTGTATCAGCTAAAATCATCTGGTGGCTAGGAAACATTCTACAATAGCACCAGAACACATTGTCTTCTTCACTTTTAAACCTCTTGGAAATAAAATTGTAAGTAGTAAAAGAGCAATACGGCAGAAAGCAATATGAAATCAACACAGAATAAACTGACCAGTGTTTGAGAGTTCTACTCTGTAAAATCAAAATGTTACACCAAAAGTATTACCTCTACATACTATAAAGGTGCCATACACTGTCCAAACATACAAACTTATCTCTAATTAGTGAATGGTAAATGGCAATATGGGATTAATCCATTTTCACCCAAGTAACCATTCTCATATAACTGTGATCATTAAAAGTCCCTGGCTTAATTCTTTCTTAAAAGACATCCTCTGATATTAAAAGTATAGTTTACTGAGCCGCAAGGCACACAGACTTCAAAACAAGCATGATAAGAAAGCCTTCACAGAAAGAGTATCCTTGCAAGCATTCTACATTTCTGCAAGTTTAAACTGATAAATGATATTTCAAAAAGAAAAGAAAGAAAAGCTGTGACCTTAAAAAATGGTGTATGCAAGTCAACAAAACTTATTTCTCCCAACTCCTTGCATCTAACGTTTCCATACCATTCTAATAAATAAAATTAGACTTATGATATCTACATAATGCTGGTAGGAACTGACACCAAACACAAGCCTTAACAAAACCGCTTGCCAACTTGCCATTGGGAAGTTAAACTTTGCTCATGGCCATCTTCACTTACACTAGATAACAATGGACCTTTGATATCACATGTCCAAATGGCAAATTGGTTTAAATTTTTTTGTTAAAGCCTGCTGAGACACAAGCCTGTGATCTGTGTCCCCAGTCTTTTGCAGTTAATTTTAAAGAAAAGTTGAAACATTACAGAAAGGTGTAAACAAATAAGCAAGCTGCAGTAAGTTACAATGCTGGTAGTTGTACATCAATTTCAACACAGAGAAAGTAGAAAAACCATTACTTGCAATAGAAACCAAATGAAACAGCTGTAAACTGTGCTATTACTGTTGCTCTCTGTAGCATTAATCACAAGGCCCATATTAAGACTGAACAGCCAGGGTCCATTTTCCATTGAAACAAGACTGGAGGTAGAATTTGTTACTTTTTAATAAATTTATGAATGATGACATCATCTTAGGGGGTGGGCACTGACTAAGGTAAGGTTAAACTGTTGAATTCTTTGACTAACCAAGGCTGCCTAAGTGGTGCTTACTGGTGCAGCATGTTAAAATTTTAAAGCAGCATGTTAAAATTTTAAAGTAACATTTTGTCTGAGAATTCACATGTGCAGAGCTCTCCTGGGAGTGGGGTGGGGGTGTGTGGGGGGGGGGGGGTGAATGGAGTGGAGGTTGTCTGACTGCCCAGCCTCTCTGGTTATGTCCTGGTCAAAAAGGTCCATGGTTACTTAAAAGAGGCTCTTCAAGCCTTCTAATCTCTAGTTTTGCAAGCAGAATATATCCCAGCTTTCATGACACCTTTAATGATGCAGTGTCAATCAACCCCTTAACACAACACATAGGTATCTTGCTTTAGTAACATTTCCTCTTTCAATAGTTTTGATTACCTGTTGCCATGCCTACAAGTAAAATATCTCCCAAATGCAGCAGTGTAGTAACAAGTCACAACTTCTAAACTACAGGACTAGAATAATTCTACAGAATTTCCCCCTCTGAAATAACAGTAACTTTAGTTAATAGACTTGACTTGAGTCAGTCACTGAAACATTCTGTTATCTGACTTGACAATATGATGGTGTGACTAAAGTGCATGTAGGGGTTGGGGAAGGGGAAGGGCTACAGTGGGCAGACCCCCTTGTGTAAAAATATACAGAAATGTGTATTTTTCATAACAAAATATCACTTCTAAGCAAAAAATGCTGTTTTCATGGCAAAATTCATGTCACGATTGTTTGGCACTTAAAAAAAAAAGTTCTGGGCAAGGACCTCTCCCTCCCCAGACATGTCTTCCCGTATGCCTTTGGTGTGACTTGTTACAACTGACATAAAGTATCCCTTACTTTACTATAGTATTTGCCGTATGTTTGACATATACACATAAAGTATGCAGGCCCGTAGTCGAGGGGGGGCCAAGGGGGCGGGTTCGCCCTCTTGAAAAATTTTTCGCCCCCCTAAAAGATCAAAAATTACTATTGCTGTAATGCATTTTAGTATGTTTTGCTCCCTCTGGAAAATTTTTTGCCCCCCCGGAAGCTTTTTCGCCCCCCCCCCCTTTCAGTACCTTGTCTGGCTACAGGCCTGAAAGTATGTACTTGGACTCATGGATTGGTACCATAGGTTTTCCTTACATATAAAGCCAAAATTTTCCGTTTTCTAAATTCAGGATTTCGTTTTTTTAATTATTCATTTTCCGTGATCTTTCTGTTTTCCCATCATTTTCCATTTTGTCCGTTTTTCAATAAATGAGGAATTTTCACTATGAATTATGTATGATTTGCTGTGGACAGGGTCTCGGTTGTCTTGCGTATGTGTGTACGTTTTTCACGCTGCTAAGCTGTAGCAGAGTAGTAGTGGACCTTGAGAATCAGTTAAAGTATCCATTAATCTCCACTTTGAGTGTTATAAAAGTGAAAGTTTACAACTTCTGCTCACATTTCTAATTTCTTATTTCATTGCTAGTCAAAACTGCGAATTCTGTGCGCTAGTACCGATTCCATCAATTCCATCCATTCTCCAGAACACGGAAAAATGCTGGCTTTAATTTTTATATAAATAAGGTTGTACAATATTTGTACTTAGTACTTGAAACTTGCACTAACATCTGAAACAAGTTTAGCATTGGAAGTAAAATGTTCAACAGGGTGGAAATGAATATGCAAGTTGTGAGGTCATGGGGCTTTTTGAGGCCACACATTCAAGAGCTATTTTCCCCAGTCGTCAACTGAAGCCTAGGGAATTATAGGAAGATTTCCAGACCAAATGCAAAAGAAACTCTTCAATTTAGCAAAATTAAACTCAACTTTTGCCTAAGAGCTACAGTTCCTGTACTGCAATATTTATACAAACAAAGCAATGAAACCAAAAATAATTTGCTAATTTTCCTCAAGTGCATTGTTCCAGACTCATCGAAATTAATTCCCCCAAAATTAACTTTATAGTAAGCATACTGAATACCTATTTGTGTTGAATATCTATTCTTGGTTTGTTCTATGGCAGTTTACCTTTCGTTCTAATACCTCTCACATATCCATGTTATGTAAGCATCAGATTTATATAAATAGAATGTACATAAGGTTAAATAAATGCAGAGAGTATATGTCCTTTTTGACACAACAAAAATGATCTTTCCAAGATAAATTAATGAGGAAATAGTTTCTCCTTAAGTTACAACCATATAGACAAAGGGTGTGCTTACTGGGTGACAAGAATAAGAGGTCAGTCAGGTAATTTATTTTATTGCATTCAACAACCATAACTTCTTGTCTCAAATTCACTGACACAATTTTCTTTTACACTAGACCAAGATCTCATCTCCCCCTCTTCTCACAAGTACATCTCAAAATCTGTTCAGCCCAAATAAGTTATCCCCACCCAGGGATTCTGCCAGAAATGCAAAAAAAGGGGGGGGGATTAATTGCTCCTAAACCCCTAGTCCTAATTGATGCTGTCCGTGGCTAAAGTTACAAGTGGGTTCAGGGGGACAAAAGCTTGCTTCAAGGCCCCTATAAGGTGCATTTTGAAGGGTTGTAAAGGCCATTTACTTATGAAAGTCCAAACATAGCTGCAAAGGTGTCCTCTTCTTAAGTAAGAAACCAAGATATGGACAATTTTTTAAAATTTTTTTGGAAATGAAAAGGGGGGGGGGGTGGATTTTACCCACCTTCTTCTGGAAAGGGGGGACATATCCCCCTTTTCCCCCCTTTGGCAGAAACCCTGCCACCATACTAGATTGCTGTTAATACTTTTCCGGTTTACCGGGGCTAGAACAAGATGTGAAGACAGGTGCCATTGATCTCAGGAAGCTGTTAACACTGAAACAATTTCATTACAAATTATGGTCTCTTGCTAGGGTCTTACAGCATCTTCCCATCCTCCCAAGATCAAAATGGAGGATTAGATCTAGATCTGATCCACATTTAGACAGCATCTTTTATCTCAAGTTCAGGATCTGATTCTAAGCATAAAATCGGATCTGGTTTGAAGGGGAAGCTACCCTCATTAACAACCTTGAAGTTTAATTTCTGAGCCTAAGCATCGTTAATCTTTAATTGAAGTCAATACATTTCGCTCATTCTGTTATTTTACACCTATAGTTAGGAATTCTAGCTCACAGGTTGACACCATCATCCTAACCATGACAGTATCAAATATATTATATCTTTGTTTAGCACACAATGATAACGATGTATGTAAGGAAGCGAAAACAATCACATGCCATGATAAAACCCATACAACCAAACATCCGCACCCATTATTTCAATACTCAACATCTGCAGTTCCGATTTAATACCCATGTTTTAGAAGTGAGTGTACTTTATGCAAAACCATCTTGGGCTATTGGACACTACCATGAAGTGTCACGTCACTTATAGGCGATAAAAAATTGTACGGCGACTTACGTCACCCATACGACAACAGTGCAAAGTTTCTTTGAATAAGATGGCTTATGAGAACAGAATCAGTATTCCAGACTAATTCCAGGATGCATATGCAGAATGTTGGCTGATACTGGCAAATGGCCCACTACTAGCAATGATTACCATAACAAAGAACAATAATAGTTAGGCCAGGTACCACAGACAGATTATCATTTATACTCTTTAGCTTTGGATAAAGACTTAGGGTTCCCACAATTTTGAAATACTGAAACTCAACTTTATCAAGACTTTTTCAAAGCCAAAATGGCCATTTTATAAAACCCAAAGAATAACAAATTCATGTTAGGAAGGAAAAAATTGCACGTTCCAACGCATTTCATGGATACATCCAAAGAAATGATCTCAAGTACAGTAGTTGTAACAATTTCAGTTTCCAGACCATACAGCAAAATTTCCACACCAACACACCCAAAGTTCAAAGACTTTCAAAAATGTAAACTTTTCCCATTTTCCTTGTTACAAGGGAACTCTGGGTAGGTGAAAGTTGAAAATTAATCAACAAGTGAAAACTTACAACAATTGAAAGTGAAAGTTGCTGACAATTACTCCTCCCTTCATTAATAATATCTTTTTTATTCTCTTTCAATTTTGTTTCAAACTTTCTATCCACACACACAGGTACTATGTACTTTTTAAGCACCAGATTTCAAAAATGCTGATCTTTGCATACATATTTCAACACTCTTTTTCAAAAATACACCAGTATATAAATGAAAATGAATTACTAAGCAATGTTGGGAAACTATGATGACATCATAGGTTTGTCACAAGCCAATATATCTGGAATAGACCAACTGACAACACCCCCCCCCCCCTCCCATCCTTGTTGTGACAATGAAAGAAATGAATGTTCCTGCATCTGATTTTGGGGTTCAAAATATCTGATATTTTTAAAAGCAAACATTGGTAACATCTATTCAATACTTCTTTCTATTACCCCACCAAGTCAGCTTATTTCCATCAACCCTCAATTTCTGACCTTTGCTTTATAAGTATTTATACACATCACCTGTCATGTTTTCCTATTTACCTCGTCCAAGTAATTCCATCACCTTTTTCCACGACAACTGTATGCTAGTCACTACTTCAGATCAAATGTTGGGCCTTGCCCCAATTACTGCACATGAGTCACCATCCTCCAGAGTGACCAAATTTCCTGCCCAGAGACACTGAAATCAAATTCTAGAGTATTAGACAGCTAAGCTGTCACAAACTGAAAATGTTAATTTCTAACTTCCAAACAGAAGGAGGGAATACCCTAGGGATAATACATGTGTTAACCCAAGGACAACTCATTTTGTGTATTACACACATAGTGACAACATCAATATACAGTAAAATGAACATGAGTAGATAATCTCATTATGGTTACTCCTACAAATAAAGGTTGATAAAAATTGACTTCAAGGATTTTTGAAAATGGCTACAACAGTTCTAATTCTTCTGCTGATTATTTAGTTATACAAAATTTCATTTCACTCATGGGGGAATGTTGAATGCAAAACCCGCATTTCCTTTGCAAGATGCTAGAGGTGCAAAATATTGAAATAATGATTTAAATGTTAACTTCATGTTGTATCACAAAACCGTGTGGTGGACCATGTGGTAATTATATTATTGCTACAGACTGATCTCCTGTAGTAGTGCAGTAGCTGACTGGATAAAGGTGGTGGTATTTGAAACAATGAACCCTTGCAACCAGGGTGTTTGGGTTCCAACCACTATGGGGTTTCTCATCCACAAGCACTTTCCCTTTTGCCCCCTGAACTGACCACCTCCCAAGAGAAAAGGATCCAAAGTTGATCTAGTGGGTTTGCCTGTCAACATAAAGTTGCAACTTAAACTGACAAGCATTTTCAGTTTTTTAAATCACATAGCATAGGACAATGTAGCATAGCATACTATACAGTAGCATAGCATACCAGAGCATAGCATACTGTTCATCTGAATATCTGACCTTCATGGCCAGACACAGTTTAACAAAGTTTTGTATCACAGGTGGGTCTTGAGTTTTAAATTGAAACAACAAAGAATTACAATTTTACAGAGCAATTTCAAGTTACAACTTAGCATGGTAATATCTGAGGATTTCTGACTTCTTTACCATTAAATTAGTATAACCTATGGTACTAACAGCGCATACAGTACAACAGAAAAAACTACACAATCTTGCATTTGTGTCATATTTTGGAAGCTAAATACATGTTATATCCCATAAATAATTTCGTGAATATTCAAAATCTCCTGAATATCCATACAAGGAAAAGTCAAATGTTCTGGATTTCCATGAAGAGCTTAAACTTTATTCTTACAATAAATTATATTAATGAGTTGACTTTTTGAGTTGCATGATGCAATTGCTTCTAAAATGCTAATCTCCAAAGTTCAAGGAATACTGCTTTACTACAAGAGAAACCCAGAATCTTACACTCATTGAAAAATATGCTAACAGGATTTTTTTGTATCTACATTAATTAATGGTAATGTGTTACCAAAGGACAGATTCTTTCTTCCAGTTTTCAAGTAAATCTAAAGCAGTGTACATAGGGTATCTTTTCTTGACCACGCTGATATTAATGGTTCTCCTACTGTAAAACAATCTTGTCTTCTTTGTAAATTGTATAGGTTTACCATCAGCCTGTAATGAAGGTATTTAACTTGCTACAAGTCGGATTAAAAACTTCGTACAGAACAATGAGGCTAAGAGCTTGGGACCTGGAACCCTACATGTCACATTCCATGCAAACCAGCCACGCTGTCTATACTTACTGTATCTATCACTGTATACAAGGATTTTCATCAAGCAGAAGACGAATTATGAGACAAAAAAGTATAGAAAATATTTCACGACTGAAAACTTCATAAAGTAGGCGATGAAAAAAAAAATAAAAATAAAAGAAAGTCAGCCAGTTAAATGTCTGCTTGAAGATGCCTTTAATACTTGGGCACACAATCAAATGCAAAGTGAAGCTGCACCAGAAGCATCTAAAAGTGCATAACAATGCAATCTGTGTTGCTTATTTCAAGAATTAGACATATTCATGTCTGTGTCGTACCAAAAACATGTATACCTTTATCATGGCAGTGCTTCCATTCTCTTAAAGGGAAAATGCAATCCCCTCCCCCCCAAAAAATTTGAATAAGCGTACCGCTCCTGTCAACTATGTGACAATCTTTTTCTCACTTATTTCCTAAATTTATGCAGAATAACTCATTGGTTTACCCTCAATATTCAATGATTTTATACAGGAACATTATGAAAATACTTGTGAGAGAAATCAGAGGAGATCTGTAAGATTTAGCAAATTTTTGAAAATAAACTTGGGGTGACTGCCTTCTCCCTTAAAGTGTTCGGTAAGTATGAACGGACAGTGAGAAGCTTATTAACTTTGCCATGCCACCAGTTGTTCTTCACACAATGGTTGCACAGCCTTTGGTTGCCTTTTTTTTCTGTGGAGACTACTGGCCATATTTGGCAGCCAACATGCATAAAATTTGTTTACACCGACTACATAAAGGCAGGAACTGTGCAAGACATCAATGCGTTGGGAAACAACTGCCCGCTTTCCATCATTATCAAACTCGATCACACTCGTTCATCCATTTATACTGCCGATGCGATTGGTTGAGAACAGACTATGAATTCTACCACAGCGTCCGTAAGAAATTATGGCATTACAGATACCATTCAATATTTAAGAAAATAGGTAAAGAAATGTGAAAATTGTCTCAAAAATGCGAATGTCAGCCTTTAAATGTTGCAAGTCAAACCAATTTCAAAATGCCAAAATTCAGTGCTTTTGGCATTTCAAGTGTAAACCTGGCAATCCCTGGCACCAACTACATTTGAAGCTTCACTAAATTTTGTTAGTATTTTGTTTGTCCAGCTCACTTCAATGGAAGCCATAGAACTTATAACCAGGGCAGTAGATTGCCTCTGAGGTACAGCCATGAATGAACCAACGTGCCCACTCAATTTACCCTGATCAAGGAGCTGTTACTCAGGTAACAACTCCCCAATTCACAACTGATAACACTTTTCTTTTTTAGCTGTACATCTCAATTCCCCTTCAACATTTCAAAAGATATGGAGTGGCATCCATAACAGTACCTCTCTGTGCAACAGTGCATATCTGTTGTATGTACACTCAACTATATGGCAGAATTTTAAAACACAATTCCAAACCAACGTTTTATTATTAACTTCATTAATTCTAGTCTCAGCCCATGAAATGGCTTCATTCTTGGCTTGGCAACAGATGTCTGCAGCTTCTTCAATGTGCGTCAAGAACGTGGTAATGGACTGGTCAAGAACAGGCGTGTGGTTTCATTTGTAAAGATTGGATGATCTTTGTAGTGTGACACTATGTCATCTAAGTTGTCAAATTTCTTCTGACCAATAAGGTACCTCCTATCCTCAGAGCCAACCTGGACCTTGAAATGTTTCACTCTCTCTTTCCCTTTCACTGAGATCGAGAAGTCTCCTCTCTGGAAACAGAAAAAAGAGAAAGGACTTTTATATGTTTGATGGAAGAAAGTTTTGAGTCACATTGCATGCAACAAGCATCTTGTCCGAACATACTGACAAGTCCTTTCTTGGTGGTGATTGGTTATGCCTTATCCTTTGCAGCAAATGAGAATACTGTACCACAGTGTAAACTTGGGGGTTGTGATCACACAGGTTGCAAAGTCACGTCCACTTTAATGGTAATATACATCAGCACTGAAACCAACACCACTTGCTCACTACAACAGTACATTCAAAGAATTCATATTCAGGTCCCACTTTCTTCAGTAGTAGCCCGCAGACTATTACAACATGAATAGTGAAAATGAAATGTGCTCCACACTGTAAATAGTCCATGGAATATTCAAACCATGACAAATTTAAAGGGTATGACTACGTGATCAATTGAGTTCATGTTACAGTAGACCTGAAGTGAGAGTGGCCTGCTGTCCAAAACACTTGGGAACCACTGGTTTTATCTATCATGCCACATGCACACTTTCACTGTATGGCATGCAACCTGTGAACATAAAGACCAAACTAAGTAAACCAATGGACTTGCTTATAAAAAGGGAGCACACAGTACCCTTGGGGTTACAGTAACCTACAGTAGTCTACCATTTCTGGTGCCAATACTTGTGGGCCAGTGAACAACATAGCAGAGAGTTCCATGGCAACTCTCTGTACCTAGTAAGGGGGACATGGTAAAGTTCAGTAATGGGGTGTGTAAGGGTGGAAAAACTTGAGATGCTTGAAGGCTGCTTCCATGAAAATGTTGGTACACTATTTGGAGGGAAATGTTAGTACACTATATATCTGGAGGGAAATGTTGGTACACCATTTGGAGGGAAATTTTGGTACACTATTTGGAGGGAAATTTTGGCAACTAGACGTTAACTTGACATTTTTGCACGCCAGTGCAACTGTTAAAAACTTAACCTTCACGTACACCAACCTGGACTTGTTCTTAAAAGATAAACTGCATTCACCCTTCTTTGCATTAATTTACAGTACCTCAGTATTCTAAAGAATACAGGGTTCTGTGAAAATAGTTTCTTAATGAATTAATAAATTCATGCATAAAGTAGTCCTACTGTATGGTACCTTTGCTGTATGCTTTAAATGACGTACGTACAGTACTGTACTGTATGTTCTGAAATATCACAAAAGATACTGTATTTGTAAGATACTACAGGTATCGTACAGTACTGTAAGAGAAGACTGTAAGATTAGCAGCAGCTTGTGTTTCAAAATAAGGATAGATGTGAATGCTTCATCCGTGATACTTCTGTTTGTATTTAACTACCATGGGATTCAGAGTAACCGGGATTTACACCTCTGCCCCAATATCCTGTTTTGTTTTAACGTTTTTTTATCACCAGCACATTTATTAATTTCTGATCCAAATCCAACAGACTTGTACAATGCATCCGCTTTTCCAAGAAATGGTGTCATGTAGCACATATGACAGTCCCATTCTTATTTATCTTGGAAAAAACAACAAATGAAACACAGCACAGAAACGAAGCACTTTCCTAATAACTTCCTGAAGGGTTCTTTGTCTTCACTGCTGGGTACACAATAAGCCAAGTGCAAGGTAAATCTGTAAATTACAGTATAATCCCATTACTATAAATAGAAATTTATATCCCTTCAGGGAGGTTTTCTATGAAACATTAACAACCATATTTTCTCAAAACACATTTTGCACAGCCAATCACTGTTTCTAAAGTATGAACGAATGGCTAAAGGTACAGTAGTGGCTTTTCAGTTACGAGGCTTCATAATCCGGGTTAGATTTGGGAATTTATACCCAGCTGGGTAAGTGTAGAGAGGTTTAATTAAAGAGCATTGCAGTAGATGTCTGCCCATTTGCAATGACCTTTAACTGAAAAGATCCCTAATTTGAAGAGGAGTGCTGAATTGAAAGTCAACTTTTAACACATGAAGTTGCAGAATCATGTTCTGTAAGCACTACTTATATGGCTCCTCCTACGTGTACATGGATGGTGACTATAAAATATAAAATAAACAAAAGAGTTAGTAATCAGCATTCTATGAAGTAGGGAGAGTGCCACCTACAGTGTAGTACTGTATGTATCCAAAAAAATTGCCAATGGTATTCTGGGGTAGATGGGACTGTCCCATGGTAGTAACAGGGGAGGTAAGTACAGCAGGAGCGAAATATATACTGAACATCGACTTTATTAACTTACTTAAGTTCAAAGTTATCTGTATCTGGACCGGACAGAACTTCACTGTCCATGTCAGTGGCATAAGTTTGACACCTGGCTATAGATCCAGCA
The DNA here is from genome assembly GCA_029531755.1 of Holothuria leucospilota. Classification (NCBI taxonomy): domain Eukaryota; kingdom Metazoa; phylum Echinodermata; class Holothuroidea; order Aspidochirotida; family Holothuriidae; genus Holothuria; species Holothuria leucospilota. The sequence goes on along the minus strand of CM055973.1, from coordinate 21,338,694 downwards.
GGTAACCTCTATGGGTGGTCAGACTTGATCCCAGACACTAAATGCCTCTCTCTCCCCTTCCCCTGCTCCCCTTGTTCAGAGCCTTCAGACCTATTGCCAAAGATTAAAGGGGAAGGGGAGACTATTAAAAGTTAAATGTGCAATGGGGAAGAAGAAAGACCTGGTGATGGAGCTGGTAGCTATACAAATTCATACAGACCAGGGGTCCAGCCATCTGAGCTCCCACAAGGCAGTACTTCCATTGAGCCTAAAATCTGCACTCTATAGTAACTGTGGTTTGACAACAGAACTACAGAACAGTAAGGTACTGTTCTTTGTCCTTCAGAGTTGGGACCAATGTTCTGAGTGCTCCAGATCACCTGTGCTTCCCCAGATCTGCTCATTCTACCTAAGAGTACATTCTACAGGGATTCCAGTGAGGAGCAGGTATCCAGCTATATGCTTCCTGAGCAGGGTCTACTAGCGGGGACAGAGATTTCAGTCCCAGACTCCCGATACCTGAAGTACAGGGCAGCCATCACTTTCTTGAGTTCCTTCCCAAGCCCATCTGTGGTCCCATGGTCCCAGAAAATGAATCCAAGGGAGAGGGGCTATTCTCAGTTCAATGTTCCATAGATCATAATGGTTTGTCCCTATTATATGTTTTGCCACAGGGTCTGAGGGATCAAGTTTGCATTGCAGACTGAATCAAACCAAACCCAAGTCAGCGTTCAACATGTACAAAGGATCAAATGCGCACAGCCTCATTAAAATACTGCACAAAAATTTAACAGCACTTGGATGACTCTGAATAAATGGTGACCTCATTTTTTAGCTTAGTGTTGTCTTGTTCGTTATCTATTATTTACAATACCAATCTTTCTTCTGGAACTTACTGTATGTGTGCAAAATGATAATGATTAAATACAAAATGCTCTGTGCGTGGCAGCTGAAAGCAACTACTGTACTGCAGCTCAACTGATCAATCAATCCGTACTAATTAAACAGCATGGCCAAACTTCACAGTTTAACATAGACTACTGTACAGTACAGTCAGGAAAAAATTTTGTGAATTAAAAATTAACAAGGCTTTAACAGATTCTTTTTATTATTACAGTGCTTGTCTCTTGGGGGCTAGCTGTTCTCTGAATCTACCGTACATACATGCCCACACAGCTATCCACTTACCCAATTCAATTCTGTGTAAATATGAAAGTGCAAAAATCATGCTGCACAGTTCAAATTTGCCCGTGATACAGTAAAGTTGGAACACTGAAGCACAATGATCACAATGCATGTATTGTACATAGAATAGTCCAGGCAAGTATCTGTACGTATGAAGGGGAAGAATTGCTACATGGTACAGTACATGTATTACGATATGTGCATTATCACATGGAATACTATCATACAAGCATTTAGTATACACTACTGTAGGGCCAATACTGATGTACTGTACACTACAGTAAGTGTAGCTTTGGAGTACTGATACAGTATCACCTTAATACATTCGCACAAAGACTACCAAATACTGTACTTTGTTGCTACTTGAAAATGTTTTGGTTTCGGTGACGTTCTTATCACTGAAAGATAGCGGTGTTTGGGATTGACAATGTAGCTGTTTTCATGATTTTCATTCTGCAAATATTACTGTACTGTGAAAGCTATTGAATACTTGCCCAGCAGGATATGATAATGAACACTGTACTTGCCAGAGTAATTTTTAGCCTCTGTGGCCCAAGGATGTCAGGTGGGGAATAAAGCAACTCTGTAACTGTAGGATTGGTCAAGTTGGTCACTTCCCAATATTTTTGAACTTGGGTAACCATGGCCTTTTACAGTATACTGTAGAAGTCACAACTGAATGAAGTTGCACAGTTCCAATTCATTCATTAGCCTACTGTACCACAAATATTGCACACTGAAGCTACACTCATCCTGTGGTCTGTATCCTCCTCAGGCAAAATGGACCCATGATTAGGGAAGTGAAAATTACATGTGGAAAAGTAATGAAAACAGCAATGAAAAGTAATGAAAATAACAATGTTACTGTTATTACTATTATTCTTCAAGCAGTCTTGGTTGTGTCTAGGGCTGGGAGGACTGGTTACATTAGTTGTTCTGCACCACTGGTGCTGTTCAAAGATCTGAATCTGACAATCACAAATTCCCACAGCTTAGAGGTGTGAGAGTATTTTGGAGTGACTACCTACCCGACTTACGGTATAGTAGTTGAGTACCTAATCACTTTCTGTCATAGCAGGTTTTATGCAGATTAATGCATGGTTACATTTAAACATTAAATGGACTAGTCTTAACTTCCCCAGCACCACCAGTATACTGTACCACAGCTTCCAAAGTGATGTGGCAAGTTTTCACAATAAGCTTCAGCAAATTGTAAACTGTACAGTAGAGTAGCAGCAAATGGCCACCTTGGCTAGTCATTTATCTTGAAACCCAAAGTCAATATTTTAATACTGTTTTAGATATGACAAAGTTGAAGCGGGCAAAGAGTTTTCATAGCATGGAAAATTAATCATATACCCTGTACCAGGAGTATTCATTTCATTCACTTCTAGGGTCAGATGAGAGCAACTCTTTCTCTCATTCAAAATGCATATTAATTTACTAGTATACAGAATTCAGACATTCCTACTTGAATACATTTTCTGCATTTGTGCTTGTATTCATACTCCTACTCTGAGCCTTGTACTCATACTCCGAAGTTTGTATTTGCACTATAAGTCTGCTTTCTACTCTCCTCCCCCACCTTACCATGTACTTACCCCCTATCTACAAAAGACCCATCTTCAGCAGCAAGATGGCTGCCATACTGTACAATATATTTAACACTAGAACTCTTAATTAAGGCTGGTTCATACTCCAGTACAGCGCTATACAGCTACTGTATGAAAGTTGAACACTGTTCAACTCAGAGCTACAGTACCTCAGTGACTAATGTAGGTCCAGGAAAGCAAGCAATGACCATATATGATTCTTATGGAGCTTTATAGCACATGAAAATTTGGAGGTTCTGTATGAATCCTCCTTAAAAGGCTAGCTGCATTTATGAACAATGCATACTAGATGTAGAGAGCTGTAAATATGTCATCATGGGGTGAGGAAATTTTCCTTTCACTGCAGCTTTAAGGACATATCTACTGTATGAAAAAATCATTTATGTATAGATCTCAAATGCCACTGAGGCCACATAAAAGGATTTTGTGTTACCATATGATTTACATGTGTTTTCTTGCTAGCAATGTTACCAAGGCCAATGAGGCCCCATTAATAATGTGTCATTTTATGAGGGACTATTTAAGATCACACCCAAACATATTAAGGCCATTGTCTTCAAAGCCTTTGTGGCCTTCATCCTAGCCCTGAATGAAGCAAGGTGTAAACAAATATGACTGTGAATAACACAGATTTGTAATGAACCTAACTGGCACCATTGTAAACACCTTCAATGCTGAACAAGCAATTGAGACCCTCCAGGAAAGTTCCAGAATGGATTGAACCAGGAAGCTTAATCAGCAAAAATGAAGGATCACAATAGATCAAGTTGTGCCACGTTGTTCTATCAACAGGATTCTTCTTTTATGTACATCCAAATATAAAAACAAACTAGTACCACACTATACTCACAAAAGCTTCGCTTTCCCGCACCAAGAAGTTCCCTTCTGCAGCATTTTCTAGAACTCTTTCTGACTGTGCCCTGGACAATTTACCATGAAACCACTCCTTGCCTGACAAATCTTCACTGGAGTTATCCAAATTGTTGACTTCACTGTCCACCACAACATTGTCTCCATTGCTAAATTGTAACCTTGAGTAAACTGGAACAGCATCTGAAACCTTTTGCACATAGTTCCGGGGCACTAGGCCCACCTGACCTTCTTTATTCCTGGCCCGCCACCATTCAGGATCGTTATCTGGAAGTTCAATGATGTCCAACCTTTCACCCTGGTCAAAGTTCAACTCTTCACTGTTACGACCCTGAAAGGGGTATAGCGTGACCACACCATGTATAAAGTCATCTCCAGAGGACACAGATGACGAAATGTCATCCCCTTTGGAGCTGGCGCTTGACCTGTCTAAGTCTTCACTTACATAGTTAGATGGGAACCAACCGGATTTACCACTGACTTCCCCCTTCCACCACCCATCTGTGCACTTCTCTAAAACGTACACTTTATCCCCTTTGTTCAACGCTAGTTCATCCTCTTGTTGTGGCTCATATTTGAACTTGACCACGGCTATTTTAGGTGAAGAAACAATATCTTTATTTTGAGTTTGATTTTGTTGTAGCTGCCCTGGATCAGGTGCACTGGTAACTGAAGTTTTGTGCGGTTTTGTTTTTTGCCTAATTTTGCTTATTAGACTCAGCTTCTCTTTCTTCACATAATTGGAAGGAACGTAACCCATTTCACAGTTTCCGCTGGTCTTTCGGACCTTCCACCATGATCTGCTGTCATCCGTCAGCTCCAGGCGCTCATTCTTTTTGATAGTAAGTTCTTCCTCCTGCTTTGCTGTATAGTCCCACTTCGCAACGACATACACTGGATCATTTGTCATCTCTGTGAATAAAAATATACCAGAGCTTGTGAGAATTGAATTTGACATACACATACTTTTAATGCAGCCATGCAATGCATGTATGTCCACACCAGCGTTAACATAGCAGACCTTACTGGTTGCAATGCATGATGGGAAATGGGAGTAATAAACAAAAGGCGCCATGCTAAATGGAGTGCCTACTAACTTAGCACTCAGCACTGGTGCTGTACTGTTTTACTCCTAGTTGCCATGCTCATTTTATATGTGTGACATAATCATTGGAGTCTGCTATTGGTGATTACAGGCTTCTGGCACCGTGTGCTGGACTCTGCTAAGCAACATATATTCTTACGCAGGAGTTTCCAACTTTTGTTTGCCATACTGTATTAGCCTACTGCATATTTATTATATTCAGTTAATATTTAGTTAAAATATAATGAACTGAAAAGTGCAAGAATCTCCCCACCTCCAAACCCCTCCCTTCTCCAAACCAACTTCCTCCATATTTTTGAATTGTCAGTTGAATGCTTCACTGTTATATCAGTTTTTTTCTACAGTAATATCACTTCCATACCACATGTCCTGAAAACAAAAGAAGGGGCAACTTCCTGAAAGTTTTTATCAAGCATGTGATAACCTGAAATTGACTGCAGTACAGTATTTGCAGCACAATACTTAAATCTGCAACCTTTAGTATACCTGTATTGTAGCATAATTTTATATCCCCAAAACTCACTGGTTTCTAGCTGAGCTCCAACATTTAAAGATACTTGTCAGAAATCTCCAAATTGCTCATAATTAGAGCAATTATCAAAGGTGCATAGTAAAGATGACAAAGTTGTTAAATCAGTTGTCCATACCCTTACTACTGTTCAGAGTGCCAGTGTGCTGGAAGTTGTTTGGAAGTTTTCTTATACCCCAGATAGAAGCTAAATTTTCCACTATTTACTAAATATTGCCACTAGTAAAAAGCCAAATTTCTCTTCAAAGTATTCAAATTTACCAAAATGAAATTTCCACACTTCCCAACTACACTGTTTGCGCCTGCATGCTTCAACACTCGGAAACTGGTGAAGGATGAAAAGATGTATGGTGCCCTCTACTGTATGAGGGAGGTGTCTAATGTGCTTTTTAAAAACCTTTGATAAAAACTGGAAAAAAAGGGGATACAATGACACAATGCAAATGTACAATAGTGTATGACATAAAGAGAAGTATTAAAGATGGACATTATAACAGGGCTCGAAATAACGGGGGCCCGTGGGCCCGATGCTCCTAGAAAATCGCTCGGGCCCGTAACTTCTAGAGGGAAAGGGGCCCGGTTGGCTCCTAAATATTTCAAGTCTAATTGTACAGTCTGCACGTGAACCTCTCCATCCACAACTCAACGATCGTATATCTCGCGAAGCCTGTGTATTCCTATGCTAACAGTCACTAAAAACCTGCGAAATACACATTATTTCTGAAATTAGTTCATGTTGCTCATAAAGGGTCTGCCTTGTCACAACACGGAAGATCACTCACGCAGACATACACCGATGTCACTGAAAAAGCCCGAAAGTTGCTGCAGTATTTCAGTGCAGCATTCACACCATCCTACCATGCTTTACCTATACATAAACAGACAGTGTAGGCGCGCACACGTGTTTGTTTTGAGTGTTTCATATAACAATACATAATTCATGCACGCACCATATATCCATACGTAAATATTTGTTTGAGTCATACTGCGCCCCGCGGTCGGCTTGCTGCGTACAAATCAATGGATGGGACGAGTCTATTGTAAACTTTCGTTCATTGGGGTAATGTTCTAGACATCGTTTTTGTTAAATCAAAAAAGTAAAAGGCACACGTACGTGTATTTCACACAAACTAACATGCATGATAAACATAAAAGTACCTATCGTAAACTATTGCAAAGGACGATGAAACAACTGGTAATTTAGCGGTACAAGCAGCTATCGAAAAATGTTATTTTCCATACCATGCCCAATGTTGTTGTGATGTATGTCAACTTTTGTACAGAGCAGGTGCGTAGCCTAATGTGTTACTGTTTGCATGTAATAACGGACCTATTTAACTCGACTTTTGCCTTGCAATGCGTGTCACTTGAACTTCTGCATTTGTACAGTGCGTGGACATGGCCTAATATTGTGTGCATCGGTGTTTGCGTAAATTTCGGCCTGATATCAAACGTATGGCCCTGTATCAAACTTACGATCATTGACTGCGAATTTAAATGCTTCGCTCCGTTCATTGGCAAATTTGGGTGAATTAAAAAGAAAACACTGACATGATCGCTAGATTTTTACGTACAGATTTTAAAAGCTTGCGCATATATACTGGGAATATCATAAGTGAATGATCAACGAGGCCATTAATGCATTACACTGTTGGTTCAGAATAAAGATACCGTTTAAACGGTAAACGAACTTTTATTCCGACCGTTTAAACGTAGGAGATTAAACGGAATTGACAGGCCTAGATGTCAGTCACGAGTAATGTAGGGGGAGCCTCACAAGATCAACTGACGAAGCCTTGGTCAGCGGGAACTGACGGTGCCCTTCATTTTACCGGGTAATAACTTCCGGAGTTACGAGAACATTATGAAAATGTATACTACCCAACATGCAACATGGTCTAAGAGGGTGTGGACACAGTGGTTTCAGGCTAGTTTCAGCCTCAGCTTGCCTTAATATTACACCCATACTACATGTTTTCAAGCACGTAAAAAGCACCCGTACATTGTATCAGTCCTTTTTTATTTGTAAGTTTCGGGCCCCTTGATTTCCCATTTGGCCCCTAGATTCCATGGTCTAGGGGCCCGGCAGGCCCCCAAAGGTTGAAGGCTTATTTCGACCCCTGCTTTATAATGACGTCAACACACTGTAATGTAAACAAACCCCTTTCACTGCACAGTACTGTTCCACTCTGACAATGAAGCCCAGAAGCCCTTTCACCATGTAGCCATTTACTCCAGTATAGGCTCTGAGGTGGAAAGTATTCATATAACTCTCCATTTTAATGGCTGTAGGAAATACTGCAAAAAGCAGTTTTCAAGCAGTACACAAAAATGTTGGACTGTCATGCAACCATAGTTATGGCTTTGTTGGTTAGTTAGATGAGGTTTAATGTCCCAGTTTCCAACCAATTGGTTCAAGTCAAGACGACCACAGCCTTTTTTCCAGTTGTGGCTCACTGGCTTTGTTGGACAGATCCGTCTGTACAGCACATTACTGAGAAACATGCACATCTACCAAGTACAGTATGGTATCCACCTGACCTTTAAATCATATAACCTTTAATTTTTAATTTAATTCATTCAACAGGTACCAGATTCCTAGCACTGTGCACTCACACCACAACTTTAACAGGAACCATAAATGACTTCAAATGACCTCCACAAGTAACAATGTAAAGTACACAACAGGCTTCTCATCATACTGTAATATCGTACTGTTGCACACCTTTCGAAGAACTGACATTTGTCAATGATTCTTCCCAAGCTTTAAATTCTACAAGGTAGAGTGAAGCATTAGCACCATTTGCAAGGGAAAGGTCATTGCCCCTTATGGTATTTCTGTAGTACAGTATTACTGTAGTGACAAGCTTACATCTACTGTAACATCAATCAGAATCCCTGCATACAAATCAACACAGTGCTGTATCTAATTAGTACTGTATTGTACTCATGTACTGTACTGTACTACTGGAGATACCATAGGCAACCTACACAGAGGCCTACCAGTAGTACCCCCTGTGGGCTGGGGGTTGTAGAATATGCTCACGGTATTCCCCGCCTGTCGTAAGAGGCGACTAAAGGGGAGGACTCGCACTGCATTCGAACTGTATTTGAAACCAAGCTTGAACCGTATTTATCTAGTTGACACTATATAAGACGTTCGTGTTGGTGTTTCGTTAAATTTCATCTAACTAACCTACCAGTAGTGATTTACCCAGGTCAATTCTTCAATGCGACATTCCGAATGGACAGTTGTGGAGAGGTCTATGGGGAGAGGAGAAGGGCACTTTGGGAAAAATATGAGGGGTGCCCAAATGGTAAGTGGTGCAATAGTTGACCCAAACTGACCTTGCAAATGAGATGAGAAGCACAATTTGTAATGACTTCTTCTCTGCAAATTGAATCAAGGTGGTTTCTTGGAACTAAACACCTGTGCAAAAATTGCTCTTCAGATTTTTTTCTGCAACATTCCTTTACATTGTGTGACATTTGCTGCATAAATACGGGCTGGATATACAGTAAAATCACTGCCTACCAGGCTACCAGGGAGGCTGTCTTTAATAGCTGTACGTGGTGTACTTGCAGATGCACTAGATAGCTTAGTTTGCAATTTTCTGAGACCAATGATGCTGAACTACAGTATGTACTGTACTATACTGTAGTATATTGTAGCAAAGTTTATTACAAAAGCAACTAAAATGCAGCAAATTATGGAACAAATGACACTTCAGACATTTGAAGATTTCTTTTTTCCTCATCTCCCAACATCATGTTATTCCACAGTACAGTATTCTCTAGATGTTCAGTAGTATTGACAAGAAACTCTTCTAGCCTCTAACCCAACAGTGTTCTCACAGGTGACATTTTTAGACAAATTCTCCTTTTTCAAAAGTGCTGGCATAGATGCCCCATAGACCCTCTTCCAAACAGCATTTACAAAGAATTGTAGGATAGAATGGAAGTTTGGCCGTATTGTTTTTGGCCACAGAAAAATGCTTTTGACAAAAATCATGCATACCAAAACTATACTGTAGGGTAATCATTTGCTTTTTGGAAAAAGGTATATCCTAAAGAGCCACTCACAGAGAAATGTTCCAGTTGTCTTCAATAAGTAGAAAATAATCAGCCCTAACTAAAACTATTATTGTACCTCACAAGGGACACATAGTATAGGCATACATATTTTGTATTTCCTACATATCATGAGGTAGACTGCACATTTTGTACCTCGCTAGGGACAAAAATACCGCATGACTCATACAAAGCACATGACTGTAGAGGCATTGTGTCAATGACATACAGTACTGTACCATATATACTGTAACTGTGGTAGACTGTTGCATGGAAGGGAAATCCCCATACCAGAAGGATGTACAACGTAATCGTTCATAGAATAAACAGTACATGCATTGTTCTAGGAATTAGTTTTTCTGCAATAAATCTAGTCAGACTTGGGCTAAAAATACCAAATTTGAGTTCTTTGGCCCTGACCTTGTATAAGTAGCTCAACAGCACAAAGATCAACATCATGTGCTGGGCAATAAATAGCCTCATGCTTCACAAAAGTCAATGCAACTGGTTGACAGTACTACTGTTACAATGAATTAACTAGTACTGATGGGGGTACTCTAATAACCATACCAGACACTGTCATTAATACAGTAGCCAATAAAAACAAAACAGATGAGTAGAAATTTTTCACCGCCATATTCTGTTGAGAATATTAGCCTTTTGAGTGTGAATAATTTTATAAATAGTAGGTGTATAAATCTGACATGCAAAGGGCTACTCCTGTACACTGCATAATATGCTCTGGTCAGCACATCATCACTGACCAATCAAGACTGAAAAACTACTTTACTGTTTGAATTTAAGTGCAGTCACCTATTTTGAACAGAAATATCTGGAGGTTCCTGCATATTCGGGGTGATGTACGGCACATGTAACGACCCCTTTAAAGTGCCAACCTGGTGACCATGCCATACATGTACTATACATACATCCTTGTGCTTGCAAATCAGAATTATTTGATTAACAAAGTTCTTACTAGCTTTTTAACTTGTGCATTACTATAGCAACTCCCTGGTGACTTACAATGAAGAGCACAAAATGGTTGGGTGGGTGACCAAAAAGCAGAACAGTTTGTTGCAACAATGCTGAGAAGTATTAACCAGAAAGCCAAAAGGCTTAGTGATTCCTTGCCAAAAGGGGGGTGCTTTGTTACAAAGAGGTTCATCCATCAAATTTATACTTCTCTACTTCACCATTTTTTATGATGTGGTCACAATTTCACCCCTGCTCACATCAGTTCATGCCACATGACCTTTGAACCAAAACATGAATAACCAAAAAAATGAAAAAAAAAAAAAGTATTAGAAGCGATTTGTCTGTGCTTCCTTCTTTGTAATGACATGTTTACAAAATTTCAGTTTCTGACCCCTGGTGACCCCAGATGACCTTTGACCTCAACCAAACACAACAGGCTTCTTCCTCTTGCCATAACACATCCACAAACTTAATATGAAATCTATCCTCGCTCCCTAACTTGAGATATCATGTAAACAAGGTTTTTCAGACTTTGACCCTTGGTGACCCAAGATGACCTTTGACCTCCACCAAAAACAATAGGGTTCTTCTTCTCACCAAAACACATCCACATACTTAATATGGAATCTATCCATGTTCACTACCTTGAGATATCGTGTAAACAAGGTTTTCATACTGAGCCCTGGTGACCCCAGATGACCTTTGACCTCCACCAAACACAACAGGCTTCTTCCTCTTGTCATAACACATCCACACACTTAATATGAAATCTATCCTCGCTCCCTAACTTGAGATATCGTGTAAACAAGGTTTTCAGACTTTGAGCCCTGGTGACCCCAGATGACCTTTGACCTCTACCAAAAACAATAGGGTTCTTCTTCTTACCAAAACACATCCACACACTTAATATAACATCTATCCATGTTCCCTACCTTGAGATATCGTGTAAACAAGGTTTTCAGATTTTGACCCCCGGTGACCCCACATGACCTTTGACCTCCACCAAAAACAATAGGGTTCTTCTTCTTACCAAAACACATCCACACACTTAATATGACATCTATCCATGTTCCCTACCTTGAGATATCGTGTAAACAAGGTTTTCAGATTTTGACCCCCGGTGACCCCACATGACCTTTGACCTCCACCAAAAACAATAGGGTTCTTCCTCTTACCACAATGCATCTACATACCACGCATGAAATCTATCCAAGCTTTCTAACTTGAGGTATCGTGTAAGCAAGGTTTTCAGATTTTGACCCCCGGTGACCCCAGATGACCTTTGACCTCCACCAAAAACAATAGGGTTCTTCCTCTTACCACAACACATCTACATACCAAGCATGAAATGTATCCAAGCTTTCTAACTTGAGATATCGTGTAAACAAGGTTTTCAGATTTTGACCCCAGATGACCTGTGACCTCCACCAAAAACAATAGGGTTCTTCCTCTTAATATGGGCTATCTATGTACCAAGTTTGAGAACTGTCCAACTTTCCCTTCTTGAGATATCGTGTAAACAAGCAAAGCCGTCACATACACACACACACGACATCACCATCGCATAGATTCCTTGCCTGCCTTCGGCAAGGAATCAACAACATTTTAAATATACAGCATGCATGTTTCAGACCATACTACCTACCATACATAAATATGTACAGTGACTGCTCTCTGTACCCATATCTGTACGTTCCAACACCAAAGGGGTTATAAGGTTAAATTAGGGTTAGGGACTAGGTTAGGGATAGGAAACAAAATGGAAGCTATTAAATATCTGCATAACTCCATGAAATGAAAACAATATGGTTCCACCCCTCACAGCCACATGTCTGTATACTGTACATGTACTGCACAGGTACATGTTACACAGTATGGTAACAGAATGAGGTAGTATGTTCTGACATCTCTCTGTCTCTGGTGTCTATAGATACTGTACGTTATCCTAACGAACTGACACTTTGAAGCAAGAAAGGGTAAAGTTAGGGCATGGGGGGGGTGGAGGATGGAAAAAGGTGGGAAGGTGGGATCCCTTGATGGGATCACTGTGTACAAGGAGGAAAATTTTAGCAATTAAAGGGAATGTTACCATTTTGTACATAAAATTATGGAAGGAACTGTGGAAAATTTGACTCCCTTTCCAGGAAATGAACATTAAATTAGGGTAGGGGAAATGATTATGATGTCCATCCGTCACTCACAGCCACATGTCTGCCACACGTCTGCATACAGTACATGTGTAAAGAGTGTTGAAAAATAATGAAAGGTGTTGGAACACAGATGTCACAAGTAAAGGTGTAACTATGTGCATACAGGAGTATACTGTAGTACAGTATTTTACCTCTGCCTTCATGGCTTACTGTACATACATGTACAATAATGCTGTTAAAGTACTGTACAAGATCTGAGATGCTGTGTTTGCAGTACACTCATGTTACACAAACTGTCATGCAATATATATCCAATTTGTCATCTGCTCCTAGGTGGGAATTTCCAGTGCCTCAAGGATCTCAGGTAAATTAAAGGGTACAGTATATATATATATGTCACCCCAACTTTACTAATTAGTTGCAACATCACCATGCTTCATCTCACAGATTTCCTCTTAAAAACTTACCTTTCCATGCTACGAACATAAATACTATACTAATGATAAACAATGGGGCTTTTCTGCATGAATTCACAATTTTGTTACAAAAATATTGTCACATGATTGAAAAAAGCCACGCATATTACCACAGGAGGGTATCCTACTAAATTCAATTCAAATCCGGATGACTGCAAAACTTGCTCTTTAACATGTACAGCTGTGGAATATGCTGGTATTATGCTAAATTGGAAACTGTAAAACAGGATGTGACATGCGACTTATTTGTTGATCTATGGCCTAGTAGAACCCTGAACAGGAGTGTTCATCCTTTCCTGATGATATACTCATATGGCATTTCAACTTGATTGGTTTTAAGAAACTAATGTACATAGCTGTACATATTAACCCTATCAGTATATATAGTGACAAGGGAGGTTAACTGAATTAGTGTCAGTCTAATGCACATAATGTGTGTTCACCACATACATGTTTTGCACATGCACTTCAACAACAATCTTTCTAGTCAACTGTATTCAGAATATCTACTTTGCATTCCTGGAAGTGTCTTGGATCCAACATTAGTTAATGTAGAATGTGCAATAATGCATTAAAGTCTTATCCTGTCTGTCAATCAGACATGGGGTGCTGGTACAAATGTAGACCAGGCTTGCAAGTATTTAAGTACTGTACAATACAGTACTTGTAAACATACTCTGGCATACTAACTGTGCCCATTTAAATTGCCTTTTCTTGTACTGTACATTTTACGAGATCAGATCTGTATTGTAACTTGTCTCTATAACACTCAAATTTTTCCCATGCTAAAACAATCTCTGAGTGCCTCACTCGGCTTGGGAATTAATGCATATTAGATGTACAGTAAGAAGGGGGTAAGTATATGTCTGCGATGTGAATGCTCAAATTTTCAAAGTTGTTCTTTGATGCAAATGACAAGGCTTCGTACAGTATGAGTAAAACTCATAACCACAGGACAATACTGTAAACCTGTACTTGAATTCTGGTAATTGTGACATACCTGTACTACAGTGCACATGAATATTTTACCACATGGGTAACAACCCTACAATATACAGATTCCTAAAACCCATTATTACCATAGCCCATTGACTATACTGTAACTGGACTGTGTGTACCCGTAAACTGTAGGACTAATGTATGGGCTCTACTGTAGCATTGTGGACCTTTCTAACTCAGAAAAAAAAAAAAGATGTACTGTACCTGTAGGACCAATGGGGTGCTTCACTGCAGGACCAATAGAGTGAATGGTATTGAGGCTGTAATTTTCACCGCTTCTGTGCAGTATGTTCATGTATGCAAGACCAATGTCATCCTCCCTCCAGTACACACAAACCAGGGAGCTGCTATTTGTCAAATAGCAACTCCCTCCACAAACTACTGTACATTACTATGTGTACAGTACTGTGAATACTGAACTTCACATACTGTACTGCAGTACATGTATGTACATAGGCCTACAGTTACCTACAGTACAAAGTGTTTTCCTGTCTCAAACAATTGGCAATATGCATAAAATACGTAATGCCTAAGGCCTAACGATGAAAAACATGATCGTTTAAGGCTAACATAGTGAAACCGGTACCCACACTAAAGAGTATGGGCGAACACGAGGACCAAAACGAGACAAGCACCCCAATTTGCCTAAGGCGAAAAACGCCTAAAAATGGAAAAGGATACTCATCGTAGCCACTGAGAAGGTAGTAGATGACTGGAAAAGTATGGATGGCTGGAAAACAGCTTGGATTTTGACGGATAGACTCCTTTCTGAGAGATTAGCAATGCCACGTATACAAACTGCGACTAGTCTTTTGGACAGGCAAGCAGGAAGGAGGACCTCTCTAGGTGACCTCTCTCTGAGGTCACCTGGAGCCACTGTGCTATTAAAAGCTTGTCAGGGTCTTACTGCGAGTAAGTGGGGATTACAAAGTGTAAATAGGAGGTGAGGAGGGGCAAAGTAGATTCTTCCTGTCTCAAACAATTGACAATATGCATTGCTACAGTCCAATTCTTAAATCCATCTTGCAGGAAGAAGAACTGCATGATTTTCTCACTGGACAAATTGAAGCCTGTTAGCCAAATGATATTAAGCCCCTTTACTACTATATGCAATGTGATACTATGCAACAATACAATGCGACATAATACAACATAGTATAAATGTCGTCAGGCCTTTCACAACAGGCTACTTTTTCTTAGAACTCTCATATTCCAATACCCGGTAAGTCTGTCATGTGATCTAACGACAAAGCAATTCTGAAGTATGATTGGTCATGAAATATCACTCAGTCACAAGGGGTCAACAATGAATGTCAGATCATGTCAAATTGCTTTGTATCATGCCTGATATGAAAAGCTCTATACCTTATTACATCAGTGTTCACATTAGAGAGCTGAATCGCACTTTTCTCAACAACCTCACAATTAGAAATTGCATGCGGTAATGGCCCGCACCTGCTGGGAGAATCAGTTAGGAAAAAGGTGACTTTTTGTGTTGCAACTTATCGGGATCCCTTGTCCCCTCCCCCTTTAAACCAAAACCCCACTCCAAGTAATCTGGAGGGGGCAATCTTGCCCCAAATCCCCACATTTCTGAACCAGTGCTAATGTTCACTGAATGACAATGCATTCAGCTTTTAAACATATGTACACTGTATCTTATTGCATCCCTTCATATAGTGCAGCACATACTGTAGTGTGAAAGGACTGGAGAAAATTGCAGTCACATCAGCTTTATGTATCTAGAGAGATCTTACAAATCTCATTTTCCTGTATCATTTCTATTTCAATTATCTTTCTTGATGTTTCAACACATAAGGTAAACTATGGCACTGATACATAAATTTGACAGTTCAGTAAGAAAAATTGTTACACGTATCACACGAGTAAAAAAAGCCATCAGCTATTCATAAGTTACAATAGGATACCAGGGTATGTACAGTGCATGCATAGTATACTGTACCAGTTCAAAGTACGGGTGACTGTAATTACCAGTCTTTATTGTACCGTATACACTGTACACAAACAAGCAACCCCAGGGACTCATGAGGAGCGAATGGGGAGAGAATACGATTTGAAATACAATAATACGATAGAAAGTGACACTTAGCGTGAACCAGACGAGTTCTGAAGAAAACCGACGGGGCTTTGTAGACTCAAAACCCTCCGAGCTGTAGAGAATTGTGCGGAAGGCAAATGAGGACGATCCTTAGGACAAGATGGCAGACACAGGGGTGCGGTAGCGCGTGAAGCGCCAATTAATGCAAAATAGATGTAGCAAGGGGTAAGTATATGTCTGCGAAGTAAATCAAGCAAGTTCTAGCGCTTACCTTTTTCAATCCTCATAGTAACAGTACCTGTAGTTGAATGTTTCCCAAACAGTTATACCCCAGCTTCTGTACCACTAAATAAATTGCAGACAACAAGAATTTCCACGTTGCACTGTATTACTTCAGTAAAGTATGTAAACAGAAATAATTTCAGACAATTTCACAGGTTTTTAAAACACAACAAATATTTTGCAAAATGTCACTAAACTTTCCTCACTGCTGTTCACTGTGTATCCTCAGAAAGAGTTTGAATCTATTGCAATTCGCAAGTCTCAAACTGCTGACAAATTTTTTGTAGATGATAAAAACTGTCCAAGTCTGCAGCACATTCAGTTCTACAGTATAGTACAAGCCAATTAATAAAGTACGCTTTCCAACCACATTTCCATACCAATGATAGGCAAAGTTTGATCAACTCTGTTCACTAAAGTGAAAGGCTAGGAAGCAGCAAGAGAACACTTCAGGAATTACGAATAATTATTGTAGTTCCATACTGTAGGTACAGTAAATGCATTAATCACACACAAGGCTATAAAATGCTATTCATAACGCTGACATCAAGTCAGGTATAATTTGTTCTGACATCGAACAAGCTATACAGTAGTGCTCAGGAAGTCTCTATCGACTGCTTTCTCCCTGTATCTATGCTGTTATGTCGGACTATTTCATTTTCAGAGGCTGACTCACACAAAGATCTATTGCCACATAATCACATCTGTGAGCACAGAGGAAATCCCTGTTACTGTGACCACATTTCCTGCACAAACAGCTTCACAGTTGAAATCCCTCTCAGGTCTTGCACAACTGTACAGCAAGTTAACAGTATGAACAGAGCATTTACAGCACCATGTGCATGCACTATTCAAATAGTTTTAGCTTACGGAACAATGCAATCAGCCTACTAATGGGAACTAAAACCACTTTCTATGCAGACTGCAACTTACTAACTGGGAACTCAAAAAACTTCCAATCACTGGAAGTGTACACTTTCTGTAGGCCTAACTGTACTGTTCATACATTACTGTACTACAGTATATATGCATTCTGTACAGTACTGTGCCACACTGTACACTGTGCTGCACTGCACAGAAATGTACTAAACTGCACCGTACTGCACTGTACTTTAAGTACTGCACTGTGCCATACTGTACAGTATATAATACTGTAGATAACTTTCTGAAATTTCTGCTAAAACAGTGTGTAACATTTTCCACAATGCTCTATAACAAATCTAGTGTTTACAGCAAACCTACTTGTACAGTACTGTTCACTATACAATGCACTACTGTTAAAGCAGCACATTGAGTTGGTTCATGAAATTCACCATATTTTGCAAAACCTGTTAAGTTTTTCACATACTAATGACAAATGGTCAAACTTAAACAATCCCCACATCTTGTATACAAATAAATGTTTCATAAGTGAGTAATAAACAATTCCATTTGGTTTTCAAAAATTCGTGACCAGACACTTTTTCAAATTATGCACACAACCGTTACAACCCAGGATACCAAAAAATTCAAAATTTTAGGTTTATGCATACTGTAACTACTGGATGTGAAACTTGACTAATTATGCTAATCATAATCATTGTCATGTGGCAGTACCCTTCAACGCCCTCGTTAAGTTATCGATATCAACTCAATATGCCCCTTTAATGGTAGTAGAAACTTCTTGGAAAATGGCCATCAAATAGATCTAAATAGCCACTCCTACTGTATTAATACTGCTGGGTACATGTAATTGTAAATAAAACCTGTTCCTTCTTGTTTTTAATTGGATTGACTGAAAATCACACACAATGAATGCACTATACAGTACTAATTGGGCCTACAGACTTCCTCTCATCAATAAAATTTACTTCAAAAACAAGTCTTTGTTACAGTACCACATTTGTGCAAAGTTCACTGACAATAAGTACAACACCATACAATAGCAAATAGTTAAAGTGTTACAACAAAGCTGACAGTATCACACTGCATTCACATCATAAACTTTCATATTTATAGTACAACACAGAGTGACAACAACAGGACATAGCATAGTCTCTCCTCTTCCCCCCCCCCCCCCAATACAGTTTATTAATTTGATTGAGGAGACACCTAGGCTTATTTCTGTGAGTACAAGCCAATTCTGCCATCACTTGAGCATGTATGCTCTGTAAAGACAGCACAACACAGACCTATCCCAGTACAATCCAGGCCTATTTATACAAATTGTAGCCTACAGCTGTATAGAAAACTTTTTACCAATTTTTGTCACATTTCTACTGTTTTTTCTGATCAAACGTTTATGGATTTTTGATGTTTTTAAGATGAATTTAGCATCATTATGGATGACAAAAGTCTGTCCTTTTCTCTGTTAAATTTCAATGTTTGTTTGACCATTTTTGGCACATAAAATTTATGCCTTATTGTTGAAGTTTTCACTGATTCTAGACTTTGAGAAAAATTTCTGAAGTCTTTTAAACTCCATGCATTAAAGGGATTTTAATTTTTCAGCAATCACAGAAAAACAGTGGCAATACCCCCCCCCCCCCCATCCCTCCTTTCAATACCTTGCCTGGCTATGGACCTGCTGTATAGTGCTTGTAAAGCCATTTTCCATTTCTCTTTAAGACTTACTGTAATATTACAGTGCACCAGTCTACCACAATATTTATCTAATACTGTGGAAACATAGAAAGATGTCAACTGCACTAAGCCTTAATCCTACAGTAGGTTTCTTATGTACTTAGCCATCACACATAATTTAATAATTCAATGCTACCCTGCATTTTGCACCAAAGTAACTGAATTCCTTGTAAACTGTGAGTAATGAATTATCCCAAGACTTAAAGATTTTTTTCCACCTGGGATTGTTCCATCTTGGTCATATAGGGATGAACTTACTGAATATACAGTAAAACCCATACATCATTATTAGTCATTCACACATACAGCACTGCATTCAGATGCGAGGTACTGTACAGTACAGTAATGTACCATGGTGAAAGTTCTAGTGTACATACATGCATACAGTAAATGTGTTGAAGGCATGTACAGGTATTCCAGTGGCGTTTCACAAAGTTCTCATGTGAAAAAGACAAAAAAATTCCAATTCATGTCCTCCAAACTCTGTAGCAGTACTTTATTCCTAACTCAAGATGTACCTCCAGTTCTCATTAAGGTAAATGAAATGTGGGCACACAGCCTCAGATTCCTTTTGTTTTTCTTTGTAATTGATTCCCTGTTTGTCATCGAAATTTGATACTGATGGAATGTTTCAATATCTTTCCAAGTACATAGATCTGGCATAAAATTACATCATATGTAGGGAACATAGTAAACAAAGTTGCTAAATATTCCCCATAGCAGTGTCAATACTATAAAGAAATACAACACTATGTCTAATCAATGTGCTGCAATGACATCACAGATTTCCCATAATGCACTGCATCTCTAGAAAAAAATTATATTTCTTTGAAAATAAGTATCTTCCAAATGCTACAAGCTATTGAGATTCCATTCTACCTCCTAAAACAGAAAAATTTTCTGACGTTAATGGCAAACCCCTTATGACTTGTCAACTATTACAGTAAATGCATAGGTCCCAGGTACTATTAACATACTGTACAGTGTACATGTCACCTCCCAGTAAAAGGGAGTATAAAACTCAACCAGGAAGCTCATTTGATGTCTTCTGATTCCATTTCTTTTTTCTTCTTTTTTGAACCAAGAGTTACAGTAAGTGACATTGCACTGAGAGAGATAACACTTGATTTTATTGTATTATATTGGTGAAGTGTTGTTGAAGTGTGAATAGAGACAACTTTTGATACCCACAATGACAATGTAAACAATAATGTACTTGGAAGTACAATGAGAGTAGCCCCATCATGAGAGCCCTTCTGTACACAAAGTACACTAAAAAAAGTCATATCTTTACTTGTTCCTTTCTTTGTAGTTTGTTTTTCCTAAGTGCCTAGAGCAGCTACACTTTTGTTCCTGATTTTGGCACTACAAAAGTCCAATGTATTATTATTATTCTTTTGGGTGCCCAGTGTTTGACAAGAACCTACAATAGTAGCAGTAAATTAACCCACTGGACAATTAGAGTCTTGTGTTGAGATATCTAGGCCCTACAGACTTTATAGTAATGCATGCATACAGTACAGTTCCAAATCATTCATTCATTCATTTTTTGACATTTATTTCAGTCTTTTTTTATCAGTAAATACAGTGTACAATTTCATTAAAAGTGAAAGTAAGTAGACTGGGGACAACTCTCAGAGAAAGCTACTGCTGCTTGTGGGAATGAGTTACCCCTTGACAAAAACAAAACAAAACAGGTACACAATTACTTATATAGTGGAATGAAAAAGCTTACAAGATTCAGAAAGATATAGAATATAAACACTAAACAAAGCAAAGACACTTAGATGGAAATAAAATATAATTATGCCTTAGTTCGCATTTAAATTTGCATTAAGTGATCTTTAAGAGATTTTTTGAAAGTACTTATACTACTGGAGCTACTACGAAGTCTTTCAGGTAAGTTATTCCAAGTTTTGGATCCTAAAAAACAGATGCTACAGGTATGCTGAGAGGCAGTTAAATGACAAAATGGAAGGGAAAAATGAATACGAGACGCGTGGGTGGAATGTTCATGGATATTGCAAGATAGAGTAAACAGGTTGTTAAAGATAGATGGTAGGTTACCACAGATCCAATTATACATAAATATATATACTGATATTAAAATGATTTACATCAAATATTGACAAAGTCTTCATTTCTCTTAAGAGTTCATAAGTATGATAGTTTGCATCCTTATTAAAAATAATTCAAATTGCTCTTTTCTGAAGGATATGAACTGACAAAAACCAAGTGGGATAAGTACCACCCCACTCAACATTACAATAATTCAAACATGGGAAAATTAGTACATTACAGAGTGTGATAAGAATATTTCTTGGTAAAAGACCATGAAGACGATTCCAGTATGATTATAGAGCTCTGTCATACATGTACAATTAAACAAACACTGCACAAACTGTTGAATACCATCAAGTATGATGGATACAAAGAAATGATGAGTTGCCAAGCCAACTTTGAATTTCCATTTTAGATACCTGTACAATGTTACAATACCACATACGTAGTACACAATACACAGGTTCTGTACATGCATTCAGAGCAACACAGGGCAAACTCACCCATGGAAGTGCCCATACCAACAGCTAGGCTAGTATGGTATCAATCCATTATTTTTTATATACTTTGCTTACATAAAAATTGGCTATTAAAACAGTATACTACACATGCACCACTACTTTAATAGAAGGGGTGGGCCTATGATCGTCAAGTAGTAGCAGAGGAATAGGCTAGGATTGGTGAATGAGTCAAATTTCTAACTCTATTTTCTGTTTGCAACTGTGTATAACAAAGACTCCTACACTGTAAAATGTTTTGAAATGTAAATTTGTAAAATCGTCACTGACTGTTAATTTCCTTTTAAGTGATTTATGCAATTTTTAAGATTGCTGTAAATTATTTTTTTCCATATTTTGCTTTTTTGGTTTTTCTTTGGGGAAATAGTTGCATCAAATGGAAATATGTAATAACAGGAGTTGGTATTTTCATACAGTAGGCCTATACATGAACAAAACTACTTGGTATGGCATAAGGCATGTTTCACAATAAAGGGGTCCAAATACTCCCACAAGTTACCAAAATTTAGAAAATGTGCTTTGTCAGAACTTTTTTGCTAATGATAATCTTTAACATGTCCACTAGAAAAATTTGCATTCTCCAAGATAACTTTGACTTTTGTTATCTTTTTAGACACAATGTTTCTATTGTAACTTTTGGACAAACAAGGTGTTGCTACTGTAACTTGTGGACGGACACAATTCATAATTATTATCCTATGAATGTCTGAAATTTCCAGATTATTTTTCATAACAGTTAATAAATTTGCAATAATCCATTAACACTTTGCAAACAGACCTCATAAATAGTATGAAAATAACAAAAGTACCCATCTTCAGATTCATA
The DNA here is from genome assembly GCA_029531755.1 of Holothuria leucospilota. NCBI lineage: Eukaryota > Metazoa > Echinodermata > Holothuroidea > Aspidochirotida > Holothuriidae > Holothuria > Holothuria leucospilota. The sequence continues at coordinate 21,316,374 of CM055973.1, read as the reverse complement.
TTTGTGAAACTTATAGGTGTTGCTATTGTAACTCTTGGACGGACAAAAAATCATGGAACAGGTTTGCATGAATAATGTTATTTTGCTGTTGTATGCACAAATACAAGTTTGAAAAGGCATAGTTTCAGCAGGACTACACTCATGCTGTATAGTACTTTACCTTCATTTTTCCCCATTGCTTGTGTTACTATACTAAAGTACCAAAATACTGCAACTTACCATGTTGCATTGATATAATGTGGAGTTACAATAGCAACATTATGTCTACCTTTATTACTCTATTCACTAAAAGGAAAAACATTTTTCAAATTTCATTTCTCTATCAGATAAGTATCATTGGTAAAACATAGTAGCATTATACAAATTATAAAATTGTATGATGTAGGCCTCAACATTGATGATAATTCAATTTGGACGGACAATACAGCACTGTTGTTGCTACTGTAACTTGTCCGTCCAAAACTGATATTCTTATATATACAATATTTGAACATGAATGGCAATTACTTTTTTGTTGATATGGCAACATATATGACCTAAATGTTATTCCCAAAGCAATAAGAAAGGATTAAACTATTTCAAGTGCAACTAGTACAGGATTATAGTTACTTTAGTTTCAGCCATCTTGACTCTTGCAATAACAAACAAGGAACACAACAAGAGTTGTAGTTTCATCTTGTATTCAAAAAAAATACTCAAGTATTATACTCAAGTATTCAATTTTTTGAATACAAGATGAAACTACAACTCTTGTTGTGTTCCTTGTTTGTTATTGCAAGAGTCAAGATGGCTGAAACTAAAGTAACTATTACCAGGACAACTCTGTCTACAATTGACAGAATTCTGTGGAATTCTCAGATAGTAGTACAGGATTGTTTGTTGCTATTGTAAGTTGTTGCTATTGTAACTACTTGGGGATGGACATCACTTAAGTTCAATTTTATACCTACAAGGTATAGAGCGAAGCCGTTTTTCTCTGCCAAGCTACTGAACTTTAGGTAAGATGTGCAATGATATAAAGATATTCAACTGAAGTACTATATCTGAAGAATAATAGATAACACAAATTGTTGCTATTGTAACACCCAAAGGGGACGGACGTTACAATAGCAACATTTGGTCTAGCTTATTTTAATGCACAAGTTCACAGCATTTGAGATCTGTTGGTTGTTATTGAATATTTCACTCCTTGTTTAAAACCAAACATGAGTAATCCTTATAGATCACAATATTTGGGAATTATCACAACTTTTAATTTTTCCATTCAGGGGACGGACACTAATGCCAAAAATTGAGCACCTAAATTCGGATAGCCTGTACAGACTATAAAATTATTAGACTAATGAATGGTATTGTCTTCATTGCCTGTCCAAATAATAAATATGATGTAAAAGCTCAACAAATTATTTCAATTTATTTGTTACTCCTTTATTATAACATTGATGTAAGTTATTGGGAGTATTGTCCGTCCCCATTTGTCACATTCTGGTTGCATTTACCCCCCTAATTTCAAAATCTTGAATGGAAATACAAAGTAGTTGTTTTTTCTATCAGAAAGCATGGTGTTGATCAGCATAACTATGTTTGCCAATGTAGCTCTTTCCTTCGAACACATTTTATAGGTACTTATTTTCTAATCCATATTTGGACCCCTTTATTGTGAAACATGCCCTAAGTAGTTTTGGAAGGGTCCTACTTGAATGAAAATTACAACTCGGCGCTGTATTGTGCTACAGTACCACACTGTCTGTATGTACTACTGTATGTACATACACTAAACTGTTTTAGAAGAGCTAATTATGCACATTAAGTTCCTACCTCCTAACTCAAACATACAACTTAAAACCCTCCTGTGTTAAATATACTGTACAGAAGTTCACTTAATACAAACTGAACACAATGATTCATGAAGAACTTCCCACCACACTAAAAATACATGTCACAAAATATGGCTCTCTAATGTAGGGCTGTGAACGTGTTGCAAAATAATTAAACGTTTAACTGCAAAAATTTGCGATCGTTTAGCTATTAATCGCGATGACCTTATCACAACAGAAAGACTCGGTGTGTGTTGATTGACGTGATAAATAGGCCTATTCAAAATGAATTGGTAATCCTGTGAACCCCAAACACGATTCCTGTAATGGCTTGTTCGTAGTCAAAGCAGTAATCGCAACATGATGACATACATAGGGGCCAATATGCACTCTGCATTTACAAAGTATTCAGATGGAAAGAAAAATGGACGAAAAACAGGTTTTGCGATTAATCGCTTAGTAGCTTGTACTAAACGTTTATTCCACATGCGATCGTTTAGCGATTAATCACTACACGGTCACAGCCCTGCTGTAATGTACCTGTCATTGTTTACAAAGGTTTCTCTTCAGAGTATCTCAGAATACAGTCCATGGCATGCAAATACTCTACTCACAGGTGACTCAATGCAATTGGGTTTTGTACAGAAACAGTACAGTACTGCGTGGTATGGTAACTCATGCATGCTGTACTGTAACTACACACACACAAACGACATTCAAGTCACATTTACCCCGATTTTTGGAACTTTATGAAGGAACTATTACTGAACCACCATGGCACCCTCACAGACAGCAGATATGGGTGACAAACTTATTGTATGGTCCTGTACCCTCTCTGACCTTGTCTGCCCCACCCCCAAAGGGTGGCAATTCCAGGGACAGTGGGACATGTCCCTCCAATATTTGAGAAATTGCCCACTGACTTTGATATTTCACACTGCAAATTATTTGAAATTGGGGCCATGCCCTCCCCCCCCCCCCTAATATTGAGAACAAATCACCATCACTGCCCACCCCCTTTTTCCACAACTTAACCAATGCATCATGACCTGTACAGTAGTCCTGTACTTTTAATGCCAGAGCTCTACAGAAGCTCTTTTGTTCCATTTTGAGGAATACTGTAAGAAAAGCTATGTAACCATACAGCACAAAGAAGAGTTGCCTACTTGACAGATACCCAGTAATAATTACATTTATAACATTAAATGATATAGTATTACATTATGAGCTTTGGTTAGAGTAGGCCAATACAGATTAGCAATGCTTTCAAATGATGTATGAACAATGACATGTCAAGTATGTGTGGTATTCCTACTGACATGATATCAACATTGGGGTGTTATCAGTTTATTATTCATTACCTGAGTAAGACCATCATCACAAGGAGAAGTCTGGCTTCTTTGTCAATAAAGTCAGCATGTCCAGCTATAGCCAGACCTTCAAACCATACTAGCACTGTATTGTAGTACATGTACAATACACTTATTTCCATAGACCTATTGTCTCTTACAGTACTTCGAAATTTGCCAAGCCCTTCAATATCTCAATGTACTATATTGCAGCTCTGGTCAACTTCCGTGCAGAATACATCCTGTACAGTACGGCGTGCAATTTTATACTACTGTATCATAACATCAGTATAACAAATGAATTGCTGCCAGAACATGTGCATGTCATTTGTAAGCCTAATGTGCAGATGAATACATTAATACTTAGTTCCTACTGGCTTTCTCCATACATGTACTGTATGCAGGATACTTTACTACACTCTGTAATATCACATACAGGTACTGCACCATGTGTATAGTTCTCTGGGCATCTTTGGAACATGGCAGCTCCCATAGAAAATGCAAAATGATGACGAAGTTACCCAACTGGCAACTACTGTACAAGTTATTAAAGATACGAAGCATTATACTCAATTTTTTACTTCCTCCAATGGCTTTCATACTTCCAGTGGCTTTTATGAACTTTACCCTTCTGACTTCATTTTTTCCTGCAGCCACTATTCTCAACAGACAATATTTTATCCAATATTTAATTGCATTATATTCTGCCACAAAAGTACACTTTGTGCATAGGTTTTGTGCAAACTACCGTACAGTACATAAGGTTCCATCATATAGAACTAAAACCTACACAGCTAAAATGTACTGTACCATATAGTACATAATATTTTTATCAGAGGCTGAGCAACTTTTGCCAGAGAAAAATCTGCATTATGTAGCTAACAAAATTGCCAACAGTAGTTGTTCAGATAGTTGTCTGTCTGTAAATGGGTTTGATCTAAACTACAGAGCGGGGACTGCAACCCATGAGCATTGTTCTCCCCTGATTGAATTTTTGTCTGGGTGCTCCAAAGGTTAAAGGTTAATAGAGTTCACTGTCTATAGAGAGAGGGAGTGCTCTCCTTGAAAAATGTTTGCTAAAATGAATGATAAATTAATTTAATTATGGCCTTCTTTGATGACTAAGTACATTTCTGATTATCATTACTCAATGTTCACACTAAAACTATTGCTGTTTGCTCTGTTTTAAGGTTTTGAATTGATAATTTCCATCCGGGTGGCACATTTTTTGTCCAGGTGCTGAGCACCCTCTGCAAATTCTGTTCCGGTGCAGCACCCTAACAAAACAGCTAGGGGAGAACACTGCACGGGTGGAAAAGTTGGGAAGCTGGGAGGCTCCTTCCTGGGAAATTTGTATACTTGGAGGGAAAATCACCCTTTTTGTACATGAAAACATGAAGGAATTGTGGATAATTTGTCTCCCTTCACAGAAAATAAACATTTTTTCCAGCCCTGCTGCAGCTCCAGCCCCACGGGCTTACATGTCCATTCAATGTTTGTGGCATGTTAAACTCCTCAACCTTAAAAGTACTACTGTACCTGCAATACAAAATCTGGGTGACACATTATGCCATGCACAAAGTTTTAGACGATTTACATGTAGTACTGTACCGTACAGTAGGTGCTTTAATCTGTGTAGGAGACAGTGCTCAGCAGATGGCACATTTTGGTGTGGAAAAATCTTCCAAAATGCTTGCAAAATGTAATGTCCATTGTACCCATTGAATCTAGCTTTTTGACCTCATATAAGCTGTAACATACAAATTATAACAACTAATGTTTTGATTTTACTTCACAAAAATCTTTCCTAATACATTGTATTGCATGTACTTACAGTATCGTCCAGTTACTCAACATTCACAGAAGGTGAGTAATGCATTGTATATTCCTTGTGTTGCCATAGTGATAACTCTAGATCTACTGTACTGTGTTTAATTGAAGTACAGTAAGGACCCCACAAGGGGGATACCTTTACACTCTTTGCATGCAATTAAAATGATTAATTTTAGATATATGGCTGATGATGTTTTGCTTGCAGAGTTTCTCAAATTAATGTACTGTACCGTTGCACTGTGCAATACAAGTGCTGTTATCAGATGTATTGCAATATTGGTGAAATTTATCAAACTGCATTTGTAAAAGTCCAGGTATTCAGATCAGTACAATAAGAGTATGTACAGTAATGTACTCTACATACCAGAACTGTATAACACTGGGGAGAGGGGGGTGGAGGAAAAAAATTTCTTTCCAAGATAGAGCACTGATGGTGTCCCAAAATGGCAGAAAGGCCGATACATTTTGTAAATTTTGCAGGTTGCTGACAGACATAGAATGTACATGCACAGTACTGTACGTATTTGTTGATGTACAGTACCGAATCGTCGAGGTTAGCCTCATCGTCGAGTTGCGTAACGTCGATGATAGTCAATGATAGTCGAAGATCGTAAAAGCCTCAAACCCTCCCAAGGTGCAAAACAAGATCGTCCATTTCGACGATAGCTCAAATCATCGTCGAAGATCGTCAAGATTATAAACAGCAGCACAATAGTTTGCGGTTGAAAACAAAGTTACTGTGCGGTTTTGTAATTTGCTAGACATGTATTGAACTCGCAACAAAAGGAACAAACAAATTGAGGGTAATCACAATGTTCGCAATCTTCGAGCGTATTAGCTCCACGAATGAATAGACTCAATAGACCTGGTAGGCCGATGTGCCTTAGCAGTAAATTGCGCCGGGCGTTCGATGAAGCCGGCTTGCGAGCAAATGCCTACACTCATCTATCGCACCACTATAATATGTTCATGCTAATAATTCTTAGAACCTAGTATAGATGCTTGTTTCATTAGATAAAAATAATTGTTTGAAACAAACGTGAGTATTGAATGATATCCTTTGTTCCAAGTCTGTGAATGTCTGAAACACTGGTCTACAATCGTGGTTCCGAATCTCGCTCCAAGTGCGAACAACCTTCCATTAGTTCAACTTGCGTTCCGAGGTTTTGCAAATTTTCGGTGCTGCTTTGTATTTTCTTCTTGCTGTGACTCCTTTTTTTAAAGATTTTGCTATGTGTATAACATCAATAAAAATTTACAGAAGTAAAAATATGCCTGCATAAACCGGGAAATACTGTACCACAAACTGGAAACTGAGCAAACTAGTTTCGGCACCCAGTTTCGGAAGACATCGTATAAAGGAAAAGAAAAAGAGAAACTTGTGTCTGTGTGTCTTCTTTTTAGTGTTATATGAATGTACAGTACTGTATAATAAAGACACAAGGCACCCAGTGTGCGATACTGTACAGTATATTACTGTCCATGCCATAATTAATTATTGTTGGTGTTGCTAGAATCACTGAAAGTAGTATACTGTACTGAATGGAAATTAAAAACTTCCTTTTGCTCTGTTTGTTGCCAAAACTGTGAAACTAGGCTGCAAAAACATGGATTTCATAATACTTCTGCATGCTAATCAGAGCATGTGAAATGAGCATAAATTTGGGCAATATTCTACAGTCCCATACTACTGCTACTCTGTTAAGTAAATATTGCTGATCAATGCAATTCCTAGTTAGTAACTTAGGACCCCCTGTAACTTGGGGCCCAAAAAAACTGGTATGGATGCCTACAATGCAATATGTCATACATGTATAAAGTGTGATGTCTGATTCTGCTTAATTTACTTCATGTACTGTATCTTTACTGTATACCTCCCCCCCCCCCCCTTTGAATTACTTTAAAGTGGGAATTTCTTTTCAGTTCTGTAGGATTTGTACACTGCAAATGTTTCCATTGTATATATATATATATATATATATATATATATATATATATATATATATACATATATATATACATATATATATTTCTCTAATTCGGCACTTAGGGGGAAAGTTGTTGTTGAAAAGTCGACCTTAAGGGGAAAAAAATTTTCGGGCGACATATAAGTTTCGCCTTAACGTTTCCACACACTTTTTCTATAGGAATACGTAAACTTACAAGGGCGCCCTCTTCGATTTACACACTAGATGCCATTACTTCAAAGTTGTCAAATTTACGGACACCTAGCTGTTAACACGAACGGATGGCTGCCCATTGAAATAACGTTAATTATATGATTAGACGTTAAGGCGAGTTTATTTCTTATGTATTTTATTATCTTTTTTTCGCCCTATGTACAAGCAGATATAACAATTTCCCCTTAAGGTGGGAATTAGCGTTATATATATATACATATATATATATATAATATATATATATATAATATATATATATATATATATATATATATATATATATATATATATATATATATTATATATATATATATATATATATATATATATATATATATATATATATATATATATATATATATATATATATAAACCTTCAGTGAAATATCAGAATACAAATATATTTCAAGTCCAGGAAAAAGGTGAACGAATTTTCGGCACAACAGTGCCTTTATCAAGTTACAACCTTAAATGAGAAAGAAAGATAAACGAGACTTGAAACTCAACAACACAGAAGAAAGCTACATAAAAGAAAGCAACAAAAGGGAAGTCAACCGTAGCAGATCATCTGTAAAGAACTAGAAGAAAAGAAAGCAAACCTAAACGAAAAAACTCACCAATAAAGGGCTTGGTGAGAAAATGAAAGACCTTCTTAGCGAGCCCTAACTCTGGGTTTCCTGGTCTGGCAGTCGAAACCATCGTTGACATTAAGACCCATAGGTGAAATAGTTTGCAATTTGTTCCACATCCAAATGTTTTCTAAATGCTTAAGTCTTTCCCGGGAATTATTCAAAATAACCATTTTATTACCCCTCAGTTTCGCTCCAGTCCCACAACAGGTTAACCGCTTGAACTTGATGGAGGGACTTCAGGATTTTGCTCGGAGAATGAGGTTGAAGCATTTCTTTTATGGTAAGGAGGATTCCGCTTTTGAGAAGGATTCCGTTTCTAAATTTAAACCGGTTTCCAAGTTTAAACCTCCACCCGGTGATCAATTTTTGGAGGCCTACATTTCTATTCTGACTAATGATATATTATCTGCTTCTGAGAATCGTTACTTTTCTAACTTCTCCATACCTGAGTTTCAGGTTTTGAAGACTCTTCAAAATTGTAATGACATTGTTATTAAGGGGGCTGACAAAGGAGGGGCTGTTGTTATCATGGATAGGGAAAGCTACATTTGTGAATGTGAGAGACATTTAGCTGACTCTTCGGTTTACATTAAACTTGAAGAGGATCCAATGGATGATATTGTGGCCTCTGTAAATTCTTTACTTGAAAAATTACAAAATGAGTCTGTTATCACCGCGGACATGGCGAGTTATGCTTCTCCAATAGACACTAAGCCTGCCAGGTTTTATGTTTTACCCAAAGTGCACAAGGCGGGGGTACCAGGTCGACCGGTAATCTCAGGTAATGGGTCTCCCACTGAACGGTTGTCGGAATTAGTGGACCATTTTTTAAGCCCCCTTGTCCCAGGGATAGATTCGTATCTTAAAGACACTTTTGATTTCCTTAGAAAACTTAGAGAGCTTGCCCCCCTTCCCCCGGGAACTTTGTTGGCAACAATTGACGTTGTGGCATTGTATCCCTCTATCCCCCATCAGGATGGTATTGAGGCGTTACGTAGTTTTTTAAGTCGGAGACACTTTCCAAAGGCCGTAGTGTCCGGCATTTGTGGGATGGCAGGGATTGTCCTCAAGAAAAATGTTTTTGAGTTCAACTCGGACCTTTACCTGCAGACTTCGGGTACTGCAATAGGAACTAAGATGGCCCCGGCTTACGCCAATATTTTTCTGGCAGAGTTTGAAAAGTCATTTTTCTCGCAATGTGACTTCCTTCCGGAAGTGTTCTGGAGGTACATAGATGACTGTTTTTTAATTTGGCGTCATGGGAGTGATAAATTCTACTCTTTTTTGGAGAAGCTTAACTCTTTTCACCCCTCTATCAGGTTCACTGCTGATTTATCGCCTGAGTGTGTTAACTTTCTAGATGTTAAGGTCATTGTTAAGAACGGTGGGGTCCTGGAGACGGATGTTTATCGTAAACCTACCGATACAATGCTTTACTTATCTGCTGATAGTTGCCATCCTGGTCATGTTAAACGGAGTTTAGCGTTTAGCCTAGCTAAACGCATTAAAGCTATTTGTTCTACTCAAGAACTTACCAGGAAGAGATGCGAGGAACTGTCCAGGGCCCTTCAAAAGCGTGGTCACTCCTATTCTAAGGTGACCCGTGAAATTGACCGTGCCCTCAATGTAGGAGAGGTGACGAATTATGGGAGAGAAGTGTCTTCTCAAAGGGTCCCCTTAGTGATTGAATATCACCCAGGGTTACCGGACGTAAAAGAACTTCTACGTAAACACCAACCCCTGCTGCATCTCTCACCTATTGTGAAAGAAGTTGTCCCAAATTTGCCTTTACTGGCGTTCAGCCAACCTCCAAATTTGAGAAGGCTGTTAGTACGTGCCAAAATCAAGAGGGGGACTTCAACAGTGGGACCAAGCAAACATTGTAATAAGAACTGCAAACTCTGCACTGACCTAGTTAATTGTAGCGTTATCCGGAGTCACTCCTGTGGTAAGGTTTTTAAAGTAAAGGCCAGGGAGTCGAATTGTATGGCTACTTGGGTTGTTTATTGTATTTTTTGCCCTTTTTGTGGTATGCAGTACGTCGGAATGACACAAAATTTGAAAGAGCGGATGGCGAACCACCGTAGTGCTCTTCAGAAGGTGGTAAGGGAGGAAGGTGGAGGCTCGGGGTCTATTTTTCTCAGGTCTTGTGCTGAGTTGTACTCTCACTTGGCTTCGCACTCCCCTAGTCATTTCAATGTTATAATCCTTCAAACCTTGAACCCTCCCTTCATTCCAGATAATGCTTCCCAGTAAATAAAATGGTTATTTTGAATAATTCCCGGGAAAGACTTAAGCATTTAGAAAACATTTGGATGTGGAACAAATTGCAAACTATTTCACCTATGGGTCTTAATGTCAACGATGGTTTCGACTGCCAGACCAGGAAACCCAGAGTTAGGGCTCGCTAAGAAGGTCTTTCATTTTCTCACCAAGCCCTTTATTGGTGAGTTTTTTCGTTTAGGTTTGCTTTCTTTTCTTCTAGTTCTTTACAGATGATCTGCTACGGTTGACTTCCCTTTTTGTTGCTTTCTTTTATGTAGCTTTCTTCTGTGTTGTTGAGTTTCAAGTCTCGTTTATCTTTCTTTCTCATTTAAGGTTGTAACTTGATAAAGGCACTGTTGTGCCGAAAATTCGTTCACCTTTTTCCTGGACTTGAAATATATTTGTATTCTGATATTTCACTGAAGGTTTATATTCATTATGTCTCGGGTGATGTTCCTTTTTGGACTAATTGCCGTATATATATATATATATATATATATATATATATATCTATATATATATATATATATATATATATATATATATATATATATATATATATTATATATATATATATATATATATATATATATATATATATATATATATATATATATATATATATATATATATATATATATATAATATATATATATTATATATATATATATATATATATATATATATATATATATATATTATATATATATATATATATATAATATATATATATATATATTATATATATATATATATATATATATATATCAAACTACTGGCTGGTTTATGCAGCTAAAATGATGCACACGTTTCCTAACTTTCCTTTATTGATTTATTTTGTTCTGCCAATATGGTGCTGGAACCTCTCCACCCACTTTACAGCAGAGAAAAGCTTAGTGAATGGTTACAACTTGGTCTCATACTGTACAGTACTTCGACCATGGTATGTGACCTTTATTATTATTTACACATGGAGGAACTTGAAAGAAGTCATGCTGCTACCAGTTTTGCAAGCTTTGCTTCTACTTGACTGAAAGTTCTGTTTTCTCTTTTTTGGGTGATATTTTACAATTTAACTTACTATGACCTTTGACCTGTCCTTGATATGACCTTTGACCTTATAAAATTTGGCAGTGCTATTGTTTTATGATATATTGATAGCATCTACAAATGGTCCAAGTTTAAGTAGCAAACTGGTTATCAAACCAAAGAGATATGGATAATGCATACATACAGTACACATCAAAAGATTGACTTACTGTACCCCCATAGTATACACACACAGACAGTGACAGGATGCAGCAATGCCTTTTCTAACTGATGACAGCAGAACAATACTGTAACCGCACATACAGCACTACAGTATGGTCAAGTGGTTAGAGCATCTTACTTGCAGACGGAAGGTCCGGGTTCGACTCCTGGCCGGGTCATACTGAAGACTTTAAAGATGGAACCTACTGCCACTGTGCTTGGTGCTTAGCACAAGCAATGGAGTACGGAAAACAAGCCAGTGAGCCACAACTGGAAACTGGCCCAACTTAAACCAAATGGTTAGAAACTGAGCTGTAAAACCTCATCTAACATCATAACCTGTGCACAGAAATACTGTGTCACCATGCCTACAGTGTATGGTACAATTTGTGTTGAAATCTCAGAAATGAGTTAGCATCATATCCATGTAAACAACACCTCTAGCCAAAGTTACCAATCTCAGGGGAGAGGTGGAGAGCACATCAATGCAGGAGGATTGCTTTTCTTGGAAGAGGGGATATCAGAGGAGGTGTAACTCTATCCTATCCCCTATGTCTGCCTCCCTCCTTTGAGAAATTATTTTTTACTATAATTACCCTGTATTTCAGGGTCTAAAACACCAAATGTTCTGTTGATCTTTTCCTTACTTTTTAGATTCTGTTTCTTTGTTTAAAAAAAAATGAAAACTACAGAGTACAGACTGAAATATTTTTAAGGGTACAGTATGCACTATCTAATGCCCTTCCACAGTTGCTTTGGCCTGCATGCCAGGGTTTGCGTTTTACGCCGAAACGGGCGTTTTTTACGCCGACGGAAATTTTACTTACGACCAAAAATACAGTTCAGTCGTAAATATAAATTTTGACTTGCCCAGCTTTACGACAGGAAATTGAACTCAGTTAACACTCACTGGTCTGCTGAATTATAATATTGTTCACACTTAAGCATTCCACTAGTTTACCGTAACGATAAAAAACTCTAAAACTGGTAGCATACATTGCATCGAGGGCAGGATCTACTGCGCTGCTGTACATGGGTTATTCTAGTACTGGTACTATAGTAGACTAACGTTAGACTGACGAGTGCTCACAACAAATTCTTCGTAAAACGTGTGCGCAGTCTGTAATACTTGGGCAGTTGGGCTGCCCTGGATACATGTGATACAACATACAATGTATGCATACTGTATGTACACTTGGAAATGCATTTGTCATTGTGTGTGATCTAATATTGCTAACGTTAGGTAAAGCTACCGTACACCTGTTGCCGGATCATACACAGAATGTATTGGATATTTTCGGTTAAATTTCTCTTTGAGGGAAGTGAAAATAATTTTTATTATCCAAGGATTGTTTCTCATTATAAAAAACAGATCGGTATTAAATTATTTCATTCACACTTGAATTTATCGATAAGTTGCGCTAACGTTATTGTAGGCTATCGCCTACAGGCTAGGCTAGGCCTAACACTGCCGTTTACGGCTTATCGCGGTAGTCATTGTATATTAAATCATTCACGCCAGAAATTTTAAAAATTACGACACGAAATTTTGAATGGTCGTAAAAAAGAAAATACCATCACGAAAAATTACGATGACTTTTTCAGAGAAACGCAAACCCTGCTGCATGCACTTTCATCTGCTTTACACAAGTTACAGTACACAGTGCAACCAGGAGGATGGCAACTCCCTGGTGCAACACAGGGCTGTACTTCCCTTCATGCATACAATATTTGCACCTCATACTTTTGTGACTTGGTGACACCAACATCTTACACTAAAACAGATCAACTGAGCTTCAAATTGAGGTAAGGAAGTGGAAAACCATACTGAAAGTTCCACTGGTCAGCATCCATTTAAAATTGGTATTATTTTTATTTCAAAATGTAAGACCTGCAATGTTGTACAAGTTGTAAGAAATACAAAGCCAAGAAAGATTTAAGTCTAGACAACATTATCTATAGTACAGTATAACAGTCACCATTATGGTCTTTGGTCCCTTCTGTTACATAAAAGTTCTCTTCAATGTATGTTGGTTCTGCCTTGAATCCCCATCACCAGTTAACCCCAAAGACCTATCAGTTCTCCCCTAGATGCCGACCAGTTCGCCCCTTACATGCCATCAGCAAGACACCATTTGCAAAATCTTCAAATTTAAGCTCAAAATGCATTAATGACAAACTATGAAGTGACTGCAGAATACTGAATATTAGAAGCTCTGTTCTGAAAAATTTGAATGTTCCTCTCTATTTTATTTCAGGGTTTCCCCTGGGTTTTAGAGAGTGTGAGGTGGTATGAGTTCATGGGGGTAATATGGTGCTAATTTGCCACCACCAGTACTGTATGTGAAACTATCAATAATTCCATACTGTAGCTAGTACAGGTGGCAATTATAGCAAATTTCTGTGAGGTGGTGGCAAAAAACTGTGAGGTGGCCGCCTCACAAAAAGAAAGCCAGGGGAAACCCTGTATATAGTGATGACCTTTTTCTACCAGCAGTTTTCACATTTTGTTTTCAGTTTCAGCAAATCTTTTTTTCAAATTGCCACTCAATTTTGTTCTGGTATCTGCCATTCCATTTGTTTCTTCTGTAGTGACTACTGTACTTTAAAAACGTGCAAATTCTCAGATGGATTTGGAAATTTTTATAATTAATGGTATTGATAAAGGGGATTAACTGGTACAGTAGGTATGTTGGGGCCAAATGACTTGCACTGTGGGGAGAATTGGTAGTTGGGCAAAATGACTGGGACAAACTAGTTGGGGTGGGGGGGGGGGGGGAGAGACTGGTAATCGGAATCGTATGAAACAACCAGGTACAGTACCTCTAGTCCACTCCATCCTGATGATGAAATCGTTGGGTTTGAAAACTTCAACCTGAATCACAAGTTGGTGTTAGACTGAAAATATTACCTAGCACTGCTAGGTTCAATACCAGGCATGAGATCAGGTGTAAACAGCATCACAACTTACTTTAAGCTAGCCGCACACTACATGACTTGCACACCGTACTCAACTCAATCGTCAGGTCTCCAACAGTCGTGTAGTGTGTGTGAGTTTACGACTGCAACTAGCAGTTTCAAGACCATCTTTAAGTCGGGTAGCCTTCAGTTGGAAGAACGAACATGTTGGTTCTTCCCGACTGAAGGCAACCTGACTTAAAACTGATCTTAAAATTGCAAAGTCGTGTAGTGTGCGCCTAGCTTAACACATACTGTAGTTAAAAACACCTACAGTACAGTACTGTACATAACATGGCCATGTTCAAATTTTGTGAGTCTCTTAGATAGTCACATGCATTTTGTATATTAGGTTAAGTGATGAAATCCAACAACAGCACTACATAGTTGCTTACAGATACCGACAATACAAACTAGCTACATACACACAATGTAGGCTGTATGCAATATAGGCAATGGGGAAGTGGTCTTATTACAGTATGTGCACTGCCACAACTCAGTTTACAGTAGGCAGGAATTCAAAATAACTTGTCCCTACTGTATATCTAACATGAAAAAGTTCTTGAGTAAAAAGAAGTTAACCTTGAAGCAAATATTTACCACAAATACAGAAGAGATGGAACTACAAAAAGTTGTTTTGTTTCAACTTTAGAAGTGGAATGTTTTCATTTAATTTCTTCTAAGAATGGCCTTGTTACAGAGTACTACATTACAGTATTTACATACTGTAGGGCAGGGTTTGGCAAACTAGGGGTCGCGACCCTTTGGAGGGTCGCAAAAATATTTTGGAGGGTCGCGAAAAGGATTCGGGAGCGAAAAAATAATTGCCAACCTCTCATCGATTCGTCAATGTGAGGGCCACCAAAATTCCTGAGTAGAAAGTTTGGGCCACCAAAGCAAAAAAGTATGGAGACCCCTGCTGTAGGGTATATGTGGATGCAGCATACTGAGAAAATTGCTGGAGTGAGTGACAATCACCACTAATGGCACTAAAACATGTTTAGTTTTACTGTGCCCACTAGAAAAGCACCCATGCTTCCTGACTTTGCGAAAAAAAACTGGCATTTGCAGAACTGCTTTTTACCATAATTGCACTGTTATTTTTTTTTTAACTTGGTCTAGCCTAGTCCAATCAAAATTTCTGCAACAAGTTTAGACAAAATGATTTTTTTTTTAGTCTTTTTTTTTTTTTGCATAGATTTCTTAACTCAGCCTTGCCTAGCCCAATCAAACTTTCTGCAACATGTCGAGGCACAATTGCAGAATAACCTGCGAGACTGAAGCTCTGTCTTTAAGGGGCTCTTCAGCTACATAGTCACTGCATACAGTATCCCCGTAGCCTCTTCAAGACAGTTCAAATCCTGACTGCATACCATCTCAGCCTTGTGAATGGCAACCTAATTTGACTGTGCATCCTCGTAGCCTCTCTAACCTTCATACTTAGGCTAGATAACAGGAAGTTGCCTCAGAATATTGAATTCATAATATATCTTTTTGAACACATCTTGGTGAGAGGAACTGAATTTTTACTGCATCTACAGTATTTCGCTTCTCACACAAACAAATCAACTACTGACTGTATATCCTTGTAGCCTCTTAAAAGGTACCTAGCAAGATACCTCTACAGTCAAGGGACAGTGCTGCAATAATCATTGGCAAGTCGTTCTCAAATTCATTTTGCTGCCTGGACTCTGTATGGCCTTATGTAACTTTCCCAAACAGAGCTTCCACGTGCAGGCTGTTCTGCAATTAGGCCTAGGCCCTAACCCCATTTAAAAACGTTATTCTGAAAGAGTATTGTTAAAATGTTCCACATACTGTGGTCCAAGGGTATTACAACTTACTTTAGTCTAACTCTGGAGGCTATATACCAGCAGTACAGTACACAAATTTAATTTAGCCTATCAGCACATTTGGTAAATGTTATATATATTCAAGTGTAGGCCTAACAAGCAACATTATGCCGAAATATAAAAAACAAAACCCATCACATCTAAAGATTGAATGAAACTGTCCACCTACCGTTCTCTCTAAGCCTTTATCTTTTCCAGTGCCGGTCGGTATAAACGTGGTTGGCAGCTACTGATCGCACTGCTCAAAGTCAAAGTAACACTTGCAATTCTCAGCCCTAATATAAGGTTACAACACAGCCACTCACAATGGCTCAGTAGCCTCTCCCTTTCTCATTCAGTCAGTTAAATCTATGCCTGGCATACAAATACAATACTTTGATGATGGACAAAGTAAAATCTGATTTTCTTTTTACGCTAAGAACATGGACAGGAAATCTTTACGGCACACCATACCGCGAACAGCCTTAGCCTACACACACAATACAGTAGCTATTATATAGAACTGTAACGTTATTCGTTGTGTTATGTAACCTAATAAATCGAGATGGGACATTCAATGCAAAAACGTTAGGCTATCAAAGCCTAACCACAACTCATTTCCCTTCAAATTTCTCTCAGTATCGCAGAAAAAGGTTCCATCATATTTATGAAAACGTTGTGAGCATATTGTTCGTCGACACAATACACACCCACACTAAAATGAGTTTTCTTGGTTACTTTCTCCCATTAGTTCCTCGCGAAATCTTTTTTGTTGGGATGCCAGGTCGGATATTCAACACGGAAGATGAATATTAACATATCGGAAGGTCAGGTCACGGTACTGTCCGTTATTAACTGTGCAAAAGTTATTCATTCCTTCTTTGTGAAAGCTTTGGTGAGGAGGGAAGAAACAGAGATAAAGAAAACCCTTCGTTCCCCTTTTCTTTCCCTGAACTCGTATTTCGTTGATTTCTCTTAGGCAGTTCTTGCCGAATCTGGAGGTCAGCAAACAAGTGACTTGATAAATGAAACTATCATTCGGCGATGGCTGGGGCTATGGATATTGTAATGTTTATACCATTGTTACGTTTAAAGCCGCGGTCACACCGAATTCGGATCGGATTCCGATCCGATTTTTGTGAGTTTTCATTAAAATCTTCTCCATTTCGGGTCAGAATGAGCCCAAAATTTGCCAACCAGTGTAAATATATGATTTGCATAAGAGGTATGAAAATAAAATGTTAACTGATTTTTTGTGACGTCACACCGACAGACAGCTTTTATCGGACACGCGTAGTCCGATAAAAGCTGTCTGTCGGTGTGACGTCACGAAATAATTCGTATAAATTTAATTTCCGTCCTGCGATAAAAATCATATAATTACACAGGTTGGCAAATTTTGGGTTCTTTCCGACCCGAAATGGAGAAGATTTTAATAAAAACTCACAAAAATCGGATCGGAATCCGATCCGAATTCGTTGTAGTGTGACCGCGGCTTAACAGTGTAGACTCCGTATCGCCGATAAAAGTAAACAAATGCAGGATCACCCCGCGGAGCGGACGAAGTTTTTTCGTTAGGCTCGTCGCTGCGAAAAAACAAGGCCGCAGCCCAAGGAAGGGGGGGGGGGCGGCAGCCACAGAGGCGCTACGTAGGCTAATGCAGGATAGGCCTAACGATCAGTAGCTAACTGGGGTGCTTGAAGGGGAGGGGTAGGGGAGCGGGGATGAAAATAAGGTAAATTTACCGACAGCATATAGTCAATGTACCGAAGCCCCCTGTGGTCTGGGGTTGTAGAATAGGCCCACGATATTCCCCGCCTGTCGTAAGAGGCGACTAAAGGGGCCGGACTTGAAACGAATTTATCTAGTTGACACTATATAACACATTCGTGTTGGTGGGTCGTTAAATATTATCTAACTAACTTATAGTTTCAAAGGTTAATCACTTAACAAGTCAACCCCCGTGACCCCCCGTCCTCTACCCAGGAGTGCAGGCGCCAGGATTTGCCCGACGGGAGGGCCAGAGACTCGAAGCCTCGGACAGATCCGATCCCGTCGATCGGTTGGTGAGGGAGAATTTGAAGAAAACCTATGTACTACAGTACGGCCATGTTACTGCGGAGCATATTTTGCATAAAATTTGTAGGCCTGCCTACTAGAGGAAAATAGTTCCGAGCCTTTGCCGGACTCTAAGCTGTGAAAAAGCGCGCAGTGAAGCACGCGAAATTATTTTGGGTGAGCCTTTACACTAAAAAGAATCTGTGGTTATTTAAAGCTTACACAAGTCAATTGTACGTCCTGGCAGTTGGGCCCTATCGGGCACAACTTACATTTTACTCCCCTCGGCCTCGAGTCACTAGCCATACCGCAAGACAGATACCAACAGACAAGAGAATATTAGCTAAGTCTAGCTAAATGAGATGAAATTCCCAACATTTACATAATTCCATGTATTCTTCTTACAAAGTTACGTAAAAAGATGGAAAGGGTTTGTAGCCTACTATATTTGGCTATAAGTAACGGAACTGAGGACCAGCGGATGAAACGTGCCGAAAATTTTGGGTTTTGTCTCAGAAATGACTCTTTTGGAAAGCCAATATAAATAAATTGATCATATGTGCATGGCGACAGAATTTTCCCGACAGGGGGCCGGGCCATGCCAGCGACCTCAAGTTCCGTCAGCTCCTTTACCGAGTGGGTGGTGAGAAGTTGATATGAAGGTGCCTGACTATCCCATGCCATTGCAGGGCATTTTGCACAATATGTATCACTTATTACTTCAAGAGCAGACTTGCGCGCTGATAGTCTTTTTTGAGTCTGAATCGTGAAATTGCAAAGGGCGCGAAGCGCGCGAAAAGAGTAGGCTTACACTAAAAACATATGTAATTATTAAGAACAATAAAGAAAAAATAAAAATTGTAGGGGTTGTAGACCGTATCGGGGATAACATACATGGTTGTGTCGAAAGCACCTGGACTGCCCGATGGAATAGCCAAACTTCGGCTCCGTTAGTCGCTCACCCAGACTAACCTTACCGCATGACACACACGAGAGAATGGCAAATAGCTTTGCGATATGGCATGAAATTTACGACCTCTACATAACATGTGTGTTCTGCCTACATGTGGTAAGGGCGACAGGACTTTTGCTATCTAGCTATGTGAAAAGGAGGCTATTGAAGAAGCTGGAATGACCCTATACAGCGCAGGTGGCGCGCCGAAAATTTTGGGTTCTTATCGAAATTGTACTATTGAGAGCAAAGACTGGTAAACTGTCGGGGAGACTAGTCGTCGTTCACACCGGGCAGATGTACCGACAAAATTAGCAAATGTACCGACGGACCATCCCAGGTAGCCAAGTGGGGGGGGGGGGTGACCGCCCCTTCCCCCTTCAGTTACACTAGTGCTCACGATGGCACGTTAAGAGATATCATAGAAAGAAAAATGGGTAAAAAAGTCTTGAGCGCAAAAAAAGAAAAATCATAAAATAAATAAAATAAAAAAATCAATACATGAAAAAGTTTACTTGGCCAGGAGCTGAGTTTACTCACCCTTTCCTTCGAATCAAACTGGTTTTCAGGTTCCATCCCGAAGAAAAATGAGACATCTCCTCCTGGATCCCTCAGAACCATCATCTTTTTCATGATTTTGATCTCTTTTGAGGATTTTTTTTACGTCCTTAATAAGACACCGTAATCACTACACAATGAGAGTACTGTACTAAAATGGGTCCGCGTCGCTTTTGATTTTCTAAATCTGACGAATATACCGTTGTGTCCTTCTAAGCGTGGAAGCTATCACAAGGTTTGATTCGCCTACCTCTAGGGTCGATAATGTGCGTGAATCTAAGGGCAACATGGGATTTCTGCAGCGAAGACGTACCGGTGTATCTCCAAATTATGACTGTCAGATGTTGTTGTAATAATTTATCAGTTTCATGTTTTCAGTGTGGGCTAATTTCTTCCTAAGCCGATTGAGGGAGATTCTTAGAAATTTCCACATCTTGAAGAATGGAAAATAATTCGTTCATCATGTTAGGGAGGCATTTTAAAGTTGGGGTAACAAAGTATATAGTTGCATACCCCCACTCGCCCTGACAAAAAATTAAGCACAGCATGGGCGCCATCATATTTTCCCTGGGAGTCGATAAGCTAGTGCCACTCATCATTTGATGAAATTGATGCTACACTATGAATTGATTTTGAAATATACATTAAATGTGGCGACTTTAATTTTAGTTAATTTCGCCTACCGAAATAAAACATTTTGCTTACAGAGAAATTATGCACGAAAGGAGGCAGTGACTAGTTAAGCCTTTCTCAAAAAACTAACCATGCACTTCATTTTATGACTGAAAGTAATCACGCTAAGCCACTGGTACTCAGTAAAGCTACTAGAATTTCGAATGAACCCCACTGTGATTATTCAAGAGTAGGCTCAAGGAAAGTTTGATACGAATAGTCTAGGTAGGGGGTTCCTTTTTGAATATCGGGGGACAACAACAGGCACGTAGCCAGTCCAATTGGTGGGGGGTTAACATTATCGTACGCTCCCCCAAGTTGCGATGACGCGAGAGCCGAGACGACGCCCCACAGGGCAGGTGCCGAAGCCCCCAAGTTCTAGTCATGATTTGGGGCGTTATAAGAGGATTATGGGCATTAGAATGTTTAACATCTTTAAATGTTTAAGGCTTATACGCAAGTCATAATCATCACAACTGAATCCTTACTTGGACTTCGGGCGATTTGATGTTGCAAGAACTAGTTGAGGAGACATTGTTTTCGCAAGGGACGTGGCCTTCCCCCACCCCAACGACCGTCATGGCACTGTCTAAGGGGAGGGCTACCATCTGTCTCGGCTCTTGGCGTACCAAGTAAACGTTGGCCCCAAATGCCCCCAGACTGCAGGAAATAACACTTTCTAAGCCTTTTAGGTTGCCCTAAATACTTATTTTCAGATGTCATGAGAATTGTCGGCACAGGCACATGCTACCATGCCAAAAATTTCAAAATCTAAATGCTCAAAGAATTAAGCAACATCTTGCCCCAACTGTGACTTTGTGAAGACAAATGAGAGAGAGCATTTGGGGGTTTGACTTACTCCGTGATCCAAGAAGCCTGAAGGAAGGGTGTAAAAATTTGCGACTTCATTTGATGAACACTAAACAGATCACAAATCTAATAGCCTAACTCGGACTTACGGACGTTCCATTTGATGGTGCACAGGGCATGCCGAAGGGTAGAGGATGGATTATCGTAGGGGTTGCACAGGGTTTTGTTACAATCTATCACTTAACCCCTCCCCCCCCCCCAAAAAAAAAGGAACAGAACGATCATTGTCATTAGTCTATTGAGGCAATGTATAAAAATTCCTTTTTAATGTCTCTCGTCTCCTTTCCTCTTTAAAAAATTTAATGATTTTATTTTTCTGCAGAGAGAAGAGGGACCATCTGGATCCGCACCTAGGAGGATGGACGATGGTGAGCTAGGCTACGGGGCCTCGAAACAATAAATCTGCTTAAGCTATCGTGTGAGGAGTAAAGATACAATTAAAAAATCGGAATTATTCCAGACATTTTATTTTTATGTCTAAGCTCATTTTACGTTGCAAATGGTATCCACTGTATTTAAATTACATTTTACCCCCCTTTTTTCCCTTTCATTCCTTTACCTATTAATGTTTCACACACACTCATTCTAACAAACCCCATTGTGGAACTTAACGTATTCTTAATGTAAATGATGATAAAAGTATATACTCTCTACCTCCTTCCTTTGATTCCTAATCTTAATCTTGATCAGATGATTTACAAACTGTTTAGGGGTAGGTGGGGGGGGGGGGCAATTGCCCTGTGCCCCTGTGTTACGCTGTAACTTAAAGTACGTCGATCGGAACTTTTATTGAGGTTGCTCAAACACACCAATCGTGATAGTCACCTCATGACTAGTGACCGGAAATGCAGTTTTTTTTTTGTTTTCCATATGTAGTCCGTTGCAGTTCTTTCGATCTTAAAAACAATAGGCAGTCATCCCAATCAGAGTTGGTATGCCCCGTCACTCTAGTTCATGAATGGCCTATTTTGATCATGTGACAATGTTTTTGTTAGTGAATTGTGAAATTCAAGGAGAAGTTCTCCTTGCTTTACCTGTTGTTTGTAATAGTAATGTTCAAAATGTCTTCAGAGGTGCTTGTAATGCGATAAGAGGAGATTTGCAAGAACTTGCTGAGTTTTTAAAGCAAATTTTGAGGCAACTGCCTACTACCTTTAATGTTCAGGGATGGCGCGAGTGGGAACCATGGCGCTCTTCCGGGAAGGCTGCTCTAGAAAAGTTGGTCCCTCGTTGGTCCCTCGTTGGGACGGCTGTAAAAAATATAGGCAGTATAAAGGACACACAAACGTAACCTTGTGAATGGTATGGAACCGTCACGATAAGTACACTATTATTCTATGCATGATGTTGGTTCCCCATGGTATCTCCTACACTACTCTCCCCTGTCGAGAAAAATTCTGGGGCAAGCCCTGATCCACGTTTTTCGATCTGGACCCTTGCTGTGTGCTTGCCCTTCTTTGGAAAGACCGGGCCTTACAAATCCTCAGCGCCATCACCTTAATTTATTGGAATAATTATTGATGGTATATATGTGCCAATAGACAGCAAGCCAAGTATAAGATCTCAACGAAAATCTATTCTCTGCTGGTATTTTAGGAAAATTCACTTTCCGTTGACGGGGAGTAAAAGGAATACTTTATTCGGTGTTTCGCCATGTTTGGAGGGAAACTATTTTCACCAGCCCTCTCCCAGATTCCTTATTATTTTCATGTCATTAAATGCGCTTTCGACTAAAATGGTTTAACTTTTGTCACCTAAAACACACACTCACACACCTATATATCTGTTGATACACTTTCCGTTGCCAGAGAAGCCCGTAGCCAAGGGGGGGGGGGCAAGGGGCGAAGCACCACTGGGAAATTTTTCTCCCCTTGAAGACAGAAAATTAGCTTTGCCTAAATGCATTTTAGTATATCTCTCCCCCTGCAAATTTTTTCGCCCCCCCCCCCCGTAGCTATTTCGCCCCTCTTCAGTACCTTGTCTAGCTACGGGCCTGTTTACAGAGCAATAACAGTTGCAAGAAATTTTGTATGAGGGCAAAGCACCTTGAAGACAAGACGCCTTGCACAATAATAAGATACCACCAGTGTTCGAATGACCTAGTACTGTAGTAAAGCATATGTTGTATTTCTGAGATGGAAGAAATACTGTCTTCCAGATGTAGAAATATCTGTTTATGATACCATAATAATCTCGTTATATTTTATTTTTGATGAATGAAGACCACGATTTGCAAAGTTTCTTTTTTTGGGGGGGAGGGGCAATTTGGTCCCCCGGTGCACTCCTATGGAGAAACACTTATGCACCAGGGAGGTGCTAATTTGCGCCATCTCCTTGGCTTACTGCATTGATCCCATTTTGCTTTCAGGGAATCGAGAAGGTTAACAGCTGTCTCGGGCTGCTGACTCTGAAGCAAAGCATACAAATTGAAATAGAAACTTCGAATATCTTTTTAATAACCGTGAACAAGGTATCTGAAGGTCACGTTACAGCTACGATACAGCCTATTAAAAACAAATCACAGGTTTTGATTTCACGAAATATGGAGTATTAAGCGTTTGGCAAAATTGGCTTATCTAGCTTAAGCACAATAAGAAGGATTCAATTTCGGATTTTTTTCAGTTTCAGCTTCATCAACTATATTTTGGTCGATTTTTATCAGTTCCTAATGTACATGTATACCATAGGCGTATAGGAAGCTGGGGGTAGGTATTTAGCCCCCCTCCATCAAAATGTGGTGGGACTGGGGAGGAAGTATGCTTCCCCCTGAGTTCAAGAAAGCAAACCCGTTAGTTGTTCCCTCTGTAAAAAAATTTGCAGTAATTTTCTTTAAAATTTGCCCAATATATATTGCACCAAATTGCATCATTCTACGGACCCTCAGATATTCGGTTACATGGGGCTTGAATTGGACTGATGATACCACTCAACTGCCCTACAGGAAGTAATGAGATAAGTTGCACAGCTGGTTCCTCGCGGAGCTAGTCGAAAAAAGACTTTGCAAAGCAGGCCCGTAGCCAGACAAGGCGTTGAAGGGGGGGGGGGGGCGAAAAAGCTTTTGGGGTGCGAAAAATTTTCCAGAGGGGGCGAAACATACTAAAATTCATTACAGCAATAGTT
Source organism: Holothuria leucospilota (assembly GCA_029531755.1). NCBI lineage: Eukaryota > Metazoa > Echinodermata > Holothuroidea > Aspidochirotida > Holothuriidae > Holothuria > Holothuria leucospilota. The sequence goes on along the minus strand of CM055973.1, from coordinate 21,292,027 downwards.
ATTTTTGATCTTCTAGGGGGCGAAAAATTTTCCAAGGAGGGCTCCCCCCTTGGTCCCCCTTGACTACGGCCCGTTGCAAAGACGTATAAAAATTTTTCACATCTGCAGTAGGCATTGAATGAAACAACAGATAATCAACTAAACCACAAACCATTCGTGTTTCAAAGTTTATAGGTTATACGTGTTGCAAAATGCAATGATTATTAAAATCAAACTTTTTTATTAAGAGTATGAATTTCTAAAACACGAGATTTTAAAACCAGAAAAGTGTAGATGCAACATCCAACGCCCAGGAACTTAACCAGGATATGGTCTTGACGGAGGATGCAAGAATAATGAGACAATTAATTTTCATATAGGAAGATTGGTGTGCTCGAAGAGGGCCTAAAAACTGACATTTATAGTACATTTTGGTAATGTTTCACTTCATTTACAATTCAAAGTCATCTATATTTTAAAAAAGAGTCATATCAGGATATGACTGCAAGAAACAGGGTGTCACTCGTGATTCATGGGGAGGGCGGTGGTTGAACCTATAATCTACTCCTCGTGACTTCGCACCTGGCAATGTTTACATGAAGTACCGTATTTGTCAATCACAGGATGGAGGATCATGTTGGCAAAAAACATACAGTTGTAGGCTGTTAACACGCAAAGAGACGTTCCTCTCGGATAATGTTATGACAAAATCACCCCCCCCCCCCACACACTGACTTTTCAAGGAGTATATATGTATAAACATGTCAAGGGCCTATAACCAGCTTTGGTGCGGCACTGAATTTAGGCTATTATAGAAATATAGTATGATTACGATATTTGTGGTCAGCTGTCTAATGTTTTGAAAAAGATAGACTGCTTCGTTTTACTGTCACATATTTTGTAACCTACATACCTAGAACTTCCAAGGGTTCACCCCACGGTTTTCCATGAGGACGTTGCCCCTGTACCCCACCTAGGACCTTATAAGACCAGGGAGCAGCGTCCTGATCAAACGGACCTCTAATCCCTCGTCCTTGGATGGAGCTATACCGCGGCGCTATTAAGTCTTTTCAGATAAGACCCCAAGATAAAATCTATCTTTTTTCTTTTCCTGTCCTGCGCGTTTATAGTTCCCGATGAAAAATGTCGCCCGCCAACATAAGTGATAACCCCATATATCGGATGAGGAGAACGACTACGATTTTCCTTAGGTTTTAAGAAGCTATAGAGGGCAGCATTTAATTGTTAAAACCCTTAATACCCTCATCATGCTTTCCTGTGCTAACTAGAAGCGGACCATTCCATGGATACTGTTTCGTCAAAACCCCTAAACCCCCTTGCACCCTCCTTGCATAAGGGACTGAGGTTGCCGACCGTCGTTTTAAATCATTTTACATTGACCTGAGGTGACACCAAAATTGTGGGCATTAGAGTGAAACATAATTATCTTCCAGTGTGTCATTGGAAGGGCACTAAACAGACCGGATATCAATATTTGACCAATACTTTTTAGCAGACATATAGCCTAAGTAGGAATAACGGCTGGTCAAATTGATAATGCAGCCGACTTGTGGGTAGGAGTATAAATAAAGGCAGGGGATGTAGGCAATAATTCGCTCAAGAAGCCCCCCAGGCAGTAGTAATGCGGCAACCATTCATCCGGGACAGGCTCACGCGAACAGCGCAGAAAAAATGCATATTTTAAGACATTTTATTATGTTTGGCCTCATTCTGCATTACAAAAATTATCAGTTTTGTTAAGTTTCCTACAAATTCTCTCATCTCCATTTCTTCCTTTGGGGGCCGACTATACTGATCACTTAGAGACCGACTTTAAGTTACTACTGGGGAGGGGTTCACACTCCCCATAGCTCGCGTATATGCACGCTCCTGCTTCCAAACATTTATTTATTTTTTTTTGTTTTTGTTTTTTTGTCTTTGTTTTTGTTTTTTTGTTTTTTTTGCTCCCGTGCGATTCAAAAGATCAAGTAGAAACTAATAAGAGCCATGTTTACAAACTGTGTGTTTTATAACCAAACAGCCCAACAGCCAGAACGAATTCCGTCCACTGCCATCCCACTGAAATTCGCCCTACAGCTCTGCAACAATACATCAAATCTTCCTGTACGGGCTTGCCATGTAGCAATGCTGGGAAGGGGATAGGTGGATAGGGGAATAGCTCTTTTGGTAACCTTAATTGAAATACAAAGAGGGCACCAGTTTCAATTCTTCCTTTTGGTTTCGGTTGTGGGGAACTTCGAAGTCACACGTGGAAAGACAGGTGCAGATTCAGTTAGGGGCTCAACCGGTCGGAACGCCGCTTTCTTGTCGCAGATTGTTCTGGAGTACCAGCAGTTTTGTCGCATTCAGTGTAGATGACACTACAGGACACTGCTTTAATTTCGTGTCCTGTAGTTCCTAGTACCTAAAGAAATTGTAAGCCCCTCAGATCCTGGAAATTAAATACAATATGAAGTTCTTTCCTTTTTCCTTTTTTCAGGAAGCTCCTCGACCCCCCCCCCCCCCAACGTTGAGCCACCTTCGGCAAATCGGTGCTCTTGTGCAAGGATTCGCCGTCACCGATACGCCCCACACCATTTCCTCATCCACACCTTGGATCTCCAGACTGAGGTCGAAACAAAAGAGGTTGTAACAATTGAAAGCGCGGTCAGAAAAATTAGAGGGCGTGCTTCCACTCCTTTGAGTCACTACAATTCCACTTCATAAGGTTGTGGAGTAGCAGCTACACTGAATGCCTTGTGCATACTATGAATTTTCGGGTAAGAAAGAATTGTAAAAAGTACTCAACCCGCGTCTCTAAACAAAATTGTGACTTCGCCAACTTTTTAGAGTCTAGACCTTTACCAGAGATTGGTTTTCGGGAACAATCTTTCAAAAGGATAATTCCGTGCTGTATTGTTTCAGTTTATTTCCTTCCTTCTCCTTACAAAATACAGCAATATTTGTTCAATAGAGCATATAAAAATATGCTTAACAATGTAGCTAATGACTACATTTAACATAACAATAGTACTTCAAATGAGCAAATCGATGTAGATAGCATAGCAACATAAAGTGGAGGTGAGAAGGGAGAGGCCCAGAAGGAAGTTTCAAAACTTTTAGTCTGGTCCCTTTTAGGTACATAAGTGTGCACTGTCTTTTTCACAAAACTTAGGCGTAGGTTTAGAAAAGAGACAAAACTAGAAAAATAGAGATTTATCGGATGTTGTAAACATAGTTATCCAGCAACACAGATTTCAGTTGTTTTTTAAAGGTACTCTAAGTGGCAACATTTCCTGATGTGAATGGACAAATTGAGTTCTGGTGAAGGGTTGGGATAAACTATCTTTACTCCTAGTTGGACAACAGTGGAAGTGGCTGTTTGTTTAAAAGAAATGGCTGATGTCGATAGGTATACGGACCTTTGAGTATGTTTGTACAGAACTTACAATACCAAGCTGGTTGTTATAAAGGTCCACCATGGTTAAAATTCTATGGTAATGAACTTGATAGGTGGCTTTGTGTGGCCGTAGGATGCATCATTTGAAATTAGACTAATGGCACGTTTTTGAAGTACGAATAAATGCTCGAGATAGGAAGTCGCTGAAGATCCCCTAAAGTAAACTATAATTGAGGTGTGGGGGTATTAAAGCAGGATCTTTAGGGTCTTACTGGGTACATATTGTCTAGTCCAATTACCTTGGATACCTTTTTGCTAACTCAGTCTCATATATGATCGTGCCAAATTAAGTTGATTAATAATGATAAATTAGATATATAAAAGCGCTTTACATTGAAAGCAAACACAAAGCAAAGCTGTACAAAGTAAAATATCAAAACTTACAACGTCCAGTACAAACAAGGAGTAATACAATAAAAATGTTTAACATCATAGAATCACAAAAGCATGAAAAATAATATTTTAAAAATACAAAAAATGCAAACTGAGTACCAGATCAGAAAATGAAAGCAACACATAACTACAAACAAACACGGATATGAATAGATTGAACAAATGAACATTCAGATTTCTTTTGAATGAGTCAATATTTGTCATTTCATTTGCACGTAATTTGGCGGGCAAGCTGTTCCATACATAGGGAAACGCTAAAACAGAAGTACGATTACCATAGTAATTAGTATTGGTAATTTTAGGTGGACATGAAAGAACTTCAGATGCTGATCTCAGAGAGCTCCCCCACTTCTTTATTTTAATAAGCTCACTCAAATAATCTGGAGTTAACCCATGAAGGTATTTGAAAGTAAGCAGGGCAATTTTAGGTCTATACCAGGTACGCTGTTTCACAGGCAGCCAATGGATCGGTCCCTGAGTACAAGCTTCATGTGTTCACGCTTCCCGCCGCATCTTGTGATGAGTCAAGCTGTTGAATTTTGTATTCTCAGCTTCGCAATCTGATGATCATGTAGCCCATATTAGCAAAGCATTACACGAGTCCAACCGAGACGAAACAAAGCGTGGACAAGGCTTTCCACAGATCTCCTATTCAGTGGCGCTGCCAGAATTTGGTGGTGGTGGTGGTGGTGGGGGGGGGGGGAGAACAGATTACGTTGTAATGCCACCTAGCCCAGCCCCCCCCCAGGTCGGGGTAAACTGTACCTTATTCGTGCGCCCCTGCGATTGTATACAGCAGTGTGGATGTCTTTTTGGCACTACATAAAGGTTCCGTCCTGGGGGAGGGGTTTAAGGGGAGGGGGTGGAGGGGGTACCCCCTCCCCTTTGAGAAATTTGTGTTAATTTAAGGTTGCTTAGATGCAAAATATTGCTATGTTTGGGATATTTTTGGAACTGACTATATATGGCTGGGAAATAGTGAATTCTAATTTTTGGTTAGGAGAGGAGAGTATGTTGTCTTAGAGAAGGGTATGTTGCCAACAAACCTCCTGAAGCCCCGCCCCCTTTGGCTACTTTAATGCCTTCTATTCGGGGACAGTTTTTACGTAAAAATACGTGCGTGGAGTCCACAGAAACATTCTTGGACTATTACGAAAATTTCCCTTTGCTTCATTTGCATTACAAAAGGGTATCTAATGCTGGCAGACACCGGTATGGGCCTCCTGGAAGCTCTGGATTAATTATAGAAAATGAGGCACTGACATGATGCTTATTACCTGACATCCAAATGATACTATAGAGTATGATGCCGAGCACTTTACAACTATTGTATTTTTACTAAGTTTGAACGAAAATCCAGACGAACAGCTTCCAGCAATGGGGAATGGGAGGGAGAGTAAAAATGCAGGGAGGTGATATTAGATCTTCCTGATAGGTAAAGCAAAAGGGGTTTAGGACTAAAATGCGCGTTTCACGAATGTTTTTTCGTCGTAAGTGTATTAACAATCACAATCTATACCGGTAATGGCTGCGCACGAAGCGCTCGGTAAACATTGTTGAAAAATGTATAACGGTAAATACATACTGTCAACCTTCCACATCATGCAGGGCCGAATAGCGAGCGGGGGTGTAGGGGGTGTCACCCCCTCCAATATTTGGTCGTCGTCGGCAAATTTTCGGTCTGTCGGCAAAAAGGGGAGAGGGAAAGGAAAAGAAGAGGAAAAGAGGAAAGGAGGAAAAAAGAGAGAAGAGGGGAAAGGAAAGGAAAGGAAGGGAGTTAAAGGGAAGACGGAGAATGAAAAGAAAAAGGAGAAAGAGAGACCGGGAGCGCGTGGCTAGTCCGTGTTATCGGCTATTTCGATTTTCGGCTCTTCATCTAATTGGCCCATTCAAGTTGAAGGCCCTTCGACAAATTGATTAAGCATGTGACGACCGGTACGGCCGTATCAACGGCCGTCGGTGTAATTGGACGATCGAGTGACTGAGTCAGTTGGCAACTCGGGGAAAGAAGGGAATTAAAGGCTTCCGTTTAGACGCACTGTTTTGGTTCATATGACATTCTTGAAAAACCACTTTCTGCACATTATTCCTCACTTTTATCATCACCATGGGGAACAGCACCCGATTAACCATGAAGAGGGCATCCTTAGCCCGTTTTCTAAACCCTAACCTTGACTTCAAATACATTTTGTAAACTCCTGAGGATCCGGTTTACCCACAAACATCCTGGGAAAAATTAATGCAAAAAATAATGCATCCTGGGAAAAATAATGCGTGCCGCGCGTGTCTTCCCTTCACTGCAATCTCAGGCTATTAACTTTTGAACTCCAAAATGAAACAGATACAACCCATCCTGGTGTTGAAGGCAAATTTTGAACGCTTGTGTTAAGATTCTGAGCATTTTCCCCCTTTTTGAACGCCGGACTCACATTTGAACACTTACCGTATTTGAACGCTTGATGCGTCTAGTGTTCAAATGCTGAACGCATAGTGTTCCAATTCTGAACGACAGGCCTAGGTTCAGCTCCTGAAGTATAGTGGCATGATGGGAGGAATGGCCTAACACATTAGAATTATCCGGCATCTTTGCATTGGATAATGTATTATAAACCACAAAATACCTATCCTGCGTGAGACTTAATTTTTTACCCTATGCGAAAACCTCAGAGCTTCCGGAGGCGAAGCTCCTGGACCCCTCAGGGGGCCTAAAGCGGGCCCAGTGTTTAAGCCAGCCCCTATTTGTGCGACAATGTCGCATAAACGGCGACAAATGTCGCACAAAAAAATCTGACAAGCAAATTCTACCCGGGTGTAAATTTTGAGGTTCCTCATTAGGGCAGAAATCCACTCAAATATTGCACCATTTGCGATCTAGGCACCTTTCAAATTCCAAAAATTTCCAAAGGGGAGGGGGACACCTCCTCCCCTTAGACCCCTCCCCAGGCCACAGATCAGTAAATGTCGCATTGAGAAAACCGTCGTAACTAAACCGCTGTCGGGCCTCTGGATCCCAACCGCTTAAAACTATATCGGCCTGACGAGAGGAGTAGCCTAATACATTAAAATTATTGGAAATCTTTACATTTGATGATGCATTATGAACCAAAATATATCCATCCTGATGCTTACTTTTTCACCCAGAGATATGCCTAAACCTCAGAGATTCCGGGGGCTTCGCCCCCTTGGCCCCTAGCGGGACTTTGCCCCTGGACCCCACCCGCTAAAGCTCGTTTTTGCGCTACGCTTTACCAGATCTGTCGGCAAAACATAATCTCTACACCACCCACCCCCCCCCCCCAAGAAAAAATAACACCTTCGCTACGCCCCTGACATCATGCTTCAAATTAGATTGAAAGATCCCATAGGCCCCTACAGATGTTGGGGATGTACGTGCGTTTTTCGGAAAAGTGTTGTGATCAGAATAGTTGCATGTATTATAACTTTAATAATGATCATGAGATGGAATGAAAACCGTGACGAATGCGGGAGAGGCGCACCGAAATTTTTCATTAAATAAGATAATCATGACAAAACCTGCATTCATGTTCTGCATCGAGACACTTTCAGTTCCCCAACAAACCTATTTGCCAACCACAAAGCCAGTCTTTTACATGAGAATTCGTAAAGAGCTTTCAACTTTTGTTGCTGTGCTGCGGGAGTTGCTAATGGAAATTATTGATAATAAGGATAATGCTGAGGTAAGGTTTGAAGCGCGCGGAGCGCCGCGAAATTTTGATAGACTGGGAAGGATTTGCGATAATTCTGATAGTTTGAGAACCACTTGGGATAGAAAATTGTTACAGTAGATCCATCACTCGGTCGAAAATACACCTCACCCTACCCCGTACAGAAATCTATAGCTTAAACTCCTTTTGGGATCATTTCAAAAGTTTCAAAAAAAAATTCTCAAATCGATTGGGGGAGGCACCCTCCCCCATGCCCCCCGTGACGGCGCCACTGGTCCTGTCTAGATAACGACATGGCTTTCCAATCCTATAAATAGCAAAAGATGCAGCCCTAACGACGCCTTAACGCGGTCCTCCATATCTAGTGAAGAATCAAAAATAACACCGAGGTTCTTCGCTACTCGTGCGGTCTCAATTTCAGAATCACCTATAGTGATCTTAGGAAAAGGAGGTGTTTTAATAAACTTAGAAGTAATGTAAATCACCTCCGTCTTTTAGTCATTCAGCACTAGTCCATGATTTTAAGGCGCGAAGGCACAGTTCTAGTCGCTGAATTACACAACCACGCTCATTTGGGTGGGACAATACGTACAACTGCGTGTCAGCAGCATATGTCATGTAATCAATATAATGATCATTAATGATATCACCAAGAGGAGCTGAAAAAGCGTAAACAGCAGTGGACCATTCACCGAACTTTGAGGGACCCTCATCGAGGCAACTTCTGTCAGACATTTCACGTGCCCATTTGTGACAACTGTCTGGTATCTGTTTCCAAATATGACTTACACCTCATTTATGTCATACGGTTCCATTAGACGTTAAAGCAGTGCTTGGTGCGAGAGTAATTGTTTGTAATAGAGACTGTCTACTGTAACCACCAAAAAGTTTGAAATGTTTACACTGTATGTTGACACCATTGCATGAGAGGCAACAGCTTTTACTACTAAAAACTATAAAAAAGCTTGGTTTTCCAATATTTTCATATAACTCTCAGGCAGTGAGCGACATGGGCGTGGATCATGGGGGGATGGGGGACGCGTCCCCCTCACTTTTTTGGAAGGAGGGACATCTCCAAAAAGTCCCCCCCCCCACTTTTTCAAAATGATGAAAACTAAAACTGTGATGAATTGTAATATAACATGGATTACGAATTGACACTACATGTTAAAAGCTAAATTGCGCCCAAATTTGGCACCATTTGCCATAAAGACACCTTCTAATTTTCTTTTTTTTTCAAAGGGGGAGGGGTGTTCCCCTCCCCTTAGACCTCTCCCCCAGGATGGCGATTCGCAAATGGTGAAAAGTCCCCCCTCCCGCCTTTGGAGATGGATCCACGCCACTGGTGAGCAAATGGCGTACATTTTCACATTCTTTGGGGACAATATTTAGAGCAGTATGGACATTCTTATGTTGAGTACAGACAGTCGTATCATCGGCAAAAAGGATAAACTCGAGTACTGATGATGCAAGTTTGCGTAAATCCTTGATATCAATTAACGATAGAAGTGGGCCTGTAGAGCCTCGTAGTGCCCTATATTGCTTACTTTGAGAGAAGAATGATTAAAACTTAAATGAAACAAAATGTTTACGATTGTAATAATAAAAGGCGGTCAGTAAGTTGAGTCTGCATAAACTTTACAAATGTCCAGTTATCCACAAAAGTCTTGAAATAGGTCATCCCCTAAAAGTGGGCAAGGGGACTTTCTCGCCTAGTAATTCTGTGACCCTACGTAATCTCGCCCAGTTTTTGCTTGCTCCATGACCTCCACATTGCCGTACCAGTGATTATGCTAATTGCGAAATGCTATTCAAGTTGGAGTAAGTGACATTATCAAGGACTGCGCAAGAAAAAAAGCAAGGGAGTCCAAATGCGAAGTTGAAAGTGACTAGGTCTATAGGAAAGTGGCTTAGCTACCGAGGGGGGCATGAGGGGGCACGTGTCCCCCACGACAAAGCCGTGCCACCCCAGGTGTCCCCCATGGAAAATTTTGGAATGCACAGTTGTGTATATAAGCCCTATAGAGAGGGAGAGAATTCAGAAATTGTGCCCTCTAGAAAGGTTCGTGACCCCCAGTGCCCCTCTGCTGAAAAAATCCTGGCTCGCCACTGCTATAGGACCTATAGAAAACTGTGCAATCGTCACGGCGAGTGAACATGTGTTTGCACATGTTAAAACGCAGAACCGTAGGAACCGGAACCTTAGAGAATTACATTCCACCATAGTTTCCGAATGTGTTTAAACTTAAGGTGAAGTAGTCCAGATTAGTCCTACTCCTATCCCTTTCCCCGTCCCCTACCCCTCCCCCTTCCCCGCCCGACACATTTTGACAGGAATAGACCCACATCCCTGTTGAAAATTTTCGTCTTAATTCTTGTCACAGATACTGTACAATGTTAGTGTGGAAAATAACTGACGGTACGTTTAGGTGGAAGGCTCTCTCTCCTTTCAGTATAGTTAGTCTATTATCGCGCAAGGTACAAGATCTCTGCGCACGTCTCTAAATCCATCGTCGAGCTTTGTCAACATGGGCGGCAATCCGTCCTTGAAAGTGGGATGGGGGGGGGGTATAATAAGTGGCACTATCTAAGCGGAGCGCCACCATCAGTTGGTGCGGAGCGTACAAAGAAAATTTTGGCCAAAATGCCCTCAAGATCACTGGAAATGGCCCTTGCCAGGCTCTGCAACTTGATACTGTGACAAAATAATAGCAGTTTAAAATTATACAACAAGTTTTAGACTCATTTTGCAACATTTCACTCTTAATAACCATAACTGCTTTTACACGATTTCGAACTCCCGGGTCGATTTCATGGGTGGGGGGGGGCAGTGTACAGACTGTCCCCAATTTCCACAAGATCTTAATTTCTGGCATGGGGCGTAGCCATTGTTCCTATCGTATGCTACTGACGGGAGGTGTATAGGTGGTCGGAGGAAAATCGGACGAATGACTACTCTAAGCGGAGCGCGCACCATTTGCATCTCAGCTCTCTTCGTACAAAATTTTTGATCCCCAGACCCCCTCAGATCGCAGGAAACGGCCTCAAATTTCTAGTATTTTTGTCTGATGTTCATTACCGTACGAGCCTCTGTAAATCGGTTGCAGAACATTGTGGCATTTCCAGGGGACCGTCGCGTCCAAGCAAACCGTGGCCGCTAAGCGGAGGACCACCATTGGTTGGCGCGGAACTTACAAGAAAATTTCAATCCCCATACCCCTCAAGAACGGGAACTATGAATAGACTTTGCCCCTGCATTTTATTTGGTAATTTTCTAATCATTTTGCAATTTTCTCATTTTTAATTGAAGGGAAAATTTTTTGGCAAACAAAAGCTCAAAATATCGACTGCTCAGACTCTACTTACAAGCCTGGGAAATGCCATTTCCGGCTATCTGAGGGGTCGCGATTTTTCAAAATTTTCTGTACGCTCCGCGCCAACTGATGGTGGCGCTCCGCTTAGATAGTCGTTCGGGCGGATGTTTGGCCGTCAGCGCGCCCCCCCCCTAACGAAAAAGCCTAGATCCGCCCCTGCTGTGACAACTGTCAGAAGTATTTCCTACAACAAGTTTTCTTAATAACCAACTTAACTCTTTACACGATTTCCGAATCTCCCGGGTCGATTTCATGGGTGGGGGGGGGATACAGTGTACAGTAACCCCCATCCAATTTCATGGGGATATACCCCCATCCCCAGGATCGCCGCCCATGTTTGTCAAAATAGGCTACAAGTGGATCCTTGTAAATCCTCCGAACGATATAGGGAAGGATTAGCAATTGTTACCAAATAAAAAAACTACGCCTAAAATTCCAATATTTTGCTGCATTATCAGTGTACACATATATAAATAGCAACAGAAACGGAATTAGGACATGTGTAAGCCACTTTTGACTCATTTGTTTCTTTGTTGAAAAGCAAGAAGTTTCGTTATGAATCATCCATTTCCATCATTTTACAACAATGCAAAACGGGCGTGTGGGTCAGGGGTCATGAAACCATCAAATGTTTTACAAATAACATTAAATGCCAAAGTATTAGTTTGCCAAACGCATCATTCTTTATGTTTAAGGGAGAGTGTTTTCACCCTTGTAAAAATGATGAAAAATAGATGGCCCTTTTCCTAGACACATTGCTTTGAAAGAGTGGAACCTGCTATGTAAATGTCTCTTTTATTATTTTACCAACTGACCGTTGCCTTTGTGCTCCCACCCCCACCCTCACCCAAGCACTGTCTCATAAGTCCAGTTTTACTTGCCACAGGACTATTTCCTCTTCCAAACATTGAAGTTAGGATGTTTTCATTAAGCACTGGCTGAAGAAGAGAGTTTTAAATCTAAGCGATTGAAGGACGGCTGCTTTCCAATGAGCCCTGACCCCCCCCCCCATGAAGGTTACCCTTCATGAGGCATTGTATTTATAGCTTTCCAAATTTCACCTCTGGTGATCCCAGATGACCTTTGACATCAAAGCAAATAGGATTCTCATTATAGGAGCATCTATGAGCTAAGTAGGAGCTCCATGAATGTTACCCCGCTTAAAATGTTTTGTAACTGGCAGTTAATACAAGGTTTCCACTGCTCCCAACCTCCAATTGTCTCAAATAACTTTTAACGTCCAAAAAGGGTTTATCTAATGACTATAACACGTCCACATGCCAGTTGTGAAAAGTATCTATGCTTCATGTCTAGAAATATCAGATTTACAAGGTTTTCAGTCTTTAACCACTGGAGACCTCAAATGACCAAAAACGATCTTGACCTTCACCAAAAATAGTAGAGGTCTTCTTGTCATGATAAATCCAAGTACAAAGTATGAGTGTCCATCACTCCTACCTAGAGATATACCACTTACAAGTAATGTCCAAGGTTTTGGTAGTTTCACCTCCAGCGACCTGAGATAACCTTTGAACTCTATCAAAAACCATCGGGCACATCTTAGGACTATAACGTATCTACAAGTAAAGTATTGAAAGTAGCCATCTTTTCTACCTTGAGATATCGGGTTTACAAGTAGGGATACATCGGATATCCGGTCCAACCGGACTATCCGGGCGGATATTGAAAAATTATCCGGTTCCGGTTCCGGCTGGATCTTGAAGAAATCTAGACAGAATTACATCCTCGTTAAAAGATAAGGGTGTCTTTACAGATGAATTTAACAACTTGGCAAAAGTTTTCTTTTCTGTGTCCATTTTGCATCAGAAATTGACCCGTTAAGGTGTTGTTGTAGGTTATAGAAGGTCCTAGTTCATTGTGACCCAGACAGTGACACAACTTCCATTTTGCAGTCTTAGAGTAGCCTTTATGTACATTTCCAAAATTAGTGGAGCTAACAATTAAGACAAATTCAAAGTTACAGTAGCCTATCCACAGTTATCCCATAGGCCAGGACACACATTGGCAAACGTAAATTAATGCTGTATGAATACTTACAATCTCTGTCACCAGGCCCGTATGCAGCTTTTTCAGTGGGGAGGTTCGATTTTACGCTAAGCGGAACAAAAAATTTTCCGCGCGCTGGGCGCGCGGTATATTGCCCTTCTCAGCTGGCATTTGGTATGTCCGGAAACTGAAGAAGACCTCTTTTTTGTAGCTTTTGACCCTTTTAGAGGCCTATTCTGTGTCCCCGACGAAGTGAGGACGTTTTTATTCGGGCCTTCGGACGGAACTCAATGTCCGGGGCGGAACTCCCAAGTCGTGCGGGGGTCAGACGAACCCCCTGAACCCCCCTGGATACGAGCCTGGTCACGTGTTCGCGTACAATCTGAGTCACATTCATCAAAACATGTTTCCATTTTAAACAGGTACTGTCACTTTGACACTTTAGTGGAGTTATGTTGTTTTAAAGGTGCAGTGTGTTACCTTAAGTAATGTTTTTACTTCTCAATCAATGTTCTGTCTGCATCATTCTTAGTCTGAACCCTACAGAATCACACCAGCTTAGTGACCTACTGTAGGCTAGTACTATCACAAAGTTAACCACACCAACTCCCCTGCCACCACACATTTACAGCCCCATTCCCCACCGTTGTCCATAATTCAACGCAACGCATAATGTATAACATTTTTTAATGTTTCCCTGTAAAAGTGAAAAATCTGTTTCCAGCCGATTTTGAAACTCTATCGCAAAATCCGGTTCCGGTCGGATCTAAAACTTTGGATCCGGTGCATCCCTATTTACAAGCCTTTGGTTTTTAAATCCTTTTGACCTCACATGATCTTGACCTTCAGAGCAACAACATTCTTCCTCTCCATATGATAAATCCATTTTACCAAGTACAGTGTTCATCATTTTTATCTTGACATTTCGTGTTTACAAGCAATTTCCAAGGTTTTCGTAATGTCACCTCCAATGACCTCAGATAACGTATGACCTGGGGCGGGATTCACTAACATTTGCGTAAGTTATTGCGTAAGTCAAAATGCTTACGCACTGCGTAAGTACTTTCTTAAGTGGTATTCACGAAAACAACTTACGCAGTTCGTAAAGATACGCTGCGTAACTGTGATACATGCACATGAGCCAATCGTGTGTGCGGTTGAATCTTCCTTCGTTATATTTTGAGCCAATCACATTGACTGTTATTGTTAAAACGACGCACACGGTCTTCTGTGGCTTTACGCGCGGTCCTACGCTCTACACAGCTATGCACAACGCGTGCTTCTGTATATGTTACTATGGTAATTTTGTACTTACGACAACTCTGAAGTTTGCGTAAAGTTACGCAAAATATTTACGAACTTTTCTCTTCGTGAGTACCGACTAAGCAAGATACGCTTCGTAAGTCTGACTTACGCAAATTTTTGTACGTAAGTACTCTTTGTGAATCCGGCCCCTGCACTAAAACAACAGGGTATATCTTCTGAGTATAACACCTTCACATGCCAAGTATGAAAAGTAACGATGCTTCCTGGCTTGAGATACCGTGTTTTCGAGATTTTTGCTTTTTGACCTCTGCGCACCTCATTTGATTTTACCCTCACCAAACATAGCATTCTTTCCTCCCTATATGATAAATCCATATACCAAGTATGAAAAGTGTCCATCATTCCTATCTTGGGAAATCTTCAATTATGTTAAGAAACAATATCCACGGTTTCCGTAGTATCACCTCCGTTGACCTCAAATAATCTTTTACCTCTACCAAAGAAAGAGTTCATCTTCCGTACATTACACATCCACATGCATGCCAAGTAAGAAAACCACCCATGCTTCCTACCTAGGGATATCGCGTTTACAAGGTCTTTTACCTCTGCTTACCTCACATGACCTGTGACCTATACCAAACCAATAAAGTTCTTCCTCTCAATATGATCAATTCCTACACCAAGTATAGAAAATGTCCATCTTACCTCTCGTTAGATATCTTGTTTACAAGCTAATCGTCACAGACACACACAAACAAGACAAAACTTGACACACGCCTTTGTGACAGCATAGATTTTTTGCCTTCGGCTAAGAAGAAAAAAGTGCCGCAACTTTTGAAAGTTTTTCAAAACACTTATTTTGTTAAGTTTCATTTCTTTGTATCTTGTTCTATAACTTAGTGGCAGCTCTTTTATTCTTTGTTTTTCATTCTTTAATTTTCATTCTGTAACTTGTAAGACATTTTAAACAGTCTATCTCTTTCGTCAAACTTGAGACTGTCTGAAACTGATTCAGTTTCTCGAAGAGGGAGGAGGGGATGGGGTGGGGAGGGGGGCTTAGGGCAAGTACGCATACTTCCCAAATTACCAGAAAATTAATAAGTGTATGCCAATGACGAAAAAACAAAATTAAAAGGGAGCCTGATTCCGCAAATGATTGTCACATAATATACTGTAAGGTAAATAATTTCTATGAAACGCTTTTCACTTCGCTTCTTATATTTATATCAACTGTTTTTACAAAACCATGAATCTGATACAAAGGCAATCTCATAAATGAACTTAGTATTGCGGAAAAGAGCTCAACGTTTGGAAGCGTTTAGATATAAGACACATTTTCGTCTTTATTTGCGACAGATCATACATATTTCAACATCACCTTAAAAAGCCAGCCATGTTTACCTCATACATAAGGAGCAGTGCCTCCGATAATTACACCAGAACCTTTGAAATGACTATAGAATGTTTCCATAAAAAATTTTTCTTTGTATAGTCTCTATAGATAAAATCTGTAACAGTTTGTAACATAAAGAAAAAAATTAAAATGTCATACTTGAAGGAAAAACTGTATGATCATGATAAAATTACTATTACTCAACATTGAAACACATTTTAAGCCCCACATGCGTCTTTCTGTTAACAACTAGACTTTTCCAAGCATCTGTAGAGACTCAGAAAGTAACCCATATAAAAATGCCCATTATAAATGATCTATGCGATTTCAGTTTCTAAGTACTTTATTTCACGCTGTTAACCCCCTCTCCCACCATATCTATGTGCGTGGTAATTCCTTCTGTAACAGACGAGGAAATTGTTCGAGCAACTTCCTGGACTTGCATGTGATTTTAAAAGACTAATATAACATAAACAAGGACACTAATTACTTAATGCATCGCAGCCTCTTCAAGCAACAAAGTGACATTTCCAGGTTACTTTATACAAATTCAAGTGTAAAAGGAAATAGGTGTGTTTAGATAGTACAAAAGATATGCTTAAAGTACAACAACGGAGTCTAGACGAATTAAGAGATTATCATTTTGCCGCAAACTCCATCACTCAACGAAAAGTACATATAATTTATTTACCCTGAATATATTTCATTACCCTGGGAAAACCGAATGAGGATTGAGTTGGAACAGCTCCCTACAACTACGTGCCATGCAAGATTTTGATGGCAGGGATGCTGGTGTATACTGTATGACCGTGACCGGCAGACTCTCTACCTTCCCAGATGATTTCTTCCTGGAAAACTCCCGCGTAACCATTCCCACGGGAAAATGCTACTGGACAATGCTCACCGAAAGTAGACACTGACCGTCGAAATTCCGGGTGAGAACTATCCCGGGGGTATTGTCCGGGGGACTTGACCAGGGCAATTGTCCAAGTGGGAACCCTGTATGCCATCAATACAAATAACATTAATTAAAAGGAAGGAGATTAAAACACAGTTACACACTAATCGAACAATAAATCAATCGATTGATCAATATTAATACTTCAAATCAATCGATCAATCACTGACTAGTCTGAAACTCGTTTTTCTCTTAATTCTAGATTACGTCATAGAGCTCCCATGGACACTTTAACAATTGGTTTCGATATTACTTTGCGTATTGGAACTTTCGTTTCGCAAGATCACGGAGACACAAGTGATTTAACCTTTTTGAATTGTTAAAATGCGACATTAAGTATTCCCAACACTCCCTTTCGTCAACATAATAAACAAAATCATTCATTAATAAAATTCGTACAGCGTTAAACTGAATCTGTTCCCATAGTTACAATACAAATAAATTCTGTTTTTACAAAGAATATGCATTTTACATAATATTTCAGCGCATTTAAGTACAGCCCAGAGTTTTCCCCCGCCTTCTTTAGGAACCTGGATCAGAACAGTTGACAACTGACCTTCCATCAGTACTTGTAACATACAATATGTACCTGCTAAGTTTGTGAATACTCGATGAAGTGAGACACACCTACAGTACATGAGTATCCTATAGTATTCATATAACACTGTATAAGCCTCACTATTTTGACAGGAAATTTTGATTAAAAGCAGGGACTCTAAGACTTTGTCCCTTACCGAACAAATGATAGAGAAAAAGCAAGAACATATTTTCAATAAATACATCGCCACGACAGCGCTAACTGTTTACATTGCAAGTCGTTGTTTTTCTGTGACAAGTTTGACATATCTCGATACAATTTCGTTTGACTAATTGTGTCTTTCCTACATTATATGAAAACTATAATGATAACAGATACATGTTATGTGCTTTCTGTTCGAATGATTGTCTTCTCAGCCCAGGCGTCGGTATTTCATACCACGCATGGAAACGTAAACGTTTTGTAAAAAAAAAATACGGGATGGTTTGATAATGATTAGCGACAAACTTTCTAACGACTGTCAATAAAACTTTTCTCACATTAACACTTAAAGGCTCTCTAATCTCACCCCAGACAGTAACAATTCTCCCTACTAAGTTAACTTCTAGCCCCTCCTCCAATTTAAACCAAACCTCCTGTGTTCCTCTACGACAGAGCCACATTAGCCGGCACTGAGCTTAAATTGCTCGAAGAAAAATTGTCATGCACAATGTATGTGAGCTTAATTAAAGGAACACAACAGACTGTACAAGTCATTGTTGACCAACCAAATTGAAACTGTATTGCTTGAATGAATGTCTGTCAAAGTGCAGTTATCAAATGTATTTTAAAACTCAGGGGATATTCCTAAATATGTTTGGGCAGAGAGTTGCTAGCAACTCCCTGGTTTGGGGATGCCATATCTCCTTCAATTGAAAAATTCACAAGTATGTTTTGCTTTTAAGTTAGGCCACGCTGCCGTATGAAGAAAAGCGTTCTAAAGTCATGCAACTCTGGATGTATTGTACTAAAGTCAGTAAACCCACTGAGAATAGTACAGCCATTGAAATACTATCGTCTCACAAATTTACGGACTGAATTTCCTGTAAATCATTTTAAAACTCTTTAACTAGGCCTATAACGTAAATTCTAGTCTCGTTCGCCAGTAACTGGCTATCAATAAACAGGCGTGGAGGGTAGTTGTACTAGTTCATAACCCAGGCAACTGTTATTGAAGCCAGAGAGCTGTTATAAAGAACATAGGCGTACGGGGGTCAATATTTCTGGGGGGTCAGGGATAACTTTTGCCCGAATTTAGAATTTTGGACCAAGTTGCCCGAATTTTGATACCGCTGTGTTCTTTGCAAAAGGGCATAATTAATTTTCTTAGCTGTCTTTATTTGCCCGAATGGACCCACTATTTTTGCCCGAATTGGGAGGGCATATGCCCCCTGTCCCCCGCCCCGTACGCTTATGATGAAGAGCAGCTCTCTCAGCCTCTCTGGTAAAGCTAGTAAGTTCGAGGACGTAGGCCTTAAAACTCTGTCGGTATGTCGCCTTCCTAAGGGCGTGTCTGCAAGTTTTCATGCCTCTCTGAACAATAATATCACTTATATTTACATTCAAGGCACTGGATGGGTATAGGCACAGAAATAAACTATTTTTAGTGAATAAGTTTCCCGGATTCCTGACACTGCTAGAAGACGACTGAACATGTCGTTATAGGTCGGGTACTGGGGTCTCAAAACAACATTTAAATAGCCTGGCCAGCAGTCGTGCATACCCGTCCGTCAACAATGGCTGCATTCGTAAAACCAACAAATACGTCACAAAAACCTACAAAATCACGCCTTCTGCGAATATCAATATTCAAGATGAATCAAGACAGCACATCATGAAAACAACAGTGATTTCAGTGATTTCTTACTTGTATAAACGGTCACAAATCGGTGCGTCGCAACCTCTTGTGTAAAATAATCCAAGGGTATATCGTGGTAATCTTCATCGTTTGAAGGGGCGGCGTTAGCAAATAGCTATAAATCTTAGGAATTATATTCTTTCACTTTAAGAGTCGCCTAAACATTGCTAAAAAGTTGAAAAAAATCCAACTATTTCCAACTTAAAATATGTAAAAACTTATCAAGTATGCAACTAAATTTCATTCATATCGAAAGGTAAAAATCCCCCCCCCCCTTTTCCCGAATGGTTACGTCTTCTACTCTTGCGAAGATATTCTGTCTTTGTCTTGTGCAAGCGCAGTACTCCTCTCATCACAATTCCCTTGCGGCTGCGCTATCGAAAAAATATCATATCAAAACTTGCCCCACTGTGAAGACGGACACGAAACAATCTCTCTAGGTAAGAGGTTTCGACAAAAATAGTTGATAAGCTCCATTATTTGCAATGAAGATAGGACTGTTTCTGTAAAAATCGACAACAGCATCGAGTGAGTGAAACTTCTTGTCACCAACTTCGTATCCGCTTGAAGTAGTTGTGATCTTAATGTGTCTTACCTTGTCTGGTCCCTTTACCGACAATGTAAAGCACCCAGGCTGTGGAAAAGCAAAGAAAATATTAACGAGTTTAAAGGATTAGCGGAAGCTGCTTTATAAGTAGATACACGTGATAAAGTAACAACTTTTTAACAAGTAGCAACGAACAACATCACTGTATCTTGCTTTGTTCATGAGATATTTGTTTGTAGCGCCAGGGAGCTACCATTTGCAAAAGTGGTACCTTGTAGTTATTCTGTAATGATGTCACAAAGCAAAAAAAAAAAAAAACTTAGAAATTCTCGAATTTTCTTTCCAAATTATTATTTTTAAGTCGTAAATTTAAAAAAATAAACAAACAATTCTTTCATTTGATTTCCATGAATTAATTAATGACAATTTTCAACGAAATCCGTGAAATACGCTGTAACTTTAACTTGTGGCTTTGTGATGACACTGTAGACTTGCTGAAAGTCAGCTACTGTTATCTTAAATGTTCATATCTGTTACCCATAGAACACTAATCTGTTTCCTCTCGGAAGATTTTATTTACCTTATAAATCATCATAATTAGAAAAAAACTGGCATGCCATCTTGGGTTTATTTCTCCTTTAACGCTTCGATTTTATTTGCAACAGACCATGTATCAAGGGTGGCCCCATAGTTTAGTTAGGAAACGGGAAAAATTAATTCCTATTTTATCAACGAAGTTAGAAAAGTAATATTTTGATGTTTATGAGTACAGGAAGACTCTCCCATTACAAATCGATCATGGAAAGACTAATTTCCGGCGCGTTTCACGCGTACTTATCACATAATTCATAGCAATCAGAAATACACGGACAGACATAGGCCTATATATACATGTACGATACGGGCATGCTCATACCCATACCAATATGTGCTCGTATGAATATGCGTCTACACGCATACGTATAGATGTACGTAAACACGTAAACGACTAGGCCGCGCATGCCTAAGTCACATCATACGACATTGTGTTCGGTCCATCCTTCGTGCCCAACACAAGTCCAACACCCACTCTCCCTTGCTCAACAGGCATACTGGGTCTCTTCATCTGTGTATTGCAGTACTTATGTGTAAACCTGTTCTTCACATGTACTGCAAAAAAGAAATGTTTCATCACGAGTCAGTTTCCCTCATTTTGTCCCCGTCAAGTTTATGTTGTAGCCTATGATTCTCCTGCTGTTATAGTCAGGGACGTTTTGGTTTGTTCCATTTTTTTTGCTATATTTGGTAAAACTTTGATAAGATGTAGAGTAGACATCAGACAATCAGAAAAGTATGTGCTCCATTTTTTTTTAAGGGCAAGGGGGGTAGCCAGCCAATTCAAAATGGCCGCCATTTTGATCATTTTGGCTGATTTGGCTCAAGAAAGGCTCTGCTGCGCCAAGATTTGAGGTCTAAAACCTTTATAGGAGTAAAGGTGGTAAAATATACACAGTCTCTCAAAATATACTGAAAGTTTTCCCCAAAATATTGATCTATTTTTTTGCAGTGACCTGTCAAACAGTCAAATATGGCCCTTTTCGCTAAAAATCGGCAATTTTGGCAAGTTTGGCGCCGGGGGACAAATTTGAGTACCAGATTCTCTTAAAGTGTGTACACCAACGACCTTAACTTTTGTTAATGGGTAGTCCTATAACCAGGCAGGACGTGGGGAAAATTTGGACTCGTAGATTCAAACCTACATGAAATGAGTGGTACTGAAATTTCGCAATTTCTTTGTATTTCGTCGGGAAATTTTGGCCTCTGGGATCATTTTTTATGCCCAATATTTCCTTCAATTGAATAACTAAGTCTACTGATCTCTCTGCTATTAAAAGAAAAGTGGATTTTTAACACACACATCAATTTTGAAAATTCTAAAAGCAGACAAATTTTCCATTGGTATAGACCCTAAACAGCTAAAACATCAATATTTTCATTTTTCATTAATAAAAAGTACAAGTTTTAGCACTACAAGACAAGTCTGAACAATGATGATCTCTTTTAGAGCCACACAAGATCTTCCATCTTCACAAAATTGGTACTCAAGTGACTCGGTATACCACAGAAAAAAAATACACTGGTAGGTGAAAACGGAATATTGAATAAAGGAAACCCAAATATTGAAATTTATTCATTTTTAGTAAACAATATGGGTAAAAGGGCATTTTTGAGCAGTAATATCTCTGATACTGTGCCATAAGATGCTCCCATCTTCATGAAATGGGCAGTCTAGGGCCTAGTTAGTACACAGAAAGAATTTTGACTCTCAAATGAGAATGGGCATAAAATTACCGGCACTCAAGTTCTGCGATTTCTTCAGTTTTCCTTGAAAAATATGGCTACCCCCTTGCACATGAAAAAAAAAATGGAGCACATACTTTTCTGATTGTCTAATGTCTACTCTACATCTTATCAAAGTTTTACCAAATATAGCAAGAAAAAATGCAAACCCCCAAAAAGCTACGAAACGGCCTGGACTATTAGTCACAGACGAAGCTAGCGATATTCTACTATTATGAAGGGCCAAAGACCATTTTGTAGGGCCGCCGAATTCTCATTTAGTAACTGGGGCATATGAAGTTGAAATATCGCATCAGCACCGAAGGCTCGGTATATAAGCATACGAAGCAGCGTGGGAGAAGGGGAAATCTCACTTTCTCTGATGTGATCCAGAGGTAAATACTCCAGTAAAAATTAAGGAGAAGATATTTTGGGATGTTTAAAACGTTTTTACATTAGACTGCACCTTTAAAATGTCCCAAAATAAAAAAAAAATCAAGCCTGGGATGGGGATCCAAGATATCGAATGGGGGGGGGGGGGGGAGAGCTTGATCCCTTAAATTTTGGTTGGACATGGAGTACCTTTCATTCCCTACCCCCAATATTTCTGCTATTAATGAGTACGAGATGACTTCGCCATCACTTGATCAAACTGAGTTTATTTTTCCTAGCGCTTCTGAAGTCCCTTTAACCACATTCATGGTCACCCTACAAATTATGTTCACAAAACGCCACTGTGAACGTTTCTCCAAAGTCCAACACATGTCACGGCGCACTTGTCTAATCCAGCGGTGAAGGGCGTGCTTTCTTTCGGTTTTTACACTTACCACTTGACGTCAGAACGCAAACGGTAAAGTAAGTTACTCCCCGACCAGAAAAATTGGTGTGTGTGTGGGGGGGAGGTAATCAGGGATAAAACCATTCAAGTTATAAAGTTGAAATATGAAGGGGAACGGGAATAGGTTTTGATGATTTTGGATGGGCCCAACTGCGGTGGACCTTAGACTAATGAAGAATTTAAAGCAAAAGGTACTTACGAAGGCTTCTGAATCTCTGATAACATAACATTCTACATCTTTATTTCGCATCCGATCCTCGGTCTCTTCTCTTTTTATCTTATATTTGTACCAAAGCCTATCAGCTAGAACTGGCAATGGCTGATGCTTCTCTTTGACATAAGTTTTAGGAATTAGACCCATCTCGCCACTTTTATTTCGAGCACGCCACCACTCATCACTTGGGGAGGGCTTCTCGATGATGTCCAATTTCTCCCTTGGAGAAAAAGAGAGCTCCTCGTTATTCTGCTTAGTATAGGGATGCAGAGTCTCCACGCAGAACTGGAAAGTGTATGGGTTTATGGGCCTAGAGTTGTGATTAGGGGAAGATATGCCGGAGAAGCTTGACGAGTGAGGAAGAGCCGGAGGTGCTGACCTTTGTAAACTCGGCGTTGGATTGAACTGTGGCAAAGCCGAAGCTGATGTACGCCTGGGGTACTGATCACGAGGCTGACTATTTCCACCGAACATCGGTTGGTGGTCATCGTAACTATGTCTAACGTGGTTGTTCGAAGGATAGTGTTGATTGACGGGAGTCTGTGTGTGGGTGAAGTTGTTCGATGAAGACTGGTAACCGTTTGGCGACCGTGGTGCTCGAGGAGAGTCATCTTGGTAGCTACTTATATTTTGTTGTTGTTGCTGTTGATGATTATTGTTCTGAGGTGTAGATGATGAACCCAAAAGCCCCTGTAACATCAGAGCTCGCTGTTGAACGTTGCTATTATTCCGTGTTGGTGATGGCTTGACTGGGACGGGGGGACCAGGCGAGGATGCCGGCAAACTTGAAAAGGAGGAAGGTCTGTTCGTTTCAGGACGGGCATGATCAGCAGGAAACCATCCAAATCGGGTTCCGATATTTCCATAGGACCATTTTCCGTCGTCGTCGTGAGAAGACACTGTTATTCTGTCACCAGGATTCAAACTGAGTTCTATGTCGGACTCTGCCCTAAAGGCTTCTACCGCTACGTACACTTCAGCCATCTTTTAAATGTTTCATCCGACAAATATTCTTATCCTCGATACAAAATTTGTTTTCTATTTTTACGACTATGTTGACCTTCCTGCAAAAATGTAAGAATCCTTTAGGCACAGCAATGACTGAAATGACTGTTGTTTGTTCCACGTCTTGAGACACTGAAACACAATAAAAGAAATAAAGAGCTGAATGTTGTACAGTATATTATACAAAGCATATAGATAAAACAAACGTTGTCTTCAAACTACTAAATAGTCGTCATCGCCGTCATCTTCTTCTTTCTCCTCCCCTTCCCCTCTGTTACAACCGATAATGTAAAAATCAACCCAGGGGCGGATCCAAGGGGGGGTTTTAGGGGTTTAAACCCCCCCCCCTTTGATTTTCGAGGATTTTTTTTTTCATTTTGTATAATATATTGTTTATTTTCCCCGGTATGTTTTGAAGGTTATTTTCAGTTACAACAATGCAATTAACATGCCATAATTATAAGTTTGCTGACAGCGTATTTTTCCTTCTATCGTCTCGATTCTCTCTCATTCAAAATCCTTATAGAGTCAGTGAGTCCTTCAAGAGGAGGTCCAGCTCTAATCTTGGTTCCCATATGCAATGAAATCGCATCCAGTAGTGCCTAACTCTGTTTTAAAAAATGGGAACGCGACTCCAGCTTTTCGCTTGTACTCTCGCTAAAAAATTCAAATATTGTGTTGACTGAAAGTGGTTGTCGTTGAATTGGAATCACTTAATATAATCAGAAATCGAGAAGGCTAATCATGCTTTGGACATCCGTTGGATGTAAAGACGTTCAGGGAGAATTAGACTGTTCAGTTGGAACATACATCTAAAGAAGTTACCATTGTTATATACTGAATCCCTTTCATTTGTTACACAAGATATATTCCTTTTTTATCCAAGAGTACGGTATGACCAAGATCACGTTTAAACATTATTCCATGCAAAAGAGTGGGTGTTTGCCTGGAGTTTCTTGCACATGGGAAGTGCCAGTGACCTGTAGGCGGTATTTTAGCATATTTTCCTTCGTGCCTCTAGACGACATGGTTGTATGTACAGCAAGGGAGGGTATAAAAAAAACGTAATGTTTTCATGGAAATGACAAACATACAAAGCATGAAACATGAAGATGGCCTAAGTATAGATTGTAAGGTCTGAGAAGGGCCAATTTTTCTTGGTTCACGCCGCGCAGTGATGGCGCCAGGTGGGGGACAGGGGGCCATGCCCCCCCCCCGTCGGGGAAGTTTTACAGTTTTTTACAGTCGGGGAGTCTTAGTCGATACGGTAAAGTGTGTAGTCCCCAACGGCGACAAGTCGCCAAGACGGTTTACCTGTTTTTTGCTCTCAAGAGCAGTGGCGCCGGCAAGGGGGAGGGCATGGGGGGGGGCGCGTTCCCCCCAATCGATTTCAGAAAAATTTTTTTGAAAATTTTAAAATGATCTCAAGAGGCAATAACTATTGATTTCCGTAGGGGGTAGGGTTAGGTGTGTTTTCAGCCGAGTGATGGATCTGTGGTTATCATTTTCAATCACAAATGGTTCTCAAACTATCAGAATTATCCCAAATCTTTCGCAAACTATCAAAATTTTCGCGCGTTCCAAACCTTACCTCAGTGGTATCCTTATTGTCAATAATTTCCGGTAGCAACTCCCGTAGAAGCACAGTAGCAAATGTTGAAGGCTATTTACGAATTCTCAGTAAAAGATTGGCTGTGTGATTGGCATATAGGTTTGTTGAGGAATTGAAAGTGTTTCGATGCAGAGGATCATGAATGCAGGTTTTGTCATTGTAATCTTATTTAATGAAAAATTTCGGCGCGCTTCGCGCGCATTCGTCACGGTTTGCACCCCATCTTATGGCCATTATTCAGGTTATAATACATGCAACTATTCTGACCACACTTTTCTGAGAAACATAAGTCATCTCCAACCTCTGTAGGCCTATGGGATCTTTCAGTCTAATTTGTAGCATGATCTGGAAGGTTGAAAGTACGTATTTGCCGTCGGTTATACATTTTTTCAAATGCAGCCATTACCGGTAGGCCTATATATGGCAATTGTTAATGCACTTACGACGAAAAAGCATTTTGAAATGCGCTTTTTAGTCCAACACCCCTTTTGCTATGCCTAGAAGGTGTTCGTCTGGGTTTTCGTTCAAACTTAGTAAACATACGACAGTTGCAAAGTGCTCGGCATCATACTCTATAGTACCATTTGGATGTCAGGTAATAAGCATCACGTCAGTGCCCCATTTTATATAATTAGTACAGAGCTTCCAGGAGGCCCTATACCGCTGCCTGCCAGCCTTAGAAACACCCTTTCATAATGCACAATGAAGCAAAGGAAAATTTTCGTAACAGTCCAAGAATGTTTCCGTGGACTCAACGAACGTATTTTTAAGTAAAACCTTTCCCCGAATAGAAGCCAAAAGTGGGACTTCAGGAGGTTTGCTGACAACATACCCTTCTGTTGGACAACATACTCTCCTCTTTCACCTTACCAAAAATTAGAATTCACTAATGTTTGGATATTTTCCAGCCATATATGATCAGTTCCAAACGTATCCCACAGATAGCACCATTTTTGCATCTAAGCAACCTTAAATTAACAAAATTTTCCCAAGGGGAGGGGGACACCCCCTCCCCTTAGACCTCTCACCCAGGTCAGCACCTTTATGAAGTGACAAAGGAAAGATTATCACTGCTGTATACTATCGCAGGGACGCATACTCTCCTCTTTCACCTAACCATACTCTCCTCTTTTGCTTAACCAAAACTAAGAATTCATTTAAATTATGGATAATTTCCAGCCATATATGATCAGTTCAAAAAATATCCCAAAGATAGCACCATTTTGCATCTAAGCAACCTTAAATTTACAAAATTTTCTCAAAGGGGAGGGGGACCCCTCCCCTTAGACCCCTCACCCAGGTCAGCACCTTTATGAAGTGACAAAGGAAAGATTATCACTGCTGTATACTATCGCAGGTACCCATAAATAGGTACAATTCATGCAGACCTGGGGGAAAACTGAGGTGGCATTTGGACGTCATCTGTGGTGCCCACCCCCCCCCCATCACCAAATCCTGGCGGCGCCACTGCTCAAGAGGACAATTTCCCTTAAAAGAACCCAAAATTTTCGGCGCGCTAGGCGCGCGGTAGAGTCACTCCAGTTTCTTCAGTACTTCCATTCTACATTGCTAGATAGCACAAGACCTGTCAAACTTAACAAGTAACATGTAGGTAGAGTACGCAGTTTATGTAGAGGTCGTTAATTCCATCCCATATCGCAAAGTCTACTTGCTGTTGTCTTGTGTGTGTCATGCGGTACGGTCAGTTGGTGAGCGACTCAAGGAGAAAAGTTTAGGTATTTCATAGGGTAGTCCAGGTGGTTTCGATAAAATTTATGTTATCCCTGATATGGTCTACAACCCTACAGTTTTTCTTTTTTCTTTCTTGTTCTTAATGATTACATATATTTTTCGTGTAAAACCAAATAAAAAAAATTTCGCGCGCTTCGCGCGCTTTGCAATTTTACGTTTCAGATTCAAAAATACACTATCAGTGCGCAACTCAGCTCATGAAGTATTCAGTGATATTATGCAAAATATGCCCTGCAATGACTTGGAATATTTAGGCTCCTTCATATCCCCTCCTTACCACCCCTTCGACATAGGGGCTGTCGGAACTTCGGGTCACTGCATGATCCGGCCCCCTGTCGGGAAAATGCTGTCGCTATCGACCTGGTCGGTTTACTTATTTTGGATTTTAAAAGGGTCATTTCTGCGATAAAATCCAAAATTTTCGGTCCACTTTGCCCACTCTTCTTCAGTTCCGTTACTAATAGCTAAATATAGTACAAACCCTTTCCACCTTTTCAAGTAACTTAATATAAGTAGAATACATGGATTTATGTAAGTGTCGGTCATTTCATCTTATTTTGCTAAACCTAGTTAATGTTCTCTTGTGTCTGTCGTGCGGTACTGCTATAGTGACTCGAGGAGGGAAGTTCAGCGTAGGTTATGCCCGATATGGCCCAACTGCCTTGACAATTGACCCATATATATATGCTTCAAATAAGTACAGATTCTTTTTGTGTAGGCCTATCCAAAAAATTTCGCGCGCTTCGCGCGCTTTGAAAATTCACAGTTTAGATTCTAGGAAAAACGATAAATCAGGGCGGAAATATATATCTCTAGTATATACAAATATTATGAAATATATACAAATATATACAAATATTATGAAATATATGCCCCGCAATGTCATAATCTAATACACAAGTTTTCTTCAAATCCTTCCTCACCAATTCCTCGACGACAGTCATGGCTGTCGGGGCTTCGGGTCGCTGGCCCGCCGTCGGGGAGTCCCCCCCCCCTCGGGCAAATCCTGGCACCACCCCTGGCGCAGCGCCAACCGATGGTCGCGCTCCGCTTAGATAACGAGACAAACAAAAATCCCATGCATGAGATTAAGCCTACCAGTTTAATTTTAAGGCCCCATACCAAAATACTTTCAGAAGATTTCAAAAAGAGAAACCAAGTTTTCTTTATTGAGCACAAGCGAGCAACTTTGAGTGAGTCAGTGTGAGTGCCTAGAGAGAGCACAACAAATGACTGAATGCTCCGAACTCCTGACGCCCAAGATCGTTATCGGTCTGTATAGCATGCATCTCTCACAAGGAGGGAGACAACTTTCTGACAGGACATTTATCATAAAATTTCTGACACAAGGAATTTCAATGAAAGCTTGTTTTTATACGGATCAAAGAGCCTAGGGAAGGCGTGGGAAATGCCATTTCCTGCAATCTGGGGGTCTTCTGGACCAAAAATTTTCTCTGTACGCTTCGCGCCAACTTATGGTGGCGCTCCGCTTAGATAGTAACTATATCGCAAAACCCCCCCTTTAGTCAAAACCTGCATCCGCCCCTGCAACCGATAATGTAACAAGAACGCCAAGAGGCGTAGTGATTCCTTGCCAAGTTGAGAGATGGGGAAGATATGAGTGCATAGGTTTAAATCTTCCTTGCAATCAATGAGGACATCACTGTAGACTTGTATAATTAATACAGTAAATGTATGACATATTAAGTTTCTTTATACACCCCTTATTGAGATAATGTGGTTACAAAAGATTTTATACCCTTGCCAGCTGGTGACCATAAATGACCTCTGACATCTCTTAAAAGCAATCCCAACTGAATTCTTTGCACATTGAACTTACATATTAATTTGTGAAGTTTGCCACTCCTATCCTTCACAAGAATAAGGAGACTGTATATTCATATAAATCAGGCAATTCCTTGCTGTGGTGAATCCCAATTGCTGTTACCATGCCAGCACCAATTACATGGACACATCATTTCAAGGTGAGCTGTGTACCACTAATGATGGTAATTATTATTTGGGGACTTCAGTTCTCTCCACTTTCCTGTCACCTACCTAAAATCATAGGGCTGTCAATCAATCATATGTTTGACAGTTTCCTCAGACAAAGGACAGCAAAGTGGGCTCTCTTTTGCCACTTGTAAAGGTCATTGGTCAAGCAGCTTCTCCTAATCTGTTTACAAAGATATGGTCTGTCTGTTAAAAACACTAAACATCAGTTTCAGCCACATTGACTGATACTTTGTAGAATACTGTATTACCATCATATAACTTATACAAGTTTTGTACAGTATCAATACAAGGGATGTTCTGCACCTGTTGATTAAAAATATATAATGCTTGGTCTACAGTACTTAGCAATTACACATCAATCTGGTTTTGACTCGGACAGACCACCAACAAGTTAGGTGTCAGAGGCCAGCAGTGCAGTACTGCAGTCTACAGGCTACTTGTCTTTGTGAGTTGTGACAGTTTTATCCTCAGTGGGCATAGAGGGGAACTGTTATTACCTCTGGTTCTTGTGGTGAAATATGTTGTATCAATCACAACATCTCTACATCTCAAACCAAGTGTGAGGTACAAATAAATTAGAGCCTTAAAACCTGTGAAATCATAACATAACCCAAGTAACTGTAAATGGAACTGTTCAAAATGATTATATCAAAAGCAATAAGATCATAGGGATGAGTGAAAGGCAGAAAATATACAGTATGTTTGGAGTAAACATAACACCTGTAACCTACTATGTGCAAATCCATCTTTGAACCACACAAAAAAGAGATCTCATGAATTTTGTTCAAAAATTGGAGTGTGTAAAAAAAGTTTTCAGGGTTTGACCCCCTGTGACCCCAGATGACCTCTGAACCCCACCAAAGACAGATCAGGTTCTTTGTCCGACCATAATGCATCTACACACTAAGTATAAAATTTATCCAAGCTTCCTACCTTGAGATATCATGTTAAAGAGGTTTTCAGAGTTTGACCCCATGCAGATGACCTTTAATTCCCACCAAAACCAGGTTTTTTGTTTCACCATAATGCATGTAGCCTACATACTACGTATGAAATTTATCCAAGATTCCTACCCTGAGATATCATGATAACAAGGTTTTTAGAGTTTGACCACCGGTGACCACAAATGACCTTTGACCTCCACCGGAAATAATATAGTTCTTTGTCTCACAATAATGCATCTACTTACCATGTATGAAATTTATCCAAGCTTTCTACCTTGAGATATTGTGTTAACAAGGATTTCAAAGTTTGTCCCGTGGTGATCCCACATGACGTTTGACCTCCACCAAAAATGTTACGTGTCTTTCTCTTACGGTAAGGCATCTACATACTAAGTATGAAATTTATCCAAGCTTTCTGCCTTGAGATATCCCCGATGACCTCAGATAACCTTTGAACCACATCAAAAACAATCCCAGCTGAGATCTTTACATGCTTTACCCACAAACCAACTTTTAAGTGTCTCTCCTTTTCCCTTCAAAAACTAGAGTGCTAACGAGATGTTGTCACATACACACATACATACACACACATACATACATACATACACACATACATACGCACACACATACACCGACATCACCATCGCATAGATTCCTTGCCTGCCTTCGGCAAGGAATCAACTAGAACAGCAATGCTGTTGTGTAGCTCACACAACTTCTCTTGTCTGTTAAAAATAGGAACTCAAAAGAACCAAATTTTATCATTTTTTCATCAACTTCCACAAAACCTCCTTACCTTGCAAAGGCAAAAGGTAAGAGAAGAGCATAATATTAAATGAACTCAAAACCCAACTGAAAAATCACAAGCACGTTTAGGC
The DNA here is from genome assembly GCA_029531755.1 of Holothuria leucospilota. Lineage (NCBI taxonomy): Eukaryota > Metazoa > Echinodermata > Holothuroidea > Aspidochirotida > Holothuriidae > Holothuria > Holothuria leucospilota. Next base: position 21,260,951 of record CM055973.1, on the reverse strand, counting down.
ATGTAAACACTGCAACTGACACTGTTTGATGACAGATCTACAAATATCACTGCATATTTTCTAAAATCAAGAAGGCCTGTAAAGGTTACATACTTTAATTAGCAGCAAGACTGAAATTAAACTGATGTTATTAAACTGTTCAAGTTTGCAAAGTACATTTAGTTGCACCTACAACACCACAAGCAAACACTGCATAGGTTTGCACTCAATCAAAACAAACCACAGACTCAAAAAGCTGCTACTGAAGTTGAACTCAAAACAGTTACAGTATTGCAATTACTTGAATTGACCATCTCAATTGATCCAGGAACAAAATGGGACATATCCCCACAACAGGTTAAACTGTTTTCCTTTCTTGTAAGCCAAACCTGACCACAGAGTTGCTTCAAATTTTGTTATCATGAATCAAGTAGCTGCTCAATGCAGGGCATGGAACTCCTTGCTTAATGAACCATGATAATACAATCAGTTATCCCCAAGGCATTGTGACTTGATGAACAAAGACTGATGTGTGTGAATGGATCAAATTTCAAAACAAACCTGCACAAGCAGTTGCGAGATAGCAACTCAACACACAACCAAGTACACTGCTATGAGTGCAAATGAATAAACAGCTACCTGTTTAGCAGGCACAGTGAACTCAGCCTTACAAAAATTGCTAAAAAACCAAATTTAACTTTTGTATATCGAAATGCAAATAGGCAAGTTTTAATGCTCTATGGACAAACAATCATGTCCCCAAATTTCAACTCAAAATCTCCACACATCAAAAGGCTGAAAACTTTTGTTAAAAAGTTGACGACATCTGCCCCATTTTATAACCTCACACATGTACTGTGTACAATGTGTGAGCTAAAAACGACCGATAATGTAAAAAAAAATTACCGATAATGTAAAAACAACCGATAATGTAAAAAAAAAATTACCGATAATGTAAAAACGCTCGTCTACCGATAATGTAAAAAAAAAAAATTACCGATAATGTAAAAACTGTTCTAAAGACGTTTCCATATGGAACTGGAAACGTGGAATTTTATCCAGAAAGTCATATGTTAATTCAGAAAGGTCGTAGGTCATACCCCAGGGGAAGGGGCTCTCACCCCTAGAGACCCTATAGTGGGAGAGATTGGCCAACCATTGTTCTCAGATACGCATTCTGATTGGACGAAATGTATGGGCACCATTTTGGAGCCAAAGTACGAGCTTGCAAGATCATGTGTCGCGTATGTGCATTCGAGAAGTTGTACGGGCTGTACGTACGGCCGGACGTACTCATCCTATGTAAGATAAACATGTTTTGTTTCCAAAATTGCGGCCGGGCACGAACAGACCAGAAGAGGGTACAAGTTGTATAGATTCCCATCCTGTACAAAAGGAAGGCTTCGGTGGGCTCCAAAAGTTAGAAGGTTCAATTGCAATCCATCAAACAGCGATCGCTTATGCGATGTAACTTTACAGTATACAACTTAGTAGTACATGTAGGCCTAACGTTAGAGTAGGCTTAGCCTTAGAGTTAGATTAACGTTCTGTACAAGGCCTAGCCTATACCGTATACGGCGGTTCCGTCTCTATATTTCAACTGCTTGATATTCCAACACATAAACCCAAATACAACTCCTAAAACCCTTTGGCCTATTATAACCGGCTACAGGGGCGGATCCAGGATTTCTGAAAAGGGGGGGGGGGCGAAGTTGTTCGACCTGTGATTGAGGGCACTATAACATCTAAGCGGAGCGCCACTATGGGTTGGCGCGGAGCGTACAAGAAAATTTTTGACAAAAAAAAAAAAACCTCCCAGATCGCCGGAAATAGCACTTCCCATTTTTGCATTTTCTGCTTCATATAATTTCATGTCTGAACCTCTCAACACATTAATTTTTCCACAAGTTATTAACAGAAGACAGTTATCATAAGCACAGTGCCTTAATACAATGCATCCTGTTCAAGGCGTCTAATCAGATCTTTAGTAGTCATGTTCTAACTTGGTGAATATTGAGGGACTTCCTTGAGAAATTTGTGACCCATATCTTAGTTCGACTTGATGCCAGGACCCAGATACCTTGCATTGACATGTGGGCGTAAATGTACGTTTTATCACTGCATGTTCCCCTCTGCCTAATTTCTTCTCTTGCGTGGACTCATTGAGAAAGGAAAAATGACCCAAAATGTACGAGACTTGGCAGCCCTGTCATTGTTTTGGGGGTACGTCCAGGCAGTTTAACCATGGTATTATTGTAGGCCTTAATAGTATCAAAACTGAATGACCGAATTGTAATGATTCCGACCACTATATTTCTAAATAAAATTTTGTTGGTGGCCTGCACTGTAGGCCAATCTTAACGTCTTTCAGAGAAAAATCGAGGGATTAATTAACTGACAAAACAGCATTTGGCCATTTAGTTTGTCATTGATTATGGTTATACTTGTTGATTGCTGATTTTTATTTAATTTATAATTCCTCATTTTTCTCCTTAGGAATTTATTTATGGAGGGATGTCCCCCTCACTGAAAATTTTAGGGAGGGACGTGTCCTCCCCCCCCCCGTTCCCCCGCTTTCCGCCGCCTATGCGTAGCATAACAGAAAATTTGGGTAAAAGCACATCCCAGATAGCCGGAAAAGACACTTTTAAGGCCTTGTAATTCGCATGATTTTCCATTTTAATTCTCTTGCAGTGGCGTAGCTAGGATTTTTTGTTTGGGGGCGGGGCGGGGCTCCCGTCACTATCTAAGCGGAGCGCCACCATAAGTTGGCGCGGAGCGTACCAAGAAAATTTGAGATTTTAATACATCCCAGATCGCCGGAAATAGCACTTGTCAGGCTTGATAGCAGCCATCAAGAAGATTAATTTTTGTGAACAAAATGTAAAGTTTGATTTTATTTTATCACACATTTCTGTGAGGACGGATTAACTCAGCTGGTGTGACTTTTGGTCCCAGGGTTGCACGTTTTAATCCCGTTTTACTCAGTGGCGTACCCAGGATTTCTCTCACGGGGGCATACAGTGTGTTGTGTGATCGCCGGCCTGGGGGAGGGGTCTGAAAATTTTTGAAAAATTAGGTGTCTTTACATGCAATCTGGTGCCACATATGCTACCTTTTGAAGTAAATTTGTGTTAAAAAATTTACGTATTTTAGGAACTAAAAAAAAATCGGCATTAGTGGGGAGGGCGTGGCCCAATGGCCTCCCCCCAGTGTACGCCACTGCGTTTACTGTTTAAGCGGAGCGCCCCCATAGGTTGGCGCGGAGCGTTCCAAGAAAATTTGAAAGTTTTAATACATCGCAGATGGCCTGAAATAGCACTTGCCAGGCTTGATGGCAGCCAATCCCAACTGATGCGCACTGTCTCGTAAGGTGTTTTTCGATTGGCTGATGGTATTGTATCATATTGATTGAATCATACCATGTGTAGTAAGATAGCATGCGTGTGAACGTCCCAATCGACGTTTAAACTGATCTGCTGTGCGCTTTGACTCCCACTTCGAGGTTGCTAATTGCAGCTTCATTCTCTATCACTCTTCTCTCTGTCCTTCCCTCTAGCTCTTCTCCTTTCCGTTTTTTCTCTCTTTTTTCCCTTTTATTTTTATTTTTTTGCATTTTCAAAAAGGGGGGGGGGCGGGGCCGGGTCGGCCCCCCTAGATCCGCCCCTGGGCTAACCCTAATCCTAATACAACCCTATTGGAGAGTTGTCGGAACATCCCCATAGAGACGTTGGAATCATAGGAGTAGGAAGCTTTTCGAGACTGGGCGGGGGGGGGGGGCTGACATGAGGCTAGAATTCAATTGGGGGATTTAGCCATCAGGCGACTTAAGACTTCTTTATTTTTCACGGGGGAAAACGGTAGCTGCATTAGCTTCGGATCCCCGTCCTGGGAGAGAGGTCTAAGGGGAGGGAGCGTCCTCCTCTCCTTTGGAAAATTTTCGGGTATTTGAGGGTCCTCAGATGCAATTTGGTGCAACATTTTTGACAAACTTTAAGGAAAATTACTGCAAATTTTTGACATTTCTTACAGAAGAGACAAATAAGGGGGTTTTGCCCTTGGATCTTGGGGGCAGAAGCATACTTCAGCCCCTCACATTTTTGACTAGGGGGTTAAAGCTCCCCGCCCCCGCTTCCTAAGTCAATAGTTGGAATACCAGAGCTGCAGTCCCCAGTCATAGGTGTAGGAACAGTGACATATTTAGGGGTTCATTGGGCCATGCCCCCACCCCTCACTGATGCCGATTTTTTTTACTTCCTAAAGATACGTAAATTTTTTAACACAAATTTCACTGCAAATGGTAGCATATGTGGAACCAAATTTCATGTAAGGACACCTTATTTTTCAAAAATTTTCAAAGGGAAGGGGGCACCTCATTGAGCCATGTTCCCCTTCACTGATGCCGATGTTTTTGTTTTATTTCCTAAAAAATACGTCAATTTTTTAACACACATTTTATCTCAAATGTAGCATATGTAGCAGAAGATTGCATGTAAGGATACCCAATGTTTCAAAAATATCTATAGGGGAGGGGGACACAATAACAGATCAAACATTGCTCCTGGATGTATAAGTAGCATGAGAAAACTGAAACATTGCGCACCTTTGACTTTGATGTAGGTTTTACATGGAATACATCCTGGTCAGTCACAATTTTATAAAACCTTGGCCTAGGCCTTTCCATAAAATAAAAAAGTCTCACTAGGAAGTGCTCCCCTATATTTACCCCTTCCCCCAGACCTCTCCTTGAACTTTCACTAAATAATGAAAAATCTTAAATGATTAGTTCAACTTGCTTACAAGTTACAACTTTCCATAAAAAGCACCATTTTCCATGCATGCCATCCTGCATTAACGTACTAGTAGTTTTCTTAGAAAGAAGGGGTAGACCCAACCCAGAATAGACCCACACCCCCTTTCTTACCAGCACAAAAATAAGACACACTAACAACATGCAACACACGGAACACCAGAGAGTGAGGGCGCTTTAAGTACTGTATATGAAGGAAAAATATAATAGCATTATGTATTTGGCCTTGACAATTGAGAAAAAGTGACCTTTAATTGTTCTGCTGTCTTTCAATATACCCTTCGAAGGGAAATATACCTGCAAGAGGACGCTGTAAAATAGGGGTGAGAGCCCCTTCCCCTGGGTATGACCTACGACCATTCTGAATTAACATATGACTTTTTGGATAAAATCCCACGTTTCTAGTTCCATATGAAAACGTCTTTAGAACAGTTTTTACATTATCGGTAAATTTTTTAACATTATCGGTAGACGAGCGTTTTTACATTATCGGTAATTTTTTTACATTATCTGTTCAAAGAGTTTTTTACATTATCGGTTATTTTTTTTTTGTACATTATCAGTTGTTTTTACATTATCGGTTATATATATATACATACATACATACATATATATATATATATATATATATATATATATATATATATATATATATATATATATATATATATATATATACTGTGTGAGCTTTGCTGGTGCCCAGCAATGAGCTATACAATAATTTACATGTAACATTGCATTTGCCAAGAAGTTGAATAAAATGAAATATCTCTCACGTCATGAATATGCAAGAAACCATATGTAAAAAACCAGCTCACCCCGAGAAGTTTGTACACGTTACTCTATCAATTCCCCAGTTCATCCCCAAACGACCAAACGACTCTACTTCCCGTATGCTGCGAGTGCACGATTAGGTATACTGCAGTTGCTTCTTCACAGTAAGTTTTGTTGTACTTGCCTGCTTTTTGTCCCAAGTTCATTTGAAAGCGACGGAAGTACTTAACAATTCAACCATCCATTATGCTTACAAGAAGTGCTAACTTTATGTTTAGATTCCCTGGTTACAACTACAAAGATGGAGATGATGTGTTCAGCATTGAAGTCTTACTTCATGCTATCATTGTCGGCAAAAATTCTTCGTGGTGCAATTTCCAGATCTACTTATTTTGGCACGTAGCCTGTACAGTACTGTAGTGTAATGTTCATTGTATATATATATATATATATATATATATATATATATATATATACATATATATATATATATATATATATTTATAGTATATTGTACATTGTATACGGTATACAGATTGTTATACTGTTGTCTTGGAAGGCAGCATTCGCAGCAATGTGGCAAGTTCGACGTGTAGCCTAATGCGTCCAACTTGCCACACTATATGCATAACTCCATGCTATATGCACTTAATGATAGACTGTAGCCTAGATGTAATCGGTAACAGGCCTATACTGTAGTTACAAAGACAAAATGTTAAACATAGGCTTATTGACGGATAGGCTTTCAAGAAGAAAAGTATACTCCTGGTTTTATGCTAAGTATCTCATTGTATCATACTGTACTCTAGTAGTCACTATTGCAGGCGCGGATCCAGAAGGGGCGCACCCGGCGCACGCCCCCCTTTTTTCGATGTCCAATGGTTTTTTCACCAGCAATATGGGAAAATGAGCAAATAGATATGGAAAATATGCTTCCCAGATGCGAGAAAGCAACAAAAAAAAAAAAAAGTTTTCAAATTTTCGAAGACCTATTTTTTTGCTCGTCGGCCTTCCCGACGATGTGTGCGCACCCCCCTTTCTCAAAATCCTGGATCCGCCCCTGTATTGTATGAAGTTCCTTTTCCTTTCCACTTACTACAGATCTCTGATCCCGGGCTGCCCTTCCAGCGTCCTTGTAAAACGTGAATGTAACTTTACTGTATATACTTTGCTGACATGCAATAGACCAATGTAATTTGCACTAGGTTGGTAGTTACCAGTACAAAGCCTCACAATTACTACAAAACACAACGGCTTCAGTTATTGTCGGATACAGTTAACAAATTTCAACCACAGTCCGGTCATCTTTACATGATATTTCATTAACCCTTTTCGAATGTATACTGTAATCCTATGTGGTTTCTTCGTAGGTGAGAATACTCTTACGGTTTTTTATCCTTCCACAAATGGACTCGCCGTGTGTCCACGACGTCATTCGTTCCCCCTAGTGAGTCGATTATCAGTTCTCATAATCTTTAACTGAGTTAGAATAAGTTTTCAGAATCTCGAAATAGAACACAATCGTTCGTTGAAAAATTACTGAAGACAACTCTGCCATCCATCCTTTTCGCTCCTAAAGCTGAAGTTGAACAAACGGCAACAAGGACCGCACATGCTTAAGTACTCCAAAGCCGTCACATACTTCCATCGCCCTATTGAAGGTGGTATACAGCCTACTGTATAACTCACAGTACAGTGCCTTGACGATTGATGAAATGACCAGCATGCTCAATTTAACAGTGCTTGTAACTTTGTATTGAATAGCACAAGCTTCCTCTCAGGTTTCATTATGCTGTGACAATACTGCTAGTATGCCATATGCAGGGTTCTAGCTAGAGCATATTTAGTGCCAGGTGGCAGTTGGTTTACGAAACGCCGTCCTGGGGGTGGGGTCTGAGGGGAGGGGTGTCCATTTGTATTTTTTCCATGTTTTTTAGTTAATGTTTTTTTAATGTAATGATCATCTGAAGGTGCAATATAGAAATGGCTAGAAACTGTTCTGTTAAAACATTATTAGGACTTAAAGTTTGCTTCTTTTATTCAGCCGTTTCCATTTTTCATATTGCAAAATTATAACACCTGTGCTTGGAATACGATCAAAATAGCGCATTACAGCAACGTTTCAGTTTAGTTTGCGGAAAATCTGTGCCGGGGGACAGTACATTTGACCGTGAGTGCCGGACGCAGTAAGGGGTGCTGGGCGGCCCCGCCCGGCGCCGGCAACCGTAGCTAGAACCCTGGTCACATGTATTTCCAGTTTCCACACTCTTGCAGATTAATAATCGTAGAAGATTGGTATCACTCACGTGCCATTGGTGCGTATGTTACACATGGGATGTATTGATTACAGTAGCAAAAGCTTCCTCACATGTACAAACCACAACTGGTCCCTGACTAAAGAGCTGTCGGCCCATACGGTAGTTCCCATTTCTCAAGCAACAGTTATATTGGTATTTTATTACAGTGTACTGCTTGTCCTATGGATGGGATGACCGGAGTTGAGAAAGGCGACGTGGAAGGTAATCCCTTTTCAGCCCAAAGTTCACATTAATGCATGAACAGAAGAACAAAGGAGCTTGCAGTAGCTTGGACTTGAGGTTAAAGTGGATATGTTTAACCATAATCCAAGCAAGGAATCGTCTGTTCGATTCCCTCATGTCTTGATGTAGAGCTTTGTTTCAAACGGAAAACCACTTATTGCGCTGCATTATTTTCTTTGGCAAAGTCTGTCCTTTCAAGTTTTAACCATGTTAAAGCTAAATATTTTGATTCTGAGAACAAAGCATGAGTCATTTCACTGGTACGCCGTAAGTGATAATGATATCCGATAGTGGCAACGTTATTTTTTAACTACAGTATGAGTAGAGTTTTGTCCATGGACGTAAAGGGTAGGGACTGGGGCCGGCGACTTCCATTTGGGCAGAACTTTTCCGGTTAATTGTATGCCATTTTCTGGCAAACTTGCGAACATTTTAGCATTAAAACTTCAGGCAAAAGTTCTCAGTCCCCATACGCTGGTGATTTTTTATTGTTTTCCTACAACATTATACTGGTACAAGGTTGTCGACATAGCGGAAATATTGCGTATAGACGAATCCGGAGAGCAAGTGATGGTTGATTACAGTCACTAAGCGCTGATCGGATTCGTCTATAAACTGCACCACCATGTCATACAAAGAAAATGCTCTTAATCATTATTGAACTGTTCAGTATCACCAATAAACTCTAGCAATAGCTTTATCTCCTCAAAATATTATGCATTACAAGAGGAACGGATGTTGCATCATTTGAATTTTTAAAAAGTTTGGGTGAACATATTACTTCTGTGCAACAAATTACCAAATTTCTTCTTGTGGGAGCCTTGTTTCTTGAAAAGTAAGCTACCACACTGCCTTATTTTAAATTTTCCATCATCTGTGTCTATGAATATTGGTTTAAAAATATGAAAATTTTTCTGTAAAAAAAACGCAATATTTCCCTTTAAGTTGTAGACTTGTAGTTGGTTTCTGGTGGAATGATGCTCATCCACATAAGCTTCGACAGCTTCTCAAAAGTGGCGATGATGGGGCGGTTGGGATGGTCTTGACTGGAACTGCTTCAAGCGCGAACCCCGAAGCCTTAGAAGCAACGGATCCAGGGCTCACTTAAGTGCCCTGGAAAAATTTGAAGAGCCAGGTGGTCTGTGGTGTAATGTGAGACATTTTTCGCAATTTTAATCCATTAAATGGCCGTGATTTCCAATTTCCCAAGTCTGATTTCATTGAATACGCTTTATTGCAAGTCGTGGAATTCAACACGTGGCTACTATTGTAACGTGGGTCTGGAAAAAGTGGGGGGGGGGGGATCCCCTCTACTCTCAAAAGTGGTGAGACAAGAAAGGAGCCACGACAAACATACCACGTAAAAGGAAAGGAAAATAAAAGACTCCCAGCATTTTCATACATCTGAAAATAAACCTTCAACACCTACAGTAAAACTGCACAGATTAATTGGTAAGTTTTACACCTAAATTTACCCTAACTGCGGTCGACATGTTAAGCAACCAACCATGCATACGTGGTCATGTATCACGATACAGTGGCCTCGACGTTTTGGTACTTCGAAGGGAGGATAATTCTCAACTCAGTTAACACATTTAGAGGGATATCGAACGCAAAGAATATTTTCTTGCATCCTTTATGATTGTCTCTTCTTAGGATCTTACTGACTGTCATAGTATAAAGAAATACAGGACCCTTGCAGCTCGGTCATTTCCTGAATTCTCACATTTGTGTCTACCGATTACGTATAGCTTCAGAGGGGATTACCACTTCACACAGAGCTACACTGTGTCCTTTCCATGTAGAGTGACGTGGCTGGACTGATCAGGAAAGTAATTCAATTAGGAATACAATAAATTGAACCTGTTCATTCAGTCTGACGGCAGGTTGAACACCGGCCGCTTAAACACTTGAATATAGGAGTTGCCACTGGGATTCAATCAGGGAGTTGCCACGCCGAGTGGCAAATCCCTGTTTCGATAACTCAAGTCTTAGTGTACTCTGTACCAGAGTAGTATTATCACCAAAATTTACACAAGATTCAACTCACCTACGATTCCGTTGCCGTTCTCATCGTTAAGTTCAACGATGAATGTACTTTCAAAATAACAGGAAAAATAAAATTTCCATTTACGTCCACATTAATGGTAGCACATAGTGTATCCTGCAAGATTTTCTCGACAAGTTCGATCCAACTTTGTGAGTGCGAACAGGAAATGAAAGCATACATGCTATCAGGCTTAATTCCAATTACAAGACGTTAATGACACTGTAGACATAACAGGTTAAGAAAATTTCAGGAAATGAAAGAAGGAATTGTGCGACTAATGAAAGGTTGAATGAACCCTAAACAAACAGATTTGTTCAGCCGTAACATCTTTCAAATGTAGTATTGTGACATTCTAGTCTCGGGCTCATTGTAAATTGTCAACTGATCCGAGACGTCTTTTGGTACTGTAGATATGAGGTATTTGATAGGCCTATGACATACCGGTACTATCCTTCTTGAATAAAGGTACACTACCTACATACGGGTAGGAAATAATAGTCTCCATATATTGGCCTACCTTTATTATATGGATTTCTGTGAATAAAATCTGACAAAAATGGAAATGGTAACTTATCAATGGCTTAGGGGCAGGTGCAGGGGTAGGGCCACCGATTTTCCGCGATCGCGAAAAAAAAAAAATAAAATAAAAAGTCTGAATTTAATTTTCTGCACGGAATTTCACGGAATTGAGCAAAATCATCAGGCTGAAAATACATGTAAATTTTTGACAAAAACTGAGTTGTTGTTTTTTTTTCAAAACCATATCAAATGAATGCCTGCATATACCAAAGACATACACAGACATTTGACCATCTGAAATGGTGGCAAATTCACCTTAAATCATCAATCGGTGTACAAAAAGCAAATTTCTCTTTAGTCCCGAAAAATTCTTTTACATAGAGCTGTGAAATTACACTGTCAGCTTTCTTCGTGGTGCTTTCTTTATCGGGGGGGGGGGGGGGGTCATCAGTACAAGGTAACGGTTCCCCAGTCCTTTACTGCCGACACATTTGAATTTTGAAATGAATAACTTTTCTATAGAATTTTGAGCAAATGCTAAATTTTTCGAGCCATTAGTTGCTCCCTGGAATCTACTCCTGGTAGACTGAAGCAAGCAGAGATCTGAAAATAAATGTCTCCAAATATGTCGATTTTAGGGCAAAAAAAGGAAACTGGCACTTTACTGTATGTTCAGGGCAAAATTCATATTATGATCTTTAGCCGAAAAGCTTGCGAGCAATTCCTTCACCCGCTTGGAAAGTGTCTCTCAGTGCCCTTATTGGAGCTAGTATGAATGATTTAAACCTACGTATAGGCCTTTTGATAATTCGTTCAAAAAAGACCTTCAATGATGCAGCAATATTTAAAAAAAAAAAAAACTTTTTGGATTCTGCACATAATCAGCAACTGACGAGTAACTGACAATGTACAGGGAACCCAGTATGTTTCACCCTGATTTGTTTTAAATCAGTCTTCGTGGAGATTTTCGTATTCATCTATTGCACTTGCACAACTTTACGTTTATTGTACATAAGCCTCATGTATGACTTCGGGCCCAGTCTGCGGGAGGCGAGGTTTTTTTTCGTAGCATGGAAATAGAGAATCATGCCAATGGACGAATCAGGTTCTTGGAAATTGGCCACACCCCTAATTCCAAAATAACAGCTTTTCAACTAATTTTTTGTAATTCTGACGCCGGATTATGAAAGAACGGGTCAAATATCCCTTGTCCACGCAACCCTAACCTTAATTTTAACCCTAACCATGATTTTGAAACAAATTTAAATTTTTTTGAAAAACCGATTTTTCCCTCGTCATCCTACCAATAAAGAGCTAGCCTGCGGGAACGGTGGCATTGTTTCAATGCTCCCTAATCGTGGGTGTACGGGATATTGTATATGACAGGCCGTTTTTGCCCTACAAAAATTTGTGCTACTCGAGAAAACAGCCCGATTTTTTCGAAAGTTTGCCCGATAAACAGGTTTTTCCCTAACCACAGAGGCTGCAGCTCCCACCGCTGGCTCATGCGACTGAGCTTCTATTGTTTTTACGGGTAAGCACTCACCCCTGGATTTCAGTTAAAAACGATACCCCCTTCACGTGTCCGAAGGGACCCAGGTTACTTGAAATGGACATAATACTGGCCGAATCACGTGCTTTTTGAAGGTCACTACAATTGCAGTTGCTAATACCCCAATGTGCTTCATGTAACGGATGCTGTTGAAGAGCAAACAGTTTCGCCCCAGACATTTGGGAATCTCCTTACTAAGTTTACTTTTAGCCTCTTAGAAAAAAGGCAAAGATAAACTAACCTGTACTGGGTTTTAATCGCTTTACGTTATATCCACACACTACCATGTGTAAGCTCTATTTGCTGCGCATTGCATGGGTACACCGGTGACCTGCAAAGGCCATCACTGACCAATCAGAGTGACGCTGGTTTTTGAATTTATGTCAATAAAATAAAAAGTCACTTCTAGTAAATAGTGATATCCGGAGATTCCTAATTAGCCTATGTTTGGGTGATGAACAGCCCCTTTAAACCTTAGACTACCGTATGTGTAAAGCTGGTATATCTTTAGAGACATTAAAGACGGATTTGCATCACCCCAAGTATGACTTTTACATATGTGGTAAGCAAAAGTCTCAGTTGGTGACTGCTTTTTGATTGACATCAGTGTTACAAAATTCAAAAGATGCAGAGCAGCTCATATTACACAGCATGCACAGAGAATGTTTTGATTACACATGGGGTCTTTTATACCCACCAGGATGTGGCCTTGAGCGGTAAATTATAGACCCTTTTCCAAATAGCAGTTACAAAGGATTGTGGGACAGAGTTTTTGTGTGCATCATTTTTGTAAATGGCATTTTACTGTTGCATAAAACAATGCACACCAAAACCCTATCCCACAATTCTTTGTAATAGCTATTTGGAAAAGGGTCTATGTTTGTGTCTGCTCAAGGAGAAGCAGTGAAGACAATTATGGGAGGGGCTTACCACCACGTAAAAGTCATACTTGGGGTGATGTAAATCCCTCTTTAAATGTGTTCTTATCTGGAAAGAGCTGTTCTGCAGCACTTGCACATGCGTCGCCGGTACACTCAAAAACTTCCTGTAACTGCAGTACAGGTATAATATGCAGACCGACAGTATGCAGCACAACTCAGTTAAAGCTACCTATTTTAAGTACTGTAATGTAGTTGGAAATGAACCCTAAGGACCCACGTTCCTGTTTTGTACAGCCGTCAGCAACACGTAGCCTATTCATATACACTGTACTATCACAAAAACTCAATACGCACTTTAAATAGCTAGCTAGTATATCTGATCCTAATAAAGGCGTCCTGTCTTGAGTTTTGTGGGCTGACATTGAATACATCCGATGTGCAATACCAATGATGCATTCTGGGAAATACATACTTTGGACCCCTTCCCTATTCGTTTCAAGCTTGTCTTGAAACGATGGGACTATGCCCCCCCCCCCCCCCCGACGAAAACTGAATCGGGTCATTACTAATACTCCTTTTTGTAAATTAAGCAACCGGGGTGAGGGCTGGTATGTATAATCCTATACAGATACGTGCCACAACGTCGATTTCCTTTGCCCCACTTACTCCCCCTTTTTATTAGGCCTTGTTAATATTCTCTCACAGAATAGTAAAACTGACTTGCTATTGACTCCCAACTAATTTAGTCTGACCGGGGTGTTTCCCCACCCCACTCTTGCAAAATTTTGGTAACATGGACTTTATCGTATCGTTCGTACCCACACGACGGAGCTCAGTTGTAAATATGCGGTAGGCCTACTCTTAGTGATGTCATCATGAAGCACTGCGACAACTGTTTGTACTGTTTGTACTAACTTGTACTTCTTTTTGTCCCATGACAAAATCTTGAAACATCTCAGATTATTCAGAAAAAGTTGCTAAACCAGAAAAAAACGTCTAACCATAACAAATGTATAGCGTCTGACATTGTGTGCAGTATCTGTAGTAATAATGCAGCCCATTGACTCCAGCAATACATTGATCAAATCTACAGTGACAACAGCAAAATGTCAAAATAAAATATCAAAACCGCACGGGTATTGAGTTAGCCTGCCTACAGAGAGTACAACTGCTTTCTTAACCTACCGTTCGTAATGGCGGTGGTGATAATCTATTGCACATTGAATAGTTTCTGTACCTTATCACCAGTTCTTCCTGCAAACTACTACGCCAATGGTATTAGCATGCAGGTGATAACCTTGTAATAGCTGCATGGTATTAGCAATGACCAACTATAGCCTACCCCACTACGCAGATCTACCAAACAATTTCTTTGCAACATACGATACGTGGCCAAATACAATGAGTGAGAGTACTTTTATAGACGTTCTGCTAACATTGTTGCAAGTTTTAATCCAAGTTTTAATGAATTTTATGAAGACAAACCTTTGATAAAAGGACTTAATACATATTAGACTGTAAAAAATCGTATTTTGTGAGATCATGAAGCTATCACTGTGAATTATTTCCGTCTTGTACGAAAACATCTTTCGAACTATACAAGTTTCACTGCTGTGTAATGACCTGAAGAAGAAAAAGTTTCGTCCGTCAGTTAGTTGGAAATAACCTAGTAATTTTACATGCCTTTTTATACAGTCCTGCATCTGCTTAACTTGAACTGCTTACCTGGAAGTCCAGACTAAGCTGAGCCCATCAGTTAAAAGCCAGTGCCCGGAATCATTTCTCTCTGGCGACGGGGTACTTCAATATGTACAGCTGTCTGTAATTCCATATACGTGAAACGTAATAACACACAACATACAACAATTATACAGCGTAAGGACAGTAGGAACAACCTCAGCATACAACACTGATCCAAACCGTTTGACTCACGAACTCGACGCGCTTGAATGACTTTTCTGAAATCATTGTTTTTCCATGGCCATGGGTCGTTGAAAAAAGGTGTTATAAAATTTCTATGAGGGACATCATCATAGTGAGTTTAAAAGTCACAAATGGTGACTTGAGTATGACGCACGGTGTTTATGGTTCAGACTGACGCAAATGGTATAGGCCGTGGTTTCCAAAAACAGTTGTCGCAGTTTCATGATGACGTTACCAACGTAGCCTGTAGGACCATATACTTATAGGCCTTAGAGTGACCTTCTTTAGTCGTGTGTGGTACGAACCTTACAAGGACTTGATATGCACCCCCACATTGATTAGATGTTAATTTTTCCATAGGACTTCCAACTGAAAACAAATTTTCTAAAATTGAATGTGTAGGGGTAGTATTTATTGTGACAAATTTACCAAATTTTTACGGTCGTTTATCAGTATTTATAATGGTAGGTTACACAGGCGTCAGATGCTGCTCTCGATTGGGGGGGGGGGGGCGAGGGGGCTGAACGTTGTTTCGGACCGCTGTCCTGGGAGGGGTCTAAGGAAAAGGGGTTCCCCTCCCCCTTTGGAAAATTTTTGACTATTTGAGGGTCCTTAGATGCAATTTAGTGCAATTTTTGAGCCAATTTTAAGCAAAATTTCTGCAAATTTTTGACTTTTTGCTTAAGGGAACAAATAAGGGGGTTTTGTCCTTGAGTTGAGCGGGAGGAAGCATACTTCCGCCCACCACATTTTGGACTGGGGGACTTTAGCCCCCAGCCCCCACTCCTACCGTCCTTGGAAGGTTACATTGATAGGCTTTCTTTCTTTAGAAGTCAAGCCTCCTGCAATTTCTAACACTGGCCTGCGGTGCCAGACTAGAGCACCACTGTTGCCTACGGTAACACTATAACCGATAACGACGCCGGGCGAGGGGTAGAAGTGTGTGAGAAAAAATCATCATGTTTTCACTACATTACAAAGTGAATAAATTACATCAGCGTGGTGTGGAGCCAGTCCGGTAAATGTTTTCTGGAAGAAATGTTGAGATGACCTTTTTAGCATACTCAAGCCTTCGGCTAATTTTATGGATACTTACATAATAAGTAACTAAGAAGCTAAGCAACTGGGAGGTTCGGAGTTCGATTCCTGGATGGGGCAAATAAAGGTGGGTTTGACTTCCGAGATCAACCTACGGTTGTCCCATCTGAACTGGCCTTTACAGTAAACAAAATTTGATGTAAATTTTTGAATTGGTTAGCCACCCGACGCAAAGTTGCAATTCACATGCCACAGGCTGTTACAACTGGTAATGTAGTAATTGACCGATAATGTATCACTAACCGATAATGCAGTAAAAATTGACCGATAATGTAGTAACATTTTAACCGTTAATGTATTACCATTTGACCGATAATGTAGCAAACGTTACTGCATTATCGGTCAATTTTTACTACATTATCGGTTAATGATTATCGATCAATTACTTACACTATCAGTTGTAACACAGGCTTCTCCCACATTCGTGGTCGCTAAAAGCGTAGTTAAACAACTGCCCTTCAAGGTATGAATTAATTGTTAAAGGGTCATTTGAGGATTTAAGGCACGGCCCAGGCTACTCAGAAAAGCCATATCTGAGATTTCCATTGCAGACCCGTCGCCACGTGGAAGCACCATGAGACAATGACCATTAGCGTAGAAAGGGTAGAGATGGGGTGACAAGGATACCAGTCCTGGAGAAGTGCCATGCTACAGCTACAAATAAAATGACTAAAAAATACGAATGTCTGAACACATAATCATTTCAAAGCTATGCCCAAAGACAGCACCATTTTGTGTCAAAGCCATCTTGAATGACCACTTCTCAGATCAGGCCATGAACCAATTTTTTTACGTATAATGACCCAGACCTCTGTGACGTCCATTTTCCACAATATGATTTAAATTAATTAATTAAGCCACAGATCGCTTATAATGGGTCCCTGCAAATGCCCCTCTAAATGTAAAGTCTGCCCATCAGGACAGAAATTCTGGCCCCCTCCTTCAGACATAACAGAGTCCATCCAATAATAAACTTTTCCTTAACAGGCCCGAAGTCAAGAGGGGCCGGGGTGGGGGGGCGAAAATCCCTGAAACTTTTTTGCCCCCCATAGAGTTTGTATCTTACCATTGACTTAATACATTTGTACACATTTGGCCCCCTGCAAAAAATTTTCGCCCCCTGGAAAAATTCTGACCCCCCTCCAGTACCTTGTTTGGCTACGGGCCTGTTCCTTACCAAAATAAGCTGTGCCTCACCATTCATAAACCGTGCCCGCCAAAACGAAATGTGTCCCTCCGGATTTAAGTGGCTGGCTAAGATGCCTATCATAGCACATTGTCAGTAGCACTATCCGTTAGGCTAGTTACCTACAAAACCGTAGAAATACAACAATCACGACTTTACTCTTAAACCTTTAGTGAAAGATAGCTTGGCTATAAATGGTAAGAAGAATAAGTTATTTTGGGGAAAGGGTTTCCTTAAATTTATATGCAGATGAAGATTAACGAATTTGTGAATCACCTCTGGGTTTCACAATCGCTTGGTCCATAATTGCGTTCTGTAAGTCCCAGAGCGTGGCCAGGATTGGTCTAATGACCCCTTGAGGCTCGGGGGACCCCAAAGCCCTCCCTACGGACGTCAGTGCGTTTCTTTGTAATAAAGATTGCAGGCCAGGGGAGAATGAAGTTGTATGAAAACATTTTCCCAAGAAACGGGTGATATGAGGCATTATTTGTTTCATCATACTTGAGTCATAAGGATTCGACCGCCCCCCCCCCACCCGGGGGCTTTGCACCTAATCTGTGCCATGAACTGCATCATTTTCGACACTTTTAAAAAACAAACTAAGAAGTAAGCAAGTCAGCTGGTCAACTGATTTGCCAAGGGCGCTCCAGTTCGACGTGCAAACAACTTCGTCCTCTGGGTAACCGATTTTAATAAAAATAACATTCTACGTATATACCTTAGTCGCTTTTAATCAAGCAATAAATATTTTAGTGGAAGACCTGCGTTCTAAGTATTTTACGAGTTTTTGTGATCTTTTAGTTAGTTCCTACGTTCATTGCTCCAGATATTAGCAGCTAAAAATATAGTTATACCAATAACAAATTTGAAGCAAGGAGGTTTGATGTCAGTCATACCTAATTAGGTATTGGATATAATAAACTCTGTTTGGAAACTAGTAACCCTAAGCCTACGGTGAGAACCTCCAGCCCGCGGGCCGTATGCGGCTGTGAGGCAATTTCATAAATATAAATTCAGAGTCACTTGAAATCTAGTAATTGACAACAAAAGTTTTAGCCCACGGTGCCCACCGTTTATCCTGCTTAGCCTATGCAGTACCACTTACCGGGTATTTCACGTAAATTTTCGGCGAAACACTACCAGTAGACCTATATATTTGGACCTAAAGTCTAAAAATTCAAAAATATATATTTTAGAGGTTACAAAATTAATCTTATTGGTCCAACTCCCATTGTCATAGTTTATTCCATTGCTGAGATATTAAATGTTAAAATTTATTCACTTAAATCCAAACAGTTCATTGCGCAATAATTTTTGACATTCTTGTTGTACAACTCACATTAAATGCTTTGTTTTCTTTTAAAATTAAAAATGTTTATATGACCTTGACCGCTTCCTGTTTTCTTGCATGACATGCTGTACAGAGAGGGCTTATATAGTCAAGTCACCCCAAAGCAGTAAGAACGCGATCACATTTTGGCACAAGGTGCGGTGGCTATCAAAAAAACAAAGAAATACAAAGATTGTAATTTGAGTAGTACAACAATGACATCACAAATTATTGCGCAATCTACCTTTTTAAATCGAGTGAATAAACTTCAACATTTTATATCTCAGCTTAAGAAAGTCCTGTGAAGATGGGAATTGGACCATTGGAATTCAGTTTTCATGCTCTGTAATATATATTTTTGAATTTTCAGACTTTAGGTACACTCTCCTCCACAATGTAGCATGCTAACTGTTTTGTTAGACATAATTCAGCCGCATAGGGTTTGTAGCCTATTTCTGGAGGTAACGGAAGCTTTGCGTTGCAGCTAGGCTACATGACATTGTACAGAATTATACCAGGGAGTTGCTAGAGACTCTCTCCCTGATTATACTATCACGTGTGTCTGTAGGTCTATATATTCAATATTAGAGCACGAAACTGGGAATTGTATCTATTCCGGTAGATTTGGAAAGGGGGTTAGGGTTTAGAACTGTCCCTCCGAAGAATGAATTGTGGGCAGGTTTGTAATGAAAATTAGAAAGACATAATTAAAGTTGGTTTAAAAATACGCA
Source organism: Holothuria leucospilota (assembly GCA_029531755.1). Lineage (NCBI taxonomy): Eukaryota > Metazoa > Echinodermata > Holothuroidea > Aspidochirotida > Holothuriidae > Holothuria > Holothuria leucospilota. The sequence goes on along the minus strand of CM055973.1, from coordinate 21,241,578 downwards.
ATTTTTTTCTGCGCGATTTGCGCGCACTTTTCATATGTGCTCATTCATTAGTATAAGTTCATACACAAGTACAAGACAAATGATAATATTTTGTTGGTTACGGTGTAGCCTTTTGCATTCTAACTCATTTAAACATAGTGGATGAACGTTCTATTGTCTACAAATTAGAACAAATTCCAGGGCTTCCAGGGGCTTCGCCCCTGTTCTTGCCTAGACTTTGCCCTTACAGATCCTACCATGAGGTCCTGTTTGGGGACGGCCTTTGCCTGCGCCCTATGGGGAAAGCTTATTGCAAACTCTGTTTGAGGTCTGCGAGTGGATAAAAAACGGCCCATCAGAGAAAAATGGTTCCCCACCATGTTCTAAGCCATTCGAAATCAAAAGAGTGGGCTAAAAAATGAAAAAAAGGGTCCCCGACGCCATGATAGGCGAACTGAATACTTTCTCGGGGGGGGGGGGGGGCTTAGCCGTTTATCCAGAGAAAAACCTTTGCTGTTTGATGAAATTGCCCGATGTATTATCCCAACTTCTCTCCGAGAAAATAGATATTATCCTGATTGAGATGGAGGAGAGTGGGCTAATGCCCCCTGGCTTGTACGCCTATGGCCAACGTTAATCCATGACACCACACCTGTCAGTGCTTGCTTATAGCAGGGCTCTAAAAACGTTATGTTTCATTTATCACTGGTACGATTAACAGGAGATGTTATTACTTCAGCTACTGGTATCTTGATAAATGAATATTGGAATAAAAATGAAAGTACATTTGTCCCTGTGCGTCTGAACCATCATTCTAATACAAGACCCTATCTTCAAAATAAATTCCTTTGACAAAAATATAAATAACAGACACATAAAAGCAGAGAAATTTTCTCGTCGTGTTTTTATGTGAGTTAGCAGCATATCCGTATATGTCCTCTGTTTAGTAGCATTTGGGCTGAATACATGATACCTTACACTCGCAATTTTGACAAGTGAGTCACTATTGAAAGAAAGGGGTAAAGATTTCACCGGTTTCATAGCATGGCTGTCTCTCTCCGACATACAGAGACCGGTATCATCGAGTCTGTCTGTGGTCGGCGTCTTGCTCCCTTCATTCTTTCGCCCTTGAATTGAGTTAGAGTAACACGAGGTTTTATGGCTCAGTTTCTAACCAATTGGTTCAAGTCAGGCTGGCCACGGCCTTTTCTCCAGTTGTTGCTCACTGGCTTGTTTTCCCTATTCCATTGCTTATGCTGAGCACCAAGCACAATGGCAGGAAGTTTCACTTTTAAAGTCTTTGGTATGACCCGGCCAGGAGTCGAACCCTAGACCTTCCGGCTGCAAGTCGGATGTTCTAATTACTTGACCATGCAGTAGCCTTTGAAAGTCCCCATGCTGTATTAACTCCACTATAAAGCTACTCTTCGAACCCCACCATTCTATTGCTCAAGTGGGGCACTGTATCATGTTACCAACATCATCGCATTGAGGCCCTTTTTATCGCCACACAACAGGTTTTTTGCCACTATAGGCGGTAAAGAATAACAAGGAGAATTAGGACTCTAAATGGCGCCACCACCCTGCTTGAATGGTTACATTATACTCTACACTGCAAACCAAATATGCACGCAGGTTACAATGGCAACTCCGTTTTATAATTCAGGTCTTGAAGGGCAGTTATTTTACTACGACAAGCGATCACAGATGTGGGAGGAGCCTATGCGGCTTATGAATAAAACTTCACGTCGGGTGGCTAACCACCTCAACAACTTAGACCAAATTTGGTATCTTTTGAAAGGCCAGGAGAATCGTAGATTGCTCTTGGATGAAAGAAACCTAACTTACTTTGACCCGGTCGGGGACTCTGCCACAGCACCGGTATTATTTATGTTTGTGTACAATTGCAACAAGCCATTTCGCAATTGCGATAGCTGCAAGGAATTGTGGGATGCAAGGAAGCTAAACATACTGCGTTCGTTATACATAATATGCAAATACACGTAATTTGGGACAGGTTGTAAGGCAATTTTTAAGGCCAAGAAGCTTATTTTCATGTTGTTCAAGACACAAAACGCAGTTAAGGACACTTCTTACACTCCGGGCTAATCTACAAGCGATGATTTGAATATCTTTTAAAATAAACGCAGTTTCTAGGCATTTGTTGTAGGTCTTTGTTAGTTTATCCCCAGTTTTTTCAAGATGTGCGCATGCTAAGTCCAAATTGCAAAAAAAAAAGGTTTATTGCAATTGCAAGGATCATTGAAACGCATTGTAAGGGAGTTGTTTGTGTCAGAATTAAGCTGGGGATTTCTTAACCTCAACTGGGTGTCATTACTTTAATTATAACTAAACACCAGAAAAAAAAGAACACAGAGCTGTAAAGAATAAGAAAATAGGAAGAGCTGAACATTGAAGGGGAATCTGTCATGATACTTTGTCTATGTTAGGCTCTTCCTTTAGTGTCTATGGATATCTACGTCATGCAGGTACTTTCGTTCCAAGTCATTTGTACATTCTTTCAGTGGCGTAGCTAGAGGGGGGCAGGGGGCGGTCGCCCCCCCCACAAAGCCTCAGAAGGCCTCTGTCGGAAATTTCTAGTCTCTGCCGGAAATAAATGAAAACAATTCATTTGAAACACTTACAACACTTCTTATGTTTTTAAGCAGAATCACACATAGGTATGTCAACGTGAAAATCAAAAGTCGGCCTCAAAATTGCCCGGAAAGCAAAAAAAAAAAAAAGTCCCCACAGAATTTCGGATCGTACAACTATCAAGATAATAATCTGTCGGAATTTTTTGCTTTGCCCCCCACAAAAAATATCTAGCTACGCCACTGTATTCTTTCCAACACTACCATTCTTTGATCTAATTGACACAAAGAGATATCAGTCAGCGACATTCTCACCATATTAATGTCATAGAACCATAACAATATCATCTCACCTAAAATCAAAAAAAAAAAAAAAAAGGAAAGAAAGAAAAAAGAAAGTGAATTACCATTTGTTTTGGTTGGCCGCTTCTTGTTTTTAAATAGGCCTACGTGTAATGCAGCTTCGGTTACTGCTAATAAAGCTTCATTAATGATCGTTCACGATGGAGATTGTTTTATCAAGGTAGCAGGATAATGAACAGCTCTCTGCAATAGTAGCTGCCAAACGTGTCACCTACGAACTGCCCCATTTCAATTGAGTAATCAAGCAGAACATGACTTTCGCAGCAGGTTCAGAATATGTAACTCTTTCTGGTGTACATGTGGTGCTGCCAAGGAGCAGGAGCAATACCCGCCCGCCGAGAGGGCAAAAGAGAGCACAGCAATACAGAATATAAATCTGCTTAACGGTATTGTACCCATTAGCGGCTCGCCATAGGGGCACGGGGGCACTTCCCCCCAAAAAGTTTGTAAAGCATGGTCTTCATTTTTCAAAATAATAATAATAATAATAATAATAATAATAATAATAATAATAATAATAATAATAATAATAATAATAATAATAATAATAATAATAATAATAATAATAATAATAATAATAATAATAATAATAATAATAATAATAATAATAATAATAATAATAATATTAATAATAATAATAATAATAATAATAATAATAATATAATAATAATAATAATAATAATAATAATAATAATAATAATAATAATAATAATAATAATAATAATAATAATAATAATAATAATAATAATAATAATAATAATAATAATAATAATAATAATAATAATAATAATAATAATAATAATAATAATAATAATAATAATAAGCGTGGATACTAACTTAGGGCGACAGTTACATTGACTTGCACACTAAAAATTCAAATTTTCTAACCCTAACCCTAACCCTACCCCTAACCCCACCCTAACCAAATTTGGTAGACATACTTATTAGACCAAAATGAACAATTTAAGCCTATTTGCGACAATAAAATTATTTTTCTAAATGGTACCTATTCCTTTAAGGCGACAGTTATGTGTCGCCTTAATTCCAGGTGTCGCCTTAATGTTGTTGAATTAGCACGAAGTGTCGCCTTAAGTCATAATCCATGCTGATAATAATAATAATAATAATAATAATAATAATAATAATAATAATAATAATAATAATAATAATAATAATAATAATAATAATAATAATAATAATAATAATAATAATAATAATAATAATAATAATAATAATAATAATAATAATAATAATAATAATAATAATAATATAATAATAATAATTATATTAATAATAATAATATTAATAATAATAATCATTATTATATTAATAATAATAATAATAATAATAATAATAATAATAATAATAATAATAATAATAATAATAATAATAATAATAATAATAATAATAATAATAATAATAATAATAATAATAATAATAATAATAATAATAATAAAAAAATAAAAAAAAACATGTAATTCGAGATGGGTTAGGCCCTCCCTTTTCCTTGACTCGGTTTAAAATTAAAGAAGTGAATAACTTTCCAATGTAATACCGCGAAGGTTAATCTTTAATTAATAAAGTGCTTTCAAAACGACATTTTTTTCGGCGCGCTTCGCGCGCGTTTTCTTAGTTGCTTGTTTGCCACTATATGTACTTCAGACATCACAAATGGACCTTACATTAGTGTAGTGAGACTTTTTGGCCTAGTTATTTATTTGTACATAGGATGAGACGTCATTCTGAGTTAGGGGAATTCCCCTCCCCCTTTAAAAAATCGTACTGAGATCCAAAATAGTGCTATCATTTCATCGTTTTCAAGTGTCTTCTGTGCTCGAAATTTTCGTTAGTTTAAGAAAACCATTCAGAAAACCAACATTTTATCTCTTCTTGGTAAAGCTGAAACATTTTGTGACACAATGAAAGAAACAAAATATTAAAAGGTGGGGCTCATTTTATACAAATGGATCAAGTCGCTTTGCCCATTTCACCTGCCTCTTACTCCCCCCTATGGAGTAGCGATCGGTTGATATGGTTGTTTTTATTTTTAAAGTAGTCAGCTCATGACTGCCTGCCTGAAATGGTTTCTGAAGAGCTCTTGAAAACTACATGGGGCATCGCTGTAATACATAATTATAACCATACTCCTATTGTACTCCCCGGAGCTGACCATTAATATTGGTGGGGGGGGGGGGTCTTTCGAACCTCCCTGAATACGGACTTGAGTTTGCCCCCCAAACAAATTTTTTTAGAGCCGCCCATGATCTGATGATTGTACCTACTTTGAAATGCTATATCCCTGATTGTCACCGGCAGCTCTGAAAAAGTAGATCTGTAGGGAGAGAATTAAGATACCGTATGACCGTATCACAAAAACTTGAATAAACCATCTATCCTATTTTCTGATTTTATACAAGCACACGTTGGCTATCATACATTACAGTCTCTTTTCATTTGCACAAATGAATTTCTGTACAAGTTGTTTTGATTTTTCTTATGATGGACATGAATTCTTGGCATGAATGTAAATGACCCTGATTATTCATAAGTGCTGGAGGTCTCGAGGCCAGGACTCGTTTGAAGGCCGGCCTTGAGGCCGATTTTTGAGGCCTTGGGGTCACGGATATCTCGACCTTTTATTTTTATTACGGTCTTTCGTGGTATTGAGTCGATATACAGCAGGAGTTGCACCAGTGGGGGACAGGGTCCTAATTAGGAGAAGGAAAGGGCGGCCTCAGTCCACGCCTGTCAGGGAGGTCTAGCACCAGGTTGGGGAAGATGGAAATTCATTGGGGAGTCAACTTTAGTATCGTTTAAATAATGCTAGCTTTTCTTAATTGTATGGCAAATTTTGTATCGTAGACTACTGATAAACTGTTTTCTCGTTCCTGCCCAAAGTTTTCATAAATACATCAGGGCTTCCGGATTAGTCACCGGAAACCCTTTCTTATGCAAGTCCCTGGAAACAACAGGCGCGTTGCCAAGGGAGGGGAGCCGCCCCATTGAGAATTTTTTGTATTTTTTTTAATGATTTTTTTTTATAATATCGCTAGTAAAATCAAAAGAGAAAATGTTTAGATGCAATTTACAAGGCCTGGCAAGTGCCATTTCCAGCGATCTGGGAGGCATTTTCGTCCCAAATTTTCTTTCTACCCTATGATGGGGCTACACTTAATTAGTTTGCCTACAGGCTCCTCCTCCTTAGCATTTTTTTTTTCTGGCTAACGCGCCTGGGAACCAACGATCCATGAAGAGCGCCCATGACGCTTTCTAAGCCGCTAAGCCGTTTCAATATTTTAATCTTACTTCGAACAAAGTACTGTGCTCCTGGATGAAATAATGAATTTTCTCGCATGGCCAAGCAAGCCTACTCATAAAGCCTAACTTTAATTAAACGCCTGTGCCTTATACTGTAAGTTATTCAATTCTGGTGTGTTGGTATTCCGTTTTTTCTTCCTTTACTGGCAATCTAAAACAGTAGCGAAACTGGGGTGCTTGAAGTGGGGGGGGGGGGCAGGGATGAAAATAAGGTAAATGTACCGACAGCATATAGTCAATGTACCAACACTTAGTGTCAAAGGGTTATCACTTAACAAGCCACCACCACACCCGTGACCCCATCCACCCAGGGGTGGCTCCAGGATTTGCCCGACGGGGGGACAGACTCCCCACGGGAGGGCCAGAGACCCGAAGCCTCGGACAGCTCCGATCCCTTCAAGAGGTTGGTGAGGGAGGATTTGAAGAAGACCTGTGTACTATACCATGTCATTGCGGGGCATATTTTGCGTAAAATTTGTATTTAGGCCTACTAGAGGGAAATAGTTCCGCCCCGATTTAATGTTTAAAAGCTGTGAAAAAGCGCTCGAAGCACGCGACATTATTTTGAGTGAGCCTATACACTAAAAGGAATCTGTACTTATTTAAAGCTTACATAGGTAAATTGTCCTGGCAGGTGGGCCCTATCGGGCACAACTTACATTTTACTTCCCTCCTCGAGTCACTAGCCGTACCGCAAGACAGATACAAGCAGACAGGAGAACATTAACTTAGTCTAGCCAAATTAGATGAAATTCCCGATATTTACATAATTCCATGTATCCTACTTATGAAGTTACTTGAAAAGATGGAAAGGGTTTGTATCCTACTATAGCTATAAGTAACGAAACCGAGGACCAGTGGGTAAAGCGTGCCGAAAATTTTGGATTTTATCTCAGAAATGACCCTTGCGCACTGATAGTGTTCTTTTGAGTCTGAATCGTGAAATTGCAAAGCACGCGAAGCGCGAGAAAATGTTTAGTAGGCTTACACTAAAAACATATATAATTATTAAGAACAATAAAGAAAAAATAGAAACTGTTGGGGTTGTAGATCGTATCGGGGATCACATACATTGCGTCAAAAGCACCTCGACTGCCCGATGGAATAGCCAAGCTTTCTCCGTTAGTCGCTCACCAACTAACCCTACCGCATGACACACACGAGAGAACAGCAAATAGCTTTGCGATATGGGATGAAATTTACGACCTCTTCATAACCTGTGTGCTCTGCCTACATGTTACTTGGTAAGGGTACAGGACTTATGCTATTCAGCTATGTGGAAAGGAACTATTGAAGAAACTGGAGTGACCCTACAGTGAGCGTAGCGCGCCGAAAATTTTGGGTTCTTATAAGAGAAATTGTCCTCTTGAGAGCAAAGGCTGGTAAACCGTCGGCGGGGAGACTAGTCGTCGGTCACCCAGGGCGGATGTACCGACAAGATCAGCAAATGTACCGACAGGCCATCCCAAGAAGCCAAGTGGGGGCGACCGTCCCCTGCCCCCCCCCCTTCAGTTGCGCTAGTGATCTAAAACATCGTAGAGGAGGAACTGTAGTGAGCAGTTTATGATCTGGACACTATGTCTGGTGTGTAATGCCAAAATTTCTTCCCGTAGCTTCAGTGTCGAGTAGCCCTGCAGAGGTTTGCCTGCTTGGCAAGCTGTGCGGCATATTCCTTGTTCAGTCATGTCTGGGAAGCCTTGAAGAGGGGGGGGGGGGAGGCTGAGAAAACTGTGTCTGCTCCGCGGAGTACTCTGAGGTCGGATTTAGTCTAGCGAAAATCTTAGATTCGTCCCAAGGCAAGTATTTCTTTTAAACGTCATTTTTCCGAATGCATTTGAAAATATGATCACGCTTAAAACAAACGCATATTTCGGGCATTTCAGAAAAGTCAGCCAGGGAGTCTTATATACGACATTCGATGAAACTGCGAACACAAGTCTATTACATTATGCAAAGGCCGTCGGACCCCGGGGATAGGAGGGCTGGGGAGGTGCATCCACTTAATTTTTTTCAGTTCGAAGGGTTTTTGTTTGTAACGTCCATAATTACCTTAGAAATTGACAAAACTTGGGAGGTGATTCGTCACTCTTTGCGTCCATCCAACATAACCAGGTGACTCATTAGTACCGGTTTTTGTTAGTCCGTGGTTTCCACCATAAAGGTGGACCCTGGGTCTCGAACTGGCAAGAGGAGTGCGTATGGCTTCAGCAGCGCCCTCTCCATTGCAATGAAGATTTTCTATCAGCACCTAGTTTCCAATCATCGTCAGTCAAAATATGTCAATCGCATTTTAAATTCCCAATGGTAGACACGTGATTTTCAGACCCCCAAAGTTGTTTGAGTGCTAATAAAATATGTAAGAATTAAGAAAAAACAAATGTATAAAAACACATTCTGTGCACGTAGGCAATCAAAGAATAATTTTTGAATATTAATTCAGTTAAAACGATGAAAAATATAACCTCAGATTGCATCCAAGGATACCTAATCATTCCCAATTTCTCAAGGGGAGGGGGACATCCCTCCCCTTAGACCCCTTCCCAGGACGGCGATCAATGCCTTGACCCCCATTTGATACAGGTTTCCTAAAAATTTCATCCTAGCCACGCCCCTGGGGATTTTCTCGAGAAATGGTCCAGACCAGTCACGTAAGTCATTGAAGAGAAATTCTCTGGTGGGATCCCTAGACACCCGCTTCTTGTTTGGCTCCTCACCCTGCAACGCTTCGTATGTCGCACCTTATGTATAGCCTCCTTTGCAAGGCGTTTGTAAACAACGTAATAGCAGGCTATTGTTGAGTTTTATCAGCTACAAGTACAATTCTTAATATTTGCTTACCCCTATAGACTTTATGCCAAATATAAAGAGGGCGCTCAAACAGAACCAGAGAAGTGTTTTGTAAGGTTCATTGTTCCCTAAAATATTAAAACATGTAGAACATGTCACCAAGTGGCAAGTAAATGTTTCATGTGTGGAAGTGTTTCGCATCTATGTTGATGCATTTACTTCAAGATTACTAACGAGTATGAACTACTGTTATAAGCAAGTTAACAAATGCGTGACAGTCGTGTAAGTGCAAGAGGAACTAAGCTATGATATTTTCCAAATTTATGTTATAACTCCCGCTTCCTTCTTTTATTACATGTGAATTGCATGTAAACACGATTGCTAAATGTGACGTTTATCGCAGGACCTATGGTGGGATTTAAGAGCCATTGATTGTCATCCGAAGTAATGATCACCATTTTATGTGACTTCATGCAAAGTTCTACGTTCTGAATTACGACAAACTAATAAATGGCAACATCCACTAAAATCATTATCAAAACCCTTACAAAAAATCTGTAGAATCCTACCAGGCCCGTAGCCAGACAGGGTACTGGACGGGGTGGGATGGGGGCAGATGAGTTCTAGGGGAAGAAAATATTTTTAGGAGATATGTTTAAATGCAATAGGGGGAACACTAAGTTTTAATTGTCTACGGGGCGGAAACTTTCTATGGGCGTTGATCACCCTGCCCGTCCTTTGGTTACCGGCTTGAAGTGTACACAAAAATCCCTTATATTTGCTAAAAATTTCTTTGCAATTTGTGTATAAGATCCATGGAAGTCTACTTCGTAGAATGATTAAAGAATTTTGCTCATAAACTATCCTGAGAAAATCTCTAGACAATTTTTTTAAAAATCCGAATATATTGCATATGGGCTTTAACTTTTTTTATAGAATTTGCATGGAACTCTGAAATTGTAAAGGAGACATGAAATTCTACAACAGTTATGGCGATTTTTTTACAAAAGCCCCTGCTTCCGTCGCCATTGCTTTCATGTGCGAAGAACTTCCAAAAGCTTACACGGTACGCACATCTAATTAATCATGTTCAAACAGTTACATCAGATCTAAAGGAAGCGCTTTGAAAACTCGTTAGTGATGGCGCTGTTTCAAGAACTTTGTTCAGGACTCACTCGGTGGCTGCTTTGGAATATTTTGAAAGTTTCAGTTTCGGAGAACTTGCTTCCCATGGTACTTAATTTTCAACCAGGAATTCTCCGACAATTCGATTTCGGATCGTGACTGCTTTTGAAAAATAATCAGTTCTAAGGCATCCTCAAAGTTAGAAGACTGCGGTAATCATTCTTACCATAGTCTTTGTTTAGCATAAACGTACGGTATGCGCTCCGAACGTAAAAAGGTGACCAACCTGAATGTGGGCAGAATAGTTTTTTTCACCACACAGAATGGTTTAAGTATGATAGGAGGCCCTACTTCTTAAGTGTGGGTAGGAGTGTTCCCAACAGCTTTGACAGTTTTGTCCATCCCAGACCCTAATCTGTACAGAAAAAGAAAAGCCAGCCATCCATTCATCCGTACTCTGCGAACCCAGTATCCATGATTTGAGCACACAGATACGCGAAAATCATCGTGTTCTAGCACGTGAAACACTATTTCCTCCTTGTGTTCATCAAACTATCTGTAGGTCTATGTCTGTAAGTCTGCGACTTCATCACGTCACAAAAAATGACCACTTTCTTTTCGTATGTGGTGTGTTCGTCAAACTGACCCCAAAATATTGCAAGAAAAATGGATATATATATATATATATATATATATATATATATATATATATATATATATATATATATATATATAAATACAAAGAGTAGAAAAAAGCAATGCCTTTATATATAAGTAACTGGTGCATAACATTTACCAAAGCCTTCAGTATGTTTTATACCAGGCGCTGGTCCAGTGGGGAAATTTTCTGGCTTCCAACCACCCTTCTTACCCTTTTCGGCATCAAGTTCTCTCTGAGACGCAGGCGCGTAGCCAACGGGTGGGGGGGGGGGGCGAAGGGGGCAGTCGCCCCCTTGAGTATATTTTTGGTATTTTTTAATGTTTATTTTTACAATATTGCTAGTGTTTCCCCTATTTATATGCGGTAATAGGCCTCGGACGTGCCATTTACAGCGATCTGGGAGACTTGTGGGCCAAAATTTTTTGCGCTTTGCGCCAACCCATGGTGGCGCGAAGCGCTGAAAGTCTGTCTATGGGCTTCGCCCCCCCCCCCCCCGACAAATTCCTGGCTACGCTCCTGCTGAGACGGTACAAAAGCTAACCTACATAGTATATGTATATACTAATACTGATTGCCAGATGTCAGGAAACACCTTTTAACAGTGTCTAAATTAGACGCTTGAAGCTTCAAACTATGCCCTAACAGATTTACCCCCCTCTCGTTTTTTTAAATCCTGGATCCTTCCCTGTATACTAAAAAGAAAGAATGAGAACTTGGATTATGGCCGTATCCCTCTCCGCAGAGTTTTACACAAACTTCTGCTTCCATAACCCTTGCCTACGTAGCAGGCTATACGACATATTCCTTGTTCAGTTATATCCCTATGACTGTGATTTGGGAAGCACAGAAGCTGAGAAAACAGAGTTCGCTCCGCGGGGTACCATAACCCTGGCGAATCGCTTTGGTATGGTCCAGAGCAGGTTCGAGTAGTTGTCTCACGGAAGCCGATATCGGAATGGATGCATAGATGCTTCATTTTGTATTTCCTACGATACCTTTTTCACGGACACGGAGGCGGACACCCACGCGGACAAGGATCAGGGATCACAGACGAATGAATGGCTAGCCTAAAGAGATTCTCAGATATTATTTCCTCGTGGAGGGAAACAATGGTTGATTATAGTTATGCAAAAGGGACTTTGTGATGATATGACCTTTAACGGCATAAATAGGTACAGTAGGCTACAGTATACATCTCATTCGAGCTTCAGTGAACCGTCACGCCCTAAGCACTCTTTACATAACGAAAGGAACTATTCAGAGAGATCCGGGATACAAAAGGGTTGACAAGAGGGGTCCCCAGAAAGTTGCTCAATGAATAGTTTAATAGTTTAGCTAGCCCCACTTGATAGTTTTGTCTGCTTCTGTCAATGGACTTCGCCTCGTCGTAAATTTAATGCGGGCAACCAATGCTTTTTCTTGTTTTTTTTTTTCTCCTATAAATTTAACAGAAGGAAAATACAATATATATATATATATATATATGTTTATATAGTTGTAAGAGAGAGGTAGCGAATATATATATATATATATATATATATATATATATATATATATATATATATATATATATATATATTAGGTATAGAGACGTAGCGACTTAATATGCATGAGTCGAATCAACGCTATATTAAATAGTCGCATAAAGACCAAAGGCCATTTAACCTTTAACATAGCTACTGACTTATACTTAAAGAGAACTTTTAATATATGAATGGAAAACTTAGCCTCAAGCAGGATTCGAACTAGCGACCTCCCGCAAATCGAGTGGATGCTCTGACCCGCCACTGAGCCTTTGAGGCTTATGGGGAAGAACACGGTCAACTGAGCTTATATATAATATATATATATATATATATATATATATATATATATATATATATATATATATATATATATATATATCCTTAGCAACCAACAGATTAGTAAGAAGATATATAAAGAAACTACCTGTGCTGTCATTGTGAAATTACTTTTGTCATACACAGTAGGACGAATGTTCTTTGCGAAAGCGTGAATATGAACTAGTACAAACAAAAATGACAACGCCTCCATTTCGATTGATGTATTTGTTCTTCTTTTCAGCCTGTTCTACATATTTGTTAGCACAAAGCAGGAAACTTTCGGCAATCGAATTCTTGGTCTGGTAGTCACAACTGTGCAAAGTATACACACTATCCTCTGAAGAGGTAAAATAGGCAAGTACCACAATGGCATACTTGTTTAAGGAAATAAGTCTTGTACATGTGGCCCTTGCAATAATTGAAAACACAAGAGAGCTCAACCAGGATCTGGTGCCACCCACGTCTGACACAGAACTTGAGATAACACCTCCTTAACTTAAAAGTCCCTAATTGTCCCCTCCACGCACCCCCATGCACAAAAATGAATAGAACGGCTCAGTATTCTTTACCAAACACACCTCGATGTCATTCGATGAATTAACAAAAACGTGAGGGAATGTTTGATGTTTCTGTCCACTGTGAATGATGGTCAGGGTAGTTCAGTCACTACCGTATATAACTTCGACTCCAGCGTCCAGTTATATAAACAGCGTTTAACTTTACATAAAAGGACACAGCACGATTACTTTAATTTCCCGTTCGAAAGATTGGTCATACCATATCGGATGCATCGTCATTACCACAGCACACGGCAGACCCCAGTTGTAGGCGGGTTAGGACTATTTTGAACTCCTAGGGGAGGAATTTTAGTTTAGGGGGTCCTGGATCCCCCTTTTTAGCAGTGAAAAAATTCTACTAGGTTATTTCGTTCATTTTCTACTCGGTCGCAAACTATTAAAAATTTTCGTGAATCCTTCGCAAACTGTCAAATTTCCGGCCACTCCCAAACGTATTTTTTTAAAAACTATGGATACGGTTTTACAATAATTCTTTTGTGAAATTGTGGCGCGCTTCGCGGCGCATAACTACCACGGTTTACACGCTTTGTCTGATGACCATTTTTAGGACGATAATGCTCGAAAGCTATTATCCGAAAACTAGAGGTACAAGTCAGGCGCGTAGCCAGAAATTTGCCGGGGGGGGGGCGAAGCCTGTAGGCAAACTACATAAGCGTAGGGCCACCATAGGTTGGCGCGAAGCGTACAAGAAAATTTGGCGAAAAATACCTCCCAGATAGCTGAAAATGGCACTTCCTAGGCCTTGTAAGTTGCATCTAAACATTTTTTTTATTTGAGTTACTAGCAGTATCATAAAAAATCATTAAAAAATACCAAATATATGCTCAAGGGGGAGCTGCCTCCTTCGCCCCCCCCCCTTGGATACACGCCTGGTACAAGTCCATCCTCAGGCTTGTATATCCGTCAAGAGGCGATTATGTGGTAACCTCAAGTTATGAGTAACATTTGCAGGCCTTCATGATGTGAAGTACATTACTCATTACATAAGCTCATTCAAAGGTCATTAAGTGCATTTGCAGAGAATACGCATAATGCAATATGCTTATTATTCTCCTACCTTTTGTTATACCTTCACTCCTTTCTCCGTCCTTCCCAATAGGACACTTTAATGATTGCTAAATGCACCCATATAATCATGGTAACTGGGAGTATAAACAATGCGATGACGTCACTACCCATTGTTTATACTCTCCCAGTTCCCATGATTCCATGGGTGCATTTTGCTATGATTAAAGTCTCCTATTGGAAGCTCGGCTATTCATTTGGATTCTCGTTCAAAATGAGACAAAATGAGTAAAACTAAGTTTTTGTGGAGTGCTTGGTTAGCTCCACTGTAGCGTTATTTGACTGACATTTAAAAACATCATATATATATATATATATATATATATATATATATATATATATATATATATATATATATATATATATATATATATATATATATATATATATCGTCCCAATATTTGCAGTTACCCAAAAGCTTACAGGAGGCCATATGCCGGTCTCTTGGTGCCAGCATTGGACGGTGACATGCCGCAGCCAAAATCTTATAACATATAGTCATTTCAAAGTTTTGCCAAAGATAGGACCATTTAGCATCTAAGCCACCTTACGTAAACAAACATTTCTCAAGGGCAGGAGTTTCACCCCCTCCACTTGGAGAGCACACCCTTCCCTTACACCCAGCAAACATCAGAACAATTCACTAACGTATGAAAATTTTTCAATATATGATCAGTTTAGGGCTTCTCCAAAGAGAGCACCATTTTGCAGTTAAGCTACCTTTGACGAAAAAAATCCGCAAAAGGCACCCTCCCGTTAGATCCCTCCCCGGGACAGCACCTCTGCATTAGGTGACAAGGGAAGGATCCACCAGGGTGCAAAGTATCGTAGATACGCAAATGCACACTGACACCGACTTTCTGGGTTTATATGGGGTTGGATTACGACATCATCTTCTGTGGTACCCCCAGTCATCAAATTCTGGCGGGCCACTGGGGATAAAAATGAAAAATTGCTGATTTCGTCTCTGAATGGAACATAACTACAGCCATTTTAACGTCTGTTGTTTACCTTGTAGGAGACACCAAATTGGTCATTGTATGTTTCAGAGTTACGCTTTTCAAACATAATAAATAAACCGTCAAGAGAATAAAGGATTTCAATAGACGTCACTTATTCTCAATTTTGGGAATTACTAAATGAACTGAAAATCTACCCAAGACAATAATTTCGTCTCTGTCTCCTAATGTAAAACTTACCTCTCAATAATAAAATCCTACTTAAGTTATTAAATACAGGATTGTTGCCAGTGAGTTCGAAACCCTCTTTTGCGACGCTTACATTTTATTAACAGGACGTTTGCTTCAGTTGTTTTGTCCTATATTGATGTATTAAATACATAGATTTCATGATTTGGTGTTGTTCTTTTTAGTACCGTTTTACCCGCACCCCCTAGATAGGAGGGAGGGTCCTCATGTGCACCGGAGCCGTAATCATTTATAGACCACACTATTTGGGAATCCTCCTTGTGCTCTTGAAATAACAAGTCTTACCTCCGATCAATCGTTCAAAGATTAAAATACCAAGAAAATAAGATCACAGTAAGAAATGTGAAATGAACAACTTTCGTCTAATCTATTAAGAACTGTTTCTAATATTTCGATATTCAAGGCTGATGTTCATGAAAAGTTTTAGAGCAGACAACGAAGCATGAATATAATTGAAAATTCATCCTGCAATGATTTGACAACGATATGGTTACATGGCTCACTTAACAGAGTGAACATTATGAAGCAAAAGAATTGAAAGCACTGCAGTATTTCTATGAGGCTATAGACATAAACATACGTAACTACTTGCAACTTTTTACTTCGGGAGGGAGGCTGTACATTTTTGTCCAAAATTTTGTTAGTTTCATTATAGCAAAACCTCACTCAGAAAGCGTGCAATTTTTCTGAAAAAAAGGCGACCTTCTCTGCTGAAATGGGGAAATGGGCGCTCTTTAGCCCTTAGCTCCCCTCTTTATAATCCTGTAGGCTATACAAGGCTTTTATAAAAGGCTATAAAAGTGTATGCATTCGTTATTATTGACGTAGAGATTCTAGCCATAACTAACTAGACATAACCTTTTCGGTCGTTTTCCAGTCCATCACTCCTTCACCATTACTCTGTTAATTTTCACATTTTCACTAGGTACATACCACATGAAGAAAAATGGTGGCGGCAAAGGTAGAAAGAGAATTGGTCATTTACGGAAGGGAAGTCTTTTTCAGGCAATATAGTCTTCGGAGAAGAGTGTCAGCGGCGCCACCAAGGGGGAGGGGGCCGAGGCCCCTAGTCCACCCCTGCACAAAGATATACAGTATACAAGAGCAATGTGCACACCAATTTTTCCCTCAAAATTTCTGCTTGCCGCCCCCCCCCCCCATCACTTTTGAAATCTTGATTGCGCCTCTCGAGAGTGCACACAACCATAAACTACTGAAATAACATTTATTCTTTGAAAAACATCAAATTGCGGAATGCCGCGAATCAGGAAGAACCTCTCTTTCTAAAAATGTTAAAGACGGAAAGAAGCAAAGCTAAAATGGGTTTTCAGAGTTCAGTGCCAGCACTGCAGACAGGGTGTTCCCTTGTTTTCCTTTCTTTGTATATAACTTACAATATATGTTATATGGTTTGTGAACAGTGAACACGGTTTCTCTCATGTTAGTTTCTTTGGATGCATCTCGAATGCCGCACTTAACAGGCTTATAAATATTCATTTTTATTTAAATCCTCCTTCTTTGTGATTTTAAATTCATTAACCTACAATGATCTTATACAAAGGTACATGACGAGTATATGACATGCAATTATACAAGAGGGTCTGCAACATAGTGGTAATAAATTTCCTTATAATGTTTACTTTTCCCTAAGTTTGTATATTGGTGCTCAAAATCTCCCTATGAACTGTTACACGTAAGACGGCTGGAGACTGAAATTTGCTTTCCACCTGGAAGATTGAAAGTGATGTGCAAACGGTTTCTAGATAACTGCCTCTAAATCTTCATGTTTACGCCCCAGAGGTGACAGGTAAGTCCTTGTTGTCACACTCTCGCTAATATCTCGACACCCTAGTAGATCAAGGAACTGATGGGGTGGTATTCCTCACAGTCTAGTTGTGGTTGATGATTGGGCCAATCTGCTAAATGTAACATAACTAAGACAAGATGCTCAGCGGGCTGTTATACCTTCCTGTTCGGACGAATGTCTAGCTCCAAATTGCCTATCAATGGTCATCTGGGTGCTTATTTACACAGATTTGTCTGTCCAATAAATAGAGGTAAATGCGGCTTGAATAGAAAAATAATCTTTGTTAAAACGAATTTCAAACAATGAGACTTGGTATTGTGCCTGTTCAGTCATCAACTCTATAAGGATAATGTGGTAATTGACTGATCGTGCAAAAATGTGGCCAGTGAAAGTCAAACATTAGTACCTCGCTGTGTGGCCAGTGAAATTCAAGTAATAGTACCTGGCTGTGTAAAGCTATGTAACTATGTCTAAGAAAGACTTCATAACAAAAGGTTGGGTCTAGAAAGTCAGAGCAAAATGCTAGTAAATAGGTATTAAATAAATTTGCACTGGAAAGTACGACACAATTCTAGCACAAGGGAAGCTGTTTGTCATCCATTATAGACTCCCTTAGTGACCAGGTGCGTCAATGCATATTAAAGTGACACTGTCTGCCAAGGGGAAATCCCATTAACCACTCACTTGTGACGAATTACGCACTCTTAAAAAGGTCTGATCAGGGGGGACCGAACGGGAATCTGGTCGAAAATTGTCACTAGATCCGGTTCAAAAATGAACCAATTCTGATCATTTCTGAATCAAATCTTGTCAAATAATTGATGAGATTCCTGTTCGGTGCCCCTCTGGTTAAATTGGGTTCAAATTTGACCAGACCTTTTGTGGAGTGTATGACTAACCATTATTATGTATGGAAAGGTTTGGGGTCAATAAGTACTTTGTGGCTGCATCTTTTTGGTGCGCCTTTTTCTGAGAAGTTATTACTTATGACTACTCAGAGGTCACCGTACAGGATTAGTAACTATTTCAATAAATTCTACAAGAACCAACTTAATTTTTCACCATTTTCTCAACATTATAGTAAACTCTCGCCATACTGAGAGTTGACCCCTTTTTCTCTGCACAAACTTATATAAGGCGCCCTCATATAAGGCGCCCTCATAATAAACAGAATCCATTTTTGATTAAGGTAGTTATATTTCCACTAACTGCAGGCCAGTTAACACTTTAGTAGGCACCCGGCTTGCCATAGTTGTGTGCAATGAGATTCACACACGACGATAATCTACTACGGTATATGCTAACTTTGTTGCCACAGACAAGTAGTCATGGCACTTTAACACAACCCAGGGAATCGCCTCACGTGAGGGTAATATCTTCTGGTATAGGTTTCTCGATGAGCCAAGTGGCTTCCCCACCCTCAAACGTTAAAACTAAAATTTTTCTTGTGTTGAAAAGATGTGAGCAATGCAGTTAAATGCTACTTATTAAATAATTTCATTAGTGGGTCCCATCCAGGCTAGCGGCAAACTCCGTGCAAATTAATGTTTCCTGCGCAGATGAGCAAGCGAAAAGTGTTGTGGCATTCTCTTGTGAGGCTTTCGGTGACGTTCTGCTGCCCTCCAACAAAATATATGTTAAAACACTTGTTATTGTAGTGCGCGTGCGCGCTACAATCTTGGCGTTGCACGACAAGCTAGGCGTACCTACATGACTGAACTTTGAGACTGGAAGTTCCACACGGTTTCGGTCCGTTTTTACTAACGGTACTATCAATGTGCAGGCAGCTAATGTTAAGCTTGTCCATGATTTTTTACCGCTTTCTTGCACACATTCTAAATTAGTCCCGACAAAGGACTCGTTCATAAACAGAAACAGCTTGTAATGTAGAGTGAAATGTTACTGATTGATGAAATTGCCGACAGTCTTTATTTCAGAAAAAAATTCAGTTGAATTTGCGCTTGCTTTCTCATTAATACAACTTGCCTACATAACTTGAAATTCGCAAACGAAGTAATCAGCGGATGAATTTATCGTAAACTTTAATGTGATGGGAGCTGGATATATACGGGCGGCGTGCCTAATTTTTTTTCCCACGAGGTTATGGGCAAATTTGATTTTCAAAATTTTTCAAATTTGTTTCTAAATCATGGTTAGGGTTATTTTTAGGGTTAGGGTTAAGTGGCAGGGGGTTATTTGGCCTGTTCTTTCATAATCCGGTGTCAGAATTACAATAAAAGGGTCGAAAAGCTGTCATTTTGGAATTAGAGGTGTGGCCTATTTCCAAGAAGCTGATTGGTCCATTGGCATGATTTGCCCATAACCTCGTGGGAAAAAAAATTGCGCGGGCGGCGTCACCTTCATTGTGCACAGTATATGGTATACTGTGCACAGTATATGGTATACTGTTTGCGTCACCTTCAATGTGCACAGTATAGGCTCAAACGAAATTCCTCTCAATAGTAGTGTTACAGGTACCTATAAGACGAAAACCACAAAATTCAAGATATTTACTTCAAATCGGAATCAAATCAGAAATCCTTAAGCCTACAATGTGTTTTACCTTTTCACTAAACTAGCAAGATTATACAAAAACACAAATGACACTACCTAGCTTGAAAATAAGATGATTTTCTGCAACGTCAGAGCCGCTCGGAAGTTCGTTAGAAAAACATGATTGCGCAATAAAATCACCTTGTTAGCCTTGTGCCAGTCGTTTCTTATGCCTTAAATGTATGTATGCAAAGAATTTTGCAATCGTTTGTGAAGGAAGTGAAAAATATTTGATTAAATAAACACCGTATCAAACTCACATTAAATCTGGCCTACTCCAGACTGCAAGGGCTTGTCTAACATGCACTACAATTCTGCGTATTTGCAAGCAAATGCAGTTCTAGTTTTACACAGGTTTTTGACACTTCTTTGCTGCTGCTAAGTGGGACATAGCATTATCGCGCATTTTATACAAGTTGTACTGCCTTATCAACAGATCTCCAGGGCAACGAACGGGATGCCAGATCGACGCAAGGAAGTTCTTTGAAAACTTCCTTGTAGTCGACATAACAAAGCAGATAAGTATTTCCACGAGTTGTCGTGCAACTTTCTACTTCCTCTAATCCGGTTGGAAAGATTGTCATGTCTAAATCCCCCTAACATATTTATCAGGCCCGTAACCAATGGGGGCATTTAGGGGCCAGGCCCCCTACTCCTTGGCTTGGCCCCCTGCTCTCTACGAAAAATTATGCTTCTCCATTTTACCAAAACTTAGCGCCTTGCTCTCCAAGTCTAGTTATGTGCCTGATATTTATTCACTTCTAAGAAGAACCTGTAAATAGACTACTTATCATTGAAATATGTTCCAGCAACAAAATATTATTAAAAACACTAGAATTCAAAATATATATTTTGTGAAATAGGATTACCAATGATAAGACTTCTTCTCATACAAAAATTGCATTTTTACGTACTAAATTTGTGTGTCATGTTAAGAGTTTCATCCCCAAAAACGTGATTGAGGAAATGTATTTGGTTACTTCTTCAAGATGGTCAAGTCTGTCACTGTTAATGTCTTTACGGGCAAATAAAATGGTATTCAAGAGTCTCTCCAGTCTTCGCGTTGGATCACATGGAGGAGAAAGTAATGAGAATTGTCTATACAGTTGTCTATAAAGATTGGTTGACGACTGTAATAGTTTATAATTTCACGTAATGAACCGAATGGCCTGTCATCTACATCATAACCAGTAAGAGTTGTCCTGGCACGGATGGTGAGAGGATGTGTTCCGTCACCCTTTGTAACACAAATGGTAAAATCACCAGGCTATTGGAAAACAAAAGATAGTGTAGAACATCAATAAACTAAGAACCGCGTGTTTTCGTAAGAACAAAACTTGTTGCTGCTAAAGATTTGAAATCCCTTGGTCCTTTTTTATTTCATTAATATCTTTATAACTAGCGACCTTTTAGCTCATATCTCCATCAACTGCTCTCAAATATGCATTCAATTGCTTCTTAAATCAACTTTTGCTGGGATACCATCAATTTAGTTCCACATTTCTTTAATTTTGCTTAATTCTGATATCCAATTCTGATATTATCTATAAGCGGTAGTTTAATGCATTTGAAGTAAACTGAGGATAAGCAGTCTTCAATTTGTGTTTAAAATATGTGTCTAAAATTTCAAAACTATGGTAGGAAGTTTTTCTTGTGACTTCTAACAAATTTATGGCAATGGAAAGATTACAAAGGAAGAAGGAAATAAGTTAAGAGTGCGACAAAAGAAGAAAATACAATGGATCACTATGTCCAAAACATACCGTCTTCAATCATGCTCGGTTGTTGAAACACCGTAATTTTATTTTTCATGGAAAAACCGCAGTTTTGATTGCGTAGGTATATAGTTGTTTGATGATTAAAAAAAAACCCTTACGAGTTTTGCCGGGTCATACCAAAGACTTTAAAAATGGAACCTACTGCCTTTTTGCTTGGTGTTCAGCATAAACAATGGAGTAGGGAAAACAAGCCAGTGAGCCACAACTGGAAAAAAGGCCGTGGTCGTCTCGACTTGAACCAATTGGTTGGAAACTGGGACGTTAAACCTCATCTAATCTAACCTAACCTTACGAGTTTTGCACACCACATTGACCTAACTACCGTTTTCATGCACCGTTTTTGTATTAAGAAGAAAGCGAAAACAAAACTGCCAAACGTTTCATCATAGGCCTTAATTAGGGCCTAAATGTCATGTTACTTCCCAGTTTCTTTTCCAAGGGGTCACACTTTTTATGAAAACATCTCCAAAAAAATTAAAATAAATATTTGTAGCATCTGATTACACTTCTGTTGTTTTGTCCTTTTCCACTCTCTTGTGAAAGCGATATAACATTTGGAAGACATAATATAAGGCTTGTATATCATTCCCTCAAATAAACTTTATTTTACCAGCATTAAATAAACAAACCTCTTTTTTTGCTTTTACGTTTCGTTTTGCCACGGCATAGAAATGGAGGAAAGAAAAGCTGTATTATCATTTAATGAAAACTATATCATGTTACTAGTTTTTTCACTCCCAAATATTACTTGCAAAGCACGAAAACTCCTACGTAGTTTGTCTGTAGAAATAACTGTAAAATAATGTACCTTTGCTTCAATTTCTGAACATCTGTGACATTTTGCGTTAGCAAATAAATTTTATTGTATCGAAATTAAGGACTGTAATTAAGCCAACAAAATTGGTGATTTACATATACAAAAAGTCATATCAACAATGCCAAACGGACTTACATGTCCAACTTGCCTTTGTCATAATTAATTTACTGTTACTTCAACTTAATGTCGACACGTTACAACGTGTTACGTGTAATTTTCTTTTATGAAGTCAAAATGGTTTTCAATTCACGATGCTTTCAAATTTGGTAAGGAAACTCAGTGAATTTGCACTTTCTAGAAGGATAATATTAATTGAAGTATCTACATTGACATTAAACTCAGCTCCTTTCAATTGAGATCGGTTTATTACAGCCGTGGTGAAACAAATGGTGTTATCTCCATCACGTTTATGTATTTTTTTTTTTTTTTTTTTTTTTTGAGGAAGCGTGTGTTTATCGAATAATGGCAGTACACATAATGGGCCAAAAGTTTTATGCACATCTTTCAATCAGTTGTATTTATTATCTTTTCTTTTCCAAATTTTCCCTGCACTCAGTAACTTCTTCAGTTTGATTTACTGGACGTCTTTCAAAGTTCTTGTACCTACTTAGTTCTACTAAACACTTCAAAGACTTCACTCTACTGAAAAAAAGGTCTGATCAGAGGGACATCGAACAGAAATCTGGTCAAAAATTTGACTAGATCCGGTTCAAAAATGAACCAATTCTGGTCAATTCTGAACCAAATCTAGTCAAATAATTGATTTTCTAGACGTCTTTAAAAGTTGTTTTACCTACCGAACACTTTACAGACTTGGACATCCTGGTAAATCTGAGTGCCCAAGTACTTACAAACTTCGTTTATAATGTGTATTGATTTGATGTGTTGGCGTGAAACAGCATCATTAACCGGGTTCTCGTCCGGTTAAAGTTATGCGCGTTTTAACAATTTAACGGCTCATTGCCGGGCTGTCTTTCACTTATATTGACGTCCTTTTGTTTTTTAAGTGTTCTCAGGTGAGTAAATCGCACTGAAAATTTTGTCCAAATAAGATCTTAATAACGTTTTGTTTGAAAAAGGAAGACATCAAACTTATATCAGTTAATTAGTTATGGCGTAAAAGCAAAAAAAAAAAACCGTCTATTCAGAGTTTCACGCTAGTGCGTCCACCAGGAGGTCCAGATGAATAATCCTAAAGAACGCTCTAGCCTGAGCTTAAAATTCTGAGTAGAGGTTTTTCTCTTACGTAATAACTAATTAACTTATTCCTACCTCTTTTGTATTTATTCCTAGCTCTTTTGTTCGCAAATTGGAGCACTTTTTAAGTGAGAGGGATACAATATATATATATATATATATATATATATAAATTTTACTTCAAACAGCTTATTAATCCATGGTACTTACATATTTTTCAGAGTCCCTTACTAAGAAATGGTTCGGCTCTGCCAAGAAATTTGACATGAATGCAGTTGTTTGCGATCTAGATTTGCCCGGATGGTACCATGGAAAACGCAAGAGCACACTTCTTAGTTCCGGTTTTTCGTCAACCCTTGCTTTTGGTATTTGGCCGATTTTACCGTCTTTATTCCTAGCTAACCAGTATTCGTCAAAAGTATTTGGTCTCTGGATTACATCCAAGTGTTCCCAAGCTGAAAACTCTAAGTGACGCGTGTTGCTACTCTCGAAAGAACTTTGTGCTTGGACCGTAAATTGATATGTGAGAATAACACTTTGTTCGAAGTCAAATTTTTCTCTAACAAAGTGTTTACTAAACCAACCTCTTTTTTCCTTACTGCCCTTCTTACATACTCCATAGTACCAACCAGTTGGGGATCTGTCCAATACTTTGACTGTATCGCCGATTTCCAATGACATTTGGTCTGATGTTTCCGCGTCGTGTTTTTCTATCACTTTACACATATCTGCCTTCAGACCATCACCACCCGGGTTGAAATGTCTCATTTTTCGTTTTTGCACGAATCCGTAATTGTATGCAAGATCGTACACAAAGTACAATCCCTTCCTCTCCTTTATGGAATCATGTTCTCGAAGAAGGACAAAAACACAATGTTTATTGAACTCTAGTCCAATTTTTGGATTTCTGGGTACGTGTTTTTCTGTTGCCTCAAGAATTATATTTCCAGGTGCTTCTTGGTTAGATCCAGGTCCTGCCATATCGCATTAGATTACGTCACTACCATAATGCATGATCCAGACTGAAACATGTAGTGAACAAGTAAGAGGGCGTATTACATATATAGTGAAGTTCTCTGTAAGGGTGAATAAATGGAGAAATTATCTTGTCGTTAGCCACATAGCCTTAATAATGTTTATTAACAAATGCACAATACTAATTGTTTCGTGTATACGTACATCTTCAATGTTATGGCATAGAGACTACTTTGTGCCTGAAAATTTTTATATCGATTAATGGAAGATAGGCGTAGGAAGCAGGGCCTGGGGGATTTGTCCCCACTGTGAAAAATAAAATTTTTTCAATGAATTTAAATAAAGAGTTACACATAGTTTAGCACCAAAATACATAGTTAATACTTGAAAGATTTCCAAAGGGGACGAGTCCCCTCCACTTGGATACGTCAGTCAGGGTAGAGGTCTAATACGTTCAGCCTCCACTTAAGTTCATGTAGAAAAACATTAGATGCGGTTGTCTGATAAGTTGAAGAAACACATTCAAGGTAAATCAAGATTACTATACAAAGGACTTCGACTATTTTCTACAATGATATTTCCTTCCTAGTCGGCACAGGGTTCGTATCTGGCTTGTCAATATTGGAGAGACATTTCTTTAGAGGGCCAGAAGTTATGCATGGAACACCATAGAACTCAGTTATTGACACCATAGATTTGAACAAAAGTAAGGGAAAGGCATAATCGACGTGGCCCGTATTGGCAAACAACTGGGTGTGCCAAGATTCCTTTGTGGGCTACATATGGGCAGAACTTGTTCACGTGGACCTTATGAAGATTTGGTCATGGTGCCCTTTGGAGCCCCGCATGGGAGAGTTTGCGCACTGAAGATGCACCATAAGCCCCCCGGCCACTCTATCAGTTCATGCTTAGCCTATTCCCATGAAACGCCGAACAGGCCCATAAATAATCTATGGAGGCATGATAACACGGAGGGATGTTATTTCCATCCATCATTTCTTACTTAATGAATCCTGTCTCTATACCAACTTACTGATTTCAGCAAAGGAAAAAAATGTATAGGCCTTACAAACGTTAGAAAAGGTATTGCTTATAGTCCATGGAATTATTCTGGAGCGCAACTGGGACATTTCTTTAAGGCATTGTCTACCTCAATGCTTCTTATCAAATGGATGTTTTCTGATTTAAGCTCTGACTGTTTTTTAAAGAAGTTCACACTTATGAAAGTTCACACTTATGAAAATTGCACTGCTCCTATCTTAAACTTGATTGTGATTTCATTTGTTACGTGTTTGTCCTATCAACGAGTTATACTTGCCAACGGCATATACAGTAAGCTAGATAAGTTAATCACATAAGTAATTTTAAGAAAAAATGTAAAGGTTGCATACCTTAAAAAGTGACGACTGCAGGTACGGTTCTCCTGCTGAAGCAAACAGAGAAAAACTAACATATGTGAGCAATTTCCTCTACAAAGCTAAGATATACCGGTAAACTCTGAGAGACAATTTGTTTTGGTACACTATGGAGACACTATCCTTACTTCGCAATGCTACAGCTTATAGTAAGTAGCAAACGTGTATTTCCTCGTAGCTTGGTACTGTATGCTTCAGTAATTCCATTATGTTGAATGCAAACTTGACCTCAAAGCAAGCAAATTTATATATCCCGACGGTTGGAAAACAATCTGAACACTGACATCATTTGTTTCGTAGCCTTGTTTAAACCTTAGCAACTGTGTAGCCTATACCACGGAACTTAGGCATCCCATGCCGCATTAACAATTGTATAGGAAACAGGAAAACAAACGTCGAGTGAAATTCACACCCATCCCAAAGTAGTGCCAAGAAAAATGGAAACAAACACCTCCCATCATGACGACATGGAAAAACCTCATTAAACAGTTAAACCATACTGAACCAACATGGTGTTCCTTCAAGTCAGGGATAATGATGTCGCAATAATTCAGTAATGTTTTGCCAGTGGCTAACGTGAATAATTTAACCTAAAGGAAGCTTTGACCTGGGTGTTGTCAGTACAGCGGACAAATTACTACATTGGTGTGTGCCTCTTAGTGCCAATCTCTTAAAATTCTCCAAACTTTCTTCTCTCGTTGTCATGACTGATTTGGTTAATGAACTTTTACACTTTCTAACTTTTCCATGTTGGTTTAAGTCCCTTTCTGCAGGCAAATTAAACTACCTCCTTCAATAGAGGGATTTCATGTGACGTCACGTCCAATGGATTCCCAGGCACTGAAGGGCAAAACACACGCAGTGAGCGAATTTACAGCTCACGCGCACGGCATAACCATAGATACTACTGTGACACAATGGACGCGTGCCCGTCAAAACCAAAGAGAGGCGCAATCTTGCCCTTCAAAATTGCGTCTAGTTGGTTAAAGTCACGTGACTGGAATCCCTCTATCAGTCTATAGGTAGGTGATTGGACTATTCACTAAATGTTCCTTTACTTACAGGTATTAAAGAGGATGACGAATCCCCAACACACTCTAATGTGGTTGGCTGCTATACTTTCCTGCATGGATTTACAGGTCAGTTGAACCAAGATGCTCAAAGAAACAATTAATTGACACAAAAAATGACACATAAAACATCGAGGAGCTCCATGCATTTGGAACAAACCTTAGATGATGGGGTTGGCAACACGTCATACCCCACTTAAACACTGAATAAGTTGGGTTTGAAAAACAGCTTTTAGTGAAGTCAACACAGCATGAAAGAACTTGAATGATAGTATCTGGCAACAGAAAAGGGCGCATTGCTTTAAAACATTAGAGTTGTATTTTAGAAATATAAATGTTACAATTTTTTAATTTGTTATCTTTACCGCTTCAATAGTTTGACTTGCTTGAAATGTAACATATCATGCAATTGTCTTGCGACGTTACTTTTGGATGACGAATGTGTGTAATAGATCTTATCAGATCGAGAGAGAAACTAGACTTTATCAGGAATTTAGGACCAGTTCCTGATTAAATATCCATCTATATCTTTAAGGTCCCAAACAGACTCCAAACAGGGAGATGACAATATTCCCTGCCCCCAGTCAACAAACCACTACTTTACTATACCACGGGATTGTTCATGTATAAGAGCTATGGTTCTGATACCTGTATTTTCTTTGAATTTTGTGCACTTTGCTGATTTACCGTGTACAGACTAGTTCAGGCGGTTTTTGCCGCCCATTATGTTCCATTTCCCACCTTTACTGCCAGAGAGTATTCATGTGATTCAACCTCTATCAAGCTGCTTAAGTTTTGCAACTGACTGAAGGGCAACTTCTTCACGTATTCCGCGACTGTATTCCATTTTTCACACATAAAAAATACAACATGGAGGTATCCACTTTAGCCTACATGTGGTAACTAAATCGTGATCAGATCACTTTTTCCAGAAAACCTAGTCAGACACTAGTATATACCAGTGGGAAGAGTGGCCCGAACAGTGTTTCATTTTGTAGGGGTGAAGGTAAGGATAGAAAGTGTCATTTTGAACAATTGCGCTGTATAGTCAGATTGTCACATAATTTGTAGGAGGGGCAGCACTGGGAATACGGGGAGGGGGGGGGGAGATTTCCACATCACCACTGACTGTGCCCCTGCATTATCATTACCCCTTACCTAGCTGTTCACCAATCCCGACGGACTGGGTGAAGAAGATATATTTTGTATCCATTGTTCAATTCTGGAGCACTGTCAAATATGGGTTGTTGTCCAAAATAGGTCACTAGGTCTTGTAAAGTTTCAAAAGATTCGCCGTTAACCTTGTATTCAGACATCGATACTTCAACAGCAACGTTCAGTATCCTCTGTTTCACACCGGTGGTGACATTTATTGTGAAACAGCCAGGCTGTTCAAAACAAAAAGACAGTTTTAAGATATTTATGTTATTTTACGAGAGGCTTCTCTTTCTTCGAAACTTGTTTGCGTTTTACGAATGGCTTGGCGACCGCATTTATACTTCTAACCTGAAATTTCGTTTCAGTTTTCAATTTTTTCGTAAGAAGGAAAGTCTTCGGATTCAACATAAAGCCTTTTTCACACTATATGCGATACGACGCGGTACGATACGACACGATAAAAATGTAGCCAGCTTTCACACTACAGGCGATTTCTTCTTTATCTCTCAGCGATATTTCAGTGACCGACTAGTCTCGTGATATAACAAAAGACAATAGACGAGTTGGGAAATGTTTCCACGCAATGCAATATGGGAATGGGTCAAAGGTGAAGTGTACCACGCTTGCAGTGTCCCAGCGCGAGTGTTGAAGGCTGAGCGAGCAGAGGTAAACAGGTTGCCTGTTGTCATGGTACACTTGACCTTGTGACCTCACCGGAAGTACCGAATTTCCCAACTCGTCTATTCTGTCTCATCTTTGGTCACGCAAAATATCGCTAGGGGACAAGTGGGTGAAAATTGAAACTATTTCCGCAACTCAGTTTTGTCGCGTCCTGTCGCGTTGCGCCTTGTGTGAAAGGGTCTTTGGTCGAAAAAGGCTTCAGTCGGTAGTTCATCTGAGTTAGTTGGCAGTTGGCGGTAGTCCCATATGTGGGATCGCCGCCATTAGTCCATGTTAGTCCATATCGTACTAGGAGTGATGGTGAGTGATACTTACGAAAGATTCTGAATCTCTCACAAGGAAATGATTAGGTGTTTCGTAGTTTTTAAGTAAACTCTCAGCCCCATTACGAGAGCAGGTTTCATGATACCATTCAAAATGCCTCAAGACACTATGCATCTCCGGTCTCTCGTCTACGTGCGATTTGGGTATTTGTCCAATTTTTCCTACTGCATTTCGTGCAATCCAATGAGTATCCGTTGACATCGGTCGCTTTATAATATCCAATCTATCCTTAGCTGAAAATGCTAATTCACTCCCTTGGCCCAAGTGAGAGTTTGTTGCTTCAACTGTAAAGTGATATATTAAGCGTTCTTTGTTTTCTATATGCAATGAGCATTCCCTCACGAAATGCTTTGGGAACCAGCCCTTTTTCTCACGGCATGTTCCATAGAACCACCCGCCATCTGCTCTATAATCTATCTGAATGACGTCATTAACTTCCAGATGAAGGGATACCGCACGATGAGCCGGAGGGGGGATGTAAGTGTCTACAGCAATGCAACTGTTGCCGCTCAAAGGGTTTGTGCGTGGTACTTTTGATTCGTGTTTCCTTTTCACTTTTTCTAAGAAATCTTCTTCTTCAGTTTTAGATAGTTTGACTCTCTTCACCTGACTTTCCTGGATGAATCCGTAACGGCCATGTTCGTCAAACACAAATAAATTTTTTCTCCTGTGTTTTAAATATTTGTGATCGTGAACAAGCACAAATAAACAGCCCTTCTTGGAAGTCAATATGAGTTTGGAATCCGCGGAAACATGATCAGACTTTGCTTTCAGAAAAATATTGGCATCTCCCCCACTTGCCATTTAAGCAATTCCTTTTTTTCCAAAATGAAATTGGTTTGAAATCGAGCTTAGCACACGTATACGGAAAATTTTAAAACATCATCACCATTGCGCGCGATGTTGTGATTAAACGTTTTCAAAGTTTGTGCTGACTCGGGGCTTTCTGCAGGTAAAACAAAATAAAATAAAAACAGTCCTTTGTTAAGCAACCATTATACCATTTATCAGTTGAAGCAATCTCATTTGATGCTGAAGTTAACTCATACCCGACCAAACTGAAGGATGAACAGCACTTGATGCATTGACTACACGATCCGTGTATATTACATAAGCCTTACAGCATGAAAGATATATCTGGGCCTTGTTTCATTCAGTCACCATCTGTCTTAAGTTTGATTACCAGGGATGGATTCAGGGGGTTCAAAGGGGGCCCAAAGCCTCCCTTTTTTAGCAGTGACTGAAAAATTCTGCCGCGGCTGTTCCGTTCATATTCTTTCACAAATCGGTGGCAAACTATTAAAATTTTCGTAAGTTCTTTGCAACCTATCAAAATTTTTGCGCGCTAAGCGCACTTTAACTTTCAGTGCCCTATTTTTTCTATACTACCATGCCAAACGTATTTATTTCAAGTTAAGGATAATGGTTTTGTAATAACTGCAATGCGAATATTTGGCCCGCTTCGCGCATAATTGCCAAGGTTTGCACTCCCTCCATTCCTGATGAACATTATCATTGGACGAATTATGCTAGTGAGAGCTATTCTCCGAAAATTAGAGGACCAAGTCCAATATCAGGCTTGCATCCGGCCGTCAAGAGGAGATAATGTGACAATCTTACATTGTAAGCAACGTTTGGGGCGTGATGTACGCCGTACATGATTGTAAGTGTATTACTCAGTACACAAGCTTATCAAAGGTCTAAGTGCATTTGCAGGGAACATGCAATATGAAACACGCTTAGTAATCCTAAACCCCTTTTGTTGAACCTTTACTCTACTCTGGGTACCCCACCAAATGGAAGCTGTTCATTTGGATTCCGTTCAAAAAAGTAAAACTACGATTTTTGTTAAGTGCTCTCTTGTAGTGTTTTTTTTTATTTCAGTTAAAATATTTTGATGGAGAAGAATAGTATCGTATACTTTTAAATCTAAAGTAATTAGGTTTACTCTAAATTTTAAAGTATAACAAAGGCGTAGGAAGTGGGGGGTCAAAAATGTGGGGGATGAAGTATGCTTCCGCCCCCAAGATCCAAGGGCAAAAACCCCTTATTTGTCTCTTCTGTAAGAAATGTCAAAAATTTGCAGTAATTTTCCTTAAATTTTGTCCAAAATGTTGCACCAAATTGCATCTGAGGACCCTCAAATACCCAAAAATTTTCAAAAGGGGAGGGGATACCCCCTTAGACCCCTCCCCCAGGACGGCGATCCGAAATAAGGTTCAGCCCCCCCCCCCGAATCTCGAAAAGCTTCCTACGCCTATGAAGTATACGAAAATATTCTTCCCAGCACTTTCAAATTCTAAACTGTCTTCCCATTGTTTACAAAGTTCTCTTTTAAAAGTTGACTCACATTTTCAAAATAATAATTCCGCTCCAAGTTACGTTTCTAATCTGATTATGTCTAGATCGCTGAACAATCATAAATCGATGGTAATCGATTTTAGGAAATATACTACTAGAGCACCCACAGAGGTCATAATTAAAGAGAGTGTCGTCGAACGTGTTTCTACATACAAGTACCTTGGCATAGTGATGGATGATCAGCTTGCTTGGCATGGCCATATAGATTATTTAGTGAAAAAGGTCAACCCGAGATTGTATTGCCTCCGTAAATTGAACAAGTTCAACATCAATAGCCGCATTCTTACTACTTTTTATAACTCGGTGATTTGTAGTGTTTGGCTGTATTGTATTGTTTGTTGGGGTGGGAATGTGGACGTTACAGATAAAAAGCGTATTGACTCAATTATAAGACAAGCGGGCCGTATTTTAGGTGATAATCAGTTCACAATTTACTCGTCGTACCAACGTTACATTGAAGCTAAGCTAAATAATGTTCTTAATGATACTAGCCACCCCCTGTATGCCAATCTTAATAGTGCCATAATCCCTCGAAGTGGTCAAATGAGACTACCTTACGCAGTCACAAACAGACACAAATCATCTTTTATTCCACAGTGTATTAAACTTTTTAATGACCGTTTTAATCGCTAAACGTTTTATTATTTTATTATTATTATTATTCATCTTCTTTTCGGCTTCTATGTCTTATTCTGTATTCTTATCTTACCATCTTTTCATCTTTTGTCTTATATCTTACTCTCGTCTTAACCTCCTGTCTATTTTTGATTCGTTATCTCTTATGTATTTTGAATTTTTATGTTCGAAATCATTGTCTATTTATATTTGTAAACTTTTGATATTTTAGTATTTTTATGTTTTTACTGCGAGCATTGAATTTCCCTCTTGGGACTTAATAAAGTTGAACTTGACTTGACTTGACTTGAATCCAGAAGAAGTGATCATTCTATCAAAATTCATTATTTTGGTCAGTCTATCTTTCGTTATACAGTTAGTAAGTTGAGGAATTCTCTCTCAACTGAGCGTACGAGCACCGCTAGCCATAATACTTTTAAATGGAAGGAAAAGTATTTTTTTTTTGATTTACTGTAAGCTGACGACAGCGATGATCTATCTAGTCATTCGTAACTTTCTTTTTGTTTAAGGATGTTTTTCTTCTTCTCGGCGTTTCTCTTTGTGCTGTTTTTACTATTTTGTATTTTTATCCAGGAACAACACTGAGACTGAGTTTTCTGGTCAGACTTTTCTGTGTTATTCCTATACACCTTGAGATTTTGTTTTATCTCGGGGTAAATAAATCAAACTAAATCAAACTTCGAGCTCCCACGAAGCCCTATGTCGGTCTCATGGCACCAGTACCTGAGGAGTGCCAAATCACGGCCAAAAATATCACTAAAAAAGGGTAATTCTTTAACATGTAATCAGTTCAAAGCTTGCTAAAGATAGCATCATTTTCCATCTGACCCAGCTTACATAAACAAAAATTTCCCAAGGGGAGGAGTTTCATCTCCTCCACTTTGACCCCACACCCATACCTTACACCAAACAAAATTAAGAACAATTTACTAAAGTATGTGACTTTTTCAACTTGATCTTTTTTAAACTTTGACAAGTATAGGACCATTTTGTATCTAAGCCTTTCACTAACACTTATATCTGAAAGGGAAGTTAGAACCCTCGGCACCTCCGCACTAAGTGACATAGAAAAGATCCACCCCCGGTGCAAAGTATCTCAGATGCGCATATGCACACCTTTACTGACTTTCTTATCTGGGGTGAGAATACAACATCATCCCTGTGGTGCCCCCAACCCCCCACCCCCATCATCAAAGCCTGGCCTACTACTGGGCTATAATTGAAAAGATGCTGGTTCTGTTTCTGAATGGCACATAGGCTACTTACAGCCAGTTTAAGGTCTGTGATTTTATAATAGTCACCAAATTGTACATTTTCATGTGGAACTTTGCAAACATCCCCGGTTTGGATCCTTCCCCATCTCCCCTTCGCGGCTCACTCGTGCCTTCGCAACTCGATGGTCCCTCTTTTTAAATCCCGCATCCACAGTATAGACACAGTATTGAGTATTTAAGTTTCGCACAAGTAGGCTTTGAAAAAAAAAGTATTATCAGACGTAAAGATATGAACAAGGGCGTAGCCAGATTTTTGGTGTGAGGGGGCAAAGTCGACTCATCGTCCCCATTTTGACCGCAGTCCTGGGGGAAGGGTATAACCCCTCCCCTTTTGAAATTTTTTTGCTGTTTGGAAGGGCTTAGATGCAAAATGGTGCTTCTTATTACACTAGATCCCAGTGTTCTCCACAAGGGTTTCTAGAGGGTCGCAGGGGTGGCGTCAAGATTTGCCCGAAGGGGGCCAGACTCCCCTCCGGGAGGTCAGCGACCCGAAACTCCTACAGCCCCGATGCCGTCGAGGGGTTGGTGGGGATTTGAAGAAAACCTGTTTACCATGCCATTGCGGGGCATATACTGCATAAAATTTGTATATACTAGAGGAACATAGATTTACCTTTACCACTTTTATCCGGAATCTAAACTGTTAAATTGCAAAGCGCGCGAAAATTTTTGGGTAAGCCTACACTAAAGAGAATCTATGATTGTTTAAAACTTATATAGGTCAACTGTTCGGACAGGTGGGCCCTGTCAGACATAACTTACATTTTACTTCCCTCCTCGGATCACTAGCCGTACCTCACGACAGACATAAGAGAACATTAACTCGGTTTACGGAAATAAGATGACACTGTACTATATTTAGCTCTAAGAAACGGAACTGAGGAAGAGTGGGCAAAGCGTACCGAAAATTGTGGGTTTTGTCTCAGAAATGATCCTTTTGAAAGCCAAAACAAGTAAACCGACCATGGGTGGCGACAGAATTTTCCCGAACGGGGGCCAGACCATGCCAGCGACCCCAAGTTCCGACAACCCACTATGTCGAAGGGGTGCATGGTGAGAAGGGGATTTGAAGGAGCCTAACTATCCCTTGTCATTACAGGGCATATTTTGCATAATATCACTTAATACTTCAAGAGACAAGTTGCGCACTGATATCGTTCTTTTGAATCTGAATCGCGAAACTACAAAGCGCGCGAAGCGCGCGAAAATTTTTGGAAGGCTTCCACAAAAAACATATGTAATCTTTAAGAACAAAAATGCAGGGGATAAAGACCGTATCGGGGATAACATACATTGCATCGAAACCACCTGGACTCGCCTCACCAACTGACTGTACAGCATGACACACATTAGAGAACAGCACCTAGGCATTGCGATATAGACTGAAATTTACGACATCTACATAAGCTGTGTACTCTGCCTACATGTTACTTGGTAAGGTGGACAGGACTTGTGCTATCTAGCCATGTGAAATGGAAATATTGAAGAAAATGGAGTGACCCTACAGCGCGCGCAGCGCGCTGAAAATTTTGGGTTCTTATTAGAGAAGTTGTTCTCTTGAGAGCAAAAAACAAGTAAACCGTGGGGTGACTCTCGCCTTAGGGGAATGCATGCTTTATCGTATCGCCTAAGACTCCCCGACGAAACTGTAAAAATTCCCCAATGGAGGGTCATGGCCCCCTGCCCCAACCTGGCGCCACCCCTGAAGGGGCGACCTGCCCTTCGAGTGGAAATGACATCCAAAACCAATACTTTTCCGGGATTTATTTTGTTTCAAAATCAGGATTAGGGTTCGAAAAAAGGGCTAGGGTTCAGTCCCAAAGGCATAATTTGTTGAAAAAAGGAGAAAAAATCCGGGACACTATTTCCAGACGAGATGACATCCTTATTATCCAAGGTTTGATTGATTTTTCGGGGGCCTATCGCCAATGCGTTCAGCATAAAATAAATATTCCGTAACCGTTCTGCTGCGGATTCCACCATCATTACTCATCCCCAAGACCTAGATCCCTACCCCCTACCACTCCACCCCACCAACTTCCCATCCCTCCCTCCTCTCGCCGTTTTTTTTTCGTTTTTTTTTTGCTTCCCTTCATTTTTTAACATCGCCTATTGCGTCCCCAAAATTTCTGTGGGGGGGGGGGCACTCTGCTCCCTGCCCCCCTCTGGCTACGCCACTGGATATGAAGCAATTGTGGCACACCATCCAACACTATAGCAAGACTTTAGGTAACTAACTTTCACTATGAAAAACAAGGTAGCATTTAAAAGAGTCATTTCAGCTTTTAAAGAAAAGTAGGTCATTCTTTTGACCAATTTTTGAGGGAAAAATTGGAACAAACAAAATTTTCGCCTTTATCCTGACAGTCGTAACTGCTACAGCATTTCGGTGACTCAATAGATTGATATTCACAAAGACGTAACCTACAAACTCTAAACGAGGGTGGGGAATCCCCGCGATTCGCGGGTTGTCTTTCGTATCAAACTGTACAGCAAATTTCTTCAGTCACATCCCTATCGGAGGCTTAATTTAAAAGAGGGGTGAGCAAACAACAGTCCGCTTCGCGGGGTAGTTGGCGGGCCGATGTCATTCGATCCGTCCAGAGAGATAATTCATAAATGGTATTTCAGAGACACATGAATTTAAGTGATAATAATTTTAACTTGCCCTTTATCTATTTGTCTTGCCTAACATTTTCCGAATATTTTCGGTAAATACACCGCATAATACTACTAGCTATAGAACTACACCTCAGTATTATGCAGTATGCATTGAACACTGTACCTGCCTTTTTTGTATAAGGGGGAAACCTTTGGCCTACTAGTTGTAACGTCGCAGCTTTGCGTGAAAGATAGGCCACAAGGCATTGTGCAGAAGTTACCTAGCACACTTCTTCCAGTAGGAAACTCAGTGGAAACATTTTAGGGAGGGCTTTTTACGTGCATGGAAACGGACACGATCGAAAGCAAAACCGAACAAAAACAATCGGATCACAAACATCAGGCGCGGATCCAGACATTTCGAAAAGGGGGGGGGGGGCTGAAAGCCCCCTTGAATATTCTCCTAGATAAACATTTTGCTAATTTTCGCGTATTTATTATTGTTGATGTGGCGAAAAGGGGGGGGGGGCTGAGCCCGAGAAAGCCCCCCCCCCTTGGGTCCGCGCCTGAACATTATACCAAAAACTATCCACATGATTCAATAGGAAACGAAAGAGTTTTTTAACCACTGAGAAACAAAAACGACCGCCCCCCCATCACCAACAGCCTCCCCAAAACCAACATTCGTCGCCGACAGGAACCACGGCCCCGACCCCAGTCCAACCCCACACCAACAAACGCAAACCCCAAAACAACACTTGAGCACTCCCACAAACCAAAACCACCCCAAAACAAAACACTCCACAACTGGACGCAGCCCAATGTCCCAACCATGACCCAACCGGTCCAAAGGCCAACAACGCCCCCAAACAGGGGGCGGTGCCCCCACAAAGACAACCACACCCAATGGCAACGACCCGCCCGAAGGCAGCACCCGACGCCCGAAGGCAACAAAACGTCCGAACGCAACAACACACCCGAAGGCAACAACACGCCCGAAGGCACAACACAAAAGCACCGGGCAAATACAGGTGCACCTTGCCCAAGGGTGCCCCGGAGGCAGTTGTGGCAAAGGGTAACCTCATTATCCCCACGTTTAAACAAACTCCACAACCGGATGCAGTTTAAAGTCCTACCCAGGACAATATTTTACTCTCTAAATCTAAAAGAGTGAATTTCACTCTTCGACGATTGCCTACAGTGACCACTCTTTCTTCCAGTGAAAATTTCACTCTGCTGGGAGTGGTAATTCACTCCAAATGAGTGAATTACCACTCCGGGCAGAGTGGAATTCCACTTGAAACAGAGAGTGGTCAGTGTAGGCAATCGTCGAAGAGTGAAATCCACTCTTTAACATTTAGAGAGTAGGGAACCTTCAATTGCAAGTTTAAGATTTTGAATGATTGAAAACGATCTTCTTCCGATAAGCGGGTTAGAAATAAAGAAAGTGGATAACTTTGCAACGGAAAAAAAAATAAAAATAAAGAATAAAATAGAATTACTTCCCAATAGTTCCGTTATTCGGCGCCCTTCTCGAGCACTTTTCGCCAGTGCTCGTTTATGAATACAGGTACTTCATTTACCTATTAGGTAGGCAATAAAAAACCATTTAAACTACATATTTGGGTCTGTTCACCTTTCAGATCCAATGAATATTAATAATATTTGAAAATGCTTCATTCTAATACCCACGAAATCTGTACCTACTTCAATGCTTTCCGCGGCTTCTCCCATTGTCCCCCATGCATGCACCCTGGGCTTTCCATTGGATCCCAGCAGCTAGCGCGTTCCGTGGGACACCTTAGCGCGTGCCACATGAGAAAAGATTCGAGTTACCTCGCCAAACTTGCTATTGGAATGCGAGTGGTATCAAGACTACTAAACTTGCCCTTTAAGTAAAAAGGTTCCTCACCCCTGCTTTGAACGGCTGCTGGCAGGGGCGGATGCAGGTTTTGACTAAAGGGGGGGTTTTGCGATATAGTTACTATCTAAGCGGAGCGCCACAATGTGTTGGCGCGAAGCGTACAGAGAAAATTTTTGGTCCAGAAGACCCCCAGATTGCAGGAAATGGCATTTCCCACGCGTTTCCTAGGCTCTTTGATCCGTATAAAAACAAGCTTTCATTGAAATTCCCTGTTTCAGAAATTTTATGATAAATGTCGTACCAGAAAGTTGTCTCCCTCCTTGTGAGAGATGCATGCTATACAGCCGGATAACGACCTTGGGCGTCAGGAGTTCGGAGCATTCAGTCATTTGTTGTGCTCTCTCTAGGCACTCACAGTGACTCACTCAAAGTTGCTCGCTTGTGCTCAATAAAGAAAACTTGGTTTCTCTTTTTGAAATCTTCTGAAAGTATTTTGGTGTGGGGCCTTAAAATTAAACTGGTAGGCTTAATTGCATGTATGGGATTTTAGGTTGTCTCGTTATCTAAGCGGAGCGCGACCATCGGTTGGCGTGGCGCCAGGGGTGGTGCCAGGATTTGCCCGACGGGGGGGGGCAGGATTTGCCCGACGGCGGGCCAGACTCCCCGACGGCGGGCCAGAGACCCGAAGCCCCGACAGCCATGACTGTCGTCGATGAACTGGTGAGGAAGCATTTGAAGAAAACTTGTGTATTTGATTATAACATTGAGGGGCATATATTTCATAATATTTGTATATACTAGAGATATATATTTCCGCCCTGATTTATCGTTTTTCCTAGAATCTGAACTGTGAAATTTCAAAGCGCGCGAAGCGCGCGAAATTTTTTGGATAGGCCTACACTAAAAAGAATCTGTACCTATTTGAAGCATATATATATGGGTCAATTGCCAAGGCAATTGGGCCATATCGGGCATAACCTGCGCTGAACTTCCCTCCTCGAGTCACTAGCAGTACCGCACGACAGACACAAGAGAACATTAACTAGGTTTAGCAAAATAAAATGAAATGACCGACATTTACATAAATCCATGTATTCTACTTCTATTAAGTTACTTGAAAAGGTGGAAAGGGTTTGTACTATATTTAGCTATTAGTAACGGAACTGAGGAAGAGTGGGCAAAGTGGACGAAAAATTTTGGATTTTATCGCAGAAATGACCCTTTTGAAAGCCAAAATAAGTACCGACAGCATTTTCCCGACTTGTGGCCGGATCATGCAGTGACCCGAAGTTCCGACAGCCCCTATGTCGAAGGGGTGGTAAGGAGGGGATATGAAGGAGCCTAAATATTCCAAGAAATTGCAGGGCATATTTTGCATAATATCACTGAATACTTCATGAGCCGAGTTACGCACTGATAGTCTACTTTTGAATCTGAAACGTAAAATTTCAAAGCGGGCGAAGCGCGCGAATTTTTTTTTGCACAAAAAATATATGTAATCATTAAGAACAAAAAGAAAAATGAAAAACTGTAGGGGTTGTAGACCATATCAGGGATAACATACATTTTATCATAAGCACCTGGACTACCCTATGAAATACCCAAACTTTTCTCCTTGAGTCGCTCACCAACTGACCGTACCGCATGACACACACAAGACAACAGCAAGTAGACTTTGCGATATGGGATGGAATTAACGATCTCTACATAAACTGTGTACTCTACCTACATGTTACTTGTTAAGTTTGACAGGTCTTGTGCTATCTAGCAATGTAGAATGGAAGTACTGAAGAAACTGGAGTGACTCTACCGCGCGCCTAGCGCGCCGAAAATTTTGGGTTCTTTTAAAGGAAATTGTCCTCTTGAGCAGTGGCGCCACCAGGATTTGGTGATGGGGGGGGGGAGGCACCACAGATGACGTCCAAATGCCACCTCAGTGTTCCCCCAGGTCTGCATAAATTGTACCTATTTATGGGCACCTGCGATAGTATACAGCAGTGATAATCTTTCCTTTGTTTCTTCATAAAGGTGCTGACCTGGGTGAGGGGTCTAAGGGGAGGGGGTGTACACCCCCTCCCCTACACCCCCTCCCCTTTCAGAAATTTTTTGTTAATTTAAGGTTGCTTAGATGCAAAATGGTGCTATCTTTGGGATACGTTTGGAACTGATCATATATTTCTTTAAAATATCCAGACATTAGTGAATTCTAATTTTTGGTAAGGTGAAAGAGGAGAGTATGTTGTCCAACAGAAGGGTATGTTGTCAGCAAACCTCCTGAAGTCCCACTTTTGGCTACTTTAATTAATGCCTTCTATTCGGGGAAAGTTTTTACGTAAAAATACGTGCGTTGAGTCCACGGAAACATTCTTGGACTGTTACGAAAATTTTCCTCTGCTTCATTGTGCATTATGAAAGGGTATTTCTAAGGCTGGCAGGCAGTGGTATAGGGCCTCCTGGAAGCTCTGGATTAATTATATAAAATGGGGCACTGACATGATGCTTATTACCTGACATCCAAATGATACTATAGAGTATGATGCCGCACTTTGCAACTGTCGTATGTTTACTAAGTTTGAACGAAAACCCAGACGAACACCTTCTAGCAAAAGGGGTGTAGGACTAAAAAGCGTATTTCAAAATGCTTTTTCGTCGTAAGTGCATTAACAATCGCCATGTATAGGCCAACCGGTAATGGCTGCATTTGAAAAAATGTATAACCGACGGCAAATACGTACTTTCAACCTTCCAGATCGGGCTACAAATTAGACTGAAAGATCCCATAGGCCTACAGAGGTTGGAGATGTACTTATGTTTCTCGGAAAAGTGTGATCAGAATAGTTGCATGTATTATAACCTTAATAATGGGCATAAGATGGGGTGCAAACCGTGACGAATGCGCGCGAAGCGCGCCGAAATTTTTCATTAAATAAGATTACAATGACAAAACCTGCATTCATGATCCTCTGCATCGAAACACTTTCAATGCCTCAACAAACCTATATGCCAATCACAAAGCCAATCTTTTACTGAGAATTCGTAAACAGCCTTCAACTTTTGTTACTGTGCTTCTACGGGAGTTGCTACCGGAAATTATTGACAATAAGGATATCACTGAGGTAAGGTTTGGAGCGCGCGAAGCGCGCGAAAATTTTGATAGTTTGTGAAAGATTTGGGATAATTCTGATAGTTTGAGAACCATTTGTGATTGAAAATGATAACCACAGATCCATCACTCGGCTGGAAACACACCTCACCCTACCCCCTACGGAAATCTATAGCTTAAACGCCTCTTGAGATCATTTTAAAAATTTCAAAAATTTTTTTTCTGAAATCGATTGCGGGGCACGCGCCCCCTATGCCCCCGTGCCGGCGCCACTGCTCTTGAGAGCAAAAAACAGGTAAACCGTCGGGGCGACTTGTCGCCGTTGGGGACTACACACTTTACGTATCGACTAAGACTCCCCGACTGTAAAAAAACTGTAAAACTTCCCCGACGGGGGCCATGGCCCCCCTGTCCCCCACCTGGCGCCATCAGTGCGCGGCGTGAACCAAGAAAAATTGACCCTTCTCAGACCTTACAATCTATACTTAGGCCATCTTCATGTTTCATGTTTTGTATGCATGCTTGTCATTTCCATGGAAACATTACGTTTTTTTGATATCCTCCCTTGCTGTACATACAACCATGTCGTCTAGAGGCACGAAGGAAAATATGCTAAAATACCGCCTACAGGTCACTGGCACTTCCCATGTGCAAAAAACTCCAGGCAAACACCACTCTTTTGCATGGAATAATGTTTAAACGTGATCTTGGTCATAACGTACTCTTGGATAAAAAAAGGAATATATCTTGTGTAACAAATGAAAGGGATTCATTATATAAGCGAATTTTGGATTATAATACCTTCCAGAACAATGGTAACTTGATGTACGTTCCAACTGAACAGTCTAATTTTCCCTGAACGTCTTTACATCCAACGGATGTCCAAAGTATGATTAGCCTTCTCGATTTCCGATTATATTAAGTGATTCCAATTCAAAGACAATCACTTTCAGTCAACACAATATTTGAATTTTTCAGCGAGAGTACAAGCGAAAATCTGGAGTCGTGTTCCCATTTTTAAAACAGAGTTAGGCACTACTGGATGCGATTCATTGCATATGGGAACCAAGATTAGAGCTGGACCTCCTCTTGAAGGACTCACTGACTCTATAAGGATTTTGAATGAGAGAGAATCGGGACGATAGAAGGAAAAATACGCTGTGCAGCAAACTTACAATTATGGCATGTTAATTGCATTGTTGTAACTGAAAATAACCTTCAAAACATACCGGGGAAAATAAACAATATATTATACAAAATGAAAAAAAAATCCTCGAAAATCAAAGGGGGGGGGGGGTTTAAACCCCTAAAACCCCCCCCCTTGGATCCGCCCCTGTGCTGGCGTTGATGGTTATAAGACAGATGCAGCAAAGAGGCCATATAATTAATATCAAAATCAGGACTAGGCTAAACATTCAGAGCGTTGGTAAATTTTCTTCACCTCCATGTTCCTACCCTTGGTGCAAATCCTTCAGTGGTTTTGAAATGCAGCTCTCTCCTTTATCTTTTTTTATTCGTATTGCGTTCATACTGAATTTTCACTTTGTAAGGGTACGGTTAGTGCTTATAGCTTTTGGGATGCGCTCGCGGACTTCTTATATACATGGATAGAGCATATTACACTAACGTCCTATGCGTAAATTGTCACCACCGTACGTACACGAATAGGCTTACCAATATGGCTGCCTGCTATAGCCTTGTGTGTAAAAGTTTGGACTTGCTCAAGTGGCTCAGTATCGACAAATTGTGTGAGAAACTTGTAATATTTTCGAAAGAATGCAAGCTCAAGTCAAATTCAACAAATAGAATGGAGGACTGATATCGTTCTTCCATTCATACTGATATTTTGTCTGAAATGTTGCAGATTCATCGTCAAATTGGGCAAA
Organism: Holothuria leucospilota; assembly: GCA_029531755.1. Classification (NCBI taxonomy): domain Eukaryota; kingdom Metazoa; phylum Echinodermata; class Holothuroidea; order Aspidochirotida; family Holothuriidae; genus Holothuria; species Holothuria leucospilota. Next base: position 21,198,556 of record CM055973.1, on the reverse strand, counting down.
TGTTAGTAGCCCGGCGGCCATCTTGGTTAGCCAAAATTTGTTCGAACGGTGGCGACCGTATTGATTGCGTAATCCTCTGTCCATGTATTGAAGTCCTTGGGTGCGCTACATACATTGTAAGACACATTGTCGACACACTATTATCGACGTAAATGATATTCGTGACAAAAATATTTCTCTTCTTTGTAACACTAAGGGTCATCTGGTCTAAAAGATGAAGTAATATGACGGATGATCAATGAATTAAGTCTCCACATGACGCTGACGTAGGCACGGTTAATGCGATGGAAATATACCCACACACTGAGGCATACTGAAATTTTTTGTGGACCGTACGCATTACAATATTATGACCTGATGGGAGTTAAAAGGTGGGGCCAGGAGGACATGTCCCCAACTTTTGAAATTGGAGGATAACATACCAATTGTCCCTCACTTCTAGGCTTATGTTTAAATTCTATAGCTTAAAGTAGCTGATTCAGTGAATTAAATAAAACTAAAAAAATCAAAACTAGAAAACAAATAGCTATGTACGGACTAAAATAGTAAGAAAATGCCTCAGATTGCACCACTGTAGATTACGTCGAATCCAAAATTTCCAGGGCTCGTAAATAGGTAAGAGGACCCCGGATCTCACGCTGCAGGGAATGCGATTCGCGCTTGAATTAGATCTGACCAAGCTCATGTCCACTCGTTCCGGTCCCTTGAACCTGGGCTAGGACCCATTGCAATTTACACTACTAGTTAATGAGAAACCGTTTGTATATTTTACCACTAAAGTATCAGACTACGAGGAAAAAAATACCAAGAAAGTTTTAAATCCCTCGTCAGGGGCGTCGATCCTGGGAGACAGAGTGGGCAATTATTGCACCGCCAAAGAAAATATATTGGGGGTAAACATACCGTTTTGCCCCCCCCCCCCCTCCCCCATAATTCAAGCAGAGTAAAAAAGGCAGAGTAAAGGAAAATATAATACTGTGATGAACAGATGACTTTAGGGCTTCGATTCGAGAAAACGCCATTTTGAGCCTATTTAATTATTAATGTGAACCTCCCATCTAACCCTTTCAACATAATGCATATATCCCCACATCCCGTATACTATGTTTCAACACTTCAGATACGGTGACTATTTATACATATTCTATTGAAATTAGGGTTGTCGGAAAGTTTTTTGCCCCCCAACCCCGAAACCTGATCTACGTCCCTGTCTCTGGTTAAGTGAAAGTCAAAGTTCAGGGAAGAGAACTAGAGAACCACGCTTATAACAATTCTTTGTAGATTGAGTAGGCGTATACCTAAAGTGTACACAGATCTGAATGGCCAGTAGGTAAAAGTTAAAAGATTTGCAACAACAACGTAAAACATCATTTGTTGAAAAAGGATAGAGATCATCCCGATGTATCGCTGAAAAGGCGGAGAAAGATTGCATGCGGTTCACTTAACATTACACAAGCAATCTTTCAATCGAAGACAATTTCGTTGTCATATATGATACCCTTTGAAGTAACCGTTTGACGTACGTGCATGGGCGTAGATCCCGGGGGGATGGGGGGGGGATATATCCCCCCCAACATTTGACTAGGGGGGGATGGCCCATGCAATCATCCCCCCCAATGTTTCAGTCTACAGATACGTTTATGGTGGAAAGTATATTTTATTCTTCATTTTCGTAAGAATTTTTTTCAATCTCGCTTCACTTTCTATCACAAATGTTTCTCAAACTATCAGAATTTTAGCAAATCGTTGGCAATCTATCAAAATTTTGGCGCGCTCCGCGCGCTTCCAACCTTACGTCAGTGTCACTTATATTATCAATATCTTCCGATAGCAACATTCGGAAAAGCACAGCAGCAAAAAGTTGAAAGTTTACGAATTAACAGGTTAAAGACTGGCTTATGGGAGTGGCATGTAGGTTGTTGGGCAATTGAAAGTGTCTCAATGTAGAGTCTGAATGCAGGTTTTGTAATGGGAATATTATTCGTCACTGTTTACACTCCATGTTATGACCATTATTAAGGTAATAATACACGAAACTGTTCTGATCACGGCACTTTCCGAAGAACAGAGATGCATCCCCAAACATCTGTGGGGACCTCGCATCAATATGGGATCTGTCAATCTAATATGTAGCATGATGTAGAAGGTTGAAAGTACGTATCTGCCGTTAAACACTTTCCCAAAAATTTTTACCAGAGCTTCGCCAGTTCGCGCTGAGCCATTATCGGTATAGATGGTGATTGTTAATACAGTTATGACGAAAACAGCACTCTTTAACGCTCTTATTAGTCCTTCACCCCTTTTGCTACACCAATCAGGGAGGTCTAATATCACCTCCCTGCACCTATACTCTCCCTCCCTCTCATTTTCAATTGCTGGCAGCTGTTCGCCCGGATTTTAGTTCAAAAGTAGTAAAAATACGATAGTTGTAAAGTGTTCGGCGGCGTACTCTATTATCATTTGGATGTCAGGTAGTATACGCATTATGTCATTGCCCCCCCCCCCCGCCCCAATTATTATGATTAATGCAGAGCTTCCAGGAGGTCCTATTCAGGTATCTGCTAGCCTTATGTGCCCTTTCATAATGCACAATGAAGGAAAGGACATATTTCGTTATAACTCAAGAATGTTTTTGTGGACTCCACGCACACATTTTTGTGTAAAAACTGTCCCGAAATAGAAGGCAGTAAAATAGACATAAGGGAGGGGGCTTCATGAGATTTGTTGACAACGTATCTGTCTCTTAATAGACAACATATTCTCTTTTACCTAACCAAAAATTAGCATTCACTAAATTATGGACATTTTCCGGCCATATATGATCAGTCACAAAACATCCCAAAGATAGCACCATTTTGCATCTAAAAGTCCTTAAATTAATAAAAAAAAAATCTTAAAGGGGAGGGGGAACCTCTTCCCCAGGACGACACCTTTTGGTAGTGACAAACGAAAGATCAAAACTGCTGCATGCAAATGCAGGAACGCATAAAAAACAAAGGTGTAATTTACGCAGACTTGGGGGAACTGAGCTATTATTACGACATCATCTATGGTGCTCCCAATCACAAAAAACCTGGCGACGCCACTGATCTCAAGCCAACTTGCACGTCTTGTAATGATTTCCGAATTTAAAATGCAGTTGTCTGGGATGACCCTATATGTTGATCCCTGCCTTTTTGAGCTTAGCAGGACATTGTTGCTCTTGTACAATTCCAATCCGGTGCAGCTTATCGACGAGTGCTCAAAATAGCAGTTCCTAAATGTATGAATATACCAATAGCCTACCAAAGAACATTACCACTGAAATTAACCCCTTAAAACAGTCTTCCTGGCACTTCTGAGACATTAAAACCAAGGAGCTTCCGGGGGCTTCGCCCCCTGGACCCCCACCGGGGCTTTGCCCTGGACCCCACCAGGGGCCCTAAGGCGGGCCCCTGGACCCCACCCATCGTGGGCTCGCGCTTCGCGCTCGCCGTGCACGCTTCGCGTGCACATGTTCCACAGTTGCGATGGTTCACCCCATCCCCCCCAAAGTTGAAAAGAAATCTACGCCCCTGCGTACGTGAGAGGAAAACAAATTTAAAAAGAGCATTCTCCTACCTATTTACGAATAGACGAAAACTACTGCATCGATATATCCAGTCCTGGTATAGCTATAATAAAGGCATAGCAATAATTCCGAGCTGTTTGTCAACTTGGTAAACACACTGGCGACTTACATGGTACTACCTTGTACCTTTCGCCGTTGAGTTTGCGACAATAGCACCGTAGTTGTAACCAGGAAATAAAACGATGCATGGAAACACCGATGGCATGCTTTGTACGGATGGTTTTTAGCAAAGCTGCAGCTCCTAGTACGAATCCAGCATTCCAGTATTCCAATATCCAAAACGGATTTAGCCTGTTTAAACTTCACGTGACATTCAGCTCTCAAGGGTCGTTATTACCATGCACAGGCGATTTGTAGTTATTCCATGCCTCTTGGCGAGGTTATCAATGATTGTTGAAAACGACTTCACTATCTATCAAAATCTTCCCGCAAAACACTCCGCACATCTTAACGCTGTCACAATTGCAGTGATTATATACCTTTTTCGGTTCAGTGGATCCACTCATATACAGTATTCTAGCAAAACTCGGTCATTTCAAAGTTTTTAGCCTGGTAGGAACTGAATTAAAATTTAAATGGGGCGATTTGATTTGGGTCAATATTACCTTATAATGAGGCTTACTTTTAAATTTTAGCTTCTACTAGTTATACTCATAACTACAGTACTGTGAAGGTTTGCACCACAAAGTATATTTAGATAGGACAGTTTAGGAAAGCATTATGCAATTTACAAATGTCAGGTGGCAAGGGACCACAAGGTCATGGATTTGGTTTATCACGCATGAACGATCTCATTCTTAAACAAGAATTTCACTCATCGCAGCTTTAACTCCGTGTTAACAATATCCTGTGTACAATGTATATAACACCTCCCTGATATACCAGTATACGTACCTATGGTCCTACGTGACGGCATCAACGGGAAGCCTTGAGACTGGACTCATCTAACAATGAAAGCGATGACTTACGAAGACCTTAAAGGCAGTCTCATTGCTACAAATGATCCCAGCCCTCCTGGCATACTATACTTTTAAGCCCCTCGTTTTACGACTCCATCAACGGTCTTTAGCGTCTAATAGAGTGTACCTATATATACACTGACTGAGGATAAATCTCCGCTGTCGAAGACACTACAGTGCCTTACCTGCCCTTTTCAAAATTTTTTGCAGTATATCCCTTGAAAATTTATAATTTGAGAATCCTCCATATTGAGCCTCTCCGTGAAGTCAGGCTGGGATAAAATGTATTGTATATTTCACTGAGCTTTTCATGACAGTGACAAATAAGAGTTTTTAATACTATACCTATCAAAGTAGTGTTACCACTAGCATATTCGAGGAATATTACTGTGAAAGAATTTTGGATGTAAAGAGTAATGTCGAGCAAGACATTTAAGAACATTACAGAAAAAATACAACTGAATTCCGATTTATGTTTCTCAGGCCAATGCCCCCAAATTCTTCTCTTTTGGTGCCTGTTAGGGGAAAGAGAGCATTCAGCCTACTTGCAATAGACCCTTTTCCAAACAGCAACTGCAAAGGATTGTGGGAAAGAGTTTTGGTACACGTTGTTTTTGGCTACAGTAAAATGCCATTGACAAGAACGTCGCACACCAAAAGTCTGTCCCACAATCCTTTGTAATCGGATCCTATTTGGAAAAGGGTCAATGCGATACTTAAGAGACGAACATAGGTACTTGAGTCTGAGCAAGTGTATACAGACAAAATATACCTAATTACGAATCAAAGCACCAGTACACATCTCTGGAACCGAAGCCAGGTTTTAAAGTTTGGAAGGGCAGTGTGTGTGTGTGTTTTTTTTTGGGGGGGGGGCGGGGACGAGTGTACAATGTTGGGCATTTGCAGTGATCCATCAAAGGGTTCGGTTACTTGACTAATACATTTGAAAAACAAAATAGGAAGGACGCAAAATTGAATGTTGGTAAAATTGCTCCGGAATGCACCTCTGGCTGCTAACCTTCATTTATAAATTCAGGCCCTGAATTCAATTAAAGACCTTTGCTGTGTAGACTCAGGGCTCAAGAGAGTCTTGCAAAACTTCATCTTTCTTTTGTTGCACTGTGATATTATCATGTTACCATCCCTAGTATCATTCATGGATAAGTGTCATACTAGGCGTAGGAAGCTGTTCGAGGCTAAGGGGGCTGAATGTTGTTTCGGAACGCCGTCCGGGGAAGGGTCTGAGGGGAGGGGGTTACCATTATATTTAAGGGTCCTTAGATGCAATTTGGTGAAACGTATTGGGCAAATTTTAACGAAACGTACTGCAAATTTTCGACATTATTTTAGTTACAGAAAAAACAAATAATCAGTTTTTGTCCTTGGATTGAGGGGGGAAGCATACTTCCGCCCACCACATTCTTGATTGGGGGCTAAACGCCGTCCACCCCGCCTCTAGCCCCCATGATTCTTGGTATCACCACAGTGTGATTCTTTTCCACAAAGTTTGTAAAAACACAACATACCTTATGTAGTCATAGTTCTTTCCATTCGACTGAATGTTGAAATTGCACTGAGCAATGGACACGACAAACTAAGATGCAGGTTTAAATTAACGGACAGCTTCTTGTTTTGTTTCCATGTACAATATCAAGATACAGTGAGATCAATGCATATCTTTGGAAGCAGTTTGTGTCAACTGTTTTTTCTATATTGGCCTCGGCTATATTGTAGGTTGTAGCTGTCTGTTTTAAAGCATTTTATCTCTGAAAAAGTTTGTAGAAAATCTGATAAATTTGAAGGGGATATGGCATACCCCAAACCAGGGAGTTGCTAGCAACTGCCTATCAAGCATATTTAGGAATAGCTCTAGAGTTCTAAACACAGTTGATGACTGCACTTTGACTGACATTTATTCATTTAATAAAACTCCACTCCTGGTTGTCAACCGTAAATGTCCAATCAGTTGTGTTCCCAATTAAGCTCACACCCACTTCTGTGACAATATTGCCTCATGGCAAGCAAGCTAAACTCAGTACAGGCTACTGTCGGTCTTGGGGTTGTACTAGACAAGGGGTTTGGAGGAGGTGCTTGAAGTAAATCTAGTGGGGAGAATTGTAACTGACTGGGGTGAGATTAGTAAGCCTCTAAAGAAAGCTTATTTTCCATTAAAAATAAGTGCAATGAACCTTTCCAAAATACTGAAATAAATGTAATTCAAACATTGAAACACAAATAAATTAAGACAAAACAATTATGATAACCGGTCTTATGGATTGCCTATTTACTTTAGGTGGCTCCCAATTGAACGTGTTATCTCAAATTTTAAACCTCGCCAAATTTGAAGGTTAGCTTAGACGAGAAAATTGCACAGTGGTTTGGGATCAATTTTACTTTTGACCAGGCTGGGACTCCACCTCCTGACCTCCCTCTTATTGAGTGAGCTTAAAGGGGAAATGCAGTCACCCAAACTTGAAGTAGTGTAGTAGACTGTCCTGTTCCATGATTGGCTCTTGAGAGTCATGTGACAATATTTTTCTCCTCAAATGTGAAATTTACTAGAAGTAACTGATTGTTTTACTTTGAATGTGCAATATTAAAGTCCTAAAATATTATGAAAGATACTTTGAAGAGAAATAAGAAGACAATTGTGAGATTTAGCTGTTGCTTCAAAATAAGTTTGGGGCGACTGCTCTTGCCCTTTAATCGCTCTAATTGTCACAATATTTACCCACCCTACCATATAGACGGTAATTATAGAAAATTTAAGAAGGGGCTAATCGTACTCTAGTGAAGGTGGTTAAATGACCATATACGGATTGCTCACTGCTATAAATCCTTAGGATAGTTCTCTTCTTACACAGATTTTTTTTTTTAATGAGGAGCACTAGTTCTGACTTAAGGAATTGAGATTCCACAGTAACGGGATTTTATTGTACTTCCTGGTATATGAATAGGCGTCTACTTTGTATAGTATGTTCAGGCAAAGTTCCATGGTCATACGGTTGTGATCTTGGAAGAACTTTGATAGCACATTTAGTTACTGCCTTGACATGGGAAATATTTCACAGCGAGTTTTACTAAATAAAGTTCCATTATCCTCTTGCATCAGGTTGTCCTTCCTTTGTCACTTCCATATCACCCATTATTCAAACTATGATTACGGAAAGCTTTGTAGAAAACCATTGGGGAACATAAAACAAAAAACAAAACAAAAAATAATAAAATAAAATAAAATAAAATAAACTAAAATAAAATAAAATGAAATGAAATAAAATAAAATAAAATAAACTAAAATAAAATAAAATAAAATAAAATGAAATGAAATAAAATAAAATAAAATGAAATAAAATAAAATAAAATAAAATAAAATAAAATAAAATAAAATAAAATAAAATAAAATAAAATAAAATAAAATAAAATAAAATAAAATAAAATAAAATAAAATAAAATAAAATAAAATAAAATAAAATAAAATAAAATAAAATAAAATAAAATAAAATAAAATAAAATAAAATAAAATAAAATAAAATAAAATAAAATAAAATAAAATAAAATAAAAAAAAAATAAAATAAAATAATGGCTCCTGACTGGGGGAAGCCCAGTTAGGAGCCACTGGAATTCTAGTTGACAAACCCGTTAACGAAAAGTTGGAATTCATGTTGGTTCAACTGGAATTAAAAACAAGGGTTAGGGTTCTGTAGAATCAGGAACTTGAAGAGTTACTGCATGGTGCATGCTGTTTATGCTAATTGAATGAAGGAGTTGAACGCCCTTCTTAAACAAATGGGTATACTATGAGTAATAATTTCCTTGTGTTATTTGGATTGTCTATATGTGCCAAATCAAGTGTTCACATACTTAAACGTAAGTGTTAGTTGCGGTTTGCTTCGACTATCAACTTGCCCGCCATCAGATTGCATGCTCTACATAGCGAGTGTTTTTCAACTTAAGGTGTCATGGATGGAATTTCTGGAAACGCACGCAGTACTAGACAATTGCAGTTACCAGAAATCTACCAACCATTCAATATAACTTACTGGAAGTTCAAATAAATTTGTCAAGTGTTATTTACTAGGTCAATAAATCATGTGGGAAGCACTGAGAATTGACGTTTGACGCTATATTAAAGTTAAAAATAAAAATTTGTAACCTATAAGAAATGTATACTGGGAATCTTGAAACAAATCAGGGTAGTTTTAGGTTGCGAAATGAGTCGTTCCAGGCATATGTAAATATAAATATTATTGAACCTGATGTATCACCTGTGATGTGGACTGCCCACTGAAGAGAAACACTCTCCGCTTTAATTTAACCCTTTAAGTCTAACATTCAAATGACCAACCTATTGATTGCTCTGTATATGCAATTTATCTACCTCGGCTATTAATTATAACTGCAACAATACCTCTTCTCAGTCAGGAAACTCAGTGCTCTTTTTTTCAATTGAGCATCACACGACTGTGAGTTATACAACACCACCGAGACTGTTGATCTACTGAGGTAAAGATATATGACGTTTAAAAGAGCAGTACGTCACGCCAGCTGTCAGTTGTTCTTTTAAAAACATTTACCAAATTAACATGCCCTAAAGGCCCTGTATGGATAAACAACGGACCACTCTATGTGGCCCATATAGTTGACCCAGTGGGCCCCATAAAATTTGTCCCCATGAACGAACTTTAATGCAGCACAATATTTAAGGCCTCATTAGTTGCCCACCTAGCGTATTCGAGGGAAACATCCTGGCTCAATATAGGTTTCTTGTGGGCTACCGTTAATTTAAATATACGGGGTAGAGCATGTAAGGGATAGCGTATATGCATGGGCTAATGCTGGATCATTATATGGGTATAAAATGGGGTTTATCTGCAATTTATCTAGGTCAGGCATCTGGCCCTTACCAGAATGCGCCAATTTTGCGACATACAGTCCACATTATGCATGAAAGCATTAAGGAGCCTCGCATTCTGCAAGCAAGAACTGTTTTGGAGACCTCAAGAAAGTTTACCTTTAGAAAATTTGAACTGACGTAAGTATAAAAAAAATTAGTCATGGAATTTAATAGTGAACAGAAAAGGCTTTAAATTTCCTAATACATATTCAGTACATTACGATATGGTGATTAAATAGAATACGGTACATATTTGCAGAAAATGTAATCTACGGCATAGTCAGGGCCGTAGCCTGGGCAAAATCTCTTTTGGGGCAGTTCATGACACTGTCTAAGCGGAGCACCAAGTGGTGTGCCTATGGATAGTTGACACCCTGGCAGACCCATCCTTTTTCACCGGTCAACGGGTGCCATCCTGGCTGAGGGCGGGAGGGGGGGGGGTGCTAAGGAGAAGTGGTATATGCAAGGCCTGGCTTAGGTGCAAAATGGTGTTATTATTGACAAAGCTTAAACTGATCATATCTTTACACATTGTCATTATTTTAGTGATATTCTTCCTAGATTTTGACTGAGTGTGAGGCAAGATGTGTTGTCTAAGAGAAGGGGACGACACCCCGCTCTTTGGGAAATTTTTCTAGGCCATATGAGGTGGCTTGGATGCAGAATGGTGCTAACTTTAGTAAAGTTTCGTAACTGAGCGTTGAACTGATTATCTGCTTAGAAATCCTCACTATTTAGCGATTTTTTTCTGTTTTGGTAGGGTGTAATTGAAGCAAATGTTGCCTAAGGGAAGGAAGACACCTCTAGTCTTTGAAATATATTTCCTGTTCTAAGGTTTCGTAGACCTAAAATCGTGTTATCGGTAAATCTTTGTAATGATTACATGACTTGAAATTTTACTTATTTACTGAATTTTTCGTCTGCGGCATGCACCCTTACAATGCTGGTGGCCCGTGCGGGCCTCTCCCTCTTAGTGCGCCACTGGGGAAACCACCATCGGATGGCGTGTAGCCGTAGCGTAGGCCTTGCAAGAACTTATTCAGTCGAAATGCCTCCCTGATGGGAATATAGCAAATTTTAGACCTTGTAAGTTGCATCTAAACATTCTTTATTTTTAGATTTCATGCTTTAGAAACAAATTTATCTTTGATTTAAATTAAAGTTACTTTAGTCTACAGGCTGATTGAGTTTAGCATATAATTAATGAACTACTTTATGTTTAGCTTGCTTGTATCCAGGTGTATTCAAACTGTGTAGGAGAAAGAGGATTCCTTCGTCAGACAGAGATACCCACATAAGAATGCGTCCATGGTGGGGGTCCGGGGACCTCCCCTGGAAAATTTTTTTTGGGGGAGAGGAACCTTCACATGCAATTTCCTTGGTTCTTTGGGCCTTGAAATCATAATTAGGACAGTGAAATTTCCAGAATTTAAGTAATTTTTTTTGTCTAAAGTAGGCCATTTACGGTTCGGAAATCTCAAGGGGGCAGCCGCCCCATTCCCCCGCAGGTCACGGCCCTGATAGTGAATATTTTATTTTTAATTTCCAATGGTCAGTCTATCATTTGAACACGACCCTGTGCCCGTCGAAAACACCAGGAACCCACATGGTCCTCGTAATGGTCAGCCCATTGTGTTCATAACACAAGCCCGTTTACCATAAGCCCATTTGGGACCCATTACGATAAACCTGTCAATTGCTAACGGGCATAGGCCAATTAACAACAGATCCTGCCCCTACATGGGTCCCGCAAGAGTCAACGCATTATGTACCCATGGACGTAAGCCCGTCAACAATGCGCCATAATTCCACATGATCCCCTCAATGGTCAATCCATCATGTGCCTGTAGACGTAGGCCTATGGCTCCTTAACTATGCATTATTTATTTGCCCACATGGGCCCATAACGGCTGGTCGATCTTTCACATATGAACATCATTCCGAACAAAACCTGTATCAGCATACCCACATGGATCTCATAGTATATTTCCAAGTTCATAAAAAGCTAATGATGCCTACGCATATCCCGCATGGGCCTTATATGGGCATGATGACTGCAACGAGACGTTTACGGTAACTAAGTGATATATGAGCCACCACAAGCCTTAATGATTAAGAAGAACTTTCCTTGTTTAGGCTCATGTGAAGTAATTACTTAAAAATACTCTCAGAAAGAGCAATTTAAACAAGTTTAAAGCAAACAGAAGTGCCACATCCAATACTTTTTGCTGATGTATGTTCGATTGAAGCAGGGCCCGCTGTTACGACTGATTGAAGTTACTTTCATATTTCAAAAGGAAAAAAGTTGAACCTCTCTAACCGGTTGATAAAACTGCTAGATCCATTTCCATCGCAGGTTATTCTAAAAGGGTAAGGGAAGGGGAAACTTGCTTTTTCAGTAGCCCCCTCCCTGGATGGTTCAGTTTGTCGCTACACATGGTGATCTTGTCGATTTTAGTTATTGAAAATATTGTGGCGAAACATTGGTCATTTCCTTCCCTTCCAAACGCTTTGTTTCCCACACTCTTGACACAGGGATGTGATATTAGATATCACCCCCCCCCCTTCACAAAATATAAAAACTGTTATTATCGTCCGTATGAAACTGAATTACATGAATCATTTTCAGTGAATATTTAACATATCTACTCACAGTTTTGGAAACACCTATATATCTCAATGTTATGCCTAGTAGGTTGTGATAACCGATATTTTGTGTCTAGCTGGTACTGCCTTACGGTACTTCGCAAAGAGGGATTTGGACTTTGAATTTTGGAGCACATGTATTTACATAGCCTAAAGCGTGACAAGTTCATTCGGAAAGACCAGGCGTGGTATTTTGGACTGTATCATGAGTTCATAACATCAGAACACTAGTAGAGTTTCTTTCGAGGGATTCGTTACCTTAGGCATTATATAAGCACAAAGCTTCTTTTTCGTTTTGTTGGCTACGTTCACAAATAAGCAATATTATTGCTTCCGAAGAAAGTGTTGCGTGTCCGCAAATAAGTGCTTTAAACTTTTCACAATCACAAGTGGAAAATTAGCCTAAAGATAACTATGTAGCACATGCACCAAACTTAGTGATGCATCTTTTTGTACCACTCAAACTTATTATATAGAAGTTGTAATGATATTCGAGATACAAAATGCAGGTCAAACTTGATCAGAAACAGCTGCAAGACCTATTCTAAATCTCTAGTCCAAGGGATATATTTTGTAAGAGTGAAAAGTGCAAAAGTACAGATCAATAACAATGGACTCACACTGAAGTTTTAGGACACGATTTTAGAACAAAAATGTGGAGTACATGGGCGTGGATCATGTGGGGACGGGGAGACGCGTCCCCTCACTTTTTGGAAGGGGGACATCTCCAATAACTCCCCCCCCCCACTTCCAATTACTCCCCACTTCTTCAAAAATGATGAAAACTAAAACTGTGATGTATTACAATATTACATAGATTACGAATTGACGCTACATTTTAAAGCTAAATTTCGCCCAAATATGGCACCATTTGCCATAAAAACACCTAATTTTTTTCAAAGGGGAGGGGAAAACTTAGACCCCTCCCTCAGGACGGCGATTCACAAATGGTGAAAAGTCCCCACCCCCACCTTTGGAAATGGATCTACGCCCTTGGTTGAGTAACAAGATTTCCATGCACTAAGTTCGTGAAGGAGCGTAAATGTCATTTACAATTTTCTTGAATAACCAAGTTGTGATGGATGAGTTCTCTTGTCACCCCATGTATTCGTTTGCTATGTCTTGAAACAAGATTTAACTTTGATTTACTCAGTGTCATTTCACGTTGTAACGTGCACTATTGTGTAGGCTGTTATTTAAACAACTGTGGAATCTCTTATCATTACGTAAACATACAGTGATTTGTATTTCAGATTCAAGATTAACAAAGAGCAAACTGAAAGGCAGTACTATAGTTCAGAAAGGTATGTGGTAATATCAGAACTGGATAACTATAACAGCCTACCGTCAGTTATAGGTTGATTTTCATTATGTATAGTCACACTTTATTGCGGTGTGCCTCTATTTTACTTTACGGTTTGCTTGCCGTCTTGTCGGAGCCCATAGCAACAAATTCTGCGCAAAGGACGAATAAGTTTGGAAGATCTTTGTGGAGTCACCGTAACTCAATTAGTAGTTTAAAACCATTAGAGAATGACGTTGAAGAAATGAAAATAAAATACGATGAACTAGAGATCAGATTAGCAGAGCTAGAAGCAAAATATGAAAAGGTGAAGGAAAAGAACAAAGAAATCGAACAACGCATTTTGGCACAAGAATCACTAAATATCCAGCAAAAAAGGTTGGTAGCCAAACTCAAGAAGATAGCGGGACCCAACACCAACGCAAGGCCAGAAAATCAGTTTCCTGAAAAAGAAGCAGGGGTTACCACGACGACGATTTCCTCAGATGAAGCTATCGACAAGAATGAACAACAACCACCTTCCACGGCAAGTGATGAATATTCTTTGGAGCATGACTTGTTACAAATTAATGAGTATCTGGGCAACCGAGAGGCAGAGCTAGTTGAGATAAACCCTAACGGAGAAGATCTAGTACTAGCATCGGCTAACAATTTTGACCGAGTATCTACCAACCCGTCCCTGTATGGCAAAGCCTTATTGTACTTGGATAGAGAGAATCAAAGACTCACGGAAAAGTTGGATAATCTTTTGACAGTACTGGAGGAATTTAAGAGTCGTACGACGATAGCTTTGGCAAACAGAAGGAATGAAATGTCAGTTAATACTTTTAACTTTCCGCAAAATTTAGATACTGCATTACAAAATGAGTCTGAGACTTCTGCCCCGGTTACCGCAGAGGAAGAAACAGATGAGGAAGAAGAAGCGATACAAACTTCAAGAAGGGCTGGAGGTGGTTAGTCTGTTTTTGTTTACACGTAACATTTCTAACACTGTTGTTACATGGTTCATAAGTTACCGGGCTAGTAGACCCTCACAGAAAACAGCTATGACATACACTTTATAGACCAGTTGGGAAAATAAGTTCACGCAATGCATCATGGGGTGGGTCAAAGGTCAAGTGAACCACTTACCGTGGCGAACAAGTTGTCACGGTACAGCTAACCTTGTGACCCCACCGGAAGTACTTTATTATCCAACTGGCTCATTTTAGGGAGCAAACACATAAGAAAGGTGCCACAACACATTTATTTCAGCCAAGTTCACACAACTCATTAACATTTGAGTAGGTCCTACTTTTTAAAGAATATGCTAAGGTAGAATCTAGCATGACCGTACGAGCCGAGGGGCAGGGGGTGGCCGCCCCCAAATGTCAGGAACCTGACTAAATGGGGCAGATATTTTGTCACAATCGGGCGGAAAATTGGACAGTTATATTAGGTCTGAAGTCGGGCACAAATCACCGCCCTCCCAGAGAAAAACAGTCCCGTACGGCCATGAAAACTATACATCAGCTTCGTGCTTCCTTCACCTTTATGTAATATCAGAAGACTTCGATTAATTAATTGAACTGGGTTGTGTTCATTGACGAGAAGTCAGTACAGCATCTCGTCATCCATCAACTTGAAGCAAATGGTAACAAAAATGATACACCTGGCGTTTGAACAGTGATTTTAATTTACACACGTACGCCAAGAGCGTCGATTTGTTCTCAATATTGGGGGGAAATGACCAGAATTTCCAATAATTTACTGTGTGAAAAATCAAAGTCAATGGGCGATTTGTCAAATATTGGGGGGGGGGACATATCCCCCATCCCCCCGGGATTGCCGCCCATACGTACAACTACCTTAATAAACATTATGGAGCTCTGCCAATACGCGCTGATATTGTTCCTTCAAAGCAAACAATAGGACTACCCGTGTCTTGAACGATGAAGTCTTCCCTCGTTGTATAGGGCGACGGGTAGAATACAAAATGCTCGTGTACGTAGAATTTTTCTCAATGCATCCATCTCGTATAGGCATGCTTTCCATTATACAGAAATCATCATAAGATAAGTATATGCAGGCCCTATAACTTAGGGTGAAGAAGTAAGTTGGCCTGGTAGGACGACAAGAAGTCCAAATTTTGAAATGAAATTCCAACTTGAACTGTTTAAGTGCATCAAGGATTACAGTATATTAACCCAGGAAGCCAATTTTACGCACATGAGAAAAGACACTTTGCCACAAAGATGTTAACCAGTTTGCTTTTTGTTTACTTCCCTAGGGCTGGTGATGGGAAAGGAGAAGGGGGATATACATTTTTCAGATATCCGTTAAGAGGTAGCAGACAGTAAACACACTATAGCAGCTCTTCTTCTTAAAAAATAAACATGCAAAAGGACTCTAGGTTTGTCTATAATATGCAAAGTTTTATGTTTTGAATCAGAAATATGTATGTTTGTGAAATAGGCCACGATTCAGTGACCTTTACCATAGCCTTGGAAGAGTTGGGGAAGGGGAGGGGGTTGAAGGACTGATATGTGACACTACCTCCATGAAGGGCCGCCATAAATTGGCGAGTAGCGTGCCATGCACAATTTGCCCCAAATGCCTCCCACACTGGAGACTATCAAAATGTTTGTAAATTCTTAGCAAACAATCAAAATTTCGGCATGTGCTTTTAACCTTCACTTCTATGTTTTTTCCCCTTCAATACCATCCCGAATTTATTTTAGCAAAAATACGGATAGTTTTTTATGACAATTCTTGGCGAAATTTAGGCGCGCTGCGCCCATATTGGTCACGCTTACCCTCCTTACCTGATGAACACTATTAGGACGATAATGCATGGAATTACTCTATCGAGAACTATTTTCCGAAAAGCAGGGGTATACAAGTTTAACCTCAGGCTTGCATTCGTCAAGAGACGATTATGTGCCAATCTTATATTATAAACAACATTTGTAGTGTGATGTAGGCTTATACATGATTTGAAGTGTATTACTCATTACACAAGTTTCTTCAAAGGTTATTCTTTGCATTTACAGATAATATGCATTCTACCCCTTTCGTATACCTTTACTCCTCTCTCGGTCATTACCGTACCCATTCAAAACTGTTCAGTTAGATTCTCGTTCAAAATTAGTAAAACTAAGTTTTCTGAATTGCTTATCTAGCTCTCCTGAAGTGTCGTTTGGATTTTAGTTCAAAGCATCATACTAACGTCCCCATTTATTACCCTAAAGCTTCCAGGAGGTCTCGTGGTACCAGCATTGGAGAGGTGCCTAGCCACATTCAAGGTGTCACTAAATAAAGAATTCCTTGACATGTCAATTCAAAGCTTTGCTAGAAACAGCATGTGGCATCTAAGCCATCTTAATTTCATAAACAAAAGTTCCTCAAGGGGAGGAATTTCACCCCCTCCACTTAGACATCACAACGCTTCCCTTACACCCAACAAAAATAAGAATAATTTACAAAAGTATGAGAATTTTTTCAAATAGATCAGTTTGAAACTTTGCCAAAGATAGCACCATTTAGCATGTAGGCTACCTTTAACGAACAAAACTTTCTCAAAGAGTTTCCTTCCCGTTATATTCCTACCCCGGGGCTGCACATCCACACTAGGTGACAAAGGGTCCACCACGGGTGCAAAGTATCGTAGATACGCATATGCATAATTATATCGACTTTCGTGATTTACATCTGGGGTGGGATTAAGACATCATCTTCTGTGATGCCCCCCCCCCCCCACCGGTCATCAAGTCCAGGCGGCGCCACAGGGACTACAACTGGATAACTGAAAAGTTACTGGTTCTGTTTCTGAATGGGACATAATTACAGCCATTTTAATGTCTGTGATTTATATTTCAAGAGTACCCAAATTGTACAATTTCGTGTGAAGATGTTCAAAACGTTGCCATGTCGGGAAGAGGGACACCTCTCCCGGACCCTCCCCAATCGCCGCTTCGCAGTTCAGTCGTGACTTCGGCACTCGGTGGACCCGTCCCCTTTTGTAAATCCGGCATTTGCCACTGGATATTTGATTGTTGTATGATCTCCGGTTGATGCACCGTTCTTACAGAAGTTGGAGATGTAATTCTTATTTTCAGAAGAGTGTTTTGGCTAGAACACTTCCCGTATATTATATATTTATATCCCCAATAATGGACAAATGATAGGGAGTATGAACCGTGACGAATGCTCGCCAAGCATAACGAAATTTTGCATAACGTGACCTGACAAATGTTGTATAAAGAACCTGAATCGAGAAATGTTCAGTTCCCTAAAGATATGTTTGCTAACTACAGTACGATCTGCTGCCTGGTCATCCGTTAAACATGTTTTCTCAAAAAAAGGGGAAGGCGAAAGAAATTCCCTTGCTTTAAAAGCATTGTTGTAATCACGCCTACGCACACGAACAATCGGTCTAACGGTATAACCCTTTACCTTCACAGCAGGTGTCGAATATGTACTCCTTTTTGGCGTACATGGTATTACGAGTGCAGCCAATATAGGTGCAGGAGTAATACACGTCCGCCGGGCGGGCAATATAACCCTTACCAATTAACAATGTGAATATGTTTGAGACGGTATTAATAGTAAGCCCTGCAGGAGTGAGACTGAACGCGCGCCTAACGCTTATAAAATGCTGATAGTTTGCGAAAGATTTGCAAAAGTTCAACAGTTTGCGAATGATTTGTTATAGCAAGTGATTAAAGTAAAGACGCCAATCAGTGTCGGACACACACCTCACCCTACACCCTACAGAAGACTATAAAAGAAAGCCTTTTGTGTTTACTTAAAAATACCGTAATCGAAAGTTGATGCGGGAGGAGGGCACGAAGGCGAGCTAATCCCCCATCGTGCCGAAGTCACTGAACTACACATAGTTAAGAGATTCTCATTATTAATTTTTTAGCTGTGGCATTGCACTCACCAAGGCTGGTGTCTGGGGTGAACTGATGCCCTTAGTACGTTACTGGGCAGACAAAACACATCTTTGAGGGCAGAAATGGAATAACTCAGGGTCCTTCTTTGGCCTTTGGTGTATGTCCAGGGGGTTCAAGATATTGCCAGATGCATTTTATCGTTGTGCACTGATTACACTACAAATACCATAATTTGATACGGTACTGTTTCTTACAATAGCCTAACCCAGAATAAGGCCGGCCAGCTTGATGATGCAGGGAATTGTGAAGGAGGACTGGATTAATGATGGTCATGGAAAAATAATATAATATAATATAAGTTGTCGAAAAGTAATAATGGGACACATACTATTTGCTACAGGGGCACTGAAACAAATGCCCTTCAAAGGCAATTTAGTGATGATCCAAAGTCTAACGCACTTATCGTAAAACTCTTTCTAATAGAACAAGGAGCCTATACAGCTGTGCTATATTTGGGTAAATGCTATATATTTTTGGGGGTAGGGAGTGAAGGCAAAGGAAACATTTGAAATGATCCATTTCTCCTCATAACCCCGGAATGCCACCAACTGTTTACCAGTTTACTGTATGGTTAATTGTTAGGTGACATTCAGGCGACGAGAGTTTCTGACATATTTCAGTATTTATTACTTATTTTTGTTTTAAATGGCTCAAACCTGTCACATAAAAATATGATAATGATTATGAATTTTCAATATCTTTCACGGTATATGTTCAAATGTCAAGACACTTATACTAAAATTATTTGGGGGCTAAAAATTATCTTGGCCCTCTTTGATAAATTATTGGGGAGGCCTTCTTGGCCGCCCCCTCCCACCTGCTTCCTAAAGTATGTTTACCTAGTTTTGTTGTTTTCAAAATAAGTGTGGACGACCAAAAGAAATCGTGAAAAATACGAGTCTCGTACCCATGCAGGTTTGAAACACAGGATTAGTCGATATCCTCAGTGAAACGTGTCGGCCAGGGCTGGAAAAAATGTTTATTTCCTGGGAAGGGAGTCAAAATTTCCAAGATTTCTCCCACATTTCATGTACATAAAAGGTGTAAATTTCCCTACAGTGACCAAAATTTCCCTCCAAATACCCAAATTTCCCGGGAAGGAGCCTCCCAGCTTCCCAACTTTTTCCACCCAGGCGTGTCGGCACCATCGAATTAATTTGCAACTGAAGCAATTGGCAAAATAACGAAAATTAAGTGGCACAATTTTCCGATCTGCCTGTCGCGATATGGCAGACGACTACTGTCGGCAAATAGGAGAGTTTAAAAACTTGACTTAAATAAGCTCCGCCAAATGCCGCTCCCTGCTGAAAAGGTGTTACCATAAGCGAACAAGACTGGAACGAGCTGGGGCTGCAACCGTTCTCCCCGGCGTTCGAGCCTCATAGGCGATTATCCTGGGGGACTGGGATATATACCTCCACTTTTTGGAAATTCTCCCATTGACTTTGTCTTTTTTCACACAGTAACTTTTGCCTCAAGAGCCCATTATCCGCCCCCAATGTTTTACACAAATATCCACTCCTGTCGAGCAGACCTACATCTCGGGCAGATTTTTGGAAGAAATGGGTCATTTTCGTGGGCAACTTAGGTTTTTCTATTTAGGGCAAAACCAGCCCGCTTCCAGAAAATATCACGTAGGCCTATGGTGATAACGAAGACTTCCTCAAGAAAGTCTCGCGACTGCATCTGTTCGAGTTCAGTCAAGTATTTTCAATAATTTCCAAACAGTTTCGTCCTCATTGGGACCATTAAATTCTCGAAAAAGTTGAAGAGGGCGACTGGCAGAAGCGAGTTTGTGTAGGGGTGGGTTAGCGAACGAACGACATAATCTGGAAGAGCATCCGTTTTATTCCTAATTTCTCGATATATCTAAAAAGAACTTAGTTTAACTATGTTTTTTATCATTTCGTTAACTTATCTTCTCAGTATTCGTACATAAGTGATATTCCTAATGTTTGGCATTCTTGATACATTCATATGATTTCATATACTTATACTATGTCATTTCTGTAGTGTCCGGAAAATCTGCATTTTCGGTGGCGTCGTCATCTTCTCAACTGGGAGTCCAGGACGTTCCACAGATCGTAAAATTTGATTACGTCTTCAGTAATAAAGGAAACGACTTCGTTACAACAAACAGTTCCTTTGTATGTCAAATACCTGGCTACTACTATTTTTCATTCAGGTATACTTTTATCTATACTTTGGAGGCACTGGCGGGGATTCTACATAGTCAGAGGGGGGGGGGGGAGAATGCACCGCCCCCACCCAAAACGGACTCAAATCGTCTACCAGTCCCATTTTCAGATTTTTACCGTACTTGACACTCACGCTTTTATTGACATTGTTTTCAATTAAAATTATTTAATCGTGTTATTTTAGACCCAGATAACAAAATGCTCATACAGCAGCCACTACTTGCACTAGGCCTATATGCCAATGGGAAGGTCATTTTCTGTGATCTAGGAGGTAGGTTTGGCCACCATTTATCTACATCCTACAAACCAAAGTACAGCGGGCTGTATGGTGGAGCTTCGCTTGAGTCATTGCTTCCTAACGGGGAGGGAGCGTTAAAGAGCGTAAAACTCATCGGGCCTGTAGCAAGACAAGATCCCAAAGGGGGAGAGATAGCTTCCAGATGGGCGAAAAAAATTCGGGGAGGGGTCACATATGGGCGAAAAAATTTCGGGGGCACACACTGAAATGCTTTAAGTCAATGATAATAGTTAACTCTTTTCTAAGGGGGAGAAAATTCTTCCAGGGGGCTTCTCTCCCTGACCCCGCCTTCCTTCTGGCTACGAGCTTGCATTTCATGTAGAGTGATGGTCGATTCACCCTCACCGCAGCCAAAACCAACCCCAAGAATGATGGTGAGGAGGGGGCAAAAATGGGAATTGTTTTGAAATCGCCCTCCAAACCTGGAGGATAATTGTCCACACAATGAACAATAAAAATAGACCATGTAGCTCCCCAAAACCCAGACTTTTTGCCCACAAAAGAACACCTGATTACAATAAAATAAGATTTGTACCCTGGTGGGAATGGCTTTTAAGAGTACCGAAAATGCAGTGGTCACCTGACACTGCATGACAACAATGCATAGAAATGCTTAGCGTCTTACTATACTGTCTTGATTTCCAGATGCCAAGAAATCACATCTGTCGAAGGGAGTTTAATTTCAAATGCTTTTTTTTGGGGGGGGGGGGCTACCCTTGAGGGTACTCCAGAACTTTCGTCTCGGTCCCTATACGAACGATTTATGATCTTAATTACCGGCTACTGCAAAGCGCTCACATGTTACAAGATTTCATGAAAAGTATGTTTCTTTGTCAGTGGCGGATCCAGGCCGGGGGGGGGAGGGCAACAGGAGCTCACCTCCCCTATAGGCCGTCATGCGTGAAAAAAGAAAATGCTTCAAAATGTGTCAAATGTAGCACCATTTTGTATCTCAGCCCTCTTCCAAAGGCAAAAATTTTCCAAAGGGGAGACCTCCCCTTATATCAAACCTTGCGCCCTCACTGTAAAAAAATGATTAACACTTTTTTGTAACAGATAATAAACGCGTCTTAAAGTTTATGTAATCGAAAAAACAATAACATACATAAGCAAATTAAACGTCTAAAACGCCAACTTTAACACATTGACGCCACTTTAAAGCCATCCCGTAAACACGTTTATGCGTTTATTTTATGATTACTGTAAACATCAAGTTGTTTTTTATAAAGAAAAATTAACATATATAACAAACATATAAACGTGTTTGCGGAGTGCACTTTAATTGACGTCATTATCTTCATCATTTGTTAATATTCTTTCAGTCATTTACTGTGCTTTTCCAATTTGTTGTCCGTTTTCTAATTCTTAAACGCCATAATGTGTTGAAAAATGAAGACGTCTATTTTTACAGTGAGCTCTCTCTTGAAAATTCCTGGAACGCCCCAGTTCAATTGTGTTCTTATCTTGATTTCTAGATGTCAGAAATTTACATCTAGCAGTGATAAATTTCCCAAATTTTCTTGGGGTAGGACCCCCAGATGCCCCCTTTGGCTCTGGGAGGTTTCACCCTTATCCTCGGAAATCAAGCTCCCATATTTTTTTCGTAAAATCCTGCGTCTGCGCATGACAAACAACATGAACATAAAGTGAATTATAACGTTCGCATTCACTAGTCTCTGAAAGAAAGGGATAGAAAAGGAAGCTCGGTAGAAATATTTGGGGAGGAGGAATGGGGTAACAATTTTCTACCATGTGGGGAAATCTCAAAGAAAAAAATAAGAAGCCATGACGGGTAAAGACATTGGGTATCTACCTACTTCAAGGTTAGGTTAGGTTAGATGAGGTTTAACGTCCCAGTTTCCAACCAATTAGTTCAAGTCGAGACGACCACGGCCTTTTTTCCAGTTGTGGCTCACTGGCTTGTTTTCCCTACTCCATTGTTTATGCTGAGCACCAAGCACAAAGGCAGTAGGTTCCATTTTTAAAGTCTTTGGTATGACCCGGCCAGGATTTGAACCCTAGACCTTCCGGCTGCAAGTCGGATGCTCTAACCACTTGATTACTTGACCACAAGACATTGGTCATCAAATGCAAAAGTATATGACGCTATTCGTGCTTGTGTCAGGTTCATTCTTGATAGTACTGTACATGCCATAACCTCGGACTGTAAGTTCTCGGAAGCCAAAAATAGTATGAAATGTCCACTGAAGTTATATATTTACTATATCGTATAAAGTTCCTCTTAGACATGATTAAAACTTAAAACTTAACAGGCCGGCAGTCCTGCAGGGCTCTAATAAAAACGATAAAAAGACTGCCTTTTTGTGAGTTTTACTGATTTAATATTTTTATCCTTTTCAACAGTTTAAGATCTTTCGATAACCGTTATCTTGGGGTCACTTTGATGAAAAACGATCAGTATGAAGTAGCCGTTTATACAGATTCTAGCGAAAGAAACGTGATGGAGTCTCAGAGTGTGCTTCTGCATTTAGAGGTGGGTGATGTCGTTTGGCTGCGACTTGCACCAAGTCCAAAATTTGGCCTCTACAGTGACCAGTACCATTACACTACTTTCAGCGGAATTTTGGTTTACAAAGGAAATTAGATCAGCCTGTTGGATAACGTTGCGACACAATTTATTCACTATGTGGACAGACGTGCGCAACAGCGCCTGTTGCATAATGAGACTGAAGTCAATTGTGATATGACGCCGGTGAATGATGCATCGTTCTTGGTATTGCGGAAGAGGGTCATTTGTATTGTCAGTGAAAAGAAAAAGACTAAAACTAAACTACTAAACGCAAGTAATGTAGTTTTTCCATCAGTAAAAGGAATGAAATTCCATTTCTAACTCTGGGTTCATAGAGGTATGCTCCTTGAAATTACATGTAATTAGCCAAGTCTTTCAACATTACATTGATAGGATTAATTTTCTTCTTATGTGGCTATTCAAAGCAAACTTCATTACATTAAATTATTAAAATACATTATTTCAAAATGAAAAGGATTTATAGCTATTTGTAATTTTGCGGTTTGGGACTTTGGGTTCATGCTTCCCACAAATGAAAGACTGAAGCTTCTAAGTTCAGTTTCGAGTAACGTTTTTATTTTGACTCACTGTTTTGTAAATATTGTCTTAAGTTACGAACTGCAATCTATTTAGTTTCAAACCTTGACACCTAATATTATTAATGTATATGAATTTTATGTATACTCGGTTTGGTGTAGATTTAAACTGCTGGCCTATACCTCAAACCTTAACGTGATAACAACTGTACACTCGCACTTGATAGTCTCATTGGTCTTCCCGAGACTCATCGGAGTTAACTCGGGTGGACCTAGTTTACTAAAGGAGTCATAGCCACCTTCTTTACTTTGCTGCTTTGACTTCTGGAGGTATTCTTCACATGGTGACGGCCAGTGCCATTTGCGGGATCTGGCCGTGTATAGCTCAGGCTGCATGTTCGCTGAGGTTTTGTTCGGGAGGTCATCTGAATCCATTGTGAGCGGATTGAGCTTCTCCTTGTATTGAGCTGCAGGCGACCATGTGACTTTTCGAAGAGTGATGTAATAATCGTAAAATGACGAATTTTTGGAAAATGGGAAAGCAGGACACGTGTTGCTAAATATCGTGTGTGATTAAAATATGGCTATGTATTTTTTGTCTTCGTTCATTGTCGTCCAACAACTGTTAATAAGTGTGGTGTTAAGGACATTCCTAATTTAGTTAAATATTCAATAAAGAAAAGTCATATGTCATCAACTGACGCACCGTTCACGTCCCTTTTAGTTCACCCTGCTTATGAATCACACTTATAATACCTGAATACAGTAGCTGACAAAAATCACAGCTTTTGATTTTTTCCTGGAAATGTGTCTAGCCTGAAGGCAGTAAACTGAACTTAGTCAATGTAGCATGCCTGTCATGATTGCTATGCTACACTTTTTAAAGTAGTTTCATGAGTGTTTACTAATGCGCAAGCGGGAAATAATGTGTTCGGGAATGAAATGGTTATCTTACGCTGGAGTGGAATGTTTTAAATTGACATAGTTGTGTTTTTGTCCGGTCAAGTTTAAGTTCCCCTTTGTTTCTTCCTGCCCGTTTCTACGTACGTAAAAAGCACTGACATTGTTGCATTGACAGCAAGGAAGTACTTGAGTAACAAGTACTTAACAGCTGGATGCAATTCTGTTCCTAGTGCGCAAGACGCCAGTGGTCCGCCAGCGTTTGTGCGCCGAAAACGCTGGCGGTCCGTTAGCAGACCGCTATACATTTAGGTGATTAAGGTTGCCCTAGCGGAAAGCCGACAGCAGTTCGATGGAGGGCCGATTGCGAAATTCTCTGAGAACGGGAATGGTTTTATATCGCCAAAATAATCCATATATCCATGAATGACGCTGACAGATTACTTAAATAAATGTATTGCCTGTATTTCCGTGGCTTTCTTCGCTGGCGGACCGCCCGCGGAGAAAAAGCCCAGGCTGGCCATTTCACAGGCGGCCCGCCAGAGTCACGGCTGGAGGACCGCTGACGGGCCGCCAGAGTGCCGCTCACTAGGTTGGATTTGATCAAGAAAGTGTTACTAAAGTAACTCAACTATTATTTTACCCGTCATATTAAGATAACCTCGATACTCTCACAGGCTTGATATTTTCGCAGGAACGACAAGCAAAAATGTTTTACAAACATTTTATTTGAAAATAAGATCAGGGATAGGGAAACTGGATAAGATCACGTGATCTAGGAGACTCAAAAGGTGTGGTGTTTCATAATCTGTGGTATAAAATAAAAAAAAACATACAATTATTCACAACATGATTTCAGATCCAAATATTTAGTTGGTGATCTATCCTCCAGTCCCACCATGTAGCATGTTATGCAGGGACAATCATGGCTATTACGAAGGGTCGAAAGTGCAAATCTATTGCCCCCGCTGGGCTCTTTACCAAAACCCAACTTGTGTGGACCATTCAAAAGGGGATAGGCGGAAACCCGAAAAGTTGGCAAACTTCTGTGTATGCGTTGAAATTAAGATCACGGAAAAAAATCATCTATATATTTGAGCTGAGCATTAATTAAAAAAGCAGGAAGAAGCAGTTTCATACTTACTATAGCCAAAGTTAGGACTACAAGAGCACAGGGATGTTATCTGAGCTAGTAATAGCAAAGAATTGCATGGGGATGATAATTTAAGCAGTTAGGTGAAAGTGAGGCTTTTTTTGCTTGTAACATTGTGTTCTTCAGGCGCGGATCCAGACATTTCAAAGGGGGGGGGGGGCTGAAAGCCCCCTTGAATATTCTCCTAGATTAACGTTATGCTAATTTTCGCGTATTTGTTATTGATGTGGCGAAAAATGGGGGCTGAGGCCGGGAAAGCCCATGGCGCACGTTATTGGCGGTCAATGACTATCGAAGGAGACTTGGACTGAGCTGTCGCAGCAGTTTATTACTGAATGTAATTTGGGTCCCCCCTAGATCCGCGCCTGTCCATAATGGGAGTGTAGGGAAAAGAATAATAAAAAGATGTTATCGATCTACACTTTGAGGTCTCCGAGTTGGTGTGTTTTTGTCAAGGCTTCACTACTTTTTCAGTCTAATATGTTTTGTTTTGAGAGAATCAGTAATGGGGTTATATTTTTCAAACGTGGCTGGGAGATCGTTTGATGATACTTTCACCCGTGAATTTTTATCTGCTTAATGGCGAAACTGAAGGCCCGCACCCAGGCAAGGTACTAAAGTAAAGACACGAACTTTCTGCTTTCTAAATGTCAAATTCTGAGTTCTTCTGCTTTCCGCAGGCTTTTCACATTCATTTTGTACACATGAAAAGTGCTGTTTTCTGCTTTCTGAAAGTATAGAAAGCAGAAAATTCTTGTCTCTATACTAAAGGCGAGGGATGAGATAGCTTCAGTGAGCGAAATATTTTCCAGGGATGAAGACATGTTAAAGCGTACTAGCCAATACTACTTTATTTCTTGAGGAATTGCCTGAACCCTTTGCTACGGGTCTGGCTGTGAGAGAGGGCTAGGTGAAAACGGTTTGGGGTCTATAAAATACATACTTATAGATAGTAGCGTAGATAATAAAGAGGAGAGGAGAGACGAAAAACATTTGTAAATTTAAATACTAGAACTAACTATGGCAAGATTAACTAATGTTAACTTTCTACTAATCCAACATGATAGTTACGAAATGGTATACTTGTCAACGAGCCTTGACATACTGTGACTAACGACGAGTGAGTAATGATTATTATGTGTGTGAAGAATATTTTACATAAACTTTATTCCAAACTCTGCAGGAGAATGGAGCAAAACCACCACCCGTCTTTCCAACTCATCGCTCGCCTCCTAAAAATTCTTTTGGTATTGTTTAAATCATATTTATCGTTACAAAATAATATGAACTCTCTTAAACGTGCACAGAAATGAAATCTTTAGAAAGAATGCTATTGTCGGCCTGCGAGTATATGATTGCTTTTGTGATCTAAGAACATGCATTTATCAACCTGGAAGTAACCATCACACTTTTAGTGAGTACGTACTCGTACTAACGGTTTTACACAATTGCTTGTACTCGCACTCGTGATAATCGATTTTTACTCGCACCTAGTGATGATCGATTTGTACTCGTACACGGTATTCACAGATTTTAGGAGTTATACACTAGGAAAAATTTGTACTCTAACTCATGAAAAAGACGTGTACTCGTACTTGTACTCATAACCAGGGAACTCCACTTGTACTCGTACTCATGACAATGTACGTTGTACGTAGGCTACATCGAGAAAGATCGTAGATTTAGATGCCAGGTAGAATCCTGATTCATCACCTTAAGGCCAAAATTTGCGACCAAAGCTTTTTTGTTTATCAGAGGGATACCACCTTGCCTCATGACAGGCACGGATCCAGGAGGGGGTTCCCGGCCCCAGCCCCCCGTTTTTCAGTCCTCCCCCTTTTCGAAATGTCTAGATCCGCGTCTGCATGAGCACATATGACATGTCACCTGTTTAATCGGACAATAGTCTCTGGCTGTCCAATATTGCAGCGCGTTATACTTGGTTTAATACGACCTTTTAGAATGACCAACCTTTTGTTATAGGTGCTAAGTCAGTTACTGGAGACAACTCCAGCAAAGTTATACGCTGGTACAGCAGCCGAGAATTAACAAAGTTAATTCGAAAATGCGTTTCTATCATAAAATATGCAACTTCTCACAGCTCTGGGAATATGAAAATTTCCCAGCTCCCTGGTCGAGCGTACATGACTAGGACAGTTTGGTTTACATAAACAGTAAACATCTTGAAAACCTCTATCGCCAGAGACACCACGGAGGGCCAGAATAACTAAAATATTACGATGGTCTAGAAGACCTTGGGTATCACATGCAGCTATGGTCAGATTGTTATTGAATTTGGGTCTTCTCCTTGGAGCATTCTGCTCGCAGAACATATCAATGTCACTTAACATAATAATTCTTACCACCTATAAGGGGGCAGCCCTCCCCGATCTCCCCCTCCCCTTAAGGCATCTCTTGCAAAGTTGTGACTGGATCGTTTCGGAAGAGTTTCACACAGGCTTAAAACCACTGGACTCTGGATACTTGATTCAAATTTACTCCTCTGTTAAATCCAAACTTCTTCCTTGCAACATCCATTTCCGTCGGCGGACTCCATTGACTGGGGATATTTAGCGCCATCCGAATCAGGGCTTTAGCCAGCATGGTGAGATCAGGGAGTCCAAACAGTAAATTCTAGTGAAGTTTGTTTATTAAAATGTATTATACATATGGGGCAATCCAAAATTTTGGGAGTCCAAATGGCTCCTGAACTGCTCTCTGGCTTAAGACTTGATCCGAATTATTTTTTTCACAGAGTTTTCCATTTCTCCTGTTTGAATTTTGAAAACTTGTAACTATTGTGAAAGAAGAAACATGTTTTTTTGAATTTTTGAAAAAAGAGCAGAACAATGACTCGGTTAACAGATCTTTTTTCTTATAACCGAGACCATTTCACTAACATCCTATGAAGGAGTAATTTTGGAAAGATTGAACTTTGTCAAGATAAAAGACACCCTGTGCTTGAAAATCTCACACAAATGTTACAATTTGATGCACACATATTCTTCAACATACGTTGGTGGATACCTTGGGGGTGGGGGTGGCGACTGGATACAAGGGGAGACGGAAGTGCTCTCCTATCGTTACCGAGAGTAAAACAAGAACAAAGGAAAGTACGGCTGACAAATCTTTCCAGAAAAGAACTTTTTTAATCCTAAATTGATGTCTAAAACCAGATGGATATTTTCACGAATGGTTTCCAGCTGTTGTTCCGATATCCCATAGGTTACACAAGCACCTGTTAAATTGCCGTTGCTTATAATTTAGTTGCCCCTCTGAAGAATCCTGGATACGTCATTGTATCAAAGGTAACAAATTAAGACAGCAAAGTTGATATCAGCAGCGTAACCAGATGAGAATTTTAATCCCATTACATAAACTTTTTAACATACAGGAACTATTTTTGGAGCATGAAAAAATCTGAAAAAGTAACACCAGACTTGTAGTGGAGTACAAAATTGAGAGTACGAGTAGGAGTACGAGCACATAGCCCAGAATACGAGTATGCATGGGCGGCTCTAAGAAATTTTGTTTGGAGGGGCAACTCAAGTCCGTATTCAGGGAGATTCGGAAGACCCCCCCCCCCCCCGCCCAGCTATATTAATATTCAGCTCCGGAAAGTACGATAGGAGTATGGTTATTATTATGTATTACAGCGATGCCCCAGGTAGTTTTCAAGAGGTCTTCAAAAACCATTTCAGGCGGTCAGTCATGAGCTGAACTTTAAAAATACAAATACAACCATAGCAGATCGCTACTCCATAGAGGGGGAGTAGGAGGCACGTGAAATGGGCAAAGCGGCTTGATCCATTTGTATAAAATAAGCCCCACCTTTAAATATTTTGTTGTTTCTTTCATTGTGTCACAATTTTGCCAAGAGGCGATAAAATGTTGGTTTTCTGGATTGGTTTCCTTAAACTAACGAAAATTTCGAGCATTGAAGACACTTGAAAACGATGAAATGATAGCACTATTTTGGATCTCAGTACCGTTCCCAAACGAATTTTTTTAAAGGGGGCATTCCCCTAACTCAGAAAGACGTCTCATCCTATATACAAATAGCTAGGCCAAGAAGTCTCACTACACTGAGCTTAGATTGACTGCTTGGTGTGTTTATTTTAAATCAACTGAAACGGTATACTTTAGCACAGAGGTGAAGACCTTTTGCTTATAACATGCCATTTCACAGTCATAAGACCGCTAGTAGGCCAACGGCGCTGTCAATTTGGAAACACAATACGTTTAGGCTACATACTTTACCCGATACAACTTTTTGTAGACAAATACCTATGCTAATCTGGCCAGGTGACACCCGGGCAAAACTACTTTTAGTCGTGGATGATAATCAACACGACTAATGGGTTGTGTATCTCAGTGGCGCCGCCGGGATTTGGTGATGGGGGGGGGGGGGCATAACAGATGATGTCATAATGCCACCTCAGGTTTCCCCCAAGTCTGCTTAAATTGTACCATTTTTGTGCGCCCCTGCGATTGTACACAGCAGTGTGGAGTCCTTTTTGTCACTACATAAAGGTGCCGTTCTGGGAGAAATTTTTGTTAATTTAAGGTTGCCTAGATGCAAAATGGTGCTATCTTTGGAGTATTTTTGGAAGTGATCATATATGACTGGAAAATATCCTTATTTAGCGAATTCTAATTTTTGGTTAGGAGAAAGATGAGAGTGTGCGTCCCTGCGATGGTATACAGTATATAGTGTGGAATCCTTTTTGTCACTGTTTAAAGGTACCGTCCGGGGTATGGGTCTTAGGGGAGGGGTGTCCCCCTCCCCTTTGAGAAATTTTTGCTAATTTAAGGTTACTTAGATGCAAAATGGTGCTGTCTTTAGGATATTTTTGGAACTGATCATACATGGCCGGAAAATGGCATAATTTAGTGAATTCTAGTTTTTGGTTAGGTGAAAGAGGAGAGTGTGATGTCTTAGAGAAGGGTACGTTGTCAACAAACCTCCCCAAGCCCCCCTTTTGGCAAGGCTTAAATGACTTCTATTCGGGGAAAGTTTTTACGACAAAATACGTGGGTGGAGTCCACAGAAACATTCTTGGACTATTACGAAAGTTTTCCTTTGTCTCATTGTGCATTATAAAAGGGTATCTAATACTGACAGACACCGGTATAGTGCCTCCTGGAAACTCTGGATTAATTATGTAAAATGGGGCACTGAAATGATGATTATTACCTGACATCCAAGTGATACTATAGAGTATAATGCCAAGCACGTTACAACAATGGTATTTTTACTAAGTTTGAACGAAAATCCAGACGAACATCTTCCACCAATGGGGAATGAGAGAGAGAGAGTATAGGTGCAGGGAAGTAATATTAGACCCCCTGATAGGTAAAGCAAAATTTAAGGACTAAAAGGCGCGTTTCAGAAAGGATGTGCGATAATTCTGATAGTTTGAGAACCATTTGTGATGCAAAATGGTTACAATAGATCCATCACTCGGTTGAAAACACACCTCACCCTACCCCATACAGAAATCTATAGCTTAAACGCCTTTTGGGATCATTTTAAAATTTTCAAAAAAAATTTCTGAAATCGATTGGGGGGATGCGCCCCCCATGCCCCCCGTGCCGGCGCCACTGGTGTATCTAATGACCCCGAAAGCTCTGAAGTGTCTGCAAAATCATGGGAATTTAACTCCAGCATTACCGTTACCCTCTGTAAATGACATTATGATGCCTCAGCTAATCAGATTACAATATCACAGCGTAATCATTTGTTTTGATTACGTTAGCTCGCACTAACGGTAGGTCCAATTGTGATGTCTGAAGTACATATAGTAGCAAAGAAGCAACTAAGAAACGCGCGCGAAGCGCGCCGAAAAAATGTCGTTTTGAAAGCACTTTATTAATGTTTAACCTTCGCATTGCATTGGAAAGTTATTCACTTCTTTAATTTTGAACCGAGTCAATAAAAGGGGACATCTCGAATTACATGTTTTATTTATTTATTATTATTTTTTTGGAAAACTGAAGGTCATGCTTTGCAAACGTTTTTTTTTTTTTTGGGGGGGGGGGGCAAGTGCCCCCGTGCTGCTATGGTGAGCCGACAATGCGAGTAAAATTTCACACATTATTATTATGAATTGATCACAGCTTCATTATCACCCTATTGTTACATAATTATGTGGAGCAACAAGAACTGCATGTACACACAGCGTTAGATGCCTCTGTTACATACAGGTAGGCCTTCACCTCAAACGCCGCTACCTCCAACCAGAGCACCGACTGACGCAGATTATGATAGCAAAAATAGTCCAGAGATCGTAGAGACTGCATATCTACAGTGAACCTACATTTATCTGATTTGATGGATATCTTTTTGACTTGAGGCTGAAACTTTCCCGAAAGGATGTCGAAGGAATTAATCCACCCGCCAAGCCTGACCACCTCTCTCTTTCTGAAATTGATGGTACATGTAATCAATAATCATGTATGCAAACTACTCTATGAACTTCAGTCATGGAAAGTTTTCAACTGTCCATTTGCTAGTACCGTTCTTCAGATGAGTGAATGACTGCACTTCTTGATTTAAAGTGTGAACAGCCTCTGTTGAGAGGGAGGGTTACCAGTTTAATAAAATTGAATTTTTGGCGAATTGATTGAACCAATTGAGAATAATATATTGAAGTGAATTTATGGAATAATTGAAATAAAATGCAGCAGCTAACATACAGGGGAATTATTATACTCGAGTACAAGTACGAGTACAGACATGTCGAGTACGAGTACCAGTACGAGTACGCAGATCCAGCGTACGAGTGCGAGTACGCGGTACCGGAGTACGAGTACGAGCATGAGTACTGAGGCCAGATACTCGAGTACTTCAAGTCTGAGTAACACATGACCCAAAATGAGTGAGAAAACGGCATTTTCGTCTAGAATAGGAACTGTAAAACAAACTTCAGAGCTCGTTAATTTGTACAGGACCTTTGGAGTAAGCTCCCATGATCATCTGCGACCATCCCCTCCCCCCCCCCCCCCGGTATTTTGGCACCTAACTTGGAAGTCCGTGGTACTCTTAACGCCCATTGCTACCATCAGGAAACGGCAAATTGGGAAATTATCTTTTTCAAGGGCATCATTTCCTTCTGTATAAATGCCGACACTACCACAAGTAGTTTTATGGTATTCCGCTTCAAAGTAACTAGACAGCAAAACCACCCTTTTGGTATCGATCATGAATATTGATGTTAGATGAACAGGATGGAAATTGAACATCAAACAAACAAACAAACAAAAATAAGAGGTAAGGACATGAGAATGGTGTGAAAGAGGGCAGTGCCTTGAAATATTCGTGGAAAAAGTGGTTATCCAATTACGCAATCAACATTGGAGGTGGGTGCACAGTTTTACATCCTAGCTTATATTCTTCACCCAATACCCCCCCCCCCCCTTCCCGTCTAAAGTCTTAACCGTCTTGCTGTAGAAATTTGTTAATGCCATGGTACGCAAGCAATTTTGTAAAGTAAATAAAATGAACGCCACTTGGTAACAGCAATGCTGCACCAGCCAATGCAGTGCAGTCTGTTGTTAATTCCCTTTCATTACGCAGAAGGCACCCTGGAAATCATCCAAAATGACGTTTGGGCAGGAAGAGTTAAAGACTTACAAAACTTCTCAAGAGCTTACAAATTAATGAATGATCCCTTCTCATTTTAGTAGGAATGTCTAGGTGTGGGGTATTTTTAGTGCAGACCATGTTGCTAAGTTTGGATGCAAATTTGGTGTGATTTAGCAAGTGAATTGAAGAAATCAAAGATAAGATCAAAAGTGGGATAATTTTCGCCTATTTTGAAAAGGTTTAGAAAAACCCTACTTGTCAGCTTTCATAGAAAGGCATCTTGTAGCTGTTGAAAACTTCTGTAAGGGTGCATGGGCAACAAAACTTGTTCATATCAATGAAGGCGGAATACTTGTACTTCACATGTGGAAGTAGCAGCAGACAAATATTGACCAACTTGTTCACGAGATACAAGATAAACGTTCTCTTTCTTGCTTATAATCATGAAAACGAAAGAGCCAGTCCATGAACAAAATACAAGATGAGTAATGTATACACAGTAGGAGTGAAAGCAAGCAGAGGGTATCGCAGCAAGAAGGGAAGCTTTTCAAATTTGCCTGCGCAAAATTACAAAGGAAAGAAAACCGTCCAGTATATCGTGAGACCTCTTGACTTCTGTGCAAGTCCAACTTGAGGCAAAGTTTCGCAACTTCTTTACAACACAAGAAATGGTGCTCACACTACACTGCAAATTAAATGTGTTGTAGTGTCGAAAGGCAAATACAAACATACTTACATCACGAAAACTCTACTTTCAATGCAGTAGTATGAAAGGGTTTAAGTTTAAATGTATGTTTTCATTTGTTAGAGGCACAGACATACGGAACATTTTTTGAAGGTGTTGAGCCGTTTTTGCTTGAGAAAAGCCTTAATTGCCTGTACTGTTATATTTTTAGCCTACATTTAAAACCTTTATTTTTTATTTATAAAAACTTCCGTCCTGACTTTTCCAAGAAATTTGCCCCACAAAAAGGTTTTCCCGATCAACGGGGGAGGGGGGAGGGGGGGGGGGTGAGGAGAGGTGCTGCAGCACCCAGCCCCTTGCTTGAACGCCCTATGGTTAAAGGGGTGCTTAATCTTAAGTATTCGTTTCCTATAAGTCGTTCTGTAGTGTCAGCAGAGTGAGTAGTCACATTTTCAACAAACAGTGAGTTTGTGGCAAGAACATAATGCGACGTCATAATCTCATGCAACTAAACAATTTTTTCTTTTAACTTTTCAACTATGTTTTCGTAATGTAAATGTAGAGAGTCATGTGGAACTCATTTTCCTATCTTTTTCAAAGTGAAACTAGTGAATTGAAAAAGGAAAACCCCAACAACGAAGCACCGACAATCATCAATTTGAAGAGATGGCATTTTTCCTGGCTCAGTTTAAGTTCACTTTAACTCGTAAATGTAGTTACTTCATCTGCAAATACCTGTCTAAAGAGCTATACATCGTTTACGAACATTTCAGCAGGATACGTAGATTTAGCTCCCCTTTCACATATATAAGAAAACCCGTTCTTTTTAAAGGTTTCGTGAACTAATGTTTAAAACGCCTTCAACAACTTCAGATACAATCAACAGCTTTGATAGTTTTCGAAGACATTGAAATGATCTTCTTATTCCTTCAATCGCAAGTCGATTTAATTGAATTCCACAGAAAATGATGGAAGCTCTTCCTCATTGTTTGAATATTACGCATGGGCGGAGAGATAAAGAGGGCGTATATGAGTTTGTGCCCTGCCAATAAGTTCCAACCAAGGTGAAGAAAATGTATCTCACAATCACCTCGTAGGTCTCTGATAGTGACATACCGGTACATAGACAAAGACACAGATAGGCGAATGTATAACAATGCAATGATAGTTAGGATGAATGATATCACACATTTTAGTTTGTCTGAATTTTCTGAACAGCTAAAGAGAACATTCATCAATGGGGAAACTGGAGGGCTGAAAGGGGACATCCTGATTAATTTGACGGCCCTGCATGTGTACTTGCACTGCACATAATATGTTTGCATGTTCTACGGACGCCATAGTATTCATCGGGTATGTATGCGGTAATACATGCGAGCGAAGTGTGCTGGAATGTGATTTGCAAAAAAAAAAAAAAAAAAAAAAAAAACAAACGAAAAAACAAAAACAAAAAAAAGTGGAAAAAGGTGACCACATCCCGTTACTTCAATCAACATTAGAGGTAGGTGCACTTTCCTACACTTCTTCCCTTTAATTAAAAGTCTAAAAAGCATCAGTAGAGTGTTTAAAGGGGGCAAGGAGAGGGCACAGCGCCCTCCCCGCCTCCATGACCAGTCGAAAAAAAAAATACTCAGTCCGGGGGGGGGGGGATTTAAGGTAATGTGGAAGAGCGAGATTGAAGCGATAGAGAATGAATTGGAGAGCCAGAAGAAGCATCCAAAACTTGGAATTATCATACCGAGCCGTACAGCACTGACTGGCTGAGCAAGTGAAGTTCCTCTTCCCGGCCCTTAATTCATCAGTATTGATATCTAACCCATGACCAAAGTCCTAATACTTTTCTTTAGCACTTCGCGCGGATTTTGGTAGCCAGTAATAGCAGTCTATGCAGTCACGTTACGTGGCTAGGGTAAAGGATGAAACAAACCACACCTGCGGTGAAAAATTTGGCAGAGAGTGTCATTTCCTGTATTATGGCGTGTTTAGGACGCCATATATCTTTCATACGAGTGTTCTGTGCATGGCAGTCTTCGACAGATTTCTTCCTCCTTTTTGTCCCTCAGCTGAATTTGCTGGCGGCCTCTGATTTGCGCCTAAACTTGAGTCTGTACCGCCCTGATTCCACGGCCTCATCGGATAGAACAATTTTATGCAACAGCGACAAGTAGAGATCTTACTACAGAGAAAGTAAAATCATATTCTCTGAATACACTCCGTAGATTGTAGGTAGATGCACAATTGCAGTGCCAACTCTCTAAATGTAAAAGGGTGAATTTCACTCTTCGACGATTGCCTACAGTGACCACTCTTTCTTTGAGTGAAAATTTCACTCTGCTGGGAGTGGTATTTCACTCCAAATGAGTGAATTACCACTCCGGGCAGAGTGGAATTCCACTCGAAAAAGAGTGGTTACTGTAGGCAATCGTCGAAGAGTGAAATTCACTCTTTTACATTTAGAGAGAAGTTTGTTGTTTGGAAATTTAGGATGCGACTTATTATCTTATATTGCAGGAGCTTTTGGGGGCTTCGCCCGTATACCCCCACCAGGGCTCTACCCCTGGATCCCGCCAAGGGCCATAAAATGGGTCCCAGGCAAACTGGCAACTCCAGCTTCACGCCTGTGGTGCACATTTGGTACACTTGTCACACCCCTGGCCTGCTACACCACTCCCTTATTTCAGTATGAGGAATGATTTTGAATATTTGTTTTTGTCAAGACTTACTTCGCGATTGATGGGAATGTTTATGTGTGTAAACAATGAGGGTTAGTAGGGTTGAAATAGACAACCAGAATGCAAAAATGCATTCAGGTTTCGATGATATATGTTCTATTCCAAATAATGTCATGATGTCCCATATCTTTCAGTCACTGGTCAAGTCGCTATCTTAACAAGTTGGAAAATAATTTTAGGTTCATATTTGACCTTGGGAATTCCTGGAAAATTTTGCATTTTGACTGCTGATGACTCAAGATGATGATCTTGGGAATTCTTGGGAAAATTTGCTTTTTGACTTCTGGTGAACCCATGAGACGATCTTGGGAATTCTTGGGAAATTTTGCTTTTTGACCCCTGTGAACCCAGATGACCTTTAACCTCCACCAAAATGAAAGCATTCGTCTTTTCACTATAATGCATTCACATACTAAGTACGAAATCTATCCAAGCTTCCTATCTGGAGATATCGTATCAACAAGGTTTTCAGTTTTTGACTCCCAATGACCTCAGATGACCTCCACCAAAAAGTATAGGGTTCACCTTCTTATATCATAACACATCCACACACCAAGTATAAAATCTGTCCTAGCTTCCTACCTGGAGATATCGTGTTAACAAGGTTTTTAGTGTTTGAACCCCGGTGACCCCAAATGACCTTTGACCTCCACCAAAATGACAGCATTAACCTTTGCACCATAACGCATCTACATACCACGTATACAAATTATTGAAGCTTCCGATCTTGAGGTATCGTGTTAACAAAGTTTTTAGTGTTTGACCCCAGTGACCCCAGATGACCTTTGACCTCCACCAAAAATGATAAGGCCCATTTTTCACCATAACACATCCACAGATCACGTATAAAATCTATCCAAGGTTTCTGCCTGGAGATATTGTGTTAACAAGGTTTTCAGTCTTTGACCCTAGTGACCCCAGATGACCTTCAACCTCCACCAAAAATGATAGCATTCATCTACACACCAAAGGGCATCTACATACCAGTATGAAATCTATCCAAGCTTTCTAACTGGAGATATCATGTTAATATGGTTTTCAGCATTTGACCCCCTGTGAGCCCAGATGACCTTTGACCTCCACCAAAAAATGAAAGGGTTCAATGTCTCACCATCAAGCATCCACATACTACGTATGAAATCAATCCAAGCTTTCTAGCTTGAGATATCATGTTAACAAGGTTTTCAAAGTTTGACCCCTGGTGACCGCAAATGACCTTTGACCTCCACCGAAAACAATAGGGTTCTTTCCTTACCATAGTGCATCTACATACTAAGTATGAAACCTATCCAAGCTTTCTAGCTTGAGATATCATGTTAACAAGGTTTCTAAGGTTTGACCCCAGTGACCCCAAATGACCTTTGACCTCCACCAAAAACAACAGGCTTCTCTCCCTTACCGTTACGCATCTACAAACTAAGTATGAAATCTATCCAAGCTTCCTACCTTGAGATATCATGTTAACAAAGTTCTCAGTGTTTGACCCCAGATGACCTTTGACCTCCATCAAAAACAATAGGGTTCTTTCTCTTACCATAAAGCACCTACACACCATGTATGAAATTTATTCAAGCTTCCTATCTTGAGATATCGTGTTAACAAGGTTTTCAGCATCTGACCCCCAGTGACCCCAGATGACCTTTGACCTTCATCAAAAACAATAAGGTTTTTTTTTCTTACCATAACGCATGTACATACCAAGTATGAAAAACGCATGTACATACCAAGTATGAAATTTATTCAATTTTCCTACCTTGAGATATCGTGTTAACAAGGTTTTCAGTTTGACCTCTGGTGACCCCAGATGACCTTTGACCCTCACCAAAAACAATAGGGTTCTTCCTCTTAATATTGGGCATCTATGTACCAAATTTGAGAACCGTCAGTTTCAGTTTCCCTTCTTGAGATATCGTGTTAACAAGCAAAGTGTCACAAACACACATACACCTACCCTTGCACACACACACATACGCCCACATACACACACGCCATCATGAATGCATTGGTTTCTGTTATCATCGAAACCACTAAAAATATTTGCTCACATTGTTGCACTTCCAAGGAGTACAGCTATGGACACAAATATTTTCAAGCTTTAATGGTGGTGTGCTGTGGGACAGGCATCACTTCAAGCTACTTATTATGTCCTTTCTCAGACCTTCAAGGGGATTAGGTTCCCTTGCCATAATAGTTTCCACACAGTTTGTTAATACCCCCCAACTTTCAGTGGGAGATAACCAAACTTCCAAAACTGAAGTTAAACCTGGTAAACTTGGGTATCTTTGCAGGTCCTGCAGCCTCTATGAGTGGGATGCCTCATTTGGAAACGTGATCCTCCAGTTGTAGTTATCATAGCTAAACAAATGGTAGGATGAAGTGCAAAAAGTTGCAGATGCTATAGGTATTCAGAAAGAATAATCTTTATTTTGTCATCCATAAATATAAAGCTTTGCAAACCAACTGTACTTAAAGCAAAAATTTAAAAGCTCAGTGCTCCTTTAAATTAGTTATAATATACTTCAGTATTGTTTTACAAAAAATACATTTTCATACTAGAGCAGCTATGCTGCAGTATCTCAATACTACCACCAAACATCAATAACTTATGTACACAGTATCATACTTATGGCCAAATTATAGCTCAAGTTTCAGAATAAGTTTTTTAAATACATACAGTTTGTATCACACAAGTTTTCCATTATGGCTTTGCCATTTGTAAAACAAACTGAACAAGAAGCCAGATCATGTTATCAGTGGGGCCAAAACATTAAGGGGAGGGGAGTTTCATTGATCCCAAAACTGCACTGCAAAATATACATTAGCTACATACATTGTCTGATACCAAAAATGTGCATTTGTGTAAGGATACAATACTGGGGCACAAAAGTGGGACATTCGGGTCTAAAGCAACATATAAGAATGAATATTGACTTAATTGCTGTAATTTTTTGATAAATGTGCGGGGAAATTCCATCAAAATGTAAAACAACATGGTTGTTAGATGACATAATGTTGTATGTTGCAATAAACTGGTTGGAATGTTATGTTAGTTACACAAGACACCAAAGTTGATTTAGGTACCAAGGATAAATTTAAAAGACTGAAATTGGCTGAAATTAACTGTAAATTTGTTCACATTACAAAGTTGCAATGATGAATTAACATCTCTTGACTAAAGATCCTCACATTCTGCATGCCTGAGTGTAAGTGCCAAATGTTACATTAGTTAAATAAGACACCATTTTGTCCCACTTTTGGTGTCTTCATAACAACATAACCATTGGCATTACGATTCCAACATATTTATATTAAAACAATTCACACCAAATTACATTATTGACTACATTTTTGGTGCATAAATACGGTTTGGTGCCTTGTTTGGTGTCTTCATAACTAATGTAACATTTTACAGCCAACCAATACAACATACAAAAGGAAAGACAAACAAGTTTCAATGTAGAGTATAGAACAACATATCACCAAATCACAGAGTGAAAAATGAATCATGAAATTATGAGTCACAGTCACACTTAAGCCCAACCAAAGTTAGGAATACCAGGGAGCTGTAAGGGATGGAGAAACAACACTTGTTCTTCCTTTGAAACTAGGTGTTTTGCTGACACTTAAGCTTCACATTGTCTGGTTCCTAAATTCCTCTAAAACTCAGAGGGATTAGGCAGTAAAAACAATTGTTCTTGTCGTCTGTTACATCTGAGGGAGCTCTTAGGATGATTTCCCCCATTGGTTTTACATTGCCAGCCATCATGTCAAGGAGAGCAAAATTTTTTCAACTTGTGCCTCCAGGTGCAATGTTTGAAGAGGGCACAGTGTATCTTCTTATTACTTTTTGCACATTAGTACATTGTTCGCTATTTCAGGAAGAATCCCGAAACGCCTGAAATGTCCTCATCAAAATGTATACTCCCATTGGTTTTCAAATAGGTATGTTCCTTTCTTAATAAAGAAATTAGAATAATGATCAAATTGTGCAACTTAAGAGTGGGTAAACAGTAGTTTTGATAAAAAATGGTGAAAACCTTTCACATTTATCGGCTGTGCAGTTATCTTCAAAGCAACATCTTGACGATGGTCTTTGTTACAGGGTTACTGCGCTTTAAAAGAGGGAAATCTTCATTAAGAAGGAAAGTCAACAAAAGTCAAACAATAAGAACAAGGAGACCTGTCAATTAAATTTGGCTACCTGAAAAGGTCTAAATTATTCTCAAGTAGGTATTGTCTGACAGATTTGGTCGATGTTTCTCCATCTCTTGCAGCTCCCTGGGAATACTATGTTTTTACCCCAGTATTGTGTCCTTACACATTTAGAACTAATGATTCCCAAGTCAGAAACAAAAGGGTCATCAGATGAGTGTAAGCAGT
Source organism: Holothuria leucospilota (assembly GCA_029531755.1). Lineage (NCBI taxonomy): Eukaryota > Metazoa > Echinodermata > Holothuroidea > Aspidochirotida > Holothuriidae > Holothuria > Holothuria leucospilota. Next base: position 21,157,206 of record CM055973.1, on the reverse strand, counting down.
ACATGAAGTAGGGTAGAAAATTGTCCAAAAGCTACCACGAAATGAAATCATCCACAGACAGCAGCAGACATAGAGTTACTGATAGTTACAGTTACACAAGCAATTGAACTCATCTCTGGCTAAGGCTTTATCCTGGTGGCCAGGTCAATGTTTTGGCTACAAAAGATAATCCTTTTCGCATCATCACAACATATCCTCAATCTCTCTGCTTTGCTACAGTGTTATGGTTAACATGAGAAAGTGTGACACTGGTATTTGCCATTTCATCCTTCGGTAAGCATGTACAGCTACAGGGTTATGTGTCAGGATCACCTGTGAATGATCAATTGTTTTAAAATCAACCATGTACGAGGGCTGTGTGACCTTATCTGTCTATTGTACAGCCTTCTAGAGGATTTGTTTCCTATGTGAGTGCTGTGTGCAAAGAACTCCTGATTTCTGCAAACTTCAATAGCTAGCAGACTAAATGCATGCAAGGGATCATGGGAAATGGGAATACAATGGGCTGAAATTGTTCTGTTTCATTTTCAGTAGTTTTTGCCCACTAATCAGCCAAAATATCCTAACAAAGTCAACAAGTACAAAATTCACTGACCACATCTTTTTCCTCTACATCAAAAGTACTTGCTCTCCAAATAGGGTCACAAACAGGCACAAAATGACAATGTTGCAAAGAACTTTGGCTATGATTAGTGACCGGCTAGTGTGACAACATCTCAATACATGTTATGTATTGAGATAAAAATGTGCATGAAAGGAGAAGAAAGTTTTGACAGTGTAAAAACAATGTTCAAATGTTTCAAAGATATGGCATGCCTGATTTACAGTGAAATTTGATTTCCAGTCTATGTTATACACACATGAAGACTATAAATTTCTGCGTAATGGTGTTATGATAGATGCTAAAATTAGTATCCAAAAGTTAATATATCAGAGTATGCTAACTTCCTTCAGCTGCTGTACACGTATCTACAAGCATATACAAACTGATAATAGTAATTCAGGCCTTGAAAGGAAGCTGTTTTACAACACCAAGTGACCACAAATGTGGGAGAAGCGTATATGGCTTATGAATTACAAATTCAAGTTGGGTGACTAACCAACTGAGCAGTTTAGATCAAATTTGTTTCTTTTGAAAAGCCAGTTCAGACAGGTAAACCATAGATTGCTCTTGAATGAAAAAATCTACCCCACTTTGACCCAGCCAGGGATCGAACCCCAAACCTCCTGGTTGCCAAGCTTCATTGCTTCAAATGCCACTGCCTTTATTATCCACTTGGCCACAGCACCGGTTAAGTTTCCTCTTAACTCACATACGTTTCCAAACCAGAAAGCCAAAAGCCTTAGTGATTCCTTGCCATATGATACATTGTTACAAAAACGAATCACCCCCATGACAACCATAAGATCCCTTAGTTATTCTATTTGAGATACTGGTATCACGTAAATAAGGTCAAACCTTATGAAATCTTGTGACCGAAAATGACCTTTCACCTCCACAAGATTTTGACCTTTTGGCCTCTGGTGACCCCAAATGACCTTTGACCTCCACAAAAAATTGTAGGGATCATCTACTCAACATTAGCAATGCACAGACTAAGTATGAGATCCCTCAGAGTTATCCTTCTTAAGATATTGTGTGTACAAGGTTTGACGTTTTTACCTCTTGTGACCCCAAATAACCATTTGACCTCCACCAAAACCAAAAGGAAGTATCTCCTCAACATGAACAATCCACATGTCAAGAGTGACATCCCTCACAGTTATCCTTCTTGAGAAATTTTGTTTACAAGGTTTTGACCTTTTGGCCTCTGGTGATCCCAGATGACATTTGACCTCCACCAAAAAAAATAGGGATCATTTATTCAATACCAGCAATCTGAGTGCTAAGTATGAGATACCTCACAGTTATCCTTTTGGAGATAGCATGTTAAAAGATTGTGATCTTTTGACCTAAGATGACCCCAAATGAGCTTTTACCTACACCAAAAAAAAAAAAAAAAAAATTGGGATCATCTATTCAATATGGGCAATCCACATGCTCCCTCACATTGATCTTTCTTGAGATACGTTTACAAATTTTTGACCTTTTGAACTCTGGTGACCCCAAACGACCTTTGACCTCCACCAAAAACAATAGGGATCATTAACTTGATATGGGCAATCCACATGCTACGTATGAGATCCCTCAAAGTTACCCTTCTTGAGATAAAGTGTTAACAAGGTTTTGACCTTTTGACCTCTGGTGACCCCAAATGACCTTTGACCTCCACCAAAAGCAATAGGGATCATCTTTCAATATGGCCAATCCAGATGGTAAGTATAAGATTCCTAACATTTATCCTTCTGGAGATACTGTGTTTACAAGCAATTTTCAAGGTACTTACCATCTGACCTCTGGTGACCTCAAATGAACTTTGACCTCCACTGAAAAGAAAAGGGATCATCTACTCATCGATCATGGGAAATCTACATGGTAAGTATGAGATCCATCATAGTTAACCTTCTTGAGGTATAGCATTTACAAGGTTTTGACCTTTTGACCCCTGGTGACCCCAAATGACCTTTGACCTCCACCAAAAACAATATGGATCATTCACTCCATATGGACAAACCACATGCCGAGTGTGAGATCCCTTGGAGTTACCCTCCTTGAGAAATCGTGTTTACAAGCAAAAGCATCACATACACACATTTTCATGTTTTTTGCATCAATGGGGGACACACGTTTTTAACAGTGAAAATGTGGATATCCCCAATTGGAGTGTATCCACACTTGACTCGTGAAAAAAAGGCTCATGTCCTACTGATAGGTCCACAACATGTAAAGTGGGGAAAATGCCAAAAATGCTCCAACTTACGTAGACACATCTTTGAAAAGTGCAAAATCCATTTTCATGGCAAATTTTGCATTTGGCAACTGGGGATATCCCCACTTGCCAGAAGAAAAACATGCTGCTCATGTCCCCGATTTACACCAATTACATACGTGTCCACACACACACACGCACACACATCACCATCGCAAAGATTCCTTGCCTGCCTTTGGCAAAGGAATCAAAATGTGATCAAACAAACTACCTTCATCAATCTATAAAATTTGTTTTATTTTTTAATTTCATGACCTTGCATTTCTTTTTCTTAGTTTTGCACTTGTCTTTCCGATTAAGGTAAAACTTTTCTGATGCCTCCTCCCTCTTCCACTGTTTGGCATGACCAGAGATAACTGAGCCCATTGCTTAAGTGTTCACTAGAAGGTACCTTACCTTTTACACTCTTTCATTATCTTCCTAAGCTTTTACTTCATATGTTGTTCATTTACAGAACATTCATTTATATAAAATGTGCAAGAAAGGAAAAGGAAGTTTTGTTATGTAAAAACACTGTTCAAATGCTTAAAATATATGCCTTATGTACAGTGAAACTGCTGCAAGCATGTGCATACAGGAACTCACACTAGTTTCCAAAAGAGTGAACAATAAATCTATAGCTTTAGCAGTCTATAAAAGTTTCATTTTTTTAATTTTATGACTTCCATTTTTTTTTTTTTCGTTTTGTGCTCGTCTCTCCGATTAATGTAAAACTTTCTGATGCCCTCCTCCCCCTTTCATTGTCTGGCATGATCAGAGCTAACAGAGCCCATTGTAGAAGGTATAGAAGGTACATTTTCTTTTACACTCTTGCATTCTTTTCCGACACTATTAATTCATACACTGTTCATTTACAGAACACACATTTATATCAAATGCGCAAGACAGGAGAAAGCTTTGACATGTAAAAACACTGTTCAAATGTTTCAAATATATGCCTTATGTACAGGGAAATTTGATTTCCAGTCTATGTCATACACACATGAAGCCTATACATTTCCACGAAATGACTAAATGAAAGATGCTAAAATTAGTAACCAAAAGTTAATATTTCAGAAAATGCTAAATTCCTTCAGCTGCTGTACACTTATCTGCAAGCATGTGTGTATAGGAATTCATGTAAGTTTCCAAAAAGAGTGATCAAACAAACTAGCTTTACCACCAGTCTATAAAAGTTGTTTTATTTTTTTTAATTTTATGACTTTCATGTAAAACTTTTCTGATACCCTCTCCCCTTCCAATGTTTGCCACGACCAGAGCTAACTGAGACCATTGCTCAAGTGTTAACTAAAAGCAGCCTTTGCTTACCACTCCTTATTCTCTTCCTAAACTATTCATTCATACGTTTTTCATTTACAGAACATACGTACATTTATATGCAATGTGCAAGAAAGGAGAAGGAAGTTTTGTTATGTAAAAACACTGTTCAAATGCTTCAAATGTATGCCTTATGTACAGTGAAATTTGATTTCCAGTCTATGTCACATACATATGGTGACTATAAATTTCTTAGAGATGTCTTAATGAAAGATGTTTAAGTTAGTAACCAAAAGGTTAATCTTTTCAGAATATGCTAATTTCCTTCAGCTGCTGCATACCTATCTGCAAGCATGGGCATATATATAAACTTACATAAGTTTCTGAAAAAAGTAATCATACAAACTAGCTTTACCAGTCTATAAAAGTGGTTTATTTAATTAATATCATGACTTGCATTTTTTAGTTTTGCTCTTTTCTTTTTAATAAATGTAAAACTTTTCTGATGCCCTTCCCCCCCACCCTTCCGCTGTTTGGCATGACCAGATATAACTGAGACCATTGCTCAAGTGTTCACTAGAAGATACCCTTTCTCTTACACTCATCTCTTCCTACACTATTCATTCATACATTTTTCATTCATAGAACACACATACATTCATACACAATGTGCAAGAAAGGAGAAGAAAGTTCTGACGTATAAAAACAGTTCAAATGCTTCAAATATATACCTTATGTACAGTGAAATTTGATTTCTGGTGTATGTCATACACACATGTAGACTATGAATTTCCACAAAATGACTTAATGAATGATGCTAAACTTAGTAACCAAAAGTTAATATTTCAGAATATGCTAAATTCCTTCAGCTGCTGTAAATGTATCTGCAAGCATGTGCATGCACAGAAACACATAAATATATACCTTATGTACCTCAAATATATACCATATGTACAGTGAAATTTGTTTTCTGGTGTAAGTCATACACACATGAAGACTATAAATTTCCATGAAATGACTTAATGAAAAATGCTAAAATTAAACCAAAAGTTAATATTTCAGAATATGCTAATTTCCTTCAGCTGCTGTACATACTAATCTGCAAGCGTATGCGTATCTACAAACTCACACAAGTTTGGAAACCAGAAAGTCAAAAAAGGCAAATTTGGTATCAATTAAGAGGGAAAGTGTGTAGGTTATGATTCTAAGAGAAAAACCTTTACCTCCCTCCCAAGCTTCCACAAAAACCTAAAGAAAGTAATAAAATACAAACAGATGTTATTTGCATTAATCTGCATATTAATTAGCCAAAATGGATGTCACACTGTATCAGTAAAGTCTAAGCCATTAAATAAACATTAGGTCCCAACTGAAAATATTCTCAATTCTTGTCCTCCTAAAATTGATCCAAAATACTGTATCAGCTAGCAATTGTGTGACTTTTATAGGGCTTAAGTAACTTTATGAACAGTGTAGGCTCATCGCTACACGGGTGAGGGAGCAATCCCATGAACACGTTAGAAACACCAAAAAAATAAACAACTGCATTTACTTTACTCTTCCGATCTGTTTGAAACCTTATAAACGAAGAAATGATTGCATTCATGGTAACGTAGGTACGTACGGTTCACTGTGAACATAAATATAAACAAATGTAAATATCAACCACATCAAAATTCGAAACGTACAAAAATAGTAACTCTATCAAATAGGAAAATATATGCAATCTGTAAGAAAGGTATACAGAATAAACATTGAAATTTGACTTCGTAAGAATAGCACTAATGCACCTGAATTGACAATGCATACTTTATGTCACAAACATTAATGGGTGCGGCTTCAGCTCGCCAAACTTCGTAATACGAAATAGTAAATAGCACTTGCGAAACAAACTAGCTTGTGCAAATGTACAAACATCAAAAATAATTCCTAAATTATTAGAAACTGTTTAAGATTTACCAAATGAAGAAAACAAAATAATTACCAGTTGTTGCGTCCCTCGGGGTTACGATTTATGGCTCTAGATAGCCTGACTTCTAGCAATGCGAGCAGATGTACAAATGATCTTACACTCGTTAAGTATAAGGGAGAGCCGCGCCTAAATGGACACGTTTGCTTCACACCTGACCGCGTCTATACAATTATTACTTGAGAGGTCGCAATTAACCTCTTCTCTCGTACTATGAGCAAAGTTCAAGCTATGTACGGTTACCTTAACCTGCCACAACAAACAGTTTTATTGGCAAAAATGAGGAAAAAACCTCAGTTGACAAGAATTGGGAGTGCACTGCATTTTGCAATCTAACAAAACATTTTCCATACTTAGAAGACACTAATGTGGTACAACCCAATCTTGAAAATGATTACAGTAAAACCCCATTTATCCGAACACATCGGGATGGAAGGTTGTTCGGATAACGAAAAAATTCGGATTAACGGGGTCCCAAGTTTTTGCCTCAAGTACGGTACACTGGGTCCATAAGACAGTCTGTCAACACATTTCCAAAATAATTCCGAATTGCGGACAAGATGTCCCAAAATATTTCGTTACTATTTTTGTGACCGATGATATGACTAATAAATTTTAAGACTTCTAAAACAGAGAGATTTTATTCCTAAAATTCGAGCCTTCACTCATCTGAATGACCAATGCTTTCTACACATACTAAATAGTGGGCTGAAGAAAAGCTGCAATGATCTGGAGAGGATCTTGAGCATAAATTCTGCATAAATTTCCAAAACTGTGAGAGAGACATGTGTAGGAGACTCTCAAACAGCAGTTTGCAATGTTTTTGTAAGGTCTATTTTCATTATTTTTAGGTATGAAGCTAACTACGTTACTAACTTTTCAGATTTAGTGAAACTAGGACATACACTAGCCTAACATATTTTTGTATAAGAGGACAGTGAGCCTATACTGACTCATGGCTCTATTAAACAAGAATTTCATAGCAAATATGTACGATATTTCTTCCAAATTTGACAAAGAGATCAGACTGTTTTCTATGTCCACATGTCGGCTGTTTTAACCATTGTGACATCTTTCTATGACTTTTAAAAATTTGTGCATTTCTGCAAAAATTTATGTTGAATTTTGCCTTGTAAAGCACTGAAAACTTGGTGATACTACCGTAATTGTGTTGAATATTATTGTTGTTAAATCTGACGGCTAGTTCGGATAAACAGGGTTCTACTGTATTTCACTCTGTACTGTAGGTCACTTATCGTGAGGCTTAGGTGTAAAGAAGGAATTTACTATTTTGTTATCTGTTTTAAATATGCCTAATTTTCCATTCCTTAAGGGTCAATTTTTCTTTTGTAAAGTTACCATTTTGTACTGTAACAGTGTTTAAGTCTTACTGCAGTTTTCATTTAACTATGAGCAATGGAAGTTAACAAGAACCTTTTACATACATGGCCAACCATATTTAAAATAAACACTTTACTATACCAGCAAATACACAGGCTTTATACACATTTCTAGGTAAGCACTTGTTCATCACAGGTGACACACCTGCTTCAAACTTATTTAACATGAAGAAGTGAAACGGGCTTAACTTAACATAACAGTTGATGAAATAAGCAACATTTTACCCTGAAATTAAACAACTACTCAGTAGGTGTTTGTTATGTTACAAAAACTACTGAGGGAAAAGCAACTTTGTCATCAGAGAGAGGCAACTTCAATGAGTGGAATAGATCAGCCACCCATGTGGGATATTTGTGACAAGTATTCTCCTCGAAAGTTTTTAAGTTCTTGTCCCACTGTTGGTGACAAAGAGCTGCAATACCTCCTCTCTGAAGCGGTAAAGTAAATGATCACGCATTCAGGACATGTTTATCAGAAAGTTATTTCAAATCTTTCAAACCACCTCATAAAATGGTTTCTGAAATTAAGAAGGAAAGTTGAGGTTGAAACAGGGTTTGTACATGCAAAGGCCAAGCATCTGCTTCCACTCCACAAATTGCTAGAAAATCTTAAGAGTTAAATTAAGGAAATTAATGATTAATATCAGACTGCCATGTTCATATTATAATCATCTTCATCAAACATGAGCTATGTATTCAAGCAAAGGTTTAAAACCTTAGGAAACATTTCACATAAAGTATGCCTTAATATTTGCCTATGTGGTACTTTTACCCTTGTTTCAGTTTTTTTTAAGGGAGAGTCATTTAGCCTAGGCTAATTTTCTATGGGGCTCTGAAAAGTTAGGTTAGGTTAGATGAGGTTTAACGTCCCAGTTTCCAACCAATTGGTTCAAGTCGAGACGACCACGGCTCTGAAAAATACATTACAGGGGAAGTACAGTCTCCACAAGCTGAATTAGTGTTGCCTGGTATCCTAATTCCTGAATGGCTCTTGTATAAATTCATGTCACAATATGTTGAAAACTTTCTGAGGAAAGTGATCATATATATGTATGTCACTTCTACAACTGTCCAAAACAGTACATTAAAATTCCAACATACGTTAAAATGAGATATTTTACATTAAGAATCCCTTTATGATACTGGAATTACATGCAACAATACTGTGTCACACCTACATGTTCTGCATGCTTTCCTACCTTCAACAGTGCATAAATGTTTTCCATTAGGTATTTGTCTTCCTTCTTGTTCGGTTTCAGTCTGTAAGGAAGCATCTGTATCAGAAAAAAAGAAAAATAAAAAAATCTCATACAGGGTTTCCCCTGGCATTCTTTTTGTGAGGCGGCCACCTCACAGTTTTTGGCCACCACCTCACAGAAATTTGCTGTAATTACTACCTCTACAGCACTAGCTATAGAAGTATTGATAATTCTCCCTCCAAAGCTGGCAACACATTACCCCCATGGACTAACACCATCTCACACTCTCTAAAACCCAGGGGAAACCCTGTCATACACCTTTTGAGAAATGATGTCACCAATGAAAATGACTTTTACAATCAACCCACCTGTTCCGTACCATGATATCATGCATTATAAAAAGTCTTGAGACATCTAACCCTAACTTTTCCTCATGTCTCTTACTCTAACCTGCTGGGGGCTGTAGAATATGCCCACAGTATTTCCCACCTGTCGTAAGAGGCGACTAAAGGGAAGGGCTTGCACCATATTTGAGAAGTATTTGAAAACTTAACACAATCGTATTGGTGTATCGTTAAATCTCATCTAACTTACTCTAACCTAACCTGGAGACATGATATCAGACATAAATGTGACACCTTACAAAACCAGAAAGCCAAAAGGCTTAGTGATTCCTTGCCATATGACATATTGTTACAAACATATACTGTATCACCCACATGACAAGCTTGAGATCCCTCACAGTTATCCTACTTGAGATATCATGTTAATAAGGTCAAAACCCTTTGATATCTTGTGACCCAAAATGACCTTTCACCTCCACTTAAAGTGGGCATGACACGGCCAAAATAACTTTTGTGTATTGCAAGATTGGGTACAGTAATGTAAAAGTATCATCTCACACACAATTAAAACTGGCGCAGTTCGGCATAAATAGAATATGAAGAAAAACGTCCAGAAATCCAATTTCGAAAAACGCCGCAACAGGTCACCTGACTTTTATGACGCAATTGGCGGCACCCCGCACTGCGCTATGTAAGAACGCGTATCTAGATGTGAAAATAATGCAACGCTTTGGGAAAGTTTCATATCTTAGAAACATCACGAAAAGGATTACATCAATACCCGCCCAACATACAGAGCGCAAAGCGCGGAACATGTTGGGGACTTCGAAGCATATCATTGGCCAATATGTTCGCGTGCATATTGTGCGCCCGTGTTCTAGCTTCCCTGCATATAATAAACAGCTTTGTTTTTGTGCAAAAAGAACGCGGTCCGGGCGCGCTGTACAGAACAGCTATGAACATGTATGGACAGTCCATAACAAGCGCGCCTTTACTCAGTGAGCTGTTCAGTAACGTTGCTATTGTGAATGGTAAGCAGTCACCGTGCAACGATGCATAGTTCACGATGTGGTCACTGGTCACACGCACTGCTGTATAGTATCGTAGCACAGGTGTTTGCAATGATATACCTGCTAACACGCGTTAGCATGCACATGATTCGATGTGTAGAACGATGGGTGAGCTGCCTGGTACAGTGTTACTAACCGTGCCTCCAATGACGTCACGATCTTGAGACGCGCTCACATACTTTTTTCGCTTTTGGATTTCAGATGGCTGAGTCTGGCCTGTAAATGGGAATTCACAAGGTCGTATTACTGTGTTTATGGACGTAGTTGAGTCGGAAAAACATTTGCTTCATTTCAAGCTGTACCCAAACAATATTTACTGAGAAACGTACTTTGGCCGTGTCATACCCACTTTAAAGTAATAGGGATCACCTACCCTATGTGGCTATCTACATGCTAAATATGAACAATCAACAGGCCAAGTATGAGATCCCTCACAGTTATCCTCCTTAAAATATCATGTTTACAAGGTTCTGACCTTTTGTGACCCCAAATGACCTTTGACCTCCACGAAAATGATAGGGATCATCTACTCACTATAGGCAATCCACATGCTAAGTATAAGATCCCTCACAAGTACCTTCTTGAGATATAGTGTTTACAAGGTTTTAACCTTTTGACCTCTGGTGACCCCAAGTGATCTCTGACCTCCACCCAAAAATATAGGGATCATCTACTCAATACTGCCAATGCACATGCCAAGTATGAGATCTCTCACAGTAACCCTTCTTGAGATAGTGTTTACAAGGTTTTGACCTTTTGACCTCTGGTGACCCAAATGACCTTTGACCTCCACCAACCAGAATGCAAAAATGCATTGAGGTTTTGATGGTTTATGTTTATTTCAAATAATGCCATGTTATCCCATTTCTTTCAGTCACTGTTCAAATACTATCTTCACATGTTGAGAAAAATAATTTTTTTGTTCATACCTAATCTTGGGAAATTTTGCATATTGACCTCTGGTGACCCCAGATAGAGACCTTGGGAATTCTTGGGAAATTTTGCTTTTTGCTATCTGGTGACCCCAGGTGACCTTTGACCTCCACTATAAAACAATAGGGCTCTTCCTCTCACCATAAGGCATCTACATATTAGTACGAAATCTATCCAAGCTTCCTCCCTTACAAAAAAACGTGTGGCAATTTGTTCCAAATCCTCAGGTTTTCACGTGTGTCTGCCATGGGTAATCACAGGTATTTTGCGTGAAAACCTGTGTTTTCCCTTGACATTGACACAGGTTGGCCAGTTGCCACACTTTGCCACAGGTTTGCCACAGGTTTTCACAGGTTTTACATGCAAATTGTGTGGCAATTAAAACCAATGTTAACAAAGAATTCTGAGACAAAACCTGTGGTTTGAAATTCAAGGCAGGCAAGGTGTGTCAACCTGTGTCCAGAGCGTTCCAAATACGCAGGTTGTCACCCAAGAACACATGTGATTTCTTTTGTTTTTCACGCGTAATCACGTGTGGTTACCGACACAGGTTGAGACACCTTTTTCTGTAAGGGCTACCTTGAGATACTGTGTAACCAAGGTTTTCAGAGTTTGACCCCCAGTGACCCCAGATGGCCTGTGACTTCCACCAAAAACAAGAGGGTTCTTCTTCTCATCATAACACATCTTCATACTACGTATGAAGTCTATCCACAATTCCTACCTTGAGATATCGTTTTAAGAGGGTTTTTATACTTTGACCCTCTGGTGACCCCAGATGACCTTTAACCCCCACCAGAAACAAAAGCATTCTTTGTCTCACCATAATGCATTTACAAACTAAGTATGAAATTTATCAAAGCTTCTTAACTAGACATATCGTGTTAACAAGGTTTTCAGAGTCTGACCCCTGGTGACCCCAGATGACCTCTAAACCCCACCAAAACCGATAGGGTTCTTCCTCTCATTATGAGGCATCCATATACCAAGTATGAGAACAGTTTCTCTTCTTGAGATAGCTTGTTAATGAGCTAAGTGTCACAAACAAACACATACATATACACACCAACCCATACACACACACACGACACATCACTATCCCATAGATTCCTTGAGCCTTTGGCAAGCAATCAAAAAGTCATTTACAAGGTTTTTGCAGTTCAAACTCTGGTAACCTCAGATGACCTAAAACAATAGAGTTCTTCCTCTCAACATGACAAATCTATATACCAAATATGGAAGTGTCAGTCATTCCTATCTTGAGATATCGTGATTACAAGGTTTTTGGTATTTGACCTTTGGTGACCTCAAATGACCTTTAACCTCCACCAAAAACAATAGGGTTCTTTCTCTCAACATGACAAATCTATACTGGTCATTTTTACCTTGAGATATCGCAATTACGTTTTCAGTCTTTGACCTCTGGTGACCTCAAATGACCTTTGACCTCCACCAAAGACAATAGAGTTATTCTGCTAAACATGGTAAATCTACATACCAAACATAAAGAGTGTCCTTTTCTCCTACCTTAAGATATCATGATTATGAGCTTTTCAGCTTTTTACCTGAGGTGACCTCAAATGACCTTTGACCTTCACCAAAAACAATAGGGTGCTTCCTCTCATCATGATGAATCTATGTACCAAATATGAAGAAAAGTGTCTGTCATTGTTATCTTGAGATATCCAGTTTACAAGCCGTTTACCAGGTGTTTGCAGTTTAACCTCCGGTGACCTCAGATGACCTTTGGACTCTACCAAAAGCAATAGGGATCTTTCTCTTGACATCACAAATCTGTATGCCATGTATGAAAAGTGTCAGTCATTGCTATCTTGAGATATGGTGTTTACAAAGTTTCAGTTTTTGACCTCTCGTGACCTCACATGACCTTTGACCTCCACCAAAAACAATAGGATTCTTCCTCTCAATGTGAAGAATCTATATACCAAATATGAAGTGTCAGTTATGGCTACCTTGAGATATCGTGTTTACAAGCTAAGCATCACATACACACACATCACCATTGCATAGATTCCTACGACAAGGAATCAATAAGGGAATTCATTGATTGTAACTTCCATAAAAGTTCCGAAAACTCACACTATGGCAGCTGACTTTAGCCCCAAAACCACCTACACAGCTTCATATTCCCAGACAAGTGTCCGAGATCTTGTAAAATTTGACAACTTTACACGCAACTGGCGTGTTCAAGTTTGCATTATCTCTTTTGTACATTCTCTGTCATGTGCCAACAGTCCTTTCCAGCCTTTACTATTCTGTCCGTCCCGATTTTCCAATGTTTTGATGATCTCATGCAACTGATCATAGCCCCACATTAAGCTTATGCTATGAATGTTGTTTGCATATAGGGCTAGCCCCATAACAATATTGGACATGATCGAGTGCGAAAAGTAATCAGAATTCTACACAGGCTTGCTTTCGTGCCAAGAAAAATTCTTCGATTACATCACAATTGGCCAATCACGTTCGTGAGGCAGGAAAGCGTCACAACACACGCAGATGATGTATAGTTCACTACGCCCTGTGTTCATGGATGAGGACCATTATTCTGAGCTAGTTTACTCTGTAAACCCAGCTTTGCAGCCGGAAGGTCTAGGGTTCAAATCCTGGCCGGGTCATACCAAAGACTAACCAGAAAGCCAAAAGGCTTAGTGATTCCTTGCCATACAGATATATTGTAACAAACATCAATCACCCACATGACAAGCATGTGATCCCTCATAGTTATCCTACTTGAGATATCATGTTAACAAGGTCAAAAGCTTTTGAAATCTTGTGACCCAAAATGACCTACATGCTAAATATAAACAATCCAACGGCTAAGAATGAGATCCCTCATGGTTACCCTCCTTAAAATATGTTTACTAGGTTTTGACCTTTCGTGACCTCAAATGACCTTTGACCTGCATGAAAAATAATACTGATCATCTTCTCAATATGGTCAATACACAAGGTAAGTATGTGATCCCTTGCAGTTACCCTTCTTGAGATATCATGTTTGCAAGGTTTTTGACCTTTTGTCCTCTGGTGACCCCAAATGACCTTTGACCTCCACTAAAAATACTAGGGATCATCTACTGAATATAGGCAATCCACATTATAAGTATGAGATCCCTCACAGTTACCCTCCTTAAGATATAGTGTGGACAAGGTTTTGACCTTTTGACCTCTGGTGACTGCAAATGACCTTTGACCTACACCAAAAATTATAGGGTTCATCTACTCATTATGGGCAATCCACATGCTATGTATGAGATCCCTCACAGTTACCCTTCTTGAGATATAGTGTTTACAAGGTTTTAACCTTTTGACCTCTGGTGACCCGAAATGACCTTTGACCTCCACCAAAAAGAAAAGGGATCATCTACTCAATATGGGCAATGTACATGCTACATATGCCATACCTCAGAGTTATCCTTCTGGAGATATTGCGTTTACAAGGATTTAAACTTTTGGCCTCTGGTGACCCCAAATGACCTTTGACCTTCACCAAAACAATAGGGATCATCTACTCAATAAGGCCAATCCACATGCTAAGTATGAGATCCCTCGAAGTTATCCTCCTGGAGATACAGCGTTTACAAGGATTTAAGCTTTTGGCCCCTGGTGACCCCAAATGACCTTTGACTGTCACCAAAAATAATAGGGATCATCTACTCAATATGGGCAATCCACATGCTAAGTATGAGATCCCTCGGAGTTACCCTTCTTGAGATATCGTGTTTACAAGGTTTTGACCTTCTGACCTCTGGTGACCCCAAATGACCTCTGACCTCCACCAAAAACTATAAGGATCATCTACTCATTATGGGCAATCCTCATGCTAAGTATGAGATCCCTCAAACTTACCCTTCTTGAGATATAGTGTTTACAAGGTTTTGACCTTCTGACCTTTGGTGACCTCAAATGACCTTTGACCTCCACCAAAAACAATAGGGATCATCTACTCAATATGGGCAATCCACATGCTACGTATGAGACCCCTCACATTTATCCTTCTGGAGATATCGTGTTTACAAGCAATTTCCAGCATATTTACTATTTGACCCCTTGTGACCCCAAATGACCTTTCACCTCCACCAAAAATACTAGGGATCATCTACTCATCATGGACAACCTACCTGCCAAGTATGAGATCCCTCGGAGTTACCCTTCTTGAGATATCGTGTTTACAAAGTTTCGACCTTTTGACCCCTTGTGACGCCAAATGACCTTTGACCTCCACCAAAAACAATAGGGATCATCTACTCAATATGGGCAATCTACATGCTGAGTATGAGATCCCTCGGAGATACCCTTCTTGAGATATCCTGTTCACAAGCAAAGCGTCACATACACACACACCCACACATACACACGCACACACAACATCACCATCACATAGATTCCTTCGGCCTTCGGCAAGGAATCAAAAATGGAACCTTCTGCCTTTGTGCTTGGTGCTCAGCATAAGCAATGGAGTAGGGAAAACAAGCCAGTGAGCCACAACTGGAAAAAAGGCCGTGGTCGTCTCGACTTGAACCAATTGGTTGGAAACTGGGATGTTAAACCTCATCTAACTGTAAACCCAGCTCTAATGTTTGTTTATGCGATTGGCCTCAAGCGCCATTTTTACAGAAATGTCTTTGCAGAGAGAATGCTCGTAATGCATTTCTTTTGAGTTATTTTTTTTAAAACTTCATTAATTTTGAATCTTACTAAATGTGCATTTTTCACAACAAATCGAATCTCTGATTTTGCTGTACATTAGAAGGCCTTCTTATGATGGTGCAGTTCGAAGGTATATTGTTTAATAGGCTATGCTGAACTTACACACATACAGTATTGTGTAGGCCTATACCCGAAACTGAAGATACAATGTTATACTTTGCAAGTGGGTCTAGTTTCTGCACTGATGAAACTATAATGGACCTTTCTGGGGCCCAAACACCTCGTGTTCGTGAATGTATATGGTGGCAATTATTTGTGGATGTATTTTTCATAAAAGGAACACTTCAAGACAAAAAAGAGAAAATGATTTCAGGGTGCATCAGCCTGTTTCTGTGCCGATTACACCAAAATGTTTCTTTGCAGCATGTTCGCTATAGTATTTAAGGGCATACTGTACATGCAGCCTTGTGGCTTGGGCAGGTATACAGTACATGACCTTTGACTGTACTTGATGTCAATGAAGATTATCTGCTTCTTGAGGTCAGTGAAATGATTGCAACTTATGTAACTCTCTTTCCATGTGATTCTTACTTCATATGGTCATGAACAAAGTTTGAACCAATAATTTTATAATTTCTACTTTATCTCACACCTTTGCACGAACATGATTTTCTTATCGTTCGGAATGGGTTGTTGTGTTTTACGTTTTTGGAACTAAAGTAGGTGGGTCACTGTCGAATAGAAGTTGCACTTGCATGTGATTTCTGACAAGTAGTCTGTTTAAATGGCCTCTCAAACTACTTTATCTTTGAAAAGATAATTATAGAAAATTTACAGAGTGACATTTCAGGTTAGGGTGTCATATACTAAATACTGTAAACATAGGCCATTAATAAAGAGAAAGGAATCAAGGAATCATCTGAAAGAAACGAATATTAGCTTGTGTGATCACAACCATGTATCATTTTACTTGCGCACATATGTATGGCCTATGTCAACACTATACAATGTGCAGTATGTGGCTAGACATCATGCACGGCACATAGGCATGGTCATTACACTTTTTGAAAAAAACTGATTTTGATTTAAAACCAGAATTCCAAAATGCATTGAGGTTTCGATGATATATGTTCTAAGCTAGCCTAGGCCTATTCCACATGATGTCATGACGTCCCACAGTTTTAGTTACTGGTCAAATGCTGTCTGAACATGTTGGAAAAATACAGTTTTGTGTTCCTATTTAATCTGGGAAATTTTTGTGTTTTGACCTCTGGTGACCCCAGATGATGAATTTTGTAAACTGAAATATATTTGGACTACATCAGACTAGCAGAGCTGCCAAGCTCTAAACTGACGTTTCCTTTCAAAACCTACGATCAACTTTCTATAAACTAGAGCACCAATGGTGCTGAAGCTCATACCTTCAACCAATTAAGGGTTCCTGGCTTCTAGTCTTTGTTAGTACAAGCATCATATGACTTTAAATGACGTCAAATGGCTTAAATCTCACATGGCTTAAATCTCACATACCCTGATGGCACCTTCCCGAATGTCACAAAAAATTTGTTATGCTATCTTTGCTTTGTAAGTTGTTTCATGAATACAATTTAAGAAAGCAAAAGCCACTAGGGCCCATCTTCGGCCTTGGACCCCAAATTTCAAGTATCATTATGACAAACCATCAACATTGTACAAGAGAATCTGTAGTTGAAGATGCACTTTTGCAGATTTCATAAAAGAGCCATAGGGTCCACATGGGATCTTGGACCAAAATTCCAGAAAACCAGAAACAGATCACTAACCAAGCATCATTATAACAGACCGTCAACTCTGTTAAACATTAACTGGAGGAAAAGTTAATCACTTGCAATACTACACAAAATGGACCCTATGGTCCATCTTGTGCCTTGGACCCCAACTTGTTAAACAACCTGAAGGTACCAATACCCGAATATAATTATGACAAACCATCAACATTGTACAAGAGAATCTGCAGGAGTAAGCAATTTGCAAAATGTCATAAAAAGGGCCACAGGGCCCATAAGGGACCTTAGACCCAAACTTCCAGAACACCATAAACAGATCACTAACCAAGCATCATTACGACAGGCCTTCAACTCTGTTTAACATTAACTGGAGGAGGAATTGACCATTTTGCAATATTCACAAAATAGACCCTAGGGTACATCTTGGGCCTTGGACCCAAAATTTCTGTACACCCTTAAAGAACCATTAACAGAGGATCATTATGACAAACACACCCACGTGCTCTGACATTGCACACACAATGGAAATACCCAATGGAAATCCCATTAAGCAGCTCCCTTTAAACTAACCTAAACAACTGCGCAGGATTGACCTCTTCTACACAGACAGTTTTCAAGAGGGTGCAGTACAGAGAAATATAGGTAGTAAAGTGATTTTGTGAGACTGGTAAAATAGAGGGGTGGCACAAAACTGGTTAGAAAGGTAGGGTAAACTGGGGTAAAAACGCCCATTTTTGAGGTTTTTGGTAAATATCTCTGTACTCCTTGCAGACTCTAGGAAACAAAAGTGTGGCTTTGTGCAATACATGTCTCCTTTATAATTTGCATATATAACATCATGGTTATGAAATTGATAAGGAGGAATTTTCCTCAGTTTTTGAAACCAATTTTGGCGGGCGTTTTTACCCGGGTCTCGGGGTAAAAACGCCCACCCCTACCTTTCAAAGAAAATGACTGTTCCACAGGCCTATAAAAATAAAGTAAAGTTAAGTCAAGTTATTACTTTTCTTTTATTTTTTGATGTTATTTTGAGGAATGTAACCTCAACTACCACAAACATCTTAAGCACAGCTGGAGGACTATGAATATGAAGTCATGTACAGTACCTGACACAAATGTATGTGAAAGTGAAACGTTAACGTACAGCACAATGAGCATGGGCTTGCACATTGCATTGTCACTCTGGAGAGTCAACAGAGATACAGCTGGTTATAAAGGCTTTGGGTCCTTGCAAACTAACAGCCATGATGACTTTGTGAATCTTTTTTTTTTTTGCACTGTATCTTCATCTGCTACAAACAAGTTTTTGCGTAGTCTTCCTCTTTGAAACCCCACTGATGTGTTGTTATCGGAATGATAGACTGCAACTTGCAATGCAAAGTGAAAAGATACTCTACTGTACTCCCTCTCTGAGTCTACTGAATGTTATGATTTTGTTCTGGCTAACTGAAATGGTACTGTGGGGATGAATGTACTAGATGGTTAAATGAGTTAAAACATCATGGGACAGCATTATTTGTTCAATTTATTGTATATATTTATGTATAACTGCCACATAGTCTCCCACACACTTATTTGCAGTGATGTTTTTAGATGAAATGAGTCTGGAGTCCTTGGTGAAGCCACCTGAAGTGAAACTGAGGATCCTTCAGATATTAGTTGTGCCTTTTAAATGTGTCTTGGGTTGTATGTTTGTTTGCTTGTTTGTCTGTTTGTGGTGCATCTGTGGTCTCTAACTTGTACATGTATGTATTGTACATGTGACAGCACATGTATTTGCTGGGCAATGAAGAGAAATTTTCCTACACACAGTCATCATAGTGTGATGAATGTTTAGCTGTACACAAAAAGCGCTTATGGGTTATAATCTTATAGAGTTAGAAACACCTGCAAATAGTTTTATGGCACTTATTAGTTTTCATCACACTGATTGCCAAAAATGTAATTCATTTATTGTCAGTATCTTCAGTAAAATAAAGGGGGGGGGGTTAAATGATGACTGAAGAAAGTCAGTTAAGTTTAAAAAGAAATTACCAAATTGTAACGAACTTGAATCTAAATAATACTTGGAGAACATTAAGTAAGAATTAAAATGTCAAATCTATGTAGTTGGTCTCTAATAGCTAATTCTGATAAGTAATAATAGCTGTAGGAAGGTCTATTAATGTGGTGGTTGAAGATAATTAAGGATTTATTTATAGCTTCATGTGAAGGATGTTGCTGGGCGTTTTTACCCCATGGCAGTTGATTTTGCCTGGGGTAAAAACGCCCACTTAAATCTTGGGTACTAAGCATATATAAAAATAGATGTTTAAATACTGGTTAAGCATACTGCTGTAAGTAACCCTTCTTAACATATATCAACTAAAAAATGATAAAAAATAAACATCATTTACATATGGGGTAAATACGAACTGATGACGGCTAAACCTGTGACGGGAATTTTTCAAAACTTTTTGCGTCATATTTTTTTCAAAAGTTCCTCAATACCCCTGAAATATGTTAACAAAATTTTTTCTTCTATCATTACTATATATTAGCATTGTTCTCAATATAAATATGTTCCATTCTATCACACATCATGTAATTTTTTACTGGCAGAGGAAAAAAGTTTTCCGGGCGTTTTTACCCCATGGGCGTTTTTACCCCAGTTTACCCTATCAAAAGTATTTTTCATCCCAAATTGGAGAAGTAATTTGTAAGGACCATTAACAGAGCTTCATTATGACAAATCATCAACACTGTACAACACAATTTGTAGGAGGAAAAGTATTTTGAAAAATTTCATAAAATGAGCCATTGGGGCCCACATGGGACCTAATAGACCAAAATCCAAGAATGCCATAATGAGATCACTAACCAAGCATTATAATAAGAGGCTGTTACCTCTCTTTAAACATTCAATAGAGAAGAAGTTAATTACTTTGCAATATTTCACAAAATGGACCCAACGGTCCATCTTGGGCCTTGGACCCAAAATTCCTGAACACCCCTAAGGGACCAATAACAGAGTAACATTATGACAAACCATCAACATTGTACAAGAGAATCTGTAGGAGGAGAAGCATTTTGCAAAATTTCATAAAATGGGCCCTAGGGTCCACATTGGACCTTGGACCACAAATTCCTGAACACCCCAAATGGCCCACCACCCAAGGAACATTGTGCCCAAGTTTCAAACAAATCCATGAAAGCATGTGGGAGGAGAAGCATTTTGAACAAGTGTGGACAGACAGAGTGACGGCGCGTGATCACAATAGCTCACACCAGCATGCTGGTATGAGCTAAAAATTCATCAGTGGGCTAACACAAAATAGGCTAGGCCTAGGCTTGACACAGAAGTTTGTTAGCCTACATAAGGTGCCCAAGCAACTTTACCACCCAATGATCATCTTAGCATAACATAAACGTTGTGACTATTCATACGAAACTTTTCATATGAATAAGCCTATCTGTAGTCACAATTCATACGAAGAAAACATGAACCAACTGGCGCATATACAAAGCCATATAAATGGCTCTGCGTATGTACAGTCTGCAAAGGTACGCACTTGCACGTGAACGTGGTAGTATGATTACGGTACGGTACAAATGATCGGTGCATGTGCATGTGAAACACTCACTCATACTCAGACCGTAGGCATAGAACAAGGCATTCTTAAAAGCAAACTCGCATCAATCCCACTTGTTTCCCGACCGTTTTTTGCCTTTGAGAGGATATTAAATCTAAAAGATACTTGTGTAATCAAGTTTTACAGCAGAGTCTGATGAAACACTACAACACTTTACTATATGTGCTTATAGCTGCACTAAAAATCGTGTGACGAACCTAGCCTATGTTTGAAAAGCTACTTATGATGAAGTTCCGCTGTATACAGTGAGAGAACAGAAACCGGTCTAGGCCTAGCTGGTTTTCAAACTTGAAATATCATGTTAACAAAGTTTTCAGGGTTTGACCCGGTGACCCCAGATGACCTTTGACCTCCACCAAAAACAAAAGGGTTTTTTACCTTACCATAATGCATCTACATACTTAGTATGAAATTAATCCAAGCTTTCTAACTTGAGATATCGTGCTAACAAGGTTTTCAGGGTTTGACCCCTGGTGACCCCAAATGACCTTTGACCTCCACCAAAAACTACAGGGTTCTTCCTCCTTCTATAATAATGCATCAACACCTCAAGTATGAAATTTATCAAAGCTTCCTACCTTGAGATATCGTGTTAAAAAGGTTTTCAGGGTCTGACCCCTGATGACCGCAGATGACCTTTGACCTCCACCAAAAACAATAGGGTTCTTCCTCTTATCATAACCCTTACCAGACACGAATGCAATTTTTGCATTCAGAATGCATTCAATTTGCCTTCTGAATGCAAAAATTTGCATTCGAATGCAATTTTAATGCATTCAGAAATATGAAGGCAAAGCATGAATGCAATTTGAAGGTAAAGTTGCATTCAAAATTGCATTCATAACTGCATTCAGAAAGTAAACATAATCTCTTGAAGGCTTTATTGCATTCAGATAGCTCAAAGCATTATCAGTGAAGGCATAATTGCATTCATACAGTAAAACAGCTCTCATTATTGCATTCAGTGAACTCAACTGCCAGTAATGAAGGCAAAAAATTGCATTCATAGAATCAACAGTTCTCATAATTGCATTCAGCGAACTCAACTGCTAGTAATGAAGGCAAAGAATTGCATTCATAGAATCAACAGCTTTCATTATTGCATTCAGAGAGCTCAACCTTTATAATGAAGGCAATAATTGCATTCACAAAGTCAAATAGCTCTTTTATATTGCATTCAGTTCATTCTTAGAGAGCTCAACCTTAAAATTGAGTCCAAGCTCATCTTAAGCATCACATGATGTTGCAAATTTTAGCTAATAATTCAACACTTAGATCTAACTGACTCATTATCTCATTTTGTGCTTAATAATCCAAGGTTCCAGATATTTAACTTTAAAGAGAAATTAAAACACTAGAAAATGACATGAGTAATAAGGGAGTAGGGGTGGGGTAGGGATGGGGAGGCAACAAAAGCTAGTGGCTGACTTCATGATATCAGAACAGTTAAAGTGTACCTAAAGTCTAAAATTTCAAAAATATATGTTACAAAGCTTGAAAAATGCATCTAGATGGTCCAACTCCCATCTTCAGAGGACATTCCTGAGCTGAGATATAAAATGTTGAAGCTTATTCACTCAGTTTGAAATGGTAGATTGCGCAATAATTTGTGATGTCATTCTTGTACTACTCAAATTACAGCCTTTGTTTTTCTTTGTTTTTTCGAAAGCCACTGCAGCTTGTGCCAAAATGTGATCACTGTCTCACAGTTATAGGGTGACTTGACTATAAAAGGCCTCTCCCTACAACATACTAAGCAAAGGAACGGTTAATGTTTCAAGGTCATATAAACATTTTAATTTCATAAGGAAACAAAAGTAGGTAATGTGAGTTGTACAAGAAGGGCATCACAAATTATTGCGCAATCGATTTTTTTCAAATTAAGTGAATAAATTTCAACATTTTATATCTCAGCAAAGGAATAAGCTATGAAGATGGGATTTGGATGAATGGAATTCATTTTCCAATCTCTAAAATATATATTCTCGTAATTCTAGACTTTAGGTCCACTTTAACACTTTTTGAGTCTTTTGAAAATGTTAAATCCAGAGTAAAAAGCAGACTGCATGCCCTCTGTTCCTTTTAGATCTAATTGACTAATTAATTCATTCTGCGCTTTCTTCTAATCTTCTAATCCAAGGTTCCAGATATTTAACTTAAAAGAGAAATTAAAACAAAAGAAAATGACATGAGCAATAAGGGAGTAGGGGTGGGGTAGGGATGTGTAAAAAGCAGTCTGCATGTCCTCTGTTCCAATGTCTCTTTGTTATGACTTGTCAATGTTCTGACTATACATATTTGAACTTTGATCGTCAGCTTTAAGTAGGATAATTAAAAGGGTTAGATTAGGCTATGTTTATAACTTACAGTAACTGGTGAAAGGCCTCTCCGTGAGAGAAATCCTGACAACAAAACTGACCCCACATGACTTGTGACCTTGAACTAAAGAACACTGCATGTATGGTAGGCCTACATACTACATGATGTTCCTCAGAAAGTGTGCCACACTATTTGAAAAACTTTTTTGATACAGCTTGCAAAATTACAGAATAAGAGCCCTGTGGGCACTATGGTTCCTTGCTGAATGCAATGAAACTGAGCCATGAGCATACAAACAAGATATTAGCTAATGCAGGCCTTTTCATTTAAGGTGAGCTATAGCTCGGCAGCACCTAAACACGCCTGAAATGAATTTGAGGCGAGCCATTTACTGCTCACCTTGATTGTCAAAATAGCTCATCTACAAGAGCCTGACAAGCTTTCTGTTGCATGTATCATCAGTAAAAACTTAGGAAACAGCTCGCCATAGCAGCTCTTAGGAGAGCTGATATGTACTTGCCTTCGATTTTCAAATGTAAAGGCCTGTAAATGTGAAGTATGCCTGTGACTATGGTAACTGCTACATGACCTTTAAAGTTGTTGACATTGAGAATGTTGACTTCATGTACCAAATTTCCTATAAGTCCACAACTTGACCTCAAAATGACCTGTGATAACCTCCAAATGGCCCCCAGTGACCCCAGATGACCTTTGACCTCAGCCAAAAACAATAGGGTCAATCTTCTCACCATAACACATCCACATACCAAGTATGAAATCTATCCAACCTTGTGATATTGTGTTAACATGGTTTTCAGTGTTTGACCCTCAGTGACCCCAGATGATCTTTGACCTGAACTAAAAACAATAGCATTTATCTGCCCACCATAACCCATCCACATACTAAGTATGGAATCTATCCAAGCTTCCTATACCTTGAGATACTGTGTTAAGAACAAATTTTCAGTGGTTGACTGCTGGTGACCCCAGATGACCTTTGACCTCCACCAAAAGTGATAGCATTCCCCTTCTAACCATAACGCATCCACATACCAAGTATGAAATCTATCCAAGCTTCCTAACTTGAGATGTTGTGTTAACAAGGTTTTCAGTGTTTGACCCTCGGTGACCCCAGATGACCTTTGACTTCCACCAAAAACAATAGCATTCATCTTCCCACCATAATCCATCCACATACTAAGTATGAAATCTATCCAAGCTTCCTACCTTGAGATATTGTGTTAACATTGTTTTCAGTGTTTGACTGCCGGTGACCCCAGATGACCTTTGACCTCCACCAAAAGCAACAGCATTCATTTTCTTGCCATAACGCATCCACATACCAAGTATGAAACCTATACAAGCTTCCTACCTTGAGGTATTGTGCTAACAAGGTTTTTGGTGTTTGACCCCTGGTGACCCCAGATGACCTTTGACCTCTACCAAAAACAATGACGCACACCTTATTATGGCAGATCTATACACCAAGTTTCAGTTTAGTCCAATTTTCGCTTGTTGAGTTACAGCGTACCCAAGCAAGTGTCACAGACACACACACTCACACATGTATACATACACACACACCAAGCTATCCTAGGCCTAGGTTCCTTTTGCTAACGCAAGGAACCAAAAAGAACAAAAAATATTTAGAAAAGTTTTATAACTGATAGTATGATAGATAATTTTGTAAAGGCACTACTAAGCCCCAGACATTTTGTTCTGAAATAATGTTCAGCTAGCAGCCTGCATAGCCACTGCATTAAAAGTGTGCAGTGTTGTATTGAAGCTCTAGGCCTAAGTACGACCTTAAAAGCTAATTTAATTGACATGAATTTGGAATAAATTTCCAAAAACGTTGCACGACACATGTGTAAAATACTTGCAAACAGTCAATCACATTATTTTAGTGAACATTACTTTCGTCCTGCATTCCTTGGCTCAGTCTATAAAGCCCACTCCATTACTTTTTTACTGTGACTGAAATACGCTATCCTAACGTACACTTTATATGGGACATCGAGCCTATACGCACTCGTATCACCATACAAAAATTTCAAAACGAGCTCGTGGATTTTTCTTCCAATTTGACAAACAGTTAAAATGTTTTCGTGACCACAAATGTGCTGCTTACAGCCTGTAATATTACGGTGCGGATCTGCCTAAGTACCGTGGCGCATTAGAGTACAAAACTGTTTTGCCTTTTAAACTCACAGTCTCGATCGACTCCATGTTCAAGCGATGTTTGTTTCCAAATTTCACTACACGCCAGCTTCTCCAATGCAGCGCAGGGATCCCATGCATATGGCCCTTTCATCGTATAACATGCGTACGTGCGTGTGAAGTATGTCTACTAAAGAATGACATTGACAGTGCCAAAACATATGCATGTGCATTCCTACCAGTACTTCCATAATTCTGGAATGAATTTCCAGAATTTTTGTTTAACCCCTCAGTTTGCTAAAAAGATTCCTGTGTGCTATTTTTTCTCCTAGAGAACTTGGGGAAAATGGGGAACTTGGGGAATTTTCCAAAATCTCCTGATACTTTTTAAGAAGAGTACCCTAGGCCTAGCAGGAAAGAAATTTCCCTGTTTGTAAAGTACAGTGGAACCACTGTGCTGTTTTTGTGATATCTATTTGTGTACATTGCGTTGGCAAAATGCCAAATCTGTCAGGGCGCGCAACAACACATTAGAAATTATCTTTGTGGGACTCAACGTACGCAGACAGAGGTATACCTGCCATACATTTCTCGTGGTCTGGACCGACCGTCTGGCCAAACGTACGTACGTACGTACGTTTGCAGGCTATGCATATGCGTGAGCGACATACATACGTTTACGTATGATATGTACGATAAACGAAACATGCACTGACATACCTGTCATGCATGCAGTGTTATCGTCTGGAAAATAATGACATGCAGTCTTCAAACTCTTGCACAGTAACAACTTCAGGATATTTAATATCCAAACAAACTGCTTTCGGACAGGATTGGACTCAGCGGAACTTGAAGCAACCAGGTGGAAGGTAAAACTTTTGATAGAACATTGAGCGCATCGTCTGAGTCATTTCGGGACTGAATATTTTTTGTTCAGCTAAGGGAAGGCTATGGACTTAACGTAGTAGGCCTAGGCAGAAGGCTAAGTGGTGTGTATAGCCTAACCTTTCCTAACGTTAGTTCTCATGTAAAGAACTGGTAGGCCTAGGCCCCTAGGCCTAGTTCGCTACAGCTCACAATATTTTTTATTTCAGTTGTTCAGTTTACATTTTGCGTTCGCTTCGAGGGGAAAATACAGTCACCCCAATTTGGAATAGTGTTGAAGCGCAGTAGTAGTCTACCCTATTTCATGAATGGCTCTTGAGAATGATCATGAAACAATATTTTCCTTATTGTGAAGTTTACAAACAGTAACTGAAGTCCTTGGTTTGACGTTAGACCCTAACAACGTTAGGTAGGCCTAGCCTACCTTGAAATAAAATATGAAATAGGGGAGGGAGATGTGTAAACTTGTACTATATTGGTTGGGTGAAATTTTTTCTGGGGTCTCTGTGGCTTAGCCCTTGAACAGGACTGTGTGTTTAATACATTATTTAGCATATGATGGCAGAACCTAACAAGGCCACTCTAAGGAAGTTTTAATTTTTCTAAAACAAAAAAGAATGTGAATCTGCATGTACCTGCAAATCTTTTGGCTGTCTTGATCCTATTTGCAAGGTAAAAATATTTGTATACATGTATGTATTCACTGTAGCCCAACTTGCCTAGGCCTAGGCCTAAGCTGGTTTTACTTCAGTTTAGGCTAGATATTTTAGAGACTGGTTTGATTTTTTTTTCCATAAGGCCTATTTATTTAAAGCCATAGCCTATGCTAGGCTTTTCTCTTTCTCAAGGAAAGTAACCTTTACAGGAAGTTTTGACATGACTCCCGCATTTGCTTTTGTCTAGACCTTAGAATTTTGCCCCATCTTTGCCTGTTTTTTTTTAGTCTATTTTCACCCCACCATTACCTTTTTTATCTAGCTGACATAGCTAAGCCTAACACACTGGTGTTGATGTGTTGTTAAACCTCAGCTAACTTTCTCACTTTAATCTTTCTTAGGTTGAAGCCTAGGCACTAGCTAGGCCTTCATTTGAATCATTTGTTTACCTTCTCATTTTAAAATGTTTTTGTGTTGCATTTTATTATGTCTCACTTTTTGCTTTTATATGTATAAGCTAGCTTAACTCTGTATTGTGCTTGCCTTTCAGGCCTAGCTTATGCATTGTTATTAAACTCATTTCTGTACCATATTTTTTTTTTGCCCTCCCCCCCTTTTGAAGTCTCTTAGTTTTTATTGCTGAACTTCAGTCAATATACTAATTTACAGTTTTGAATCACTTTAGGAACAGGCAATAGGTTATGTTTAAAGTTTTTAATTAGATATCCCTTGACCTCAAGCAATAAACCATCAGTCTGGCCTGTGTCTGCACAAGTACGAGCTTTAGACAGTTGTGGGAGGAGCTAGAAGTAACTAGGTCAGGAGAATGGGGACTGTGAGATGAGATTTGCCTTTCAATGAAGCAGCAGTGTACTTCTTGAAGCAAGGCTAGGGTGAGAAATTAACTAGCCCATATAGCATAGACACTTGAATTATTTTGTTTGGGAGCATGGAGAAACTGGCCTTTAGATTGATATCAGGGTTTCTCCTACTTTTTATTCTTTTGTTGCCACCATCTCACAGAAAATTGCTGTAACTTCCTCCTCCCACATGTACTGTATAGGCTTGGGTAAATGTGGCACTTCACTGAGGTTTGGGATTAGTAACTCCTACAGGTACTAAACTAGCCATGTTACTGATAGTTCTCTCTCACAGTTGGTTCCAAAGGCACCATATTTTCCTAGGGGTTAGTACCACCTCACACTTAAACCCTGGGGAAACCATGGATATGGGATTTTTTGGTTTTGAACTACACAGGTGGTATAATATTCATAGAGCATAATCTGTAAGTATTCTGATTCCTCAAATAGTCCTATCATACACGACTTAACTCATAGCATTCTTATTTGACAACTGTCGATAAAATTGATATAAGGGCCAAATTTTGTCTTTGCTAATTATGCCAGGTTCCGCATCCTGTCCACAAATGTGATGAGCCTATTACTACAATGACAGAACAACTTGGATACATACACCATAACATGTTTGTTCTGCTGTTTGTTCCTGCTGCATTGAATGCAATCTTTGCATTCAGGGTGAATGCAACCTTTGCATTCATATTTGTAGCATTGAATGCAACCTTTGCATTCATTCCTGCTGCATTGAATGCAATCTTTGCATTCAGGTGAATGCAACCTTTGCATTCATATTTGTAGCACTGAATGCAACCTTTGCATTCATTCCTGCTGCGTTGAATGCAATCTTTGCATTCAGGGTGAATGCAACCTTTGCATTCGTATTTGTAGCATTGAATGCAACCTTTGCATTCATTCCTGCTGCGTTGAATGCAATCTTTGCATTCAGGGTGAATGCAACCTTTGCATTCATATTTGTAACCTTGAATGCAACCTTTGCATTCAGGGTGAATGCAACCTTTGCATTCATATTTGTTATCTTGAATGCAACCTTTGCATTCAGAGTAGTAATTGCAAAGATTGCATTCAGGGGTTGCATTCACAGTGAATGCTTTCAAGCCTGAATGCAATTTTTGCATTCACGGTGAAGGCAATAGCTCATTTAAATATTTGCATTCAATTTTGCCTTCGAAGGCTTAGCTCATTTAAATATTTCGGCGCTATTGAGGGCAAAATGAATGCAAAGTGAATGCATAGTGAATGCATTCAAACTTGTAGTCTTGAAGGCAATGTTGAAGGCAAACTGAAGGCAAAGCGAATGCATTCATGTCTGGTAAGGGTTAAGGCATCTACATACTAAGTATGAAATTTTTCCAAGCTTCCTATCTCGAGATATCATGTTAACAAGGTTTTCAGGGTTTGACCCCCGGTGACCCCAGATGACCTTTGACCTCCACCAAAACAAAAGCATTTTTTATCTTACCATAATGCATCTACTTACTAAGTATGAAATTTGTCCAAACTTTCTACCTTGAGTATCGTGTTAACAAGGTTTTCAGGGTTTGACCCCCGGTGACCCCAGATGACCTTTGGCCTCCACCAAAAACTATAGGGTTCTTCCTCCTACTATAATGCATCAACAAGTATGAAATTTATCCAAGCTTCCTACCTTGAGATATCATGTTAAAAAGGTTTCCAGGGTTTGAACCCGGATGATCTTTGACCTCTGCCAAAAACAACAGGGTTCTTCCTCTTATCATATGGCATCTATATACTACGTATGAAATTTATCCAAGCTTCCTGTCTCGAGATATCATGTTAACAAGGTTTTCAGGATTTGACCCCCGGTAACCCCAGATGACCTTTGACCTCCACCAAAAACAATAGGGTTCTTCTTCTTACCATAACGCAACTACATACTAAGTATGAAATTTATCCAAGCTTCCTAACTTGAGATATCGTGTTAACAAGATTTTTGGAGTTTGACCTCCTGTGACCCCAGATGACCTTTGACCCCCACCAAAAACAATAGGGTTCTTCCTCTCAATATGGGGCATCTATGTACTAAGTTTGAGAACTGTCAGAGCTTCCCTTCTTGAGATATCGTGTTAACGAGCAAAGTGTCACAAACACACACACACCCATATGCACATTCATTGCCTTACGGGGTACTAGGAAAGGACCCGGTAAGGAATTCACGGGATTTCCCCATCAGCCTGGCTGACCTCCAACTAACCCAGCAGATGTAAGTGTCTGGAGGGCGGGCTGCTTGCCAAGGCAGGCACGTGCAGCCGTGCGAGACTTCTCATTGCAGTGGCCAAATTTTCGGGGAGCTACGCTAGTTACGAGCCGCGCGTGAGCTAGGAAAGACATGCGAGAGCAGAGGTCTCGCCGACTGCCTATGTACCCGCTAAGGAGGTGTCTGTGAGTGCACCCACACACGCACATACACACATACATACGCCATCATGAATACATCGGTTTCTCTTATCATCGAAACCAAAAAGGTTTTAGCAGCCGTAGAAATCAGTTTCTGGTTTTGGACTAACCATCACAGCCTCAATCTTGTCTATTATAACCAACAAAGACACAGAAATCTAATATGTCACTTAAATAGTACAATATACTTGCAATGTATTACAGACCCACCTACCCCTTGAAATGGTGAGTTTGTAATCATTAGAAGGATCAAATCCTCTGAGATGAAGCTCTCAGAACATTACATAAAACATAACAGCAGTCAACACGTCCTGTATTCTTTCATCTTGTAAGAAACAATGGTGAAGTGGTCTGTAAAACTTGAAGATGAGAAATGCTGCTGTTCAACCAAACTACTGTACATGCTGCAGTTCCAATGACAGGATTGTTAACAGTTCTCCTGGCTTAAATGCATTTATCAAAGTGAAGCAAGGAACAAAATGTACCAAACAGTAAAAGAGACCACTTACTGTACTTACAGTGCCTACGGTAGACTATCCAGAAGATGACTATCAGTATGGGGACATAGGGAACTGTCAATGCTATGGCAACTCCATTAAGTCCACGTTCTTTTACTTCATTTTCCCTGCAGGATGCTGAGAAATGGAATAAAATTAAAATATGTAATAGTGAACAGGAAAGATAAGAAATGACAACACCTAAAAAATTTTCTCAACTGCTTGCAAAGCTTTCTCAACATCTGGAACCATTGAACAGTGGTACTAGATTACCTTTCATTACCATGTGGACTTGTCACCCTTCTACTTGTTTTAAAAGCTTTAATAAACAGATACCAAGCTCTGCCTTCAACCTTAAAGCAAAACAATTTACACTTCCACATAGTAGACATACTGTATCTCAATGTCTCAAAAGACAACAGATGCATTTGAGCATATGACAGTGCTAATTTACAATAATCTCACAGGATTCAAGGAAGTGTGATAAAAGCCGGTAAGTCTTGATGAGACTACAGAGCATGTGATACCAGTGTCTTTTCATGCAGTCAACCTCTTTCCACAGCCTCCTCTATGAGCACTAACATAAACATACTCCTATGACTTACTACTGTAGTACATGATGGCAAAGAAAGGATTCCCTGCATTTTGCCCTGAAAGGACTAATTAGTGTCTTAACTCTCAAAAAGATAATATAAACTACATTGCTACTTTATCTTTTCTAATACGCTGTTTCAAATGTTTGGTGGACAAAAAATGGCCCCCTACAAACTTGACTGTGGCTGGTTATAATGATAACTAACACTATTTTTGTTACTCTCATTTATGACTATTTAGCAGGGGAGGAGGGTGTTTTTCAAATTACTTGGCTATATGTTTGATCTCCTAAGTGTATCTTCTTGCAGCAATTTTGGTCTCTGGGAGACTAAATCCCCTGTCCCTAAAAGTGTATTATGTATACCACTAGTAAATCTTAAAGTTGACGAACATTCCAAAAAGGTTAAAACCAATGACATGAGCTCAATTTCAAGAACATGACTGACAGGAAGTCAAGTGACGACTCATTACCAAAAGTATGAAACAAATGAAAACTTCATTCTGAAATGTTCCTAAAAGGATGATGGAATGAGGATTGCCACAGACATTTTGTCCCCAAACTGGCAACATTTGAATCTTAAGAACATCTCCCTCTTAAACCACCTACCTTCTCTGCTGACATGCAGCTTCCATATCTACGACATCTCTATTGAATAGCCATACTTGATGTACATATTGTGTGATGACCAGTAGAGATGAAATGATACTCCACATGCAAAAGAGTTAGATTCAGTTAGATGAAGTTTTACGGCCCAGTTTCCAACCAATTGGTTTAAGTTGGGCCGGCCATGGCCTTTTTTCCAGTTGTGGCTCACTGGCTTGTTTTCCCTACTCCATTGCTTATGCTTAGCACCAAGCACAATGGCAGTAGGTTCCATTTTTAATTAAAGTCTTTGGTATGACCCAGCCAAGAATCGAACCCTAGATCTTCTGGCTGCAAGTCAGATGCTCTAACCACTTGACCGTGCAGTCGGTCTTGCCAAATGCAAAACCACACAGCATGGAGCTAATGGACAGTGATAAGTGAACCCTAACATTCCAAGCAAACAAAGCTTTTCACTCAGTCTGTTACTATAAGAGATCTATCAGCAGCGGACCCATATGGCAGAGGCCACCAAAAGCTGCTGTGTAGACTAATGGCAAAAGTGTCAGGAAGTGACCTCTGCTTCAAGTACTGTACAGGGCCAGGCATGGGCGGCTCTAAGAAATTTTGTTGGGGGGGCAAACTCAAGTCCGTATTCAGGGAGGTTCGGAAGACCCCCCCCCAGCAATATCAATGGTCAGCTCCGGATAGTAATATAGCCTCAACAGGAGTATGCATAGGCATAGGGGGCCAAGCTGATGGGGGGAGGGGGGCTGTAACAATCTGCCCGAAAGATAGAAACAAAAATTTCCATGCGCTCCGCGCGCGTCCAAAATGTCAATGTACATATCATATAGGCATGCGTCCGTAATCACACCGCATGCCAATTACATACAATAATTTGCCACGTTACTACAGTAGCTATTCCATATTGGTTATAATTCTGGGGGAAGTCGTTACAAAAATGCTGCTAATAATCAGTGGTGTAGCCAAGATTTCTCTCATGGGTGTGGGCAGGCACTATGTTGTGTGGTCACCGGCCTAGGGGAGGGGTCTAAGGGGAGGGGGTGTCCCCCTCCCCTTTGAAAATTTTTTGAAAAATTAGGTGTCCATACATGCAATCTGGTGCCACATATGCTACCTTTGAAGTAAAATTTCGTGTTTTAGTTTAGGTACAAAAAAAAATCGGCGTCAGTGACGGGGACATGGCCTAATGGCTCCTCAAATACACCACTGATAATTATAATATATAAGTTTAAACATTAAAAACACACTGGTGAATTAATACCGAATATATAGGTACTGGTGCAATCCAAATCAGAACTATGTTTTAATTACAAAGGAAGTTTTTAAAGTATCGACTTCCGTTAAGCTACATATTGCATTATCTTTCAGTAGGTGCCCGAAATATTCTCAGAATATTGCCCGAATTTTCACAAAACTATTTTGTTGGGGAAGCTGCAGCCCCCAGCCCCCTGCCTCCTAGGCCTGTGGGAGTATGGTTATTATTATGTATTAGAGTGATGCCCCATGTAGTTTTCAAAAGCTCTTCACAAACCATTTCAGGCAGTTAGTCATGAGAAGACTACTTTAAAAATAAATACAACCATATAAACCTGTCGCTACCGTACTACCATAGGGGTGGAGTAAGAGCCAGGTGAAATGGGCAAAGCGGCTTGATCCATTTATATAAAATGAGCCCCACCTTTAAATACTTTATTGTTTCTTTCATTGTGCCACAATATGTTTCAGCTTTGCCAAGAAGCCATAAAATGTTGGTTTTCTGGATTGTTTTCATAAACTAACGAAAATTTCGAGCATGAAGACACTTGAAAACGATGACATGATAGCACTAGGATTTTGGATCTCAGTACTGTTCCGAAACGATTTTTTTACAGGGGGAGGGGAATTCCCCTAACTCAGAACGACGTCTCATCCTATACACAAATAGCTAGGCCACTAGTCAAAAGTCTCATCACACTGAGCTTAGATTGACTGTTTGGTGTGTTTATTTTAAATCAATTGAAACGGTATATACTTTAGCACAGAGGTGGAGAACCTTTTGCTTATAACAGGCCATTTGACAGTCATAAGACCGCTCATGGGCCAACGGCGCTGTCAATTTGGACAAGGGAAGGGAAACCTCTCCTTCTATGGGAAACACAATACTTTTAGACTTCATGCCTGTTACAACTTTTTGTAGGCAGATACCTATGCTAATCTGGCCAGGTGACAGCCGGGCAAAACTGCTTTTAGTCGTGGATGATAATCAACACGGGTAATGGGTTGTGTATCTAATGACCCCAAAAGCTCTGAAGTGTCTGCAAAACTATGGGCATTTAACTCCAGCATTAACGTTACACTCTGTAAATGACATTATGATGCCTAAGTTAATCAGATTACAAATATCACGTTGTGATATTTGTGATCATTTGTTTGATTACCTTAGCTCGCACTAACGGCAGGTCCATTTGTGATGTCTGAAGTATATATACGGTAGTAGCAAACAAGCAACTGAGAAAACGCGCACAAAGCACGCAGAAAAAATGGCGTTTTGAAAGAACTTTATTAATGTTTAACCTTCGCATTGCATTGGAAAGTTATTCACTCCTTTAATTTTAAGCCCACTCAAGGAAAAGGGAGGGCCTAACCCATCTCAAATTACATGTTTTTTTTATTTATTATTTTTATTTTTGAAAATTGAAGTCCATGCTTTGCAAACTTTTTTGGGGGGCAAGTGCCCCCCCCGTGCCCCTATGGCGAGCTGCTAATGGGGCCAGGTGGGGAAGGAATCAAGGTAGACAGTGAAATGCATCAACCTTTACAGTCCTTTTGCCAAGTCAGAAATGAGAGACTACATACAGGTATTCCCTTTTGGGAAACCACAAAGGAGTACAGTACATATTGTGGCATTCCAAAGAGATTTAATTAATTACTTTTGATACCTGGAATGACCAAGGCTGTGGACTCTGCTTTCATAATGTTTGCAAGTGGTCCATAAAGGTGACACTTGATGAGTATCTCTTCTCCACACAAGACATCCTGAGAGACTTTGTATTCAACTGATAGGATAGTGTCGTAAGTTTCACCCCTTTTTTTGAAGACCAGCTTGTGATTAAAGAAAGAAACCTCATCTTCATCTTCTGCAATCCATTCAAGGGTGACATTGGGACGAGCGCCATACACAGCACATGTAAGTTTCTTGGTGCTATCCTCTCTGATGACACATCTGTATGATTCATCATCACATCCTGAAATGTGGATGTAAGGTGGTGATGGTGGGACTAGGAAAAAAAGAAGGTAATAAAAGTTGAAAACTTCAAATAAATCTTTTGAAAGCTTCCCATGTTTCACTTTTATGTGCACATTAAACGTCTAGTCAACATGGGGAAAATAATACCTAAAATTTGAATTACCACAGTGCCTGCTAAACAAATGGATGAAATGACCTCTGCCAGATCACAGGATATGCAGACTTTATTACTTTAATAATTTCTACTATATCCATTGCTATACAATACAGTCATAGGTAATGGAAGAATGTGTTTGTACAGTACGCTTTATAGCCGAACTAAGTTGTTCCATCTACAGTATGTATTGGTCTTGGGCTGTATTTTTAAAGTTGGTCCGAGTGCCTTAAGAGTTGCGACTCCTACAATTATGTCACAACAGAAGATGGTTTATATACTGTACAACAGCAGCTACAAAGTGTCTAGGACAAGCCTACCAATGGTATTACTACACCAAGTATGCACTAACACACTAAGGAGGCATTTCAACGGTAAACAGTATGTGGATGTATAAGTTTTCAGCAGACAACTATTAAAGGGAAAACTAGTCATTCAGGCATGTGAGTGGCAACTCAGAAAAACAGAGGAAATTTTGAGGACAAACTCGGGCAAACGTGAGGAACTGCATTCTATGGTGCAGTGCCGCAGTATAGTACATCAGTGTCAATGAGGGCCAAACCCCCAAAGCTCTTGGCATTCTTTCAAACTAACATCCTCAAAGTCACATGACATGACTTCTCTTTTTTCCTCTCCCCCCCCCCCCACCCCCACTGCAAAAAGACCAAACACCCTACACGATTTCAGGTATTAATACACTGAGGTAAGTCCTAGCCATTTGTTCTTGTTTAAACACTTGCCTTCTATCATCTAGGCTAGGTTATATACGTCCTTGGCCAACTGTAACTACAGGCCTAGCCTACATAGCCTAACAGTTATAGGGTTATTATAATTTTGACTTCATAGGCCCCTATATTACATTAAGCAGCCATCTCGACTATGCATCCCTCTCCCATGCAAACAAAATGTTTTTATGCCGGTTTTAGCAAAAGTCTCCTAAACATAGCATGCAAATGTTGCGAGGATGTGGTTGCATTAGAAGTTCTGTGAAACGTTATACATCAGTATAGGCTAGGCCCAGATCACACATACCATACCTAATACACATTAGGATAGCACAACAGGTGGCTGCAATAACTCACAAGTAAAAAAGCATCGTACAACAAAATTGTGGAAGTAAAGCTTACAAAAATAATGCAAATGGCTGTTTTAAAGTATACTGCACATGTCACATAAATATTACTAGAAATTTGCACTGACTGACATATGTACGAATCCTTAGACGATAGATAGTAATAAGGCTGCGCCAACTAGCAAATCTGTATCACTTGCACACAATAAGTGCGCAGAAATCATGCAGAAGCTGGCTAACCAACCGGACCATGTACGCCGGGTAAAGCACACTGACGGTACGGAAGCATTGGGTTATCGTGGTTAGCTACTACAGTAGGCTCTACTAAAACAAAAGAGCGCTCATTATAATTTGAGGTTACAACATCATATGTGCCTGCTTCAAGTTCACTTTGCGTTGAAAATGTGGCAACTTTAACTGCTAACATCTTGAGAATGACACATCAGATTTCAATGCAGTTTTCACCACAATGCTAAGAATAAGTATCCCTCTAACATACCAAAACTTGATCTGAGCTTAGACTCTTCTTTAAAAGTGCCTTCACTCCCAAACTATTTTACCATCCAAACTGAAATGTCTGTTCGATGGAATAACCACAGTAACTTTAGATTAAGAGGCAATGTTTCTGCAGCTAAAATTGACTTGACAAATATCACACTGTATTACAAAGTGTATACTGTACCGTGATTTCATGCATTAAAACAGCCTTTTGAACTGTAGCAGCACAAATTTATATTTTTGACATATTGGTTATTAAAATAAACCTTTTCCATTGACATCACCCGACATTTTTTTGGAGGCAAAATAATGAAACAGTCACTGCACCCATGACATTGACTTCGTATGTGTGCTTATAAGACTAAGCCCCTATCCAACTGGTACACAAATCAGTTGTCTGCATTTGTTGAAGTATTAAAGTTGCAATGATGCGTGCTTCTCTCTATCGGGATGGGGGGGCACTTTCTGTTCTGTGATGTCATATGCACAAGGTCTGTACACCTGGGAAGCCTCCAGCATGTGCATTTACTTTTCAAGAATATCATGTAAAATAATTCTTACTCAATAATCTGACGGATGTCATCTGGATTTCTTCATTAAGTCCATCTCCATAGATACATGTGTATATCCCTTCTTGGTGAACTCCTGGTGATGCAAAAACCAGACTACCTTCAGGTGATACTTGAACATCTTGGGCATTACTTATTGTTTTAGTCATGCTATGTGAATAGAAACCAATAGTTTCAAGGTTATTGTCAGAAAGCAATCTTTTCCAAATCACGTAAACACTGGCTGGTTGTCCACACTGTATTTTGGAGTGCTTATTTACTTCCATATATTGAACCTTTTGTGTACCATCAGGAAAAGAGTTCGAAAAGTCTACGAGTATTTCCCTCTCTCTCGTCCAATTTGATAATGGCCATGTTGCCCTACACACAAGAAACTGGATGAAACCAGTACTGTCTTTATGTAAATGTACGGTAGCTAAAGAGTTAAAAGTGCCATTGCTATTTTCAGTTTTGTTGAACTGTTGCATTTCAACATGTTCATATCCATCACCTCTCTGTTCAAACCATTCAAGCTGTACTGGTGGTCTAGTGGCTTTGAAAGTACAACTAAGAATCTCTCCTTCCATTACAGTGTAGAAGTAGTCTTGATGGCAATTGTGGCATGGGACTGCTGGAAAACTATCACTTGGTGTGGCTGTAGAAAAAAAAATCAAATCAATTTGTTGATCAGAGTGAAATATAACACTCTAAAAATAAGTTGTCTTGCAATCCCAGGCCTTGATTACTCTGTGGTAATTGCAGTAATGCAACCCTCATTTTTCGTAGTCTCTTCATTTTTTTTTTTCACAGTCAGAGCTTTAATCAATCTATTTATAACATTTATTTTCATTAGTGATGCAATGTTTGAATACATAAATGTAATGATCCTTGAAAAGCTAGCAAGATTTTTTACACTCAGCCAGCTCATGGATAGAAGCGTGGTTTGAGCAATAACAGGAGTTCAAGGAAGTCTTGACCCATCTTGTTCTATATATATACTGACTTGTCCATATAACTCAAGGTTGCAAAGTGTTGTATTTAAGTACGGACAATGTAAATCCTATGTTTCCCTTCTTGCGATGTAATCTTTGATAACAAGGTTTCTGACTTGGACAAAATCACTCTTCACCTACACAACTGGGATCATCTACTTTGCATGCTGCATCCACATGCCAAGTACCAGTTCTGTTATGGTTACAAGTTTTGAAATACAATGTTTACAAACACTTTTCAAAGTTTGAGCCCCATTGACCCCATATGACCAATGACCTGCAGAGGAAATAACTAGTGAACAGTATTTAATACTGGGCATCCACGTGCTTAGTATGAGTTGTATATCAATGACACCCTTCTTTAGACCTTTTTAACTTCAGTAACCCCAATAACCTCAGATGAGAGTGACCAATCTGTAAATTCTTGAACACCATAGTTACAATACTGTAGCCCACAGCCCAAGGGGCACTGTGTTCAAGTTTCATCACAATCTACAGTACTGAATGATGGGCAAAGACCATGTTTGCCCAAATGTCAAACGAATGGATAGTTTGATGCTCAAAGACCACAAATACCTCATACCAGCTTTTGGTCCCATGTGAGCCACAAACTGCATCATTACACTTGCATAGTAATGTGAACAGCTTGTAAAATAATACACAATGCCATACTATACAAATTGAACAAGTGCAATTGCTGAACAGATCGCTTCTTAGCCTTTGGGCTAAGATCATGTGCAGGGTCTGTTCTTCTCAGCCAGTCTAGGACTGGGCCACGCATGACAGACCCACAATGTAGAGGTCTAAAGGTCGAGAGGTTGGTCTGTCAACTCTTATAGTGTCCCTTCTGGGACACAGCTCCTTTGGGGGAGCAACCACTTCCGAGGTAACATTTTTTTTTGCCTTTCAACATCCACTGTACAGACTCAGCAAACTACAGTATATATAGAGTAAATCTTGTTTAGCCTGTACAAATTATGTGAACTCACACTGAATGCAATTGCTATTAATATACAAAGCTCACACTATCTTTTCTCTTACTGTAGACATGCTTCCAATGTACGATATTGCTTGAAAACCCCCTGAAAATGTTAGCAATCCCTCTCAGAATATTGTGACAAACAATTTTACGAACTTTTACAACCTAGATCAAAAAGTACAATAAAAGGAGTTTCTTTGACCATTCAAATCATACTTACCAGTAACATTGAGTGAAAGTAAAAGAATGTCTGGTGTTCGTGAGCTTTGTTTGAAGATAATCACCCTGTACTTTCTTTCATGCCATGATGTTACATTTGTAATTTTGAGTGAGCCATCCTGCAATACATCATAATCTCCACTTTCAAAGCCTAGTCCACTTTTGACTCTTCCCTCATTTGGTTGGAGGCTTATCACAAAAGGACTACTATCAGAGATATTGTCAAACCAATAAACATCATAAAAGTCTTCAGGTAAGGAGCAGTTTATGAGTCCTGGTTTTCCAAGTTCAGCTGCCTGCCTTTTAGGACAATATTCTGCATCTGGGAATGTGAATTAAGGAAGGCATGCTATAAATTCTTCACAAACAGCTGTTTGTTTTCAATAAACATCATACACTGATGAAATTCAATGCTAAATGATGTTCCAATATTCATTTGCATTGAGGTTTGATGACTTCATTACACATAGCTTACAACTATTTGTTCATCAGAAAAAATTCGATTTTTCAATATAATATGACATACATAAAGACCAGAATGCAAAAATGCATTGAGGTTTCGATGATATATAATCTATTCCAAATAATGCCATGATGTCCCATATCTTTCAGTCACTGGTCAAGTACTAACTTAACATGTTGGAAAAATAATTTTAGGTTCATATTTGATCTTGGGAATTCCTGGGAAATTTTGCATTTTGATATCTGATGACTCAAGATGATGATCTTGGGAATTCTTGGGAAAATTTGCTTTTTGACTTCTGGTGATCCCATGAGATGATCTTGGGAATTCTTAAAATTTTGCTTTTTGACCCCAGATGACCTTTGATCTCCACCAAAAACGAAAGCATTCATCTTTTCACCACAATGCATCCACATACTAAGTATGAAATTTATCCAAGCTTCCTACCTTGAGATATCGTGTTAACAAGGTTTTCAGCATTTGACCTCCAGTGACCTTTGACCGCCATCAAAAATGATAGGGTTCTTCCTCTTACCATAATGCATGTACATACTAAGTATGAAATTTATTCAAGCTTCCTATCTTGAGATATCGTGTTAAAAACCTTTTCAGTTTTTGACCCCTGGTGACCCTACATGACCTTTGACCTCCACCAAACATGATAGCATTCATCTTTCCACCATAACACATACACATACTACATATGAAATCTATCCAACCTTCCTACCTGGAGATATCGTGTCAACATGGTTTTCAGTGTTTGTCCCCTGTGACCCCAAATAACCTTTGACCTCCACCAAAAAACAATAGCTTTCTTTCCCTTACCATAACGCATCTACATGCTAAGTATGAAATTTATCCAAGCTTCCTATCTTGAGATATCTTATTAACAAGGATTTCAGCATTTGACCCCCAGTGACCCCACATGACCTTTGACCTCCATGAGAAACAATAGGGTTCTTCCTCTTACCATAATGCATCTACATACTAAGTATGAAATTTATCCAAGCTTCCTAACTTGAGATATCGTGTCAACAAGGTTTTCAGCATTTGATCCCGGGTGACCCCACATGACCTTTGACCTCCATCATAAACAATAGGGTTCTCCCTCTTACCATAACACAGCTACATACTAAGTATGAAATTTATCCAAGCTTCCTATCTTGAGATATCATGTTAACAAGGTTTTCAGCATTTGACCCCTGGTGACCCCACATGACCCCACATGACCTTTGACCTCCACCAAAAACGATAGGGTTCTTCCTCTTACCATAACGCATCTACATACTAAGTATGAAATTTATCCAAGCTTCCTATCTAAAGATATCGTGTTAACAAGGTTTTCAGAGTTTGACCTCCAGTGACCCCACATGACCTTTGACCTCCATGAGAAACAATAGGGTTCTTCCTCTTACCATAATGCATCTACATACTAAGTATGAAATTTATCCAAGCTTCCTATCTTGAGATATCATGTTAACAAGGTTTTCAGCATTTGACCCCTGGTGACCCCACATGACCCCACATGACCTTTGACCTCCACCAAAAACGATAGGGTTCTTCCTCTTACCATAACGCATCTACATACTAAGTATGAAATTTATCCAAGCTTCCTATCGAAAGATATCGTGTTAACAAGGTTTTCAGAGTTTGACCTCCAGTGACCCCACATGACCTTTGACCTCCATGAGAAACAATAGGGTTCTTCCTCTTACCATAATGCATCTACATACTAAGTATGAAATTTATCCAAGCTTCCTATCTTAAGACATCGTGTTAACAAGGTTTTCAGAGTTTGACCTCCAGTGACCCCACATGACCTTTGACCTCCACCAAAAACGAAAGGGTTCTTCCTCTTACCATAACACATCCACATACTAAGAATGAAATTTATCCAAGCTTCCTATCTTGAGATATCGTGTTAACAAAGTTTTCAGAGTTTGACCTCCGGTGACCCAGGGCTCGAAATAACGGGGGCCCGTGGGCCCGATGCTCCTAGAAATTCACTCGGGCCCGCAACTTCTACAGGGAAAGGGGCCTGGTTGGCTCCTAAATATTTCAAGTCTAATTGTACAGTCTGCATGTGAACCTCTCCATCCACAACCCAACGATCTTATAGCCTTTCTCAATATTCCTATACTAACAGTAACTAAAAACCTGCAAAACACACATTATTTCTGAAATCGGCTCACATCGCTCATAATGAGTCTGCTTTGTCACAACACGGAAGATCACTCACACAGTCACGAATAATGTAGGCAGAGAGTCACAACATCACCTAACGAAGACGGTCGGCGGGAATTGAACAGTGCCCTTCATTTTAGGCCTACCGGGTAATAACTTCCAGAGTTATGAGAAAATTTCGAAAATGTATACTAACCTAAATGCAACATGGTCTAAGAGGGTGTGGACAGATTGGTTTCAGGTTAGTTTCAGCCTCAGCTTGCCTTAATTATACCCATACTACACATTTTCAAGCACGTAAAAAGCACCCATAGGCCTACACTTTATCAGTCCCTTTTTATTTGTATGTTTTGGGCCCCTTGATTTCTCGTTTGGCCCCTAGATTCCATGGGCTAGGGGCCCGGCAGGCTCACAAAGGTTGAAAACTTATTTCGACCCCTGTGACCCCACATGACCTTTGACCTCCACCAAAAACAATAGGGTTCTTCCTCTTATCATAACACATCTACATACTAAGCATGAAATTTATCCAAGCTTCCTAACTTGAGATATCGTGTTAACAAGGTTTTCAGAGTTTGACCTCCGGTGACCCCACATGACCTTTGACCACCATCAAAAACGACAGGGTTCTTCCTCTTACCATAACTCATCTTCACACTAATTATGAAATTTATCCAAGCTTCCTATCTTGAGATATCGTGTTAACAAGGTTTTCAGAGTTTGACCTCCGGTGACCCCAGATGACCTTTGACCTCCACCAAAAACAATAGGGTTTTTTCTCTTAATATGGGGCATCTATGTACCAAGTTTGAGAACCGTCAGAGTTTCCCTTCTCGAGATATCGTGTTAACGGGCAGTGTCACAAACACACACACGCACACACACACACCCACATACGCACATGGGCAATTCCACCGTTACGGACGTTACATTTGCAGGATATTTGCAATGTTTAACATACAAACAAAAGACCTGCAGTTAAAGCACACTTTTTCTTTTTTGCCTGTAATGAATATGCACTCAAATGTATAAGACAGCATAGTAGGATTAGTTTTATCTTTATTTGCTAATTAGCTAGGGGTGTTGATAACGAGCATTTCGGACGTTACATATTTTGACATGACTTTTTAAAACTTCTGACATATTAGAAAAACTCTGTGAAGTTACTTGTTCAATCTTATATTTTTTTCTATGCTGAAGTTGGTCTAAGTACACACTCTAGAAACATAGACAAAAAAATTGTAAAAAGCAATTCCTTGTTAGACTTGCTTCCATTGATTGTTGTTACGGACGTTACATTTTAGAAGTTACGGACGTTACATGTACTTTGAAGCGCTGGTTAGATACAGGGGGTGTAAGCTTAAATAAATCTTATTTCACATTTTTCTTTTTCATATCATAATTAACCATGAATAAGCTCCAAATATAAACATGAATCATTAAAATCAATAAATTTAATTTGAGTGAAATTACTAAGAAAATAAAAATGTTACGGATGTTACAAATTTCTAATGATATTGCATGTAAGGTCCGTAACAATTTTCTCAAAATCATAATTTCACAACTTTTAGCCCAGTTTTAATTAGCCAAATTTTACTATTTCTACTTCATTAGTTGCTCCATCAAAAGTACTTTAAAATTTATAGCCCAACTGAAATCAAGCAATTATATTTTTCTGGTAAATGACAAAAATGTCATTTTTGGGTATGGTCAAATATTGTCCAAAATGTGAACGTCCGTAACACTCTAACTCTAGTTTTAGTTACCCAAATTTCACTTTTTATGATTCATGGGACAACTCATCAAAAGTTAGCTTTAAAGATGAGGTATCACTAAAACTGGTTCATTCTACTGTATTTTAGGGGAAAAAAATGCTAAAAACGTTACGGACGTTACAGGTTCCATGGAAATGTAATAGCGGAAATTCAATAAACTCCACCCTATCAACAAAAAAGAAATAACAATTTTTTTGTTGTTACAAATAAGGGATCATTCCCAAGCATTACTGAAAACACAAAATAATAATTGTAAACCTTTCTTAGAGGGACTTCACTTCGGG
The DNA here is from genome assembly GCA_029531755.1 of Holothuria leucospilota. Taxonomy (NCBI): domain Eukaryota; kingdom Metazoa; phylum Echinodermata; class Holothuroidea; order Aspidochirotida; family Holothuriidae; genus Holothuria; species Holothuria leucospilota. The sequence continues at coordinate 21,112,687 of CM055973.1, read as the reverse complement.
ACCAAATGAGGTAGTTTTACGGAAAATTTGCAATTTCTTGAGTTTTTCCATGCTGGTCATGTATAAATGGTAAAATAGTAATGACAACAAGTGAAAACAGGTAATACCAATACAGATTCTTAAGGTTTAGGTATCCCCCTAACCTGCAATTGATGAAACAAAATTGTGGAATCAACTTAAAATTTTGTCACTCATGTCCTCTTTGATGTGGAATTGCCCACATACATACACACACACACGCCATCACGAATGCATAGGTTTCTCTTATCATCGAAACCAAAAAACAGGTTATTCTACTGTCCCAGTAGAGTATGTACAGACCACTACCAAAACTGATCTGGTTTATTGAACTCAGTAGCATTTTAATAGGTAGTCAGACCTTTGAGAATTATCCGTTTCCTACATTACATTGTGATAACATATTTACATGGTTTTTCTAAGTCTGAACTGTACTGACCTCAGATGACCTTTCAACACCATCAACAAAAATAGGATTACTGGTCTCAGAAGAGTCACGATACCTTAATACCTGAAGGCACACAAGTATCTATAGTATACTGTTCTGTACTGTAGGCTACTGTGTGTTCTGGTACAAAAGGTTTTCAGACTTTGACCTCTGGAAGCCTAGTGAGTCCAGGCAACCTCTGACCTCAAAAAAGCAAGATAATCCATTTACTCAATATGAGACATCAACAAACCATGCCAAAAGTATCCATTCATCCTATCTTGAGATATCTTGTTTTCAAGTTGTTCAAAATTGACTTCCAGCAGCCTCAGATGACATTGATTGCTAAAGAAACCTACAGTAAGCTTTATGAGTACCAGTGATTCCTATCTTGATTAACAGGGTTTATAACATTTCCTGCACTTTAACCTTTGGTGAAATGAGGTGACCTTTGGCCTTTGTCATACACAATGTTAATCAAGTCAATATGACATTATCCATATACAGTGTCATTACAAGATGAAAAAATCCATGCCTCCATATCTCTTTGTTGTTGTTTTAATAACACGTTGAGTGTCATCACACATTCACACCCACATACAAACACACACATGCACCTACCCACACTATTGCTTCAAAGCTATTGTATGATAAGGCTACAATGCTGTTCACAGTGACTCACTTTAATCATGAGAAGGATCTCGTAATAGCATTTAGTACAGTAGTGAACAGTACCAAAGATGATGTCTTGATTTAGGCAATGTCAGAATTTATCCATCTGAATATATGTCAAAGGATTTAATCTGAATTGTGCTCAGAGTACCTCCTTCAACAACAAAATTACTCTCAAATTTTTTAGGATATTGATGGTATAATTACTGTCATATGGGACATACCTACCGACAGGACTCGAAATAAGCTTGAAAAGGGCACAGCCAAAATGAGCAAATTGGCTGTCAGTCTATGTTACTTCACAGGACATTGACTGAGGGGTACCGGCCATCACTAAGGGCCCGACAGCAATGGCTGTCGGTGCTGCCAGTTATTTCGAGCCCTGCCTACCGACCAACTTGAGGCACAGAACATCTTTACAACCTTGTGTATTATGCCAAATAGGTGGTTTGCTAGACCTACTGTAAGGTCTACTAGTCTCCTTTATGGACTAGGTTAGGATTAGGGTAAGGGTTATGTGCATTTACGGTGAACGAGCCCAACTATCTAGCATACTAGCAGTCCCTGCTCCACATACTGTACATAGTGTCACAGACATAAAACACAGATGCTGAGGATTGTATGGGGATACAAACAGTTTGATTACTCTGGTCATTAAAACTGAAAATAAAAATTAAGCAATGTTTAAAAGTTTGAACTGTTTTTGGAAACAAGATCTACTGTCCAGATTAAACTGGTAAGTGGGTACAACAAGTATATTAGTCAGAGATGTTTTGGTTTGTTGCATTTTTTTTTGGCTATCTTTGGTAAAACTTTGATGGGTAGCCAGCCAATTCAAAATGGCCACCATTTTGATCATTTTGGCTGATCTGGCTCAAGAAAGACTCTGTTGCGCCAACATTTGTTGTCTAAAACTTTTTTAGGAGTAAAGGTGGTAAAATAATATACTCGGAGTGTTTCCCAAAATGTTGATCCGTTTTGTTGTAGTGACCTGTCGAATATGGCCCTTTTCGCCAAAGACTGGAAATTTTGGCTAGTTTGGCACCGGGGGACAAATTTGAGTACTAGGCTCCCTTAAAGTGTGTATTCCAACGACCTTAACTTTTGTTAATGGGTAGTCCTATAACCAGATAATACGTGGGGAAAATTTGGACTCCCAGATTCAAACCTACATGAAATGAGTGGTACTGAAAATTCGCAATTTCTTTGTTTTTCGTTGGGAAATTTTGGCCTCTGGGATCATTTTTGATACCCAACATTTCCTTTAATTGAATAACAGATCTACTGATCTCTCTGCTATTAAAAGAAAAGTGGATTTTTGAGACACACATCAATTTTGAAAATTTTAAAAGCAGACAAAATTTTCCTTTGGTATAGACCCTAAACAGCTAAAACATCAATATTTTCATTTTTCATTAATAAAAAATAGTTTTGGCACTACAAGACAAGTTTGAACAATGATAATCTCTTTTGGAGACACACAAGATCTTCCATCTTCACAAAATTGGTACTCAAGTGCCTCAGTAGTTTCCAGAACCAGAAAGCCCAAAGGCTTAGTGATTCCTTGCCAAATGAGGATGCTTTGTTGCACTGAGCTTTATCCCTCAAATTTATCTTTCTTGATTACATCATTTTATGATGTTTTCACAATTTGACCTCTGCTGACCTCACATGACCTCTGAACCCCACCAAATATAACAAAAAAGGAAAAATGGAAGTATCTTGAAAGGGATTCAACTCCAATGGATCTTGGATCTTGAAAATTTTTGGCAAATTTTGCTTTCTGACCTCTGGATACCCCAGATGATGATCTTGGGAATACTTGGGAAATTTTGCTTTTTGACCTCTGGTGACCCCAGATGACGATCTTGGGAATTCTTTGGAAATTCTGCTTTTTGACCTCTGGTGACCTCATATAAGAATCTTGGGAATTGTTGGGGAATTTTGCTTTTTGACCTCTGGTAACCACAGATGACCTTTGACCTCCACCAAAAACAACAGGGTTCTTCCTTACATCTACACACTAAATATCAAAAGTGTCCTTCATTCCTATCTTGAGATATTGTGATTACAAGCTTTTTTGTTTTTTTAGCTCTGTTGACCCCAAATGACCTTGGACCTTCATCAACAACAATAGAGTTCAATTCCTCTGAACATGACAAATCTATATATACCAAATATGAAAAGTGTCTGTCTTTGCTATCTTGAGATATAGTGATTACAAGCCATTTACAAGATTTTTGCAGTTTAACCTCTGGTGACCTCAGATGACTTTTGACCTCTACCAAAAACAATAGCATTCTTCCTCTCAACATGACAAATCTATATCAGTCATTCCTATCTTGACATATCGCGGTTTCAAGGTTTTCGGTCTTTGGACTCTGGTGACCTCAAATGACCGTTGACCTCCACCAAATACTATAGGGTTCATTCTCTCAACATGACATCTAGATATCATATATGAACAGTGTGACCTCAAAAGACCTTTGACCTTCACCAAAAACGATAGGGTTCTTCCTCTCAACATGACAAATCTATATACCACATATGAAAAGTGTCAGTCATTGCTACCTTGAGATATCGTGTTTACAAGCCGTTTAGAAGTTTTTTGCAATTTAACCTGAGGTGACCTCGGATGATCTTTGAACTCTACCAAAAACAATAGGGTTCTTCCTCTTGACATGACAAATCTGTATACCAAATATGAAGAGTGTCAGTCATTGCTACCTTGAGATATTGTTTACAAAGTTTTCGGTTTTTGACCTTTGGTGACCTCAAATGACCTTTGACCTCCACCAAAAACAATAGGCTTCTTGCTCTCAACATGACGAATATATATACCAAATATGAAAAGTATCGGTCATAGCTACCTTAACATATCAAGTTTACAAGCTAGGCATCACATACACACACATACACGACATCAACATCGCATAGGTTCCTTGCCTGCCTTCAGCAAGGAGTAAAAGATTACACTGGTAAATGAAAACAGAATATTGAATAAAGGAAATTCAAATATTGAAATTTATTCACTTTTAGTAAAGAATATGGGTAAAAGGGCATTTTTGAGCAGTAATATATGTCTGATACTGTGCCATAAGATGCTCCCATCTTCATTAAATATGGGCAGTCTAGTGCCTTGTCAGTACACAGAAAGAATTTTGACTCTCAAATAAGAATGGGCATAACTTTATGGGAACCTAAATATTGCCATTTCTTCACTTTTCCTTGCAAAATATCTGTTTAGGGGCACTTTTGAGCTGTAATATCTGTGTAAGTGTCATACAAGATGTAATCATCTTCATGATATTGGCAGTCTAGTGCCTTGTTAGTACACAGAAAGAATTTTGACTCTCAAATGAGAATGGGCATAAAATTATGGAAACCCAATTATTGCGATTTCTTAATTTTTCCTTGAAAAATACGGGTTTAGGGGCATTTTTGGGTAGCAATATCTCTGTGGATACCATATAATATGTTATTATCTCAATGGAATGGATCCTACAGGGCCTTGGTAATAAACATAAAAACTTTTGACCCACAAGGCAGAACAGACATGAAATAGAGGGAATGGCAACATTGCAATTTCTTCGTTTTCACAGAAAATACACTGTATGTGATATGTCAGTATGACAGTACTACTTATAGTGTATTAATTGAAGAACTTTTAAACCACTCACTAAGCATCCATTCAATATGTGCTAATCCAAAGTTTGGTTCTATGTATTATAAAGGCACTGCACAATCCATTCTATGAAGATTACAGGATGATAACATTATGGAGATATAATAAGTACTGCTAAAAAGTGCCCCTAACACCTAAACCCATATTTTGCAATGAAAACTGAAGAAATCCCAAAATTTGGTTTCCATAATTCCATGCCTGTTCTTATTTGAGAGTCCACATTCTTTTTGTGCACTACTAAGGCACTAGGCTGCCCATTTCATGAAAAACAGAGCATGTTGTATGATAATTATAAAGACATTACAGCTCTAAGTGCCCCTAAATTTTTATTTTTCAAAGAAAACTGAAGAAATCGCAGAATTTGGGTTTCCGTAATTTCATGCCCATTCTTATTTGAGAGTCAAAATTCGTTCTGTGTACTAACAAGCCACTAGACTGGCCACTCCATGTAGATGAGAGCATTCTGTATGATAATTATAGAGATATTATGGCTCAAAAGTGCCCCTAACCCCGTATTTTCAAGGAAAACTGAAGAAATCGTAGAATTTGGGTTTTCGTAATTTTATGTCCATTCTCATTTGAGAGTCAAAATTCTTTCTGTGTACTACCAAGGCACAAGGCTGCCCATATCATGAAGATGAGAGCATCTTGTAGGCTACTTACAGAGATATTACAGCTCAAAAGTGCCCCTAAACCCATATTTTTCAAGGAAAATGAAAAATCGCAATATTTCGGTTTCCTTAATTTCATGCCCATTCTGATTTGCAAGTCGAAATTCTTTTTCTTTACTACTGAGGCACTAGACTGCCCATTTCATGAAGATGGGAACATCTTGTGACACAATATCAGAGATACAGTATTACTGCTCAAAAATGCTCTTTTACCCATATTTTTTAGTAAAACAAATAATTTTCAATATTTGGGTTTCCTTTATTCAATATTCCATTTTCATCTACCAGTGTAATTTTTCTGTGCACTACTGAGGCACTTGAGTACCAATTTTGTGAAGATGGAAGATCTTGTGTGGCTCTAAAAGAGATTATCATTGTTCAAACTTGTCTTGTAGTGCCAAAACTTGTATTTTTTTATTAATGAAAAATGAAAATATTGATGTTTTAGCTGTTTAGGGTCTATACCAATATAAAATTTGTCTGCTTTTAAAATTTTCAAAATTGATGTGTCTCAGCAATCCACTTTTCCTTTAATAGCAGAGAGATCAGTAGATCTAGATATTCAATTGAAGGAAATATTGGGTATAAAAAAATGATCCCAGTGGCCAAAATTTCCCAACGACAACAAAGAAATTGCGAATTTTCAGTACCACTCATTTCATGTAGGTTTGAATCTTGGAGTCCAAATTTTCCCCACGTATTACCTGGTTATAGGACTACCCATTAACAAAAGTTAAGGTCGTTGGAATACACACTTTAAGAGAACCTGGTACTCAAACTTGTCCCCCGGCGCCAAACTTGCCAAAATTGCCAAGTATGGCGAAAAGGGCCAAATTCGACAGGTCACTACAACAAAACGGATCAATATTTGGGGAAAAACTTTGAGTATATTGTGGGAGACTGTGTTTATTTTACCATCTTTACTCCTAAAAAACTTTTAGACCCCAAATGTTGGCGCAACAAAGCCTTTCTTGAGCCAAATCAGCCAAAATGATCAAAATGGCGGCCATTTTGAATTGGCTGGCTACCCCCCTTGCACATGAAAAAAAAATGGATCACATACTTTTCTGATTTCTGATGTCTACTCTACATCTTGTCAAAGTTTAACCAAATATAGCAAACAAAAATGCAAACCCCCAAAAAGCTACAAAACAACCTGGACTATATAATACTCACCTGAAGTAAGAGATATTGTTACCAAACCACACTGAATTAAAAAGACGAAAGTCCAACAATGAAGTCTTGTCTCCATTCTCTGTTTCACTGTAATGACAAACCAAAATGCTAAGTTTGTCATTTAGTTTATTATACAAAAAGGTGGAACAGTACAGTAGACGCAGCAGAGACAAGAAGTATTCACTGCTACAGATGCTTGCAAACAAGAGTAGCAATGACAAAAAATTTAGACTTTATAACTGCACTTCAATGTCTTAATAGTAGGAAAGACATGGACATACTGTAGGCCTTACTACAGTACTTTTTTGGATTACAGCATAATCAATGCATGTGCTCAAGCAATTCTAGGTCTACATACTACATTTGATATTTGACACAATAATATTTAGTCAACCTGGAAAGGTGTGTACTGTACACTTTAATGCCACATCAATGACTAAATCCTCAATCGACTTTGCCTACATAGCAGGCTGTACGGTATATATATTCCTTGTTCAGTCATACCCTAACGCCTGCCCAAGTGAAGACCGAACTAATTCTTTCGGATATTCATAGAAATATGTGGCCTCAAGACTGGTTCATTGTTAATTAATATTCAAAAGAATGTTACATCTGGTCCCTTTCAAATCATGCAGTACCCTATGCCACCCACAGAGTTGGTATGTCATTGTAATGCCCACTCCTTGGTAGTACCCACTGAACAGATGATTATGCAACACACAGTAATGATAGGACTTCTCAGGTTTCAGTCTAGGCTTTCAGTTTTACGACTACGGGAGTACACACACTCGCTCCAAAAAAATAGCATGAATAATGAGAGGGAACATGAGTACTGTAAATCATACTATGGTAATGAAGTTTGATCTAAAACTGGATGCAGTCCTCTTCGCTTACATGGGGGGGGGGGGGGGGGGGGGGACAGTGAGCAACCAGTCTGCTCCATGGCGGGGTACCATCGACTGCACTACGTATTTTGGTTACTTTCATGATGGCCTCCGGACCCTTACAGAAGTTTTCGGGGTTTTTCAATAGACCTTACATCATGCGGTATTGATTAAAACCTTAGTAGGAAATCTAAGAAAGCATTTCACATGGTAAGCTGAGAACATTATTATTGTTGTTGTTGCTGTTGTTGTTGTTTAACTTTATTTAAAGGGGGTGACTCATTTAGCCTGAGTTAATCTTACATGAGGCCCTCAAAACAATAAAAGACATAAATATGATATCATATTGGAAAAAAAAATAAAACAGAGATAACTAGTCAAAACAACTTGGAACTTAAAATAAATGAAACATAAATAACATAGAGAAAGATTACCTAAGAACTAAAATAGAAAGCGTTTATGTACAGCATAAACCAAAACACAATAGAATAAAATTAAAACCTTAAGCAAATGTAAATGAGACAACATTTAAAACAAAATTCATAAAACGTTAAAGAAGCTAACAAACTACAAAACATAAATGCAAGTAAGATGGCTAAAAAATAAGAGGTTATCACAGATACAGACATAACACCACAGAGTGCCCCACAACCCACCACTGGGCCCACTGGTTGAGAAACTCTCTTTTATCATGCAGGTTTATGTTTTGCACAAATATCTTGTATGTTGTTCAACATGAGATTAAATGCTCAGGACAAAGCATCTTTCTTCTTACAGTAGAAACAGTATTTACAGATTGAATACTCTTCATACACCAACTAACACCAACTAACATCATGTCACAGCTCAATGTACATGCTACTACCAGTACCAGAGCCTGTTCATTGCTACTGATTATTTTAACTACCAGTAACACATTTTTTAGTCTGATTGTCAAACTCCGAGTCCTAACACATTTCCCTATGCAAACAAATAGGCCTAGTCACTAAAAGAAACGTCTGAAATGAAGAACTGATACTACTTTTGTACTAGTTTTCCTGGATTTCCTTAAAAGTTCCCAATAAACTTCTCTCATTCCCCTTGTATACAACACTGTCTTATCTTCTCTGAAATGTCCCACTTTTTCTAGTGTCATTGGTAAAAGTTAAACCAACCAGAATGCAAAAATGCATTGAGGTTTCGATGATATATATTCTATTCCAAACAAAGCCATGATGTCCCATCTCTTTCAGTCAATGGTCAAATGCTATCTTAACATGTTGGAAAAATACAGTTTTGTATTCCTATTTAGTCTTGGGAATTCTTGGGAAATTTGCATTTTGACTCTGGTGACCCCAGATGACCTTTGACCTCCACCAAAAACAATACGGTCCATCTTTTCACCATAACACATCCACATACTAAGCATAAAATCTATCCAAGCTTTCTCCCTTGAAAAATTGTGTTAACAAGGTTTTCAGTGTTTGATGCCTGGTGACCCTAGATGACCTTTCAACTCCACCAAAAACAATGGGGTACATCTTCTCACTATAACACATCAATTTACCAAGTATGAAATCTATTCAAGCTTCCTACCTGGAGATATTCTCTTGACAAGGTTTTCAGACATAGACCTCTGGTGACCCCAGATGACCTTTGACCTCCACCAAAAATAATAGGATTCATCTTCTCACTATAAAGCATCTACATACTACGTATGAAATCTATCCAAGCTTCCTACCTGGAGATATCATGTTATCATGATTTTCAGAGATTAACCCCCAGTGACCCCAAATGAACTTTGTCCTCCACCAAAAATGATAGGATTCTTCCTCTTACTATAACGCATCTACAAACGAAGTATGAAACTTATTCAAGCTTCCTACCTTGAGATATCGTGTTAACCAGGTTTTCACCCCCGGTGACCCCAGATGGCCTTTGAACCCCACCAAAAATAATAGGGTTCTTTCTCTACCTATAAGGCATCTACATACAAAGTATGAAATTTATCCAAGCTTCCTACCTGAAGATATCAGGTTTAAAACAAGGTTTTTAGGGTCTGACCCCTGGTGACCCTAAATGACCTTTGACCTCCACCAAAAAAGATAGGGTTCTTCCTCTCACCATAACACATTTACATACAAAGTACAAAATTCATCCAAGCTTTGTAACTGAAGTTATTGTGTTAACAAGATTTTCAGGGTTTGACCCCCGGTGACCCCAGATGACCTTTCACCTCCACCAAAAATCATAGGGTTCTTCCTCTTACCATAATGCATCTACATGTATACAAAGTATGAATTTCATCCAGGCTTCCTACCTCGAGATATTGTGTTAACAAGATTTTAAAAGTTTGACCCCCAGTTACCCCAGGTGACCGTTTAGCCCCGCCAAAAACAATAGGGTTCTTCCTCTCAATATGGGGCATCTATGTACCAAGTTTGAGAACTGTCAGAGCGTCCCTTCTTGAGATATCGTGTTAACAAAGTTTTCAGGGTTTGACCCCGGTGACCCCGGATGACCTTTCACCTCCACCAAAAACCATAGGGTTCTTCCTCATACCATAATGCATCTACATACAAAGTATAAAATTCATCCAAGCTTCCTGCTTCAAGATATTGTGTTAACACGGTTTTCAGAGTTTGACCGCCGGTGACCCCAGGTGACCTTTGACCCCCACCAAAAACAATAGGATTCTTCCTCTCAATATGAAGCATCTATGTACCAAGTTTGAGAACTGTCAGAGCTTCCCTTCTTGAGATATCGTGTTAACAAAGTTTTCAGGGTTTGACCCCCGGTGACCCCAGATGACCTTTCACCTCCACCAAAAATCATAGGGTTCTTCCTCATACCATAATGCATCTACATAAAAAGTATGAAATTCATCCAAGCTTCCTGCTTCAAGATATTGTGTTAACACTGTTTTCAGAGTTTGACCCCCAGTGACCCCAGGTGACCTTTGACCCCCACCAAAAACAATAGGGTTCTTCCTCTTAATATGGGGCATCTATGTACCAAGTTTGAGAACTGTCAGAGCTTCCCTTCTTGAGATATCGTGTTAACAAAGTTTTCAGGGTTTGACCCCCGGTGACCCCAGATGACCTTTCACCTCCACCAAAAATGATAGGGTTCTTCCTCATACCATAACGCATCTACATACAAAGTATGAAATTCATCCAAGCTTCCTACCTCAAGATATTGTGTTAACAAGGTTTTCAGAGTTTGACCCCCGGTGACCCCAGGTGACCTTTGACCCCCACCAAAAACAATAGGGTTCTTCCTCTCAATATGAGGCATCTATGTACCAAGTTTGAGAACTGTCAGAGTTTCCCTTCTTGAGATATCGTGTTAACAAGCAAAGTGTCACAAACACATACACACACACACACACACGCACACACACACATACATACACACACACGCCATCATGAATGCATAGGTTTCTCTTATCATCGAAACCAAAAAGCCCAAAAGCTTTATAGTGATTAGTTGCCAAACGTGGATGCTTTGTTGCACTGAGGTTTATCCCTCAAATTTATCTTTCTTGACTACATCATTTTACAATGTTTTAACAATTTGACCTCTGCTGACCTCACAGATATTTGAACTCCACCAAAAATAACCTCTGACCTGCAATGGATCTTGGATCTTGAAAATTCTTGGGAAATTTTGCTTTTTGACCTCTGGTGACCCCATATAATGATCTTCGGAATTCTCAGGAAACTGCTTTTTGATCTTTAGTGACCCCAGATGACAATCTTTGGAATTCTCAGGAAATTTTGGTTTTTGACCATTAGTGACCCCAGATGACGATCTTGGGAATTCTTGGGAAATTTGATTTTTGACCACTGGTGATTCCAGGTGATGATCTTGGAAATTCTTGGAAAATTTTGCTTTTTGACCTCTGGTGACCCCTGATGACAATCTTGGGAATTCTTGGGAAATTTTGCTTTTTGACCTCTGGTGACCCCATATGATGATCTTGGAAATTCTTGGGAAATTTTGCTTTTTGACTTCTGCAGAACTCACAGTACCTCTTCTCCGAAAATATAGGTTTAAAGGTTTCAAAAATGAACATACAGGTTTTTAAAGGTTTTCACGGTCCAAAATATAGGTTTTTATAGGTTTATAAGATTTGGTTTCCAGCACAACAGAGGGAAATAACAACAAGTTCTTACCTCAACCCTCAAGGATGTCTAGCTTTCCAGGTGATACTCGCCATGCACCTCTGAAAAAGAAAAAAAAAATATTTTTTTTTAATATATGCAGAATTAGCAGAATGAGTCAACTCCCAAGTAAAACATTGAGGAATTTACACACAATGTATTCACATGGTAAACAAATCCCTGATATTAATGAGAAAGGGAAAATATAGCTATTGCATATTAAAAATACCTGTACTTAAAGAGTAATGTACAGTTCCATCATGCAAATGTGAGAAACTAGTTCAGAATGAGAAAAACCAGGTGAATAGCCAGGACTGGGTCATGGGGGAGTGTGACATGGGGGAAGTGTCTCCCCTTTGAACAAAAATGACTTTTTTAGGTCCCTAGATGCAAAATGGTGCCATGTTTATGGTGTTTTTGCCATTATTTTTTTTTTTCAAGCCCTGGGCATGGGGGGTTTCAAGCCCCAGAACTCCCTTGGCTACACCCCTAAGCAACACATTACATCACCTACAGTAAGTTTTCTTCCTTCATGATAACCAGTCCAAAATTTACTTGCTAACGTAAATAAGCACTGATGTTTCTTCAGAAAACCAAATTTTAATGGATTTTGAGTAAAGTAACCAAACAGCTATACATAATTCTGCTGAAGGAAGCAAAAATTGTGAATACTAATTCAGGCATTTATACAAATAGAATGAGAACAAAACCATGAATCATCAAGAAGACTGCAGTTCCTTAATAGCAGTGCCTACAGTATTATGACCCAGGACTGTTAGAAAAAATGTTAAGTGCAGGGGTGGACATTGAACAACAATTCTCTCACCTGTTCTCACTGTAAATTGAGTTGGCTGCAAAATTTAACATTTCATACTCTAATAGCTGACAGAAAGGCTAACATGAATGTTACACAGATCAGGCAGGTGTTTAGGGAAGTCACACAAACTTGTTGCTGTGCAGCCGCGCGGCAGCTGATGTCATCAAGATTCCATGAATATGCCTATTGACGTCACACACCCATTTCCGAAGTTCACCGATGTTTAATAAGCCTTCCGAGGCCTGCCCTTTTGTGCCCAGCTTACAGTCACACAATTGCAGGTCTAGCCCTGAATAGTTCTCCTACTGTACAAGACTGCTATTCAAAGAGGGTAACGTCCTGACAAAAGCTCACACACAATACGTCAATAAGTGATAGCAATTCAGCCTCACAAACCTTCGCTAATCCTATAAGCCGATTATTTCTGGACTTGGGGTTTTACTGATGACTTAAATATGTTGATAACTATCCAAAAAACAAAACATGAGCTCCAGCACATTTACCGACCAGCTGACGGTAGCCTACAATACAGTGCAGCTCAAAATAAAATAAATCGGACATTAATTGCGTTATGCGTTAGAGAATTTACTGCAAATAACGCCGGCAACGCAACTAACATTAGTTTCGTTAATAAACTCTAAAGTTAACTTGCGCTAGAACCTAAAGTGGAAATCTTTTAGCCAAGAAATGATTCCATCAATAGTTGCGTTAAAGGATGGTTTGAGAACAAATGCAGCATCGACACTGGCAACGATCTGTGCATTAGGTATACTTTATCCCAACGTTCACTTAACCAGCATGCCGCATTTACGTTCATTTTCATGATAAGCGGGATACAAATAATGAAATCTCCTGACTGGACTGCAATGATACGCCCCGCTAGTGCACCGAGACAACTCATGCAAAGCTTATGTTTTGCAAGTTGTACCAAAGGTACCGATACGGAAAAGCGCGGGAGATGTCAGCGCAGTTGAGCTTGACACAAATTGAGGATTATCGGAAAAAGAGAAATTATTGCATACGTCAAGAAAACATTTTTCGGATCATACCAATTAAAAATTATTTTGGACAATTGGGATTACGACTATTGATATGGCTTCTCCCAATGGCTCAGGCTAGTAGGAAGTGAACTATAGTAGGCCTACTAGGAGCAGCAGCTCTTGTCTAGTTGTGGGATCGTAGTGATAATCAGGGAGGGTGAGGTTGGGGGAGTGAAAACTTTGGCCACATCACGGACTTTCACTGCTTTAAATATTGTTTACTTTTAACAGTGAAGACGTGATTATGGGTCTAAGAATATCCACTGGAAATAACTCCATGACTTCATGCTTCGCCCACACCATATTTTTTGAATTATTGATGAAGGTATAAAATTCAAGTAAACATTTTCCACCCATCACCTACCCTGACTGGGAGGATCCCATATGCTCTTGTACGTGTTACATGATTGCTTCAGGCCACCAAGCCCATAGCCAGAGGAAGGGCTGGGGCCGGGGCTCGGCGAAAGTTTCATCCTGAGAAATTTTAATAACCATTTCCTCAGTGCAGTTTAACGTATCTCACCCCCTCCCTCTGAAAAAAATATTTAGTCCGCCTGGAAGCTGTCAAACCCTTTCCCCTTCCCATCTTCAGTATCTTGTCTGGCAACCGATTCTCATAGCCTGTGCAGTTAAAACAAAGAATCGGGTGCGTCTGGCTACGGGCCTGACAGCCACTTCCTAAGGCAGCAGTCCAGAAAAATGGTCCGACTAGTCTCCAAGCTTTTGAAGCCGCAAATAACTTTTCAAGGGCCCGCCATGGTATGGCCACCATCAAAATATTTCAGACTTTTCCTATTATCCAACGCCAATAAGTGCAGTGAGAACCATGATGACACCAAGACTAAGACAAGACTCTTAAATTATTGATTATGTATAACAACATTCAAACATACCCCATATGAAACTAAGATGTAAAGACCATCAAGTCAACTCTGTCTCACCTTCATAAAGAAAAAAAAAAAAAAGCTGCACGCCAATGGCCATGGGAGGAAGAGCAATGTCACGAGGAAAGTTTTTGCACTGTAGACATTTTTTAGAAAAGGTCAAAATGATAACCCAAACATCAGCATTCCCATGAAAATACCATCACCCTCCAAAAATGCATTGCCCCCTTTTAAAACCTTTTCTAGCTTCAGGTCTGGGTTTCATTTCATCCATTCGACAGTGCAACTAGCCTCACCCCCATACACGTACAGTAGGTCAGGTTGCCAGGATGCAGTATCAAGCATCACTAAGTTGGACCCTGTGTCAGGCACGTAACCACAGGGAACATGAGGGGGCATGTGACCTACCAGCCCCCTCAAAAAATATTGTTGACTAATTTCCAACATAAAACAAAAAAAAAAAATCAGAGAAAGAGAATATCAACTTTGGGAGAGACAGAAAAGTTCCGAATTTCAAATGAGGTGGGGAACTCCCTCTCACTAGACATCTCCCTCCCAAAGACAAAGATCCCTTTGTTAATGTGTGCTCCTCCCCCCTCCCCCCCCCTTCCACACACACACACACACACATACTCTGGCCAGCCCAGTATATCCGTATTACAAACTTATCCTACAGTCCAGGTTCACCCCTTTGCAGGTTTGGAAGTCTGTCCACATTTACGGTTTTTCATCTCCCCCATTCCACTCTTCCCTGTTCAGCCATCCTACCCTTGAAATGGAAACTTACAACTAACTGCATCGTTCGGGCCTGCGAACATGTAAACAGTTCGTGGCTTAATTCAGACTAGAGACTTTGGCACCCTGTTTATGTTCTTTGGCCCTACGGCTGCCGATTCACGGTCGTACTATCACTTCCGTGTAGGCCTAGGCTAGCCTATAGGCTTTTTGCAAGTGTGGCTAACCTAATGAAGAAAAGGTCATATCCAGTATAATACGCAATATCACTCGTGTTGAACTTGAAGGCCAGGCTTCACGGGCGAAATTTAATTTCGTGAAATATCGGCAAATTTAGCAATTACCATCCAGATTCATGCCGAGCCTTATTCGTGGTTTTAATTTATGTCCACTACTGCTAAAGGTATTCGGAAACCATGTAGTACGGGGTGAAATTTCGGAAAATTGCAAACTCCAAAATGGCGCCGACTTTCAACAATCGCAAAAAAATATTCCAGGCAGGGTTACCAGCGACAAGTGACAAAAAAAAACGCTAACTTGTTAGATCTGTCAACAAAAACGCCAGAAAACGCTAGATCCGAGTTTTCACTTACTATATGTACGTTTTGAAACCATTCGTTACAGTTTAGTGATCATTTTTAATACCTTTCTACAACGCTTCGTCATAATCAGGAAATAATATACAAATAATGAATGTTTATGAGTGCGATAGTATACAAATAATGAATGTTTATGAGTGCGATAGTATGAATTATATTTCATGAGTTGAAAGATTGAACGTTCTATTCAACGAGGCGAAGCCGAGTTGAATAGAATGTTAAATCTTTCAACGAATGAAATATAATTCATACTATCGCACGAATGAAAAACATTCATTATTTGTTTTATATAACACCTTATAACTATCTACCTTGATCTAGTCGTTGGTTAAAGTTGTGTTTTGAAGTCACGATGGTTCGTGTTTGTCCGTGTAGCGCAGCTCCATGGTTTGTCGTTTGCTCGATACGCGTTTACGTGCCTATTACGTACGATATGCAATGTACGGTCCCCAATTTGAGTCGCGGCATAGCTTGTACGTACTGCAATGATCGGTGACGTCATTGCCGTTGGTTAGTATATATTCATTCATACTTAGTTAAAATCCTCAACTTCTATTGGTTCATTAAGGTCAGGTGACCGTGTATTATCCTATGATAACCCACGGTAAATTAAGAATAAAATCACCGGCGGATGAATACAATACCGTACTATATACACTGTACTTATAAGATCACCTAGCTTTAGATATGGCTAGCTGGCTTGACACACATAGGCCTAGCTGAGCATGATATGATATATCCAACGTTAGGCCTATGGTGTGACACTACTCACTAGTCACAAAAAGGCCTACGAAAACGCTTCCATTTCTAAGAAACACTTTTGTTCCCAAATCTTACGTGAAACCCTATAGAGGCAAAGGATCCATAAACGGTTATAATTCAAAGTCAAATAACCTAGGCCCAAGCCTAAGTAACGTTACAACTTACACAAAAGTTCCTTGTCGAGCACTGAATCCTCGAACGAAATCAGCGTTACTAACGTTACCGCTGTTAGGGCTGAGATCTCTAACATGTCCAAACTTTTCTCCAAATGTACGTTTGAAATGCTGTGACTGTTTATCTCCCAAAATCAGTAGCTGAATCCTAGGCAAATTCCATCATTTGAAGTAACTTAAAAGCTCAAGAATACCTGAACAAGTCCGTCAGGGTTTGAACAAATGACGAGCAATTTTAAAAAGACCGCGCTACTTAAAGCATACTGGTGGATATGTCACTACGTACTGCAGTATAGCCTATACGTCGTACGTGCATGTGTTTATTTACACAGCATGTGCACCCACAGCGTATACAACGTACCATGCATGATAGGCCTAGTAAATATGTGTGCAGTGCAAATGTACATGATACAAATGCAAGATTTCGTGGCTAAGGGGTTACCATGGAGTCATAATACCTCTAGTTACTTTACCAACTGTTAATTTTTTGTCCTTTTCGGCTGTTGAAGTCTAGAAGAAAACCATTTCTCAGATTTAGTCACATCGTTGTTATATTTCATGACTTATGAATATTTCATTGAATTCATTTTGTTTAATAGTAGGCTACTTTATTAACTGCGCACGAATAGGCCTATTGTTTTGAAAGGTTGTGAATAGGTCTCATCTTTCCTCGGGGTTTTGATTTCAATAAAAATGTGGTTATCTGCAAACACAAATTTTCTTTCTTTTTACTATTTTTTCATCAAATTCTTGTGTATGAATGAACAGGGTTAATCAACGCTGGACCGTGCATTAAATAGAGGATAATGCACTCCGGGGGTTAATGCTATCGCTAGATGCACTCGGGCTGCGCCCTCGTGCATCGCTTGCATTAACCCCCGATCGTGCATTATCCTCTCGTTAATGCACGGTCCAGCGTTGATTAACCCTTTACTAACCAACGACCGTGGGTTAGTATATACTAACCAACGGTCGAGCACCTCAATCTTGATGATAGTGCCGAATCACCAATGGCATGTGACCACCAGTCCTCCAATCAAATGTAGAGAAATTAATAAGGTGTTATATAATAGGGTGCTTGGATTGATCAAGAGAAATTTCAGTAGTTTTAGTAAAGAAATTGTACTAAATCTGTATAAGCAGTTGGTAAGACCCCACCTCGACTATGCAGCCCAGGCTTGGAGTCCCTTCTATGAAAAGGACAAGCTTCATTTAGAGCAAGTTCAGAGGAGAGCCACTCGCCTTATACCCGAGGTGAGACACCTACCTTATCATGTTAGACTTAAGCATCTTGGGCTTACCACCCTGGAGTTGAGAAGGATTAGGGGGGACATGCTTCAGGTGTACAAATTTCTCTCTGAAAGGAATCCTTTGTCCTCTTGCAATTATTTAAAGGTTCAATGTAATTCTCGGGTTCGAGGCCATTGTAAGAAGCTAGTTAAGAATTTTGCAAGGCTCGACATTAGGAAGTTCAGCTTTTCTCATAGAGTTGTTAACGAGTGGAATAGTCTGCCTGAGTGGGTAGTTAACTCCACATCTGTGCACTGCTTTAAGGTTAACATTGACAAGTTCTTCCATAAGTGTGGTAGAATCTAATTGTGCTGGGCTCGTTTGGTGTTGGTTGGCTCTTTGTTTTCAGTTAAGGTTGTATGGACTTCAGGGCATCTTATGGGGCCTTAGCCCTCCTTTGCCCTTTAACCTGTTATGTTATGTTAATATGAATTATATTTCATGAGTTGAAAGATTGAACGTTCTATTCAACGAGGCGAAGCCGAGTTGAATAGGACGTTAAATCTTTCAACGAATGAAATATAATTCATACTATCGCACGAATGAAAAACATTCATTATTTGTTTTATATAACACCTTATAACTATCTACCTTGATCTGGTCGTTGGTTAAAGTTGTGTTTTGGAGGTCACGATGGTTCGTGTTTGTCCGTGTAGCGCAGCTCCATGGTTTGTCGTTTGCTCGCTACGCGTTTACGTGCCTATTACGCACGATATGCAATGTACGGTCCCCAATGCTGCGGTGATTTTATTATGTCGCGGCATAGCTTGTACGTACCGCAATGATCGGTGACGTCATTGCCGTTGGTTAGTATTTACTAACCAACGACCGTGGGTTAGTATATATTATATAACACCTTATTAATTTCTTTACATCTTATTGGAAGATTGGTGGTCACATGCCATGCGTGATTCGGCACTATCATCAAGATTGTGGTGCTCGACCGTTGGTTAGTATATACTAATCCACGGTCGTTGGTTAGTATATACTAACCCATGGCAATGAGTCAGCGATGCATTGAGCGCGCTTCGTACAAGCTATGCCTCCGGCGCAGAGCTGCGTCTCAATAAATCACTGTAGCACTGAGGGTCGTACATTGTTTCACCGAGGTCAAGTGATCGGGCGTCTCTTTGGTTTTGAAGGACAAGCGTCTGTTGTGTCACAGATCTATGGTAATGCCGTGCGCGTGTGCTGTAAATACGCTTACTGCGTATGTGTGTTAATTTTGCCCTTCAGTGCCTGGGAATCCAACGCGCTTGACGTCACAAAGAACTTCTATATTAGGTACATAAACGCGCAGTTAGCAAAAGACAAACCATGGAGCTACTACACGGACAAACACGAATCCATAGTGACCGCCAAAACACAAATTTAACCAACGACTAGATCAAAATTATAAGGTGTTATATAAAACAAATAATGAATGTTTTTCATTCGTGCGATAGTATGAATAATTTCATTCGTTGAAAGCTTTAACGTTCTATTCAACTCGGCTTCGCCTCGTTGAATAGAACGTCCAATCTTTCAACTCATGAAATTATTCATACTATCGCACTCATAAACATTCATTATTTGTATACTAACCAACGGTCGAGCACCACAATCTTGATGATAGTGCCGAATCACCAATGGCATGTGACCACCAGTCCTCCAATCAAATGTAGAGAAATTAATAAGGTGTTATATAATACGCGTTATCGTGGAAATGAAGAACTTCAAACTCAAGGTTTCCACACTCTAAATTCATTTTTCCTGAAATGGAACCTAAGATTTCCTGAAATCGGCATGGTATTTCCTGAAATTTTCAATAACGCTTGTTTATGCTAACTTTAATGGCTGATCAAGGATTTCACCCTGTCAAGCCATACTTCATTTCCATGCGCCACATGCCATTTCCAGATTTCCACGAAATTTCCCGAAATAATCCCACTTCCCGAAAATTTCTCGTATAACACCAAGATTTCCCGAATTTCGGGTAATTTCGGGAAGAGTGGAAACACTGTTCAAACTTCCAAAAAGACTTCATAGTTAGTTGCCAATTTGGTCACACCATAGAAATAAAAGTAACGGAGAACGCTAACACAACGCATCCATGGCAGTAGGCAGTCCCCCAAGAAGTCCAAAAGAGCATACTGCCACCACTAAAAGTTTGTCTTAACTCCACCTACTTTTAACAGAGATACCAAAATATAAACAAAGTGCATAACTACACTCTTCAAAGAGTCAGGATCGAGTGTCCTTGGTTGCCCAGCTCCAGACAGTGACCAATTACAACAGTTCTCCTTCCACAACAGAATGAGAGTTTGTTATCCACACACCAGCTCCTCAATGTAATCTGACACCAAAATCAAAACATGCCTCTGCTTGAATACACAGAACATTTGTGTTGATACTGACCCCCTAGAGAGTTATCAGCACTGGCTATGTTTATAGTTTGTCTGTGTACAGTGAACAGTACTCTGTCTATAGTGTTATGTAAATGTAACTATAACACCTCTTGAACTGTGCATGGACAACAGTACAGTGCTTACCAAATGGATTTCTGTTCCTTTGTTTTGGCTATGGAATAATGTGCTTCAGATTTGTTGTACCGCAAAGAAAAGCTTGTGACGTTCCATCCATGTAGAACCTTATGCATGTGAAAGTTATATATAGTACAAGCGTTGCTCCTTCAGGGAGCAGAAACCATTCGGGAGTAATGTTTGGTGTTGTCGCCCCTTGGCTCTTCGCCAGAGAGTCGGGGGAGGGAGGGGTCTTTTGAAAAAGTATATATAGAACAAGTGTTCAGCACGTATCTTTTATCACATAATCCACTGTTTGTAAAGAAACATGTGTTATGTGTGTGTACAAAACGGAGATCGAAGATTTGGAAACGAAGACCGAAGAACTGGTTACAGCCCACGAGACCGAAGGTTCACGAGACCGAAGGTCCGCGAGACCGAAAATGAAACAGGGTCCACGAGACCGAAGGTCCGCGAGACCGAAAATGAAATAGGGTTCACGAGACCGAAGGTCCGCCAGACCGAAAATGAAATAAGGTTCACGAGACCGAAGGTCCGCCAGACCGAAAATAAAATAAGGTTCGCGAGACCGAAAGTCCGCGAGACCGAAAATAAAATAAGGTCCGCGAGACCGAAAATAAAATAGGGTCCGCGAGACCGAAAATGAAATAGGGTCCGCGAGACCGAAAATGAAATAGGGTTCACGAGACCGAAATTAAAAATCCGCTCGCGAGGCCGGAACGTTCATGCCAGAAGGGTGGTGTTGCAAGGGCAACGCTTTAGTTTGCAAAATGTAAATACTACAGGGTGCCAGCATTAACTTAAAGCGGAGCGGAGCAGTACGGCGGACTGAAACTTCTGTCGGTCTCGCGGACCCTTTCTCATTTTCGTTCTCGCGGACCTTTTCTTATTTTCGGTCTCGCGGACCTTTTCTGGTTTTCGGTCTCGCGGACCTTATCTGGTTTTCGGTCTCGCGGACCTTTTCTCACTTTCGGTCTCGCGGACCCCTTCTCACTTTCGGTCTCGCGGACCTTTTCTCATTTTCGGTCTCGCGGACCTTTTCTTACTTTCGGTCTCGCGAACCTTTTCTCATTTTCGGGTCTCGCGAACCTTTTTTCATTTTCGGTCTCGTGGACCCTTTTTGTTTTTGATTTTCGGTCTCGCGGACCTTCGGTCTCGCGGACCTTCGGTCTCGTGGACCTTCGAAGAACTGGTTTCCAGTCTCCGGTCTTCGTTTTGTATACACTCCATGAATAAAAAGCCTTGATGTTGGGAGTATGAACATTAAAAAAAATGTTTCCATGGAAGGCTTTTGTCGATGAAGGCGGGAGAGAGCACTCATGGTATGTAGGTGTAGATGTGTGTGGGGGGAGGGGTAGGGATGATGGGGGCAGGCACTGTGGCATGAGTTTCCCGCAAGTCCACAGTGAGGCCCAAATATTATGGTCGACTTTTTCTTAAAAATAAATGCGGAACCTCATCCTTGTGCGATAAGAGTAGAACCCTAGGGGAGCGCCAGAATTTGCCCGACAAAGCTCTACGTTCCTCAAGGGTGGGGGTTAGGGGGACTCTAGGCCCCGACAGGAACGACGAGTCTCTCCAGAAATAGCTAGTAATTGATAAACAGAAGAATCAATAGGCCTACTCACTGAGAGCGAAAAAACAGATCAACTGTCTGACTCCTATTGGTAAACGGGAATAACTTGGATTGTTAGGCATCCACCCGCTTGCCCTATAAAATGCCAAACCTCCAGCCATAGGTCAATAATTATACGTTTCTAGAAATGAAAAATCATACAAAAACCAGCCATACTGAAAATGATAGTGGGTGATATAATGGGTTTTGCTATTTAGTAATATTTAGCTCTTCGATTGTAGGGGCCGAAAGTTTGAAGTATCATTTGCCTCAAGGTATTATTTGATTCCCCCACCCCTTCCCCCCTGAGACAGAGGAATAGCTGATCCTCAAGGCGACTAATCCCTATACCAGGAACAACGTACTGAATTTATCATACCAACCTAGGATTTCGCGGCATTTGACAAAGTTTCTGACGGGGGGGGGATCCTTCTCTAACGGGGACATGGGCTCTACCCGATCACACCGTACCCAAAATGGTGCCCGACAAGGCCTGTGAAACCATTTACAGTCATCGGTCGCCCAAATGACCCACCAATTGTGCTATCAATATGATCTCCATATTTGATCTCACTTAGTTCATAGCGAGGTTTTTTATTCTTCCACGTTAATTCCCGCAACTACGGAAGCACAAGTCAGATTTTACCGAAAAAAAAAAACCCGGGTAAGTCAAGTGGACTATTGAGCCAAATATGCAATGTAAAGGCATTCCGCACAAAACTTTTTTTCTATGCAACACCAATCGTCCAGTGCATGAGTTAGGGGAATACCCATCGCCTCTCAACGTCATTCCCACACCGTGGTCATCTATCAACAGTACTGAAGGATTCATAGCGGGAGTAGGAAGCGGGAGAATAAAGCAGTCCCTGCCAGAAATGAGGGGCGGAAGTACGCCTCGGTCTTCACACTGGTCAAAGACAAAACCACTCACTTGTTTTCTCTGTGAAAATAATAAAAACGTTTAGTACTTTACAATAATTCCTCACACACTTGAGACCCCTCCCCTAGAACGGTTGTCCGAAACAACAGTCACATCTAGCTGAGAACAACTGACTTTGCCCATGGAGGGGCTGACAGTTACAAATTGTTACCCAAGTATGAGTTCGTGCCGATTCAATTATCCTCTGGGGGAAAGGTCGCGGAACCAGCGGTGTAGGAAGACCCTCGGGGCCATCAAACAAATGGTATCATAAACCCATTTTTCCAAGAGCGCAGTCTCCATGGGGAGGTATACGGGGTAAGAGTGAGACCGTGCACGCACCAGATCAGGGTTCAGTCCCGTATCCCGGCCATTCTTGCCTTTTTTTTTTCAAAAAAAAGTTCTGCAGTTGTTGATAGCTTTGTGGTTCCTTTCGGGTCTGTACGGTGGTAGACGGTAGGCAGAGTTACGATTTTTTTGAGATTTTTTTTTGCGCATTTGGTTGGGAGCCCCTTGAACCCCGGGGCCGCTGGACATTGTCCACCCAGTCCACCCGCTTGCTACGCCAGTGCGCGGAACCGCCACTCAGCTGCTAATGCATGGGAGGTGTTTGGAGGCATCAGAGCGGGGGAAATGTCAGCTGCTGCAAAAAGAATACTTATTGACAGAGAGATGAATACAGCACTGTAGCCAGACAAGACAATGTAGGGAGAAGGGGGTATTTTCGGAAGGGAAAATATGCATAAGTGCACTATGCCGTTAGTAATTTGCTTATCTAAGGGGTAAAGCCTTTCCGATTTTCGCTGTCCCCCGATCCCCTTCCTCTGCCACGGGCCTCGACATACACTCTGAATAAATGTGCATCCTTTACATGGATTCCCTTTAGGGGTAATATTTGGTGACTTAGCTTGAAGAGGGTTCTCATGTCCCATGGGCCTGTGGTAATATTGATGTCACAGTCGTAGTAAAGGTCATTCAAAGTGTAGGCCTAGATACCAACAGTCAAAAGCATATGCAATGGGGTAAGATACCCCCAATGACTGCCAAGTGCCGGAAATGTCATTTTGCTTCCAGAGATATAGCTAAACTCTGTGTAATGTCCTTGAGTTTGCCGTCCCTGTATTGAGAGAAACCATGAATGTCTTAGGCCCTATACAAACGGTTACGACACAGTTTCGCTTTCATTGGGCTAGATCAAAAGTGAAACCATTGAAACAAGAAAGCTCACGAAGTTCGTAATTACTACAGGGATGCACCAAGATTTGCCCAACGCTGGCCATGCTCCCTGGCGAGGAGCCATCATCCCATACTACCAATACCGGGAACAAGTCACAGCCAGAAGGACGTGGCAGCCCAAATTTGGGGTTGCAATTGAAGACAATTGGATGACACTGGATTTTTTTTGCATGAAATTTGAGAAATGCGGAGGGAGCTATCAGTACAGGGAGTTCCCAACAACTCCCTGGTCGTATCAAAGACTATTCGAAAATTTTCGGATGTTTATAGAAGTATCTTCCCTTCCTGAGTGTAAAAACAGTTACCTGTGAGGGCGACTGGTCGCCGACGTGATTACTCACTATATCATACCCACTAAGCCCTCCACTGATATTGGAAAATTTCCCCGATGAGAGAGGGACTTCCCGAAGGAAGCCTAAACACATCGCCCCTGTATCACTTGGTGACACCCCTACATTTCCTCACACACATGCATAGGCGTAGGAGCCCAAGTTGATGGGGAGGGGGGGGCTGTAACGACTTGCCCGAAAAATAGAAACCCTATTTCGGTGTGGTGTAGCCAGGATTTCTCTCATGGGGTGAGGGGCAGGCACTACGTCGTGTGATCGCCAGCCTGGGGGCGGGGTGCCCCACTCCCCTTTGAAAATTTTTGAAAAATTAGGTGTCCTTACATGCAATCTGGTGGGTGGGGGGCTGCAGCCCCTCAACCAAATATTTTTGTGAAAATTCGGGCAATATGCAGAAAATTTTTCGGGCACCTACAGAAAGAAAAATAATGCAATGATGTAGCTAAAGGAAATCAATACTTCCAAAAACTTCCTTGGTAATTAAAATAAAGTTCTGATTTGAATTGCACTAGCACCTATATATTCGGTATTAATTCACCAGTGTGTATTTTAATGGTTAAACTTATATTATGATTACCAGTGGTGTATTTGAGGGGCCATTGGGCCATGCCCCTGTCACTGACGCCGATTTTTTTCTTTTTTTAGTACCTAAAATAAAACACAAAATTTTACTTCAAAGAGAGCATATGTGCCCCCCCCCCCACCCGCCTATGCACACATATCGAACCCTCACAATTGCATATCAATCAGAGATAAGAAATTGCACATATGGGCTCACCCTTTCCCAGACTTTCTGGAGACCCATGAACAGGTCCCCACCGTAGATACACCTTCATCAGTTGTGGTCTCATGTGGGATTTTCAAGTTAACTGAATTAGACACTGGAGTTTTGGGAACCTTCCCCATGAAGTGGAAGCCAAAGAGGGCTGGTATGCAGGCTGCTTAGTAGTTTAACAAAATTTGAACTGTTCTCGGGAGTAAGGGTAGTATATCCGTCACCCTTTGACAAAGTATAGATGCACATAAGCAGACAACGGAGGCTTATTCCCTTAATGCAAGCTCGAGCACAAAAGGTTGGAAAATATGGGGCAACGGCAAGGGAAGGTATTCAGACTTTATCCATGTAAGCCAGCAGATATGAAATTTTTATTTACAAAATTTTATTTACAAATTTTAGACGTTGGCATCAGTAACTATGCAAAAGTTTGCGAATAATTGTCAGCTCTGCACACTTTTCAGTAAAAATGATTATTAAAAAAACTTTTGGAGGGTTCAAACTTATTTTCAATGTCGGCTCTATACATAGAAAGGCTGTATAACTCATGTCACACCAGGGACGCGATCGCGTTGCGCTCAAGCTGCGACCACTAAATCATAGCAGCACAGAGGTGAGCACAGTAAGGTCTTCTAGAGTTCTTCAAGGTCTCCAGAGGAACCGGAACGCCATGGTCGTCCTGGGAAAAACTTCAATGGGAATAACAAGAGTGGGACACAAACACATGCACTGAACACAAAACAGAGTGATATAAAGGTAAAGCTATGTTTTAGATTTTCCCCAACTACAATACTACAAATACTCTCATCAGTCTCTTAGTCAAGAGAAATGGGAAGGAATCGATAGTGATATTGAATCAATTAGGTTCACACTGCATCTAGGATATTACTGTATAATATGTTCCTTCAACGTGAAAAATAACAATTGTAGTTCTGTATATAGAATATGTCACAGCTGCACACCAACTCTTGATGCTATTGACCAACAATGTTCTGATAATAGCGTATAGGCCTACTTCATACTTGACATGTCTACTTCCAAAAGAAGTGATATCACCAAGAAGGGCTTCCATTTTCAGGTAGTCCTTCTATCATGTAAATAACACATTTGGGTTCATTACTTATCTAGGCCCTAAAAGTATCAAGTCTTCCTGGTACATGAATGAGAGGGGGAAGGTCAGAGATTCCCCCTCCTCCCCCCATTTTCATTGTTTTCTCAGGACCGGATCCAGGAATATGAAAAGGGGAGGGGGAAAAGCGTTTGCAGTGCTGATCATACCTTTTTCATGGGCTTGGAGATGTAAAATTCTGGTCACAAAATACATTGCTTTGCCAAAAATAGGGTAACTAGGGAAAATATGGCATATGCCCCTTTCTCATATGCCTGGATCCATCCCTGTTTCTCCATACAAAATTTTCCATGTCACTGATTGCTACTGCATTTCTGCTACAGTAGATCGTGAACCCAATGGAATGGTAAAATATGAATTGAAAGTTTTCTCTTACTGCATTATTCTGCAACAAAGAACCACCTAGCACAGTACATTCCACAACTAGCACTTCCATGTCATGCAGAAAATGATTCCTGATGGTATTTGCAAACAATCTATGGGTGCCCCTTCCCTGCAGTCATAACTTACAATAATATGACTGAAATTAAACAAAAAAAAAACATTTTAAGAGATATAAGCCACTTTCTTATGATGATTCATAATATTCTTATCACCCGTAACTTATCGAAAATACAGAAAGTCATGAACCATGCCTACAGAATGTTTATCAGCAATTCCAATTAATTTGAATTCCTGCATGATATTCCTGAACATCTTCTGAAAAGCCCATGATCATTAATGTGTCACCTCACTCACTTTAATGGAAAGGCTCAATGGTAACTACTGTTTATATCACACAAAATATATCTTGCATATTAAAAAGTGAACCTTTAGTCAGCATGCATTACATAAATTTAGGGACATAAGTGTACAAGACAGGTACTGGGACTACTTATAGAAAAATTATTTCAAACATATCAATAGAGTGGTGGGATACTGCAGAAGGATTATATTTTGCACATGATGATCAGGGGGAAAGAAAAACCAGAGAATAAATAGTGCCGTGGCTCAACTACAATTTCCTTGCATACAATTATTGCTATGTAGTTTCATTAGGGATCCAATCTCAATTTCCTGGACAGTCATTATGTAGCCCCTTCAGAGCTATAGATGTCAATGGTCACTAAGTGGCCATTCAGAGTTGTCCACTGAGTTTGAGTTACAGTAATTGAGTTACCCTGTAATTAGCTTAAAGGGGAAATCTTCTCATCCCAGACAGTTCCAATTCTCCCAACTAAGCTAGTTCTAGCCTGCCCATAACTGTCTTTAGCTTCTCCTTGTGCTGACACAAACATAGTTTATTGCCTAGGCCCACATCCTGGTGAGTATACAAGGCCCTACTAGGTAGTCAAAACACTCTCTGTGCATGCCGTGTAATATGAGCTGCTCTGCATCTTTTGAATTTTGTAACTCTGATGCCAGTCAAAGAGTAGTCACCAATTGAGACTTCTGCTTACAGTACCTCTTTGTAAAAGTTGATCATACTTGGGGTGATGCAAATCTATCTTTAAAGTACTGATTACACCCCAATTTGTCAAGCCCACCAAAAATGAATCATACTGCAAAATATTACACCACAAAAAACCAAAACTTTCTTCCAGAAAAAAACATTGGTATAGGTTTCACCATCTGACCCCATGACCTCAAATGATCAACACCGTTAAGTAGGCCTAGCCTAGGTTGGGACACAGGCGTTCGAAACATTACATACATATACTACACACTATAGGCCTAGCCTATACGAGATTGGAAAGTTTGCCCTGCGCGGGGGAATTTATCCCCCACGTAACAATATGAATTTCGAAGTTGCCAGCTGCGCAAATTTAACAACTGACAACTGCAACCGCGCAAACTTGTTGGCAACAAGCACACAAGTTGCCTGGGAAAGGCGATTTCCTGCAATGTAGGAGGTGGTTTTGGCCAAACTTTTGCTCCGCGCCAACCGATGGTGGCGCTCAGCTTAGATATTATCGGCCGTGCAATTCTCCTGTCAGTTTTTAAAATCCCCCGTGCACCATCACAAGCTTTCCAGTCTGGGGTCTATATAACAGGCTTCGACAAATTCTTTTTTCATTACTTGTCCATGGGGCAAGCTGTTCTCTTAGTCTACTTTTCTGCATGAATATCTACTTGTCCACTTTTAATAGGCCTTTAAACTCCTTTGTGGAGGAGACTTCACAAGGGTACTTGTCCGGCGGGCTATGATATTGAACAATGCACTTGCCCGAGTAACTTTTTACTTGTCCCGGACTGTCCGGCGGGGGATTTGTCGAAGCCTGCTATATAATGTTTTGAACGCCTGTGGGTTGGGAAGGCTAGCCTAGTCTAATTTCTGTAGCCTAGTTAGGAGTTAAAGGTAGGCTAGCCTAGGCCTACATGAAATTATTTAACATATTCTTTAACATCTGCATTAGGCCTACATGCTTACCAGTTGAAATGTCCCTTTACCAAAACGTCCCCGTACCAAAACGTCCCCGCCATTGGTCAAAACGTCCCCGTATCAAAACACTGAATCGTTGTAAGTTTCATGACACTTTTTTTTAACTATTTGATCAGTTTGTGCAATATTTTTATTAACTTTAGTAGCCTAGTTTTCTATTTCTTCAAGGAAAATGAAATATTAGCCTATACAATTTATAGAACGTTAAGCCTACAAAGTTACATGTTGTAACCGTAGTATAGCCAACATGCACTGCGGTAACTACGTAGCCTACGGTTGCAAGTTGAGCGCGGCGCTAAGTTTTCTCTTGTCATAATATTACTCTTCTGAAAACCAAAAACTATAACTTATTTCTTAATATCGGCAACAAATCAATTACAATTAAATATTTCTTTCCGAAAACTTTTAAGAAGCTTTAAAAGTTAAAGTATAACATTAAGTATCATTCATTTGCGAGGACGTTTTTGCATTACATATATAATACCACGGGGACGTTTTGGTAAAAAGCGGGGACGTTTTGGTAGCTGAAATGCGGGGACGTTTTGGTAAAGGGACGTTTTAACTGGATACCGGCCTACATGATGCAACCAAACATAATATTGCTGATTGTTGATTTTTTAAACACTAGGCCTATGTAGCCTAGGCTACTACAATACCATTGCGTACTAGCCTACTTTTTTTTTCTTCCTTTGCGTACTAGCCTACTAGGCCTAGCCTATGAGAATCGGGTGCAAACGTTAGTTGCCGAATAGGCGAATCCTGTGCTGACTATTGGGACATGTAGGAGGCCTAGGCCTAACGTTATAATATAAGCCAAAAGCGGCTGCCTGCCCCAGTGTTCAAGATCCCATCAGCCTCATTTGCCGATGGGAATCGGTGAGTTAATCGGTGAGTTAACATTAGGCCTATTAGGAGGCTATGTTGTTGATGAATAATACTGAATAGCAAGTTATGTGAATACTGTAGTAGGCCTAGGCCCCTAGGCTATCCTGTGTTTACTGAATCCTGTGCTTGTTTCCAATCCTGTGCTGATGTCTGAATCCTAGGCAAATCCTGTGCTGTTTGTTTCATTTCAAATCCTGTGCTGATGTCTGAATCCTAGGCGAATCCTGTGATGAATCCTGTGCTGGCTTCAAATCCTGTGCTGGATCCTAGGCGAATCCTGTGCTGACTATCGGGACATGTAGCCTAGGCCTAGGCTAGGCCTATTAGGAGGCTATGTTGTTGATGAATAATAATAGCCTAGCAAGTTATGTGAATACTGTAGTAGGCCTATCCTGTGTTTACTGAATCCTGTGCTTGTTTCCAATCCTGTGCTGATGTCTGAATCCTAGGCAAATCCTGTGCTGTTTGTTTCATTTCAAATCCTGTGCTGAATCCTGTGCTGATGTCTGAATCCTAGGCGAATCCTGTGCTGAATCCTGTGCTGGCTTCAAATCCTGTGCTGAATCCTAGGCGAATCCTGTGCTGAATCCTAGGCGAATCCTGTGCTGAATCCTGTGCTAGCTTCAGACTGGTCTGTGGCCTATAGTTATATGCAGACTTCGGCACTCGAGAAATTCGTACTCACCGTGTACAGTTCGGTTGATCGAGTTCAATGGCGACAGTGTACATCCAAGGTGGGCAGCCCTCGTAGGCTCGTAATGTCTTTTTATGGACCTAGAACCTCACACACTTCGACCGATTCCGTGAGTTAGTTTCACAATTACACGTATATATGGTCCTTCCGAAGTTGAGCGCCCGAAGCTGATTTACGGTCCATTTCGGTAAACGTCTATATCAAACGTACAACACAATGTACAGTACCTGCGACTTCAACTATACAGTACCAAGTATTTGCGGGCCAGTGTACCGTGTGAAACGTAAACAGAATATGAGGCATACTGTACCTAAAATTGTGTCGATTGTGTATACGGCGATACTACTGGTTGGTATATTGTGTACAGTATACTGTGCTATAAGCGTAGTGGCACAGTGGTTCAGTACAGTCAGTACACTGTGGAATGTTCGTAAACAATGTCATGTGACCAATATCCGCCAATCGAGAAGGTCTTTCGTTTGAATGGAAACAGATCCAAACTGTCAATCATGTGTGACGTCAAAAAGTGATCATTCAATAGAAAAGGGGGGTACCGGGATACAGGGCTTCAGTTTGGGGGGACTGCATTTTCCCTTTAACCAGTGAAGCTACGAAAGTTGTGAGGGCGCTTTAATTGTACGCAGGGTTGGGAAGTAACGAGTTACAAGTAACGGCGTTACTGTAACGAGTTACATTTTGTGTAACGGAACCCTGTAACGAGTTACATTTGCATTTCAGTAACGGAGCAAGTAACTAGTTACAATTCTGTGTAAAAGTAACTGTAACGGCGTTACATTTGGGTCCCGTTACTTTCCCGTTACAAATAGTCAAAATGACCACAAATTGCATTTTACTCAAACTAGTAACAGAAAATTTTCAAATTGATGACTCTTTGGTAAAATTATTTTCGATATATTTATCACTGATCTCAATTATGGACGTCGCCCTCACCAACATCTTTTCTAGCATGGTACGTACCCCTCAAGTTCCGGCCAGTTCTGATTCTAATGGCACCAGTTTCGAGTCATTTTGCCAATGTATAACATATCAAACTTACAGATGTTTTAATTCTATTGAACATGTCTACCATTATTAATGTCATCGTTTGTAAATCACTTCCATAGCCGGGCCTCCTTAGTAATTTAGTTGATCATGTGTGACAATACTTTATATATGTACATTGTGCACGAATCACAATGGAACTTTCAACACTTTTAATGTAACTTTCATATCTGAGAACTCGGCTGGAATGAACTCCGAGTACAAGTCCAGTTACATCACATTCCGGAAAAATTTCGATTCCGGAACCTTCTATTCCGGGCAAATTCCTAATCTAGAAAAACACTCTTGAGACCGCCATTAAGCTAGTCGAATCCGGACTCGTGCGTCGGAGCCTAGTAAATTATACGGTCCCAATCGTCGGTAAACACCGTGCATCCTTTATGTATCTAAATTAGCATATATGGTATCCCTATTTGATGAATCAAAACGTATCAATTTATGATATATTATGTTCTTTTCTATCCCAGTAACTCCTTACACTGGAATAATAGTAAGATTAACATATATATATATATATATATATATATATATATATATATATATATATATATAAAGCAGAATATTGAAATGGCCAAATGGCGTTAAAAGTATCCTAACAAAGCTAATTGAAAAAGGAGGGAAGTGTCCGACTTAAAGCTTCACCTATGTATTGTAAAGGGAAAGTGAATTATTGGCACATGGTCTGCATGTGTAAACTACATAGTCTCACCATTTCTATGTATTGTTTTGTATCAACACAATGTGAAACCTGAAATTTATGCGGAAATATCACTTAGCCCAACCTTAGCGGTGAGGTTTTAAAATTTTACCGTTAACAAATATAGAGCATTGTTTTACCGTATTTATGCCCTTGAGGGGTGAAGACTTTAATTACTGCTAAAACAATACTCTCCCCTTTAATAGCCGTTAATCTCTCTAAATTGTGATGGGAGTACAAAGATTTCCACTGTCAAAGAAGTACTGTCGTAACTGGAAAAATTTTGGTTACAACCATATTCGTCTAACAAGTAATTTGCGTAAGCTCCGACACAGTATCATGATTCGCTGCTTCATGATGAGCGTAAGGAGTCTCTGCCTGAATCCCCAGTGAAGATCAGCTGGCACCATTGACTTTCTTTGGGGAACACCTAAGGATAACCGGCACAAATGAGGTTCGGTCCTCTCATGTGCCCCTTCTTACTATCTAATTATGACCCCTTCTTCCATTCCAGGTACCGAGGTATCGTATATTCGCCTTGAAGTAACTAGTTACTTTTGAAATGTAGCTAGTTACTTTTCAGTCAAAAGTAACTGTAACTAGTTACTTTTTCAACATTGTAACTAGTAACTGTAACGAGTTACAATTTTATGGAATTAACTGTAACTATAACGAGTTACTTTCAAAGTGTAACGGGAACAACCCTGATTGTACGGCAAAAGACCGGTTGATTGGTGCGTCTCCGTACGTACAGTATGCATTGTGCTTCAGAAGCTATAGCTTATTTTATCCGTTTTTCGAAAGATTAGCAGTAATTTACACTACAGAAATAAGTCATTGTGCCTTAAGTATTTTGTTTTATACTCCTAACTTAAAAACTTGTAGTTTCTTTGCAAATACTTGGGGCAAAACCGCAAAAGCAATGACGTGATATTTGTATTACGCGCAGGTGCCCTGTTGCCGAACAACCTAGCCAAATCAATGGCTTCAGTCCAGATCGACAGACGTCATTCTCCCTCACTTTTATTTCTATGGGTCACAGAGAAGTCTGTGCAAGGTTGATTGAGCTGGACATCCGGCTCTATGGTGCAGTACAAGGCCGTGTTACAATATCACGCCACATACAGCTATACGTATACGCAGTTTCATTGCCTACAGGGCCTACGAATCCACCTTTGTGCAAATGTGTGCGCGCAGTGCAGCTTGCCGAAGTTGTGTAGTCCTTTTACGCAATATTATAGTGTAAAAAGCCGCAAGGAAACATAACAATGATTTCATTTGGTTCAAAAGTGGTCATTTGGTCTAGAAAGTCCTATAAAACAACTCTTTTACTTTTGAATGACCAATTAGGGGCAAAAAACGCTAGATTCCACCAAATTTGAAAAAACGTACGCTAGAACGCTAAAAAGGTAAAAAAAAAAAAAAACGCTAAATCTAGTGTAAAAACGTTAACGCTGGTAACCTTGATTCCAGGTCCAAATGAATGACGTCACTTGTGTGAGTTGTGTCTAGCTCGAGAAGTGACGAAGCCACCTGACTTCCAAAAAAGGCTACGCAAAAATGGGCGCTGGCCGTTAATGAATGAATGAGTATTCAGTTCTGAGCTGCCGTTGGATACTGGAACTTACAAACACCGAAGTCTTCTACAAATTGAAAGACTTATACATCTTCCAGCCGATTTGCATTCCCGTAAAATTCAGCACAGTAAGCCAGCTTAAATTTGACATTTTTTCTGACTTCTCAGGAACTGCTCTGGCTACCGACCTCCCGTTTAAATAATTTTGTGTTTTCCCTATTTTCCCATTTGTCTGAAAATTGTTTGCCTAATAGGCCTATTTTTCGTTTCATGTTTTCTACTAATACAGCTGATATGGCGGAGACGAAGGGGAGGGGGTGAGGGAGGCTACGGGAGCCTTAGCCCCCGCACTTTTTCTGCCTTGGGCATTTTGGGCTGCCTTAAACTGGGGTGATATGCTTTTATTTTCTTGAACATATTGGGCCGCTTCGATGATTCAACCCCCTCCCCTGCCCCACTTCAAAACTGGACCCGTGTCCCAGGTTACGCAGTTTATATCTTTCTAAGTTTTCAAAAAACTGTTGAAGTCTGTTGGCCTGTTAATGCAGTTTTATGGTGATGTCGCATAATAAAAACTGCTTGGATTATGATGGCATGACACATCATTAAGAAACTTACTTTCATTATTCCTTTATAAACTTCCGATTCCTTAAAGACATGACCTAGTTTTCAAGATATTGTTATGGTTTATCTTAGGTGGGTCAATTTGTTACAATACAATGCATTGGTAATGGTATTTTTAATATAAATGGCCTCACCCCCACCCCCCACCCCCCCCCCCCCAAAAAAAAAAACTCTAGAGAATCTCTTACTACATTTCTAGGATGTAGATCTGAACTTCCTGAAGTCTTGTAATTTGACCGAGTCGACAACTTGAAAGTCACTTCATTTCTCTACGTAACCCGAAATCAAAGAACCACGAACGGGCCTATACTACAGCCTAACAATAGGGAGACTGCTCTATCAAGGCAATACGTTCTTCAAAATGTAGGCCTTGCTTACTACTTAGTCCTCGCTCGTTGCTGAATATCCTGAACTTTGTAGTATGACGAGAAAACACAAGTGTGACCGATGTGTTTGTGTATGTATTATTACTCAAAGAATATTGGGAGTAAAGCCTCAAAATTACCTTGGTAACTTGTGGCCCAAAATTGAGAATGGTCCCAAGGCCTAGTCCTGACTACGAACGGTGATATGGATAATATTGCATGTACGCACACGGACCGTGTCGGTATACTGGTAAATGTACAGGAGTTTGAATGCAATGAATATCTATCATCCATCATTGTCGTCATCAATTTCTCATTTCGTCATCAGTCTTGTCGTTATGTCATACGTTGTAACAAATCATAGTTAGTACTTCTTTGGATGGGATGGACTAAATAGGGACCGGGCGGAGTTACGACGCACCACCGAACGAATCAAAATCGACATACGGGCCTGGCTTAGTTTCGGCTACATGAAGTGTACCGTACGTCGCACATAATTTTTGTGCACTGCCACGTACATTTTATGCCACCAGGCTGCAAGCTGTTTGGCCGTTAGTAAAGCAACGAAGGAAGAGTTTCGCCTGCAGTGAGAAATACTAGACTAATGGTTGTTTGGAACTTTCTTTAAAAACAATCTTCGAGTAAGTTTTATGGCAAACATTTGTTTTAAAATGCACCTTTACAAGTCACGGGGTCCCTTCCCGAAGTTTAATCTGAAGAAGCTAGTTCACCCGTTTATAAGGCGGCTCAAAAGGCCCACGGCAGAAAATGTGCGGGGCTAATGCCCCCGTAGTCCCACCGTCTCCGCGGTCACTGTTCACAGGCATAAGATCTCACATGGCTGCAGAAATATTGACAACATTTCCCTTCCGTGCGACGGGCGTTTCTATTTTGAGAATATAGGATTGCAAGCCCGGTTGCAAAATTAGCGTCGATATTTACAACAATATTCAGAACTTCGTGGAATATTTAAGGATAAAACCTACAGAGCCAGGCGCGGTTCTAGATCGAGACTTTTTTGGGGGGGGGGGGGGGGGGCTTAGGGGGGACTTGAAACGGAAGAATCATAAAATTTTCTCTCATATATGTAAATCGGTCACGCGCACGCTGAAACCAATGATAATAAAAACAGTACCATAACCAGGGACGGCGCAAGGTTATTTTGATAGGGGACATGGGTTGAGTGATCGCCGTCGTGGGGGAGGGGTCTAAGGGGAGGGGAGCCCCTTCCTCTGAGAAATTTTTGCTAATTTAAGGTTGCTAAGATGCAAAATGGTGCGTTCTTTGGGTAATTTTTTGACTATATGACTGGAAAATGTTCATAACTTTGTGAATTCTAATTTTTGGTTGGGGGAAAGAGGGCCTTCTTAGTGGAGAGGTCTAAGGGGAAGGGTGTTCCCCTCCCTTTGAGAAATTTTTGCTAATTTAGGGTTGCTAACATGCAAAATGGTGGGGTCTTAGGGTTATTTTTTGACTGATATATATGGCTGGGAAATGTTCATAATTTTGTGAATTCTAATATTTGGTTGGGGGAAAGAGGGCGGTCCTAGGAGAGAGGTCTAAAGGGAGGGGTGTTTCCCTCTCCTGTGAGAAAGTTTGGTTACTTTAAGGTTGCTAAGATGCAAAATGGTGCGGTCTTCGGGACAGTTTTGACTGATATATGGCTGGCAAATGTTCATAACTTCGTGAATTCTAATTTTGGTTGGGTAAAAGAGGGCTGTTCTAGGGGAGAGGTCTAAGGGGAGGGGTCCCCCTCCCCTTTTGAGAAATTTTGGTTACTTGAAGGTTGCTTAGATGCAAAAATGGTGTTGTCTTTGGGATATTTTTGGACCAGATCATATGAGTTCAAAACATTCTTAATATTTTTGGTTAGGTGAAAGAGGAGCCTTTTTTGTCTAAGGGTATGTATCAACAAACCTCCTGAAGTCCCCTTTTGGACACATTACTGCCCTCTAGTCGGGGAAAGTTTTACGCAAAAATACGTGCGTGGAGTCCACAGAAATATTCTCGAACTATTAAGAAAATTTGCCTTCATTTGTGCATTATAAAATCGTATCTAAAGGCTGGTAGAAACCGGAATATGGCCTCTTGGAAGCCCTGAATTAACTATATGGATCAGATATAGGCCTACCCCGCCCTCCTCTTTTCTTCTCTTTCACGTCTTCTTTTCCTACTCTTTTTCTCTTTTCCTGCAAATTACAGGGGGGATAGGCCTCCCTTCCCCCTGAGCGGCACCGCCCCTGACCATGACGTAGACAGGGGCGGATCCAGGATTTTTGAAAAGGGGGGGCCGAAGTTGTTCGACCTGTAATTGACGGTACTATACCATCTAAGCGGAGCGCCACCATCGGTTGGCGCGGAGCGTACAAGAAAATTTTTGACAAAATAGACCTCCCAGATCGCCGGAAATAGCACTTTCCATGTCTTATTTTTGCATTTTCTGCTTCATATAATTTCATGTCTCAACTCTCAACACATTAATTTTTCCACAAGTTATTGACAGAAGACAGTTATCATAGGCACAGTGCCCTACTACAATGCATCCTGTTCAAGGTGTCTAATCAGATCTTTAGTAGTCATGTTCTAACTTGGTGAATATTGAGGGACTTCCTTGAGAAATTTGTGACCCATATCTTAGTTCGACTTGATGCCAGGACTCAGGTACCTTGCATTGACATGTGGGCGTAAATGTACGTTTTATCACGTGCATGTTCCCCTCTGCCTAATTGCTTGTTTTGTGTGGACTCAGTGAGAAAGTGAAAATCACCCAGAATGCACGAGACTTGGCAGTCCTGTCATCGTTTTGGGGGTACGTCCAGGCAGTGTAATGATGGTATTATTGTAGGCCTTACATAGTATCAAAACTGAATGACCGAATTATAATGTTTCCGACCACTATATTTCTAAATAAAGTTTTGTTGGTGACGTGCACTGTAGGCCAATCTTAACGTCTTTCAGAGAAACATCGAGGGATTTATTAACTGACAGAACAGCATTTGGCCATTAAGTTTTTGTCATTGATTATGGTTTATACTTGTTGATTTCTGATTTTTACTTAATTTATAATTCCTCATTTTTCTCCTTAGGAATTTATTTATGGAGGGAGCTCCCCTCACTGAAAATTTTAGAGAAGGACGTGTCCTCCTCCCCCGTTCCCCCGCTACCGCTGCCAATGCGTAGCATACCAGGAAATTTGGGTAAAAACACATCCCAGATAGCCGGAAAAGACACTTCCAAGGCCTTGTGATTCCCATGATTTTCCATTTTAATTCTCATGCAGTGGCGTAGCTAGGATTTTTTGTTTGGGGGCGGGGCTCCCGTTTACTATCTAAGCGGAGTGCCACCATGAGTTGGCGCGGGGCGTACCAAGAAAATTTGAGATTTTAACACATCCCAGATCGCCGGAAATGGCACTTGCCAGGCTTTATAGCAGCCATCAAGAAGTGCAATTTTGTGAACAAAATGTAAAGTTTGTTTTTTTTTATTACACATTTCTGTGAGGACGGATCAGCTCAGCTGGCTGGGACTTTTGTTCCCAGGGTTGCAAGTTTGTATCCCGTTTACTCACTGGCGTACCCAGAATTTCTCTCCAGGGAAGGGGATGCAGTATGTTGTGTGATCGCCGGCCTGGGGGAGGGGTCTAAGGGGAGGGGGTGTCCCCCTCCCCTTTGAAAATTTTTGAAAAATTAGGTGTCCTAACATGCAATCTGGTGCCACATATGCTACCTTTTGAGGTAAAATTTGTGTTAAAAAATGCCCCCCCCCCTTCCTTGTGTACGCCATTGCGTTTACTATCTAAACGGAGCGCCACCATAGGTTGGCGCGGAGCGTTCCAAGAAAATTTGAGGTTTTAATACATCCCAGATGGCCGGAAGTGGCACTTGCCAGGCTTGATAGCACCCCATCCCAACTGATGCGTACTGTCTCGTAAGGTATTTTTCGATTGGCTGATGGTATTGTATCGGTATTGTATCGTATTGATTGTATCCAATCATGTGTAGTAAGATCAGCATGTGTGTAAACGTCCCAATCGACGTTCAAACTGATCTGCTGTGCGCTATGACTCCCATACTTCGAGGTTGCTAATTGCAGCTTCATTCTCTATCACCCCACTCTCTGTCCTTCTCTCTATCTCTTCTCCTTTCCGTTTTTTTTTTCTTTTTTTTTTTCTCTTTTTTCCTTTTCATTTTTTTTTTCATTTTCAAAATGGGGGGGCCGGGGCCGGGTCGGCCCCCCCCTAGATCCGCCCATGGTAGATGTAATGTATGTACAGGCATATTTTTTTTTTATTTGGAAGAATGTAGCAAACGTTACTGAGAGATACGAGCAACTGGACCTGTTCACATTAATGGGAATAACGATTCGGTCTGTAGATTTGACTTAAGAGGGCTAATATAGCTTGACGAGATCAGCGACGAAATGACTCGTTTTGAACTTCCAACAGATGATTAATCCTTTAACTTGATTTACATGTACGTACATACTATCATAGATGTTACTTATCTGACCCAACTTCCATTGTATGAAATCGTGAACCTAATATGTGATTTCGAGACACAGACGACAGTTTCCCTTGACAAACTAATTCCACTGGACCAAGATGTGCACAAGTGTATTGGACAATTTTGTTTTTCTCAGTACACGCAAATATAGCATAACACAACCTCTGAAAAATTTTTTTTTGGGGGGGGGGCTTGAGCGAACTTTGGGGGGGGGGGGCTTAAGCCCCCAAAGCCCCCCCGTAAAACCGCGCCTGGAGAGCACTTAGCCAAACGGGGTAAAGGTGCGTTCACACCAAAACCGAAATCTGCTGCGTTTTGCGGGCGAGGCTCAGAAATATTTGCCCAGGACAAACAGGGGCAATTTTATTTTCATGAAAACTTAAAAAATAGCCCCATCCGTTCTGAGATAACAAACTTCGCGTCCCACCCGCAAAACGCAGCAGACTTCGGTTTTGGTGTGAACGCTCATTAAGACTGACTGATATCCATTTTTTATATTTACAAACCAGTTAGCGTCAAAAAGAAAAGAAAAGGAAACTGCAATCGACCCAACTTATAGGACCTCGGCAAAATTGGAAGGTTTACTAAATATGCCATCCTAATAGCAGTAATTGTTTGAATACTTATGGGCTTAACCTGTTTTTATTTCGTTCGGGAATTTCACTTCACATAGTGATAAATTCTTGGTTTGTAAAAAAGACCAACCATGGTCACGGTCAAGTTTTCCTTTCAATGTATAGAAGCAGATAATTTAAAAAACAAAGTAACTAACACTGCAAAACATACTTTCATCTAAAAGAGAAAAAAATTCTTAAAAGAAATCAAAGAAGGAAAGACACAAACACAAACACAAACGAAAGAATTTATTTTGGTTCAAACAACATGGGAATAGCTGGGAGTTTAAAGTTTGTGTGACATGCCATCAAAAAGAGCTGTTTCACTTGTCACTTAAGGAATTAAGTCCTCCAATCAAAGATCCGTTGGAATTGTTTCAATATCTTTTACCGTTCTCAAAATATGCGTCTTCAAAGTTTGATGGTTTCTGAAGAAACTAATTGCCTATGCAGAAATAGTGATGTGGAGTGTTGCACAGTGTCATGATTTCTTTTGTTAACCCTATATAAATTATCTCTTAATTACTGATCATATAGATTACAGTTTGGTGAGTGATATCAATATTTTTCAAGGAAAAAAATTTAAGTTTTATAATAAACCTCACCTCAGGGAATAACAATGCTACCAGTGTCCTTGAAATTAATGTTGCAAAAACAAAGGCTAACATGTGCCATATATGGTATGTCCCTCTTTCGATGTCACATATTTGCATATTTAGTCATGTTTATTCATGATACAAGTGTGAAATAGGAATTTCCCTGTAAAATGGTCAATATATGATGGAATTTAACGGAAATTGCGGCGTCTATAATCTGGATTTTTAATGCTTTTTACATCAAATATCCAACTATGTTATTTTCATGTCACACAACCTTTAACAAAAGAAAAGTAACTGGTCTTCACACTTGAGCGCTCGGTCACCGTAGCTTCGAGTAAACTGTGCTGAATGGGTTTATTTAGACATTTTAAACAAAAGCTGTGACACTGGTCATGACGGAAATTGGGAAGCTGTTTACTGGGCCATTGTGCTCTGAAATCGGATTACTACAAGCTAAGAGGAAGCTGTGCATAATTCGGAAAGTGCTCGGCAGTGCCGAGAAGGACAAGAAAGATAATGAGTCAAGCTCCAGTGAACACGCAAATCCGTCTAGGCTCCGCAGCAACGAGTTTGTGTGGCTTCCCTTTTAATAGTCTATCACAGGTGAGTATAAGCTTCAATTTTCACATCTGCAGTGTGTGCTACACCTCACAAGGATACAGCATAGAGGGTCTGCCGAATGGAAATCCTTTCTTTTTTACTTCTTGTTGTTCAAAGGGCAACAAGAAGTAAAGAAAAAGGATTTCCTTCGGTAATATTTCAGGCATCCCATGTGTACACTCATTTTCTAGCAGACCCTAAACATATGCCAGAGAACACGAGATCCCCTCCGATTTCTTCACTGGGGAAGTAAATCAACTGGTTAATTATAGGTTACTCACATGTCAGTCCAACTGTATGCAGCCCACCGGTGTTCAAGTGCCGCCACCAGACATCCATAGGTGCATGCTGAGTTTCAACCACATAAGTTAGACTGTCCGGACATCATGCCAAGCTCTCAATTCTGAAATACTAAAAGTCTTTATGTCTAACTGTCAACCAAATATACATAATTTTTCTTGACATATGTTTATTATTTAAGGTCTACTAAAACTAGTTTTAGGTACTTATTAAGGTTTAACTATTTAAATCAGCATTTTTACTGGCCCCACCAAATGGATGCAATAAAGCATACCAATTAAAGTTACATTATATGGGGGGCCTGGTCAGCTGATGTCGTCTGTCCCCAGTAGGGGTAAAAGAATATCATCTCAACATTCTAACTTCTTAAAGTCATCAAACAAATTAAAAAATAGGTTGTTGTAGGTTTCATAGGTTATTTTTGATAATATATAGGCTCCCAAGATGAAATATAGGTTTTTATAGGTTTAATAGATTTATAGGTTTCACCATGAGGCCTGCTTCTGGTGATCCCATATGACAATCTATGGAATTCTTGGGAAATTTTGCTTTTTGACTGCTGGTGACCCCAGATGATGATCTTAAGAATTCTTGGGAAATTTTGGTTTTTGGCCTCTGGTGACCCCATATGACAATCTTGGGAATTCTTGGGAAATATTGCCTTAAGACCTCTGGTGACCCCATATGACGATATTGGGAATTCTTGGAAAATTTTGTTTTTTGACCTCCGGTGACCTCAGATGACCTTTGACCTCTACCACAAACAATAGGGTTCTTCTCAACATGAAATATCAATATACCAAATATGAAAAGTGTTGGTCATTGCCATCTTGAGATATCCGGTTTACAAGCCGTTTAGGTTATTGCAGTTTAACCTCCCGTGACCTCATATGACCTTTGACCTCTGCCAAAACAATAGGGTTCTTCCTCTTGACATGTCAAATCTGTATACCAAATATGAAGTGTCCTCTACTCCTATCTTGAGAAATCATGATTACAAGGTTTCAGTCTTTTTCTTCTGGTGACCTCAAACGACCTTTGACCTTTACCAAAATCGATAGGGTTCTTCCTGTCAACATGACAAATCTATATATGAAATATGAAAGTGTCGGTCATTGCTATCTTGAGATATCGTGTTTACAAGCCATTTACGACGTTTTTGCAGTTTAACCTTTGGCGACCTCAGATGACTTTTGACCTCTACCAAAATTATAGGGTTCTTCCCCTTGACATGACCAATCTGTATACCAAATATGAAAAGTGTCGGTCATTGCTATCATGAGATATCGTGCTTACAAGCCGTTTATGAGGTTTTTGCCCCCTGGCGACCTCAAATGATCTTTGACCTCCACCAAAAACAATAGAGTTCTTTCTCTCAACATGACCAATCTATATACCAAATATGAAAAGTGTCGGTCATTGCTAACTGGAGATATCATGTTTACAAGCTAAGCGTCACATACACACGCCCACACATACACACACATACGCACACTCGATGCCTTACAGGTACTGGGCAAGGACCCGGTTGGGAACGCAAAGGAATTTCCCAGTAGCGAAGCTGCCCGCGAACTTGGCGAGTAGATCATACGTGCTTGAGGGCAGGCTGTGCTCCAACTTGATGGCAGGCACGTGCAGCCGCGCGTGACTTCTCTTCGCAGTGGCCGAATTTTCGGGCAGCCGCACCAGTTTCGAGCCGTGCGTGAGCTAGGAAAGATGTGAGAGAGTGGAGCTCTCGCCGGCTGCCCCGGTACTTACTAAGGCCACGTTGGTGAGTGCGTACACACACACACACACGCACACACACACACGACAGCACCATCGCATAGATTCCTTGCCTGCCTATGGCAATGAATCAATAAAATCATTGCGCTATGCCTCATGGAATTTGGCACTTCGATCGAAAAAAAGCTGCCTGTATGGATTCGTGTGTAGACTGCTTGTTGCACTAGATACTTGTTCCGCTGTACAGTATTGCATGCACCAAGGTGACTTTGAGCTCCAAATTGCGGATGCGATATAATAATGCAGACAGTAGTTTTTGTTAACAAGATTTTCAGCCTACGCTGTACAGCTCATTATATTACTGATCATTCTTAACTCAGTCATGCATTACATATCAACAGCAAAAAAAAAAAAAAAAAAAACAAGAGGGCAATCCACGGAGTTGCTTATCTCATCGCTAGCACACGCATTGAGCCATATAACTCACTTACAAGAACTTTCTCTCTTCCTTGTGGCATAAGGCCTAGACATAACTGCAGGGATCGTGGAGACGGGGGGGGGGGGGGCTACGGGGGCTTTAGCCTCGCACTTTTTCCGGACATTTTGGAGCGCCGTAAACTGCATTATGGGCCGCATAACTGCATTTATTTTATGAACATATTGGGCGGCTTCCAAAGATATTAGAAGCATAGATTCCAAACTTAAAATGGCGCATTGACTCCTCATGGAGGCCAAAACATCGGGGCGGAAGTGCTGATCACTGCTCAGTCGTTTTGAAAACAAACAGGCAAATGGATGTCTTATATAAAAGTATTAATACTTGTTATTTCGGAATGTTGTTGGCTGAAGAAGTAGTACGCCTCAATAAATTCCACTTGAACAAGAATAACTTATTTCTTCAACGCGGCATTCCACGTATTTACACTTAAACATGAACGCACAATGACTGGTTTTGCAAGTTCATCGACATTCATTGGCCAGTTTCTATGGTATCTTCAAGTGACGCACTTTTATATGCGCGTTCAATTACTTACGCGCTCACAACGGGAAAGCAACTAGCGCGTTTGTTTCCAGAGCGCGCAGAACTGTGCGTCAAGTATTCCGGATAATACACAGAGAAATGTATTCT
Organism: Holothuria leucospilota; assembly: GCA_029531755.1. Lineage (NCBI taxonomy): Eukaryota > Metazoa > Echinodermata > Holothuroidea > Aspidochirotida > Holothuriidae > Holothuria > Holothuria leucospilota. Next base: position 21,068,372 of record CM055973.1, on the reverse strand, counting down.
GCGCGTATAGAACGCGTTGTAAAAGTGCACGCACGCTAACCTCTGTTAACAATGAATTTTCTGTGACGCGTTCTTTTTTTGTACGCAGATCGCGGAATAGGACGGCGCGCATGTCAAATTTACACTTCCGCCCCGATATTTGCGTCTCCATGAGGAGTCACTGAGCGTAACAGTGTAGGTATAGGAGTTTGGAATCTATGCTTATAATATCTTTGGCGGCTTCGATGATTAGCCCCCGCACTTCAAAATTGGCTCCCCGGTCTCTGAATAAGTGCACTTGAATATGAACGCACAATGAGTGGTTTGAATTGAAGCTCATAGTCTATCCATATGTATGTCAGTTTCTATGGTATCTTCAAATTACTCACTTTAATATCGGCCTTTAATTTTTCACGCGCTCACAAAGTGAAAGCAACTACCAGGGCGTTCGTCGATGATAACGCAGAAGTACGTGTGAAGTATTCTAGATAAAAAGACAGGCCAACTAATTTCTGCGCGTATACAATGCTTACGCAAGCTGCGTTGTTCTAACAATGACGTTTTCCGTAATGCGTGCCTATTATACGCACATCACCCAATAGAAAGGAGCGTATGTCAAATCTGCACTGCTGCCCTGATATTTGCATCTCCATGCGCCCTTTTGTTGTACAAAAAGGACGAATTCAGTGCGCTTTACAGAAAATCTGTGCACACAATATGATATGCGGAAGGCACATTCATCATATGTGCGAAATTTCATGTATGTGGAATGTTTCCTTCTGGAGCTATACTAAAAATACTAAAAAAATGTGATTTTTCACAAAAAATGACCTTTGACATTATTTCACGTGACCTTTGATCCCCGTCGCCAAGGGAACCATATATTATGGTAGTATTAGGCAGGTTCATCATATGTGTGAAGTTTCATGTATGTGGAATGTTTCCTTCTGGAATTATACTAAAAAACTAAAAAAATGTGATTTCTCACAAAAATTGATCTTTGACCTTGGTTGCCATGGCAACCATATATTCTGGTGGTATTAGGCAGGTTCTTCGTATGTGCAAAGTTTCATGTACGTGGAATGTTTCCTTCTGGAATTATACTAAAAAAACTAAAAAATGTGATTTTTCACAAAAAATTGACCTTTGACCTTATTTCACATGACCTTTGATCCCGGTCACCATGGCAACCATATATTATGGTAGAATTAGGCAGGGTCATCATACGTGCAAAGTTCATGTATGTGGAATGTTCCCTTCTGGAATTATACTAAAAAAACTAAAAAAATGTGATTTCTCACAAAAATTGATCTTTGACTTTGGTTGCCATGGCAACCATATATTCTGGTGGTATTCGTTACGTTCATCATATGTGCAAAGTTTCATGTACGTGGAATGTTTCCTTCTGGAATTATACTAAAAAAACTAAAAAAATGTGATTTCTCACAAAAATTGATATTTGACCTTGGTTGCCATGGCAACCATATATTCTGGTGGTATTCGTTACGTTCATCATATGTGCAAAGTTTCATGTACGTGGAATGTTTCCTTCTGGAATTATACTAAAAAAGCTAAAAAAATGTGATTTCTCACAAAAATTGATATTTGACCTTGGTTGCCATGGCAACCATTGATTCTGGTGGTATTCGTTACGTTCATCATATGTGCAAAGTTTCATGTACGTGGAATGTTTCCTTCTGGAATTATACTAAAAATACTAAAAAACCGTGAATTTTCCCGAAAATTGAATTTGACCTCTGACCTTTGACCTTTTCTACCGAACGTCACGGAGACACAAGTTTACACTCTGGGGTACCTACCCACCAAATTTCAAAAGAATCGGTCTAGCCCACAAGGAGGATTTCATGGAACACTTTTTTGCTTAAAATGTTAATATCACATGACTTTTGACCTTGGTTGCCATGGCAATCATATATTTTCGTAGTGCCAGACACTATTATTATATTTGTGAAGTTTCATGTTAATGGGATGTTTTTTCTTGGAGTTATTATAAAAAGAGTGATTTTCTCATAATTTGACCTTTGACCTCTGACCTTTGACCTTTACTTCCGGGAGTCAATGCAGACCTGGGGTTCCACCTAGGGCACCTTCTCACCAAATTTGAAGAAAATCGGCGTTACCGTTTTTGAGAAATTAAGAAAAGAAAATTGGACACACACACACTAAAAGTGACGAAAATCAAAATACAAGAGGGCAATCCACGGAGTTGCTTATCTCATCGCTAGCACACGCATTAAGCCATATAACTCACAGGAAGAACTTTCTCTCTTCCTTGTGGCATAAGGCCTACACATAACTGCAGGGACCGCTGAGACGGCTTTAGCCCCCACACTTTTTCTGCCGTGGGTATTTTGGGTCGCAGTAAACTGCATTTATTTTCTTGAACATATTGGGCGGCTTCGATTATTAACCCCCGCACTTCAAAATTGGCTCCCCGGTCTCTGAATAAGTGCACTTGAATATGAACGCACAATGAGTGGTTTGAATTGAAGCTCATAGTCTATCCATATGTATGTCAGTTTCTATGGTATCTTCAAATTACTCACTTTAATATCGGCCTTTAATTTTTCACGCGCTCACAAAGTGAAAGCAACTACCAGGGCGTTCGTCGATGATAACGCAGAAGTACGTGTGAAGTATTCTAAAAAGACAGGCCAACTAATTTCTGCGCGTATACAATGCTGCGTTGTTCTAACAATGACGTTTTCCGTAATACGTGCCTATTATACGCACATCACCCAATAGAAAGGCGCGTTTGTCAAATCCGCACTGCCGCCCTGATATTTGCATCTCCATGCGCCCTTTTGTTGTGCAAAAAGGACAAATTCAGTGCGCTTTACAGAAAATCTGTGCACACAATATGATATGCAGAAGGCACATTCATCATATGTGCGAAATTTCATGTATGTGGAATATTTCCTTCTGGAGTTATACTTAAAATACTAAAAAAATGTGATTTTTCACAAAAATTGACCTTTGACCTTATTTCACATGACCTTTGATCCCGGTCGCCATGGCAACCATATATTATGGTAGTATTAGGCAGGTTCATCATATGTGTGAAGTTTCATGTATGTGGAATGTTTCCTTCTTGAATTATACTAAAAAAGTACGAAAATGTGATTTCTCACAAAAATTGATCTTTGACCTTGGTTGCCATGGCAACCATATATTTTTGGTAGCATTAGACATGTTCATCATATGTGTGAAGTTTTGTGTATGTGAAATGTTTCCTTCTGGAATTATACTAAAAAAATGTGATTTTCACAAAATTGACCTTTGACCTTATTTCACGTCACCTTTGATCCCGGTCGCCATGGCAACCATATAGTATGGTCGAATTAGGCAAGTTCATCATATGTGCGAAGTTTCATGTACGTGGAATATTCCCTTCTGGAATTATACTAAAAAAACTAAAAAAATGTGATTTCTCACAAAAATTGATCTTTGACCTTGGTTGCCATGGCAACCATATATTCTGGTGGTATTAGGTACGTTCATCATATGTGCAAAGTTTCATGTTCGTGGAATGTTTCCTTCTGGAATTATACTAAAAATGCTAAAAAGATGTGATTTCTCACAAAAATTGATCTTTGACCTTGGTTGCCATGGCAACCATATATTCTGGTGGTATTAGGCACGTTCATCATATGTACAAAGTTTCATGTACGTGGAATGTTTCCTTCTGGAATTATACTAAAAATACTAAAAAACCGTGAATTTTCCCAAAAATTGAATTTGACCTCTGACCTTTGACCTTTTCTGCCGAAAGTCACGGAGACACAAGTTTACACTCTGGGGTATCTACCCACCAAATTTCAAAAGAATCGGTCTAGCCCACAAGGAGGAGTTCATGGAACACTTTTTTGCTTAAAATGTTAATATCACATGACTTTTGACCTTGGTTGCCATGGCAACCATATATTTTCGTTGTGCCAGACACTCTTATTATATGTGTGAAGTTTCATGTTAATGGGATGTATTTTCTTGGAGTTATTATAAAAAGAGTGATTTTCACATAATTTGACCTTTGACCTCTGACCTTTGACCTTTACTTCCGGGAGACAATGCAGAACTGGGGTTCCACCTAGGGCACCTTCCCACCAAATTTGAAGAAAATCGGCTGTACCGTTTTGGAGATATTAAGAAAACAAAATTGGACACACACACACACACGCACACCCACACACACTAACACACACACACACTCACCCACCCACACACACACACACACGGACACGTTTTGACCCCTCCCTCCGTTATGGACTTTTGGTCACCCTGGGGTACCCCACCATGGGTTAGGACTTTAGACTAGTAACTTGTGAAAATTAACTCTTACCATGGCAACGGTTGTTATTTCTGCTGGCATTGCCGAATATAGCCCAACAGGTCAAGTGACTACAATATCTCATCCTCCTCACGGAGCGATGAGATAACAAGAGGGCAATCCACGGAGTTGCTTATCTCATCGCAGCACAGGCAGTGCTAGGCCGTATAACCAGGGAGTTGTTATATGGAATAACAACTCCCTGGTATAACTAGAGGACGCACATCAATGTGGAATCCAAAGATATCAGCATAGATTCCAAACTCCTATACCTACACTGTTAGGCTCAGTGACTCCCCATGGAGACGCTAATATCGGGGCGGAAGTGTTTATTTGACATGCGCACCGTTCTATTCCGCGATTTGCGTACAAAAATAAGAACGCGTCACAGAAACTTTCATAGTTAAAAGAGGTTAGCGTGCGTGCACTTTTACAACGCGTTCTATACGCCCAGAATACATTTCTCTGTGTATTATCCGGAATACTTGACGCACAGTTCTGCGCACTCTTGAAACAAACGCGCTAGTTGCTTTCCCGTTGTGAGCGCGTAAGTAGTTGAATGCGCATATAAAATTGCGTCACTTGGAGATACCATAGAAACTGACCAATGAATGTCCATGAACTTGCAAAACCAGTCATTGTGCGTTCATGTTCAAGTGTAAATACGTGAAATGCCGCGTTGAAGAAATAAGTTATTCTTGTTCAAGTGGAATTTACAGATAGTTCTCAGTGACGTCACAGTTAGGGGTTAGCAACCGCCATGTCTGAGGGCAAGCCTGTGCACACATGCCGGGGTTGCCCTCAGACATGGCTGAAATAATACACGTGAAAAGCTCCTATGACGTCACGTAAGAACTATCTATTGAGGCGTAGTATTTCTTCAGTCAACAACATTCCGAAATAACAAGTATTATATTACACCTTATTTATTTCTCTACATTTGATTGGAGGATTGGTGGTCACATGCCATGGGTGATTCGGCACTATCATCACGGTCGTGTGTTATCCATCGTGCAATAGTCTAGTATAACACACGGTCGTGCAATAGTCTAGTATAACACACGGCTGTGACGTCACAATCAATGCGCGTACGTACAAACTATGCCGCAACTCAATAAATCAACGCAGCTTTGGGGATCGCACAATGCATACCGTACGTAGTAGACGCGTAGCTAGCAAACGACAAACCATGGAGCTACCGCACGGACAAAAGCCAAAACACAACTTTAACCAAGGACTAGATAAAGGTAACGTTAGATAGTTATAAGGTGTTATATAAAACAAATAATGAATGTTTTTCATTCTTGCGATAGTATGAATAATTTCATTCGTTGAAAGATTTAACGTTCTATTCAACTCGGCTTCGCCTCGTTGAATAGAACGTTCAATCTTTCAACTCATGAAATAATTCATACTATCGCACTCATAAACATTCATTATTTGTATATTAATACTTTTGTAAGACGTTCGTTTGCCTGTTTGTTTTCAAAACGACTGAGCAGTGATCAGCACTTCCTCCCCGATATATTGGGTTCCGTGGGGAGTCAACGTGCCATTTTAAGTTTGGAATCTATGCTTGCAATATCTTTGGAGGAATCACAGAGCAATATATATCCTGCTCTATGTGTGGAATATAGATAGTCCTCAGTGACGTCACAGCTAGAGGTTAGCAACTGCCATGTCTGAGGGCAAGCCTGTACACACATGCCGGGGTTGCCCTCAGACATAGCTGAAATAATACAGTGAAAAGCTCCTATGACGTCATGTGAGAACTATCTATACCGTGCAAAATTGAACCCGAATTGGAGATCACGTTATGTAGGTCACCTTCGGAAATAATGTAACACTGACCAGTGTGGGCATGGTAACGCGCCCTACACCTGTAGCGTGTCCTTAACGCCTCTTCGGCCTCTAATGCTTTAATTCGCACAATCACACATCAGTTCTCATCCACATCATTGCACTGCGTCTAGTACATGGATTGCCTTAGCAACTTAATGAAAGGGCTACACGTCAGAGTATCTGACGCAAATGTACTAATGTGTGACAAAAAACGATAAGTACCCTTACTTACTATTACCTTTGGGTTTACAAGTAAATCCAACCCCAAGAATACGAATCTAAAACTCCATTGGCCTACAGACTTCATGATAGTGCTTATTCTAAATAGGGTGTGCGCTAAATGGAAAGATACAAAGATGTTATAAACATAGATTCCAAACTTAAAATGGCGCGTTGACTCCCCATGGAGCCACAATATCGGGCCGGAAGTGCTGATAATGCTCTGTTCAGCTGTTCAGTCGTTTTGAAAGCAAACGGACAGATGTCTTACAAAAGTATGAACACTTGTTATTTTGAAACATTGTAAATTTAAGGAGTATTACTCCTCAATAGATTTCACTTGAAAGAAGAACTTTATTTTTTCCTTGCGGCATTTTGCATTGCATTAGGTGCACTTGAAAATGTACGCACAATGGCACGTTCGAAGCTCAGTTCATGCAGGGAGCTGGAAGCTCCCTGGTTCATGGGCTTATTTATTGGTCAGTTTTATTGAATCATCAGGAACACACTCTTAAATGAGCCTTTAATATCTTACGCACTCACAACGGGAAATCAACTAGCGCGTTTGTTTCCGGAGCGCGCAAAAGTGTCAAGTCAAGTATTCGGGATAAAACACAGAGAACGTTATCCTGCGTGTACTCAACGCTCACGCATGCCACGCTATTTTAGGAATGAAATTTCCTGTGCGTACCTATTATTAGGGAGCTTTAGATTACACGACGTGGGCAGGGCGACGCGGCGTTTTAACCCACAGTCCACGTCGTCGAGCTGACGTCCGCGCCCTGGAACTATTGCGCTTTAGATTTCTACGACGCGGCATGAAAGTCGCGTGGCGATATTCGAACTTCGTTTGAGTATCAGATGCGCAAGCCGATCTGTTAATGGTAACAGTATTTAGCGGGAAGTATAAGTCAAACTTACTCCTTATGTAGGCCTAAATTGAAGAGTGGCAAACCTTCATCGAGTCCGTGAAGCAATACGGTATTTCGGAATCACCTACAGCGCAGGCGTAGTGACCTTTGAAATAAGGTCAAATGAGGGGTTATCATTGTTTCAGCAGTGTTTTATATTTCTACCTTCATGGAAATCTCCTTTTCATAAAAAGAACCTTAGTGCATTCCAGAAGCTTTAAAAATGGTTTCAAAGGTTGAAAGAAATTTCAGAAATAAAAAGTCTTTCTGAAAACGTGCAAAAATTGGAATATTTTCTAAAATGAATCGAACTTAGTGTCTATTTCAGGACATTTTCTTTAAATACATGGAATTGTAAGCAGATATATGTGGAATGTCTTCTGCATAGCTACCGAAGCGTACGCACTCTTTCTCGCACTAACCTCTAGTGCACGGCATATACGTACGTATATCTGTTATAAGCGTACTAGTACTAGTATACGGCAGTCTAGTTATTAACTATGCAGCCCACATGCACACATGTCATGCAGACTGACTAGCCGGTGGCCTATTTTTTTTTCCCACGAGGTTATGGGCAAATTTGATTTTCAAAATTTTTTCAAATTTGTTTCTAAACCATGGATGGGGTTATTTCTAAGGTTAGGGTTACGTGGACTGGGGTTATTTGGCCTGTTCTTTCATAATCTGGCGTCAGAATTACAAAAAAAAAAATGGTTCAAAAGCTGTCATTTTGGAATTAGGGGTGTGGCCTATTTCCAAGAAGCTGATTGGTCCATTGGCATGATTTGCCCATAACCTCGTGGGAAAAAAATTGCGCTAGCCGGTGTGGGTCGGGTGACGCTAGAGAACTTCATCAAGTATAGCCTACAAGGTTAGTGAAGGGAAATCGTAGATTATTTTCTTTACCATTTTTTTTTCGAGTGATCATTATCACACGCATTTCTTCTATTCTAAACTGGTAGGCCTAACGGTAGCGTTTCGAGTTCGGGCATTTTCAGTGTGGCAACATAGAGCAGGATATAATAAACTGCTCTATGTGTGGCAAACACTAAGGTTAACGTTGGAGCGAAACTCCGTTTTCTCGACTCGCTATTATCAAATTAAATGTGTAGATACATCATCATCTTTCATAAATCTCAATAGCCTAGATTTGGTGAGCCTAACTCATGACAACCTTCCCTAAACTGCGTCGATAACGTGATCAATCTGAGTACTGCCGTGAGGCTTATGAGTCGAGTAGCAGCTAGCTACCTGTCTCTCTGCACGCTTTGTACGTGCACAATCATACAATTATGTGTACAGTATATATACACTATGCGTATCTCGTACCTACATGTACGTAGCCTACATGTAATTTTTGAATGTTTACATCCCGCCATCAGACGAGTGTCTGCGTAGCGGCTCTCATTGGCTCTGTATATGCTCTAGCTACACAGTGACGGTGGCAAAAAGTTCGTCCGTTCCCTGCAGGTTCCCTCATTTGACCTTTGACCTTCGCTACTTGCGTTCATTCCGAAATACCGTATTGCTATGGTTATTTAACTGATATAATGGACGACGATGAATTTATGATATGTGTGCAACGCATATTTTAAGTTTCTAACGCAACGATTGGCATGGCAACAAAAAATATATGACGTCATAAACTGCCTCTTGTTGCCGTTCTAGCCACAACGCCAAAACGAGCGACTCCCGATGTAGAATACGGTATTTCGGAATGAACGCAAGCTAGATGTTTTCGTCGGGGGGGGGGGGGGGGGCAAAATCAAAAAATTTCCGACAGATTATTATCTTGAAGTAATGATGTACTATCCAAAGATATTATAAGCATACATTCCAAACTTAAAATGGCCCGCTGACTCTTCATGGAGGCCAAAATATCAGGGCCGAAGTGCTGATCACTGTTCAGTCATTTTGAAAACAGTTAGAGAGATTAAAGTCTTGCGCAAGTGTAACAACATGTTAATTCGGAACATTCTTAAATCTGAGAAATAATCACTCAATATATTCCATTCACTGACAAGTTATGCTTCTTCCCCGTGCCATGTCAAGCAAACACTCTGTCATGAACGCACAATGACTGTTTTGAAGTCTGCAATCTATAAATAGGTCAGTTACCATAGTCTCGTCAAAAACGCTGTTAAAAATGTGCGTCGATTTCTTACGAGCATTTAACGGAAACGAAATTAGCGTGTTCTTTTTTTAAGTGCGCGGTAGTGAGTTTCTCTGTGCATTTAGATAAATGCACAGAGAAAGGTAAATTGCACGTATGAAACGCGCTGTCAAAGCACACGTGGGTCAACCTTTTTATAACAATGACGTTGTCCGTAACGCGTTGTTTTTTTCGTACGCAGATCGTCGAACAGAACGGCGCACTTGTCAATTCCACACTTCCGCCCCGATATTTGCCTCACCATGAGGAGTCAATTTCCGTAAAAGTGTAGGTATAGGAGTGTGGAATCTATTCTTATAGTATCTTTGGTACTATCTAAGCGTACTAGCTTCCCTTCATGCGCCCTTTTGTTGTTGTGCAAAAAGAACACTTTCAGTGCGCTATACAGAAAATATGTGCACATAATACGATGTGCATGCTTGCTTGTGTTAGCATGCACATCATTGGAATGGATAGTCAGTACCAAAAACATTACAAGCATAGATTCCAAATTAAGAATGGCGTGTTGACTCCCCATGGAGCCCAAAATATGGGGCAGAAGTAGTGATCACTGTTCAGCAGTTTTAAAAAACACAGGCTACAGGGAAATTAATGTCTTACAAAAGTATTAATACTATTTCGGAACATTGTAATGTAAGAAGTATTCATTCCTCAATACTAAATTCTACTTAAAGAAGTTTAAATTCTTCCTGACAGCATTACAAATAAGTACACTTGAACATGAGCGCACAATGACTGGTTGAAAGTTCATGCACTTATTCGCCTGCATTCATTAGTCAGTTCCTATATCTTTCAGTAACACACTTTTATATGCGCGTTTAATTTCTTACGCCCTCACAATGGGAAATCAACTAGCGCATTGCTTCCCAAGAGCGCAGAAGTGTGTGTCAAGGATTTCGGATAATACACAGAGGAAAAAATGTATTCCGCACGTATAGAATGCGTTGTAAAAAGACACGCACGCTAACCTCTTTTAACAATGAAATTTCTGTAACGTACGCGTTGTTATTTCCCGGCTACGCAGATCGCCGAAAAGAACGGCGCGCATGTCAAATTCACACTTCAATATTTGCGTCTACACGAGGAGTCACTGAGCGTAACAGTGTAGGTATAGTAGTTTGGAATCTATGCTTATAATATCTTTGGTCAGTACTAGAAACAAGCCCGTCTACACTGTGTACTGTTGATCTACGTTGCTATCATCAATGTTAAGTCTTTGTGTACCGAAACGCTAAAAAAATGTGACTTCTCACAAAAATTGATCTTCGAGCTTGGTTGCCGTGGCAACCATATATTTTGGTAGCATTAGACACGTTCATCATATGTGTGAATTAAGTTTCATGTATGTGTAATGTTTCCTTCTGGAATGATATTAAATATACTAAAAAATGTGATTTTTACCAAAATTGACCTTTGACTTCTTGTCACGTGACGTTTGACCTTGGTTAGCATGGTAATCACATATTTTGGTACTATTTAGCACATTCATCATATGTGCCAAATTTCATGTATGTGGAATGTTTCCTTCTGGAATTATACTAAAAATACTAAAAAATGTGATTTCTCACAAAAATTGACCTTTGACCTTGGTTGCCATGGCAACCATATATTTTGGTAGTATTAGACACGTTCATCATATGTGTGAAGTTTTGTGTATGTGGAATGTTTCCTTCTGGAATTATACTAAAAATACTAAAAAAATGTAATTTCTCTCAAAAATGATCTTTGACCTTGGTTGCCATGGCAACCATATATTTTGGTAGCATTAGACACGTTCATCATATGTGCAAAGATTCATGTATGTGGAATGTTTCCTTCTGGAATTATACTAAAAATACTAAAAAAATGTGATTTCTCACAAAAATTGATCTTTGATCTTGGTTGCCATGGCAACCATATATTTTGGTAGCATTAGACACTTTCGTCATATGTGCAAAGTTTCATGTATGTGGAACGTTTCCTTCTGGAATTATACTAAAAATACTAAAAAACCGTGAATTTTCCCAAAAGGTGAATTTGACCTCTGACCTTTGACCCTTTCTGCCGAAAGTCACGGAGACACAAGTTTACACTCTGGGGTACCTACCCACCAAATTTCAAAAGAATCGATCTAGCCCACAAGGAGGAGTTCATGGAACACTTTTTTCACATTTTTTCGCTTAAAATGTTAGTATCACGTGACTTTTGACCTTGGTTGCCATGGCAACCATATATTTTAGTAGTGCCAGACACTATTATTATATGTGTGAAGTTTCAGGTTCATGGGATGTTTTTTCTTGGAGTTATTATAAAAAGAGTGATTTTCACATAATTTGACCTTTGACCTCTGACCTTTACTTCCGGGAGTCGATGTAGACTTGGGGTTCCACCTAGGGCACCTTCCCACCAAGTTTGAAGAAAATCGGCTTTACCGTTTTGGAGATATTAAGAAAACAAAATTGGACACACACACACACACTCACTCACTCACTCACTCACACACACACTCACCCACACACACACACACACACGGACACGTTTTGACCCCTCCCTCTGTTATGGACTTTTGGTCACCCTGGGGTACCCCACCATGGGTTAGGACTTTAGACTAGTAACTTGTGAAAATTAACTGTTACCATGGCAACCGTTGTTATTTCTGCTGGCATTGCCGAATGTAGCCCAACAGGTCAAGTGACTACAATATCTCATCCTCCTCACGGAGCGATGAGATAAAAACATAGAGATCAATTCAACTGTTAACAGCAGACCGCGTGTGTATGCACGGGCCCAATTGTCAATCACAAAATTCATCGAGAAACTCATCGAGGTCAGCTTGTGTGTGGTTTAAATGAATTTTAAACTCATTTTATTCATCAAAATTCATCACAACTCATCGAGTTCCACCGCCGATGAGTTACGATGGGATAGTACTGTACTATGCACCAGCTTAGCTCAGTCATTTTCTGCTCCCAGTTATACTTTTACCTTGAAAATTGTTGTAAATGTTTTTCTTCCTCTATAATGTATTATTTCCAGTTAGACCTGATGACCTCAGTGACCTAAGACAGCCTCATATGACCTTTAATGACCACTGAACACAGTGCTCTCCAAAGAGTACCAGTGCTGTTTCATTTGCCCATTGTGGGATATGTACATGCTGTTAGTATTTTCAGGTTTAATTTGTTGTGCAACTGTAAACCAATTTTCTAATAACTTTACATTTTGTGAGCTCAAGTGACCTTTTTACCATCAATGAAAGGCTCCTTGAACCTGATACTGTACACGAGATCCCTCAAGGTTACTGCACTCTTGAAACAGTAATCATTCTCTTACTTTTGATGCTCAAATAATTCTTCCCGTAATTGCTACAATAAATACCTACACAGTCTTGGTTATTTCTCCTTAACAATAGACATGTTGCAAGGTAACAGGAAGGACAAACCATTGAAAGTATTTCTCAGGGCACATACTATGCACAAGCTTAGCTCAATCATTTTCTGCTCCCAATTATACTTTTACCCTGAAAATCGTTGTAAATGTTTAAGTTCTTCCTCTATAATGACATCTTGACTCCAGTTTTTATATTACAGAACAAAAATAAACTGAAATAGCACATAATATACTCACATGATGATTCTGTAACAAATACTAATAATAGGAGTGAAATAAAATCAGCAACTGTCAACATAATATTAAGGGTAACATCATCCCACATTAGTTACAAGAAACTCTTGGGAGGTTTAGGGGGAATGATGCATGTTGGCACCAAATAAATTTACTTTTCTGTCAAGGTCATCTTTAAAACACCTGATACCTGTAAAACAATAGAAAAGATGAGCATTATTTTTGATGTTTCATGATTTCTATGGAAATTTTCAAGAATGGCCCCCATTTGTCCTAGGGAAAAACTTCTGCAGCCCGGCGTGCTGTTGAAATTCGGGCATCCTTCAGTCTATAAAAATCTATCTACAACTAGTGAGCCCCACTTTGGTGCTCACTAGTTGTAACAGTTAGGGCTCGGTCCGTAACTTGCCATGAATATTTACAGCATAAATAGTCTTATCATAGTACCTCCCTCATGGCACTGGGTTGATTCTGATTAAAGTGACCAATGTAATCATTAAATCGAGGTGTCTTCTTTTGGTAAACTCGAGGTGTTTTGCTGAGTGTACAGTATAGCCCAGGCCTACTTTAGGCTACTGCAACTAATTATTAGGCTATGTGCCAACTGTTGTCGTACATCGTATGCCTATATTCCAAGGCGACTGTTATAAATGTCACAATTGCAATGAAAATCCAACTTTTTTTGAAAAATTGGAAACTGATTAGACCTAAAATTTTCGGAGATGTAACGCAACTATCTTTTTTTTTCACTTGTCAATGGCCGACCAGAATCTTGCCAAGCTACTTTATTACCTAACGTTGAACTTATGTTTTTCACAGGCAACACTGTTTCACTTAGCGAATGGGCCCTAAGCTCAGTTTATATAGCGAAGCATTAGTGTGGTAACATAACATACATAAGCAGCACACACTGATGGTGGAATTTGGACTAGAAGACCAGCTTTGTAGATAATCACGAATTGGGACCAGGAAGCGACCTCTAAATGATATAATTTTACTGCATGACAAGAAGTTAGAACAACTCCGAAATGACTGATTATCTCATCGTTCCGTGAGGAGGATGAGATATTGTAGTTACTTTGCCCGTTGGGCTATATACGGCAATATCAGCTGAAATAGAAATCGTTGCCATGGTAACAGTTAATTTTCCCAAGTTACTAGTCTAAGGGGCTAACCCATGGTGAGGTACTCCAGGGTGACCAAAAGTCCATAATTGAAGAAGGGGTCAAAACGTGTCCGTGTGTGTGTGTGTGGGTGGGTGAGTGTGTGGGTGAGTGAGTGAGTGAGTGTGTGTGTGTCCAATTTTGTTTTCTTAATATCTCCAAAACGGTAAAGCCGATTTTCTTCAAATTTGGTGGGAAGGTGCCCTGGGTAGAACCCCAGTTCTACATTGACTCCCGGAAGTAAAGGTCAAAGGTCAGAGGTCAAAGGTCAAATTATGTGAAAATCACTCTTTTTATAATAACTCCAAGAAAAAATATCCTGTGGGCAGGGGGTTGTAGAATATGCCCACGGCATTCCCCGCCTGTCGTAAGAGGCGACTAAAGGGGAGGACTTGAAACGAATTTATCTAGTTGACACTGTATAACACATTCGTGTTGGTGTGTCGTTCAATATTATCTACCTAACTAACTAACCCATGAACATGAAACTTCACACATATAATAAGAGTGTCTGGTACTACAAAAACATATGGTTGCCATGGCAACCGAGGTCGAAAGTCACGTGATATTAACATTTTAAACGAAAAAAGTGTTCCACGAACTCCTCCTTGTGGGCTGGACCGATTCTTTTGAAATTTGGTGGGTAGGTACCCCAGAGTGTAAACTTGTGTCTCCGTGACATTCGGCAGAAAAGGTCAAAGGTCAGAGTTCAAATTCAATTTTTGGGAAAATTCACGGTTTTTTAGTGATTTTAGTATAATTCCAGAAGGAAACATTCCACATACATGAAATTTTGCACATATAATGAACGTGTCTAATGCTACCAAAATATATGGTTGCCATGGCAACAAAGATCAAAGATCAATTTTTTGGGAAAATTCACGGTTTTCTAGTGATTTTAGTATAATTCCAGAAGGAAACATTCCACATACATGAAACTTTGCACATATGATGAAAGTGTCTAATACTACCAAAATATATGGTTGCCATGGCAACCAAGATCAAAGATCAATTTTTGTGAGAAATCACATTTTTTAGTATTTTAAGTATAATTCTAAGAGGGAACATTCCACATACATGAAATTTTGCACATGATGAATGTGCTAAATAGTACCAAAATATGTGAGTACCATGGTAACCAAGGTCAAAGGTCACGTGACAGGAAGTCAAAGATCAATTTTTGTGAGAAATCACATTTTTTAGTACTTTTAGTATAATTCTAAGAGGGAACATTCCACATACATGAAATTTTGCACATATGATGAATGGGCTAAATAGTACCAAAATATGTGAGTACCATGGTAACCAAGGTCAAAGGTCACGTGACAGGAAGTCAAAGGTCAATTTTGATAAAAATCACATTTTTTAGTATATTTAATATCATTCCAGAAGGAAACATTACACATACATGAAACTTAATTCACACATATGATGAACATGTCTAATGCTACCAAAATATATGGTTGCCACGGCAACCAAGCTCGAAGATCAATTTTTGTGAGAAATCACATTTTTTTAATGTTTCGGTACACAAAGACTTAACATTGATGATAGCAACGTAAATCAACAGTACACAGTGTAGACGCGCTTGTTACTAGTACTGACCAAAGATATTATAAGCATAGATTCCAAACTACTATAACTACACTGTTACGCTCAGTGACTCCTCGTGTAGACGCAAATATTGAAGTGTGAATTTTACATGCGCGCCGTTCTTTTCGGCGATCTGCGTAGCCGGAAAATAAGAACGCGTACGTTACAGAAATTTCATTGTTAAAAGAGGTTAGCGTGCGTGTCTTTTTACAACGCGTTCTATACGTGCGGAATACATTTGTTCTCTGTGTATTATCCGAAATACTTGACACACACTTCTGCGCTCTTGGGAAGCAAACGCGCTATGTGATATCCCGTTGTGAGGGCGTAAGAAATTAAACGCGCATATAAAAGTGCGTTACTTAGGGAATAAAGTCAATGGTGCCCATGTCTCTACATCAGATTCGAACAGGCTATGACGTCACGCATATGGGCTGAGGGCCTATATGCGTGACGTCATAGCCTGTTCGAATCTGATGTAGAGATATGGGCACCATGACTTTATTCCCATTCATAAATACTTTAATTTCGAGACGTTTAAAAGAAGAAAAGCTTGCTTTTTTAACGATTTTCCATTGATCATGAATTATTCTCCCAAACTGACTGAATTTTCGCAGAGTGCACAAGACTGCGTATAGGCTGCCTGCTAAATTACGAGCTATGTAATATGTAGGCTATATAACTAGCTGCACGCTATAGCTTTGTCGTTTGTAAACACATGGCCATACTTTGTGACGTCTCTTTTCGAATGTGGATTATTTGGAATATTTTGAGCGAGGTCATATTTGAAACGATTTCTCTGTTTGAATTGGAAATGTACTCCGCCTTGACAGTTCCATTAAAACTACATTTGGAGGACTTACTAGAGTGAGGATATGTGGTTTTTGCGATATTGCTCACCGTGACGGTCAACACACTAACGTACTGCTACGTTGTTGAAAACAAATAACGTTAGGCCAACGTTTGTCCTAGCCTAATTAACCTAGGCTACTAACTTATCGTTACGCTGTTTTCGAACGGTGAGTCAGTTCGAATTAGACTCGTACTAGACGAAGTCTCCTTAACCGAGTGTCATTTGCAAGCAATTTCCATCTTGCTATTTTGTGATACAAAGGAGACTCTTCAAATGTGATCTAAAACTGTTTACATCTGTGCAATGACAATATATTGATACTGTTTCGGATCAAAGTAAAACCAGCGTGCTTAGCCAGAACAGTTATCATGTGCTAGGGCCTCATGTTAGTTGCTTGACTTGTGCTGTAAGTTAACGTTAGACCTAACGTTAGTGGTTGGAAATGTCATCGCAGAGAGCTTGTTCTTTACGAGTGGAACTTAAACCAGACAGATTTCTTTACTGACGTTGAGGTTTTCTTACAAAAAGAATGTAGGATACCGCAATTTGGATAAGGTTTGTTGATGCAGTACTTTGTCATTAGGCCTGGTCATATTTGACAGTAGCCCCCGGCCATCGTTTCCATAGCATATATTCTATTCTTCGATTGAAAATCCCCTTGATGATTTTGGAGCTATATTTCTTTGAAATAGTGCACAGAATATATACGTGGGGGCAACGCTATCTTTCTGGAATATGAAAGATGAGTTTTAAGGTAATAGTGAGTGCTCATCACTCATTTTACAACTGTATTTATATTATTACCCATCCAAGATAAAGATCTATTACTGAGGTAAGAAATGCTGTATAATTTCTTCTTATCGGCGATGTACCAAAGTCAAGCGGACGCACGATACTTTGACACGCTTTTAAAGCTAACGTTAGAGCCTAGGCCTGTAAACACCTTACTCAGCGTGAAATCACTTTAATTTCTCTGAAAAGGCCTGAAATATCGTTTGTAGCCTAGAAGCTGATTATTTGTTTGGATGTGCAACATTGCTGTCAACCAAAATATATTATTTATAATTTGGACAGTTACTGAAAAAAATTATAGTTGAAGGCCCAGGCTAGTCCGCAGTCTGCTGACCTAGTATTTGGGAAGCTTTGGGGCTTCCCATACTAGGTCAGCAATATACCCATTGTCAAAATTGGGCTACCGCTACTTCAAAAATTTTGAATGGTCTCAATCTTTCTCAAATTCACGTATACTCCTACATAATTGACCTCTACGGGGCCTTATATGTTTAACACACTTCAATCTAAGATTATTTGCACTTAAGTGTCCAAAAAGGGACCAAAAATTTTGATTTACACAAACGATCCTGTTTTGTTTTTTAAACATTCTATGAAACTGCTAAATCGTGTAACTAGGACGTTCACACTATTGTATGCTAAATAGCACGCACTGCTGTTCAATTGTGACATAGTCCATAGCTATAGTTACGTTCATACACGCGCATACGCGTATATTATAGCAACAATCACTGCAGCAACGCACGCAGACGATATTACTCTCACAGTAATATGCGGTCAAAAATTTGTGTTGCAATAGCCTAGGCCTAGTTCAGGGAACAAAGTGTACGTGAGAACTAGGCCTAGGTACCCTAGGCTAGCCCAGGCCTACCTAGCCTAGGCTATACAAACAAACTGTTTATTGTAGTGTTAGAGCTGTGTTTACAATCATGTTGATCAAAAAGTTGCTCTCCATACACCCTATGTCTCTACACTGGATTAGAACATGGGTAACTGACCAATCACAAGCCAGCATTCTCAAAAAGTATTTATGAATTAAAGATGTAGGAACTGGGTCATTCCATGAAGCTGGGGCACAGCCATTTTTGGGCCACGTAGTACACAGAACCTGTTGTTACAGCTTACTTACTTGTCAGGTAGAATCATGTTTAGTATCAAACTCATTTTTGTGGATGTCTCTTCCATGGAAAGTGGAAGAAAATGATATGGGATTATTTATGCATAAATTTCAGGACATTATTTTATGGTGTCAGGGCTAAATTTGCAAGAAAATTTGTGACATGGAAAGTACTACTTTTTAGACTGATTGTTTGCATTGCTCAAACATATTTTTATAATGCATTGGTCATTTTTGCACAGAAGATGCATCAATAATGATGAGGTTTTGCAGAGAACTTCTTTAAAGATGTGTTTTTTCACAAGGTGTTCGCAAAAAGTAGTGTACCTACGTAACGCATGGTGTCCACGTTTTGGGGTTGTGTTACGTAGGTAAAACGTCAATTTATAATACCTTTATATACCTAGGTGAATACTTCTGCTATGATGGTTTCATAAAAGTAAATGAAATCTGTAGTTTTGATAAATCTTTGAAGGATCCATTTACATTCCAGAGTTTTATGGCATTTAAAAGGGGCAACTTTTACTGACGGAGTCAAATGTTACATCAGGTAAAATTTTAGAACAATCAGTTCTAAACTGAGTAACCTAAACATGCCATGCTCTCCAGTATATCCAACTTATAGAGTAGCATCATAGTTGTAATATCTCACTTCCCCATGTGAATCCATTACACACACTAGATTTCTAACAATGCTAAAATAGCGGTGTCCAAATGTTACGTCAGGTAAATATTATGAGAAATGAGGGTGATTAAGTAGTTTTGGCTAAAGAACATGGCTTCATGTAAGCAAATTTGTTGAGAAAGTAGAATAATTTAATCATATAAGTCAACCCCTAGTTAGTGAATCGCACTGTATGAATTGTATGTACACGAAATAACAATCACAGACCGTGTCACGGTGTCCTTGTTACATCAGGTAAATTTTAGGCCATTTGGCAACATTTCTTTGCCTTTAATAACTTCTTGCAAACGTATATTTCATATTAGCACAGGGGTTTGATCATACTTTATAGATTGATCTAGAAATACACAACAAAGTAACAGTTTCCCTGAAAATTACATCAATTTCTCACATTTTACCTTGATTTTGTTACATCAGATACATAATACTACATGAAAATTCTTAACTTTAATCACTCTAGTTGTGATTTAAGTGGAAAAGTAGCTCCATATAGTGGCAACAAGTAATGCCATTGTCATTTAGTCATTACTTAGGTTCAAACTCACTTTATGCAAACCTCTCTTTTGTGTGGGGAGCATGTGGTGTCCATGTTACATCAGGTAAATTTGGGGCTAGGGGTATTATCGTTATATTTTTATCAAACACAACAAACAGAAGTGAAATTTTTTATCCATTGATACTTTCCTGTTACGAGGATAACATATCACTCATAATCTTTGATAGGTTAATGAAAATAATAGCACCAAAATGGTTTTATCTCACATACTGTGAAATTTACAGTTCTTTGTAATTACATATGAGGCATTTCTTTCATATTCTATTGTGATATTATGCATGCAACTACTAGAATAATACTTAAAATCCACATGACTAATCATAAAATCACATTAAATTGTATCAAATGAGAAGTTCCCAGCATTTACATATGCCATGGTGTCCATGTTACATCAGGTAAAATTAAAGGGTTGGGGTGATTTCAGTTACTGTAATTGAACCAGAAAGCCTAAGGGCTTAGTGATTCCTTGCCGAATGGGGATGCTTTGTTGTACTGAGGTTTATCCCTCAAATTTATCTACCTTGACTACAGTGTACATCATTTTATGATATTTTAGCAATTTCACCTCTGCTGACCTCACATGAACTTTGAACCCCACCAAATATAACAAAAAAGAAATATGAAAGTGTTTTGAAAGGAATTCAACTCCAATGGATCTTGGATCTTGAAAATTCTTGGGAAATTTTGTTTTTTGATCTCTGGTGACCCCTGATGACTATCTTGGGAATTCTTGGGAAATTTTGCTTTTTGACCTCTGGTGACCCCATATAACAATCTTGGAAATTCTTGGGAAATTCTGCTTTTTGACTCTTGGTGACCTCAGATTACGATCTTGGGAATTCTTGGGAAATTTTGCTTTTTCACCTCTGATAACCGCAGATAACGATCTTGCGAATTCTTGGGAAATTTTGCTTTCTGACCTCTGGTGAAACCAGAGGACAATCTTGGGAATACTTGCGATATTTTGCTTTTTGACCTCTGATGACCCCATATGATGATCTAGGGAATTCTTGGGAAACTTTGCTTTTTAACCTATAGTGACCCCGGATGACAATCTTGAGAATTCTTGGAAATGTTGCTTTTGATCCCAGAGACCCCAGATGACAATCTTGGGAATTCTTGGGAAATTTTGTTTTTTGACCTCTGGTAACCCCAGATGACCTTGACCTCCACCAAAATTGATAGGGTTTTCCCTCTCAACATGGCAAATTTTATATACCAAATATGAAAAGTGGCTGTCATTGCTATCTTGGGATATCGTGATTACAAGCCATTTACAAGATTTCTGTAGTTCAACCTCTGGTGACCTCAGATGACCTTTGACCTCTACCAAAAACAATAGCGTTCTTCCTCTCAACATGACAAATCTATATCCGCCATTCCTATCTTGACATATCCCAATTTCAAGGTTTTCGGTCTTTGATCTCTGGTGACCTCAAATGACCTTTGACCTCCTAAAACAATAGGATTCTTTCTCTCAATATGACATATCTATATACCAAATATGAAAAGTGTTGGTCACTCCTATCTTGAGATATAGTGATTACGAGCTTTTTGGCCTTTTACCTAAGGTGACCTCAAATGACCTCTGACCTTCACCAAAAATTTTAGGGTTCTTCCTCTCAACATGATGAATCTATATACCAAATATGAAAAGTGTCGGTCATTCATTACGAGCCTTTTCGGCCTTTTAACCTGCGGTGGCCTCAAATGACCTTTAACCTCCACCAAAAACAATAGGATTCTTCCTCTTGACATGTAAAATCTGTATACCAAATATGAAAAGTGTCGGCCTTTGCTACCTTGAGATATCGTGTTTACGAGGTTTTCGCCGTTTAACCTCTGGTGACCTAAGATGACCTTTGACCTCCACCAAAAACAATAGGGTTCTTCCTCTCAACATGACAAATCTACATACCAAATATGAAAAGTGTTGGTCATTGCTATCTTGAGATATCGTGTTTACAAGCCGTTTACAAGGTTTTCGCAGATTAACCTCTGGTGACTTCAGATGACCTTTGACCTCTACCAAAAACAATAGGGTTCTTCCTCTTGACATGACAAATCTGTAAACCAAATATGAAAAGTGTCGGCCTTTGCTATCTTGAGATATCGTGTTTACGAGGTTTTTCGCAGTTTAACCTCTGGTGACCTAAGATGACCTTTGACCTCTATCAAAAACAATAGGGTTCTTCCTCTCAACATCACAAATCTATATACCAAATATGAAAAGTGTCGGTCATTGCTATCTCGAGATATCGTGTTTACAAGCCGTTTACGAGGTTTTCGCAGATTAACCTCTGGTGACTCCGGATGACCTTTGACCTCTACCAAAAACAATAGGGTTCTTCCTCTTGACATGACAAATCTGTATACCAAATATGAAAAGTGTCGGTCATTGCTAACTTGAGATATC
This sequence comes from Holothuria leucospilota, assembly GCA_029531755.1. Taxonomy (NCBI): domain Eukaryota; kingdom Metazoa; phylum Echinodermata; class Holothuroidea; order Aspidochirotida; family Holothuriidae; genus Holothuria; species Holothuria leucospilota. Next base: position 21,046,122 of record CM055973.1, on the reverse strand, counting down.
GTGTTTACAAAGTTTTCGGTTTTTGACCTCTGGTGACCTCAAATGACCTTTGACCTCCACCAAAAACAATAGGGTTCTTCCTCTCAACATGACAAATCTATATACCAAATATGAAAAGTGTCGGTCATTGCTATCTCAAGATATCGTGTTTACAAGCTAGGCGTCACATACACACACACACACACACACACATACACACATACATACATACACACACACACACACACGACATCACCATCGCATAGATTCCTTGCCTGCCTTCGGCAAGGAATCAAAAACTACTGAACTGAAATAGCCTTAAATGATGTTTTGATGTTAGTCATCAAGTAGTTTTGAAAATGTGACTTTGGAGAATTGACAAAACTGAAAATGTGGATAAAGAACACTTGACTGCCTTATTTTTCAAATTATGCATTCCATCTCTGCATATGCTATCCAGAAATGATTAGTTTTGGAAATGTAAATGAAATTTAAATGAGGTTTTGACATACATACAGATCCAGCACCTTGGGAGGAAACATTTGAATAAGTAAAACTCCATTTTTGAAGAAATTTAATGGCTACCTAGGGGGTTTCAAATAGGGATGGTGTCCATGTTACATAGGTATTTTGAGCAACACTTGAGCAAATAAAAAGCTATTTTGTGGGTTCAGAGATGATAATAACCAAAGAAGCTATATATTTTGTTATCCGGGTGGCCTCCCACTAACTCATACTTATAAAATATCTGAAGTCTAAATTTTGACACCTATGTCACACTTTGAACCCCAACTTCATGGAATTAATGTAATGAATGTAGGCGAATAAGCGTATGAACTTTAAACCAGTCATTGTGCGTTCATGTTCAAGTGTACTTATTTGTAATGCTGTCAGGAAGAATTAAACTTCTTGTAAGTAGAATTTAGTATTGAGGAATGAATACTTCTTATACATTACAATGTTCCGAAATAGTATTAATACTTTTGTAAGACATTAATTACCCTGTAGCCTGTGCTTTTTTAAAACTGCTGAACAGTGATCACCACTTCTGCCCCATATTCTGCGCGCCATGGGGAGTCAACACGCCATTCTAAATTTGGAATCTATGCTTGTAATGTTTTTGGTACTGACTATCCATTCCAATGATGTGCATGCAGGGAGTTGTTATTTACAACTTAATAACAACTCCCTGTTAATAACAACTCCCTGGTGCATGCTAACACGAGCAAGCATGCACATCGTATTATGTGCACAAATTTTCTATATAGCGCACTGAAGGCATTCTTTTTGCACAACAACAAAAGGGCGCTTGAAGGGAAACTAGTACGCGTGCAGACGCCTTAAAGGGGAACAATAGTGGCCATTTGACCCTTTACATATGTGTAGTATACATATAAATACTACAGATAATCTTTACCTGGTGGACCTTACATGAAACCTTTATTAAGAATAATATATTTCAAATTTCCCTCGCTTGCTGGCATGTGCGCAGACATATTGGAAAGAAGACGACTAGATATCAGCTGATTGCTGACGTACAACATGCACCTCACGATTTCCAGAGCAAAATGTTGCCAGCTCAAATAAATTTAAATAGGCCTTCTTAATTTTGTGAGTGGTGGTTCAAAATTTCAAAATTATGTATTTTAAACCATAAAAAATATAGAAAGTATAACAAAAACTTCAATGGGATTTTTATGCCCCACAGCTAAAAATACTAAATAGTTCTTGCCCTTTTATTTTTCGTAGTATTGCAAGAGGATGCTATCAAGAAATACTCTCTTTCAGTGGTTCCATTTTCCGAGCTAGCCCATGGTATCACGCTGAAGGGCTGTGTTCATGCCGTGTTTGGATAGTTCTTCATAAAGATTTCTATACGTAAATGATGATTATATGTTTTTACTCTTATGTTACCATAAGAACATTAAGAGATTCAACTCTTCGGTAGTAGTCATGAAAACTTAAGGAAACTCTGATCCACTGAGGGAAATTTTTGTCTAACTTATGGAAACACTATTCTCCTAAAAACACCTATAAGTGTTCGCTGGGGCCTGGCTTTCGTTCGAGACGAAAGTCTTGTGATATTTTCTGATTTAGTGCATATAAATATAATGAGGATTTTGCGTAGACACTGTGAAGTATGATATCGATTATTGCAAATTTGGTGGAGTACTGGCCGCATTCTTTCAGCAACACCTTGAAATGTCAGTCGAGAGTTGTATTTGAGTCTACCGGAGGCAAGCGTAACCATTCTCCGTGATGTGTTCCCATCATGCCGTCTCGAGCTTTCGGTAACAGGCACAGAATTTCTTTTTGGTTGAGTAAGCTTCAATCAGACGCATTTGGTCTGGTAAGAGACTTCTGTGTATTGTTTGAATATTTTACTTTGAATTTTACAACTTTTATTGGCAGATTGGCTGTTGAGAGTTAAGAAATATCTAAAACGTTTTGACAAGTATGATCGAATCCCCTCGGACTACGGCGATGCAGTGCAGTTGTCAGTACCATGCATGTGTGTGATATGCCATATAAAGTCAATATGGATTTCAAGCTGCACTTATAAGTGTAGGGTGAAGGATTTTCTCGAACTTTTTAACTGCTTAAAAATTGTACGTATCAAGTTAGAAGAAGGCTGTATGATGATATTAGATAGTAATGTACAGATTTCTGGATTTTAATGGCAAATTTAACCGCTGCATTTTTTGAAAATTAAAGATAGTTTTGACGTTACCGTGAATACTGTAGGTGTGTGCTTACAAACTACACAAGCAGTTGTTGTAAAACCCGCGGTGAGGTGCAGGTGTGACATCACAGTTCCGTTGCATTGTGGGTAATATCACAATATCATGACTGCCTACGCAGTGGCATTTAGTGAGTTTCAAAAATGTTTTGAAAAATTCGTGTTAAATAATATATTGAGTTATATTAATTGTAAATGGTATCACAATGCTTGGAAAAATGTGTTCTAAATGTTGTACTTGCTTAGAAAGCTGTACAATTGTTTCCCTTTAAACACGGTCACACTGATCTGTTTATGTATGTTGATCCTACAAATAGATCAGTGCGTCAAGGGGGCGGTCGCCCCCCCCCCCTCCTCCCACAAAGCCTCCGAAGGCCTCTGTCGGAAATTTCTAGTCTTTGTCGGAAATTTTTACCACCTTAATTAAAAATTCTTACAACCAAAAATAGTTGCTCAAATTATATTCTTAGGGGTTTACTTACAACACTTATTATGTTTTTAAGCAGAATTACCCATTGAAATGGTTACTGACAAGTCCTGGAAATGTCATTTCAGGCAATCTCGGAGATATTTTAATCTAATTTTTTCCGCGCGCTACACGCCAGATGATGGTGGCGCTACGCTTAGATAGTACCAAAGATACTATAAGCATAGATTCCACACTCCTATACCTACACTTTTACGGAAATTGACTACTCATGGAGAGGCAAATATCGGGGCGGAAGTGTGGAATTGACAAGTGCGCCGTTCTATTCGACGATCTGCGTACGAAAGAAGAACGCGTTACGGACGTCATTGTTATAAAAAGGTTGACCCACGTGCGCTTTGACAGCTCGTTTCATACGCGCAATATACCTTTCTCTGTGCATTTATCTAAATGCACAGAGAAACTCACTACCGCGCACATAAGAAAGAACACGCTAATTTCGTTCCCGTTAAATGTTTGTAAGAAGTCGACGCACATTTTTAACAGCGTTTTTGACGAGACCATGGTAACTGACCTATTTATAGATTGCGGACTTCAAAACAGTCATTAAGGAGCTTTAGATTGTACGACGCGGACGTCGGCTACGACGTAATGGCGTCATGTTGTGATTATGCGCATACGTCTACGTAAACTTCACGTTGTCGGTGGAATTCTGCACCGGGAGTCACTCGTTTTGGCGTTGTGGCTAGAACGGCAACGAGAGGCAGCATATGACGTCATATGATTTTGTTGCCATGTCGATCGTTGCATTAGAAACTTAAAATACGCGCTGCACACATCGTTGTAATCTTCTTAGGCAAACGGACGAATGACAATGGTTGTATTGAAATTCGGGGTTGGAAGGTTTGAGATAGCCTCATACAGCAACATAAATTCATTCGTCGTCCATTATATCAGTTAAATAACCATAGCAATTGCTTCACAAACTCGATGAAGGTTTGTCATTCTTCAACTTACATAAGGAGAAAGTTTGCGTTTACTTTCCGCTAAATACTGTTACCATTAACAGATCAGTTTGCGCGTCTGCTACTCAAACGAAGTTCGAATATCACCACGCGACTTCATTCCGCGTCGTAGAAATATAAAGCGCAATAGGGAGCTTTAGATTGCACGACGCGGACGTCGGCTACGACGTAATGACGTCATGTTGTAACTATGCGCATGCGTCTACGTGAACTTCACGTTGTCGGTGTAATAGACGAGTTGGGAAATTTGGTACTTCCGGTCGGGTCACAAGGTCAAGTGTACCATGACAACGGCAACGTGTTTGGCTCTGCGTGCTCAGCATGCAACACCCACGCTGGGACACTGTAAGCGTGGTACACTTCACCTTTGACCCATTACCATAATGCATTGCGTAGAAACATTTCCCAACTCGTCTATTCGACACCGGGAGTGGCTCGTTTTGGCGTTAGCGACTTTTCGATTTCAGGACGGTAGACAAAGAGGACGGAACGCGCAGCAAAAAACTGGACTGCGCATGAGCAGAAGCGAGCATCACTCCGTCCTGTTGATTTTCAGGACGGTCGTCGACCGATTTAACGTTCGTTCAAGAAACAGGACGGTGCAGGGGTTGTCATGGTAATTTCCCTCGTCCATAACCTATGTGTTTCTGTGACGTTAACTTTGAAGTTAGCTGTATGCAAACGTGCATCATTTGTTCATGTGACACGCAAGCTTCTGACAAAAATGAACATGACAAACAACAACAGTGCATATCTGTTAAGCCATTTTAACGGATGATTCCGTGTTAAGCTAAGGAAAGCTATCTTGAGGTAGAAACTTTCACAATTTTATAAAATACCCAGTAACGATGGCGTCTCTAATCCCTGTGTAGTTTCGTCATTGTTACAACTTAGCGATGAGTGTGGATGCTGACAAAGCACTGCAAATTAGCTAATAGATGGGCGCGTCATTGTTTTGTTGTCATTCTACAACACCGTCGTCTTTAAAACCGAAACGCCTTAAACATCAGGACAGAACGCCGGGCGCGCGTGCGTTTAACTCTCCGTCCTCTTGCTCTACCGTCCTGAAATCGAAAAGTCGCTGTTGTGGCTAGAACGGCAACGAGAGGCAGCATATGACGTCATAAAATTTTGTCGCTATGCCGATCGTTGCATTAGAAACTTAAAATACGCGTTGCACACATTTCATAAATTCATCGTCGTCCATTATATCAGTTAAATAACCATAGCAATTGCTTCACGAACTCGATAAAGGTTTGCCACTCTCCAACTTAGGCCAACATAAGGAATAATTTTGACTTATACTTCCCGCTACATACTGTTACCATTAACAGATCGGTTTGCGCGTCTGCTACTCACACGAAGTTCGAATAACACCACGCGAGTTTCATGCCGCGTCGTAGAAATCTAAAGCGCAATAGTTTCAGGGCGCGGACGTCAGCTCGACGACGTGAACTGTAGGTTAAAACGCCGCGTCGCCCTGCCCACGTCGTGTAATCTAAAGCATTTTCAGGGCGCGGACGTTATTGCGAAGACGTGAACTGTGGGTGAAAACGCCGCGTCGCCCTGCCCACGTCGTGTAATCTAAAGCATTTTCAGGGCGCGGACGTTATTGCGAAGACGTGAACTGTGGGTGAAAACGCCGCGTCGCCCTGGCCGAGTCGCGTAATCTAAAGCTCCCTATAGAGCTTATGCACGTTACGTCAGCGCGTTTCGCTGGATGGAACTGATCATGCGTAGTAGGTGTGTTACCGATACGCGCGCACGATAGCACCTTAGTAATAATTGTTGCACAGTGTACGCCTGGATGGAAAAATAGAGAAACGCGCAACACAGTGACGTCGGTGCATACAGGGATTTCAGTCACGTGACTTTAACCAACTAGACGCAATTTTGAAGGGCAAGATCGCGCGTTTCTTTGGTTTTGACGGGCACGCGTTCATTGTGTCACAGTCGTATCTATAGTGATGCCGTGCGCGTGAGCTGTAAGTTCGCTTACTGCGTGCGTGTTTTGCCCTTCAGTGCTTGGGAATCCATTGGGCGTATATCGTCACATGAAATCCCTCTATTGGTGTACTTACAACGTCATGGATGTAACACAGACGCAGCGGACACTTCGTATTGACGGCTTGGATGTAGCAACAACTCCGATGAAACTCCACGAAGACAAGCACACCGTCTTATCTCGTCTATGCAAAATACGTAGCTGACATTACTAATTAAGACATGGATGTGTATGAATATAATAATTCACTTATCCACCAAATGACTGTTAGTCTGAATTACCAGATTCTAGATGAACAATTGACGCTGCTAGTGATGAGAAGAGAACAGAAACCGGTGAGAAGAGAACAGAAACTGGTCTAGTTGGTTTTAGTAAAACCTCCCATTTGTCAATTTGAGAACGACTCACATTCAGGGGCGTAAATACAGGAGGGGGCGGGTGACACCCCCCGTGAAAATCAAAAGTCGGTCTCTGAACTCCAAAAAGTCAATCTCAAAGCCAGTTCAGTATGCTGTTGTAACAGTAGACCAGACATGAACAACATTTGAAGTAAAAAGTTTGCCCGAAAAGCGAAAGAAAAGTCTTCAAAAATTCGGATCGTACTACTATGTCAACGTGAAAATTAAAAGTCAGTTTTAAATTGCCCGAAAACCAAAACCAAAAAAAAAAGAAAAAAAAAAAAAAGGTCTCCAGAATTTCGAATCGTACAACTATGGCAATAGGAGTCGATCTCCAACAAATGTAGTCGGTCCCAAAAGTTCACCCCCCCCCCCCCTGCAAATTCAAGAATATACGCTCCTGCTCACATTCCTCCAAAAGAGTGGAATTCCTTAAAGCTTTTGCTTATATCATGTATAACATGATCATGGGCGGAGATCCTGGGGGATAGGGGTTACACCCGCCAAAATTTGACTAGGGGGGATGGCCCATGTAATCATCCCCCCAGTGTTACAGTATACAGATACGTGTATGCTGGAAAGTACATTTTATTCTTCATTTTCCTAAGAAATTCTTCAATCTCTGCTTCATTTTCTATCACAAATGTTTCTCGACCTCTCAGAATTTTAGCAAATCATTCGCAAACTATCAAAGTTTTCGCGCGTTCCGCGCGCTTCGAACCTTACGTCAGTGTTATTCGTATTATCAATATCTTCCTATAGCAACTTTTGGAGAAGCGCAGCAGCAAAAAGTTGAAAGTTAACGAATTAACAGGTAAAAGATTGGCTTATGGCAGTGGCATGTAGGTTTGTTGGACAATTGAAAGTGTCTCGATGATGTAGAGCATGAATGCAGGTTTTGTCATGGAAATCTTATTTAATGAAAAATTTCGGCGCGCTTCTCGCCCATTCGTCACGGTTTGCACTCCATGTCATGACCATTATTAAGATAATAATACATGAAACTATTCTGATAACAACACTTTCCGAAGAACAGAGATGCATCTCCACACATGTGTAGGTGCCTCGCATCTATATGGGATCTTTCAATCTAACATGTAGCTAGCCTACGTAGCGCCTCTGTGGCTGCCGTCCCTTTAGGCTGCCGCCCCTCAGATTTTTCGCAGCGATGAGCTGAACGAAAAAACTTCGTGCGCTCCGCGGGGTAACGTGTGGAAGGTTGAGAGTACGATCTGCCGTTATACACTTTTCAAATATTTTTTACAGAGCGCTTCGCGCGCAGCCATTATCGGTATAGATGGCACGTATTTCTGTGTAAAAACTTTCCCAAAATAGAAGGCAGTAACATAGATGTATTTTTCTCTTAATAGACAGCATATTCTCCTCTTTTTACCTTACCAAAAATTAGCATTCACTAAATTATGGACATTCCATCCATATATGATCAGTTCCAAAAACATCCCAAAGATAGCACCATTTTGCAATTAAAAGACCTTAAATTAACAAAAATTTCTTAAATGGGAGGGGAGACCCCTTTTCCAGGACGGCACATTTATGTAGTGACAAACGAAAGATCAAAACTGCTGTATGCAAATGCATGGACATATAAAAAATAAAGGTGCAATTTACGCAGATTTGGGGACAGGCGCCTGTACGAACTGAGGTATAATTACGACATCATCTATGGTGCTCCCAGTCACAAAACCTTGGCGGCGACACTGATCTCAAGCCAACTTGCAGGTCTAGTAATGATCTCTGAATTCAAAATCCAGTTGTCTGGGATGACCCTAAAAGTTGATCCCTGCCTTTTAAAGCTTAACAGGACATTGCTGCTCTTGTGCAATTTCAATCCAGTGCAGCTTATCAATAAGTTTTGTGCTCAAAATAGCCTTTCCTAAAAGTACAAATATACCAATACCCAAGAACGTTACCTCGGAAATCCACCCCTTAAAACAGTCTTCCTGGCACTTTTGAGACATTAAAACCCAGGAGCTTCCGGGGGCTTCGCCCCTGGCCCCCACCAGGGCTTTACCCCTGGCCCCCACCAGGGGGGGGGAAGGCCCTGGACCCCACCCGGAATAGGCTTCGCGCTCGCCGTGCACACTTCCCGTGCACATTTTTCTACATTTGCAATAAATTCAACCCCCCCCCCGCCCCCCCCCCCGCAAAGTTGAAAAGAAATCTACGCCCCTGAACATGATTGGGTATTTTTCCTAAAAAAACATAACAGTTCACCGACTTGGTAACATCAGATAGTGAATTAACCGCCAGCCCCATAACTGCAAACATTATGCAATTGCAATTGCAAACATTATGTAAACATTATGTATGGTAATTCGCAGTCTTATGCCCCAGTCACACTATAGTAAATCGCGTACTGCGTCTCCTTGCAACTGAGTCTAAACATGTTTGTTACATCTCCGCATAGACTCCGTCGAGTTGCATTGAGTTTGCGACTAGTTGCGTCAGTTGCGACCGAGTTGCTAGTTGCTACGTGTGCTCCGGTGCGCACCGGAGCACATGAATATCGAAGCCCAGAACTGACATTAAACTTTCAGTTTTTAAAATTCGAACTTTTACTTTTTTAAATTCGAACTTTTACTTTTTTAAATTCGAACTTTTACTTTTTTAAATTCGGACTTTTACTTTCTTATATTCGAACTTTTACTTTCTTATATTCGAACTTCCACTTTTTTAAATTCAAACTTTTACTTTTTTAAATTCGCACTTTCACTTTTTTAAGGCATTTTTCCCCCAAAACTCCCATTTTTGGTAAAAATATGCCATTTTTTCAAATTTTTACCTTAAATACCTTAAATTCGAACTTTCACTTTTTTAAATTCGTACTTTTACTTTCTTATATTCGAACTTTTCCTTTTTTAATTTCGAACTTTTCCTTTTTTAATTTCGAACTTTCACTTTTTTAAATTCGTACTTTCACTTTTTTAAATTCGAACTTTCACTTTTTTAAATTCGTACTTTCACTTTTTTAAATTCGAACTTTCACTTTTTTAAATTCGAACTTTTACTTTTTTTAAATTCGAACTTTCACTTTTTTAAATTCAAACTTTCACTTTTTTAAATTCGTACTTTTACTTCCATATATTCGAACTTTTACTTTTTTAAATTCGAACTTTCACTTTTTTAAATTGGTACTTTTAATTTCTTATATTCGAACTTTTACTTTTTTAAATTCGAACTTTCACTTTTTTTAAATTCGTACTTTTACTTTCTTATATTCGACTTTTAAGGTTAGGGTTACGTGGACTGGGGTTATTTGGCCTGTTCTTTCATAATCCGGTGTAAGAATTACAAGAAAAGGGTCAAAAAGCTGCCATTTTGGAATTAGAGGTGTGGCCTATTTCCAAGAAGCTGATTGGTCCATTGGCACGATTTGCCCATAACTTCGTGGGAAAAAAATTACGCGTGGGGCAAGCGAGTTTTTTTTTTTTTTTCGTAGCGTGCGGCAAGATGGTTAGCGAGCGAGCTCCCTGGCCTAGCGCCTGTTTGTTGTACGTACACGTACTGCACGCTGTGGATATGAAGCGCGACACACTTTACTGTACTGTATACGGATCCGTGCTTGTGCGCCAGGCCGACTATACGTGGAAAAAGAAAGTACGAATTTAAAAAAGTAAAAGTTCGAATTGAAAAAAGTGAAAGTTCGAATTTAAAAAAGTAAAAGTTCGAATATAAGAAATTAAAAGTACGAATTTAAAAAAGTGAAAGTTCGAATTTAAAAAAGTAAAAGTTCGAATATAAGAAAGTAAAAGTTCGAATATAAGAAAGTAAAAGTCCGAATTAAAAAAAGTAAAAGTTCGAATTTAAAAAAGTAAAAGTTCGAATTTAAAAAAGTAAAAGTTCGAATTTAAAAAAGTAAAAGTTCGAATTTAAAAAACTGAAAGTTTCATGTCACTTCTGGGCTTCGATACATGAAGCAACTGCTTGCAACTCGAAATTTTTTGCAAATAGTTGCAGTCAGGTCGCCGACGTACGGCAACAATGCTGCTATCTACTGCGCTCAGCGCCGAACATACCCAGCACGATTTGCATCTCAACTAGCAAGTACGCTACAGACTGCAACAGACCCATACCGTGCGGCGTCATGCAGCGTCGTACTGCGCTGTACTGCAAACATTCGCAAACAAGCGCAGTACGGAAAAAACCCTTTTTCTCTCCTAAAAACTAACCTAATCGCAGCATGCATGCGACGCACTGCGAACATGCGCAGCACGATTCAGCAGCTACTGCGAACGAGTCTGCGCCTGATTACAACCAGCTGCGAACAAGTCTCAACACGTTTGCAGTACGACGCAGCAAAGTACGGTGACTATCGCCGTCTGATTGCAAACATGCGCCGAGTAGCAGTACATCGCAAAACGTTCACATTAGATCGCAAAACGGTCTACATACGTTGCATGCCCAGTCGCAGCTCAGGCTCCGACCGTGCTGCACACATTTGCCGTCGTTCACCGATAGACGCAGCACAACGCAGTACGATTTGCGAATAGTTGCACATTTTGGTTTGCAGACCATTCACAGTACATCGCAGTCTAGTACAACGCAGACCGACGCAGCCAGGTAGCAGTACTGTCTGCGTCACACTCCCGCCCCCCCCCCCCCCATTTTAGATGACACTAGTTGCAAGCAGTTGCATAGCATTTGCAATACCGCGAGTTGCAGTACAGTTGCAAGCACGTTTTTTTGTAGTGTGACTGGGGCATTAGCTTCTCACGGGTTGTCATCAAGGGTTAATTGTAAACATTATGCAATTGTATGCCTCATAATTGCAAACATTATATCATTGCAAACATTTTTAATCATAAGAGTTTCCGATCATATATCACTGGGTTCGCCTCTAGCCATTCCACCATGTCCTTCTTCGGATCCGAAGTGAAAGGGCTAATGACCTCGGGCACTGTGTCGGAAGCCTCATCCAGAGAAATCTTAAGCTTTAGCTAGCTGGAAGGAGCATGTCAATGGAAAGACGCGCATCAAATTGTGCGCTGCAGAAGGGTCACGTGCCGCGGGAATGTAGTTGTATGGGAGGTGTAGTATTTAAATGCACCCAGATTGTGAGTACGCGTACGCTGTTGCAAATGAACGCTGGTCAAGTCTGACGGCAGAACTAACTGACAAAGACAATGTGTCACAGTCACGTAGTTTTATGATTTTACAAAGGTGTTCTCTCTGCTAACTGCAAGCATTACGTACCCATAGCATAGGCCTATGAAGAAGATTGCAGCCCAAACAGTTTTGCACACAAAACTGTAGTGACGATACAAACATATTTGTGTTTGTCACTGTGCATGAGAAGGTGGGGATGACAGGCCAGTAGGGGTTGTTTATCAACCACTAGGTCCTACTAGATACCTTAAATGGAACCTTAAGGGGGACCCTCCCTCTTTGACACCTTTCCCAGGATTGCACTTTTATGTAGTGACAAACAAAGGTCCTCACTGCTGTATACAAACGCAGGGCGCATAAAAAGTGCAAATTAAGCGTCTTCACTCAGCAGCTCAGTTGAAAAAAAAAATATTCTGCCAGTCGGAAAATTAAGGTGCTTTCACACCGCCAGCGAAGCGAACCGAGCGTCTTGTAAATATGTCATTGAAAACAATGGTCAATCGCTCAAAGGTTTCACACCGCGAGCCAGCGAAGCGAAGCGACTCGAGCGGTTCGCTAGCGTCCCGCTCGGCATAATGTTGACCTATTTATTTCGCTCGAATCGCTGAGCGCCAAAAAACACACGTGCATCTTTTGCAATGTGTTTTGGCAGGTATAGTGCATGTATGTAGGCTATGTATGGATGGATGTATGATCTACCTGCAAGGAGGTGAAAATGGAGACGAACATGGCGGTAAACAGCACTGAAGATTTTCTGAGTTTGGTAGCTGAAAAGGAGGCATTGTGGAGAAAAAGTCACCCACACTTCTCCAATAAAGATATTAGAGCAAAGAATCTGGAAAAATTGTCCGAAATGAGCGGTATGGTAGGTAAATAATACATGAATACGTATCCTGTCTGGATACAGACGGAAATAATCGTGAAATTTTTGTCGATCCTGTCTCAAGTCCTCCATGAGGTGGTTGTACTCTCCATATCGCTCCCTCCGAGTGTTGATGTGGTGCACCCACTGTCGTCGGTTCACGCGCCTATTATCCAACAAGATGAATGCAGCCACAAGCTTGTTTTTTACTCTGTACATGATGACGGCTAGTTCAATTATGAATGCAGCCCATAGCAAGCCGAGAAAGTGAAATGAAACGCTCCATTCGCTCGCTTGTATTCGCTTGCGGTGTGAAAGCACCAGCGAGCGCCAAACGCCCGAACGATGAACGCTCGAATCGCCATCGCTCGAAACGCTTTTGGTGAGAAAGCACCTTTAGAATACACTAAATTATGATATATCATCAGCTCCAAAAATATCCCAAAGATAGCACCATTGTACACCTGAGCAACATTAAATTAACAAAAAATTCTACAAAGAGGGCACACCCTCCCCTTAGACCCCTCACCCCAGGACGGCACTTTATGTAGTGACACGTGACAAAGGAAGAACCCCCACTGTGTATACGAACGCAGGGGCACATGAAAAAAGCTGCAAGTTACGCAGACCTGGGAGATTAACTGCCCCCCCCCCCTCCCCGTGGCACTGGGAAAGCTGGCTACGCCACTGGTTTGGTTTTCCACTGTAGTGGCTCAGGCTGGCTTTTTAACTATATCCACGGTGAGGGTAACTGATTGGTCGGCCCTGGCTGTGCAAAGGTAAGGGGTGGTGCCAATCCACCAAAAGGAGAAGTGATAAATACAGTGTCTCCAGGGTTAGAAATTATCGATGTTGTCTGAACAGTTCATTACACACACTCACTATAGGGACCTGATTTCTGATCTACTCTTGTACTAGAGTGGCTCGTTATGATGCTGATTTCTGGGTTATCATAACAGAATACTTTAAAGGTGAAACCTAAACTTTAAACCACATTGTTAGGGCTCAAGCTTAACTAAATATGACGATCTGAGTATGGCTTTAATCTGGATCTGGAAAACTGTATCTAAGAGGTCTGTTAAAAGCCAATCAATTTCTCATAAACATTCGGACATAAGTGTTGGAAAAAACAAAGTTGGTGTTCCAGATCACCATTTTTATTGGAAGATATTTACTGACTTCCTAAATATTGCATAATGATTTGAAATGGCTACGAAGCAACTCTCGAAATACCATCATACAGGCGCTGCTCAGTTGTAAGTGGTGGTCGCCGTCTGGTGGTAGCCTACGCGGTCTAGACTGCTGAGCGTGGGTAATTGTCCTTGAATGACCTGAAAACTACGCGTTACTCATTCAGGAGAACAGATATAGTCGGTTACGCAAGCAGCTCTGTGGGTGTATAAGACTAATACTTAAACCATACAATTACATTCCCGCCTCACGTGACCCTTTCAGCGCGCTGCATTTTGTTACTGTGGGACGCGCCTTCCAGCTAGGGCTTAGGATTTCTCTGGCCTCATCACTGTTGACGTCATCCTCACGGCCTATTTCAGCATGTCCTTCCTCGTTACGAATAGTAGGAGGAAGGGAAATACCTTCACTACCGGAGTCAACGGTATTGGCCAGCATTAGCCTTTCCTTTCATCAGTCCTTGGGCGCCATTGGTCCGTCTTGCTGTTTTTTGGTTCTCTTCTTTGAAGACATGATGCTCTATTAGATGCTCCATGTGGCCCTCGTTGAATGGACAATGAATGACAACAGTGTGTTCTACTAGTAGCCTATAAGAAAATAGGTGTCTGCGAGGACGTACGTACTATCGACGTATAGTAAGAACGTGTCGTGATCTTTGCACACGTAGTTAGGACGTAGCGGGGACCCTAACGACGTAGTAAGCACATCGAACAGCGCGTACCTAAAACCCACTGGGACTCCGCCTACGCAGTCGCCCTGTGAACGCAGGAGAAACGTAACAAGGACCTTGCGCGGACGTAGCGCGAACGGGACATACTTATATTTCTTCCGAATTGCTCGAAGGCCATGGGGTTTTCGCGGCGCAGGCGCGTAGCCAGGAATTTGCCAAGGAGGGGGGGGGGGGCTGTAGCCAAACTATCTACGCGTAGCGCCACCACAGGCGTACAAGAAAATTTTGGCCAAAATGCCTTCCAGATCGCTGGAAATTGCACTTCCCAAGCCTTGTAAGTTGCATCTAAACATTTTTTTATTTTGAGTTACTAGCACTACTGCACTAGCCCTACAACAACCCCTGCCGTAATCCACCCTTCCCTCTCACAAGTGTCCTGCCTCATAAAATAATTGGCAGGAGTTAGGCTTTAACAAGAACAAGTACAAATTGTCATATTTTTGGTTATCGTGCAGGCGCGGATCGGGGGGGGGGGGGGGGCTTATCCCGGCCTCAGCACCCCCTTTTTCGCCATATGGCAACAATAGCAAATACGCGAAAATTTGCATAATGTTAATCTAGGAGAACATTCAGGGGGCTTTCAGCCCCCCTTTTCGAAATGTCTGGATCCGCGCCTGTCGTGTGTATAGAATATTATTTTCGAAGATGGTAAAATGCTAACAGGCAGTATTATTTTCCCTAACATAACGAGAATTTCCGGTAGTTTGCCCCGAAACCCACCGGTGAAACCTCACGGAGCCCATCGCACCCTTTATAATCGTCACGTTGTCATCGTCATCACCATTTGTACTTTTGTTACCGGGTGATGCATGATGGCGAGATGGATGATTCCTTTCTTAACTCTTTTGCAAAAAACAGAGTTTGGTGCTCCATGCAGGGAGCTGGAATACAGGTGCTCCACATACGTGCTCCCATATTTTACTTTCAAAAAATGTCGCGCTTGTTCTTGAGAATCCCCCCCCCCCCCCCCCAAAAAAAAGAAAGCTGAAGAAACTATAACAACCATGGTGGTAGTATCCCATTTGACGCTTCTCTCAGAAGAGATATTTTCCAAAACAAAACCATACAATGCAAAAGAGTGACTAAATACCCAAGTTTCTTAATACTGAAGTATATTAAAGGGAGAATGCAGTCAACCCAATAAAGAATTGTATAGTAGACTATCCTATTTCCTGAATGGCTCTTGAGAATCATGTGACAGTATTTTTCTCACTCAGTTGTAAAATTTACAAGGAGCAACTGTTTGGTTTACCTTGAATATGCAATATTTATGTCCTAAAATATTACGAAAGAGACTTGGAAGAGAAATAAGAAGAAATCTGTGACATTTAGCTATTGTTTCAAAAAAAGTTTGGGGCGACTGCATTTGACCTTTAAATCATTTGCTAGAACAGCCACACTAGAAATTAAGCACATCAGTCAGAAACACGTAATAAAATGCACCCCAAATTTGTGAAGGAACTCAACTAGGTTACCATTTGGATGGATAAAGCTATTGCAAACTGCTAAAAATACTCGCAAAGTTTGAATTTTCTGTTCTTATATTGATTATTCTGTCTTTTATAGAATAATATTAGACTATTAAATGAATATTCTCACAACGTGAACGAGTGACACGCCCTCAGTTCATTCGTCTGTGTCACACATGCGAACAGCAGCATACAGCCACTAACGTCACTTCACGTCATGGTCGCACATGATGATGATAAAGATTGTGACTGGAGATGATCGTCAGTTTCATAGTCACTCGTCTTTTTTCAGGATTGTGCTTTTCGATCCCGGTTTTTCTTTCTCATCAAAAGTGGAGAAATCCCTTCATGACTTTTCATGAACAGCACTTGTTTTTGAAGTGGTATGCACAATGTCTTACTGTGTGTAGTCAGCAACTTGGTGGGAGAACGCATCTCCTTTACAGCGTTTTCGGAACGCGTTCTACAGTTTGAAGGCCCATGTAGTTACCCAATTTTAAGGAAAATCATGAAAGCTCAGTTTCAATTTGTTTGGATTCCGATTTTCCTAGGAATGAACGTCTTAATAGTCTTGTCATGTATTTGCTCAGGTATGTCGTGGTGTCGAGTTGCCTTCACTGTTGGGCGATTTCTGCACTGCTTTTTTGCACGTACATCGATCCTTAACTTACATTACGATTGTATGGTGTGTTTCTCTTCCACTCTTTCTATTTCGTTTCACAGTAACTTTCACTGCATCAATGGCATGCTCCAAGAACTGGTACTGGGGACTTGTTGGAGAAGAAATTCAGTTCCATTGCAACATCACGGATGTGCCTAAAGCAAGCTGGCAAAGGAACACGATTCCTTTATTTGTAAGATACATTGATTTAATTCAAACTGATAATATCTATGTCTTTAACCATAACTACTCACTTATTGTGGACTCCATACGATTGAAAGATGAAGGATTTTACGAGTGCATTGAAGACGACAAGGTGGCTTCGACATACTGCCTATATGTTACATGTAAGTACTTAAGGGGTTGGGAAATTATACACAACACCGTTCACTGTAGAAGGACCGTGCAGTTTCAATTTATGGAAGGGCGCAGTAGTTCATTGCTGGAGCTAAAAGCCAAGGTATCCGTATAGGCTATCCTAATAAACACACTTTGGATAATTTTGTCCTTTATCATGTGAAGATTTCAGAAGCAAGTTTTTTCATTCAAGTTTGTCGTTTTCTTAAATTTTCCGGAATTGCTTTAGAAGAATACTGTGCTTTCAACGACAAAATTGCAAGCACTATGCAGCTGTGTGGCTGCTTTAAAGTCTGCAGTGTCTTACGTTGGTAATGGCAGCAATCAACGGTAAACAGGGGGATATATCCCCGTTTTTTGGATATGTTCCCATTGACTTAATATTATTTTTCACAGAGGGCATTTTGCCTCAAGGGCTCTTTATCTGCTCCTTCCCATCTTAACACAAATCTTCGCTACATGCAGTAAGGTAAAACATTATTTACATTACTTAGGGTAAAATGGTTACAAAGGAAGAAGTTAGAAGGTAAGATAACTTATTATTTTCATCCATGCATCTTTGCCATCATTTATAACTTATTTTTTTTATTAAATTCCATCGCCTTTTTGCGTCAAACAGCTGTACGTACATTCACAAACGAAGCTTGACCTATTGAAAAAATACATGCGTTTCTTTACTCTGAAGGTGTGACCCTTCACTTTTCCAAACAAGTAAAAACACGACAATGAATTCTAGAATTTGTACTTTGTGATCAACTATCTCCAGTTGAGTCAGTCAGTATCATACAAATAATACTGGATTTCTGACGTTTCTCCGCAAGCAAACATAGCCGATAACGAATGCTTAAAAAATCAGGGTTTTGCTTAATACTATGATATACATTAGATATGCAGGCAAAAAATAAACAACAGAAACTTATTTCGAGGGTGATGCTGCGAATGCTGAAACTATGTACTAAAACTATGTACTATGTTCCGCAACGGAACGGCGATTTGGTAACTGACTCGAAATTGTAGAGCATACATTAGCAGTATATATGACAAGACTGTGTTAAAAGAATTATTAAGGTCTTGAGCTCTCAACGTATAACGATTGTTAAATTAACATATGTCAAATAAATAAATCTGTATGGTAATCTCAAAGCACTTTCCCAATATAAAAATTTCAATGTATATCAATTTGCAAGCTTTCAGCAGTATGAAAGAAAAAATTTTGTCCTCCGGCCTCCTCCTCCTGTTGCCTCTTTGTCCAAAATTTAGAGTTGGTATCGAAAAGCCTAGCAATTTCATCCTAAATCCTGTCTAGCAGCCACAAAACACGAGTGAATTCGATCCCAGCATTCTCTACACAAGCATGAATCCATCAACCAGTATAAGCGAATCAAAAGAAAATCTTTATGTATTTTCACGGATAAAAACCACCAGAATAAAAACAAAAAGAAAAAAGTAGTTGCAAATCACACCTTTCCCATTATCTTTACATACCTGGGGTTAAAGAAACTTCCCAACATACTAATACGCAAATCATGACAAAACACCACTTTTAGGTCAATCTTCTACCTCGAACTTAAGCAACTATTGAAGTCACTATTTCAAAATATTTCTCGTCACTCTATACTGCTGTACATATCAAGCGCTTAACGATCTTTTCTAACAAACTATACAGCAAATAATGGATAAAAACCGATTTTAGCTCATTGAACTTTGTTTTTTATGTTCTACCATGACGTGACCAACGATTATTCATGCAAACATTTTCATGGTCAGGTACCTATCCACCAACTTTTAAAATTCATGAGATATGGTTTAGGACTTTCGGAGGAGTTGACGATGGATTTTTCGCAAAATTTGGATGAAGTTGACCATTTAATTAGCTAAGAAGAACAGTATTAAATTCAGGCAGATATAGGCGAAAAGCAATTTTTAGCAAATTTGACCTTTGACCTCTGAACTTTGACCTGTGAGGTCATCAATAATGCATGCATGTTTTCATAGTCAAGTACCTACCCACCATGTTTGAACGTGATCGGATTAAAGATTTTGACAAAATTGACCTTTGACCTACATTTTGAACTTTGACCCTACCCTAAGCAACCAAAACGCACTATTTTAAAAAATTATCTTAGCACATCATGTAATTTTACTATCTTTTCTAACATACTGATTTACTAATTGACTTATGGTTAAGGGGGATTCACGACAAACCTTTATGTTCACACACATACACACGCACACATAAAGCTTTACACTTCTGTTAGGTGCAAGTACAATGATTTCACTATACATTAACAGTATATGTAAGGAGATGAGATAAAAATGTCTTTCCATGTACTGAAGAATCCACACACACATTGAGTCATAGATCAGTTCAATGAGTCATATAAATACTTTAAAAAATAATCATTTCCTTTTCTCTTTATCAAATACGACTAATATTGAACACTGACAGATGGTTTGAAAATGTCCAAAATTACTATTACAGGAAAATGTAAACATGTTAATGATGCCATGCAATTGGTAAGGATGCGGTGTGAAAAGTGAAACGTTAAGTATTTTTCATTTTGCGTAATTTAAGACGTAACTTTTGATGAGGAAAGTAAACTAAAACAACAAATAACTTATTTCTACGTGTATGAAGCTAACAATCTTAAAATGATTAACCAAGGGAGAAGTAAAAAGAGAACAAAAATTATGAAACTTTGATTGATTCACGCATGGCAACAGTCGTGGTCTTTGAGATTGGAGGACACTCCCCTGTGAAATAAACTCTGTTGTTATAGATATTAAACTGCGAGATGCTTAAAATTTCCAATTTGTAAAGTTCCCTTTGCTGACAAAAGTCCAGTTAGACGAATATGTTTTGTCTTCAAAATTTTCAGTTACCAATCTTCCTAATACTCTCATACTGTACACCTCATCTAACAGTTCCTACTTTTATTGGCAGTAACACGGACACTGCACATCCGGGGAGTTCATCAAAATGCCATGTCCCAAAGAACAGTTACCAACTTTTCCTTCTAAGTGCGCTTACTCAACCCCACTTTAAAATATACATGTGTTATTTCAACATCCGTCATACATGACCTAAATGCTGGACGAAGGAATAATTATTGACATCCACATGCCATCGATACACAGAAACACAAAGTCACTGCCACATATCACAGGCAGAAATATGCAGGAATGTACAAAATCACAAACGAACAAGGTAAAAGGAAGAAACGGTGACAAATATATAGTGTTATGTATGGTTCATTCCATATTCTGATTCCATTTAATATGTTTTAAACATTTCTTACACATGCTGCTGTACTTAAAGACAATCCTCTACGGTTTCTAATATTTTTCAATTTTTCTTGTCTCTACTCCCCACCAGTTTTCGCCTTCAGAAGGTGAAAACAATCTTATTCATACAACACATACAATAACCATTCAGTGCGACACAAAGGAGTTTTGCTTCAACCAAATCTAAATACCAAGCAGGACCTCGAGTGCAAAAACTGCGCCCCTGGTGGGATTCAGTTGCAAAGCCCCGATGGAAGGCTACAGGGCTAATCTAATTGAAATTCAGTGGTATTTACAAAACTGTAGACATTACAATGGACCTTTTAATTATCTCGGAGGATTTGGATGCACACTAAGCAGATTTCCAAAAAATATGGCAGTTTTAACATTATTTTATAATAGCCTAGTAGGGCAGCATTGGCAATAGGCCCATGCCAGGCTCATCCATTAATTAGCTTTCAAAAGTGTATGTGTAGGAAGGGAAGACATTGATGTGACACTATTTTGCCCATTTCGGTTCCCACGTAACATAACAAGTATTCTATGCCAGAAATGTCTCCCAGTTTGACCAGGGGAGTTGCTATTAGTGAAATAGCAACTCCCTGGTTTGACGAAATGTCAAAGCCTGGAAAGTTGCATCTAAACCTCTTTTTTGAGATTTCGCTTAAGAAAATCACACTCTTAACAAATAAACTAAAAGAAATTAGGTTTAAAAACTTTCGTAGGCAGTCTACCAAAGTAAATATACCTACTCCAAATTTGGAGGCCTGTGCTACTGACCCAGGCACGTTTCATGATGGTAGGGGTTACGCAGGAACAATTACGACTTACGCTGTCCAAATATAGCTGCTGAGAATCACATTTTTAAACCCATTTTGATTTTTCTCACGACACTGACAATTATATTACAGTACCTGAAAAAATACTGTTAATGATAGCTGGTAAGCTGATTTCTTCAAGTCTTACTTTTCTTAATTTCAGTTTGCTTTGCGGATCTAATTGGCTCGTCTGGGCTGGATTTAAGCTGAGGGCCACAGTTTATGAACTAAAGGGCTACGATAATATCATGAAATATTTTTCACTAATGAAAGCTCATCCAATATACCATTGTGTGATTACACATGGAAATAATGCAAAATACTTATCATCATTTCATTACACATAAGACTAATCCTGTTCAGTTATCGTCAAAGTTGCCACCTTTATTAATACATCTTGCAAAGCAAGACATGTTTCATGAGTTAAAATAAGTTTTATTCCACAGTTGAAGGTGGCCAGAAGCCCATACGATCATCTCTTTTTCTTTGCAAGTCTCCAGAGGTCATTAAAAGTATGTACTAACCACTTCAAATGCACCTCTAAAACCACCATTCAGTTTCTCCCTTCAAAGAACAAGCATATATAATAGGCCTAGAGTCACTTTCCTAGAAGCTAGGGGTGGTGAGGATGAACTCTACTATTCTTTACCCTCTACATAGCATTGCCCAGGCTAAACAAAGAAGTTAGGCAACGATTAGCTGTACAGGCACAAAAAAACCTTTTCCCAGTGAACTGATTTGACATATCTGTATAAAAGCAGTTGTTCTCAAGGAAACATTTAAAGCCTTCCAGAAAAGATATGACATAGGATGATCTATACCAAACATTTTGCAGTTGTGAGGTAATTCACCCACCGCTGTTCCACATCACAAAATCTGGTGATGACAAGAAAAAAAACTGAACAGATAAACCAAACAGGATTGAGTGGAATCACTTCTGGTGAAGTGTTTCTTCGTAATGAGCTTTGGTCAGCGGGACATGGAGTCATATCGAATACTTTCCCAAGAAACAGGTGATTTGGTAGTGTTGTATTTTATGCACTTATTTTATCAAGGGTTTTTAACCCCCCTCCCCATGCCTATGTTCTTGGGTCCAGGGTTGTGCTTTCCACTTCACTATTAAACACCTAAGGCTCCTTGTTTCAAGGCTCTCCGACCTCTCTTGTCCCATTGCACAAGATTCCATTTGTCACACCATCTATATGAACTTTCAAGAAGTTTTCCCTGGATGGCTGGAAGACTGAAACTCCGTTACCACACTGTGTACTTGGTCATGTTGCGAGCCAATCCCAAGCATGTAGTGAACCATCACTGTCCCCGGAAAGGGCTAAGTGAGGAAGCTTTTCATGCCAAATGTGTGTAGTCAACCAGATTTCACTCTCTTGCAGATCACTGTTGTGTACACTATGAACAAAGATAGGCTCTGCTGGTCATTTTCTACAACATTTGTTTTCAAATGGTGAAACGTCATAAATCTTGACGCAATGGTCCCATCCTAACATAAAAAAGAAAACAGAGATGGAATAATCAGTAGTTATATCAGAATTCTCTCTAGTGCCTGATAGGCAACCTGTATGTTTGTAGCGAGAGAATGAACACACCCAACTACTTTTTCATCAACTCATGTCTGATGTAATTTGCATACAGAATCTGGTGCAGGAGTTTATCTCTCTTGCCTGAATCAAAATATTTGCCACCCTATATTTCCTAAAATTTGTTACGAATGGAATAATAAGCCTGGAGCAATTCCAGTTTTTCATATCATTACACCCTACCCACCACAAGATAGTCAAGAACCCAAGAAACTCACATTTTCATAAATCTGATTTATCCTCCCTCCAAAATAATTTTCAGAACTATACTCATCGGTGCTAGCATTGCATTATCGAGCTGTGAGAAATATACTGTTAGTTCTTTCCAGAAACAATCACATGAAACCACTAGAACACTAACTACTCATGACAATTTGTCCACTGGATGAAAAGGAGTGCTTCCTGTTTGAGCTAAAAGACTTCTTCAGGTTTCATTTTCTAATAGAATAAAAGAAGCACCTATAACATTCTAGAGGTGAAGTGCTTGTATAAACTTCATTGTATGTTTATTTAAATTCCTTTGGTCCAACCTTAAACAACTTTGCAAGTTTCAGTTCAGTGTATTTTCTGTGAAATAAAAGAAGCACTAAGCACTGTCTGTGCTTTCTGTGACTGTGGTTTATAGACATCAATTTTGCAAAACTCCCCATCACAGCTATGAACAATTGTACAATAAACAGTTTTGCATTTACAACCAAAAGATGTAGCAATGACAAATTGACTGCCCAAATGTAAATGACACGGAGTACTTCACAAATTTTAAGATGAAAGACTTTCTAAAAACAACTTCAATAAAGTATTATCGTTGTAGGTGATTGACTTAGATCAATTGCCTAATTCTGGCCAACGTCTTTTGATGGATTCATGACCATTTCCAATGCTAAAGAGGGCTTACTTGTGGAAAAAGAAAGCTTTTCGAATCCAGACCGTATTCCTCATCAGCTGTACAGCTCCCCCTCTGTCTCCTCTGGAAACACCGACAACTGTAGTTGTCGGTGTTGCCAGAGGAGACAACTACAGTTGTCAGTGTCCAAATACAGTTGTCGGTGTTTCCAGAGGAGAGACAGAGGGGGAGCCTTACAGCTGATGAAGAATCCGGTCTGAATTCGAAAAGCTTTCTTTTTCCCCAAGTAAGTCCTCTTTAGCACTGGAAGTGGCCATGAATCCATAAAAAAAACTTCAATAAAAATTTTCTTTACAGCAATGCCATGACCAGCCCAGAGAGGTGGGGGGTGGTGGAGGTTTTGAAGGAATGGGAGAGGCAATTAACTCTTTATTGAGACAGCTTTGCTTCCACATTAATGATTTCCACACCAGTCAATAAAGTAGTGCTTAGGTAACATAATTCGTTACTTTTCAATGGCAAAAGTTAACCATTTCCCTTCCGTGTTCTATTATTCCCATGGGATCTATTACAGTGTATGAAAAAGACACAGATCAAACCAAATCCTTACCTGATATGGAAATAAGATTATCTTCATTCAGTGATCACTGTGGAAAGCAAGAAATCTGAAATGAAGAGAAAAAATATGATACAGGTATTAGGGCTTACAGCAGCAACAATACTAAGGTAACATATAAGTTCATCTGTGGAAGAATAGACAAGAGACCAAACCCAAAATACACTGTTTTGGTGTTAAATGACTGGAACACAGTGGGGATAGGTTATCAGAGACAATTTTCCTAATTTTGTTTTTTAATGGTTTGATATTTTTTTGGAAATTTTCTATGTATTCAACATTTTGATGTAAGATACAGAAGTCTCAGAATCTTGAAACCCCAAAAAGCTGATGTGGGGAAACCAATTGGCCAAAATGTCATGACATCATGAAACCATCCTCATGTGTTACGGGGATCAATTCACTCAAAAAAAGTCAAAGTTGAAATCATGGTTAAAAGTTCCGATTTCTATCCATTTTATTATACAACGATTTCTTGACAAGTAAAGGAAATGATACAACACTATAAGTTCTTGACAACTAGCTTAAAACAATACTGAGAGGGATGTCTGATCTCTTCCGTTGTCTAATATCTTCTCTTCTCGAATCTCCAGCGAGCATGATCCAGCGGTGCTTGCGCACGGAGCCTTGGCCACACCCAACTTATTTGGTTGGGTGACCACACCATTACAACAAAAAATAACCAATCAGAGAGGCTTGTACTGGACTCCTACTGATGTGTGGATTTCAGGGTTACTAGTCCCAGGGAGCTACTTGTTGTTCTCGAGTGTCACAATTGACAGAAATGAGAAGACAATAATAATGTAAAAGAATTGAATGTCTTTCCCACGACTGAGTGGAATGAAGGAAGGTTATCTGAGATGAGCCCTGGGGTGTAAACGGAAGGCAATGATACTATTACATAACAATAGGACAAGCAAGTACCCATGATCCTATGGCAGTCCCTCATTGCTTTTCCAATTCTGTCTGAAGCTGCTCTATGCCAAAATAAGACTTAAATAAGACAAGTTGATAGAAAATGGAAGCAAATCAATATGTGAACAGCCTCCTCCGTTTCTCTCTATTTGAAACCTACAGTATAGTTATGAACAATAACTATTTTTTTTTATTGATTTCAAATTTTCAGTGTAATGAATTTGCAAATGTCAAGATGGCTTGCATTCACTATCAAGCTTCGATCCACGGGGCATATGTGACAGCGGAAAAAGCCATTTTGAATATCATCTGAATGCAGCTTTCAAACACAACCTGTGGGTGTATGTACAAGGTATGAAGACTGTATTCTAGGAGAGACACTATAAACCAGACTATACAAGCTTAAGTAAAATTAAAAAACCTTCCACAGAGTTGTAGCTTGATGTGAAGTTTTTTATCATGAGAGAAGCTTTACTTAAGTTAAATAAGAAGTACATGTAGGATAAACTTCAACAAAATGTAGCGTAGTTAATCACTTGCAACCCCCTTTAATTGCAAGAGACATGTACAATACAGGATATTTTGCGGACAAAAACATGTAGAATTTGATATATTTTTAAACACTTAATCCTTGTATACCTTCTTAAATAATGTATCGAATACTTATGTTTTCAGTAGTTTGTGCCAACTTGATTTTTTTGCCACCGTACAACATTGAAAAAGGGGCAATTTTCTGTATTTTACAATTTCTGGTTGGATCTCATACTCTGCATGTTGTTCTTTCCCCCTACCCCTGCAGTGAATTAATTGTTACAATGCAGACACTGTATTCACCCCTACTGGAGAAGGTAAGCTCGAAAATTAAATATTTTTTTTATTGATCAATCATCCAATTTCCATTGTGTCATGTGCTGACATCCCTTCCTGTAATGATTCTTTCAGCCAACCACCAAATAAGCTGTGTTTAAGACAATGCTTTTCCAATTGACTTTGCTCCTGACATGAGCCAGTCAGACTGTAATTAATAACTTGAGGTAATCACACATCTATCCAAAACCTTTGAAAGGATGCACTTCACTAAGTATAATTGTGTCTGCACAGTTTCTGTTTTACTTATAACATTGAAAAAGTCTGAAATGCTAATCACATTTTTGCAAATTTATACACCATTGAAAAAGTGCATGAAATAAAAGTTTTGAGGAAACCATCATAGACAGAATGAAAAGACACCTAAACAAAAGGTAATTATGGAGTGGAGACTGAAAAGGAGTTGTAAGAAAATGCAACTAAAAGGAAACAAAATATCAAAGTTACCAAATAAGGGTATTGCTACTTTCCCTTTGCTATGAACATGTCACTCATTCTAGTCGACTTAGAACTGTGCCAAAGGTATGAATCAAAAGCAACATTTTGGTCAGAGAAATTATTTTTCAAAGGTAATGAAGTCGACATATAATCAAAACAGTACTTTTACTCAACAATAACAGATTAAGATCCCCTCATGGAAAATCAATCAGCATTATTTTGTATGTTTGAATATATCTTTTACCATTCTCTCGATATATCTCCTCAAAGTTTGACCATTTCTAAGATTTCTATTAGCTATGCAACACTTATGATGTTGCATACTGCACAGGGTCTGCATTCCTTTGTTACTCTTTCATAAATTATCTGAGAATTACTTAGAAGCTAGTTTCTAGTTTAGTGTTTAATGTGGATATTTTCAAAGAAGTGAACAGCTGCTTCAAAAATAAAAAACCTCAGGGCATGCCATGATTTCAACTGTCCTTTGAATCTAGGTCAAACACTAGAATGCAAAAATGCATTGAGGTTTCAAGGATATATGTTTCATTCCAAATAATACCATGTTGTCCATTTCTTTCAGTCACTGGTCAAGTGCTATCTTTACGTAAAATACAGTTTTGTGTTCATATTTTATCTTGAGAGTTCTTGGGAAATTTTGCACTTTAACCTTTGGTGACACCAGATGACAATCTTGGTTTTTCAGTGTTTGACCCCTGGTGACCCTTGAACCCCACCAAAAACAACAGAGTTCTTAGTCTCACCATAATGCGTCTGCATACTAAGTATAAAATCTATCCAAGCTTCCTACCTCGAGATATCATGTTAACAATAATTTCAGGATTCGACCCCCAGTGACCCCAGATGACCTTTGACCACCAAAACAATGGGGCTCTTCCTCTCACTATAAGGCATCTACACACAACGTATGAAATTTATCCAAGCTTTCTACCTTCAGATATCGTGTTGACAAGGTGTTTAGGGTTTGACCCAGTGACCCCAGATGA
This sequence comes from Holothuria leucospilota, assembly GCA_029531755.1. Taxonomy (NCBI): domain Eukaryota; kingdom Metazoa; phylum Echinodermata; class Holothuroidea; order Aspidochirotida; family Holothuriidae; genus Holothuria; species Holothuria leucospilota. The sequence continues at coordinate 21,018,772 of CM055973.1, read as the reverse complement.
TCTTTGACCTGAATCAAGAACAATAGGGTTCTTTCTCTCACTACAAGGCATCTACATACAAAGTATGAAATTTATCCAAGCTTCACACCTCGAGATGTCATGTTAGCGAGGTTTTCAGGGTTTGACCTTGGTGACCCCAGATGACCTTTGACCCCCACCAAAAATGATAGAGTTCTTCCTCTCACTATAAGGCATCTACATACAAAGTATGAAATTTATCCAAGCTTCCTACCTTAAGATATTGTGTTAACAAGGTTTTCAGGGCTTGACCCGGTGACCCCAGATGGCCTTTGAACCCCACTAAAAACAATAGGGTTCTTCCTCTTTTCATAACGCTTTTACATACTAAGTATAAAATTTATTCAAGCTTCCTAACTCCAGATATCGTGTTAACGAGGTTTCAGGGTTTGACCTCAGTGACCCCAGATAACCTTTGACCTCCACTGAAAACAACACGGTTCGTTCTCTCACTACAAGGCATCTACATACAAAGTATGAAATGTACCCAAGCTTCCTACCTCGAGATGTCATGTTAGCGAGGTTTTCAGAATATGACCCCAGGTGACCCTTCACCCCCACGAAAAACAGTAGGCTTCTTTCTCTCAATATGGGGCATCTATGTACCAAGTTTGAGAACTGTCAGTGTTTCCCTTGTTGAGATATTGTGTTAACAAGCAAAGTGTCACAAACGGCCGCCCCGGTACCTGCTAAGGCCACGCTGATGAGTGCACACATACACATATCATGAATGCACACAGCACAGGTGCACACATATGCACACTTGATGTCTTACAGGGTACTTGGCAAGGACCGGATAGGGAATGCAAGGCAATTTCCCAGCAGCAAAGCTGCCCACGAACCAGGCAAGTAGACGTGCGTGCTTGCAGGTGGACTGCGCTCCAAGGCAGACACGTGCAGCCGTGCGTGACTTCTTTTTGCAGTGGCCAAATTTTCGGGCAGTTACGCCAGTTTCGAGCCGCACGTGAGCTCGGAAAGACGTGCGAGAGCGGAGCCCTCACCGGCCCCCCTGGTACCTGCCAAGGCCACGTTGGTGAGTGCACACATACACATATCATGAATGCACACAGCACGGACACACACATACATACATACACACACACCATCATGAATGCATAGGTTTTTTTATCATCAAAACCAATAAAAAGGATAACATAACTGATATTCATTCATACTTAGTTAAAATCCTCAACTTCTATTGGTTCATTAAGGTCAGGTGACCGTGCATTATCCTAGGATAACCCACGGTAAATTAAGAATAAAATCACCGGCGGATGAATACAATACCGTACTATATACACTGTATTTATAAGATCACCTAGCTTTAGATATGGCTAGCTGGCTTGACACACATAGGCCTAGCTGAGCATGATATGATATATCCAACGTTAGGCCTATGGTGTGACACTACTCACTAGTCTAGTCACAAAAAGGCCTACGAAAACGCTTCCATTTCTAAGAAACACTTTTTTTCCCAAATCTTACGTGAAACCCTATAGAGGCAAAGGATCCATAAACGGTTATAATTCAAAGTCAAATAACCTAGGCCTAAGCCTAAGTAACGTTACAACTTACACAAAAGTTCCTTGTCGAGCACTGAATCTTCGAACGAAATCAGCGTTACTAACGTTACCGCTGTTAGGGCTGAGATCTCTAACATGTCCAAACTTTTCTCCAAATGTCCGTTTGAAATGCTGTGACTGTTTATCTCCCAAAATCAGTAGCTGAATCCTAGGCAAATTCCATCATTTGAAGTGACTTAAAAGCTCAAGAATACCTGAACAAGTCCGTTAGGGTTTGAACAAATGACGAGCAATTTTAAAAAGACCGCGCTACTTAAAGCATACTGGTTGATATGTCACTACGTACTGCAGTATAGCCTATACGTCGTACGTGCATGTGTTTATTTACACAGCATGTGCACCCACAGCGTACACAACGTACAATATGCTCTGTGTGCAGTGCAAATGTACATGATACAAATGCAAGATTTCGTGGCTAAGGGGTTACCATGGAGTCATAATACCTCTAGTTACTTTACCAACTGTTAATTTTTTGTCCTTTTCGGCTGTTGAAGTCTACAAGAAAACCATTTCTCAAATTTAGTCACATCTTTGTTATATTTCATGACTTATGAATATTTCATTGAATTCATTTTGTTTAACAGTAGGCTACTTTATTAACTGCGCACGAATAGGCCTATTGTTTTGAAAGGTTGTGAACAGGTCTCATCTTTCCTCGGGGTTTTGATTTCAATAAAAATGTGGTTATCTGCAAACACAAATTTTCTTTCTTTTTACTATTTTTTCATCAAATTCTTGTGTATGAATGAACAGGGTTAATCAACGCTGGACCGTGCATTAAATAGAGGATAATGCACTCCGGGGGTTAATGCTATCGCTAGATGCACTCGGGCTGCGCCCTCGTGCATCGCTTGCATTAACCCCCGATCGTGCATTATCCTCTATTTAATGCACGGTCCAGCGTTGATTAACCCTTTACTGTTCCTCATGAATCCCTCTTTCCACATCACAAATTTGCATATGCAGCTCATGTTTGTTCATATTTGTGCAAAAACAGTAGGCTAATTGTCTTGTAGAAATGTCAATAGTTGATTGATTTTGATGGAAATGTAGCTATTCCTATGTTCAAAATGCTTCTTCCATGTGTGACATAATATACAGGTCCACAGACCTTTAAACGTACTGCTTTGGGGAAACATCCAACTTTGCTATACCTTTACACCATAACAATCCCATCCCCAACTTGTGATGTAGGGATTTACATAGGGTTTGTACTGCTTTTGTAAATCCTTTATAAATTATCTGTTAATAATTTACCAAGCTAATTTCTTGTTTGGTGTTAATATGGACATTTTCAGTTACTTCCAATGCAAAATCCTCAGGGCATGTTAACATTACCACTGTCCTTGGAATAAAGGCTAAACAAAGGATAGCATAACACATACCTTATGAGTTCCTCTTTCCACTTCACAAATTTGCATATATGTAACTCACGTTTATTCATTGTGTAAGTGCAAAACAATAATTGCCTTGTAAAATGGTCAATATTAGATGGACTTTGATTGAAGTTGTGATGGGTTTTTTTTTACCTATTTATTGCTTTCTACATCAAATAGGCAGGTATGACATTTACATGTAAACAGACCTTTAAGAACACCTTGGTCTCATGCTATCCAGCTTTGTTAGAAGGCCAGTACTAAAGTTACATGGTCGAAAACTTCTGTCATTCCTTCTAAAAATGATTTACATATGCCGGGACTTGAATTCTGACTTATGGACAACATGCAATGAATGAGTTCCCAAAGAAATCCTATACAATAAACAAAACAACTATTTTGTCAGGCCCAAATTTGCAGTGAAACATCTCTTGTAGATAAGAAGGTTGGAGCATGACTAAAATGATCTCAACATTTATTTCCATCTACGATCATTTTTAATTTACTTTTCTTACCCTGACACAAGGGTAGTTTCCACTCCCTTCAGATGGAACTCTAGCACTGCAACCAGTTTTGTTGACATCCCTCACATCATAAATATTAAGAAGGCCACCAGGTGAGAGGGCAGCAGCCATTTGTCTACTTTCATTCTTTAAATCTGTCCCTACTCTTCTGTGTCTTGAATGGAAGTTGACAGAGCAGCTCCATGTAGCTGATTTTAAACTAACAGAAGTTGATGACAACTCGATACTTGAAGATGCTGGTTCGGTACTGGAATATGAAGATGATGGCGCCCTGATATCTATGTTTAATTTCCATCACATGTATTGCAAACAAGCAAGCTACAGTCATCAATGTTATCAATGCTGGTCAATTGCTGAGATGGTTTGCCTGGAAAAAGATAAGTTAATTACTGACTTGATGCACTGATATGGAAAAAAACTTATTTTTTGAAAAAAGTAGAATTACTGAAGTATGTATGGTTTACAGTGTGTACCGATCAGAAGTTGTTTTAAAGCTGCATATTCACAATGAGGTCCAAATATAGGCATACAGTAGGAGGCATAGAAAGCAGAAACTAGGGAGGGCCAAAGACCCCTCCTTTCAAAATGTGTTGGTCTTTAAAATGCTCCCCCCTTTTCAAGGACCAAACCCCTTTTGTCCACTCTGTGAAATATGTCAATAACTTTCAATTAAAATACCAAAGTTTTTCAATAAATGTACTTTATAAAACTGCACAAAATCTGGCAAAAAGTTGCACCTCAGGATCCTGTTTCCAAAGGGGAGGGGGACACCTTAGAAATATCCCCTCAGAAGAGGGGTTTAAACTAAATTCAACCCCTACCTCCAAAACAGCTTCCTACGCTGATGAGACCGAATCTTTAAAGCAAGTTTCTGTCATACCTTAAGAGCCATTCTCGTATTTGTGCTATACAATATGAATGGTAGGAATACATGACCTTCAGATATTCAACCTGTTACATGACAGAAAACTCTAGAAAATGTTACTTTTGAAGAGGAGCATCAACAAAAAATAAAACACAATGGTAATCTAGTGAAATTTTGCTTTCTCTTCACATTTTTTGACCGTCACTATATATGGGATAACACTGGATATGTAGGTGTGGGGAACATTTAGTTTCACCTTTAAAATAATACAACAGCACAAGGAAAATTAAGCAGAGAAAATCTGATCATACTTTTGCTTACAATGTGAAACTATACTGTTAGCTATATGCTTGTAGCTTGTACTGCTCTTATTGTGCACCATTTTTTCTGTAATCTGAAACTTTTCGCATCAGGAGCATAGCATGACAATCAATTCAATACTGTATCAAGAAAAGAAAGTTGGCAAGTAGCCAAACAAGCCATATGGATATTGCTTTCACACTTACTTTCATTTATCATAACCGCAGTTGCAATTTGTATCTATTCAAAATTTGCTTTTTTGCATATTCTACCTATTCTACTTTCATTGCTATTTTTGACCATATAGCATGCTGTTACCATTAGTCAGTCAATTCAAGGAATTATCACTAAAAAACAAACACATACAGAAGTAATACCTACCTTAAACTTAAATATCCATTATTCTCATGAACATGTTTTCCTTATTCCTGAAAGTTAGGAATGGATTTCTTGGGCAAACTTTCAAGAAGAGACAGAGAAATTCCCACCACAAGTTTCAGATGTCTTACTAGGTTTGAGAATGGTACCTTGCTTTGGTCACCCAAACATTATGAAAACCCATACAAGTGATATCAAAAATGTATTCCATGAATGATATCATCATTTTAAAAACAAATCATAAGATGACATAAGGAGACCATTCACAGTGATTTGGAGGAATTTTTTGAAGTAATTTTTAAGTCATTTAAAGAATTTCTGAAGCCACTCTTAGGTAACACAGGATGAAGGCAAGGCTAGGTAAATTTCTTCTAAAAATGGCAGTAAATGCTTATTTTTGAGAGATTTTGAGCTGTTGTCATCTCGTGCTGGAGTTTCCCTACTTTTATTTGTTGGCCATAGCGTGTCTGTCTTACATTTTGCATGCAGTGACCAACTCAAGGTACTGACTGACTCAAGGTACACTCACTGTACCTGTTTTCTTTATTACCTTGTACTTCATAACTCCACACGTTTTTTTCCAGTTTTAAGGTTCACTACAACCAGGTTTTCTAAGAAGCTTCCCCTTGCAACCTGGGCATCTGTCCTTGGATTAGCAGCTATTTGACATTTCTGACCTTTGACCTTGGTGGGTTTTTAATTGTGTTATAACATCTTCATCCTCCTTTATCTCCCAGAGAATAATTTCATCTGTATCTGATGGACTTGAGGTCACCAGCAAACCTGAAGATAGATAAAAGTTACATGAAATATGAGAATAATTTCAAAGAAGACTTGTAATTTCATACCATGATATAGATAGTTTCTAAAGAGTATCACATGATCAGGGGAATAGTAACAGGGAATATTACAGTTTTTTTCTATCTGTGGAGAAGTGATGATACTGAGATGCAGATACTGGATTTCTGAGACATCAACTTTATACTGAACAATGGAAGCAAAATGAAAAATGCGAATGTGTTTTTCTAGTATTTTTTGGTTAAAATGTTTTTTGTTAAAAAATCATGGCAGTTTAGTCTGGCCAATACCTAAATGTTACTTCAAGTTAATAACATGAAACACACATGGTGGGTGTCACCAACGAAGATTGTGTTCGTACTTACTTGATATTATCACATCTTTGAAAATGTTCTTTTTATTCCAGAGAACGTGTATGCTAGGCTTCACCAGAAATATGGATGTTAATTAAAAGCATCACTACAAGTCTGACATTTTTGTTTTGCATATCCGCTTGACATTACAAAAACAAGAGCATCAATGATGTTGTAGATCAAGTATGATTTCCTTTCACACAGATACTGTTATATAGTTTCAGCAGGGATCCAAACCAAGGAGTCGTGGACAGTCATGATCTAGCACCTCCAAGGCTATAGATGTCAATGTTCACAGATGTGGCATATCAGAGCTGCCCCGCTTGCAGCACACAACTCTTTTCAATGTTTGTGGGCACAATACTGTAGGTACTTCTGCTGACAAAAATGAAGTGCTATTTATACCCCAATTTGTCAGGCCCATCAAATAATGATTCCTATGGCATATATATAAAAAAAAACCAAAACTATTATGGAAAAGCACTGGGATGGATTTCACCAACTGACCCTTTGTGACCCCAAATGGCATTTAACATCAACACAAAGTACACCTATGATGACCCATCATCCACTGGACAGTAGGCACTCTGGTAAACTTTCATAAGATTCCAACATAACCCCTAGTATTTAAAGGCATTTGCCTGATTTTACTTTTTGACTTCTATTTGACCCCAAATGACCTTTGACCTTCTTCAAAAGTACAACTAGGATGATCCATCATCTACTGGATACTCTTGCCAACTTTCATAAGATTCAGACACAACTCATAAAAGTTGAAGGCTATTGCATGATTTCATTTTTCAACCATGTTATGACCCAAATGACCTATGGCCTTCTACCAAAGTGCAACTATGTGTTATCATCTACTGACCTCTTTGGCCAACTTTACTGAGATTTGGTTACAACCAGTAGTAGTTGAAAGCTTCTGTGTGATTCTAGTGTTTGACCTCTCTGACACCAAATGACCTTTGACCTACTTCAAAAGTACAACTGTCATGACCTATCATCTACTTAACACTCTAACCAACTTTGAGAAGATTTGTATATATTAAACACCTCGGGGTTGAAAGGTTTTGAGTGATTTCACTGTTTGAGCTCTCTATGATTCCAACTGACCTTTGACCTTCTTCAAAGGTACAACCTTCCTGACCCTACTGAACACTCTGATCAACTTTAATAAGGTTTGGATATAATTCCTAGGAGTTACAGCAGGGTTCATAGCCTTTTCCTACATAAAAAATTCAAGGACTTTTCGAGGACTTATCAAGACCTCCAACCAAGCATTCAAGTACTACATTCAATGTGATTTCATACCATATAAGACAGAAATGTAACAGCAAAATCTGCATGTAAAGTGTACCATAGTAGTGTTACTGTACCTTGCAGTGGTCCACTGGCCAAATGCCAAACTACTAAATTCCTTTTTTTTTTTTGGTAACACAGAAAAATCAGGATAACAAAACTTTGTGGGAAGGGAAATTGTGCCTTTTTTTACTAGGTATGAAGTTTGAGATGCCAATGTGCTTTAAACAACACATGAACTGTGTAAAAGTTTACCACTTTATAGCCCCGGCCAACTTCCCTAATAGTAGGCTGGGCCTGCTCCCCATTTGCTGCCTAGGACATGCATTGCTAAAACCGGTCTTAGATTTGAGTAGCCCACAGATTTACTGCAATACTTCTCTAGTAGAGATTTTGGCCATTACAGGTACAATCTCCAGTAAAAGTGGCCCATAGCACAAAACATTTGACAAGAGTTTTTGGCATTTACAACCACCCCTGTGTGTACACAAATTTTGTGACTCAGAAATAGGAATAGATCATTCAATGGGCTCTACACTTACTTTCATGCCCACTTGCCCAGTCAGGCAAGCAACCACTGAAATTCACTTGTCCTGGCCTTTTTTCACTTCCCCATCAAACAAGGCAGGCAAAATCAAAATTTCTCACATTGTTACATACAGTCACATGCACTGGTGACAAAAATCCTTGAAATTATCCTTCACAATCATTGACTTGTGTACCCTCAATGCAAGAGTCATAAATGTATTGCTGCAAGCTGTGAGCTGAAAAACAGGGTTCTTATAAGTGATGACAATCTGTGCCAAAATGACCACCAGATGGCCATTGACCTCAAATTTCTGAACACCCTCAATGAAGGAATTCAGGATTTCACAAGTTTTTACTGTTTGACCTCTCTTTAACCCCAGTGACCTTTGAACTTCTTCATATGTACAAATTTGATGACCTGTCATCTACTGAACAATCTGACCAACTTTGATAAGATTGGGATACTACCCCAGGAGTTGAAGACTAAGTGATTTCACTTTTGGACCCCTCTATACCCCCAAATGACCTCTGACCCAATTCAAAAGTACAACTGTCATGACCAATCATCTACTTAACACTCTGGCCACATTTGATAAAATTTGTAGGTAACCCCTAGGAGTTGAAGGCTTTTGAGTGATTTCACTGTTGGACCTCTGTATGACCCCAAAATGACCTTTGACCTATTTCAGAAGTACAACTTTGACGACTCATCATTTACTGAACACTCTTGCCAAATGAGATAAAATTCAGACATAACCCCAAGGAGTTGAAGGCTTTTGAGTGATTATACTGTTTGACCTCCTTTTGTTTGACCTTTCTTGACCCCAAACGACCTTTGACCTACTTCAAAAGTGCAACTTTGATGACTCATCATTTACTGAACACTTGTCAAATTTGAAAAGATTCCAACATATAACCACAAGGATTTGAAGGCTTTTGCATGATTTCACTGTTTGACCTCTCACAACTCCACATGACCTTTGACCTACTTCCTGTTACCATAATTATCAAGCCCTTGACAAGTTTTATAAACTTACCAACTTTAACAAGGAACGGTCAAAGAACCTGCAGACAGCAGCCTTTTAACCAATGTTGACGGACAGACGGACGGACGGACGGACGGACGGACGGACAGACGGACAGACAGACAGATGCATTGCCACGACAATAGCTTAACTTGTTGAGCTAACAAATCAGTTGAATTCTGGCTCTCAACGGTTCATAGTACCGGTGAAGCTTATTATGAAGCAAGCAAGCCATTTTTCATAACCAAAACATTCTGTCCAAAAATGAAGGAAAATTCACAAAAAATTAGATGATTGTTATCAATAAGTACTGCATTTGTCTTGTAATGATTACACCTACTGATCACTGACCATAGCATGTACAGGCTGTTGATGGGAGCCTCCAGAGACCATCTTGAAATCACGGATTTGTCAATTTTGGTGGAAGAGTGAGAAGAAGTATTTCATAACAACCACTGGGAGATGAAGAACCAGCTACAAATATTGCTGAAGAATTAGACTAAGAAAAAGTTTGCCAGCTTAAGAACTTAAAAACCACATCATGGCTTGCTTTTCCAGTTGAAGGGCTCACCTAGAAAAGAAAATGTATTACTCTTATTTTATTTTATTCATGTAGAACCGGAAAAATGTTTCACAAACTTCATTAATTTATAAATATAGCAATTTGCATATTATAAGTTGTCACTCCATTTGTGTCTTATTTTCAATGTAAACTGTGTCTTGTTTGTTATGGGAAGTTCTATTTTTGTTTCACTTCTTCATCCAATGTTCTTGTCAAAATAATTATATCAACTCTTGCACTGCATTCTTCTGCTTATTGATAACAACAAGTACTGTACGTATCTCAGTATGTGTGGGCACAGCTGCATAGGGAAATCAATTAAAAGTACAGTAGGACTGCTAACTCTGAACAAAGTCCCTGAATTGTAAACAATGAAACGAGGAAGTGTTTCTCATTGTCAGCTACTAACGCAATTAAAGCCAGTCTAACTCAAAAACAATCTCCTGCATTGCTATCTGATTCAGTTGGCAACACCAATGGTTATGCAATACCCCCCTTCCTCCTCAACACCCAAGATGAGAATCTGTGGTGTAGTTGGTACCGGGAAAATTGCAATAAGTATGAAAAGAAAGTGTTGATTACAATGAAGTATTTTTTCTATTTTACATTTGTGACCTCATCTCTCATGATCCATCATTATAAACCCCACTCCCTCCCCCCCCCCCCCCATTGCCTCTTTTCCACAACAGATTTGATTTCTCAGAGAAACTGGGAACCAATGCCAATGAACTAAAGAGGTTGACAATTTATACTGCACATGAATGGGAATTGTGATTACTCACTGAGTGGATGCCATACAGCAGACTGCAAAAATGAATCAGGCTTGTTGCAAAAGAACTTTAAGTTAAGAGTGTAAAGGTCCCTGATCAACAATTTCCACTAGAATACAGTTGTTTATCTCCCTTGCATGCTGTCATAATGGCATCTTACAATAGTGGTCTGTGGAAAATTACAGAGCCTACACACTCAAAGGAGTATATGCAGAACATGAGAGCACTAAGTTGGTAATGTAGATACTTTTAGGCATTGAAGTGGACCAAAAGTCTAGAATTACAAAAATATATATTAAAGAGGTTGGAAAATTTCATTCATCCAGCTCCCATTTTCATAGCTTATAAATACTCTGTTGCTGAGATATGAAATGTTGAAATTTATCCACTAACTTGAAGTAGTCGACAGCACAATAATTTTTGATGTTCTTCTTGTACAACTCATATTACCTGCTTTTGTTTCCCCTTGAAAAAATACTGTTCCCTTGCATAGCATGTTGAATGGTGAGGGCTGACAGTATGTAGCCAAGTCACCTTATGACAGTACGACAGTGATAACAGTTTGGCACAAGGTGCAGTGGCTTTCGAAAAAACAAAGAAAAACAAAGACGGTAATTTGAGTAGTACAAAAATGACATCATAAATTATTGCGCAGTCTACCATTTTAAACTGAGTGAAATAAGTTTCAACATTTTATACCTCAACTCAGGAATGTCCTGTGAAGATGGGATTTGGACCATTTTGATGCATTTTTCAATGTAATATATAATTTTGAAATATTAGAGCACTTTTACACCTATGCAACCAGAAATATTTATTTCATAGTTTGACCCATGTTTGCAAGTAAAGTGAACTAACAAAGTAGGACAATGGGATTGTTTAATAACATTTGGAAGATAGTTTCTGTACATGAATTAACCAAAACAACACCTCTACAAACTGCCAGGCCCATAGCAAGGGTGACATCCCAGAAAAATTTTTCTGCTAAAATATTTTAGGAACAAAACATTGCTCAAAGACTCTAATATATCTCACTCCCCACCCCCACCCCCCTCCGAAAAATCTTGAACCCCCTAGATGCTATCTCCTTCCCTTCCATCACCCTTTAAACCCTTGTCTGGCTATGGCCTGCAAACTACAGTACTTGCATGTTCATACCCAGAGTGAAGGAGGCATCAGTATATCTAGGTATAATAAATGTGAACCTTAAGTCTAAAATTTAAAACAATGTATGTTACCAAGCTAAAAAAGTGAATACAAATGGTCCAACTCCCCTCTTTGTAGGATGTTCCTGAGCTGACATGCAAAACATTGAAGCTTATTCACTCTATTTAAAATGGAAGACTTAAAAATAATTTGTGATGTCATTCTTGTTCTGTTCAAATTACATTCTTTGTTTTTCTTTGTTCTTTTGAAAGCCACATCACCTTGTACCAAAATGTGATCACTGTCTCACAGGTATAGGGTGACTTGACTATACCTCTCCATACAACATGCTATGCAAGACAAAAGATAATTTTTCTAGGTCATATAAATATTTTAATTTCAAAAGGAAACAAGAAAGGTAATGTGAGTTGTACAGAGGACATCAAAAATTACTGCCCAATATACTATTTCAAATTGTTAGTGAATAAATTTCAATACTTTATGCAATATCTCAGCAATGAAGTAAGCTATGAAAGTTGGAGCTGTTGGAAATGAAATTCTTTTTCCAACCTCTTAAACATATATTCTTGTCTTAAAGGTCAACTTTAAATACTTACTATTTAGATCCATCCATTTCAATACAGAGGGTGGTCATTAAAGCTCGTACATGTGAAGATGCGCCAACTTTATCTGCCAAAGATTACAAAATTAATTTGGTATAATTACTAAAGTTTGTAAATGTCTAACAACATTACAACAAACTGGTGATAAATATTGTGGAGCTTTTCTGAAATGTTTTTGCTTGCACTATCACAAGAATGCTTTCTGAGGGCTTATCATCACTTCTCCTGTCCCCCTGGAGTTGTACAGTACCTCCATTAGGGAGTAGTTCTTGAAATGTTGATACAGTAAATGAAAAGTTTCTTCATTTCAATCAGAAACTTGAACCATGATTATACCATGGATAGAACTTCTTCAAACAATATGACTTTGGTGAAAGATTTTGGTGTGTCATTTAGGCATTCCGGTGATTTGAAGCCATCTTAGCAGTTTGCAGCTACTGCTGCACAGGGTTCTAAATGGTGCTTGGGATGATTTGCACTTCAGTTGTTTTAGCAAGGATACTGCATGGTTTGACATAGTCTCAGTGTTCTTCACTGATTTAATTTTTGTCCGGGTGCTTCGAAGGTCAAAGGTGAACAGTGATTGCTGTCTGTAAAGAAAGGGGTGCTCTCTTTGAAAAATGTTTGCTAAAATAGATGATATACTGTATTTTATTATGACCTTCTTTGATGACTAAGTAAATTTCTGATAAACATTACTTAATGTTCACACTGAAATTATTGCTTTTTAAAGTTTTTTAATTGATAATTTCTGTCCGAGTGGCTCAACTTTTTGTCCGGATGGTATATTTTTTGTCCGGGTGCTGAGCACCCTCTGCAAATTTTGTCCGGGTGCAGCACCCTAACAAAACAGATGGGGAGAACATTGAGTCTCCATCTTGACCATGCTGAGCAAGCCTGGAATCCAAATACCACAAAGACTTCTAGAGAACTTTCCCTGCAAATAGGTTTGGAGGAAGGGCACTGGACTTACAGTATTATAGAAATCTGAAATCTTGCTTACCATGACAGACTTCGGACTTTGTGCCCTGAATGTCTAGCTTTGTGTAGAGAAGGTTAAGGGAAGGAGAAGGATGCTAGTGCAGGATTCCTTGATTAAATTTTTTGAGGAGTAAAGTAATGAAATAATTCTATTGTAAATGTGCCTTTTACTAACCATGAAACTGGAGAGAGCAGACGCCAAACAGAATGGGGTCCAGAGAACAAGAGGTCAGGTCAAAAAGCCCTAGAGGGATCCAGATGGAACACCATAGTGGGGGCTAAGAGGCAGTGTTGCCCCCCCCCCTTCCCAACAAAAAACCTAAAACTACTCTAGGTTTCAAGCTTTTAAAGTGGCATGGGAAAGCCAGCCATCTTGGCATTCAACTTCTTAACAAATAATAGAAAATGTTTACATGACTATCTGGAGAAAGATTACTGTATTTGTACCCATCTACACAGCTACAACTTCCTCATAGTCTTGCTAACTCTGATTGAGAAGATGCCCTGCATTTGTGCCCCAGGGAGACAACCCTATTCCCTTTGTCCCTCTCACAAAACTCCCTACGTATCTGTACACCTTGTACAGTAATAGAATCCCCTGCAAACAAAACCACCAGAAAAGCCAGAACCTGTTTCTCCATTTTCTGCTACCTCTTCAACAATGTCATCCACTGGTAAACACATATTAAAAAGAATCTGAAAGGTCAACAGTTTCATCCAGAAGCTCCTTTTCAGTCCCCACACATGTACCCGCTCTCCCCACCCTGTAACTCAACCCTTTGAGCCATCAGGAATAACAAAATAAAAAGTCCTTCAAGCTCCTTTATTCGATTGCCCTTCTGACAAGCAAAAGTAAAACTAGCTGACTAGCTTTAGAGCTTCTTCCCTAATTGTACATTTTAAAGGGAAAATGCATTAATCTCAATTAGAAAATTAGGCCTATCCTAGTTCATGAATGGCTCCTTTTCACCATGTGACAATGTTACAGTATTACTTGTTACCTTAATAGAAAATGACCCCTCGCTTAAATACCTTTTATTTATAACATTATGTGCAAAAACATTTTCAGAGGTACTTGTATTGCCAAAAGGAGGAGATTGCAAAAGTTTGTTAATGTTTCAAAACAAATGTGAGGCAACTGTTTATTTCCTTTAAAGTGGACCTAAAGTCTAAAAATTCAAAAATACACATTTTAGAGGTTACAAAATTAATGTTATTGGTCCAACTCCCATTGTCATAGCTTATTCCATTGCTGAGATATTAAATTTTAAAATTTATTCACTTAAATCCAAACAGTTCATTGTGCAATAATTTCTGACATTCTTGTTGTACAACTCACATTATTTTGCTTTGTTTTCTTTTAAAATTAAAAATGTTTATATGACCTTGACCGCTTCCTGTTTTCTTGCATGACATGCTGTGCAGAGAGGGCTTATATAGTTAAGTCACCCCAAAGCAGTAAGAACACGATCACATTTTGGCACAAGGTGTGGTGGCTTTCAGAAAAACAAAGAAATACAAAGATTGTAATTTGAGTAGTACAACAATGACATCACAAATTATTGTGCAATCTACCTTGTTAAATCGAGTGAATAAACTTCAACATTTTATATCTCAGTTTAAGAAAGTCCTGTGAAGATGGGAACTGGACCATTGGAATTCAGTTTTCATGCTCTGTAATATATATTTTTGAATTTTCAGACTTTAGGTACACTTTAAAGGAAAAATGCAGACACCCCAATTAGAATTAGTTCATGCTGGTATCCTAATTCATGAATGGCCTTTTTATAGTCGTGCATTTTTAGTTTTTTCTGTGTACTGATTTGTTAAATTCATCGAGAATGACTCCTTGCTTTACATTTTATTTTTAACATTTATGTTCAAAAACATTTTCAGAGGTTCTTGCAGGGCTAACAAGAGGAGGTTTGCAAGATTTTGCTTGTTTTTCAAAGTACTGTACTGTAATGTTGGGGCCACAACGTATTCCGCTTAAGTCCATTCACAAATTCATCCACTCCATCCAGATACATCAAGGCCAGGCATACTGTATGAAAAATTTGTAAAGGTCAGCTTTAAAAAGCTGTTTCGATCCACCATTATTTTTCATTTCTAATATTCAGCTGTGCCAAACTGCTCTGAGTTACAGTAAAAATACTTTAAAAAGGCTAAGAAAAGGAACTCCACTCCCAACACCCCTACCCCACCCAAAAAAGGAAAAACTGTACCTTCAAACCACCTTAAAATTCATGCAGTACAGCAGCAGTGTCTTCTGTAACGACACATCTGCTGTTATTAAACATACTGGCTAATTTTCTCCTACAGTATTAAGGAGAAAACCAAACACCTGATGATCTTTCTGGCAGGGCATCTCTACAGGTCTACAAGTCAAGAGAAAACCTGCGGGCACAGAAGCCGTGTCTACTACCAGAGAGAAAACCCTGAGGGCATGGAAGCTGTGTTGGAAGCACCATCTGGCACTAGTCATGAAAACTGCACATTTGTCCAACCCAACCATCAAAGGAAGGCCTCAAATTCTTCTATCTACACCAGGGGTGGGGAACCTTTTTCCCCTGAAGGGCTGTTTTAATACTCATAATCCACTCGCTGGCAGCAGGCCACTAGGGCACAAGAAGATTGCCTCATAAAGCACAGGCCTATGGGCCTCAAGTGGGCCCTTATGGGGTCTAGGGGAAATGCCCGAGGAAGGAACTGGAGTGAAACCCCACAAGCTCTGAAGTTTATACAAATTTGTAGGTGTCAGAATGCTCATCCAGTATCTTTTAATGGTACTGAATGTTCAAGGCTACACAGACCAGAAATATCTCAAACTGACCATCTCTTCATTAAATGTGTACTGTATGTGGTAATAATGAACGAGCATATATGAAAGGGCATGCGAAGCACGCTGAAAAAATCAGGAATGTGAAAAAGCTTTATTTTATCAACAGTGGCTGTACACACCACATTGAAAATTTATCCACTTTTCAACTTTCAGTTTGATTTGGAGGGACAAGAGTTCTGACCCAGAAATCCAGTGGAACAAACACATCAATGCTCTAGTTCCGAAGTGTGACAGTGCGCTGCTGTTTAATGCTATGTAGCGGGCCTCCCATTCAAAGCTTGCTGTTTCTACCAATACTACAGTAGAAAGTTCAACAGTTTTCACACAGATCTGTGGCAATAAACTTTGCTGTATTGGTGCGGCACACATTGATGATGTCATGTTGAGTAATATTAACATTAGCCTACACCCTAAGCCAAATTCCCATCAGCCTACAGTACAGCAACAAACAGAAAAGAACTTGGTGTGGCATGGTCCAATGTTGCATGACAAAATTTATCATAATTCTGTGGCATACAGTATATGAACTTTCCAGTATAGATCTCCACTAGAAGCACAGGGATTTTGTACCTGGTTAAGACTGTGTAAAGAAACAGTAGCCTAGACATGTTTCATTGTACATAGGGTTTCAGTAATGAAGTGGTAGTTGCTCTACAGTGTACACTGTGTATTCACCTAAATTAAACAGTAAGATGATTTAAGTAGGATGAACAGTAGGTCAAAAGATTATTATCTTTATGTTTCAAGTGGTTCTAAATTAACATTTAACAATCGCCTCAAGGGTGGAACAAATCAAATGGTCTAGCAGGATGCATACGGCGTGCGAGCTGCATGTTCCCCAAAGGCCCACCCTTGATCTAGGCCTACTGTACACAGTGCTTCCACAGTCTAAATTCATTTTTCCTGAAATGGAATCCAAAATTTCCTGAAATCAGCTCGGTATTTCCTAAAATTTTCAAAAACGCTTCTTTTATGCTACTTTAATGGCTGATCCAGGATTTCACCCTGCTTTACCCTTGAAGATAAACACGATACAAAGTTAATTTAATACGGAATCGAAGAACAGAAGAAAATATTCTCTCCAATTTCAAGGAAAGGAATAATTTCCTTTGATTTCCAGAAATTTCTTGAAATTATCCCACTTCCCGAAATTTCTCGAAGAGCACCCAGAGTTCCTGAATTTCGGGAAGAGTGGAAACACTGGGCCTACTGTACACCTAGTTTAGCAGCATCTTAATCAAAGTGGTAAAACTTCGCCAAAGACCGTATGCTAGTGCTGTGGCTGGGTTCTGTACGTAGCTACTGTACACGGTACACGGTACAGTAGGGTTGTAAGGCATAGGCTAAAGTGCCTGTGTATCTCTGTGCACAATGCAAGTTCAATGTAACTGTTAGACTTAAGCATCTTGGGCTTACCACCCTGGAGTTGAGAAGGATTAGGGGTAACATGCTTCAGGTGTACAAATTTCTCTCTGAAAAGAATCCTTTGTCATCTTGCAATTATTTAAAGGTGCAAAGTAATTCTCGGGTTCGCGGCCATTGTAAGAAGCTAGTTAAGTGTTTTGCAAGGCTCGACATTAGGAAGTTCAGCTTCTCTCATAGAGTTGTTAATGAGTGGAATAGTCTGCCTGAGTGGGTAGTTAACTCCACATCGGTGCACAGCTTTAAGGTTAACATCGACAAGTTCTTCCATAACTGTGGTAGAATCTAGTTGGGCTGGGCTCATTTGGTGTTGGTTGGTTGTTTGTTTTCAGTTAAGGTTCTATGGACTTCAGGGCATCTTATGGGGCCTTAGCCCTCCTTTGCCCTTTAACCTGTTATGTTATGTTAACTGTGAGTTTCCTAATTTCGTAGATCCAGTCCCTACATTACTAGTACAGCTAAACTCCTTCAGTACGAGACAGCATGCTTCCTCCAATTATTTCATATCACAACGCAAGAATAAAATTGGTCTAACTTTTTCAAAGATTGAATCATCCAAGTCCAATCATCTTCTACTTCTTCAGACATAACGATTCTTCAGTAGAGGGCTAAAAACGTGAAAACGATCTGGCAATATCTTTGCAATCTGTGTTTACCCTCGCGCAAGTATATGAGGTGGCACTACTCAAAATTAAAGCACAGTGTCATTCTGTATACCGACGCTTTTTGTGACCTTGTCCCAGCTGCACTTCAGTTACATTTTCATGATGCTCAGCCTAACCTCATCCCAATTTACTTTTCTGATGGGATATCGGCTCTTTCTGTACGTACGCAGTCTGTGGTGCAGCCTGCAAAAATGATGACAAAAGCTCCATCCATATGTGCCACACATCAGCTCTCGAAGTGATGTTTTACCTATGCCATTCTCTTTTATCATTGTCTACTACGCGATTAGCCTAGGGGATTTTAATTAATCACTGAATGGATCAGTCAGCCACTAAACAAATCTCTAGTTGGAAGAGAATATCGGAATAGGTATTATCTTTCGAAGCAGGCGGCATTTATTTAGCTTATGCTTAAATGTAAATGGGTATCGCAGTCTAATGCTGAAGATGGTCAAGGTTAGACCGAAAATTCAGAATGTACAGGGCCGCGGAGCCAATTTTGAAGTGGGGGCTAATCATCGAAGCTGCTCAATATGTTCAAGAAAATTAAGGCACCTCAGTTCCCATTTTAAGGCTGCCCAAATGCCCACGGAAGAAAAAGTGCGGGGACTAAAGCCTAAAGCCCCTTAGCGCCCCCCCCCCCGCATGGCCGTACGGGACTGTTTTTCTCAGGGAGGGCGGTGACAAGGGTGGCGCCAGCGGTGGGGGGGCCATGCCCCCCGTCGGGGAAGGCTGCCCCCCCCCCATCGGGGAAACTTTTCGGTTTCGTCAGGGAGCTGTTATGTATACGATAAAATATGTAGTCCCCGACAACGCCCAGTCGCCCCGACGATTTACTTAATTTTGGTCTAAATTAGGGCAAATTCTTCAATAAAAACCCCAAATTTTCCAATTTTCTTCTTCAAAGCCCCATTTTTTTCAAATTCTCCATGGAAAATGCCGGCAATTTTTTCAAATTTTCTCCAAAAAGAGCCCAAAATTTTCGGCGCGCTTCGCGCGCCAAAATTTTCCTTCAAACATCGTTTCGGCACTTTATTTCCTTCGTTGAGACTTTGGGTTGCTGGCCCCCCCGTCGGGGAGCTTGGCCCCCCTGTCGGGGAAATCCTGGCGCCACCCCTGGGCGGTGATTTTTGCCCGAATCCAGACCTGATTTAATTGCCCAATTTTCCGCCCGACTGAGACAAAATATCTGCCCGATATAGTCAGGTTTCTGACATTTGGGGGCGGCCGCCTACCCAGCACCCCGGACCCGTACGGCCATGCTTTTAACCTCCGTTAATAGAGATGGAGCATCAGTACCCGAACATAAGGCAATAAGATTCATTCGTAGTGTACTGAACATGATTTGCAGTGCACATATTCGTCGATACAAAATGTTTTACAAACGTAACTTTTGTAGCGGTGCGCTTCCCGCATTACCATTACCGCTAGCCTATGGACGATGTCTTATCAATGCATTTGCAAATAAAACATGGTTTTTCATCCTCAATCACTCGGTTATAACTGAACTCCTTACTCATATTCCTTTTAACTTCCTTGATCAGTCGAATTTTCATTCGCCAAGTTATGACTATTTCTGGAAAGTTCTTGTTGTTCTCCTAATGTAATCTGGGTCACTTAAAAGCTTGATCGCCACCATTGACAGCTCCACGGAAAGTGGGTGCATACACCTCATCTCATCTATCTGAAGTGCACAAATATTCACATTGCTATGTCTACACAACTGTCCTCATCATTCTAATTTCGTAAGTTGGTTTCAAGTTCCGTTTTACGAAACCCGAGCTTGAGTATAGGAGTTTATATGTTTGGGGAAGTCCTTCTGTTAACGTATAAACATAAGCTTTGACTTTTTGGTTGGTTTCTTGACATTAAACATTTAACATCATGTAACTGAAATGTACCCCTTCTTTTTGATGACCCCTTCCCCTCCCCTACCCCCTACCCCAACCAAAAGTGGAAACATTTCAATAAATGTTGAGAACATGAGAATTTGTAGATATGTGATCAGTTCAAAGCTTTAAAAATTTTGCATTTAAAGTACCTTCAATTACAAAACTTTCTCAAATGGGAGGACATAGGCACAGCCCTATTTGGAAGTGTCATTTGTGGTAATTTTAGATGCATGATTGGCAAAAGTTTAGGCTGCTGGCGTTGGTATCACAATCTCTAAGTCACTCCCTCCCCCTGTAGAAAAAGCCTGGATATTCTCCTGATAATGATCCAAACCTTTTCAAGTTTTTTCAGTGTTTGCCAGTTTCTGCTCACAAGAGTAAAATAATTTAACTCAGTCTAGTTACCCAATCCCCAATATTCAAAAAGTTCCATGCCGTGTGAATAGACCAGTTAGAGAGTTGCCACTGGTTGCACCCGGCTCCCTAGTCCTACAAGTGCACTCTGCCGTGTATCGCTTGAGATGTGCATTTCACGTTCGAAAGCGCCACCCCCTCCCCATGCGATATTCCTCCATTGACCTAAAACTTCGTGTGTTTGCTTCATCGAATATCTTTACAGCCATGCATCTTGTTGATGAAGAGAAGAGGAGTGGGCCATTGATAACTTATATGTAGATAAGGTAGACTGCGGCATGTCATGATAAGGGGGAAAGCTTAGACAGAAGGAGTGGAAGATACAACCCAACTTTTTGTTGGAAAGGGGCCTAATAATTCACCTTATCTTATAACTTCCATGTTGGAGAGAACGGCTGTGGCCTCAGACCCTGCGCTATATGCCTATATTTTTTGACGGTTTGGTAAAGAGGGTGGCGATAAAAGGGTTGGGACTATGGAAACTAAAGGACGCTCTTTCATTTTGTTATTGCAGTTTGAAACCTGCCGAACCATCTGGACGGCAATCAGGAAATCGTCTTTATAAATCTGCCAAGAATAAGTTTTTTTTTCCTTTTTCGGCGAATAAACTAAGAAAATACATTCTCCCAAAGACGTATACGGTATACCCAGTTCTGTGTCCCGTGGCAGTATTTTACATTAACAAAAGGTAACTCCCCGCTATACCCTCAAAACGTTTGTACTGTTTTGAAAATTCATTACAGCTATTGACAAGGGAAATATAACTACCTTTGTGAGATTAAGCTGTTTCAAAATAGGTTTGGGGGTTACTGCTTAAACCTAGCCATCCGTACATTTCTGATCCGTGTCCCTGTCCCTGCCGAGAGAATTCGATATAATACACACTCGGTATCATATCATTCAGGCAAGGATCCAGCGGGGGTTGGTGGGGGTGGGGTGGTAGGCTTACCCGGTTCCAGTCCCCCTTTCGGTACCACTTTCTCCTTTATCAGACGATCTCAAAGCTGCTATACAATATGTTTGCCTATTTTGACTGCCAGATACCAGGAAATACCGTTTAATGTGAAAATTTCAGTTTTTTCCTTGACATTCCGCGCATCGGGGCTTCGTAAATTTGACGCCCGTAGGTGTGAACTTTGCCCTCGTGGAGTTAGACCCCCTTCCTTGTTTTATGAAATCCTGCTTTCACTCTGTCATTATCTCAGATAATGCAGTTTTAAAGAAAGTCCATCCAAAAGAGATCCACATCTTCGAATGCAAGTTAATTAAATGTACAACAGGCAAAAGTTTTACCTTACATTTACTTGTACTGACCCCCGATCCTTGTGGTTAACGTCAAAAAGCGCCTGTGAAGACATGCACAAGTCAAGCACTAGAATTGGTACAGTAAGGTTTTTAATTTAAAACCATTAAAAAGTTTCACATCGTCAAAATTCTACCCCGCAGCAGTAACAGGTCGCAGGTTTCCTCCTCCTCTCAGCCTGGTATAACGACAGAGGCAGAGGGGGATTTTCCGGCTCCGTCTGTAGAGGATTATCCCCCTTCAATTTTTTCAGAATCCCGATGAAAATAGAAAGAAAACATGTGATTCCACAGTTTACAATACAGCTGATTTTGAAATTATTGAAAACAGCCATTCAAGGATTAATCGTAGAAAAAGTCTCAGATTTACACCAGAGATCATATGGCCCCCAAAGTTTTCCAGGACCCTTTAGTGAACTCCGGATCTCTCATTTCTACAGATTCGCGATTCGCGCTTGAGGTAACTGTGGTCAAGGTCATGCCCCGCCCTCACCTTCCCCACTCCCCCAAATATTTCGACGGCCAGTGTTAACTTTGTTGCTTAACACTGTCCACGGGAGAAGTCCCTTAACTTGGTGGTGCACTTCTTAAAAAGCACTGAACTGAAGAGATGGCGCTGTACATTGTAGAGATACAGAGCCGTACATTTAGATCTTTCTTATATGTTTGCATTTTGGTTCCCATTTTCCACAAACAGGTACCATAATAGTTCCATGCTGCAACTACAAAAATGATGAAAATATAGTTGACGAAAGTCTCGAATTAAATTATGCTTTTTCGTATTTTAAATTATTTCTTTTAAATTGACCAGCAGATTTTCTGGGGTGGATAGGGTGAGGAAGACTCAACCAGACCAAGTGTTCTTTTATGAAGGCATTATTTTCGTATTCATTCCAGACGAAAATGCTGAAATGTTTTTTCCCTGCTTATTATTGTAAGGTTCTCAAAACCCAGAATCGCGATATTCCCATGGTCTTCTTTCCATTCTTATGCCAACAACTTGTATCAAGGTGTGGGCATTAGGATGGAATACGTTAACTAGTTTTAAAATGGCATTGGACGTGCACAATAGAGACGTCTATGGCAAGCCAAATGCTCAATAATTCGAAAAACTTGGTTTATCAATCGATAAACCAGGTTTATCGGTCGATAAACCAGGTTTATCGACCGATAAACTTGGTTTATCGACCGATAAACTTGGTTTATCGACCGATAAACTTGGTTTATCGACCGATAAACCTGGTTTATCGACCGAAAAACTTGGTTTATCGACCGATAAACCTGGTTTATCGGTCGATAAACCAGGTTTATCGAAATATTGGGCATTTGGCGTCGATAAACCAAGTTTATCAACCGATAAGCCAAGTTTTTTGATAAACTTGGTTTATCAAATCGATAAACCAGGTTTATCAATTCGATAAACCAAGTTTATCGATTTGATAAACCAAGTTTATCATCAGTAAAGTGATAAACCAGGTTTATCGAATCGAAAAACCAAGTTTATCAATCGATAAACCAAGTTTATCAGTCGAAAAACCAAGTTTATCGACGCCGAATGCTCAATAATTCGAAAATCCAAGTTTATCGAATCGATGAACCAAGTTTCTCGATTTATTGGGCATTTGGCTTACCATAGGCAAGCCGTATGCCCAATAATTCGATAAACCAGGTTTATTGGTCGATAAACTTGGTTTATCAAAAAAAAATTGGCTTATCGGTCGATAAACTTGGTTTATCGACCGATAAACCTGGTTTATCGACCGATAAACCTGGTTTATCGATTTGATAAGCCAAGTTTTTGGAATTATTGGGCATTTGGCGTGCGCAAGCCAAATGCCCAATAAATCGAGAAACTTGGCTTATCGACCGATAAACTTGGTTTATCAACCGATAAACCAAGTTTTTCGAATTATTGGGCATTTGGCTTGCCTATGGCAAGCCAAATGCCCAATAAATCGAGAAACTTGGTTTGTCAACCGATAAACCAAGTTTATCGGTCGATAAACTTGGTTTATCGGTCGATAAACCAAGTTTATCGAAATATTGGGCATTTGGCGTCGATAAACCAAGTTTATCAACCGATAAGCCAAGTTTTTTTGATAAACTTGGTTTATCAAATCGATAAACCAGGTTTATCAATTCGATAAACCAAGTTTATCGATTTGATAAACCAAGTTTATCATCAGTAAAGTGATAAACCAGGTTTATCGAATCGAAAAACCAGGTTTATCAACCGATAAACCAAGTTTATCAGTCGAAAAACCAAGTTTATCGACGCCGAATGCTCAATAATTCGAAAATCCAAGTTTATCGAATTGATAAACCAGGTTTATCAAATCGATAAACTTGGTTTATCGACTTTTTAAGTGAGAAATTCGATAAACTTGGTTTATCAACCGATAAACTTGGTTTATCAAAAAAAACTTGGCTTATCGGTCGATAAACTTGGTTTATCGACCGATAAACCTGGTTTATCGACCGATAAACCTGGTTTATCGATTGATAAACCAAGTTTTTCGAATTATTGGGCATTTGGCTTGCCATAGACGTCAGCAAACTCACTTTGACAAATTTTAGCTTAATTTTAATAAAAGGTTGAATTATGCTGCCTTGTTTTGCAAACCTTTGGTTTTAGTGACCAGCACAGACGTAGGTTAAATTTAATCCACGTGTACACAAATACCCTTCCAAACGTGAGTAGCTCCGGCTGAAGGGGTGACGCCAAGAGAATAGGCAGTCGGGACCATATTGTGTCCCCAACAAATGAAATAATGTACAAACACGCTTTCATACATGGATTTAGCCAATAGGAGCGAATGATTCTTCTGGTGTAGCCTCCTTAAGATCCCACTGATCTTGTTTGATACTGTACAATTTTAGTTAGGATCTATAACCGTGAACTTGCGTGAATGCGCCCTCTATTCACCTTAGAATTTTTTTTAACAGGACACACGAATTTATGTTCATATGCCCCAGATCCGAACGCAAGTTAAATACAGAGTTACTTAATGCGTCTTGAACACGTCCTCTTTATTACACCACATGTAGCCGACTAAAATTGTATTTGATCTGCTTGCTGTGTGGACATCCATACTTTGCATGACGGCACAAGCGCGAAATTTTCAATGGAATCGGGCACAGTTACTGTTGACGCACTTATTCACCCGATATGCTCAAAATCAATTTTTGCTACATTCTTAACACACAGAACGTCATATTAGGGCATTAAAAGCTCAGGTTTGGAGCTAGGGGAGGGGGGGGGGTGAATAAGGGCTGAAATGCAGGGCTGTAAACGAGTCCACCTAACCTGATTCCAGGCCAATTCCGAGTCCAGTACCCTTCGATTCCGAGCCGATTCCTATCACAGGTCCCCCAATTCCAGACCAATTCCGATTCCGGTCATTTCACAATGCTGCATCTCGTAGAAATAGTTTTTTTTTTGCACTAATTTGCAATTACACGCATTTTTAGGAGTCAATTTCATACCTAGTTTACCCTGTAAGTAAGTTGACTAGATTCTGGCCATTCTTGTGTTGAGGTATCAGGTGTGTATTATAGTAACAATGTAGCCAAGTAACATTTATGATAATTTCATTGTTGTGGACTGGGCTGGAATTGGTTCAGAGTCTAAATTCAGCTGCAGCCCATTCCGAGCCAATTCCGATTTCGGGACCTCCCATTCCGGGCCAATTCCGAGTCCGATGAAAACGGACTGTAGTCCGGAATTGAACCCGAATCCGAACTCGGACGTTACAGCTCTTTTGAAATGACGAAACGGGACCGAATGTGCCACAGGAGCATAAGACCCCCGCTCAACGGCGAGGGGTCAAGGGGCAACGCCCGGTGGAGGTCCCGTGGGTATTGAAGGATTTTGTGAGAGACTTAATTCAATGACTTAAAAAAATGTCGTAAATTTGTTTGCTTTTAACAGTTTAGTTAGGTGAAAACCTCATCTCAATAGCATGTAGCGTTTGGAAGATACTCATTTTCAAAAAATGTAAGTTTTTCTAGAGGTTCAATACATTATGGGAAATATGTGATGTCATTGCGACATATTGGTTAGACATAGTATTGTATTTTTTATAAAATTGACAGCACTGCAGGGTATACTTAGCACCTTTGTTTGCTATATGCTACGTGATTGTGTAGTTTTGTGCTCGAATCGATCTACATGGAAAGATATTCAAAAATTCCCACAGTATCAAATTTCAAGGACAAACAGAACATTCATTTACAAAGAAAGACAAAAGGAATCTGAGGCAATGTGCCCACTTAACATTACATTCTGTGACCTTGATGAGAACTGGAGATTTTTCTGGACAGAAGTAACTAATTAATAAAACAAGATATCTTGGGTTACGAATAGAGAATTGCTACAGGGTTTGGAGGATGTGAATTGAGATTTTCTCCTTTTTCACAAGAGACCCCTGTGCAATACCATTGATATACCTACAGCGAAAATGTGGGTATTAAAATGATGCATTCAACCTCCTCCAATTGATACTGGATGGGAACTTAACAGACCACAAAGTCACAACTTGACACTTACTCAATGATAGCCTTGCTCGGGCTGAAAACAGCCCGCTGGGATTGATTATGCAGAGAGCTGGAGGATGGAAAGGATGATCGATGACAGTGGGGGTCTCCTGGGGCCTTGGGACAATAATTTCACACAAGCTGTCCGACAGGAAGTAACAAAAGAAAAAACTAATACGCAAAGTCCACCAAAAAAGTGCAGTTTAAGACATTTTTGTAATACTTTTAGCCACCTTCGCTTCGCGCCTGATAAAGCTCCCTCTTAAGAGGGAGCCCATGGAGGGAATTTTATTACTTTGTAACCCTTTCAGGACAAGGTTAATAAAGTGGTCCGTATGAGAGACCTTACAGGATTTTGATACCTCAACGGGAGGGGGGGGGGGGTTGCACTGAAGAAGAACATTCTTCACAAACTTGTTTTCTGAGAACTTAGAGCGCCATGACTAGCTTTTAGTGTAGTTAACAGGCCTAAATCTGGTAGCTTGCATGATAAAGCTCCACTTATTTTGTCAAAGCTCCGGTTTCTCTTAAACCTAGTGCTACACTTAGAAAAATCTGTCGACGTCACGGTGAGACCGGTCAGTAACCAACGGTAGTGAAAGGGAAATTCTCGTCCCTTAGAAAATTTTAACGAACAAAAGTTGCTTGCCTTAATACACCATATTATATCTTGCCCATTTCACTACCTTATGTGGCTAAAGAGCAGTCACGGTGGAGGATTGTTTCAAAAAGTGTGTGTGTGCATCGGTGGGGAGGGGGTGAAATAAGGCGTTAAGCCAGAAGTTACTATGTAAAAAGTTAAGAGTTAATGGGACTCGATCTTCTCCAAGAAGTGGGGGGTATACCCCCGGTTCCCGCCAGTGTATACGGGCCTGTTCGACATCAGATTCAATGTTCACGACGTGCCAAGAGGTAAATACGTCGAATCAAGTTTGCCCCTTGGACATCATGTCTGCTGAACCTGGAAATCTACTTCCGTAGTGGCCAAGTGAAGGGGAAAGTAGGCAGGGGCTTTTATCCCGGGAGCAAGATAAAGGGACGAAGAATTGTGTGTGTATTTTTAACCCACTTTCACTTATTAGTTAATCGGTGGAGGGGGGGGGGGGATTGCACACGATTGTGCCAAATATTACAGTCGTTGCTAAAATATTGAAGAGGTAGTTCCTCCTCTAAGTTGCTGGGGACCATGTCTTATTCTCACAAATATTGATCAGCAAATAAGGATGGCTGATCAACTATTGAGAGTAAACAAAAGATACCCCGTTCTCAACCAAATTCCAGGGGGAAATTTCCCCCTCCTATGTGGGCCACCTTTATAGTGTAGGTGTGTCTACGAATTTTTTGGTAATCATCAAAATGTACGTGGATAAGAGCGCACGCAAAACGCGCCGGAAAAAAACATGTTTACCTTGACCATTGAATCGAGGCAATGGAAAAATGACTAAAATATTCACTCAACTATCAGCATACATTACGGGCTTTGGCCTAAATATTAAAGTTATTACGTCCCTCTAAACCACATTGTTGCAGGGACTATGTCTCACACTCACAAATATTAGAAAATATTAAGGTTGTTGATTAATTCTGAGGGCACGAAATGGGGTCCGTCCTCCTGCACGAAATGGGGTTCGTCCTCCTACCAAATTATTGGGGAACATGTTCCCCATCCTCACATGATCGCCGCCTTTGAATGTATATACCTTCCTTATGTTGAATAAATGCCGAATAAAAATTTCCTCATTACTGGCAGCATTTTCCACAGTTAGTCCCAAAGCCTAATTCTGTTTGGTGCTGGCATCGTGGTATCATAAGGATCACAGACTGACTTTGGGCAGAAAGCGTAGCAGCTTCTAAAGTTCTATACAATTCTGCGTCTGTTTTGAATGTTATTAGCCTTTCTCTTATCTTCAAATTCACAGTCTATCCTTCATGTATGTCATATCCGTCAGTGATTACAATATAATCGTACGAGCGAGAGGAATAAGGCTGGGATTGAAGATCTCAAGACATATATCTCGAGCAAATTTAAAAAAAAAAAAATAAGAACTACGGCAATTTTAGTACAAGCTTTTGGCGGCAAAAATGGTTCAGCCGCAAGAAAAATATCGCCTTCACCTATGGGTAACAGAAAATGAGCGTAGGAAGTTGTTCGAGACTGAGGGGGGGGGGGGACTGAAAGTTTTTTGGACCGCCGCCGTCCTAGCGGAGGGGACAAGCCCTCCCTTTGGAAAGTTTTTTGATTCGTGAAGGTCCTTAGATGCAATCTGGTGCAAGATATAAGGCAAATTCCAAGGAAAATTATTGCCAATTTTTGACATTTTTGCAGGGAAACAAATAAGGGGTGGTGTCGTCTTTGGATTGAGGTCGGAAGAATACGTCCGCCCACCACATTTTTAGATGAGGGCTAAAGCCCCCAACCCCCGCTCCTTATGCCCATGAACAAGAACATCATTTATGAAGGAACTATCCTCAGAATCACAGATATAAGCTCTGACTTCTTTGTTTATTGAGTTGACAGTCTAAAGATTTAGTCTTACACATTTTGCAAATGATTTGGTTAAGGCCTTTATCACGAAGTTTACATATTTTGCCAAATGTTTATATGTGCACGCTTTATTTAATTGCAGTCCCTTTAATATCCATCCTGTTGGTGTGAGTCAGGATCATTATGCTCACCCCTTAGACTGCTTTAACCATGTTCTCTTGAGTCAAGACCACCACTCATTTTGCTGCACCGGCTACTGTCAGTTTTACTGTGGGGTCGGTCGAAGACACGTCACTTCCCCATAACAACAATGTGAAATGTGGAGTGAAAACAATGTATTGCGCGTATTCGGCACGTAGTGCAGTCTAGGGGTTGTCTACACTCCAACAGAGTAGCGCGTAAAGTGTTCCCATATGGTCATACTGTAGTCAGTTGTTGTGTTCACTCCAAAGTCGCTAGGGTAACGGAAAGACCCGGATGACCGACCGACCCCGGATGGTTGGTGTCATTTCGAGATCTGACCGGGTAAAGCTCATGGTTTATGAGGGTTGTAGTATTGTTTGTAAAGTTGCGTGCATTCAATGCGGGTGTGGGGGCTAAGCAATCTTAAGCCTTTGCGGGGAAGCAAGCAACCACCGTCTGCTTTTCGGAGATGGGAGTATAAAATGTACTAGGCAGATGTGTAAATGTGAAAAAAGGAAACCTATAGATACATACTGTGTGACCAGTACGCGGCTCTATATGTAAAGTATAGGTATATTAAACTTTGAAGTGGTTCGCCCGACAATTGCGAATTATTTTGGGGTTAAAACCATTTAGAAAGAAAATCACGTGCTTGAGTACCAGATCACCCTTCATGTCTATTTCAGAATATCCGAATTTCGGTCATATTATCTATATAAGAGGGGGCAGCAATTACTTTGGATTTTTCCTGCATGTAGCCTGAGTGTGACATGGAAAGTATATACAAGTATGTTCGACGAGGATGGTTCTGCAGCCCTGATATTCTTCAGTTTTTATTGATAAATAATTATTGAAAAATGATTTTCCATGAATTTAAAATTTGTTTCAAAATCATCTCTGTAAAGTGAGTCATGTGATTAATATTCAAGAATTTGATTGGTTGTAATTCACTGTCTGTCCTGCACACAAATGCTCGCTCTAATAATTCTAAAAGCAAGTAATGCAGACAATCTGACTGCATATGGCATGACATATAAATGCCCTCCTTAGACAACTGATGTAATCAAAAGCTTTTCAAAAGATTTTTCCCTCTCATCTTGTTTATTTTCGTATGAGGAGTAATGTGTACATAATGGTTACATGGATTAACAAAAGTTATGAACAGATGAAATATAATATATCATTAGCCCTAACATTGTTAATGTTTGGGATTGAATATACAGGCGATCTAATGTCGAATAAACAAAAGCAGGTGTCAGTAGAAAAGTGAGAAATGCTTCTTCATTTACACTCTAAAAACATCATTGCCCAACCTGGGCAAAAATTTACCCAGCCATTGGTTCCGTATGCTCCTAACCGGAATTGGGTAAAATATTGCCCGAGAAAGATGTCCGTTTTGAAAGCACTTTATTAATGTTTAACCTTCGCATTGCATTGGAAAGTTATCCACTTCTTAAATTTTGAACCAAGTCAATAAAAAGGGAGGGCCTTAACCATCTCAAATTACACGTTTTGTTTATTTATTTATTTATTTTTTTTTGGAAAACTCATCTCAAATTACATGTTTTGTTCATTTATTTATTAATTTTTTTGGAAAATTGAAGATCATGGTTTGCAAACTTTGGGGGGGGGGGTGCAAGTGCCCTCCGTGCCCCTATGGCGAGCCGTTAATGATCGTCAGTATACTGTAAACATTTTATTTCATTACCTGATATTTTAATACCTCGTAAGTGATCTTCAATGTAAACTCTTCTGGCTAAAATATCGACACAAAATAAAGAGGTAAGGACGTAACGGACAACCCTTACGATCACCCCTGTGAATAGAGAAGAAGCCCGTTGAATACACATTATTAAGAACACAAGCGGCACCGTTATTACAAAGAGTTCGGACCTGTCCACGGAAAGTGTTACCAAAACTAAAGTATATACCTTAAAGTATTTTCAAAAAAAAAGCCAGCCAACAATGTCGAACGCTTTTTCGAAATCAATGGAAAAGAGAAAACCGGGGATGTTACAATTTTTAGTGTGATCAGTGAGATCAGGTTTACGGATGAGGGTACTTATGCTCCTGCGTTGTTCGTGGGAGAGAGAGAGAGAGTGGCGATGAAGTGCTTAGTTAAGTGAATTAACTATAAGGTGGCCAATAAGTGGCCAGAGATGCTTATTAAAATCAGTACTGAGTCTATCGGAACTGGGAGATTTGCCATTGTGCATTGAAGCCAAGGCCTTGGTACACTCGTTCAGGACGTGGCTCATCACAGGTGCTTAAATCTTTGTCCCGACGGAAGTCAAGGATGATAACTGAAAAATTCGGGCGGGTTGTGATCGTACAAGGAACTTTAATAATTACGAATTTCATTGAGAATTTCGTCCCTTGCCCTGGCAAACCTATTTTTTGTTTTAAGTTGCAGAATAGTGTTGTTAACTTTTTTCGACGTTCAAGGTTCAGGCTCTCCCCCTCTTCGACCCATCTGGCTCTTGAACGAATAACTTAACAATGGCCTCGAATTTATTCAAATCCTGTAAAGAATTTCGGGCTTCATTGAGTTGGTCAGATATGTGATCAGAATTATCAACAATAAAATCACTCTCAAGGGCAGAAATTCTTTTGAGAATGTCGTGTTCGCTCTCACGTGCTTTCTTAGCCTTTGCCTTGGAAAATTAAATTTTCTCAGTACGGATAACAAATTTGATTCTTTCCCATCTTGAGCCTAGAAGGGTCTAAGTTTTGGAGTGCTCAACTTCCATTTGAATGCAAGAAGATATAGGCCTAATATTATAGCTTTTCAAAAGTTGGAGGGGGCATAACCTTGACTGAAACTTACATTAAGCATGAGTCGCAAAGCCCTAGAAGGGAGGGATCCGGTGCTCACTTGAGAGCACTGGAAAAATTGAGAAGCCAGATGGTCTGCGGTATCATCTGAGACATTTCCCACTGTTTTAATCCATTAAATGGTTGTTTTCACTATTTTCTAGTTTGATTTGATTGAATCAGGTATGTTGCAAGCTATGAAATCAAGCACGTGTCTACTATTTTCGTTAGGGTTCTTAAAAAGTGGGGGAGGGGGACAGTCCCCTCCACTTTCTTACGTGGGGGTGGGGGACAAACCCTCCCCCATGGTCCCCATTTGTTGACGCCCATGTGTAATGGAGAAAGATAGTACAAAAACTGGACATTTTAGCGAGACCAGTTCTTAATGGATTTGCGCTGCGGCGGCCGCGGCGGCGGTAGGGATTACTTCTGTGTTACAGGGTAACAACAGTGTTTAGGAATTAAACACTTTTCTAAACACTTTTTTGCCCCCACTTTGTAAACACGTTTACACTCTAAACACGTTTAGGAATTAAACACATAATGTTTATGAATTAAACACATAATATTTCGGAATTAAACACATAATTTTTAGGAATTAAACATGTTTCCAAAGTGGGGGCAAAATTGTGTTCAATTCCTAAACACGTTTTTTAGAGTGTAGACAATGATCATACTGGTAAAAATTTCCGCCCTCGGATTCTTTGTTTCGCGTTTAATCAGTCACGTAATTAAGCTACTCTTTGGGGTTTTATCGGGAAGGGTCTTACCTTGAGTTGTCTTTAACGGGACAGGAACGTTTGCGACTGCAAAGTTTAAAGTTTCAGGACAAAGCTTGTTGCACTTCAGAGGGATACCCTTTTTATGAGGATACGTCACTTGTGTTTCGTACTGTACGGCACTCTCTGACTGACCAGTCTGGACTGGACGTGTCAACAGGGCTAACCATACAACAGCATAGGCACCACTCATGACTTCAAGAGCAGTGTCGTAACCAGGATTTGTCTCACAGGGAGGGGGAGGCATGGCAGTATGTTCTGTGATTGACTTCATTGGGGAGGGGTCTAAGGTGTCCAGTGCAGTCTGATACTGCATATGCTACCTTTGAAGTAAAATTTGTGTAAAAAAAATTGTATTTTAGGTTTTTAAATTTAAAAAAATAATCGGCGTCAGTAAGAAGAGAGGAGGAATGGCCTAATGCCCCCTAGATTCGCCACTAGTTGCGCCTTTAATGTCTTTTAAGGGGGACCTCAAGGCTTAAAAAAGTTGACCGACTTTGCCGATATAAAGTGGTCGAGACTAAAACAAAATTTAGTCAAAGGCCCACTTCTGCTTCGAGATATACAAGACAAGTCGAGCATGCCTGGCAAATACATTTTTATGTTTAAAAAAGGGATTAACCTCAATCAATTTTTGATATGTCAGATAAGTGTACAATCTCAGCACATGGTGTAATTTGCATTGAAATCCGACGTTCGGTTCTGGAGATATTAGCCAATGAAGTTGATACATTTTTGATCCGATCTGAACTTGCTACATGCACATGTGGCATCATAACATCACAATAGTGTGATCTCTTTGTTTTTTATTTAAACTTAACAACCCATTTATTTTCTCCATACTCTCATGTTATCGGAATGTGAATACATGAGACGTATGGAAATTTTACAAGCTTTACATTACCCCTGCACAGATCATATCCCTATTAGCTTCAAGGTCAAACTAAGAGATTGAAAAAACACATTGCTTATCATGCCTTGCGAGGAAATGATTCAACCCCTGCTTGCTTCAAGCTTAAGCTGTGTTACAAATTTGGCAACTTCATTTGCTGATATCTCGACAACTGCACATCAGAAGTGAATAAAAATTTCATCAGAATGCTCAGATTAAATTTCTGTTTCAAAGATCAAAGATTAGAATAATTTTGTTGCTTGATGCCTCCCTTTAAGGGTTCTGTGGGTGTATATACGAACTTGTTCAAGGGTTTTGAAAACGTTTATAACCGCAATGTCTTGTATATAGTCCATGCCAGGGTATTTTTAATGTTACTATGACCTGGAAGAACTCAGCTACCACGGACATGATCGGATATATAGTCCTTTACTTAAAGCATGTTCCGGTGACCAAATTTGAATTTTTCAAAAACTGTATGATAATTTTCTGTATTAGACAGTAAAAACCACCATCTCAATAACACGTTGCACTTGAAAGATACAAATTTTGAAAGAAATGCCAATTTTCAGCTCCCGCAGAGCATGTTGAGAAATCTGTGATATCATCTGGGCAAATAATTTAGACGTAACTTTTGTATTTCTGTATAGTGTTGATATCACTTTATTGAATATTTCATATCTTTGTTTGCCGTACTATAAGTATATCTAGGCCTACTCGGAGAAATATCTAAACAATCCAAGAGTATCAAAATTCAAGGACAAGTAAGGTATTTAATGGCCTAAGAATTACGCAAGGAATCTGAGGCAATTTACCCACCTGGCTTCACATTTTGTGAGCTTAAGGAAACTGGAGGTATTTCTTGACAAAGGTAACCCATCTTCAAGCAGGGATATCTTGAGTTTAATGGAGTTTTGGCACGTGGTTTGGACGGCAGGGAATGAAATTTATTTTTCATTTCTTTCATATGAGACCAAATGCCACCAGACAATGTATTAAGGGTTTTTTTATGAGATGATTCCTGCTGGAGTATCATGCTGGCAGAATATTTTAGTGAGTAAAAACGATACTTCGCACTTGGGGAGAATACTTCGTTAAATTTCCCTCTGCATGTTGCAAGTCAAAGAATTCCTATGTCAAGTCCATCTCTGAGGATTATAGATTTTAAGCTCCATCAGAATTGTTTGTACTCCTAGTTTTACTGTTGAATGTTTACAATCTGAAAATTATTACCTGTACCAATCAAATCGATGTTAACAGACTAAGTTTTAAAGACAACACTCGCATTTATTAGCCAGATAACAACATACTTCCCTTTTTTTCTGAAACTCGGAAAGATAGAGAAGGGACTCTCTTAGAAGTGCCTTTTTCTAAGAAGGGCAAATTTGTAAAGAGACAGACACTCTAAGTTGTGAAAGCTTGTGGTAATGAACGTTACAATTTGATACACACGTTTTCATCTGGACCGTAATAAAATAAGACAGCATAGTGGAAATCATTGGCGTGGTCCCCTTTCACACCAAAGTTTAAACTAACACTGACAGTTTCTAGAGAGGAAAGTATTTTACAAAGTGGTACTGAGTGGTACTTGCAAATGAAATTTTCGTCCAAATCATAGAAAATAAAGTAGGGGAGAACTGAACGCTGACACACGTGCATCTCTGAGTGTTTTATCAGTGAAGTCACGAAATTCCGCTGTATGACAATATGCTGCAGGTTTGATTGTCGTTTCTCCGCAGGTATTTTGATGCCTCGTCTCCGTATGTTGGACACGGATAAGTCATGGTGCCTTAAGTGTTTTGTTTTATACTCCTAACTTGAAAACTTGTTTCTCCGTCAACAACTGGATCAAAAGCAACGGGGTGATGTTTGTATTACGCGCCGTTGCTTTCTTGCTATACAGAGAGCTAAGTCAATAGCTTCCGTCCAGATCGTCAGACCTCATTCTCTCTTACTTAAATGTCTATGGTTCAATGTACAAATTTTCACATGACACCCAGCAGGACCCATTGATTTGTGCCGAAGGTGTTAAAGGGCCTTTGTCGTGACCTCACAGAATCTTTGCCATATCATCTGTAGGAGCGTCTGTGACGACACCCCCCCCCCCCCACCTCTCCGAAATGCATTTGGCCCAAAACTTTGATGTCCCGGGTGCATTTAACACCCATGAGTTATAACAGTAAGTGATAACATTCTTTTATCAATGTTGTGCCCACCACAATTAGCTTGATGGCTTTAGGCCTTCAGGTACCGCGTCAGCGAAAACACCCTTATATAATAGCGTTTAAAGTCGGGGTTGATAGTATATCGATCATGAATATTGGTGTCAAATGAAAAGGAAACAACATTAAGTTAACTTTAAGTGTAGATGGTGTGAAAGTGGGGAGTAACATACAAAAATTCATGGAAATGGGTTATCATGTCACTTCAGCCAACGTTAGCAGTGCAGTCTGGACTGGAAGTGTCAACAGGGCTAACCATACAACAACACAGGCACCACTCATGACTTCAAGAGATTAATGAAATAGTAGGATTGCCATGGAGACAGGTCCCTCAGAAAGAAAACAGGCAAATTAAAGGCATCATGTCCAAAGTAGCTTTTATGTACTTTCACCGACCGTTGTAGTAAGTCGCCTTGTATGACAAGTACTGCAACGAAAGTGAAAAAGTTATAATTTCATCTACTCGTGAATTAAAACTTGAGAATTATACAGTAATCCGGTCGTGGCCTTGTTAAGTCAACCAATGTGGAATACTTTTTATCCCCAACACTGAAGAAAGAAAACAGTTTGCCGTTCTTTTTAATTAAAGACAATGTGGCTAAGGTTTGAAGCTATCTAAACCTAACATTTAGCAGTCAGTTGCATTTCACTTACAGAGTTACAGTATTACTCATTTAAGGTTAGGAAAATGGTGGTATTTAATAGAAACAAGTATCGGTGACAAGGATACCCATTATTCAGAATTTATCCCATATAGCCACCTGCAAGACATAAAAATGAGACATGAAAGCCATTTCTGGTCTCACTTGGATCCATTTATTTGTTTTTCCACGTAGTCAAATCACACAGACTAAAGAGAAAAGCGGAGTAACATGTAGACAGGAACGAAGTTAAAACCCCTATAGGCTTAAAATGAACGCCTGTACTGTAACTCCTGTATAAAGAAGAGAAATATGGTTTACTTTGACATATTTAATTAATGACATGCATACTTTAAAATGCCCTTTCCAAACATTATCACCTTCACCACTCCTCCCTCACTACAAGTATATCTACCCGCCTGTTAACCAAACACTTTTTCCCTCCAGTCTAGTGAAACTATTTGGAATGCGCATTTTCTGGTCATAGATACTGGTATTCAGAATAAAACAGTTAAATTTTCATTTTGCCATGTACAAATAAAAGGCTTTCTATACCAACCAAATACATTTTAACCAGAAAGCTTAAAGGCGCAGTGATTCCTTACCGAATGGGGATGCGTTGTTGCGCTAGGCTGAGGTTTATCCCTCAAATTTATCTTTCTTGACTACATCATTTTACGATGTTTTAACAATTTGACCTTTGCTGACCTCACATGACATTTGAACCCCATCAAATATAACAAAAAAAGAAAAACAAAAGGGTTTTTTCTCTTAACATGACAAATCTATATACCAATCATGAAAAGCGTCAGTCATTCCTGCCTTGAGATGTCGTGAAAACGAGCTTTACGTCTTTTTACCTCCGGTGACCTCTAATGACCTTTGACCTTCACCAAAAACCATAGGGTTCTTTCTCTTAACATGAAAAATCTAGATACCAAATATGAAAAGTGTCTGTGATTGCTATCTTGAGATATTTCGCAGTTTAATCTCCGGTGACTTTAGATGTCCTTTGACCTCTACCAAAACAATAGGGTTCTTTCTTTTGACATGACAAATCTATACACCAAATATGAAAAGTGTCCGCCATTGCTATCTTGAGATATCGTGTTTACAAGGTTTTAGGTTTTGAACTCTGTTGACCTCACATGACCTTTGACCTCCATTAAAAACAATAGGGTCCTTTCTCTCACCATGACAAATCTATATTCCAGACATAAAAAGTGTCGGTCACTACTATCTTGAGATATCGTGTTTACAAGCTAGGCGTCACATGCACATACTTTTTTTAAGAGTCAATCGGGGACCCCCTTTTTTAACAGTGAAAATGTGGATATCCCCACTTGGGATGTATCCACACTTGACTAGGAAAAAAACGCTCATGTCCCCGATTTGCACGTACTACACGTATACACACACTCGTGCACCAGCACACGGTGTGTTACCCAATGATAGTTTCAACATGGAAAGTGGGGAAAACTCCAAAATGCTTCAAACTTACTGGGGACCATTTTTGAAAGGCGAAAAATCCAATTTCATGGCAAATTTTGCATTTGGCTAATGGGGATATCCCTACTTGCAGGTGTATCCACACTTGCCTGTAGAAAAACACGCTCACATCCCCGATTTACACCAAAAACAAGTGCACATACACACACGCACACGCATACACACACAACATCACCATTGCATAGATTCCTTGACTGCCTTTCGCAAGGAATCAAAAACCAAAATATTACCCCTTTCAAAGAGTTATGTATATTATAATACATTCATATACCATGTTCACTGCATTCCAAAGTAGTAAGAAAACCATCTACGAAATAAACTGCAGCTTCCTGAAAACTAGTATTAATTCCGAAGGATTTCACATGTAAGCTATGGTAGCCTGTAACAACAAGGGTACTGTTCATGAGTTTCATACACCATCAGATAGCTCAGACAATTCTACCTGGAGCAACCTCTCATGTCTGTTTGACTCTCTTACAGGGAGAAGAAAATTTTTATACTGTGAAAAAAATATTCAAATGTTCCACACATACACCTAAAATACAGTAATACTGGATTTAAAATCTTTGTTTAAGGCAAATAAAAGCTAATTTCTACAAAAGAGCTTTACAATGGATTCTTAATTTAGAAATCATGAAGTTATATTTCAGAGTGCAATTATCTGCAACTATGTACACACAAACTCACAAAAATATTTCAATAATGTGACGATAAAACTAGGTCTACAAATCCACCGAACTTGTATTAATTTGTATGAATTGTACAGAATGGTGATCCACAATTTCTATTTCTATGTCAGTCACTCTTGTATTTTTGTTTCACTCCAATCTTTTCTAATACCTTGCTCTACGCAATAGGTTAGCATGACTCGGGATACGTGGTTACATTGCCCTGTACCTTTTCAAACTTTCTTATAGGCAGTGTACACTATTCATGCAATGTTGTCCATTTCATAAGATCCTGATCTAACTTTAATTGTGCTAGGTGAGTAATATTGCATAATAAGGCACTAGTAAATCATGGCAGAGCAAATCGATGATCTATCACGTCAGAATGAAGTACACTACAGGCTGCAAATGGGTAAACCTGATAAACTGATAAAATTTCTTTAATCAGTGCATCACTGACACCAACAATTCAAACACTTTTATATGTTTACATGTTACAAATTATTTATTGCAAATCTTAACTTTAGGCATTGCAGTTGCACATACCAACATTTGATAGAAAGAAAGTTCAATTGGATTTATTTTCTAATACTTTTACTTCATACTCCATTCATGCATTTAAAAAAATGTACCAACTTGATACCACTTAAATTTTCAGATATACTTCTAGACATATTTGTTTCTTTGAATACAAATGAAAGACTGTGCCCTTCAGATAAAACTTTGAAAATTCAGATATTAGTAATAAGGTTAAATATATACATTGAGCCGAAATGCAAACTATATTGCATATTCAATGACATACTTTATGTAAATTGTCTGTTCAGCCATATATGTACTACTTGAGAAAAGTTGAGAGTGGATTGCCTTTTCCATGTGACGTTTACTGTGCTTTCAAGTTTTTTTGCAGTCCTAATTTTAGACACTGTAATTGCACATATCAACATGTGATAGTAGGAAAGTTAAATTGGATTATTTCCTAATACATTTACTCATACCCCATTCATGCATTTACAAGAATATACTAATTTGATACCACTTGAATTTTCCGATATACTCTTCTCTACATATTTTTTATTCTTTGACATTAAATGAAAGACTGCATTTCAGATAAACCTTTGGAAATTCAAATATCACTACTAAGGTTAAAATATAAACATTGAACCAGAACGCAAACTATATTGCAGTCTCAATGACTGATTTCATGTAAATTGCCTGTTCACTCCTATGAGTCCCAGTTGAGAAGAATTGAGAGTGGATTGCATTTTCCATGTGAGGTTTACTATGCTTTCAAATTATTTATTGCAAATTATAACTTTAGACCCTGTAATTGCACATATCAACATTTGATAGTAGGAAAGTCCAATTGGATTTATTTTCTTATACGTTACTTCACACTCCATTCATGCATTTAAAAGAACATACTAACTCGATACCACTTAAATTTTCAGATATACTTCTACACATATTTGTTTCTTTGAATACAAATGAAAGCCTGTGCCGTTCAGATAAAACTTTGAAAATTCAAATATTAGGAATAAGTTTAAAATATATACAATGAACCGGAACGCAAACGGTATTGCAGTTTCGATGACTTATTTTATGTAAATTACCTGACAACCCATAAATGTCCCAGTTGAGGAGAGTTGAGAGTAGAGTGCATTTTCCATGTGAGGTCTATTATGCTTTCAAATTTTGTATTGCAAACTTTAACTTTAGGAACTTTAATTGCATATATCAACATGTGATAGTAATAACGTTCAATTGGATTATTTCTTAATACCTTTACTTCATACTCCATTCATGCGTATAAAAGAATATACTAACTTGATACCACTTGAGTTTTCAGATATACTCTTCTACAGATATTTTTTCTTTGAACCTAAATGGAAGACTGTTCATTTCAGATAAAGCTTTGAAAATTCAAATAAAAGTAATAAGGTTAAAATATAAATATAAATATAACCAGAACGCAAACTATATTGCAGTCTCAATGACTGATTTCATGTAAATTGCCTGTTCACTCCTATGAGTCCCAGTTGAGAAGAGTTGAGAGTGGATTGCATTTTTCATGTGAGGTTTACTTTGCTTTCAAATTATTTATTGCAAATCGTAATTTTAGACACTGTAGTTGCACATATCAACATTTGATAGAGGGAAAGTCCAACTGGATTAATTTTCTTTTACGTTACTTCATACTCTATTCATGCATTTAAAAGAAGAAACTAACTTGATACCACTTAATTTTCAGATACACTACTACACATATTTGTTTCTTTGAATACAAATGAAAGACTGTGCCCTTCAGAAAAGAAAAAACTTTGAAAATTCAAATATTAGGAATAAGGTTAAAATATGTTCATTGAACGGGAACGCAAAGTGCATTGCAGTTTCAATAACTTACTTTATGAGAATCGCCTGTCCACCCATGTATGTCCCAGTTAGGAAGAGTTGGGATTGCATTTTCCATGTGAGGTTTACTATGCTTTCAAATTATTGATTACAAATTTTAACTTTAGGTACTGCAGTTGGACACATCAACATGTGATAGGAGGAAAGTTCAATTGGGTTTATTTCCTAATACGTTACTTCATACTCCATACATGCATTTAAAAGAATATACTAACTTGATACTACTTACATTTTCAGATATACTTCTACATGTATTGTTTTGTCTAAACCCAAATGAAAGACTGTGCTTTTCAGATAAAACTTTGAAAATTCAGATATTAGTAATAAGCTTAAAATATAAACATTAAACCAGAACGCAAACTATATTGTAGTTTTAATGACTGATTTTCATGTGAATTGCCTGTTCACTCGTATGAGTCCCATTTTAGCAGATTTGAGAGTGCATTGCATTTTCCATGTAACGTTTACTATGCTTTCAAATTTTTTATTGCAAATCTTAACTTTAGACACTATTGCACATATCAACATGTGATAGGAGGAAAGTTCAATTGGATTTACTCCCCAATACGTTTACTTCATACTCCATTCATGCATTTAAAAGAATATACTAACTTGATACACCTTAAATTTTCAGATATAGTTCTACGGATATTTTATCTCTGAACCCAAATGAAAGACTGTGCTTTTCAGATAAAATTTTGAAAATTCAAATATTAGTAATAAGGTTAAAATATATACAGTGAGCCGGAATGCAAAGTGCATTGCAGTTTCAGTGACTTACTTTCATGCGAATTGCCTGTTCACTCGTATGAGTCGCAGTTGAGCAGAGTTGGAAGGAACTGCATTTTCCATGTGAGTTTTACTATGCTTTCAAATTACTTATTGCAAATTTTGACTTTAAGCGCTGCAGTTGGACATATCAACATTTGATAGTAGGAAGTTTAATTGGATTCAGTATTTCCTAATACATTTACTCATACTCTATTCATGCATTTAAAAGGATATACTAACTTTTTACAACTTAAATTTTCAGATATACTTCTTCAGATATTTCTTTCTCTGAACCCAAATGAAAGACTGTGCTTTTCAGATAAAACTTTGAAAATTCAAATATTAGGAATAAGGTTAAAATATATGCATTGAACCAGAACGCAAACTAAATTGCAGTTTCAATGACTGATCTTCATGTAAATTGCCTGTTCACTCACTCAGTTGAGAAGAGTTGAGAGTGTATTGAATTTTCCATGTGAGGTATACCATGTTTTCATAGCAATCTAACATAACATTTTGCATACTTAAGTGATACTTCTTTGGTACAATCTAATGCTAACAATTGAGACGTTGGAATTCATACTGTATTGAATGTCATCCCTGATGAGACTCAAGGAGTAAGGGGGGAATTTGCCATTTGGTAAGTGCCAAATTTCTATTTGTATTCCGTTTTCTAAAGTTTGCACAGATTTGAGATTTGCAAAAATTGTTTTCTGCCTGTTAAGTTAGGATTTCTTATACAGTGAAACAGCAGTCTTGTATGTTGTTATTCACTACAATGTACACTAGAACATAAAGTTTGTGCCTAATGTTTACATTTTGGTGGGTTTATGGAGTCTTGGATCACATTTGAAATGGCTCAAATGACATGGTATAGGTTTGCAAATGATGAGAAATTACTTACTGAAACATGTATCTGAATTTTTTCACTTTTCCATTTTGATTTCTAGGTTTCCTCAATTTTTTGTAATTTTCATAGTATACTCGGATTTCAATGAACTTTGTATGTTTTCCACAAAACCTTAAATTCCTGTCTTTACCCAAGGGTAACTAAGGGAATTTGTCATTTTGCTATCCATTTTAAATTGGCATATATTGCGTTTTGTACAGGTTGATTTTCTGTGTAAAGTTCATACTCTAATACTGTAATAACAGTAAAGTGTTTTAGGTTATTATAATTTACAAAGGAACTTGATGATCATGTTCAGGTTCATATTTTCGGTGGTCTGTTTCACGATTAAGTTGACTACTGTAACATGATATTTTACTGAAAACAATGAAATTTTAATGAAATTACTATATGTTGGATTTTTACTTCAATTTTTTTCATGTACATCTTTCTCTTGTTCTCAAGTTTTTGTGTTTTATATGTTGTGCTCTTGATTTCTGTCACTTTTGACGGTTTCCGTCTGCAAATGGTAAACTCCTGTCTTTACTTAAAGATCATAGCACGACCTTCATAAACTTAGTGTAATGCAAGGTTGGATACAATAATGTATAGATATCAACTCACAGACCGGTTACACCTGGTGCAATTTGGCCCAAACAGAAT
Source organism: Holothuria leucospilota (assembly GCA_029531755.1). Lineage (NCBI taxonomy): Eukaryota > Metazoa > Echinodermata > Holothuroidea > Aspidochirotida > Holothuriidae > Holothuria > Holothuria leucospilota. Next base: position 20,975,639 of record CM055973.1, on the reverse strand, counting down.
TTGAAGAAAAGCGTGACGAAAAACAATTTCGAAAAATGCCACAACTGGTCACCTGACTATATGACGCAATTGGAGGCACAAACAAAGAGCCATATAACTGGAGGACACGTAACTAGAAGTAGAACTAATGCAATGCTGTGAAAAAAATTTGTCTTAGCAACTTCATGAAAAGGATAACAGCACAATACCCGTACAACATACACATCACAAAGGGCAGACCGTGTTGGGAGCTTTGAGGCACATCGGATTGGCCAATATGCACGTGTATATATGCGTGCACCTGTGGTAGCTTCCCGAAGTAAGCTTCAGTTTTGTTTTTGTTCAAGGATGCGTTCGACGCTCTGTGCAGAACACAGAAGTCAGTAACAAATGAATATATAGAGGTGTTTTACCGACGTCACGAGATCGCGCGTCTCTTTGGTTGTCAGACATTTTGCCGGGAAAGCGTCCATTGTGTCACAGTTGTAGCTATCATTATGCCGTGTGCGCGTGCTGTAAATACGTTTACTGGGCGTGTGCTGTGCCTGGCAATGCCTGGCAATGCCGGGTAATCCCAATCACGTGACGTTATATGAAATACCTTTATACTCTGTGTACTGTCCACTGACGATTTTGCCATGAATGCTAAGCAGTCACCTTGGACCGATGCACTACAGACCTTATCCACTGACGTCACGCAACGTCAGTTTGGAGGAAAACAATCTAGCACACGTGCACGAACGGTGTAGATTTCGAACGCTCGCGCAGTAGACTTACACGCGTATACGATTGGTTGACAAATCAGCTGTCTGCATTTGTTGGACTAACTTGCAATGATACACGCTTTTCCTCCAAACGAGGGAGGACTTTCTGCTATGTGCCATCATATGCATAAGGTCTATTGACAATGTGGACACACGCGCTTTTCTAGTATCGTAACATGGCAGAAATGTGTGCAACACGGGGTGGGCGCCTAGAGGTGTTGTATACTAACTGTGCCGCCAATGACGTTACGTCGTGAGCCGCTCACACAATAATTTTTTTCAATTTTGTGTTTCAGATGGGCTTTGCCTGGCCTGTATTTGGTAATTCTTATGGTCATATTCCAGCGTATATGAACCTATTTTAGTCCGGAAAACATCCCTTTCGTTTCGAATAGTATGCAAAGATTATTTAATGAGAAATTTATTTTGGTTGTGTTATGCCCACTTTCAAGGGGAAATGCCTCCAAGCTCTAGAAATGTATGAAATTAGGGAATGCCCCATGCAGTTGCCCTATTAAAGCAATTAGGAAAACAGCTGGGTTATTGAGTACAATTTATAACACAATCTATCCTCCAATCATGAAGACCATTATTCTCTTATTACAGACATCAACATTTTGCAACATTTTAAAGTTGACAACTAAAGTAAAAGGCAGTTTTAATTTCATTTAAAACTTTTCAGAATAATTTGCTATTAAAAAGGAAGAAGACATTCATATCCTCCTTTGTAAATCAATGTTTATGATCAAACATAGTTTTCTTACAAACTTTTGGCAAGGGAAACTAACCAGAAATCTTTGAATGAATTGTCAACCATAGTTATACTCTACTATACTCTACTATACTCTACTATACTCTGCTATACTCTGCTATACTCTGCTTTACTACACTATACTCTGCTATATTCTACTATACTCTACTATACTACACTATACTCTACCATACTACGCTATACTACACTATACTCTACTGTACTCTACTATACTACACTATACTCTGCTATACTCTACTATACTCTGCCATACTCTACTATACTACACTATACTCTGCTATACTCTACTATACTCTGCCATACTCTACTTTTCTCTGCTATACTCTACTATACTCTACTATACTACACTATACTACAGAATACTCTGCTATACTCTACTACACTATACTACACTATATTCTACTACACTATACTACACTATACTCTACTACACTACACTATATTCTACTACACTATACTACACTATACTCTACTACACTATACTACACTATACTCTACTACACTATACTACACTATACTCTACTACACTATACTCTACTGTACTACACTACACTATACTATACTATACAACCAGGTACACAGCCTATGTACACATTTTATGTGAAATGCGTTCATCACAGGGGATAGCTGCTTCATACTTATCTTACTTGCCTAAGAGGAACAGGTTAAACATAGTTGATGAAATAATTACTAACAGTTTACCCTGAACCATTTCACAACCACTGAGGTGTTTGTTCTGTTAACGAAAACCACTGAGGAAAGACAACTGTGCCATCAGAAAGGCAACTTACGTGAGTGGTATCAATCAGCCATCAGTGTGGAAACTTTCTAACAAGTATTCTCTTAATTTTCCTGCCTTAAAGTTCTTGTCCAGGTGCTGGCGATAAAGAGCCACAACATTTCCTATCTGAAGCAGTGAACTAAATGCTCACTCATCCTGCTTGCGTTAAACAGAAACTTCTGTGGAATCCTCTAAACCAAATCCTCATCTGTGTGTGAGAGGAAAGAAAGTTCAGGTTGAAACAGGGTTTGTAAATAAAAAGGCTAGGCTATTTAGCATCTGCTTCCATCTCACAAATTGCTTGAAATCCTAAAGTTTTACATTAAGGAAAGGTTTCCTTATGACTAGTATCAGATTGGCATGTTCATATTATAATCATCTTCATTGCTTTCAATGAATGAACATGACCTATGTATTCAAGCAAAGGTTTAAAACCTTAGAAAATATTTCACAAACAATATGCCTTAACATTTGCTTATGCGTTACTTTTACGTTTGTTTCAACTTTTTAAAGGGAAAGTCATTTGGCCGAGGCTAGTCTTCTATGAGCCTCTGACAAATACAGTAAATATTTAAGGAGAAGTGCAGTCTCCAAAAACTGAATTATTGTTACCTGGTATCCTAATTCCTGAACAGTTTTCGGAAAACGTCATGTGACATTATGTTTGAAATTTTCTGAGGAAAGGGATCATGCTCACTTATTCTGCTATCAAAAATGTATGTCAGTTCTACAACCGTCCAGAACAGAACCACTTTTGCAACATACATTAAAATGAGATACTTTTTATTAATAATCCCTCCTTTATGATACTGAAATTACTTGCAACATGCTTTCCTACCTTTAGCAATGCAGGTGTCAGTCTGTAAGGAAGCATCTGTATGAGAAAAAATATGAAAAATCTTATATACCTTTTGCTTAATGATGTCAGCAATGAAAATGAGTTTTACAATCAACCAGATCTACACATGAACATTCATGAATTAAATCTGCACCATAAGCAAAGTCATTGCTGAGTCAACTTCTCTGTCACAATGCAATGAGACATAAATGAGACATTACTGAAGAGTTTGCCTTTGGAAGATGATGAACAGACTGGAACAATATCCAAGGGAGGGAAAATAATGAAAGTTTGTTGCTGATAAAAACATTGCCTTGCTACAGTAGATCCCTTTTCTTAGCACTACTCATCACTCACTACCATACTGATCAGGTGCTTTCAACGGCTTTACTCTCTGATAAATATTTATATATCTGGCATAAATGAGCAACGATGTAAAATGTCTTTTTGCTTAAATAAGTGATAAATAGAACGATATGAATGTATATGTATTATACTGCATTAACCCTTACAAAAAAGGTGTGTCAACCTGTGTCGGTAATCACACGTGATCACTGTGAAAAACAAAAGAAATCACGTGTGTTCTTGGGTGACAACCTACGTATTTGGTACACTCTGTACACAGGTTTGACACAGATTTGACACAGGTTGACACACCTTGCCTGCCTTGAATTTCAAACCACAGGTTTTGTCTCAGAATTCTTTGTTAACATTGGTTTTAATTACCACACACTTTGCATGTAAAACCTGTGGAAACATTGGCAAACCTGCGTCAAACCTGTGGCAAAGTGTAGCAACTGGTCAAACTGTGTCGATGTCAAGGGAAAACACAGGTTTTCATGCAAAATAACTGTGATTACCCATGGCAGACACACGTAAAAACCTGAGGATTTGGAACAAATTGCCACATTGTTAGGGTAGGATGTTCAATAGATTCAACAAACTTACCTCTCTCTGTAAATCTGTAAGCCTTAATTGTCTTACCTAAAATCAATATCGGACAACCAGATCTAATGCAGAAAATCATATGGCAATGCCTGGGTTCTACTTGGATTGTCTTCTTAAGGCCTCCCACTTCCCAGTGTACTTGTTATGGTCATCCTTACCTAATTGCCAATGGAATGACGATTCTGATTTGGATAGCGGGTTATTGAAGTGAGTAGTAATATTCGAGAATGCTTCTGGTGTGTGTACTTCACAGGTTGAAATAACAGTTTGAGAATTTCCAAAGTCCACCTTTCCTATGCAGTACTTGATGAGGACAATCTACTCCTCCTAATCTTTATTGTAACTGAAGAAGCATACATACTTTGAGAGTAATGGTTCCTGCAATGTGACACCAATACCAATCAGAAAGGTTTCCTTTCACCCTAAGCACTTTTGTATGCCAATGGATAATTTTTACTTAACATTCTACTTTTCCTACCTTGACAATCTCCGGTAGGAACACCATTGTATTCTACTGATGTTGTTGATTTGGTCTGATTACCTAAGAAAAGCAGTAATTAAGTTGTGTCTGTAAATTTTTTCACATATCTTTCATTTCAGTTTCACTTTCATCACATTTCATCATTTAATTTATGGAATGAAATCCCCTTCTTGATGAATAGAACTGTCTGCATGTACATGTATGTCACTGCATAGAATGTTCAATAGATTCAACAAACTTGCCTCTCTCTGTGAATCTGTTAGCCTGAATTGTCTTATCTAGAATCAATATCAGACAACCCCGTCTAATGCAGAAAACTATATGGCAATGCCTGGGTTCTACCTGGATTGCCCCCCGTAAGGCTTCCCACTTCCCAGTGTACTTGCATACGGTCATCCTTACCTAATTGCCAATGGTATTATGATTCTGATTTGGATAGAGGGCGGAAGTAGTAATAGGTGATGTAAATAGTAGCATGATGGAATCGAGAACGCTTTTAGTTTGTGTACTTCACAGATTAAATAAAAGTTTGAGCATTTTCAAAGTCCACCTTTCCTATGGAGTACTTGATGAGAACAACCTACTCCTCCTAATCTTTATTGCAACTGAAGCTGCAAGAGAAAAGGTTACTGCACTGTGCCACCAATACCAAACAGAAAGGTTTCCTTTTAACCCAGGCTAAGCACTTTAGTATGCCAAGGTAACATACTTCATATTTCTACTTTTCATACCTTGAGAGTCTCCGGCAAGAACACCATTGTATAGAATTGATGTTTTTGATTTGGTCCGATTAGTTTGCAATAATTAACTTGTGTCTGTAATGTTTTACATGTGTTTCAGTTCACTCTCATTACATTTCTTTATTTATCTATTAAATGACAGAGTGTCTATTAAATCCACACTGACACAGAAAACTGAAATTAATGTCACTTTAATTGTACAATCTACTTGCAATGTATTACAGATCCACCTACCCCTTATTAAACATGGTGAGTTTGTAATCATTAAAAAGATCATTATTGAAAGATGCAAACTGTTTCTGATATCCTCCGAGATGAAACTCTCAGACCATGACACAAATCATAACAGCAGTCAACACTTCCTATATTCTTTCATCTTGTAAGAAAACAACAGTGAAGTGGTCTGTAAAACTTAAATATGAGAAATGCTGCTGTTCAGCCAAACTACATGCAGTTCCAATGACAGGTCTGTTAACAGTTCTCCTGGCTAAAACGGATACATTACTGAGAAGCAAGGAATTAAATGTATGAAATAGTAAAGAGGCTACTGCACTTACCACGGCTACAGTACATTATCAAACAGACGGCAATGAGTATCACTATGAGGACATAGAGAATCTCATAAAGGCCATGCTTTCTTTTTACTTCATCTTCCCTGCAGGATGCTGAAAGATGGAATAAAATTATACATGTAAAAGTAAGCAGGAAAGACAATGACAACATAAACTTAACATTTTTCAACTGCTTGCAAAGCTTTCTCAACATTTGGGACCATTGAATAGTGGTACTAGAATGCACGTCATTACCATATGGACTTATAACACTTTTACTTGTTTCAAGTAAAATTAATTGACAGACTAACAGTTCATATGACGAAGCAGTGGGGTGGCCGGGTGCCAGGATTTCCTTACAGACGACAGAGGGACTGAGTCTACCGGCAATCTTGTCAATGTATATTATTTAGGTTTGAGTTGGATTCGGTTCCGAAATCTTCGCACAATCAAAAAACCGGACTATAACCGATCGTGGTTTGATTTCCGTTTCAAATTTTATTCTGGCACGCATTTCACACTTTTCGGCCACAAAGTCAGCTATCTTTTTTAAACAAATGTATGGAAATTCTTCTATCGTAACTTCCATAAATAGCCTGTAGACACACAGTCGCTGACTTAAGCCCGAAAGTCACCTAAAATGACTTCTCGTGCTCAATATTCCGAGACACGTTTGCGATCTCAAAAAAATTGACAACGCAACTTGTATCTTTTGATTTATCACTTTTATACATTTTCTGACATGTACCAACGGTCCTTTTCAGCCTTCACTTGTTTGTCCTTCCCGATTTTGCAACGATCTGATGACGATGTCATTCAACCATTCGAAGCCCCGCATTGAGCTCATGCTACGTACGTAGTTTGCATAAGGTCAGGCCCATATCAAATTATTAGACATGCTCGACCGCGAAGAGTAGCCTGATCAAAATTCTACAAACCTTTCATTTCGTATCAAGGAAAATGAATATAGTAAACCACGTTCGTGAGGCAGGAAAACGTCACGATATACGCAAGAAGACGTGTCACTTATTACGTTCCATTTTGTGTTTATTGGTGAGGACCATCATTTTGAGACAATGCACACTCGTACGTCCCAATTGTGTAAATGCGATTTGTGGCAAGCGCCATTTTGATACAAATGTCTTTGCAAAGAAAATGCTAGTTTCGCATGTATTTTGAGTTAAAATGTTTGAAATGCTACGTTAATTTTTAACATTAGCCACGTGGTACAAAAATTGTCTTACTAAATGTGCATCTCATGACAAATTTGTATCACTACTTTTGCAGTCAAATACGTAGAAGACCCCAGTGCCGGATTAACCCCATGGCAGAACCGGCATATGCCGGGGGCCCCGCGCTTTTGGGGCCCCTGAGGGAATTCAGACCCACAGTATTTTGATTTACTGGTTGTCGGGCTTACGTTTTCATGTGTGTGTACTTTTGCCATGCCTTAACACTATCTGGCATAATGTATAATTACTGTCATGTCTGCATGTATCACTTTATAATGTGTAAAAGCAACTAATAGTTATTAGCGGTTAAAAGCTAAAATTTAATCTATTGAGCAGTGGCGTAAGAACCGGGGGGCCAATGTGTTTTGACGGGGGCCAAATGTCATTTTGCCCCCCCCCCCCCAAATCGCGATAGTTTACAGTTTCGTTTTACCTGTTTTTTGCTCTCATGAGAACAATTTCCCTAATAAGAACCCAAAATTTTCGGCGCGCTACGCGTGCTATAAAAGCGACCCTACTTTCTTCAATAGTTCCATTCTACAAAGCTAGATAGCGCAAGTTCCCGCCACCTTTCCAAGTAACATGTAGAGAAGAAGTTTGAGTAGATGTCGTAAAATTCATCTCATATCTCAAAGCTTAGTTACTATTCTCTTGTGTGTGTCATGCGGTACGTTCAGATGGTGAGGGACTCACGGAGCAATGTTTGGCTACCGGTATTTCATCGGGTAGTCGGGATGGTTTCGATACAATGTATATTATCGCCAATATGGTCTACAACCTGTCTACCCCTAGAGATTTTCTTTCTTCTATTTATTCTTAATGATTACGTATGTTTTTTGTGAAAACCTACTAAAAATTTCGAGCGCTTTGCAACATTTCACTTTAGATTCCGGGAAAAACATTTAAAGAACGCGGAACTATGCTTTCCTAGTTTACACAAATTTTATGCAATATATATATATGCCCCGAATGACATGGTCTTAGTACACAGGTTTTCTTCAAATTCCACCTCACCAATACCCGACGGCAATGGGCTGTCGGAGCTTCGGGTCGCTGCCCCCCCACCCTTTCGAGCAAATCCTGGCGCCACCTCTACTTAACTTGATAATAGACTCTGGCTGTGGAAAATCTCCAGTCTAATTAATCCACTGAAATCCATGGGGATAACTCCGATCTGAATAATTTTGAATAAATTCGGATAGATTGTGACAAACTTAATGTGTTTTAGAATAAATTCAAATCAACCTTCACAAATTTTCTACAAATATTGCACATCTTGATGGCTGCTATTAAGGCCGACAAGTGCCATTTCCGGCAATCTGGGCTGTATTAAAATCTCAAATTTTCTTGGTACGCTCCGCGCCAAACTATGGTGGCGCTCCGCTTAGATAGTAAACGAGAGCCAACACCAACAAAATTCCCCAGCCCTCCAGAGCCACCAAAAAAATATCTTAGCTACACCACTGCCAAATGTGTTGTTGTTATTTCCTTTCTCTTTAAATATACTACTTTGAGCAAATATTAAGTTGGAGTGTGGAAAGGGTCGGGGTTCAAGGTCGAGAAATCGCATCTTGTCTGCCCCCCCCCCCCGTCAAACATCTTCCTACGCCGCTGTTGAGTGTTATTAATTTTGTGTGAGCGGGTGGGCGAGGGCGAAGGAGGTTAAACTTGTGAAAGGGGCACCGCTATAGAAAGTGCCGGGGGCCCCACACAACGCTAATCCGGCCCTAGAAGACCCTCGTGCAAGCAATGAGACGGTGAAGCAATGGGACGGGGACTAATGAGACTGAATACTGGAAAGGGTACCAATGAGAAGGGGAACCAATGAGTCGAGGGACTAATGAGACGGAATAATGAGAAAGGGGACTAATGAGTGAGACGGGGGACTAATGAGTGAGACGGGGGACTAATGAGACGGAATAATGAAAGGGGGACTAATGAGACGAATCAAGCTAAAGGGGGACCAATGAGACGAGGGACCACTATAGAGCGGATTATGGAATGACAACTCATTACCAAAGTATGGAACATATCAAAACTCTATACAGAAATGTTTCCTGTAAGGCTGATGGAATGAGGATTGCCACGGACATTTTGCCCCGAACTGGCAACATTCTTGTCATAAGAACGTCTCCCTTCTGAACCACCCTCCTCCTCTGCTGACAGTTTCCATATCTACTGCATCTCTATTGAATAGCCACACTTGGTGCACATATTGTGTAATAATTAGCAGAGATGAAATGGTACTCCATATGCAAAACCACACAGCATGTGGCTAATGGGCAATGACAAATGAACCCTGACATTCCAGGTAAACAAGGCTTTCACTCAGTTTGTTGCTGTTAAAGAACTATAAGCAGCAGACACATATGGCAGAAGCCGGCAGAAGTCACCAAAAGCTAGTACATCAAATAGTGAGAAAAGTGTCAGAAAGTGGCATCACCTTCAAATACTATGCATCAAGGGGCGGGGAAAGGTGTGCCACTCAGAATCATGCAAAGTCGAACCTTTATAGTCCTTTTGCCAGGTCAGAATTGTGAGAATACATAGGTACTCCCTTTTGTGAAACCAAAAGGTTTACAGTATAATTTGTGGGATTCCGAAGAGATTAACTTAATTACTTTTAATACCTGGAATGACTAAGGCTGTGGACTCTGCTTTCATAATGTTAGAAAGTGGTCCATAAAGGTGACACTTGATGAGTATCTCTTCTCCACACTTGACATCCTGAGAGACTTTGTATTCAACTGATATGATGGTGTCAGAAGTTTCACCCCTCTCTTTGAGGACCTCCTGGTGGTTAAAGACAGAAATCGCACCTTCATCTTCTGCAGTCCATTCAAGGGTGACATTAGGACGAGCTCCATACACAGCACATGCTAGTTTTTTGGTTCTACCTTCTCTGATGACACAACGGTGAAGTACATCATCGCATCCTGCAATCTGGATGTAAGGTGGTGATGGTGGGACTGGAAATAAACCAAAGAGGTTATAACTAAAAGTTAAAACCTTATGCTAAAACTCTGAAAACCTCTTGTATGTAACTTTTACATACTCCAAACTGTCGTCAGGCAAATTTTAGTGCCACCACTGGTCCGATATTGACAGTACACACCATAAGTACTGTATTACAGAATGCATACCTTCATTTCATGAATAATAACATTCTTTTGCACTGCATGTATTCATATACTGGATATATTGGTTACACTATTACAACTAGGCAGACCTGCTGTACATTCATTTTTCTTCATGATGCAAAATAATTCTTACTCAATATTTCCAAGGATGACATCTTAATTTCTTCCTTTTGTCCATCTCCATAAATACAGGCATAAATCCCTTCATGATGAACTCTTGGTGATAGAAGTATCAGATTCCCTTCAGCAGATATTTCAACATCTGGAATATCAGTTACTGTTCTTGTTATGCCATGTAAATGGAAGCCAATTAGTTCAGGTTCTCCCTTAGGAAGGATTCTTTTCCAGACCACATAATCACTGGGTGATTGTCCACACTGTATTTTAGCATACCTGTTTATCTCCAAGTACCGAACCTTGGTCGTAACATCAGAAAAAGATATATTGCTTGAAAAGTCTAGTAGTATTTCCCTCGCTCTCCTCCAATCTGATAACGGCCATGTTGCCCTACACGCAAGTAAGTGGACGTAACTACTACTGCCATTGAGTAAATGAAGGGTAGCTAAAGAGTTGAAAGTGCCATTACTATTTTCAGTACTGTTAAGCTGTTGCATTTCAAGATGCACATACCCATCACCCCTTTGTTTAAACCATTTCAACTGCACTGGTGGTCTTGTGGCATTGAAAGAACAACTGAGAATCTCTTCTTGTAATGCATTATGGTAGTACTCTTGATAGCAATTACGACATGGGATCATTGGCAAGTCGTCAACTGGAGAAGCTATGAAAAGGAAAGCAATTACAATAATGTTGAATTCTAGATAACAACGACTGGAGAATGTTCTCAAATTTCTTCTAGTGAAACCACAGTTTTGGTTGCCCCAGGTTGATATCAAACATTTACAGTACATAATGGTTTTTAGTTACTTAAGTTGCTTTGTACTGTTGTCAGTCCGCTATTAACACTAATGTGACCGTAAACTTTCTTCTTCGCCCACCCAGCTGATGACATATGTCATGAAACATTCATTTTGACACACGGACGCAAACCCTACCTCCTATTAACCTACGTAACCTCTAACTTTAACACCTAACATAGTCATTGCACATTGGAAGATAGCCTTTACCCAGAGGGTCCAATGATGTCCAGGGCTGCACACTTACAGTGCCGTCTAATTCATTTGCCAAGCTGGGCAAGCAATCACTGAAATTCACTTGCTATTGTCTTTTTCCACTTACCCTTCTGGTCAGGCTTACAAAATTTATTTCTCAATTTTTCCATACGTAACAGATGATACAACTATCCTTAATACTACTCTTCAAAATTTAAGTTGTAATTTTCCATAATCTACCTACAGAGATGAAAATTTATTACACATTTGCAGTGATTGGCAGTGTTTCCATAAGGGTTGTTAAATCACAGGAATCCTTAACTTTTTGGGAAGAGTCCCAACAAAATCTTGTCGGTCTCATTTTTATTCAAAGTCCCAAATGTGTTACTGAAAGTAGTGAAGTGAGAAAAGAGGGTGTTTATAAGTGGCGGTAAGTAACTATTGCTTAAATGATTTGTCACTAGGGGAATCATCACCTCATTTCTGAATTGACAAATGAAGAAATTATCTAAGTTAATGCACAGGATAATCAACAAAGATAAACATCCAGGACTTCCTCTGATTTTTACGGAAACAGAGTTTTTTATTCATGAAATAGCCTTGAATGGCTCCTTGATGATTTTTGACTCCAATTCAGTGACCCACACTGATAGCATATTATCCATTCATATTTGTATCCAAGGTTCGATGCAAACTCTTCAAGCTATGTTCATGAGGTATGTCATGAATTTTTAGTAACTTAATATTTTATCACAAGTGTTATAGATGGACAATAGTCAGGAACCGTTATAGTAATAATAATAAAGACAAGCAACCATGCCATCCTAGCCATAAATAAGTGTAAGAATTAAATATGCTTCCTACCTTGACACTACTAGTGTTTACAATACTTTCTGAGTTTGACCCCTTGTGACAGCAGATGACTTAAGCCCTATTAGAAGCACAAGGTTATTTCTCTTCATTTCATGCTACTACATAAACATGGTTGTAAATCAGCTTCTTGTTCATAATTTTGGACATTTTGCCAGATCTAAGATCTAAACAAGTAACATACATGACAAATCATGGTAACAAGGCTTGCACTGGTTGACTTCTGGAGACTGCAAATGATCTTTGACCTCCATCAAAACAATACAGTACTTAATATGGGGCCCCAACATGCCAAGTATGGAGTTCATGTTTTCTTCCTTAACCAGAATACTACAATTGTATACACATGGCTAGGAATCAGAGAACCTTTTAGCTTTCTGGTAACATACAATGAGAGACTGCAGTAAGACAAAACTTCTTACATGTTGTTTATCAATGGTTGCAGTGAAGAGTGGCGCCAGAGGAGCACAGGGATACAGCCACCCCCTACTAGCCCGTCCCTGTAAGGGGACTAGTCATAGGTGGTTGATCTACCCATGGTCAATTAAAAGATACATCCAACTCCCAACTCTGCGAAGGAGGTGACACTTTATCTACGCTCAGCTAAGCCAAGATTAATGAGCCGTACGTGAATAACAAAGATTGCAACCCGAAGACTACTACGTATGTACAAGCTAAGCACATACATGTAACATGATCTTTGAATAACTAGATCAGTGGTTCCCAACCTTTTTCAGTTCACATTCCCCTTTCACCGAATGGTGTTGGACAAACGCCCCTCCCCCTCAATAGCATAGTATTGTTATGGATGGATTGATAAGAACACATGTTGAAATTTAAGATAGACCTACCCATAATTTTTATGTCTAGGTCCCACCCAGGGTAGCAAAACAGCGGTGGGTGGCTTTAAAAATTAAATCCCTTTTGAGATGGCGGATCCTTAACGCTCGATTTACGAAATCGTGAAGGCTTGGTAGGGGTCAGGGATGGAGAATTTTTTATTTAAATGCACGTAGAGACCCATCGAGGTGTGGAACGCTCCCCAATGGCTCCTTATGGGGCCCAAAGGGCAGCTTCGTTGATCGGGAATACGCCCCGCCGGAAGCTCTGGGGTATTTACGATATTGATATTGTACACACAAAAATGAGGTACCCTCAACCCTATTTTTGCTATCACCTAATAACCTCAAAATGCACATTCAAGAGATTACAAAAATCAGTCTTAGCCCAGTTACTAACGGAAGTTTCCTTGACGCTGCAAGGAACTTGTCGTGAGGGTGGGAAAGAGGGATGGTGAGGGGTATGGAGCTTTGAAAGATTTATGCCACTCAAAGTGTCCTGTAGGTAGAAGTAATGAGAAAGACCAAATCGGCGCACCGAGAAATTGCATTTTTGAAATAAATAGTATAACGTTTTACCTGATAGTGCATCGCAAAAGCTATCTCTTATCACAGTTAGCTACAATTATCACATCTGTCAGTGAGCCATGTCTATGGACAGCACGGAAAACTACACTAGGTAAAAGTGGTGAAACAATTTTTAACCATAGCCCCTTCGGTCACCGCTTCCACTGCCTCTGAAGAAAATATGAGGGACTCAATAGGGAAAAATTGAACTTAAAACTATTAGATGCGAACTCGTGGGATGTGACAATAAAGATAATTCAAATACTTTGCAGTGCATTTGAGGGAGGAATGTTAGACCTCTTCGACTTGTTGACTTCATAATTTAATCTCCTTTTTATGGAAACCAGTTTGAGAGCTCAGCAAGAGGAAACCTTTTGGAATCATGTAGGGTCGGGTTTAAATTATGTCTCTCATTTTTTTCAACCCCCTTTCTTCACTTAGCGCTCACCACCCCCTCAGTTGCCACAACGCCTCCAGGAGGAAATAACGCCTTCGTTGGGAACCATTCGGCCAGCTAACGCGTGAACTTGGTGATTTGACCAATTTCAAAAGTTCAAGAAAGTTACTGTAGCACTCACCCTTCCGATGCATGACTCGGGTTTTAGTGACGGTGACCCATGTAAGCTTTACCTTCTCCGAAAACAGTAAACATTAGCACTCAGTATGTGGTACCCAAATGCTAAGTATGAGAATCGTGCGTTTCATTTCTTACATATTACGTTAAAAATGTTTTCTCAGTTGGATCTCCAGTGACCTCAAATGACATTTGATGTCAATCAAAACTGATCCACACCATCAATTTTATTTGAGACGCACCCATTTGCGATGCATGGAATTCATACATATTTCCCTTCTTGACATATCATTGTCACAAGACTTTTCTGCGGTTTGACCTCCGGTAATGTCCAATGTCTTTTGACCAACAAAAACGATAAGGACCATTCACCCGATATGGGGCATCCACATATGCTTTATTACAGACAACTTGCAGGGGATGGAGGGGGTGTTGTCTCTGATACTTTAAATCATCTAGTACAAATGAAGAGATTTTCCATAATGGAATGCTTGAAGACTGTGCAAAGAGTGTCAATAATTGGATGAATGTAAACAGGCTGCAATTAAACTGTAGCAAAAAGGAGTATACTGAATTTGGCTCCTCAACCCATTTATGAAGTGTATTATTGACGGAAATGATATTATTGACACTCCTGTTAATGAATCTACTGCTATTAAATATATTGGAGTTTATTTGGATAGTAAAATGTCTTTTGCTAAGGGCATATCAGAGAAATGCAAAACTGCTGTTTCATTTACATCGCATAAGAGTCTTACGCAGTCATTTGAGCAGAAAATGTCTTGAACTGGTTACACCTGCCTTGGACTTATCCCAGCTGGACTACTGTTGTACTTTGCTGTATGGCTTACCTAATTTCTTCTCCTGACATTGAAAAGAGTGCAGGGGAGTAGCAAAGGTGTTATCTTGGGTGGGGGTGGAGATTATGTTTTGCCGACGGATCTGGTAATGCGTAGAGAGAAAACGAGCTTTAGTCGGTGGGGTCCTGGGCCCCGCCTAAAGATCTCTGGTTGAGTCCAGGGGGCGCAGCCGCCGGAAGCTCTGAGATTTAAGTATATCTCTGGGCGAAAAGTTAAGTCTCAGGATGGATATATTTTGGTTCAAAATGCATCATCAAATACAAACTAGATCCCACTAATTTTAATGTATTAGGCTATTCCTCTCGTCAGGCCGCTATAGTTTTAAGCGGTTGGGATCCAGAGTTTCGCCAGTGATTTAGCTAGGACGTTTTCTCAATGCGACATTTACTGATCTGTGGCCTGGGGAAGGGGTCTAAGTGGAGGGAGTGTCCCCCTCCCCTTTGGAAATTTTGGAACTTGCAAGTTGCCTAGATCGCAAATGTTGCAATATCTGAGTGGATTTTTACCCTAATGAGGAACCTCAAAATTTACACCCGGCGGGTAGAAATTGCGTGTCAGATTTTTTTTCTGCGACATTTGTCGCCGTTTATGCGACAGTGTCCCACAAATAGAGGCTGGCTAAAACACTGGGCCGGCCCTAGGGCCCCTGGTGAAGGTCCGGGGGGCTTCGCCCCCGGAAGCTCTGAGATTTTAGCATAATCTCTCGGCAAAACATTAAGTCTTATGCAGGATTGGTATATTTTGGTTCATAATGTATTATCCAATCCAAAATTTCCGGTTAATTCTTATGCGTTAGGCTATTCCTCCCGTCATATGCCACTACACTTCAGGTGCTGAACCTGTCGTTCAGACTTGGAACATTATGTGTTCAGCATTTGAACACTAGACGCGTCAGGCGTTCAAATATGATAAGTGGATAGGCGTCCGGCGTTCAAAAAGGGAGAAAAGTGTTCAGAATCTTAACACAAGCGTTCAAAATATGCTTTGAACGCCAGGATCTGAAGATGGGTTCTGTATCTGTTTCATTTCGGTGTTCAAAAGTTAAAAGCCTGAGATTGCAGTGAAGGGAAGACAAGCGCGGCACGCATTATTTTTCCCCGGGATGTTTGTGGGTAAACCGGATGCTCAGAAGTTTGCAAAATGTGTTTGAAGTCAAGGTAAGTGTTTAGAAGACGGGCTAAGGATACCTTCTCCATGGGTAATCGGGTGCAGCTCCCCATGGTGATGATAAAAATGAGGAATAATGTGCAGAAAGTGGTTTTTCAAGAATGTCATATGATCCGAAATAGTGCACCTATACGGAAGCCGTTAATTTCCTTCCTTTTCCCGAGTTCCCGACGGACTCAGTCACTCGTCCAATTACACCGACGGCCGTTGATACGGCCGTATAAGGCCATCACATGTATAATCAATTTGCCGACGGGAATTCAACTTGAATGGACCAATTAGATGAAGAGCCGAAAAACGAAATAGCCGATAACAGACTAGCCCGTTCTCTCTTTCTCTTTTTTCTTTTCATTTTCCGTCTTCTCTTCCCTTTCCTTCCCTTCCTTTCCCTTTCTCTTCTCTTCTTCTCTCTTATTTTCCTCCTCTCCTCTTTTCCTCTTCTTTTCCTTTCCCTTTCCTCTTTTTGCCGACAGCCCGAAAATTTGCCCACGGGCGACCAAATATTGGGGGTGTGCCACCCCCACACCCCCAGCTCGCTACGGCCCTGAAAGGGTGCAAAATTTTGCTGTAAAGCTGATACATCACGAGAAAAAATTTGATAGTTCTACTATGTGTTTAAAAGAACTTCACTGGCTTCCTATCAGGCACAGAATACTTTTCAGACTCTTTTGTTTGTCATATAAATGTTTGAATGACCAGGCTCCCAATTATTTGGCAAATTATTTTATCAAAAAGGAAAGTGTGTACTCATTGAGGTCTATATCGTTAACTCTGTTGTACCGAGAACTGTAAAGAAGGCCTTCGATTATGGGCCTTTGGGGGGAGGGGGGCAGGTCCAAGGGAGTGGAAAAATTTACCCACTGAACCTCAGTCCTGTGGTTCTTTCACAGTTTTAGGAGTAAGCTTAAGACATACCTGTTTCGGATGGCTTTCCATTAGTTTCCCTATTTTTTGTGGGAGTGGTTGTTCTGTGAAGCGTCACTGCATATAGTTTCTTTAGATGTGTCCCTTACAGAAATGCTATTATTATTATATGCTAAGCAAAAGGCCTCTAACATTTGCCCATCTTGAGGTTATCTTGTTTAGGAGAAGTTTTCTAGGATGAACACAATTGGCCTCTTGTGACCCCAACCGACATTTAACCTTCACCGAACTCTACAGGATTCTCTTACTTCATATTGGGCTTCCGCGTGTTATTAGTGTAATTCATTGAAGATTCGCTTCATTAGATATCATGTTTACAATTTTTCACAGTTAGACCTCTGGTTATCTCAAATGACCTTTGACCTCCACCAAAACAAAACAGATCATTTACTAAGAAGGGTATCCACATGACATGCAAGAGATCGCCCCAATGTACCCTTCTTAGACATTGCGTTTAAAGATCAAGTGTCACGTACACACCCACACACGACATTATCATTGCATAGATTCCTCTTGTCCTGGACAAGGAATCAGAAAATGTAGGATGTAAATTACATAATATGCTTCTATGGTTTTGACCTCTCTTGCATTCTTACTCCTCCATATGCACACAATACAGTTACTTCACAAACTTTAAATTTTGTCCAAATCTCTGGAGCAGCAACGGTCTATAGATTGGAAGACGAGCAGACAGACAAACACACATATCATACCATGCATTTTGTCATGGTTAATCGATAGTTGACTGAATACACAAAACAGTGAGAAATTTCTAGAGTCACTGCTGATTTTACAAACTAACCTGGTGCATAGTAACAAAGCGCGAGTGGCAATTCAGATGTAAAAGTCGTCGAGGTAAATCGAACTTTACTACCTTTAATGTGATATCATTAACGTATTAATGGAAAAGCGTAAACCTTCTAATATGCTCAATACTTTTGCATTATCGTAAATTAATTACACTTCATTTAAAACTTACCAATTACTACAAGTGACACATGGAAAGTTTGGTGAGAATTTGGATCTGTATAAAGAATCCCAGAGAATGTCCTCTCATGATAGATGGTCACATTCGATATATGAAGCGATCCATTCTCGAAAATATCGTAACTACCATCGTCAAATCCAGGACCACGTCTTTGCTTTAGTTGTCGGTTGTACGTAACTACAGGAGAAACTGAAGAAGCATCATCATACCACCAAACAGCATGAAAGTCATCTGGAAATTTACAGGTTATAGATGCCTGCTCACCAAGATTTGCAGTCTGACTGTTTCGACAAAATGCATTGGAAGAACCTTCAAAATAAAGAGAGTGACCAAGTTAACATTATATAACGGTTTCTGTTGGCGGCTAAATTTTCTTTTTAAAATGTTCCTCATTGAATAAATGGAAAATGGAAAGCACATACCTCAGTATTCAACTTTGTGTATAAATTTTACTTTGGCAAAGTACCATACGTACTTGGGAAGACCTTTGAAAATTTTATAAGCTGGTGAACTTTTCTGTGGAAACGAATACACTTGGAAACGCTGAATTAGTACTTTGCTACTGTCAAGATATTTACTTTTCAAGTAGTCATTTTAACTTTATAATGTCCTGGGACATGTCCCTTGGAGAGGTCCGAGATACGACAAATCTACGCAGTACTTGTTTACAAAGACAAACTAGATTTAGATTAAAGTCATCGAGTACTACTATAGATATTGTTAAGACGCAAGTCATTCTTTTTACGTCGATTGTAGTATTTTTGATGACGCTCTTCAATAACTATGAGTTGCAAAACCACTAATTCCTTGTCTGAGAAACAGTGCTGCAGCGTGGCTCAACAAATAAGTGTTTGTTTTATTTGGATCAAGCAGTGAGATGTAATTACCTTCCTGAATCAAGTTTGTTAAATTTAGCGCACCTTTGGTCCTGCAGGTTTGCAGCAGTAATTATCCTTTATGCACCTAGTTTGTAGTTTCCCAATTTCTTAAGGAAAATGTTTAACATTTGCACCCCCACCCCCCCCCCCCCGTATCACACTGAAAGAATGAAAAACACTTTGAAATCAAGCCATTTGACATCTGAGCTGAGGTAAGGCACGCAAAGAAATTGTTACAGTGTCCTATCCGCTAGTGGGTTTCCCAAATGAAAGTTCACAACACAATAAGAGGAGGCTCTCTAAAGTCTTGCAAATATAACTAAAAACTCCTATAGTTTCAGGCAAACAAAATAATTTACAGAGGAACATCAGAAAGGAGGTCAAAATATAGAACAAATTACAACTTGCTTTAAACTTTTCAACTGAACAAACAACAAAACTCAGCTCTAGCTAGGATGAGCAAAAACGACTCTCACACATTGGCAGCCGGGACAACTCGAATTTGAAAATCGCAATTAAGAACCCATGCCCTACCAATAACAAATGGACAAAATTGTTGCCTATCTTACCAGGCCTAGAACAATACCCCCTACATAATTTAGACTTCAGGAAAAGCAGTGCAGTGGCATAAAAGGATTGACTAATTTGGAATAACTTGATTAATTGATGAGGTGAGAATGCAAACGTTAATACTAGACCCTGGATGATGAAGTGGAGAAGGGGTTAGAATGTATGGAATGGTGAGGTGCCATGAAATGTGTCAGCCAAAATTTTGACAGTGAGTTGTTTGTTTAAACTGAAAAAAAGTTTAAAACCCATTAGTTGCGTTAATTGTATTGTTCATGATACAAGCTCGGGCATCTAAACTCAGCAACTCATGAAGAATCTCTTTGCGATATGTACAATATATAAAACTCCGCATCTAGCTTTGATAGAAAATCTGCAACTGTTATTATGTAGCAGTGTAGACCGCGACTCCATGCATTTCATCTACAATAGCAAGGCCTTTAGGTTTGAGCAGCAAAGGTGAGCTTCACAGGTGAAGCACATCCAAAAATCCACCGGGAAACGACATTAAAGGGGACTTTATTGGCTCATTTTATTAATGGTTCTTAACTGAATTATTTGGAATTGTACTAGTCGACGAATGTGCGGGCAGATGACGCCTTTATGCTCATTGGTAACCCCATCAGCCCAATGTCATAAGTTTATCTTTTTTTGAAGATGAATCGCTAACGATTGGGTTGTGTTTCTGTTGTAAGATGATTGGCTCATTGTTCTTTTATGAATGAGTACATTGGTTTAGTGAATAATTATTGTGGTTGTGAAAATGTAAGCAAAGAGTGAATTTACCCATGAACATGTCGTTGTAACGTTAGGGTCTTTTGTCGGGTTTGTGTTCAAGCTATGTTTGTAGGATAGCACGCATACGATGAGACTGATACTGTATTATCGTCACTTAATTACGGGCCTAGCCTATGGTTCATTGTACTTATAATATATATATATATATATATATATATATATATATATATATATATATATATATATATATTATATATATTTGTTGTTTCTTTCAGATCGAACCACACATGCAGTGCCGCACACACGCAATGTAATACGGCCGTTTATACTAGTAGGATTTGGAGAGTGACGTCACACGCATGTTTTATAGCTTCTACCTTACGTGGTGTTCTGAGCTCCTGAACTGAGGAATCAGAATATATCGTTCTTAACCTAGTCTTATCGTTGGTGTTGTCATTCAAGCGTTGGTAGCTAGTGTACGTTCGTACAGAGGGCTCAAGCTTGGTCAACCAGTGAAGCTCGTGCAGAGAAAATATGTCACCAATAAAGAAGTTAGAGACGTAAACATGCTTGTGAAACGTTCCACAGTCTGCGCTTTGAATGATCCAGTCAGTAATAGCAAATATATACAACGTATCAAACCCACAAACTTGACTTGAATACGGTCGTGTGCACAACCTAAACGCCTATAAAGTATGCAAATTCAGACTCTCAATGCTAAACAAAAATAATGTCCCGGGAAAGTGTAGCATATAAACAACTCTGAACTACAGGGATATCGGTAAAATGTGATTGAGCTGTTTACTACATTACAGTGCCAAAACTTTGTCACATTTGATCTTTGATCCTTTACTTATTTAACGTACGTTTTAATTTGTCCTTCAGGCAGTTACTGTTCCTTCAGCAGCACTCACTCATTTTTCTAAGTCTGCTCTTGTATGGGTTGGCTGACACAGTCCCAGGATTTGTCTTCAAGAAGATATCACCTTCGACTGATACTTAAAGCTCAGACCAAACTCATGTTTATCTTCATGAAATCTGAAATTTGAATCTACATAAATATTTTGCTACTTCTTCCCCTTTTGTGGGAATGATCCACGTTATTATTGTTTTGGTGGTGCCTTTGGGTAATTGCCTCTCCTTCAATCATGTAAGATCAATGGTAGCAAACGGTTTGGTAAAGAGGCTTAGCTCCTCAAACACAGAAGAGACCAAGTTCAGTACAATGGCCATGTGTTAACTATTTGTTCCGAAAACGATTGCTTAAATTTCCTGATAATATAATGAATATTTGTTTGTAAAATAGAGACTGGTCCTGTTCACGTACAAAATACTGACCTCAAAGTGTTCGCAACTGTCAATTTTTGCAGAGCCTGGTGAATACCAAACAACATCCCGTTGGTGTCTCATGCTCATGATCTCGATTGTATGACATATGGGATATTGACTATTAATTGGTCAACAGCTACTATATCCGGTAAAATAAGTTTATTAATAGATGGAGCAATTATTGCAACTGGTACAAAAGCGCGTCTTCTGTTATCCCGCAAATTATAGCTCATTACCTGACATGTGGCAAGGACATAGGGATCTCTTTTACCTGAGATATTCTCAAATTTGTGAAAGCCCTAAATGAATAGACAACTTTTGTCGTTGTCCATGAAAGACAATACAGATAATGGCATAATCTACTAACCTGAATTAATTTCAACATTTTATGTCTTAGCAACATGCAGTAAAGATGGGAATTAAACTGTGAATCAGTGTGAACATGGAGCAAATTTTTGGACAGGAGAAGAAGCTTTCCAAATCCCCTTAAAGAGCCGATATCACCACGAAGGTCAAACTCGTTAAGCTAGTTAACACCATTGATTTATTTCCTTTGTACTTTACTGAAGATTCAATCAGATTAAAAGGTATAGGTACTAAGCACAATAGTTTCATGTCGTCTGCTACATCTCAGGCTTGCGAAGAGCACATCAGAGAAGTTTGCTTATCACTTTAGCATTGCCAGTCGCTTTAATTGCAAATTAATTTGCTCGTTTTGTCGCGTAGTGCCGCTTATACATAAGTATTGCTTTGATTCCTTGTAAAACGCAGAATATGTATAAACCCTTTGTAATATGCGAAACAATGCGAAAATTGATCATAATTTAACTACAAACTCTGGACTCGTAACTAGTCTGTTCATTTGCGCATATGACATTAACACTACTTCTAGCACCAGCATCTAACCTTAGAAAGCAATAACCAGTCGTTTTGAATTTTTACCCTAAATTTCTTATTTAGTTGTCGGTAACTTCCTCGACATCAACTGATTGTTTTATTTCATCCATTTGTTAGAGTAGCAGTAGACATGAATGGGGTTGCAAAGGATAAGAACTGTAAATTGTAAGTGCCAGACGAAAGAATTGAAAAGCCTTAAGTCTTATCATCGATCACTTCAGGATTATCTCCCCACGCATGTCTGGGTCAAACTGGATTGACATAAAATAAAGTCGAAGTTTCTTCTTCTGTCCAGGTACCAGCTCCATGGTGTGACGCCGGCCTTCTTCAAATTTCGCCTTAATAATCTTTCAACATTTTGGGTACATTTTCAGCAACATGTTTTAATTTAGCAAGCAAGGTATCATGCCAGCCATCAGTTCAATTCAACGGTAAGCCGATTATTCTGCGTATGCATGAGAAGTATGCCAGACGCTATGTAGTACCACCTACAAGCCTAAGGTAAATGATTACAAGCCTGAGATTCGCAGACTTCTATTTTGATATGGTACAAATTTATAAACAACGCACATACACATTTGTATCAACAGTTCAATATCACGATGCATGTGACATTGCTCCGGACGCCGAAATGGATCACTAATTTTTTAAACGTATTCTTACTAAAGAAAACAGAACGTTTATTGCTGGAAATATTTCAGTTAAAGGTTTTCTTAACACTACTGTCGTTTGATCAAACTAAATGAACAACATTCTCACACAAATTCCCATTCACACATGATTTATTTTAGGGAGTACCGAATGGGACCAAACACAATTGCTTTGACACATTAGTTTGATCAGATTGATGACAGAAGGTAGACATAACTTCATTTTTTAACAGTGAAACATTCTGTGCAATTTTTAATTTCTTTAGTATGTTTTCATGTCATCCTTATAAGCGATACAGAAAAGTAACCTACCTGACAGACAGATTAATGTTATAACCAGAGCATAACTCTTAAGATGAACGAAATGAAACGTTATTCTGATCGACAAGGTATAGAAACCTTCCATTGGATGATGTACCGTTTTCAGTTTCTATTCTTTCAAACTACCTTATGAATTCTGCAAAAAGAAAGAATAGGTTCAGTGAGACAATCAGGAGTCTTTTACTACTACTTACATTTAAAAATTTTTCTGAGAGTTCCATGTTTACATCTAAAAACCATAAAACATACACAAAGTAGGAAATTATCACATTCACATTTTTAGAGAAACATACATAAGGGGTGAAGGAGGATGTAAAGCTTGTTTCAAAGACAAGTATACACGTCGTCTTTTGCTGTAACTAAGAAAAAGTGAACGGAACTCTTTAACAGAACTGTTGGTAAATAAGTCAAGTACCATGGCAGATTTACAATTGCAGTTTACACAAGATTCGTCCATGAACATTCATAGACCCCTGTGTACTTTTATTTTCTTAACGTCGTCATATCTAGATACGACACAAGGCAAGTTCCACGCGAAAATAATAACTAGAGTCAGAGTCTCGGGTCAACAACATTGGCAGTTGGTTGATTGTACAGAAATACTTGGATTTCCACAGACAAACTACAAAAGAAAAAATACAGGAGTTATGACCGCAATATAGAAAGGTACTAGATGAAACAACCTTTTGGAAGTGGAACCAACAACAAAGAAACTTGACATATAACTGTACAACAGAAACATATTTAACTCATATAGGCACAGAAAAATCCTCTCTACGCATGTAAGTACAGAATGAACTGCTTTGGACAATGTTACTCTCAGAAACTAAACCGTAAAAGCTTTTGGTTTGGGTTAACCCAGGTAGAGGAACTTCGGGGAGCAAATTAATTTACGGGCGGTTCGTATTGGAGTTGAAACGATATCGGCGTTAACAACGATTCACCTCTTCAGAATTGGCTTTAGTCATCAAGTCAATTGTTAAGTTACAGATGACAAGCCGCTTGTAGGACATTCAAGAGCGACAGAATGAAGCTATTAAGTAAAGAAAACATATGAGCGACGATTGCCTGTTAAGTCAAATAAACCATATTCAATTTGTCTGACCCATGTGAAAAACCACAGGGCCATGTACCTCAAAAGGACTTTAGTTTAGCAGAATCCTAGTGCGGAGAATAACATCAGAGTCGACGGAAGCGGGTCACACCTCCACTTTCACAGATGGCTACAAATTACTGTTTAAAGTTTTTTTCTCATACCCGGGTTTTTGTAGGAATTGACAAAAAGTGAACATAATTGTTATTTTCACTGAGACTTAACGCCTATTCGCTGCCAATTGCCCGATATCCAGACCACGCATTATGACTAAATTTAAGCATTTAGGCCTATACAAGTATTCGAGCATGTTTAGGGACTTCATGTAAAATTTCTGTAGAAACGTGCATGCTTCATGCATCTATGCGCATGCGTGTCGATTACAAAGTGCTGAAGTCAATGGAGAACATTTCTGCAGTACTGCAGGTAAAGACTAGTATAGTCTGCATCAGTAGCGTAACCAAAAGGGAAGCTGCAACTTTTGGTCCCAGGAAATTTGTCGGTAGATTAACCGACTTTGACTGCACATTAATTTACCTGACCAGTAGTAGCCTTTATACAATTTTTACCATTTACTAACTTATGGTAACTGTGAGATGACAGGATATTACATTTACCAGTCTTTATTATCCAAGTTATCCCCGGGAAGACCCCATACTCTTCGTTAGGACTTTGCGATTTCGGTGTTCAAAGATTCTAGCTTTGTTCTCACATAGTGAGCCCCTCTTTTTGTTATACCTTGGATCCGGATTTCGTCATCACATCAATTAAATATACTGTCAAGTTATTTATCTTGTACGATTCATACATGCTGTCAAACTGGTTTATGATTAAGTATTACCAGACTTGCATATATATTGACCGCCCTGCGTATCATGCAGGACGGCCAAACCTCTCAAACCACCCGTCTTCAAACACCGTGCTATTCGCAAGGTATGACATAGATATTCGCTTCTGTACCTTTTATTCTATTTAAACAAGTACACACGTCTATTTTTTAATTAATAGGTTTTCTGCGATGAAACTTTCCTGTCAAGTACAAAAGGATTAGAGGATTGCATCGACAAATTTACCCCTCAAATCAACCTTTCTGGGGAACATGAAACGCTAAAACGCATTAAGGTTCACGAGGTTTCGCCCTTGACCCCGAGGAGGCTTTGCTCCTGGACACCACCGGGACCCTACAGAGGGCTCCTGCCCCTCCCATTAAAGTCTTCGCGTTACGCACTCTGGACTGGCCGCGCACGCTGTGAGCGTACAATTTGTCCCTCGCCCCAATGAATGCCATGTTCATTTAGTTGCCTATATCATAATTACTCGAAGCTCACAGCTATGGATGTTGGAATTTCTCATTTTGTAGCGTAGATTTGCGCTTTCTTTTGTAGCTTGGCGTATAGATGAATTCAGTGTGATACCAATGAATCTGAACACTGTTTCTCTGAACAGCATTCTTCATCTGCCAGGCAGTGATTTTGACTGTTCATGAAATGGAATTTTTTACCACTGCCGTGATTCTCCAACGAAGTTGCAATATGAATTAAAAGCCCAATTGGGGCAATGGCACAGTCTTAATCTCGAAGGAATATGATCTGTTAAGCAGTTTCATTTACACTGATATTACTTTGCCAAATACTTATTTTGTCCGCTTAAAATAGTTCTAGAACTGAACGCATATACTCAGGCTAGCTCTGGCCTTGGATATGCGACCAAATCTTTGAAAATCTCTGCATGTTGAACACACGGACTTTTTGCACAAATTCGTTCGAACTTCTTAGCTTTAGCTGCACATGCACAAAAGCCCGAAATTAGGATGGAAATGTCATACAAATTGTTCCCTGCTTAGAAGGTTCGTTTGTTACTCGGTGTGTAAGGTTGGTGTGAAAATTTAGATGCAGCTCTTTTGCTCGAATAGCATGTCGTGCCATTCAGTGACAAAGGTAGAGAGAAATTGGTGGAGTTATGTCCGGTATTTCACCTCAGCAGGCGGAGGTCTTACATACGGTACCCTAATTTCCCCCTTCTTCTACCTCTCGCACTATTTATTTCATCAAAATTTTTTCAGGTCATGTAGGCTCTGCATCTTTGTTTCAAACCATTTTAGGATCTTCGATCTGTACTTGCCTGCACGTACAAACCTCTCTAGTTTCAATATACCTGCGCAAAGAGTTATTTCGCCCAAAATGTTGGTTACACTATGCCCTTAGTGATGCAAAAAAGTTCTCTTCGTTGCAAAGAAAAAAGGTAAAAGGGGGAATCAAAAACAACTCACATAAGATTATTTCCTTCAATTGTGAAACATCCTCTATGTGTAATATCCCCTCGAATATTTTGTGAGGAGATATTCCCTCTGATTTCACTTTTTCGGGAACACGCATTAAGATAAATGTTCTTATTGCTAAGAGTAAACCCTAAGTTGCTCAGTTTGTTCCGTTTAAGTGCATGGGATCGATGCTACGATGGACAGAGGTACTACACAATACACGGAAAATAAGATATATAGATATTTCTAAACCATTTAAAAATTAGATTGAATACTAATTTACCACATTTCCTTATAACGTAAGGTTTAAACTTTCAGCAAGAAATGATGAGGCACGTCAGTTTTTTTCGTACACCATGAAATTGACCTTATTGAAAACCTCCTTTACCCACGGGATTCTACAAGGCCTTTCCTTTCTTTTCTAGTCTTGTTAGCATCATGAATTTCAAAAGGTAATACCAAAAATGAAGTTATATCAATAGAGAAGTGAACTGCACATCAACTTTAAAATTGATAGAAATATACGATTATTTTGAAGCTCCATCTACACTAAGGCATTCGTAGCAAGATTTATTAGCAGCTTTCCGAGTTGCAGAGGTTGATATTGGCATGGGCGTCCGCAGAAAAAATTCAAGGGGGGGGGCAAAATTTTTTAGGGGCCCAACTTTTTCCATGGGAAATATTTTACTCCCAGGAAAGGGTTTAGATGCTACTTTTTCACACAGTGTTGACAAAGGCATAGCCAGGAATTTGTCAAGGGGGGGGGGCGAAGCGCATAGAGAGACTCTCAGCGCTCCGCGCCACCATGGGTTGGCGCGGAGCGCAAGAAAATTTTGGTCCAAAATGCTTCCCAGATCGCTGGAAATGGCACTTCCAAGGCCTATTTACCGCATATAAAAAGGGGAAACATAAGCAATATCGTAAATATAAACTTTAAAAGTGTTGTGTGTGTTGATATTTTTATTCAATTCCTGTTTTGAGGGTATAAATTCACATTGATTGAACTGTTAAAAAATGTTGATGTTATATTTTCTTCGTTTTTTCTTTATTTTTTCTTCGTTTTTTCAAGTTTTTGATTTTCCAGGGGGGCAAGTGCCCCCCCCCCCTTGCCCCCTCCGGACGCCCATGGATATTGGGTTGATATTAGGTTTGGTGCAAAAGCCAAAATGAAAGTCTTAGGTCCTATATGTCAGCAAGAAGGCGGAGCCAGTCTCTGTTTTCACCTCTCTGGCTTTACACAGGTGTTAAAACATTTCTTTTTATGCAGTACTACGCAAGCCCAATGCTACAATCTTGGACAAAACTCGTTGGAACACCCCTGCACCCCCGTTCCCCCGTACAATGTTGGAGGTAATAATGTCATTTGGAGATGCACCGCTTTAGTTTGGACACAACATTGTACTGGGGGGACGGGGGTTTCGTAAATCGTGCGCAACACTGTACTGGGGGACGAGGGTTTCCCAAATCATGCACGACATCATATTGTACACGGTACAACGGTTGAAGGTGTTCCAACAGTTTTGTCCAAGATTGTCTGAGAATTAGCAGCACATTTTTCAAAGGTTTTCGGAGAAATTAGAGCGATAGACTAAGAACTTCAGTTTATATTTTCAAACGTAATGATAATTACTCTCTTAGGATGTAATCATTATGGCAGATTCGCAAAATAATAAAAATATAATCATCCATTAACGATAAACGGTAGTCACTGTAAAGGAATCAAGTTAAATAAGTCGACGCAATTACTTTAAGGTTGACTCTGAGAAGAGAAGGAGTCAACTTACTGCTGGAGAAAGGCACATGAAGTCTTTTCTTCCCCCAAAAAATGTGTACACCAATTTTAAAAACCCATTACAAAATAAGAGTAAATCAGTTTTCAAACGATAAACACTAGTTGTTCACAAAAAGGTCAATTGTCCAGGGACTTTTTATTTTGTACTGTTTATCGTGGCGCTATTTCGTTTTGGAAGATCCACTGAATGGTTTTCTTCTCCCTGTTTTTTAAGAGTACTGTAGGGAATACATATATATATATATATATATGTACATACATGTACATATGTATATATATATATATATATATATATATATATATATATATATATATATTGCCTCCCCCCCGTTCCACCTTTTCAGTATTTCCCGTAAGCGGTGCAATCGGACATCAATTTTTCACTGGTTTTTCGCCAAACCCTTTCACGTGGAGAGCCTACTCGATTGAATACAGTGGTCTTTAACGTGAAGCTCGTTCCTTTCAAATAGAAAGCAATTGAGCCTATGAAAAGATTCTGCCCAGGCTGATAATTTGCCTTTGAGAGCGTCGATGGCCTCTAATCTTTAAGGAAACTGTTGCTTTTGTTGGACGCAGTGGACGCTTGGCGTCCGTAAAGTACCTCCCTTCTTTGTGATTGGCGAAATTCCGCAACAGCGCCCTCAACTAATAATGTCTATTTATTATGCATAGTGATCTCACCATTGGGAAATGACGTCATAAGCAGTTACAAGGGCCCCAGTTGTTTCCACCTTGTGCACGTTCAAAAATATCCCCTCTTTAGCTCCTACTTGAGACCTGCCTAAACTCAGACAGTCTGAGAATTAGCAGCACATTTTTCAAAGTTTTCGGAGAAAATTAGAGCGATAGACTAGAACTTCAGTTTATATTTTCAAACGTAATGATAATTACTCTCTTAGGATGTAATCATTATGGCAAGATTCGCAAAATAATAAAAATATAATCATCCATTAACGATAAACGGTAGTCACTGTAAGGAATCAAGTTAAATAAGTCGACGCAATTACTTTAAGGTTGACTCTGAGAAGAGAAGGAGTCAACTTACTGCTGGAGAAAGGCACATGAAGTCTTTTCTTCCCCCAAAAAATGTGTACACCAATTTTAAAACCCATTACAAATAAGAGTAAATCAGTTTCAAACGATAAACACTAGTTGTTCACAAAAAGGTCAATTGTCCAGGGACTTTTTATTTTGTACTGTTTATCGAGGCGCTATTTCGTTTTGGAAGATCCACTGAATGGTTTTCTTCTCCCTGTTTTTTAAGAGTACTGTAGGGAATACATATATATATATATATATATATGTACATACATGTACATATGTATATATATATATATATATATATATATATTGCCTCCCCCCCCCCCCGTTCCACCTTTTCAGTATTTCCCGTAAGCGGTGCAATCGGACATCAATTTTTCACTGGTTTTTCGCCAAACCCTTTCACGTGGAGAGCCTACTCGATTGAATACAGTGGTCTTTAACGTGAAGCTCGTTCCTTTCAAATAGAAAGCAATTGAGCCTATGAAAAGATTCTGCCCAGGCTGATAATTTGCCTTTGAGAGCGTCGATGGCCTCTAATCTTTAAGGAAACTGTTGCTTTTGTTGGACGCAGTGGACGCTTGGCGTCCGTAAAGTACCTCCCTTCTTTGTGATTGGCGAAATTCCGCAACAGCGCCCTCAACTAATAATGTCTATTTATTATGCATAGTGATCTCACCATTGGGAAATGACGTCATAAGCAGTTACAAGGGCCCCAGTTGTTTCCACCTTGTGCACGTTCAAAAATATCCCCTCTTTAGCTCCTACTTGAGACCTGCCTAAACTCAGACAATCTTGGACAAAACTCGTTGGAACACCCCTGCACCCCCGTTCCCCCGAACAATGTTGGAGGTAATAATGTCATTTGGAGATGCACCGCTTTAGTTTGGACACAACATTGTACTGGGGGGACGGGGGTTTCGTAAATCGTGCGCAACACTGTACTGGGGGACGAGGGTTTCCCAAATCATGCACGACATCATATTGTACACGGTACAACGGTTGAAGGTGTTCCAACAGTTTTGTCCAAGATTGTCTGAGAATTAGCAGCACATTTTTCAAAGGTTTTCGGAGAAATTAGAGCGATAGACTAAGAACTTCAGTTTATATTTTCAAACGTAATGATAATTACTCTCTTAGGATGTAATCATTATGGCAGATTCGCAAAATAATAAAAATATAATCATCCATTAACGATAAACGGTAGTCACTGTAAAGGAATCAAGTTAAATAAGTCGACGCAATTACTTTAAGGTTGACTCTGAGAAGAGAAGGAGTCAACTTACTGCTGGAGAAAGGCACATGAAGTCTTTTCTTCCCCCAAAAAATGTGTACACCAATTTTAAAACCCATTACAAATAAGAGTAAATCAGTTTCAAACGATAAACACTAGTTGTTCACAAAAAGGTCAATTGTCCAGGGACTTTTTATTTTGTACTGTTTATCGTGGCGCTATTTCGTTTTGGAAGATCCACTGAATGGTTTTCTTCTCCCTGTTTTTTAAGAGTACTGTAGGGAATACATATATATATATATATATATATGTACATACATGTACATATGTATATATATATATATATATATATATATATATTGCCTCCCCCCCCCCCCGTTCCACCTTTTCAGTATTTCCCGTAAGCGGTGCAATCGGACATCAATTTTTCACTGGTTTTTCGCCAAACCCTTTCACGTGGAGAGCCTACTCGATTGAATACAGTGGTCTTTAACGTGAAGCTCGTTCCTTTCAAATAGAAAGCAATTGAGCCTATGAAAAGATTCTGCCCAGGCTGATAATTTGCCTTTGAGAGCGTCGATGGCCTCTAATCTTTAAGGAAACTGTTGCTTTTGTTGGACGCAGTGGACGCTTGGCGTCCGTAAAGTACCTCCCTTCTTTGTGATTGGCGAAATTCCGCAACAGCGCCCTCAACTAATAATGTCTATTTATTATGCATAGTGATCTCACCATTGGGAAATGACGTCATAAGCAGTTACAAGGGCCCCAGTTGTTTCCACCTTGTGCACGTTCAAAAATATCCCCTCTTTAGCTCCTACTTGAGACCTGCCTAAACTCAGACAGTCTGAGAATTAGCAGCACATTTTTCAAAGGTTTTCGGAGAAATTAGAGCGATAGACTAAGAACTTCAGTTTATATTTTCAAACGTAATGATAATTACTCTCTTAGGATGTAATCATTATGGCAGATTCGCAAAATAATAAAAATATAATCATCCATTAACGATAAACGGTAGTCACTGTAAAGGAATCAAGTTAAATAAGTCGACGCAATTACTTTAAGGTTGACTCTGAGAAGAGAAGGAGTCAACTTACTGCTGGAGAAAGGCACATGAAGTCTTTTCTTCCCCCAAAAAATGTGTACACCAATTTTAAAACCCATTACAAATAAGAGTAAATCAGTTTCAAACGATAAACACTAGTTGTTCACAAAAAGGTCAATTGTCCAGGGACTTTTTATTTTGTACTGTTTATCGTGGCGCTATTTCGTTTTGGAAGATCCACTGAATGGTTTTCTTCTCCCTGTTTTTTAAGAGTACTGTAGGGAATACATATATATATATATATATATATGTACATACATGTACATATGTATATATATATATATATATATATATATATATATATATATATATATATATATATATATATATATATATATATTGCCTCCCCCCCCCCCCGTTCCACCTTTTCAGTATTTCCCGTAAGCGGTGCAATCGGACATCAATTTTTCACTGGTTTTTCGCCAAACCCTTTCACGTGGAGAGCCTACTCGATTGAATACAGTGGTCTTTAACGTGAAGCTCGTTCCTTTCAAATAGAAAGCAATTGAGCCTATGAAAAGATTCTGCCCAGGCTGATAATTTGCCTTTGAGAGCGTCGATGGCCTCTAATCTTTAAGGAAACTGTTGCTTTTGTTGGACGCAGTGGACGCTTGGCGTCCGTAAAGTACCTCCCTTCTTTGTGATTGGCGAAATTCCGCAACAGCGCCCTCAACTAATAATGTCTATTTATTATGCATAGTGATCTCACCATTGGGAAATGACGTCATAAGCAGTTACAAGGGCCCCAGTTGTTTCCACCTTGTGCACGTTCAAAAATATCCCCTCTTTAGCTCCTACTTGAGACCTGCCTAAACTCAGACAATCTTGGACAAAACTCGTTGGAACACCCCTGCACCCCCGTTCCCCCGTACAATGTTGGAGGTAATAATGTCATTTGGAGATGCACCGCTTTAGTTTGGACACAACATTGTACTGGGGGGACGGGGGTTTCGTAAATCGTGCGCAACACTGTACTGGGGGACGAGGGTTTCCCAAATCATGCACGACATCATATTGTACACGGTACAACGGTTGAAGGTGTTCCAACAGTTTTGTCCAAGATTGTAGGTATAAGGACAAGTTGGCAGTATTGGACAGATTGATTGCCCAAGCCATTTACTAGCTACAAAGAACAATTCCAACTTTGCAGTACTATTATACCCCACCCACCTGTCAGTAATTTCTGCCTCAATGGCCTGTTATAATTGTATAGTACTCATGAGCATCAACTATACTTCTCCAAGGGTGTGTTTGTGGGGGGGGGGGGGACTGAAATGGAGGTTTCCACAATTTAACTTTGATTTCATTGAATCAGCTGCATGACAAGCTATGATATGGAACATGTGACTACTATTATCACTGGGGTTCTGGAAAATTGGGATGGGGGCAAACCCCTTCACTTTCAGTGTAATGCTTTACAACGTCTTACGAATTTATCGTTGATGGGAACTTACACAGAAGATATCGCCTTGCAATTTCTGGTCCACATTAATTTATAAATTTGCGAAAACTCAGTCACCTGTGACCCATTATAAAAGGTCTGCGTAGATCATTTTTACTTAAGTTTTGTTGGTTTGGCCGATTTTTTTCCATCGACGTCATTCCACTTCCTAACTCAGTGGTTTGGTGTCGGCTCTTTCAAGTTGCTATTTAGCACGAACTCAGTCTTATCATTAAACTCAGAGAGCTGTAAATTTGTAGGCATTTGGTTTGGGTAAGATCAACTGCGTTGTCATCTCCGGTGCTCATTTTCCATCTTTGACAGCCACATAACAAGACCGGTATCACCGGATCTTTATTCCATTTGTATTTGTTCTTCTAGAGATGTTCTCATCAGTCTGAGATGTACACATCTGACATCCCAAAGTCATGTTCTATTCAACTGCATAGGTTCTCGGAAAAATTAATACAAAACATGGTCGGAGATGTCAATCCCCATGTTCGAAAAATACCATGACAGTTTTCAATTGTCACTTTTTATCCCTGCTCGTTTAAGAAATTTGCATCAAACGAATATAATAACAGTCATAGGAGGCGGGGAGGGGTTGGGGGCTTTAGCTCCTCCGGTCGAAAATGCGGTGGGGCGTAAGTTTGCTTCCACCCTTTAAATTCAACTTTGCCCATTTTATGTTGCACCAGATTGGATCTAAGGACTCTCAAATACTCACATCTTTTTCAAAATTAGACCCTTTCCCAGGACAGTGGTCCGAAACAACGTTCACCCCCCAGTCGAGAACAGTTTCCTACGCCTATGAATATAACTTCCAAGAAATAGATTGTTTTGAAATGAAAACATTTTCTTCAAAATCTAATATAAAACTAATCAGTTTATGGAAATTAATGTTGGTCACTGCAGCTCTGACTTCACAATACATTTGAAAAAAAATCTAAAAGCATTTCCTTCTTAATTATCGCAAAAAGAAGTTTAAATATTCTTATTTCAAGTGAGTGAATAGGCTAATCTGAAGTCTGTTTCAAACGGTTTCAGACCATGCATTACGAGGAAACTTATGTGTAAGAAGATGACATATTTTATGCGTTAAAGATGAGATATCAAGTGGTAACGAAAGTTCCCGTATTTTGAACATGTTGAAGTCCTTAATCAAGCCCGCAGCCAAGGGTCACTCCCTTAGAAAATTTCTCTTCCACGAAAACTGAAACATTACCAGTGCCTTAACGCATTTTAACATATCTCGTAACCC
Source organism: Holothuria leucospilota (assembly GCA_029531755.1). Lineage (NCBI taxonomy): Eukaryota > Metazoa > Echinodermata > Holothuroidea > Aspidochirotida > Holothuriidae > Holothuria > Holothuria leucospilota. The sequence continues at coordinate 20,940,908 of CM055973.1, read as the reverse complement.
TAAAAATATTTCTCCCCGTCTGGAAGATATCTTGTCCCTAGCTTCAGTACCTTGTCTGGCTACTGACCTAGCTCTCATACGAAGAACTCTTCACGAACTATTTATAAGCTACACACATTGAAAAACTTGAAGTGTTATAAACTTGACGTATTCGTCAGGACTGCAAATATTGGAGAAGTTTACCTGTCTGACAGGGTGTCGCACAGGGTCTTACCGCAAATTCGCAAAAAGCAGAAAACATTTCCACTCCTTATAGTAGTAGCAATGAAAAGCTCGTACCTCAATCCATAACCAGACCAATCGAATAGACCACAATATACAGGTATAATAAATTATGTTGGGCCTCTGTTGCCTGTATGGAGGCGTAAACGCTATATGTCTATCTTGTATGATTTAATCCATAACGTAAGGCAAACTCGAGAGGATACGTATTGATCTTCTTCCTTTGCTTTTAATAATATCGGATGTGTTAATGAATCTGGTAATTCTTGAAATCACTCTTCTCGACAAAATTGAACAGGCGTTTAAAAATTATGACGATTACATGATTCAAAGTTCTGGAAGAGCGCGGGGTCAGTAAGTTTTCATTTTTCATTTGCAAAGAAAGTAAACACACAACCTGTGGAGATCTTACAGGTAGAGAAAGTGAAATTATTCTCAGATGTTGATAAGATAGCATGGATGTTAAGAAAGTTACCACAGGAGAAGGTGTGTAGGATGGTAGTGATGTGGGAGGAGTTTCCAAAAATAAAGAGACGTTTGTGGTCTTTTCAGCAGAATAATTGTGATGATCTTTTGAACGCAAAGATAGAAGATGTAGAGGACCGACTTAAGAAATGGATTTCGGTGTTCACAAATGAACACCACGATAGCACGATCACTGCTTACATACACATCCTTGCGTGTCAAGCGTCTCAACCCTTTCAGCACTTTCATTCCTTGTCCATGTTTAGTGGACGGGGTTAGAAAAATTAAACGATATCGCCACTTTTTATTATTTCAGAAGAAAGAAGAGAAACGGATTTTGCTCTTTATTCCAGATAATGCAAAAGTACCGCAAAAGCCTATTGATAGTTCTGGCTCGCGTTGGACCAACAAAGAAATGCGCAAGTCAATTATGCATATGTGGATGTAAAGGACACATCAATTTGATGTGTGGGAAATAGTTCTTACAGGTGATAAGTTTATTGATCAAAAAGACCTTACATGATGACTTTAAAAAAATGTATAACAGAGGTTTACTTTCAAATTGCTAACTTATATATGCTCAGAATTGTTAGAGTTATATTATGGTCTTGATTGCGCCTTTAAAGCTTATGACATAACATATGAAAAGCAAACTTGTGTCTTAAAATTATTAATGACATTTTGATGCTGGTAATGAACCCTTTTGTAGGAGGTTTTGTTGAATGATAATGATAATCAACGTTTGGATCCTTATAACTTCCTAGTAAACATTTGCTAAGCCTATGACAACCTAATTGCTGATGTGATTAATACTGACGAAAACCTTAGAATTTACTGAGTAGGTTTACTTTAACTAGGTGTTATTGACATTTCCATGATGTCAATGACAAATCTGATTTTTGAAGAATCGCTTACTGTGGATTTATGGCAAGGTGAAGCGAAAAAGGCTGCACCATATAAAACATTAAGTATGGTAAGTATGACGCCCAACATTAACAGGAGAGTAAAATGGTATTTAGTCTTCTCAAAAAGGAATATGACGAGAAATGCATTTTAGTCACTTTTGGCTCTACGTGACTGGTATGATGCCGTGAGAATAAGTTTGAGAACAACTTATTCTTGGGTAAATCTTTTATGAACCAAGGTTAGAGTAAAGAGGCCTTAGGATAGGGAAAACTGATAACATGACGGGAAACACGAAAAAAAAACATAAAACGTGGAGGGTCACAGATATGACATTTTCACATGAAAAATGACGAACTTGATAGAAATAAAGAAAACAAATTATAAACACAAATGTGCAAGTAAAATATGTCCACACAATGGTTCGTGTCATTTGAAGATGTGAGAGGCTAAAACAAACAGACGTGGACGACGCGAGTTGACGTTAAACATGATACATGACCCTTTTTGACCAAGGATCTGCCACTTTTGACAACTGAAATTACGCGCAAAAGAATAGGAAATCTGATCGAGAAAATACTGAAAACTTGTCAGTCTATACCTACTCTTTACTAACAAATTGTTGGAATAAAGTGCACGAAGCTTAGAATGTGCAGTGTCAATATGTTTCCAAAAGTACCAATGTGGTGTCATCGCATCACTGATATCAATTATTCGCCGTTTCGTTTCATCAATTTATGTCTGCAAAATTGCTCTTTGAGATTTCAGAATGTCAGTGCTGCACTAGGAGTTCAAAAGGGAGACAAAGCTAACAATGGCTTGGTGTTTATGTATACAACATATACAATTTCACATCTCCCAGCTGTCACGACCTATACGTGCGCTCAGTACCCACTGCAATGGCTCATTAATGTTAAGTGTTGGCACGCATTACATAAACCTTCTTAGCTTAAATGGTATCAGCCTACTCCTATGCATATTTAGAGATATGGGCTTCTCCGTCGAAGGGCTTTTTATTATTGGACCTGCTCCCTATGGGTGGGGAGGGGGTCCAAAATTTAAAAGGAAGGCTTACCATTGGTCAACCTTACAGCCATCTCAAGAGCGTCAACAGCTTCTTAAAAGTATGGGGGTGGCACGGGGGGGGGGTGGCATAACCTTGACTAAAATATTTTAAGCACAAATCGCGAAGCCCTAGCAACAAGGAATCCGGGATCCACTGGGATTGTAGAATATCTGAGGTGTAACCTGAGCCATTTTCCACCTTTTTAATCGGTTGAGCGGCGGTTTCCATCATTCTTGAGCTTAATTGCATTGAATTAGCTATTTTGTATAAGATATGGAATCTTACATTTACCTGCTATATTATGTTCGGGTTCCGGGAAAAAGGTAGGGGACAAACGATATAATATCCCCTCCCCTTTTAAAAGTGGGAGGTAAATGTTCTCCCTGACCCCACCTGTTGACGTCCATGAGCTGTCTGCCTCGCAAGCAAAGTTTAAAACTGCATATCTATTGTACTCAATGCAAAAAACATGACCTTGAGATCTGTCCCGATTTCTATGCTAAAGTTTATTATTTAAGAGATATTTTCATGTAAGAAGGTAGTTTACTCGTGTTCAAACCAAGAACTGAATACATTTACAGTAATTTCTCAATCCTTTCGCTGAGGATCGAAAGATCATACCTGTACTGAGTTCCATTTTCCTGGAGCGGAGCTGCCAATACAACGTGCATGGAATTGTTACACGAACAAGTTGATATGACATTAACTTGAACCAGTGACATATAGATTTACAATGTAATACTTCAATTTTGGCACCAAAATTAAAGAATTGTTAACACCCGTAATTGATTTAGTGTCGTATGTGTCTATTAGAAATCAATTGATTACGTTTCCGGAACGAATCCATGAACTTAATTTTGTTTTTGAAGTAAGAAGCTCAAATTGCATATAGTGAAGTGACGACAAGTTTGGTACATATAACACATATAACAAAAATGTATAGGGCAAAAATGTATAGTAACTTGCCATAAAGCAAGAAATCAAATTTAATATGCTTTTTTAGTAACCTCATCGCCCTAATAACTATGATGCTTAGAAGTCATTAATTAATTCTTCCATGTTTTAATAATGTTACATGGAAATGTTATAACACACGTAAAGTGAGTTACCTAGCCAGTGTTACATGTTGTACATCACTTTGTCTTAAATCAATGAAATGTCAAAAACATATAGGACCGATATTGTTGTACTAGAAATGTTGCGTTTTGTTCACAAAAGCCATGTATCACAACTTCTACACACTTGCCTCCAGTGAAACTTTTGAGGATGGTGGGTACATTTTTCCCGTCAATAAGACTTGATTTTGTGATATATGTGCTTTCCCCTTAGTTTAAAAAATATTATCAACAACTTCCTACTTATCAGGAGTGCTTTATATTTAAAGTTTAACTTCAATTAAGAGAACTTGTGACAAGACGAAACGGCCCATAGTATAATTTTCATCTTGTGCTAAATTTTACGAACAGTAGCCATGTCCCAACAATTGTGCATGGGGTAGGATATGTTGAATTTTCTAAAGTCCCTCTCAAAACCCTAACTTTGGAGTAAAAATTCCCATGTAAAAATCCACTTGTGACCACTGCTATTTGCATGTTTTCTGATACGAAGGATAAGACAATGCCTGTCAATACATGTAACACATGGAACGTGGTATGGGCCAGGAAATAGTGATTCACTCAGTGCAGTAATAGCACAATGGAACTGTACATGGTTGTCGTTTAGTGTACAGTAAAAGCTGTATATATATATATATATATATATATATGTATATATATATATATATATATATATATATATATATATATATATATATATATATATATATATATATATATATATATAAGGTCAAAGTACTGCGTAACAGTTGTGAAGTAGGTAGGTAAAAAAAAAAGAAGCAGTAAATAGTGCTAAGAGTTTGTGAAAAATTCCACGACGTTTCGGGTTTAAACCCTTCATCAGGTGGCAAAAATGCAACTGATTGTTGACACGGCCAAACGTACAAATTAAAAACACACAATAAAATTGGGCACGGTAAACCTCGGCTAGGAAAACAGACAGTGTTAAGTGGTTACCACAAGTCAAAAAAAATGCAGGAATTGCTGCGTTATAACAGTTCAAGTCTAACGTTCAGACCATGTGGGGACAGGGTTCCAAGTTTCATGATTAGGCGGTTTTCGGCAGCTAGGCGGTCATGATCGGAACCTCGACACGAGATGGCCGCCGAAACCATCAAGTCACGGATCGAGCATGTTGACGGGGGATTGAAGTGGGTGGCTACCGGGAACCCTGGGAGGTTCTGTTTGATTGATCTCAGGTGCTCGGTGACTCGGTCAGCAAGACGACGTTTTGTTTCTCCCACGTACAGTATATTACAGCGTTTACATACGAGAACGTAAACAACATTGGCTGAAGTACAGGTAAAATGCTGATGAACGTTAAACCGGTTGTTGTTGGGACCTACAATGGAAAGGTTTTTGTCATAACTGACCACCGGGCAAGTATTGCATCTCCCACGGTTGCAAGGAAAAGTTCCTGGGGTGTCAGGCACTACTGCTTGAGGTTGGGAGGCACGGACCAAGTGCTTAGATATGTTCTTTTCAATTCTGAATGCCGTGATGGGGGGGATCAGGGAAATGGTCACGGGTGGATGGGTCATGACGGAGGGTCTCTACATTCCTGTAAATGGCACGTACAATGGGGGTTACAGATGGGTGAAAGGATAGGACCAACGGGATACGTCTGGTGGGTGTATGGTCAGTTTTGGGGGCAAGGGCAGAGGCTCTATCAATTCCTTGTATGCGTTTCAGGGCATTAGAGAGCACTCTTTGTGGATACTGGCGTTGTTCAAAGAAAGAAATAATCTGCTTGGAAACTTTAGCGAAATCCTGGTCGTCGGAACAAATCCGTCTGGCCCGTAAAAGTTGTGAGAAAGGAATCGAATTGGTACAAGATCTGGGGTGGTTGGAAGGGTACATGAGGTAGTTGTGAGAGTCAGTGGGCTTAAAGTGGAGATTGGACTTGATTTGACGGTCGGAGATGGATAGTTCCGTGTCTAAAAACACTACTGAGGAGTTGGAAATACAGTGAGTGAATTTCAAAAACGGGCAGAACGTTTCAGCAAAGTTAATAAACTTTTCCAAATCGTTTCGAGGACCCACTGCGACCCCAACAATATCGTCAATGTACCTTTTATAAAGTATGGGCTTGATCCCGGTGTATCGTGAGAACAACTGCTCCTCAAAGTGGCCCATGGTGAGGCAGGCCACAGAAGGTCCCAGTTTAGTGCCCATAGCTACTCCTTTAATTTGGCGGAAAAAACGACCATTGAACTGAAAGCAATTTTGTGTGAGGACTAGTTCAGTCAAGCAAAGAAAGGTGGTGGTAGGGATGCTAGGGTCCTGGCGTTGATCAAGGTAATGGCGTATGGCTGCTAAAGCAGCGTGATGGGGGATTGAAGTATAGAGGCTGCTGACATCCATGGTGAATAGAGTACGTTCACTGGGATTCTCAGGAAACTCAAAATTTTGAATTAACCTAAGGAAGTGAGGAGTATCCTGGATAAACGAAGGTAGGGTTGAAACTAATGGGGAAAGTACAGAATCTACGTACTGTGAAATCAGAACCGTGGGGCAGCTGTGGGAAGACACAATGGGACGACGGTTCTGATTTCACAGTACGTAGATTCTGTACTTTCCCCATTAGTTTCAACCCTACCTTCGTTTATCCAGGATACTCCTCACTTCCTTAGGTTAATTCAAAATTTTGAGTTTCCTGAGAATCCCAGTGAACGTACTCTATTCACCATGGATGTCAGCAGCCTCTATACTTCAATCCCCCATCACGCTGCTTTAGCAGCCATACGCCATTACCTTGATCAACGCCAGGACCCTAGCATCCCTACCACCACCTTTCTTCGCTTGACTGAACTAGTCCTCACACAAAATTGCTTTCAGTTCAATGGTCGTTTTTTCCGCCAAATTAAAGGAGTAGCTATGGGCAATAAACTGGGACCTTCTGTGGCCTGCCTCACCATGGGCCACTTTGAGGAGCAGTTGTTCTCACGATACACCGGGATCAAGCCCATACTTTATAAAAGGTACATTGACGATATTGTTGGGGTCGCAGTGGGTCCTCGAAACGATTTGGAAAAGTTTATTAACTTTGCTGAAACGTTCTGCCCCTTTTTTAAAATTCACTCACTGTATTTCCAACTCCTCAGTAGTGTTTTTAGACACGGAACTATCCATCTCCGACCGTCAAATCAAGTCCAATCTCCACTTTAAGCCCACTGACTCTCACAACTACCTCATGTACCCTTCCAACCACCCCAGATCTTGTACCAATTCGATTCCTTTCTCACAACTTTTACGGGCCAGACGGATTTGTTCCGACGACCAGGATTTCGCTAAAGTTTCCAAGCAGATTATTTCTTTCTTTGAACAACGCCAGTATCCACAAAGAGTGCTCTCTAATGCCCTGAAACGCATACAAGGAATTGATAGAGCCTCTGCCCTTGCCCCCAAAACTGACCATACACCCACCAGACGTATCCCGTTGGTCCTATCCTTTCACCCATCTGTAACCCCCATTGTACGTGCCATTTACAGGAATGTAGAGACCCTCCGTCATGACCCATCCACCCGTGACCATTTCCCTGATCCCCCCCCCCCCCATCACGGCATTCAGAATTGAAAAGAACATATCTAAGCACTTGGTCCGTGCCTCTCAACCTCAAGCAGTAGTGCCTGACACCCCAGGAACTTTTCCTTGCAACCGTGGGAGATGCAATACTTGCCCGGTGGTCAGTTATGACAAAAACCTTTCCATTGTAGGTCCCAACAACAACCGGTTTAACGTTCATCAGCATTTTACCTGTACTTCAGCCAATGTTGTTTACGTTCTCGTATGTAAACGCTGTAATATACTGTACGTGGGAGAAACAAAACGTCGTCTTGCTGACCGAGTCACCGAGCACCTGAGATCAATCAAACAGAACCTCCCAGGGTTCCCGGTAGCCACCCACTTCAATCCCCCGTCAACATGCTCGATCCGTGACTTGATGGTTTCGGCGGCCATCTCGTGTCGAGGTTCCGATCATGACCGCCTAGCTGCCGAAAACCGCCTAATCATGAAACTTGGAACCCTGTCCCCACATGGTCTGAACGTTAGACTTGAACTGCTATAACGCAGCAATTCCTGCATTTTTTTGACTTGTGGTAACCACTTAACACTGTCTGTTTTCCTAGCCGAGGTTTACCGTGCCCAATTTTATTGTGTATTTTTTAAATTGTACGTTTGGCCGTGTCAACGATCAGTTGCATTTTTGCCACCTGATGAAGGGTTTAAACCCGAAACGTCGTGGAATTTTTCACAAACTTTTAGCACTATTTACTACTTCATTTTTACCTATATATATATATATATATATATATAAATATGTAAATCTTGGATTATTTTGTATACTCTTTTAAGTCAACTAGTGATGCATTTATTTGTTTCCTGTTTTACGATTTATATATATATATATATATATATATATTTCTCTAATTCGGCACTTAGGGGGAAAGTTGTTGTTGAAAAATCGACCTTAAGGGGAAAAAAATTTTCGGGTGAAATATAAGTTTCGCCTTAACGTTTCCCACATACTTTTTCTATAGGAATACGTAAACTTACAAGGGCGCCCTCTTAGATTTACAAACTAGATGCCATTACTTCAAAGTTGTCAAATTTACGGACACCTAGCTGTTAACACGAACGGATGGCTGGCCATTGAAATAACGTTAATTTATATGTTTAGACGTTAGGGCGAATTTATTTCTTATGTATTTTATTATCTTTTTTTCGCCCTATGTACAAGCAGATATAAGAATTTCCCCTTAAGGTGGGAATTAGCGTTATATATATATATATATATATATATATATATATATATATATATATATATATATATATATATATATATATATATATATATATATATATATATAATCCCTGACTTAAAGGCAGTAGGCAGTCGCCCCAAAATTTGCTTTGAAAAATCAGCAAACACTTGCAAATTTCCTTTCATTGCATTACAAGCACCTTTGAAGACATTTTGAACATAACTATTACAAACAATAGGTAAAGCAAGGAGAAATTCTCCTTGAATTTCACAATTCACCAAGAAAAATATTGTCACATGATCAAAACAGGCCAATCATGAACTAGAGTGACATGCAGGGCACAATCACTCTGATTGGGGTGACTGCCTACTGCCTTTAATACGTATTGTTTAAAAGATAGATATAGAGACCGTGAAAAACGTGACAAAATTATGTAATACACGTAACACAAAATTAGTCTACTTTAATTGCCGTTCACCCGGGTAATCCCTTTACCCAGAGAATTCTGCCTGTTAAAAAATATTCATAACTTTGTCAATATACACTCCTCAGCCTTCATTCAACCACCAAAGTAAAGCTTACAAAAAGTTCTGTGCAATGCCACCATTTTTTTTTGGGGGGGGGGGTTGTATTGAAAAATTTTTCACAAAACATCGATAAATAGTTGTTTACATTCAAAAAATGTTAAAAAAAACTCAAAAATCGCTAAAGAAGACGTCATAAACTTCAAAATTCTAGTTCAGGCACTTATGAAAGGGTCACCCAACTCACTTTTTTTTCTGAATACCTTAGAACCTAAAGAAATACCATGAGAGGTGATTAGATGCCAGGTATAGGGAATTTAGAGATATTTCAAGTATAATTTTTCAAAAATGCGTATTTTTGGTCAAAATCTACATTTTCAAAGGCAAAATCACCGGTCCATAAAATATTCCACAACTCAACAACGGAAAGTCCGATCTTTTTCATTCAAACACTAAAATGTCCGTTACAAGATTCCTTACAAAACCATACCAAAAGATATGCATAAATGGCAAGGGTAGGGTGAGTTAGAGAGTTTGAAAGATCCAGACATATGCATTTTTCAAAAATGCGTCAATTTTGGCCCAAAACATGCATTTCTGACCCAAAAATCCCCTCCCAATATCAAAAAATTATAACCCACAACACCCCTCCGACCTTTTCACTCACTAAAATGTCCATTTAGAGCTACCTTACAAAGCCTATGCAGCTCTATTTATAAATCCAAAGTTGTTTACGCTTCACTGTGCACTGAGCCACAGTGTTCTGTGTAAAGGTCATATAGGTCACTGTGTGTAGTTCAGTGTGGAGCTGTATAGCAAGGGTAAAATGGGCATATCTTCCTCATTTTTGGTCCAATTTCCTCAAATTTGGTATCAAATGAAAGAAAAAAGGAAGCCAAACAATCTCCTTTACCATAAATTACAAAATAATAGTGATATGTATGGGTTTTCTACGGTTTTCTATGAAAAAACCGTATGACGTCATCTAATTTGCATATTTGCATACATAATAAGATTAGTTTACAAAAATAAAATGTTCATTTAAATTCCCAATCTTTGCTTTTTACAATGATATATAGGTTTTCACAGAGAATATTCTTCTAAATCAACCAAAAAATTCCTGAAAATATTCCTCTTTTTTAAACTGCATTGGGAAGACAACATAGGGTTAAAGAAAAATAAAAATCTGCATCATGTTTATAACAATAGCCTATATTAACATAGCAAACATTGATCTTCTTTACAACATTACCGTACTACTATTTGGAACAATTCAATTCAGAGAACTTTTTACGAGGCAAAATGATTTTTTTTCTCTCTGATGTAACACTCATAACGCCACCCTACAGCCACTCCCCGACTACAGTGTACCTCTTTCATATTTTATCATTTTTTTTTTAATTTTTGTAAAGAATATGCCTTCAGAGTAAACATGTCCATGTGAAATATATAGACGTTAAAGGAAGGGTTTGAGCATAAACTTAATTTTCATATGTGAAAGAGGAATTAAGTTTCATAGAGTTTATTTATAATTTGGATTTATACTCGCCTCATCGGTTGAGCACTATTTCTAGTGTTGTTTCACAACTGTTTATCGTATATATATATATATATATATATATATATATATATATATATATATATATATTATATATATATATATATATATATATATATATATATATATATATATATATATATATATATATATATACACATATATATAACTCATAACTACCTTTTATATCCATCCAACCATCCCAAATCCTGTACCAAATCCATCCCATACTCACAACTTTTAAGGGCCAGAAGGATTTGCTCAGAAGATTCTGATTTTTCAGCAGCTTCCAAAAATATACTATCATTCTTTGAGAAGCGTCAGTATCCCACCAAAATCCTTACCGGTGCTCTACAAAGAATCCAAGGAATCAACAGAGAGGAGGCCTTGACTAAGAAATCTAACACGTCTACCAATCTACGCATTCCTTTGGTAATTTCCCATCACCCATCGGTACGCCCCATCATTCGTGCCATTTACAGGAATGTAGAGACCCTTCGTAAAGACCCTTCAACCCGTGATCTTTTCCCCGAGCCCCCCATTACGGCCTTCAGAGTTGAAAAGAACATTTCCAAGCACTTAGTTCGGGCTTCCCATCCACAACAACCAACTGACAACACCCCAGGTACATTTCCCTGTGGACGTAGTAGGTGTAACACATGCCCAGTGGTTGGCAAGAACACACTCATTAATATTTTGGGTTCTAACGGCAACAAATTCAGTGTGAACCAACACTTTACCTGCACTTCCACAAATTTGGTTTACATTTTAGTTTGTGGACATTGCAATTGCCTGTATGTGGGAGAGACCAAACGTCGGCTGGCTGACCGAATCACTGAACACCTCAGGTCCATCAAACAGAACCTTCAAGGTTATCCGGTCGCCACACATTTCAACCCACCATCACGGTGCTCAATTAAAGACTTGGCCGTCACCGCAGCCTTAATGTGCAGAGGTTCTGACCGTGATCGTCAGACCGCCGAAAACCGACTTATCATGAAGCTCGGGACCCTCTCCCCACACGGTCTTAACATTAGAATGGACCTTTTTTAACTTGTTCCCCTTTTCTTTATTTTTTACCAGTTTATGCAGCCTTCGCATTTTTACACCGTGTTGGCTCTGTACGACCGGTTTGTTCGTGCCTTTCTTCAATGTGTTTCTTCTCTATTTCTACTTCTTTGTTGTTCAGTTGCATTTCTTTGCCACCTGATGAAGAGTCTATACTCGAAACGTCGTGGAATTTTCCGCAAACTTTTAGCACTTTTTACAACCTTTATCGACCTATATATATATATATATATATATATATATATATATATATATATATATATATATATATATATATATATATAATATATATATATATATATATATATATATATATATATATATATGTAACACTGTGGAGTTCAATGTACGTAATCAATTTTGCAGCTAATCCTTGTCTATGTGATTACACATTCATCGCTAACAGCGGATTCAAACTGACCATTTTTTGCTTTGTAGCTTCTTTAGAATTAAAGTGTTTATTAGCTGGTACACAGTCACGTACTGTGCCGTTGTCTTTGAACCATTTTCGATTAGACTATGACGTGGGCACCATTTTCTTTGTTCTCTTAGTGGCGACGCATGTAACTTGCACTATGACCTCTATCTTTATTTAGAACGGGACGTTCCATTCAGTATTGCACAACAGATGTGTTTTTATAGGAAGCTTTATAAAGGCAAAATTTATTGGACGTGTGTGAGCAGGAAGGAGGGCACCAAAACTGATGCGTTGATACGTGACACACCTTCTAATAAAATATTAATACTATCAATCATTCACGTAGTACGACGACCAACCGTAGGCAATAGGTTCCGCGATTAATCGCAGTGCAAAAGAGCACCAGTATTGGCGGAGGCACTAAGAGTACGAGTAAGCATACAAAATTGAATTAGACAAAGGACACAGCTGCTAACGGCAGAATCAATCAGTTCGTAAGCATAAAGTGGAGAAAGGGGCTAGGAACTATCGAGCCACGAGCATTTTAACAACTGGCTAATTAGTGTAACACTATTTTATTGAGTGTTACAGTTAAAGCCGAGACTGTATTGAGTCAAAAGAGGAAAGATGTGTTTCTGGGGTCCGATGAAAATATACACTAGACGCTGACGTCTGGACCGCGATGTCAGCCGAAGTTAGTTTTTTTCTCCAGTTGTGTGTCTACGTGATGGGCTGTTACTTGCGAAACGCACGCGGAAATTCGGAGATCGGGACTGGCGAGATCGAGGGGGGCTGGAGTGTTGACGGCGCTCACTGTAACGGTCGTTTCTTTCGGTTTGCCGGCGGTACCCAGGACTTGTGGCAGGGCTACGAAAATAATCGGGAGACCTTCGGAATGGTCGTCCAGCGCGATCGGGTGTGTTATCCCGGAAAGAGCGCTCACGGCTGGGTTCCCTTGAAGAGTTGTAATATCGGTCTCTTCGAGAACTACGAGCAAAATCACGTTCTTTGCGAATATAGTTCATTTCCACTCTTAAGTCGTCCAGTTGTTTGGTTATGGACTGAAGCGCCCTTGCGAGATCAGAGTTAGGATCTGTCACCATATTGACTTTTGGCGTAGATGGCAAGTTCGATTGAGAAACCGTAGCAGGCGAATAGATTTTTGTAGCCTCCTGGGCTCGTTCAACTTGACCTGCTACTTTAAGCGCTTCCGTTAAGTTGGCAGAGCCGTGCTCATGTACTTTTACTTGAAGCGCGGGGTCAAGTCCAGCCACGAAGCGACGAAAAAGTTCCCCGTTTTTGGCGGTTTCGTCATAAGTCGGAAATGCTTCCCAAACAAGTCGACGTAACTCCGATGCAAAAACTTCCAACGGCTCATTCGGATATCTAGGTCGTGCATTAAGAAAACTTTGAAATGTTGTTAGGAACTGGCGCCAAATACTCTGGAAAGTTCTTCTTTTGCCTTATCAAAATTGTCTTTGTCAGCTGCTGGTAGATTATCCCAGAAGCTGAAGGCTGCTCCGCCTAGCCTTGACGGTAAAATTTTAGCTAAATTCAGGTCGCGACAGGTTGGGGATGCCTGTACCGCTACCTCCAACTGGCGACTCCAAACACTGAAGTCTTGAGTTCCTGATCCCGTAAAAATGGGTGGTAGTTCTAGGCAGGGTTGTTCCCGTTACGCTTTGAAAGTAACTCGTTATAGTTACAGTTAATTCCGTAAAATTGTAACTCGTTACAGTTACTAGTTACAATGTTGAAAAAGTAACTAGTTACAGTTACTTTTGACTAAAAAGTAACTAGCTACATTTCAAAAGAAACTCGTTAATTCAAGGTGAATATACGCTACCACTGTACCTGAAATGTACGGGGGCGGGCATAATAAGATATAAAGACGGGGGCACATGAGACGACCGACACCTCATTTGTGCCGGTTATCCTTAGGTGTTCCCCAAAGAAAGTCAATGAAGCTAGCTGATCTTCAATGGGCATTGTCGCAGAGGCTCCTAATGCTCAACATGAAGCAGCGAATCCTGATACTTTGTCTTAGCTTACTCAAACTATTTGTTAGAGGAATATGGTTATAACCAAAACTTTTCCAGTTACCAAGTTACTTCTTTGAGGGTTTGAAATCTTTATTACTCCCATCACACAGTCGGCTAATTTAGAGAGGTTAGCGGCTATGCCGGAAAGGGGAAGAGCGTTGTTTCAGCAGTAATTAAAGTCTACACCCCTCAAGGGCATAAATATGGTATAATAAGTGGATGAATACATTTGTTTGCAGTAAAAATTTAAAACCTCACCGCTAAGGTTGGGCTAAGTGATATTTCCCCATAAATTTCAAGTTTCACATTGTGTCGATATAAAACACTGCATATAACTGGAGATACTATGCAGTTTATACATGCAGATCATGTGCACATAATTCACTTTCCCTTACAATAGGTAAAGCTTTAAGTCGGACACTTCTCTTTCCAATTAGCTTTGTTCAGGATACTTTTAACGCCATTGACCATTTCAATATTCTGCTGTTTTTTTTTATATTAACCGTACTATTATTCCAGTTGTAAGGAGTTACGGACATTGAAAAGAATATGATTATAGCCTAAATTCATAAGTTTGATTCAACATTAAAGATTACCATACATTTTAAATTAGATGCATAAATGGATTTGCACGGTGGTTTACCAACGCTTCGGCACCGTAGGACGTTTATTGGGCTGCGCTCACAAACGCAAGAAAGAGTCCTGGATCTCGGTTAGCTTAATGCCGGGTCTCCAAGACGCGTTTTTCTAGATTAGGGAATTTGTTGCCCGGGATAGAAGGTTCCGGAATCGAAATGTTTACGGAAATGTGGATGTAACTGGACTCGGACTCGGAGTTCATTCCAGCCCGAGTTCTCAAATAATGAAAGTTACATTAAAAAGTGTTTTAAAGTTCCATTTGTGCACAATGTACTTAGATCTAAGGTTATTAGTCACATACAAATCAACTAAATTACTCAGTTGAGGCCCAGGCTATGGAAGTGAGGTACAAAACCCCCCCCCCCCCCCCTATGACTTTGTTAATTAATGGTGGACATGTACGATAGAATTATAAAACATCAATGTATGTGTGAATGGATATACATTGGCAAAAAGGACGTGGTCTCGGAATTGGTTGCCATTGGAATCAAAAAACTGGCAGAAAAATTTGAGGATCCTGAGTAGTACCATGCTCGGAAAGATTCGGGAATCTAGCCAAATCCGCAGTTAGCTCCGACTCGGATAGGGTTGGAACCACGCGGTCCAGCCCTAACGTCTCAAGAGGGCAATGATTTAAACTTTCAAAGTCAAGCTGGTATTTGAACATGCCCATGGGCCAAAACCCGTTTCTCACGGTTACACTGTCTCCACTGTTGTCCTCTAAAGGACAAATATGAGTAAACCAAGGCCCAGCTCGACTTTACTTAGAAATACATAAAGTCAAGCTGGAGCCTGTAGAGGACCGTTCCCAGTATTTGTCAAATAATCGCACAAATCAGGTCTAATTGGGATTAATAAGCATTGATCTGTCTAATAAGTATTTTGACATTACAAGATCCAATTTACCTAGTTAACTTATTTCAATCAGGGAGTTGCTATTGACAAACTCCCTGGTTCAATTAAGACAATCAAGTGGCCCGGCCTGTAAGCCCCTGCAGCGTCCCCCCCTTGGCGCATCTAATAATCAACTTACTGATTCTAATCGTGTTGGAATAAAAAATTTGAATGTCGACGTTGAGGGCGACGTTCCGATAATAGCGATGAATCACAGAAATAAATTAGCCTATATCGAAAAATAATTTTACATTTTACTACCCAACAGTGTCATCAATTTGAAAATGTATGTTATTCTGTTATTCAGCTCAAAGACAAAAATGCAATTTGTTGGTCATTTTGACTATTTGTAACGGGAAAGTAAACGGGACCCAAATGTAAACGCCGTTACAGTTACTTTTACACCAGAAATTGTAACTAGTTAACTTGCTCCGACTTACTGAAATGCAAAATGTAAACTCGTTTACAGGTGTTCCGTTACACAAAATGTGTTAACAGCTCCGTTAAATGCCCATGTACTAACACTAGGCCGACAATTACTTAGCACACGTTGTGTAAAAACTTCTTTGTGATTTACTTCCCAACCACGCCGGTTCTAGAGTTCAAGTAAGAAACGGACGTTTTTTTTAGAAGTAGAAGAGGATGACTCTACATGAGAAGAACAACTTGGGGGCATAACTAGATACACACACACGAGGCTTCAGGTGAGCCAGTATAGCAAGTAAAGCATATATGCTGCAAACGTAACACTACGCGCGACTCTAACGGCCATTTCTGATTGACGGTGGGGACCTGTGTTTCCGCCAGTGGTCCAAGGTTATCTATACTACTAGCCACTTGCCACCCCCTTGGGAAAATCCAAGAGATAGGCCGTCCATCAAGGTGAGAAAAAAAAATTTACTCCTACACCTCCTCCCTCCAATTGGTCAACCAATTTGTAACAACGATTTTATTGAGTGTTACAGTTAAAGCCACGAGACTGATGGACAATGAAGTAAAGGAAAACATGTACTCCAGTCCATGTAAATCTATTTACTCGTCCTACTACTATAGAAACACCCAGTTACAAAAGTCTCTGGGAATAATTCAAGATGAATGTTACGGCCTAGTTTACTGTTTACACTGCAGTAGCAATAGCTGGCTGGCAGGGACAAGACTTCTGCACAGAAGGGAAAGACTAAAAACGCAACTCCACTGTGTTCTCTCTTAAAGTTCCACCACGCTTCCTGCCTTATCCAGGGAAAACACGGGTGGCTTAAACTTAATGAATATATTTGACGTAAAACAATGATCTCCCTGTGTCTAGTAATGCATACCTCTGAACACCAGGCAGGGAGGTCTGGGAGACAGCGAGATACTATCGCCCCAGGCACTGGCGGATGTCCAGTGACTCACACGAGGGTACCTTTACACCTAGCTAGCAGGGAGGTCTTTACAACATAATTAGCAACCGGGTAAGAACCGGCGGAAACTCCTCTTACATTAGTACGTCGATAGCATCACTTTTACAACGGCAACATTGTACAGGATTTTCGAATAAAATCTGTTGGCCGAGGGACCGCAAAATATGCTAAGAAAGTTGTTTTTATGGTCATTTTAAGTCAGATATGCATTAATAACAATCAATGGCCATATAAAGACAAACGGATATTACGTGGTGCTAGATATGCAAATAAATTTTATATGGTAGGCCTACAAGTATGATTTGGTAAAGTCCATGACAGATATTCAAATGAAGTTTTATGTTCCCTTATCAAGCCAGATAATCCCTTACAAATTTTCTATGGTACAGGATATAACTTTACGCTTGTATAACTAAGTACATTAGCATAAGTCCCTTTTTTCACCTACCTGACCTGTAGAAACAGACTGGCTTTTTGTGCTTGCACAACCATGATTCTCCCTATGACTGTAGACTGTACGTAGAACTACAGACCATTAGAATATAGCACTCAGTCAGCACTGTATGCAGTACGTTCCTGTTATAATTGAAACTGCTATGAAAGAAATCACTCTCGGTGAATAAATGTCCTAATCTAGCGCAAAATTTTTCCGCACATTAATAGTATTACTCCACATAATGTCCTGAAACAATACAACTAGACTTTGAAGTAATTAGCAAACTTCAACAACGAGAAGAATGTTTTTCCACAATGAAAAATCTGCTCGTCAAATCATTAAATGCAGCCAACACACATGTCAGTAGTTATGTTTTCAAAAACAAAACATTGGTCTTTATGAAGACCCCTTCTTCACAAAATCCCTCACGAATAAGTAACAAAACCATTAAACGCCTTGTGTTGTGGCAACTGCAAAGAAAAGGAAGTGTCTCAAACTATATACACAACATATTCGTGTAGCTTATGAATATAAACCATACTTCAAGGTCGTCGACTGTTGTCTGCATACGGCGGGTTTAATGCTGTAATTTAGCTTGCATGACGCTGTATACATGCACGACAAACATGACGCACATAACTTTAACTTTGATTTTGTTTAGAACGGGCCGGCAAGTTTCCATTGTGTAGTGTGTGTATATGGAAACCAGTGTGTGTATATGGAAACCAATATAAACAAAACTTATTGAACGCGCCAGTGCACGAAGACGAGGCATAGGGGAGACAAGTATGGTGTGTTGCACCACTACCAATAAAATATTACGACGAATCGTTTACGTATTATGACAAGTGGCACATGTAGGCAATCGGACGCCCAGTAAATTGCAAAGGAGTCTTAGGGATAGCAGCACAAGGAGGTAGTATAAACGTAAGATATTTCATTAGACAGCCAACGCAGTTGGCAATAGCTGCATCTATCAAGTTCTGACTCTAAAGGCGAACAGGAACAATTGGACAACGAGTTGTCGACCCACACGCAACATTGCACATATACTTGGATAAAAAGTCTCATGACTATTATTATTTGAATGGCTCAATGGCTCAGTGGTCAGAGACCCGCCTTTTGTGCGGGAGGTTTCTGGTTCGAATCCTGTTTGAGACTAAGTTTTCCATTCAAATATTAAAGATCATCTTTCAGTATAAGGCAAGCGCCTATGTTAGAGTTTGAATGGCCTAAAGTCTCTATGCGACTATTTAATACAGCGTAGATTCGACTCATTCATATAAGTTGCTACGTCTTTCTACCTACTGAATACTACATGCCTTCCTATGACGTAACAATGGAAAACTTCGCTCGAAAGGACTTTGTGAAGAGCGAAAAGGTTGAACGGGGTTTTGCAATAAGTGAGCATGTCGGGTATAATAAATATGTTGAAACTCTTTTGCTCGGAGAGATGTGAAAATTACTCCGTAGGAGATTATAAAGAAATCTATACGTGAAGAAAGAAACCCCGAGATTTCGGACATCATGCAATTTCAGAAGGTGCAAGGACTTCAAAATGTAGCTGGTTGGATCTTTTGATCCAGCCAAAAAAAAAATGTGCCCAACTGGCAGAAAATAGCACCAGATCAAATTGATGTGCAATAATTTAATGCAGGATAAATTAAAGTTGGATAAGTCATTCATAATACATTCTTAGGGACAAAATGCTTCATGCAGTCTGCCACTTTCACCAACGCCCGTTGCAACTTGGGAAGAGTGTAAGAAATGTCATCGACCCAACCTAGTTTTGAGTCCATACCAGGGCCGTAGCCTGGGTGAAATCTCTAGGGGGGCAGGTCATGACATTATCTAAGTGGAACACCAAGTGGCGTGTCTACGGATAGTTGACACCCGGGTGGACCTTTCTTTTTTCATCTGTGCGTGAGTGTCATCCTGGGGCCAGGGTGCTGAAAGAAGGGGTACAAGTAGGGTCTGGCTTAGGTGCAAAATTATACTATAGGTGGTAAAGCTTTGAACTGGTTATATGTTTATGTTGTTATGTGTCACCCTCCCCTTTGAAAAAAAAATTGGGTATTTGAGGGTCCTCAGATGCAATTTGGTGCAACATTTTGGACAAACTTTAAGGAAAATTGCTGCAAATTTTTGACATTTCTTACAGAAGAGACAAATAAGGGGTTTTTGCCCTTGGAACTTGGGGGCGGAAGCATATTTCAGCCTCCCCACTTTTTGACTGGGGGGCTACAGCCCCCAGCCCCCCGCTTCCTACGTCTATGAGTACAATAGACCATCTCCTGTACTAACTACTACAAAGGAAATGAATCCATTTGGTACTGTCAATGCTCAGTGGAAGAGTTGTTATAGTCAGAGTTACATAACACTGTAGACAGTGTACTGTGCACTGTTACACATACAAACTATACAGCATAGCCAGTGCTGATAACTTTCTAACGGGTCATCGTCACCACGAATGTACTGTGCCTGCAGGCAGAGGGTGGTTTTGATTTTGGTGTCAGATTACCGCAGAGAGCTTGTTTATGAGTGTATGATACTGATGGCAAGCTCTCATTGTGTTGTGGACGGAGAATTGCTGTAATTGATCATTAATGCCTGGGGCTGGGCAGGGGAGGGGTAGATGTATTTAACAAATACTATTTTGATGTTTTCAAAATTTTCTAGGAGGGCAAAATGTGGGGGCGTGGCAGCTGAGCTACGGCATCATTGATGCGCTAGTTGGTGTCTTGCATTACAAAGGCCGGGCCTTTATCTTCGGGTTTGATGACAATATCACTGTTGGGCAATAGTGATGGAAGAGCTAGTCTTTCTTCTTTCGACAACTTATCTTTAAAACATCCCCGCCTTTGAAACTTTTCGATAGCTGTCCGCACTGCCTTGATGAAAGATTCTAAAATCATACCACGACCAGTTGCAGGTCCAAGAACTTTTAAGTCTAAAAGGAGGGACTAATTGTAATTGATTTCCGTCTTCATCAGCCACTCTGACAGTCTTAGACGTCTCTCAAACTCGTCCAGGTCTATACTGGATATGGAGTAGTTAAGCAATAGGGGAACTTGTGTAAATTTTTGTCGTTTACTTTGCAAACCTGTTTCACTTGGTTAACTACATAGCCCTTTAATTCACTAGAGTCGTGTGGGTCAATAGAACAGGTAGATGAAGTCTCATCTGGCGCATAGGTGTGAGGCTCTTTCTTCTAGATCTAGGCTTTTCACGTTTTTGCGGTCCCTCACGAATTTGTCTAGACCAGCCTGTGGTTCTCAAACGCGGCCCTTAGGGCCACATGCGGCCCCGGACCCTGTCGGTGCGGCCTCTGAATTGATTTTACGTTTTGAGAAAATCATATTCGACAAGAAAAAGCTCAGAAAAGTAGAAAAAGGGGCTACTAATCTACGAAATGTATGTTAACTTATATGATTTAGAGTCAATATTTGACTCCTTCCAAATTCGCTCCCCTGCAGGTACTGGTTTGCCTGCGTAGCAGGCTCTCCGACATGTTCCTTGATCAGTCATATCTAGCTATGACTTATTTCGTGCGCCGTGTGTTGACAATCATGTTATGTATACACGGTGGCATATAGTTATGTAGTTGGTGCATTGCGGGGTAGTTGTATTTGTAGTGACAATGCTTGTAGAAAAATTACATCTCGGAAATTTAATTTGCGAAGTGAGGTGACTGTATGCACAGTTGAAAAATGTATCGTGTTAAACGTGTGTTGATTGGTAATTGAAATCGAAATTTCTGCAAGTTATCTTTCGGTACTCGTAAAAACTAAGTCAAATGTAATCAGAGGGGCATTCCCTAACAATGTGTTTCGACATTTTATATGGGCGCGCATTTCCTACAGCTCTGTTAAATGAAATAGAATCTTTCAATCAAGTTATTTTTTTCGACTTTTGGGAATGCGACCCTCGAACTCGGCAGACCGCGGTTGAGAAAAATTGATCAAGAGCTTCCTCACATGCTGACCAGCAACGCAGAATAAGCACAGAATTGTTGTGACTTCATTCGTTTCAGAGTGCAGTTTTCGTCCGCAACATATTAAGTTTGGAAAACAACGCATGACAAACATCAAACTGACCATACTAGTGACTCACACATGATGCAGAACTGTAGACAGGGGTAGCGCCAGGTGCGGAAGCAAAGGGCTATGGCCCCTAACGTCTGGGAAGCTCCATTTTCGTCGGGGAGTCTTAATGGGTACGATAAAGTATGTAAACTCCCCCAACGACGACCAGTCGCTGCAACGAATTCCTGTATTTTGCCCCGTGCAGGACAGATTACTCAAAAAAGACAATTTCTCAAAACTGCTTCAACAGTAGACCAAATTTTTGGCCCGCTGCGCGCGCCCAAAATTCCACGTTTGCCATCCTTTCGGCAACCCGTCGACCTTGTCGGGGCTTTTGGTTACCGACCGCTCCGTCGGGAAGCTTGGCCGCCTTGTCGAGCAAAGGCTGGCGCAACCCCAATTGCAGAGGGAAATTTGTGGTTAAGAGTGCGATTTCCTGCAATCTGGAGAGCTTGGAAAGCAAAATTTTCTGACCTCAGCCACAACCATGGTGGGGCTGAGGTCGAGTTAGTCCTGTTGGACGTTCCAAAAGTGCATCACCATCTTAAGAAACAACTTCCTATGAAAAATAATACTTCTGCTTCGGTTTGCCGTAGATAGAGCTTCGGTACCTCTTAACTATGGATTTCGTCCTTTCCAATTATTATCCTCTCTCTAATCCTGAGATCCTCCCCTGCGGCCCTTCAGCTCATCCCAGCCTCGTCATTCGGCCCTCGCCCTCGAAAAGTTTGACTGTTTGAGAACCACGTGCTGCTCTAGACTGATCCTTACTTACAGCTAACAACTTTTTGTTCTTCTTAAACGAAAGCCTTAAAGACAGATTGACACTGTGACTGTCCAGTGTTGCTTTAGGTTACTCTATATCTTCGTGATGCCACTATGGTCAAAATTGACCGTTGATATGGTCAACTATGCACCGACCCAAATATGGTCAAATTGTTGACCTAAGTATGGTCAATGGTCACTTTTGACCATATTTAGGTCAACAGTTTGACCATATTTGGGTCGGTGCATAGTTGACCATATCAATGGTCAATTTTGACCATATTGCTTTTAGATTGCAGCTGGGATCCTTTCTTAAAAGTTTCCAAGTTTTTCTCTGTAGTGTATTCAATGATGAGAGTTTTGTTTTAAGGGAACTAAGTGTTTTTTTGTGTAATTTAAGAGACGTATTCCTTAATGAATTGTACCAAATTGAAATCCTGTTTGAGTCAGATTCACAAGAATGGCGTATTTTGATCTTGAAATCATTACTCACCAACTTACTCCTGACACAAGTCTTAGGAAAGTCGATATGGGATTCTGTAAAACAATTTTATCACAAATCTTGTAAATTCTTCCGTGGAAATTGATCGCCATTTCTGTCTCATTTAGCCCAAGAAATTTAAAGCTGGATCCTTACGGATGCTGGTGAAACCAAAAAAGTATACAAATGAATAACAAATAAATTCCACCGTACAACTCAAAAGCTCTCTTCGTGTTTCCAGGACGATATATAGTTAGACAAATAGAAAACACTAAATACATTCACCAGAAAAAAAAAAAAAGAAACTGATAAAAAATGTAGAAAATACATCGTGTCGAACAGATCAACTGTCCTTCGTTAGGAACACTGTACTGTGAGGCGAAAGCTACCCCAAGTAACGATACCAGCCAAATAAAGAGTTATTGTCAGTTGCTTTTTGAACGTTAATCCCTTCCGGTGCAAAAGTGTGGAGTTGGTGTATCCAAAAAAGTTCTCTTTGTTCCCCTCTGTGTATTGTTAAGGCCCTCGGCCGATTAAATGGCAATAAAATCTTGCAGCCCATGTTAAAATGTTCCTTAGAGGGTTGTTAGCATTTTTCAATTCCTGCCCATGGTCCCGATGTCTCTGTCGTAGTTGGCTCCCCGCCTCCCCCACGTACTGTTTCCCACAATCATTACAATGAATAAGGTTAATGACCCCAATTGACATACACTTAAAGTCCCGAGTATTTTAAAAACTCTTCCGTATAGAAACTTCTAAAGGAATCCTTACCTAAACATAGCCTCACACGTAACGCAGTTTTTTTTTTACTGTGTAACCTGTAATTTCCCAAATTTTTCGGCGTGTTTCTCGACAATGTAGCTTAAATAAATAATTAGCTAACAAACTAACTAATTAACTAACTAACTGGCTATATATAAATATATATCCTTGTTTGGTTAAGTGTCCATTTGATCCGATTTCGGTTCAACTTGAACCGAGCGTGTTTAGAGTGTTGTAAGTACCGTACTCTTACATTGGTAAGCTACCGGTATATGGACAGTATAAAACACTTTTTGCTGCTCATTTATTCCTCTTTGCCAATTTCTTATTTGAATGTTTAACTATTATATATAATAAAGTGGAAGTGTTAATTTTGCTTTCTGTGAGACATTACTAAAAGCAAGTATATCTTTTTCCTCGCCAACTGCCAACCGAACAAGATGTATCACTTTTCGCCCTCGTCCAAGATTGTACGAGCAGTCATAAACTGGCATTCTCTTAAATATCATTGATATCACCAATCTCGAATTTGCTGAAAAGTCTACACAAAAATTTGTGTTCAACAATTTCAAAGATCCTACCTGCAGAACTGAGATCCTCTCAATGCTGTCATATTGAAGAGGAGGTCAGTTTTATTCACAGACAGATCTTGTGAAGACCAAACGTTTCATACCCAGTAAATTCGTATGCATTGATATTTTTAATCTAGACTATGGCGATACACCTTCACAAGGGAAAGGGTCCCTTCCCTTCTTTAGCCTCACTTGCCTCCGATTGACTGTATACTGAAACAACACCGGCATATCCTTCGACCTCATCTTACCCCTAGCCTACTACTTTGTATCCTTCAATCGTTCCTTGCAAACCTTTGATTTCATATTTGACGACATATTATCCAAACTAGTGAAAAAGAATCGTCGATGTTACACCACAATATTGAGCGTACATGCATTAAGCGAGAGCTGCCGTCGATTGATTATGGACGATAGGCCTATTAATAATCAGATCAACACAGCAATCTTTGTTTTCTTCATAACCGCATTTTGTTAAGCAAGGAAAATATTATTTCTCCGTAAAATCAAACGATTCAGCAGCTGTGCCGCTGGTAGAGTCTACTCTTTCTCCTATAGCCAGTTACTTACTTACAACAAGGAGAAGATACGACCTTACGACTCTGGTATCCTTCGTGCAGTGGTAAGTTCCTTCATCACCGGAGTGAATGGGATTTATATAAAGTGAGTAGTTATCTCTCGAAATGCGAATATTGTCCTGAACTACACCCTTTTTCAAACCAGCGACAAGTGAGTCGTATTCTCCCTTTCGCCAGCCGGCGTCTTCAAAATTCGTGAGATCACAGTCGAACCGAACACTGTCATTTACCACCTTCCAATGATCAGTTACAAAATTTGCTGGCGATACGTTAGATATGATTTGAATATGGCATAAAATCAAGACAAAGAAACCTTGCATCTTAAACATTTGGAAGAGTTTGAACACCACGACCAGAGATAGATATAAAACAAGTATGTCACAAATGTCGTCCATTATCAAAACACAGCAGCCGATGTGGATATAAATGTCACGAGGAAACGTCATTTACAGAAATCTTTGATGTGTAACCTTCCACTGCATTTTCAAAGCAGCTCAGTTAATTGCTTGCAGATAGTAATGAAACTTATGTAATTACACGTCAAACATCCTACCCGAGGGTGTTTGTGACCACAGAGTAAAAGTGAAACAATTCAGGGCATTTTACGCAGTTGGAAATAACAATTTTGCAGCTGAATGCGTCAGTCGTCATATAATTTCTTTTCTCTGTTGCTTAACGAGAGTACATTTCATACGCATCATTATACTTAACCCTGACTCATTTCATCAGCCTCCACTGGACGGCGGGGGAGGGGGGCAAGGGGAGAGAATGGAAAGCTCTTGAAGTAACATTTATTGTGTAAAGAAGTGAAAGTATCTGGGATATTTCCAAATAGTGAGGTTGTATACCTCCCATCAGTGGAGTTTCCGCTTGTAGTGCCTTGTAATAATAAGAGTGCACCTTAGGCCTATTTAATCTGTGAAATTTACATTATAGTAGGCCTATTCTGGTTATTCCACGATCTACAGCAAAGCGGAAAATTAATTTATTACTTGATTTTTACCCCAGGTTCATATTCAAGTGAAAAGAGATCTTAGAGTAATTCCCCCGTTTTCCAATATGACACGATTCCAAGATTTCATACCTACAACGAATTACGGCGACAGATGCTAATAATGTACATATGCAGGTGCTTCTACGAGCATATTTCCTCCTCGAAATCTTAACAGCTGACTGTATGTGCACTGACCAGCATGCGGATGGCATTAATTCTTTCTCTCTGACTGGCAGGATGATCAATTATCCACACGATACCTCCCCATGTCCGGTTGACAGACACAAAGGACAACCTGACCAGCCTCATCATAGACTTCACAAAGTCTAGGTTGACCAATTTATTGGCACCTTTTCGTTTCTGCCTTTGGAAATAATTATCAGAATTAGCATTGGACTTGAATCTGTACCCACACTGAAGTTACCATGTGCCAGAAAGACTTCACACAGTCGTTTAAATTATGTACACATAAATATTCAAATCATCATATTAACCTGTCGTTGAAGCCAACGTCAACACCCAGTTTGAGAAAAATTATCATCAGCACACAGTTTACACTAAGTGTGGTCTAGACTTGGTCAAGATGTTGGTAGAATTTTTACTACTTCTAACCCTACAGCATGTCTTGCTCTGTCACGGTGCTTCTAACACGTTTTAACAAAATGAGGGCGCTTTTCAACAAGACTACGTACTCGAGTGTTTCATTCACATCAGACTTTAATCTTTGCTAAATGCACCCAAGACATGATGGGAACTGGGAGTATACACAATAGCGAGCCAATTGTTTGTACTCCCAGTTCCCACGATCCTTTGGTTGCATTTAGCAGTGATTAAAGTCTGCTATTACTGACGTAGTATCAAACGGAAATTTGAAGACAGGCAAAGGGCGTCTCCACAGTAGTTCTTAATAAAAGTTTTAAGACTCGCCTTAACTAGCTTAAGGGTTAAACAATTAGGATAAAATAACACAAGCCTAAAACAGAAAAGTAATATATGCCTAACTTTGTGGTGAAGAATAACAATCTACAACAGGAAATGAAGTTAATCACCTAGACGCAACTAGCTTGATGATAACTTTAACAAACCAAGCTGAAGAGGTTCTTTCG
Organism: Holothuria leucospilota; assembly: GCA_029531755.1. Taxonomy (NCBI): domain Eukaryota; kingdom Metazoa; phylum Echinodermata; class Holothuroidea; order Aspidochirotida; family Holothuriidae; genus Holothuria; species Holothuria leucospilota. Next base: position 20,914,045 of record CM055973.1, on the reverse strand, counting down.
GTGAGGCAAAGAGGGTGCAAGCCCAACCGTCTGATGCTGACTGGAACATAAGTGAGAACTTAAATCCAACAAGAACCTCTACAGGGATGTGAACGGAAGAGGAACAATTGTTTCACATTCCACACTAACACACTCTGAATGTACTGAAGCTACTGTCTGACTGTGTTATGCATTACAGGGCTTCAAAGAAGCCCAGGAGTAATACAACACAAAGAGAGAGAATAGCCGTCTAACCACGGTCTATTCTCTTCCCTGGCAAAAGTACAACTGAAGCTGGCAGGTGTACATTGTTCTTCATTTAAGTACTTCGTGAGTTTGATAGGAAGTAGAATAAACTGAACAAGACTGATCGGTCAGACTGTGGTCTGAGTGAGGAAGCGTCACTGCCGCCCACAGTGCTGTGTGCTGTTTAGGTTTAACACACAGTGACCTTAATACGGTTTTTCTCAACTTGCTTTTCTTAACTGGCTTTTATAACTGAATATGGTAGCAAGCAAAAATACAAAGCGTGTCCCAAGTATAAAGTTTCTGAATAATCTAAACCCATGTTCAAAGTTTGTGAGGAGGGCAGTCAATCAGGGGATTTAGCAAAAGCAGCAAGTACTGTAGGGATGTAGGAGTGAAGTAGTGAACAGAGACCTTCGTCGCCTCACAGGGTAAAGACTCTTAAATTTGAGTCCGAAATGGACAGTCACGTGCCTAATTCGACTTACTCAAGTCTGAAAACCTGTTAGGTAACTCGTCTTATACGAAGTTTGAGGAGATGGTTGACTAACAATTCAACGTCCGTCATAAATTGACGAGTTATAAAATGCAAACATGACAAAACAAATCACAAAAGGTTTTGATAAAGTCTAAAGGCGACAGTACGGCTTTGGCTACCGGCTATTCTTAGTACAGGGCATACTACCTTCGAAACAGATTTACCCACCACAGAGTGGACATGTATACACACTTTCATTTTGTTAAAAACTGAGTTTCCTTTGACACATTGAAAAGAAAAGCGAAAATTGAAATTTTGTGAGAAATGTATTAAAAGTGACAAAAGCTCCTTGTCAGCATAGTTATTCGACGTATCAGTCGTAGCATGATAATCAAAACTGAGGTCAGGTTGTCAGGTGAGTAACCAGGATTTTCCAAAGGGGGTTCACTAGGCAATGTCCTTAACAGGAATTTCATCTAAAGCTCTAGAAATATTTCCCGATGGGAGGCAAACTTAACCCCCTCCTCTGGCCAGGAGGACAAAGACAGGGAAGGGAATGAGACGAGGGACATATTTGATGAGAGCAACGGGGGTTAATTGGGCATGAAAATAAATTTTTAAACATTGCCATTTTACGTCACCATACTTGGCACTAAGTAAACAAATTTGAAGTATCGTGCTTTGTGACAGTCGTGTTTATTCAAAAAATGTGACTAACGTTGTAAACCACGACAGTGATAAACAGATATGGTTGGTTAGTCTTATACAGTCATTTCTGGCAGAGGTATGATTCAATTTACATAGAATGTTTTTTTTTTCATTGTCCAGGTTTTCATTGTCCAGGCGAAGTACTTTTATCTCAAGCATTTGAATACCTTAAAGAAACGTTAGCAATTGTCAGACTGTCAATAAGGAAATATTATTGATGAAAAGGTAAACTTACTGCTGCCACACAACCTTTGTTATCTGAGTACCAAAGCTGTAAACTGTTGTCCACAATTTCATGTACTAAATAGTAAATACTGTGCACAGTCATAAAGTGTGGACAGGCGTAGTGCACTACGTGAAAAGAGATTTTGTCATTGAACCGTTCTTAAAAGAAAAATATTATCTGAGCAATGCTAAGCCCAAAGCAACACTTACTTGACGATGTCAATATGTTGGAAATACCCTCGGCCTATTCTTCAAGGTAAAAACAAAAAAGCACTTTTCGTGTTTCAATTTCTGTTCAACGGTTTGCGAATGAAAGACGTATTCAACACGATTGTGCAACCCTATAACTTGTCAAATTTGTCTAAAGACAGAGTTAACATGAGCAACTGTCAGTCATGAAATCATTAAAGCATCTTATTTTTTCCCTTATTTTTTTTTTTTTTTTTTTCATGTAGGCCTTCTTTCCTAGTTTTAATTTCTGAAAGAGTAACAATTGCACCTTAAATTACCCAAGTATGAATGGAAAGTTTATTATTGAAACTGCATTCGAAAAACATGGGACGGAGACGGCTTATTAAGTACCAAAAATGTAAAATTCTTCATGTCAGTGACACAGCAAAGAGGGGTGAACTTCATAATATGCTTAAAGATAGGCTTTACAATGCATGCTTCACTTTGGAACATGCGAAACTAAGGGTGGCATTACGCAAAGTATTTACCTATGCAGGATAAGTAATGGGTTGAAAATTATTGTAAATTAATTCCAGGAATTCCTAAAATTAAATTTATGAATCGCTTGGCGGCCGGACCAACTGATCTCGCGGACCGTATATGGCCGGAGGGCTGGAGGTCCTCCACGCCTGCTATACAATTACTGCATTAATAATATCATGACGAAAACATGGTTCAAAGGTACTACCATGTCTTACTAGCAGAGAAATTGAATTAGAGTGCAGGTTTTGAATTTATAGACTTAGGAAGCGGGGGTGGGGGTGGGGGACTGAGGGCAGAAACCACTTATTACGGTTTTCCCTGTAAAAAAATGTTAAAAATTGCAGTAATTTTCCCAATATGTTGCCTATACAAGGTAAGTCGAGAACGCATGGCGAATACAGTTTTCAGTTACGTGTAACTTGCGAGTGTACCAAATTATTCACGTGTACGCCCCTCAGTGAAAGCGGACAACTTGTAACATCTTTAATTACAGACTTCGAGTAGTGACAGAATACTAAATATATTTTCATGGCCTGAAACAATGTACCAAACACATTAGAAGAGCCCTGAAAATGCTCATGACCTTCGTTCCTCTTTGAAGGAAAACTTGACTGAATCTTGTCAGTATATTCACATGCATATATCAGTGTTGTAACGAGTCATGACTCGAGTCGCTAATTTTCAGAATGGAACTGACTCGAGCAATTGTGTCATAATTTTCCTCATATAAATAATACAGTGACTCGAGTCACTGACTCGACTCGAGTCACGTTGAAAGTAGTAAATAACTCGACTGCAAAATTGAGTGACTCGTTACAACACTGGCATATATAGATCTAAAATAACGAGGGGTGGATGGGGTGTACATAGTTCAGAGTTACTCCTCTGTTTAAAACAGAAATCAATCTTAGTCTTGTCAATTTCAGAGAATCTTGTTGATTGATGGATAGGCCTGCTCAGTTCCATCCGAATTATTTTTACTCACATATTAAAATTTATGGCTTGTGCCAATTAAATTCCTTCGTATTCTTAATGAAAATTTTGGAAAGGGAAGAAAAGATAGACTCGTACAGCGTATGCTTTCCAAATTTCGTCCTATTTCTTCATCTATTACGAACAGGGTTGTAACAAGAATGAAGTACTAAAACCAGACTTTTTCTTACGTAAATGGCTTTCTTTTATTTCTGTTACGTGTTGGTCCAGGTAGCTGCGGTTTGTCCAAAGGAGGCCGGAGAGCATAGGGTCCCCATTTCCGTTCCAGTCGAAAAAAAAAAATTCTACCACTCGGGGATTTATGGTAAGTCCTAAGCAAAAGGGAGCCGCATTGAAGAGACAGAAGCGCTCAACTGTATAAGACTACTTAACACAGTATCATTTTGTCGTTAACTTCAAACTTCTCCTTACAACTTTGAAGTCCGTGTATCATCAATACCCATCACACCAGCGATCAGACAACTGTAACTTGCAAGGTAACTGTTGAGGAGTGCGTCATGTACTTCTGCAAATACTGTGTTCACCACCACAATTCCCTTAATGGTCTTCTGCCTGCGGGGTACCCAGTCGGTGCAACAGCTTTTTAGGGGTGGGGATTTCAGTCCAGGTTGACAGCGTAATTTCATCAGTCATAAATATTGATGTCAAATGAACATAAAAGAACAAAACTTCAACCTAAAAGTGGATGGAATGCAAAAATCCACGGAGGAAGGTGATCATCCCGTAACTCAAACCAAAACTAACGGTGAGTACACTTTGCTCCAACTCTCCCCTTCTTCATAAAAATTTTAATTCTTGCTGTAGTACTTTGTTAATGCCACGTTAGGCCAACTCTTTAGCTATACTGTATTACTGGTAGTATGTCGTGAGTGTGGTATGGTCCTAGGGAGTAAGGAAACGAGGCAACTTAAGTGTGTTAGTCAATGGCTTTTTGCATAATGAGATTGTGCTAGGATTTTGCGACCGGCACTCTTTCAAAACACAGAAAGCACCTTGGTAAACATCCACAGCAAAGTTTTGAATATGTAGCGCTCGACAAGTTAATGAATTCCTCCCCTGAAAAGGGCATGATATCACAACACGTCACCACACCACCTTTCTTTCCCTGCAATGTGAAATAGGTGAATAGTGTTGATATTGTAGCAAATGAGTTGCATTACTGCAAAAAATCTGAGAGAAAGGGCTAAGTATGTTGGGAGAGTGGCAAGTCCAATCATTTGGAGTGATGGTACTTCACATGTTGACTCCTCATTATACGGCCAAATCATTGGTGGCGCCAGGTGGGGAAGGCTGGCCCCCCGTCGGGGAATTTTTGCAGTTTCGTCGGGGAGTCTTAGTCGATACGACAATGTATGCAGTTCCAGAGGGCGACTAGTCGCCCCGACAGTTTACCTGTTTTTTGCTCTCAAGAGGACAATTTCTTTACTAAAAACGCCAAATTTTCGGCGCGCTATGCGCGCTGTAGAGTCATTCGAGTTTCGTCAATAGTTCCATTCCAAATACTAGCAAGATATAGCACAAGTCCTGTCCACCATACCAAGTAACATGTAGGCAGAGTACACAGTTTGTGTAGAGGTCGTAAATTTCCTCCCATATCGCAAAGCCTAGTTGCTCCTTCCTTGTGTGTGTCATGCGGTACGGTCAGTTGGTGAGCGACTCACGCACCAAAGTTTGGCTATTTTATCGGGTAGTCCAGGTGGTTTCGATACAATATATGTTATCCCCGATACGGAAAACAGCCCCTATAGTTTTTCTTCTTCTTCTTCTTTTTTGGTTCTTAATGATTAAATAATGTTTTTTTGTGTAAGCCTACCAAAAATTTTCGCGCGCTTCGCGCGCTTTGCAATTTCATGGTTCAGGTTCAGATTAAAAAAAAAACACCATCAGTGCGCAATTCGGCTCTTGAAGTATTAAGTGATATTATGCAAATATGCCCTGCAACGGCATGGGATAGTTGGCTCCTTCATATCCCCTTCTCACCACCCCCTCGACATAGAGACTGTCGGCACTTGGAATCGCTGGCATGGCCCGGCTTCTTGAAGGGGAAATTCTGTCGCCACCTTGGTCGGTTTACTTAATTTGGGTTTCAAAAGGGTCATTTATGCGATAAAACCCAAAATTTTCGGCACGCTTTGCCCACTCTTCCTGAATTCCGTTATTTATAGCTAAATATAAGATAAGCCCTTTCCACCTTTTCAAGTAACTAAATAAGTAGAATACGTGGGCTTATGTAAATATCGGCCGAGTTTCATCTCATTTTGCTAAGCTAGTTAAATGTTCTCTTGTGTCTGTCGTGCGGTACGGCTAGTGACTCGAGGAGGGAAGTAATGCCCGATAAGGCCCAACTGCCCGGACAATAATTATTGACCTATATAAGTTTTAAACAAGTACAGATTCTTTTTAGTGTAGGCTTACCCAAAAAATTTCGCCCGCTTTGCGCGCTTTGCAATTTCACAGTTTAGATTCCGTGAAAAATTTAATCAGCGCGGAAACTATTTTTCTCTAGTATATACAAATTTTATGCAATATATGCCCCCAGTGGCATGGTATAGTACAAAGGTTTTTTCACATCCCCTCTTACCAACCCTTCGACGGCATCGGGACAGTCAGGGCTTCGGATCGCTGCCCCCCCCCCCTTCGGGGAGTCTGCCCCCCGTCAGGCAAATCCTGGCGCCACTAGGGTGATCATTTCCAAATTCACAAAAAGGAGGACATGGCCTTCTTCAGCCATGTCGGGTCACTGCCACATGCCAGGGTTGTGTATACACCAACACTGTGATACATGCCCACCAGGCTACACACCGTACACTTTAAGCCAATCAAACTGACTACTCGTGCATGAATATAGTCATCTGCGAATATGCGGCTGGGTGATGGATTGCCGCTTACGTTTTGAGATATATTTCTTAAGTTTTCGTCTTCGCGTATTATATATATATTACATATATTTTTGAATTTCTATTCGAAACTTGAAGGGTTTGTCATTGTTGACCTTGCAGACCAAAAAGGAGGGCAAATCAATGCCCGGCGCAAGTAACACCGGACGGAGGGCAGGGTGCCCAAAGGCCGGGCAATCCGGCGAAAACCCGGACGTATGGCCACCCTTGGCGCTACCCCTGGGCCAAATTAGTCTCGGCAATGAGTTGAATCTTACTATGCTAGCACTATCCCTCAGGCTAGCGATAAAACAGCCCTCCCTTTCCTTGGGGCACAAATTTATGCCAAGTACGTACTCTTGAATACTCGTTTTTGTTGAGTTAATCACGGGGTAAATCGCAATGTTAATACGTGTAAAAGATGGGGCATGTAAGGGCCAGTAGAGATGAAATAGATTACAAAATATTTGCTCACATTGTTGCACTTGTCAGGAGCACAACCAAGTACACCAATTGCGAAGTACAACAAACGGCAAAAACAGTTTTAAGCCATTACGGTATAATGAAGGGTACGTGGGGACAAATATCACTTCAAGCCACCCTATATACCTGCTTAAAACCTTAACTGAGGTATCTTTGTATGTCCTTTTCACTGTAGTGTCTACCCAAAGGGTGCCGACAGTCTGCATATCATCATGTGATCCTCAAGTTGCAGCTATTACAGTTCCAAAAGCAGCAGGCGTTAAACTGAGCATATGCCAGATGATTTTTAAGCCGAACTCACACACACGGCAGAAAACACGAAACACGGATGTGTTTTGTTTTCTGAGGTGAGTACGTTGGTCAAAAACAGACAGGCCCGTAGTCAGGAGTTCTGATATAGGGGGACACCGCAAAGAGGCACCGAAGAAAATTACGTTTGTACAGGCCCGTAGCCAGGGCAGTGCACGAGGGGGCCTTGCCCCCCCCCCCGTACAGACCACTGTGCCCCCCTATACGGAAAATCGATCGAAAATAAAGTTTTAGTACATGAAGACTGTGGCCCTGGTATGACACCAAGCGATTTGTAACCAAAAATGATCCCAAAAGGAGTTTAATAATGAACATATTTTGTTCTCTGTAACATTTTTGTTCTAAAATTACAAAAAGTTTTCGCGCGCTACGCGCGCTTTCATCTTCAGTTACATATAGCTTTAACACCCGTTTCAGATATGTTGGCTTAATTTATAATTGTACAGGTTCCACAATTAGGCTATTGTTCTTTCGTGTCGGTGTGATTCCCGAAAAAACACAAAATTGAATCCATAAAAGTTCCATCCTCTTTCTCTTACGATCGGGAAGATTATTAATTCAGACTCAACATCATGATAATCATTTTTGTATGAAACGTTCAGTGTCTTAATGCCCAGGGGTGGTGGAAGGGGGCATATCCTCGCGACCAGTCGCCGGGCGTCTTGGTTTTGTTCTTAAAGACAGACACTAATCACCCCAATACATTTTGGTCGAGAGAAAGCAAATTTCTCAATTGGTCATAGGTGAATGTTCTTTGATTGACATCAAAGCTCACAATAAACAGCGTGTGCAGAGAATGTTCTGGTTACATATTATGGACTTGTATGCCCTAAGCAATAAACTAAGTTTGTGTCTGCACAAGGAGGGGCTCAACACAGTTTTGGAAGGAGTAATTTAGTCGGGAGAATTGGAACTGTCTAGGACGAAGAGGGGCAGACTCTTCCATAGAAACCCAAATTTTCTAACTTTCCTTAATAAGAACCAATATTTTCAATTCTTCTTCAACCGGACCCCAAATTTTTCGCCGGTCGCCCAAATTTCGCGTTCGGTATCCAATCTGTAACCCATTGCTTCTGACGGGGCTTTGGGTTGCTGGACCTCTTAGGGGAGCTTGGTCCCTTCGTCGGGCTTATCCTTCTACAACCCTTGCTGAGTCTGTATGCAGGTTTTACCGCGGTTAATAATTTTCCTACAAAATTTCGGCGCGCTTCGCGCGCAGTTCTTACAAGCAAAGTAATATCACCCATTATTAGTACAAAAATTCAAGTGAACTCTTCCAGCCAAAGCTAGGTGAAGGCTCAAAGTTAGATCCCGGACATCAAGGGGCTTTCTTGTAGTAATCTCGTACCCTTAAGTAAAATTCGCTACGCGACGACTATACGGCTTGAAGCTAAATTTACTCGTACCAAAAATTTATTCCAAAATTTACTTCTTTTTTTTTCATGCAAAATTTCGTTCAAAGTAGAAACACGATAATGACCATCTGAATTGTGAACTGTGAAGACATTGGTGTGCTCTCACTCTCATTCAAAGTCCTCGCTCAAAGCTCCATGTTGGTGCTTCCATATTGTTAATTCGCCACATTTTCGGGGAATTTCCCTCTGGGTTCTTACAAAATCATACTGGATCACACCAAGCCTGCCTAATGGCAGCCCCTGGTCCCGCCTCGCCGTTCGCAAAGTGCTCACCCGGCTTCACCTGCGCTTGCTGAGCTGAAGATATATCGTGATTATAGTCTTGTTCCCTTCACTTGTGGAGAATTTCTACGTCTCTGTATTGCAAGCGGAGGGAAAAATTTCCATCGGAAGAGCGAAATTTTCGCGCGCTTCGTGCGTATGTGCACACGTTAAACCGATACCTTTAAGGTATGTGTGGTAAGCTTGAGATATAATCCCCTGTAGTTCCGGCAAACTGTAATCATGTGGTGGCACTACTGACAACAAACATAATCTTCTTCGGTGCCCCTCTATGAGGTGTCGATGCCCCCCTATATCAGAATTCCTGGCTACGGGCCTGCGTTTGTGGTCAGTAGTGCCACCATATGATTACAGTTTGCGGGAATTGCAGGGGATGATATGTCAAGCTTACCACAGATAGCTTAAAGGTATCGGTTTTACGTGTGCACATACGCACGAAAATTTCACTCTTCTGATGGAAATTTTCCCCTACTTTTGCAATATACAGATGTGCAAAGTCTCCACAAGTGAAGGGAACAAGACTATGATAATGACGATGCTTCTTCAGCTCCGCAAGCGCAGGTAAAGAGTTGAGTACTTTGCAAACGGCGACGGGACCAGGGGTTGCCAGTAAGCAGGCTTGGTGTGGTCCACTATGATTTTGTTAAGTCCCAGAAGGGAATTCCCCGAATGTCTGGCGAATTAACAAATGGTAACACTAGCATGGAGCTTTGAGCAGGACTTTGAATGGCAGTGAGAGCACACCAATCTCTTCACAGTTCACACAATTCAGATGGTCGTTATCGTATTTCTACTACGAACGAAATTTTGCATGAACAGAAAATTAAAGTAAATTTTGGAATACATTTGTGGTACGAGTAAATTAAGCTTCAAACCATATAGTCGTCGCGTTAAGAATGTTACTCAAGGTACTAGATTACATCATGAAAGCCCCTTGATGTCCGCCATCTAACTTTGGGCCTTCACCTAGCTTTGCCTAGAATAGTTCACTGGAATTTTGTGCTAATAATGTTCATGGGTGATATAATTTCGCTTGTGAGAATTGCGCGCGAAGCGCCGCACAATTTTACAGGAAAATTATTTACCACGGTAAAACCTGTAATTACAGACTCAGCAAGGGGTGGTAGAAAGATAAGCTCGACGAAGCGACCAAGTTTCCCTGAGGGGTTCAGCAACCCGAAGCCCCGCCAGAAGCAATGGGTCACAGAAAGGATGCCGAACGCGAAATTTTGGGCGCGGCGAAAAATTTGGGGTTCTGTTGAAGAAAAATTGAAAATATTTGGCTCTTATTAAGGAAAGTTAGAAAATTTGGGTTTCTATGGAAGAATCTGCCCCTCCTCGTCCAAGACAGTTCCAGTTCTCCGACTAAGTTACTCCTTCCAAAACTGTGTTGAGCTCCTCCTTATGCAGACACTCTTGTGCAGACACAAGCCTCCTAGTTTATTGTTTTAACAAAAAATGACTCTTCTCTTCAGAATATAGTACAGATAATGACCGTTGTTTGGGCATTTTGTTATCTGGGCCTAAAAAAAAAAAAAAAAAAAACACTTTTAAATCATGTCACTTGGAAGCAATACCAATAACGGTGCAAGAGTAAAGTGCGGTAAAACCTTAAAAGGGCGAAGACAGCCGATTTGCGTCCGTCGGGGGGGGGGGGCGACCGTCCCCTCTGACTATATGGATGCTCCGCCACTGCGGGGGGTAGTGGTTTGAGAAAAAACCCGAAAATTATGAAAATATATCATCGAAGCGCACAAACAGTTAGAACGTAAAATACCGAGGAAATTTTGGCCAAAATGCCTTCAAGTTACAAAATGGCACTTCTTATGCCCTGTATGTGCAATTAATATATTGTCTTATTTGGAGAATTCACGTCTTAGAGATTTACAGTTTAGATTTAGAAGACCCTGCTGGAAAACGATCGGCAGAGTACTGATCCCTTTTCGGTTTGAAAATTGGAGCGCCTTTTGTAAGACATGGGGTTCTTTGGCCTTTTTGTGGGCCTGTCATGGGTAATACTTCCACGGGGGTCATGGGGAATCTCTGGGTTGATTACAAGATGGGAACAGAAGCATGGCATGAACAACGAGAAACCAGAGACCACCTTCTATTGGGAGTGAGCAAGGCGAAAATAGGAATAACTAAATAGGTATACTGTATAGAATTAATGAGCAAGTTTTAGAATACTTTTTCTTCGTTTCCTTAATGTATTAACTCTCAGAATCTTCCGATAATGGTTGCGCTTAAAGCGCGCAGAAGAAATGTTGTTGGAAAAGAATGTAGAACAAGAACTGTGTACGCCAAATCTTCTAAATCATGCTGCGCACGTTACAGTTCTCTTGATATTTGATTGGTACATGTTGCCCTGATAATACCTGGCTCCGATGAAGATTGTTTCCTCACGGTTTATGAAAAGTGTTTAAGAGAACTAGTTCTAAAGCCAAATGTCTGTAGTCCCCCGTCTCAATAGTCCTTCGTGTCAATAGTCCGTGTCATTGGTCCCCCGTGTCATATTGGTCCCCCGTGTCATTGGTCTCCCCTCTCATTGGTCCCCCGTATCATTGGTCCCCCGTATCATTGCTCCCCTATCCCTAACCCTAACCACCAAAAATTGGTATGGTTTGGTAGTTCTGATTTGATAGAATCAGCACTCATGAAAAGGAGAGACACTTATCAACTGTCTGGGCAGCTGCCCCCTGGCATGCCCTGCAGGTATCTTCCCCGTCTAAGGCGACGAAATGCATGGTTCCATCTCAACTCGTTTACCGTGCTACGAGGCAGATACGACAACAACTAAGCGATTGGGGGTTACGTATAATAAGGGCGCGGGAAATGGAGGTGTTGGAATAATGACGTAATCATGCTTGTTATATGCTATCCTAATATTCATATGGAAAGTGCTAAATTTGTAACAATGTCTGTTCTGTATTGCAAGAGGAAGGAAGAAGCCATGAGTAGTGACGAACCAACCGGCCGGCCCCTTGTTCACAGTGAGGGTTCGCTTTCAAAGGGGGTTCGATTTAAAAAAAAGAAAACATTGACGAGCCCCTCGAACCCCCCCCCCCCCTGCGTAAGGGCCTGGTAAAATCTTCACACTGCTTGTCAAACCTGTACCAGTCGCAAGTCCAACCCATGTTTTGGTCTCCTGGTCTAGTAGATGAGGCACCATAATTATTTCCATGATCGAGCATTCTTTTCAAACATTGCAAGTGCAAACTATCCAAGATGTGTGGCATGATTACAATGCACCATCAAGACTGGGCGAATAGACTATACTGGTACTACAATTTAGACCTACAACATTAAACCTGCCTACATGTACGTACAAACATGTGAAATGAGCTAATCATCTCCGCATTTTGTGCACAAATCAAGGAAAACTCAAAAATTAAAAAAGGAACCCCAGTTTTGGAGTTGGGGAAAATGATCATGCACTCTTTTATCTTAGAAGTTGTGGTACTTATTAAAGCAAACTGATTTCGGAAACCACGGGGTAAAACCGAGCCCATACGGACGTCAGAAAACACGAAACAAGCTTGTTTGGCACTTGTTCCGTGTTTTCCATTGTGTTCCCGCACACTGTGAGAGGCCAACGCACACACGAAAACAAAAAACGAACGCAAAACAAAATTAGACTGTACAGAAAGTATCCTTTCTAGCTGTCCTAACCATTGCTTGTCGTAATCTACATTGTTGGTAGCCTCCTTGAACAAGCACAAAAAAGTCCCCTGGGCAGGGGTGATGCTAGATAGGGGAGGGGCCATGTTCTCCGTCGGGGATGGTTCCTTTCCCCCGTTGGGGATTTTTTCCACTTTCAGGGCCTAAGTCGGTAGATAAAATAGGCCTATCAGGCGAGGATCCAGACATTTAGAAAAGGGGAGGGGGCTTAAAGCCCCTTGAATATTCTCCGTGACTAACATTAGCCTATGCTAATTTACGCGTATTTGTTATTGTTAATGTGGCGAAAAAAGGGGGGCTGAGCCCGGGAACCCCCCCCCCCCCCTAGGATCCGCGCCTGCTTGTGTAGTCCCGACATTGACAAGTCGCCCGGCAGTCAAGCTGGTTTTGCTCTCAATTGGCCACTTAATGATGCAGTTTCTTTAGTGTGGACCCAAAATTTTCGGCGTGCTTAGCACAAAATTTTCGTTCTTTCAGTTTCTTTTATAGTTCCCTTCCATATAGCTCAATAGTACAAGTATTCTCACCTTTCCAAGTAACCTTGAGGTAGCCTACACAGTGTTATGTAAAGGTCGAGGGAATTTGTATCTCATATGTTCTTCTATGTTTGTCGTCGGCCAAGAGCATCCGACTTGCAGCTGGAGGGTCTAGTATTCAAATCCAGGCCGGGTCATACCAAAGACTTTAAAAATGGAACCTGCTGCCTTTGTGCTTGGTGCTCAGAATGAGCATTGGAGAAGGGAAAACAAGCCAGTGAGCCACAACTGGAAAAAAGGCCGTGGTCGTCTCGACTTGAACCAATTGGTTGGAAACTGGGACGTTAAACCTCATCTATCTTACACTATTTGTCTTTTGACTATTTACAATAAGTCTAACTCTATTTACGTTTCTAGCAAATACGTCTGACAGTTGTCATAGTATCACGTTGCAAAGCCTGGAAAGGGCCATTTCCGGGGTATCTTGGCCAAAATTTTCTTTGTGCGCGCCGCGCCAACTGATGGTGTCGTTCCTTTTAGATAGTGCCACTGACTATATCCCCCACCGCCACTTTCAGAGATGGATCGCCGCCCATGCTTCGCACCACTTCAAAGGGGGGAGTCGTCTCCTAACCTCTACTTCCTTTTTGAAGGCAGGAAGAGGACATTGTGGTTGAATCAGGTTGGAATGTTTTCACACAGCCGTAACAACACTGGAGCGAATACTTCTTTAAATTTCCTTCTGTTGTAAGTCAAATATTCCCTGGGTCATGTCCATCTAGGAGAATTCTATTGACCGAGGGATATTTAATAGCTCTATTAGAAGACTAGTTTCTTTGTTGGCTGCTTACAATCTGAAAATTATTACCTGTACCAATCAAATCGATATTAAAAGACTAAGTTTTAAAGACAACACTCCAATGTATTTTCTGAATCTCGGAAAGATAGAGAAGGGAAGACTCCCTTAGTGGTTCTTTTTAAACTTTCGCCCATTTTTTCACATACTATGAAGTTGTAGTTCTGGGAAGAAGGGCATATTTTTAAAGATACAGACACTTTACGTTGGGAAAGCTTGTGGTTATGCTACAATTTGATGCACACGTTTTCATCAGGACCGTAATAAAATAAGACAGCATATAGTTGAAACCATTGGCGTGGCCATGTGAGAATTTTGGTCCCATTCCATACCAATTTTAAACTAACAATGACAGTTTCTGGAGGAAAGTATTTTACAAAGTACTACTGAGTGGTACTTGCAAATGATATTTTCGTCCAAATCATAGAAAATAAAGTAAGGGAGAACTGAACGCTGACACACGTGCATCTCTGCGTGTTTAACCAGTGAAGCTACGAAATTCCGCTGTACGACAATATGCTGCAGGTTTTACTGTCGTTTCTCCGCAGTTATTTTTATACCTCGTCTCCGTATGTTCAACAGGGATAACTCATGGTGCCGTAAGTGTTTTGTTTTATACTCCTTACTTGAAAACTTGTAGTTTCTCCGCCTATAACTGGGGCAAAAGCAACGAGGTGATGTTTGTGTTACGCGCCGTTGCTTTAATGTTGCCGTACAGAGAGCTAAGTCAATAGCTTCAGTCCAGATAGTCTGACGTCATTCTCTCTTACTTAAATTTCTATCATCCAGTGTACAAATTTTCACATGACACCCAGCAGGATCCATTGACTAGTGCCGACGGCGTTAAAGGGCCTTTGCTGTGACTTCTCAGGGCCTTTGCCGTGAGGCTCTCTAGGAATATCTGTGACCGCCTCCGAAATACATTTGGCCCGAAACTTTGATGTCTCCGGTACCCTTACCTTAACACCCATTAGTAATAACAGTAAATGATAACATACTTAAGATTCAATGTTATTACCGTGTAAGCGAAAACACCTTTTTATGGTAGCGTTGAAAGTCGGAGGATGATAGTATAATTACAGCAATCATCAATATTGATGTCAAATGAATATGAACAACATTAAGTTAATGTAAGTGTAAAATTGTGGAGAAGCATACAAAATGCGAGGAAAAGGTGATCACGTTACTTTACTTTGACCAACATTAGAGGTGTGTGCATTTTCCTACACTTCTCCCCTTCTAAATAAAAATCTTAAGTCTGGCTGCAGAAACTTGTCACTTGCTATGAAAGGGAATTCCTTTAGTCGGTATAATCGATGGCATTTTGAGTGCAGTAGGGTCATAGGGAGTACGGACACCAAGCAAAATTGTTGTGTAAATCAAAGACGTTTGGTTAAAGCGATGTGGACATAGAGAGTGCTGAGCGTCAAGTAGATGGCGCTCTTTCAATACACAAACGGAGCCTTGGTAAACAACCAAAATTTTGGGTATGAAGCGTACCGTCGAGAATCCTGTAGTCCTGCCTGATTTGACTGCCACCTACATATCGATTATATATTTTTTATTTTTGTTTACATTGTTAAGTCTCTAATACCTCTTATAGAGGATACATGGAGAAATGAACTAAACTGAACTAAACAGATTTAAGAGAATTCCTTCCCCAAAGCAACAAATTACTGACCTCATTTTGGCAGGGGAGGGGAAGGGAAAGAAGAAACCATGCTGAATGATGATGTTGCTCATATGAGTCTCAGTGAATTGTTTGCACCGCCGAAAAAAGTTAAGAGTGAACAATTTCTTCGAGGCAGATTTAGAGTGCTGGCATTTAACACCTTCACTGGATCAGTCTCAGCATAATGACGTCTAATCAAGCTCCTAGCAAAGTCATAGAGGACTAAAAAATGTAGAAATTACTGTTGCTCTGAAATATTTTAGCATATCGCTCCTCTAAAATACATTTTTGCACCCCTCCCCCAGCACTATTTTTGTCCCCTTCAGTACCTTCTTCTGGCTATGGGCGAGCCAAAGAGATTTAGTTAATGCTATCCATAATTATGTTGAGATGACCATGATCTTTGAATATTATTGGCATCATTTTAGTTGCGTTTATCTAGTCTTCAGGCTTGAAGTGTCAATAAGACCATCCATACAACAGCAAAGGCACCACTCATGACTTCTAGGGATAAAAGAAATAGTGGGATTGCCATGGAGACAGGCCTCTCAGAAAGAAAACAAGCAAATGAAAGGTGTAAAAGGCAGGTCCTATTCCCTTCAGTCTCTACACACAGGGTACCCTGTTTGGGAAATGTGTGATGATCATGCTTCAGTCATCACTGTTGAACAAGTAGTGTAATGAAGTACAAAAAAAAGTCACAGACACTTTATGTATTTAAACTTTAAATCTTTATTTTGCCTTACATAAATATAAAGCCTTCTATCCCCCCTCCCCCCCCCCCCAAAAAAAGACAAAAACTCCATCACCTAATCCTTTGTAGTTTCTATTTAGAAAAGAGACTATACATAAGGTCTTACAAATGTAATGAGTTCTTGTTTATATATACAATATGTCTATTTACACTTTCTTAATGTGAAATATGTTCTAAAAATACTGTAATAATATCTTTATACAATATGTATATTTACAATTTCTCAAGGTCAAACCAGAAAGACAAAAGGCTTATTGATTTCTTGCCATATAGATATATTGTAACAAACATGAATCACCCACATGACAAGCATGAGATCCCTCACAGTTATCCTCGAGATATGGTTTTGATTTTTTGAAATCTTGCGACCCAAAATGACCTTTCACTTCCACTTAAAATAATAGGGATAACCTATCCTATATGGCCATCTACATGCTAAACATGAAAAATATATGAACAATCCACAGGCCAAGTATGAGATCCTCCTTAAATATCATGTTTACAAGGTTTTGAAGTTTGTGACCCTATAAAATGACCTTTGACCTGGATGAAAAATGACAGGGATTTACCTACTCAATATTGGCAATTCACACACTATGTATGAGATCCCTCACAGTTAGCCCTCTAGAGGTATTGTTTACAAGCTTTTGACCTTTTGCCCTGTGGTGACCCAAAATGGCCTTTGACCTCCACAAAAAACAAAAGGGATCATCTACTCAATACGGGCAATCTACATGCCATGTATGAGATCCCTCGGAGTTATCCTTATTGCGATATCGTGTTTACAAGCAAAGTGTCACATACACACACACACTATCACCATTGCATAGATTCCTTGAGCCTTCCGCAAGGAATCTAAAATTTCTTCCTAAAATTTTTATATACATTATAGTATGTTTATATAAGTAATATGTCTACACTTTCGCAAAGCTTACCAACTAGGTAAGGAAACCATCAACGAAATAAACTGTAACTACCTGGAAATAAGATTAATTCTCAGGAACTTTCACAGAAATTTGGGTTACAGTAGCCTATAACAACAAAGGTACTGTACATGAGTTTCATACACCATCAGCTAACTTTTACAATTGTAGTACAAGCAACCCCTCATTTCCTTTTGACACTCTAAAAATGAGTAGCAAATGTTGCTAAAAAACATTCAAATGTTTCACACATACACCTTAATTACAGGCAGGAAAACTTGATTGCCAGTCTTTGTTCAAGGCAAATGAAAATGAATTTCTTCCAAAAAGCTGTAATAGAAATCATAAATTTGTATTTCAGAGAATGTTCAGCTGCTGTACAATTACCTACAACTATATGAAACAAGCTCACAAAATATTTCATTAATGCAACCACGCATATTAAATTACACATCAGTCAAAATTGTTCTAATTTGTACAGGTTAATATACAGGATGCTGGTGACAATATTTTTTTTCCTTTTAAGTTTGACACTCTAAACTGGAGTACAAAATTATGGCAATGTTAAAAAATTGTTCAAATTTTTCAACATATACCTCTATTACAGTGAACTGGATAAGCGGTCTTCGTGATAGCCACAAGACGACTAACGTCTCCAGAAGAACTTTATGTAAGATTCTAAAATTAGAAATTACGCATTTGTATTTCAGAGTACTTTCAGCTGCTGTACAATTATCTACAACTTTTATGTGCACACAAGTCCACAAAATACTTCATAAATGTGACCACACAAACTCAATTACAAATCAGTTAAAATTGGCCAAAATTGTATGAATTGCACAGGATGCTGGTCACATTTTTTTTTCTTCTTGTCGTTTTGTTTTACTTCAATTTTCTCTAATGCCTTCCTCTAAACAACTGGTTGGCATGACACGGTATAACAGATCTTATTGCCTAGTGTAAGGTATCTTCTCTAACTAGTCCAGTACACACTATTTATGCAAAAATTGGTCATTTCACAAGATACCTGACCTGCCTTTATTACACTAACTGATTGTTATTGAATAAAGTGGTATTCCACATTGAAAACTCAACTGTGAGGGACTGGCAAATTACGGCAGAGCAAACCAATAACTTATGACTCCAGAATGAAATACACTGCAGGCTGCAAATGAGTAAAACTGATTAAATGATAAAATTCCTTTACTCAGTGCATCACTGTCTCCAAAAAATCAAACACTTTAACATGTTTACATGTTACAAATTATTTATTGCAAATCTTAACTATAAGCACTGTAGCCGCACATACAGTTTCAACAATTGATAGTAGGAAAGTCCAACTGAATTTATTTCCTAATACATTTACTTCATACTACTTCATTCTCCCATTTAAAAGAACATACTAACTTGATACCAATTAAATCTTCAGACATATTTCTACAGATATTTTCTGTATGTACAAAAGAACATTCTATATATGAGCAATAAGGTTAAAATATACATATTAAACCAGAATGCAAACTAAATTGTAATTCAGTGATTCTCATGTAAATTGCTTGTTCACTCACTCAGTTGAGAAGAGTTGAGTGTGTATTGCATTTTCCATGTGAGGTGTACCATGCCTACATAGCAATCTAACAGAAGATGTTGCATACTTAAGTGATACTAGTACAACCTAATGCCAACAATTAAGATGTTGAAATTCATACTGGATTGAAAGTCACCCCTGATGAGGCTCAAGGGCTAAGACAGGAATTTACCATTTTGTACGTGCCAAATTCCGATTTGCATTCTGTTTTCTAAAGTTTGCACAAATTTACGATTTGCAAAAGTTGTTTTTCTGCCTGTTAAGTTAGGGTTCCACATATACTGAAACAGAGTAATGTATGCTGTAACTAACTACAATTTATGCCAAAACATAAAAATTGTGTCTACTCTTTACATCTTTGGTGGGTTTATGGAGTCTTGGATCACAATGGAATTGACTCAAATGATATCATATTTATTTCAAAACGATAAGAAATTATTGAAGTAGACATGTATTTGAAGTTTTTTCAATTTTTTTCATGTGGATGTTTTGTTTTCGCAACTTTTTTGTGTTTTCCATACTGTGCTCTGATTTCCATGAATTTTGTCCATTTTCCACAACGCCTTAAATTCCTGTCTTTACCTATTTAGGGTAACTAAGGGAATTTACCACTTTGTTATCCAATTTAAGTTAGCAAACATAGCATTTTGTACAGGTTGATTTTCATTGTGGAAAGTTCATACTGTAATGATTATACTGTGATATAAACAGTAAAGCATTTTAGATTATTACAGTATAATTTACAAAAGAACGTCATGATCGTGTTGAGGATTCAAATTTTCGGAGGGCTTATAGGGTCTGTATCACAATTAAGTTGAGAACTATGACTTTTTTTTTTTTTGGAAAATAATGACATTTTTAAGAAGTTACCATCTATTTCATTTTGAGTTTACTTCAATTTTTGCATGTAAATCTTTTTCTTGTATTCAAGTTTTGTGTTTTTCATGTACTGATTTCTGTGACCTTTATCTGTGTGTCTGCAAAACAGTAAACTGCTGCCTTCACTAAATGTGGACATGACCTGACCTAAGTAAGTTTGTGTAATGCCACACTGGATACAATAATGTATAACATCAACTCACAAGGTTTTACAACTGGTGCAACTTGGCCCAAGTAGAATTTGAAGAAAATGTCAAAAACACCAATTTCGAAAAATGCCACAACTGGTCACCTGACTATATGATACAACTGGCGGCACAAAGAAAGAGCTATTTAATTGGAGGACACGTACCTAGCAGAAGAATTAGTTTAACACAGAGGTAAAGTTGTCTTTGCAACTTCATGAAAAGGATCAGATTCCAGCACAATACACACACAACATACACAACACAATGCGCAGACCATGTTGGGGGTTTAGAGGTACATCAGCCAATATGTACACCTGCATATGCATGCGCTAGCTACCCTTTATAAGCCTCAGTTTTGTTTTGGTGCAAAGGATGCGTTCTGTGCACTTGTACAGAAAGTCAGTAACAAGTGCACCTATTCTCTGTGTACTATTCAGTGGCCATGTTACCCTGAATGCTAAAGCAGTCACCTTCTCCTGATGCACCGTTCACAAACCGCCAATGACGTCACATAGTGAGGCAGGCACAAATACATTTGCCACTTTCGGCTTTCAGATGGGCTGTGCCTGGCCTGTATTTCACATGGTCACATTGCCTGCATGCATGAACCTATTTTAGTCCAAAAAACATTCTTTTCCTTTCAAGCTGCATCTTAAGATTATTTACTGAGAAATTTATTTTGGTCATGTCATGCCCACTTTAGGGGGAGATACCTCATAAGCTCTAGAAATAATACATATGAAATTAAGGAATACCCCATGCAGCTACCCTATGACAACCTGTAGAGCAATCAGGCAAACAGCTGATTTATTACGAACATTCTAGAATACATACTATCCTCCAATCATGAAGGCACATTATTCTCTTATTACAGGCATAAACATTCTGCAACATTTTAACGTTGACAACTGAAGTAAAAGGCAGTTTTAAGTTCATTCAAATACTTTCAAAATAATTTATTTAGGAGGAAGACACATCTCCTCCTTCGCAAATCAATGTTTATGATCAACCACAGTTTTCTTAGAGACTTTTGGCAAGGGAAACTAACTAGAACCTTTTTAATAAATGGTCAACCATACATAAGCTCTACTATACAACCAAGTATACAGCCCGTGTACACATTTTTAGGTGAAAATGTGTTCATCACAGGTGATACCTGCTTCACTTACGTAACTTGCGTACGTGAAACATGCTTAAAGCGGCACATTGAGTTGGTTCATGAAATTCACCAAATTTTACCAAACCTGTTAAGTTTTCTTCACATACTAATGACAAATGGTCAAACTTAAACAATCCCCACATCTTGCATACAAATAAATGTTTCATAAGTGAGTAATAAACAATTCAATTCGGTTTTTAAAAATTCGTGACCAGACACTTTTTTCAAATTATGCACACAACAGTTACAAGCCAGGATACCAAAAAATTCAAAATTTTAACTTTGTGCATAACTATTGGAAGTGAAACTTGACTAATTATGCTAATAATAATCATTGACATGTGGTAGTACCCTTCAACACCGTTATCGATATCAACTCAATATGCCCCTTTAACATAGTTGAGGAGTTAATTACTAACATTGCACCCCAAACAATTCACAACCACTGAGGTGTTTGTTCTGTTAATGAAAACACCTGTAGAAAAACAACTGTGCCATCAGAAAGGCAACTTAAATGAATGGCACATTGAGTTGGTTCATGAAATTCACCAAATTTTACCAAACCTGTTAAGTATTCTTCACATACTAATGACAAATGGTCAAACTTAAACAATCCCCACATCTTGCATACAAATAAATGTTTCATAAGTGAGTAATAAACAATTCAATTCGGTTTTTAAAAATTCGTGACCAGACACTTTTTTCAAATTATGCACACAACAGTTACAAGCCAGGGTACCAAAAAAATTCAAAATTTTAACTTTGTGCGTAACTATTGGAAGTGAAACTTGACTAATTATGCTAATAATAATCACTGACATGTGGTAGTACCCTTCAACACCCTCGTTAAGTTATCGATATCAACTCAATATGCCCCTTTAACATAGTTGAGGAGTTAATTACTAACATTGCACCCCAAACAATTCACAACCACTGAGGTGTTTGTCCTGTTAATGAAAACACCTGTAGAAAAACAACTGTGCCATCAGAAAGGCAACTTAAATGAATGGTATCAATCAGCCATTAATGTGGAAACTTTCTAACAAGTATTCTCCTTTCCTGTTTTCAAGTTCCTGTCTCACTGTTGGCAACCATGAGCTGCAACATCTTCTATCTGAAGCAGTAAACTAAATGATCACTCATCCTGGTTATGTTAAACAGAAACTTGTTTGGAATCCATCAAACCACATTCCTCATCTGTGTCTGAAAGGAAGAAAGAAAGTTCAGGTTGAAATAGGGTTTGTACACAAAAAGGCCAGGCTACTTGGCATCTGCTTCCACCCCACAAACTGCTTGAAAATCCAAGAGTTTTTCATTAAGGAAAGTTTTTCCTTTTGATTAATATCAGATTGACATGTACATAGCATGATCATTTTCAGCACTTTTAATGAATAAACATGAGCTATGTATTCAAGCAAGGTTTAAAACCTTAGAAAACATTTCACATACAGTTAGCCTTAATATTTACTTATGTGGTACTTTAACCTTTGTTCAACTTTTTTTAAGGGGTCGAGAGTCATTAAACCTGAGCTACTTTTCTATGAGGCTCTGAAAAATACATTAAAGGGAAATTTCAGTCACAACAAACCAAATTAGTATACCAAGGTATCCTCAGGAAAGTGATCATGCTCACTTATTCTGCTAAGAGCATGCAATATCAGTTTTGCAACTGTCCAGAAGAGTACCACTTTTCAACATACATTAGTATGGGATATTTTAAATTAATAATCCCTTCATTATACCGGGATTACATGCAACAATACTGTCACACATGTTCTGCATGCTTTCCTACCTTCAACAATGCATGGAGGTGTTCCATAAGGTATTTCTCTTCTTGCTTCTTCGGTTTCAATCTGTAAGGAAGCATCTGTATGAGAAAAAAATACAAAAAATCTCATACAACTTTTGAGTAGTGATGTCACCAATAAAAATCACTTTTACAATCAGCCAGATCTACATATGAATATTCATGAAGTAAATCTGTACCTCAAGCAGGATCTTTACTGAGTAACTTCCCTGTCACAATACAATCAGAAATAAATGAGACATTACCGACAAATTTGCCTTTTAAAGATGATGAAGAGACTGGAACAATTTCCAAAGAATGGAAAGTTCTAAAAGTTTTAAGCTGGAGCAAACACTGCCTTGCTAGACCCTTTTTTAGCACTACTAACCTCTCACTATAAAAGTACTGATCAGATGCTATCAATAGCTTTTTTTCTTATAAACATTTACATATGTCATATAAATGAGCAATGATGTAGTGTAACTTTGATATAAGTCAGGGGTGCCCAACCTTTTTTGACCCAAGATCTACTTTTCAAGTAGCCACCGCATCCGAGATCTACAAAACATACACTGTCATACAGTTACACATAGAAAAACTTTTTTCTTTCACATACCCTCTCGGTTGACTTGGGATCAGTCTGCAGTCTACCAGTAGACTGCAATCGACTGGTTGAGCACTCCTGATATAAGTCATGAACAGAACTGTCTGAATGTACTTGTATTACACTGCATAGGATTTTGAATGGATTTAACAAAATGACCTTTTTTGTCAATCTGTTACCCTTGTGTGCCTAACCTACAATTAACATTGGACAACTCCATCTAATGCATAAAATCATATGGCAATGACAGGGTCCTACCACAAATGCCCCTTAAGGCTTCCCACTTCCTAATGTTCTTGTCTATGATCATTCTCACCCAATTGCCAATGGAATTATGATTCAGATTTAGATAGCAGATGAAAGTAGTTATAGGTGATGTAAGTAGTAGCATGATAGATTCAAGAATGCTTTTAGTGTGTGTACTTCACAAACTGAAATTAAACAGAGCATTTTTGAAGTCCACCTATTCTGTGCAGTATCTGATGAGGACATCCTACTCTTCCTAATCTTTATTGCAACTAAAACTGCAGACATACTTTGAGAGAAATGGTTACTGCAACGTAACACCAATACCAGACAGAAAGGTTTCCATTTAACCCTAAGCACTTCAGTATGCCAAGATAATTTTACTTAACATTTCTACTTTCCCTACCTTCAGGGTCTCTGGTAGGACCACCATTAGAGAATGCTACTGCTGCTGCTGATGTGGAATGACTACCTAATAAAAGCAATAATAAAGTTGTGTCTGTAAATTTTTTCACAGATGTTTCAGTTAACAGTTTCATCACCTTTCTTCAGTTTATAATTTATGGAATGAAATCTTGTCTATTACAATCCAAACTGAAACAAAAATCTGTAACATCACTTAAATAGTACAATATACTTGCAATATAGTACAGACCCACCTACAGTGTACCCCTTGACATGGTTAAGTTTGTTATCATTAAAAGGATCATTACTGAAAGGTGCAAAAACGGTGTTCCTGATATCCTCTGAGATAAAACTCTTAGAACATTACATAAAACATAACAGCATTTAACACATCCTAAATTCTTTTATCTTGTAAGAAAACAGTAAATTGGTCTGTAAAACTTAATGATTAGAAATGCCACTGTTCAAAGAAACTTCTTGCAGTTCCAATAACATATCTGTTGACAGTTCTCGTGGCTAAAATGCAGGGTCAAAGAGAAGCATGGAATGAAATGTACAAAATAACAAAGAGGATACTGCACTTACGAGTAATACAGTAGATAATCAAACAGACCACAATGACTATCAGAAAGAGGCCATAGGAAACCAATACTGCTATGACAGCACCATGAAGTCCATGCTCTTCTTTCCCTTCATTTTCCCTGCAGGACGCTGAAAGATGGAATAAAATTACATATGTAAAAGAAAATGACAACATAATCTTAAACATTTTACCTGCTTGCAAGCTTTCTCAACATTTAACTGATACCATTAAAGAGAAGCACTAGAATACACTTCATTTTATACAGGGTGGACTTGTAATACTTCTACTTGTTTTAAATGCTTATAGAGGAAACAAGATCTGCCTTCAGCCTCAAAGCAAACCACCTAACGCTTCACATTATAACATTATCTCAGTGTTTCAAACAACAACACATGCATTTGAGCATGAATGTGTTTACTTAATTTACAATTATCTTACAAGATTCTGGAAAGAGTGATGAAAGCCTAACTACTAAGTCTTGATGAGACTTTAGGGTATGTGATACCACTGTCTTTTCTTGTCCTCAACCACAATGAATGGTCTCCTATATAACTGCTAACATAAACATCAGGATTTGCACTAGCTTTTCAAATGTGGAGGGAATGTCCCTCCCTGAAAATAATTTTGGGAGGGATTAGTCAGAAGAAGAGAGGGACCTACATTTTAATAACAGATCACTGCTAGGCTGTGATGCACTGTAATATTGTGAAAGTGGACAGAATTTAAAAGGGAATGTGGGACATGTGGGTAAGTCAAATGTGAAGTGAAAGTTGCATCTTTGAAACCTGCAAAGCTAAAAGCGCTTCAAGCACTTCGTGTTATACGAGTAAGTGCATGCAATTAGCTGGCACTCAAATTGGGCTGGCGACCACCCTGAATAGCTCCTATGGTGTTATGGACTCACATGTAGTACACCATACATGAAAATGACCACTAGATGACCGCTGACCTCAAAATTCCTAACACCAGGAATGCAGTAATTATACAAAAGTTATGTCACAATGATAAATACCCTAGACTGTCACTACATGAATCTTAAAGACTCAAAGTACCTTTTATTTTTAAAATGACCCCAGACTGAACCACTGATGACCTTTTGAGTCCAACCCTGCCCACCACTGGTAACCCTTTACCCTTGTATCATTAACACCAAGTCTCATTAAAATTTGTCAAAGCATGTGCCCATGGGGTGAGTCTGAATATTTTTAACACTCTCTCAAAGCAGTGATATATATTGGCAATGAACTGTAGCTAAAAGTGTTAAAATGATGTAAGAAGTTAAGACAAGTAACCATGTCATCCTACAGAAATATTGATTCCACCCGTACAGTAATTAACACAAGAGGTCACAGATTAAGTACAACACTTAAATCTCCCAGCAAAAATTATAGAAAGATTGTAATAAGGCCTGCAACTCTTGAAATACTGTAGCTAGGCTGCATAGACACATGTGTAGCTGAGGTTCATGGTGCAAATACACATTACATGTTAGGCAATGCCAAAAGTTCCATGCTTCTCTGGAGAAAATTGCCCCTTACAAAAAGACCTCTCAACTGAAACTTGCAAATACATTTCAGGTTGTTGTCTGAGGGTTTTCTGCACTTGTCAGGTTCATGTTTAAGGAGTTTTACACAATTTGGTTATTTAGTTTGATACTTAGGATGACAGAATTTGCTTGTG
The DNA here is from genome assembly GCA_029531755.1 of Holothuria leucospilota. Lineage (NCBI taxonomy): Eukaryota > Metazoa > Echinodermata > Holothuroidea > Aspidochirotida > Holothuriidae > Holothuria > Holothuria leucospilota. The sequence continues at coordinate 20,887,860 of CM055973.1, read as the reverse complement.
TAATTGATACATTGTCTAAAGCAGTGGTTCTTAACATGTGGGTATTTATCCCCTGGGAGGTAGTTTATTGACCGCTGATCATCTTTTTTTTTTTAGTTATTCCAGTTCTGTAAGATTACTCTCAAGTCCGATGATCTGACACTGTGATGAATGGAAGTACTGAACAGTAGTACGAAAACGGTACCAGATCCCGTTCTACTGTACTCACATATTTGGGAGATGATTGGGTTCTTAGGACCACTTTTTGGAAAAGTAAAGGACTATTTGTTGGAATATTGTCTCCAAATTAAAGTTAGGGTACTTTAGGAAAACAGGTTAGGGTCTATTTTCCAGGGATATTGGGCATGTTCTTTCAGTGTTGTGAAGTTATTACCAGGCTATGACCACAGAGCAGTCATAAAGGTCACTGTCATTGTTCACAGGCACATAGGCTTAGGAGCCCAAGTTAATTTGGGGGGCGGGGCTGTGAAGACTCGCCCGAAAACTTTGACCCCAAAAGTCCTCGTGCTCTACGGGCGTTCAACATGTTAATGTATATATCATATAGGCATGCGTTGTTTATCACACCGCTTGCCAATTACGTACAATAATTTGCCATGTTACTCTCTTCCCTTTCCATATTGGTAATTTTGTTTATTTTTCTCATGGTGGGTGGGGGAGCATGCAATGTGTTGTGTGATCGCCAGCCTGGGGGAGGGTTCTAAGGGGAGGAGGTGTCCCCCTCCCTTTTGAAAATTTTTGAAAAATTTGGTGTCCTTACATGCAATCTGGTGCCACATATGCTATCTTTAAAGTAAACTTTGTGTTAAAAAATTCTATACTTAGGTCCTACAAAGAAAAAAAAATTGGCATCACTGAGGGAGACATGGCCCAACGGTCCCCCTAGATACACCACTCATAATCGTGATATAAGTTTAATCATTAAAAAACACACTGTTGAATTAATACCGAATATATAGGTGCTGGTGTAATTAAAATCAGAACTTAATTTTAATTACCAAGGAAGTTTTTTAACTAATGATTATCTTTAGCTACATCATTGCATTATTTTTCTTTCAGTAGGTGCCCGAAAAATTCTCAGCATAGTGCCCAAATTTTTAGAAAAATATTTGTTGGAGGGGCTGCAGACGCCCCCCCCCCCCCTCCTATGCCAATGCATGGGCATTCTCTTTACTGTGAATGTGAACTATGGTGAAAACCACTTTTGATATATGTTATGAGGGGGAATGCATAGGGTGTCTGATTGGAAAGGTGGGAATGGGAGGAAAAAGGTTAAGAACCACTGGTCTACAGTGTGCACTATGTGAGAAAAACTGCAGCTTGCTTGTGCTATTAAGCTGAATTTTGGGCACTACAATCATCAGTCAGAGGGTTAAAATTTTGTGTATGTCTTCACAGATTCCAAAACTCTCACTGCTAGAATACTAAAACTAAATGGTTAAAACACTATTTCAAGCCATTTTCATATAGTTAATGTTTTCATCCAGATTCTGAAATTTTCATGAGGTCAAATTGACAGTTGTTTTCAGGCAATGTACGTATGATGTATTGATTCTGCATTGGTTCACCTGTGTTATGTTGTGGGTACATACTGTACACATGCATTCCTTCATATATTAGTGATCATTGTGTCTTAGACTGCAGACAAATGTTTCTTTCAAAACTTGCAGTCAAAGGAAAATGCAAAAACAAACAGAAAATGCTGTGTAGAGCTATGTTGGAGGAATTTTGCTGCAAAATGCCTTTTAGTAGCAGGTCGTGTTTTACAAAGTTTATTCTAAGAACTGCCATGGCGGGCTGCTCCATATTCTTGGGAGGAATTGACCCTCCTTGAAACTTTTTGTGGGAGGGGCTTGCATCATTTTAGCAGGAATTGTGCAATGGTGCACTATAATGCAAACCCTGGTAAACATACTCCTATGATAGACTAAGGTGTAGTGCATGATGGTGAAGGAAGGACTCCCCGCATTTAAGCCTGAAAAGACTAAATACTGTCTTTACTTTAAGAATGATAGTAATAAAGTAGGATGCCCCCCCCTTCTTTTAGTTCAGTTTTAAATGTTTTGGAGACAAAAAATGTCCCCTAAAAACTTGACTGTGGCTAGTTGAAATGATTACAACTGGGCTACTTTAACTACTTTAATTTGTTTATAACTATTTAGCTGAGAAGGAGTGTTTTTCAAATCACTTGGCACTTTTGTTTGCTCTCCTAAACATCTTCAGGCACCAATTTTTGTCTTTGCGAGAGTAAACCGCGTGTCACCAAAGTACATTTTGTCCCCCACTAGTAAATCTTCCAGTTGGCGAACATTCCAAAAAGGATTTTTAAAAAAAATGACACAAGCTCACTTTATTTTCAAGAACAGGACTAATAGGAAGTGTCAACTCATTACCAAAGTATGGAACAAATGATAACTCTATTTTGCTATGTTTCCCACAAGGCTGGTGTAATGAAGATTATCAAAGACATTTCTTATGCAAACTGCCAACATTTGAGTCTTATGAATGTCTCCCTCTTAAACCACCCTACTTCTCAGCTTGCATATCTATACTGGATCTATACTGAAAAGCAATACTTTATATACATATTAGAAGAGATAAAGTGGCACTCCAAATGCAAAACCACACAGCATGGAGCTAATGGGCAGGGATAAATGAACCCTAATGTGCCAAGCAAACAAAACTTCCACTCTGTCTGTTATTAAAGAACTATAGGCAGCAGACCCATATGGCAGAAGCCACCAAAACCTGTTACATAGACCAGTGAGAAAAGTGTCAGAAACTGGTATCGGCTTCAATTTCTGTGCAGGAAGGGGCATGAAAAGGTGCGCAACTGATCAGAATCAAAGTCGACAGTGAAATGCATGAACCTTTACAGTCCTTTGGCCAGGTCAGAACTGTCAGACTACATAGATACCGTATTCCTTTTTGGGAAACCAAAACAGGTACAGTTCATTTTGTGGAATTCCAGAAAAATTTAATGAATAACTTTTAATACCTGGAATAACTAAGGCTGTGGACTCTGCTTTCATTATGTTAGAAAGTGGTCCATAAAGGTGACATTTGATGAGTATCATTTTTCCACATATGATATCACGAGAGACTTCATATTCAGCTGACAGGATAGTGTCAGAAGTTCCACCACTCTCTTTAAAGACCTCCTTGTGATTAAAGAAAGAAATCTCATCCCCTACTGCTGCAATCCATTCAAGGGTGACTTTTGGGTGGGCTCCATACACAGCACATGTTAGATTCTTGCTAGTATCCTCTCTGATGACACAATGCTGAGATACATCATCACATCCTTTAATCTGAATGTAAGGTGGTGATGGTGGGACTGCAAATGAAATAAACAGAGATAGCACTAACAGTAAGAACCTTTAATAAACAATTTGAAAGCTTCTTGTGTTAAACTTTTACAGACCGATAAATCATCTATTGCAGTCTTCATAGCCTACGATCACATAATTTAAACATAATTCTATGATATCCTTTTGTTTCCAATACACATTGAAGTTAATTGGTACTTTGAGTAAACTATGCAATAACTACACAAGTAGAAATGACAGTAACCCCAAATTTATCCTATGCAGGACACCTTTTCTTAGAAAAACCCTCTTCCCTTAATGTTTAATCTCCCTCTTGCTGAAGGAATTGATCCAAACAACACAAAGTTGTTAAGAGTGATACAAGCTCAACTCCTGACTTCCTACCAGTAGCAATCTTGTCATGTGTTTCTAAGATAGTAGGAAAATTGTTTAATGAACACTTATCCAAAGTTACAAATCACAAAACATTTTCTCTACCTCTCAATTTTAATAGAGTACAGACAACCTGCATGGCTGCTCTTGATGTTGTAAACTACAGGTGTGTACTAAACTGATGGCTTTAACCTTACAATCTATGACACTTGTATAACTTAGTAAGACTGACTTTCTTGACCTTCGAAATGACTCAAATATGAACTCTCAGTGCCAACCAGATGTACTGCTCAGCAAACAAGATGCCAATGCTATTCAAGTACTCTAAAAATGTAGAGTACCTTCAGAGTCAGTTCTTTTATCTTGATACTACTCACTTTCTCCCCATCCATAACATTAAACACCTTTAATATGGGAATAAAACCTACACAACTTACATGATATTCAGTATTTTGATGAAAACTTGCTTCTTCTAGTGTGCATGTTAACTACACCCATGTCCATATTCATTAAGCCTTTAATCTGTTGTATGTTTGTTTGTTTACGTGGGGTCTGCTTCTATAAGCTTTGCTTCTTAGCCCCTCACACTATCTGATCAGATATGTATTCAAGAATTTACAGTGTCTTTCTCATAGAGCCTTTTCTACTACTTACTTAATTCTACTATCCAGTTGAAATGTCTAATTTTAGAAAACAAACTAACACCACAGATATATACCCAGAGAAGTGCATGGGATTTTCTTAGTGTCAGGCACATTAGCCACTGACCATCTTACAGGTGCAGTCTAAGAGATGGAAATCGGAAATACGCTTGCAAGTGCTAGATGAAATACTGTCAGTACTGCAGAGTATGATAAAGTACACTAGCACCCAGTGGGTTGTTTATATACAACCAAAAACCTTGTGCAGCCCAGCAAAGGCACATTCTTGTAAATCAAATATTAAATTTATTGTACTGACAAACTTCAAATTGCAATAGGATAATAGATGCCTGAACTAAAACATGCCTTTGCAAGGTATAAATAGACTTGTAAATATTGGTTATTCCACTGTGCATTCATTTTTCAAGAATGAAAATAATTCTTACTCAATAGTCCTACAGATGTCAACTGAATTTCTTCCTGCTGTCCATTTCCATAGATACATGCAAAGATCCCTTCATGATTAATTCTTGGAGAAGAAAATATCAGACTCCCTTCAGCAGATACTTCAACATCTGGAATGTCAGTTATTGTTTCTGTCATGGCAGGTGAATGGAAGCCAATCAGTTTGGGTTCACTGTCAGGAAGGATTTTTTTCCAGACCACATATATACTGTCTAGTTGTCCACATTGTAACTTAGCATGTTTGCTAACTTCCATGTACTGAGTCTTTGGCAGGTAGTTAGAGAAAAATTTATTTCTTGAAAGGTCTAAAAGTATTTGCTTCTCTTTACTCCAGTCTGATTGAGACCATGTTGACCTACATATAAGTAAATGGATAAAATTACTACTGTCTTTGAATTGATTTAAAGTTGCCAAAGAGTTGTAAGTGCCATTATTATTTTGAGTAATATTCAGCTCTTGCATTTCTTTGTAATCATATCCAACACCCATTTGTTCAAACCATGCAAGCTTCACTGCTGGTCTTGTTGCACTGAAAGAGCAGGTAAGAGTATCTGTATCTATCAGATGGTAGTAAAACTCCTGAAAGCAGTAGTGACACTTCACAACAGGAACACAGTCAATACCTGGAGCAGCTTTAGAAGAAAAATCAAATAGATGAATTACCACAGACACAACCAAGTTATCTTTCATTTAAATGAACATTGTGGACTGTTTTCTTACTGATTAGCTTGAAGCCATGAAGTAACTGATATTTTTGACCTGTCCTTGGTGAGTTTTTCATGGTCATCTCAAGCTCTGGTGATGACTCTACCTTTTGGCAACACAGACTGATTATGCACTTTGCCACAAACATGGTATTGTATTTTTTGACCCTCATCATTTTAAATACATCTGTGCAAACATGAATTTTATGAGACCACAGAAGTTCATCTATGGATTATAATACCTGGGCCCTGTTTCATGACCAGCTTACACACTCACTCTTAAGTTAGATTTCAATTATACTGTTATATGGTAAATCAAACTTAACATCAACTGTAGGTAGCATACCACTAATAAAAGGGAATTTCCCACAAAGTGTTACCCTACAAGTTTAACTCCCTAAACATTTTTTGGTGCACAGTTTAGACTATGTTGATGAGGCAATGTGCCAACTTAGTGATGTCTATATGGCAGCCAATTAATTAAAGAACTGCAAATATAAAGAAAACTGAAACTATCTGAGACACTTTTTTTTGGCGCTTTATCCTTCCAATACACAAAATGGCATTTTGATAAAAGTGGAAGGTTGGAACCACCATCCTATCATACTAGCTCTCTCTGCTAAAAGTCTAAATGACCATGGTGCACGTATTTGAAAAAGGCCTACAGTACTTGTGAGCCTACGCATGAGGGTAGCTTGTACCTGTTGAGATGTTCTACTAGGGTCCACAGGCCACAATAAAGTGGGTAAGTTGATGGGAGAAATAATTAGTGATGCTCTGCCTGTAACTCTTCATAACACAGGGCCCTAAAGTTACTGCATCACTGAAACATTTTCAATATTGCTTTCTATATTTCTTTCTGTTTACAAGTTTAACATGATTACTATCAGCTGAACAATATACAGTATTAAGAGACTTACAAGTCCCATTACTTTTTTAAAAACCAGAATGCAAAAATGCATTGAGGGTTCCATGATATATGTTCTATTCCAATTAATGCCATAATGGCCCATACCTTTCAGTCACTGGTCTAATGCTATCTTAATAACTTGTTGGAAAAATACAGTTTTGCATTCCTATTTAATCTTAGGAATTCTTTGGAAATTTGCATTTTGACCTCTGATGACCCCAGATGGCCATCTTGGGAATTCTTGGGAAATTCTGCTTCTTGACCTCTGGTGATCCGAGATGACCTTTGACCTCCACCAAAAACAACAGGGTTCATCTTCTCACTGTAACGCATCTACATACTAAGTATGAAGTCTATCAACGCTTCCTGCCTTGAGATATCGTGTTAACAAGGTTTTCAATGTTTGACCCCAGTGACCCCAAAAGACCTTTGACCTCAACCAAAAATAATAGGATTCATCTTCTTATCATAATGCATCCACATACAAAGTATGAAATCTATCCAAGTTTCCTACCTGGGGATATTGTGTTAACAAGATTTTCAGGGTTTGACCCATGGTGACCCCAGATGACCTTTGAACCTCAATAAAAATGATAGGGTTCTCCTTCACACTGTAAGGCATCTACATACAAAGTATGAAATTTATCCAAGCTTCCTACTTTGAGATATTATGTTAACAAGGTTTTCAGAGTCTGACCCCTGGTGACCCCAAAAGACCTTTGATCTCCTCCAAAAACTATACGATTCTTCCTCTTACCATAATGCATCTACATACTAAGCATGAAATTCATCCAAGCTTCCTACTTCAAGATATTGTGTTAACAAGTTTTTCAATGTTTGATCCCCAGTGACCCCAAATGACCTTTGACCTCCACCAAAAACTATAGCGTTCTTCCTCTTAATATAAGGCATCTACATAGTAAGTATGAAATTTATCCAAGCTTTCTAACTTGAGATATGGTGTTAACAAGGTTTTCATCATTTGACCCCCGGTGACCCCAGATAACCTTTAAACCCCACCAAAAACAATAGGGTTCTTCCTCTTACTATAAGGCATCTACATACAAAGTATGAAATTCATCCAAGGTTCCTACCTCGAGATATTGTGTTAACAAGGTTTTCAGAGTTTGATCCCGGTGACCCCAGGTGACCTTCACCCCCACCAAAAACAATAGGGTTCTTCCTCTCAATATGGGGCATCTATGTACCAAGTTTGAGAACTGTTGCAGTGTTTGTTCTTGAGATATCGTGTTAACGAGCATAGTGTCACAAACACATACATACACACATACACGCCATCATGAATGCATAGGTTTCTCGAAGCCAAAAATGACAATTCCACAAAAAATGACACCTCACAAGGTGGAAAATGTCAATATGAAAACTAGTTGTCTTTAGTATTTACAACCTGTCAAATTATATTTGACCATCAGGTAGTGAAAGAATGAGATTGCATAGTCTGATATTCTTCAGGACTGTTAACATGAAGCATTAATTTCTCTTCCACATTTAACATCTGCAATTCTACAACTTTTAGTGATATGTATCAAATGTTTCAAAAGAAAACATTTACTTTACACGTACCACACTGCCATAGTATAGATAAAGGTGCACATTTACAATGTCAGAAGGGGAAAGGCCTCGGAGCTTAAGATGAACGTGATACATATTTTAAGTGCAGCATTGTAATTGTTGAGATGCTGAGTGTTACAAAATGGTTTTTGTTATTCATAATCGTTGCCAAAGCCCAAAGGTGACAACACATATCATAAAGCCAGAATGGAACCAGAGAGCCAAATGGCTTTACAGGCATTACTTAACACTCATATTTCAGTAGTACTGTAGTTTAATTAATAGTTGAATGAATTTAAAACTAAGTACAGTATACACATTTAAGTACAGAATGTTACACATCCATGAACATAAATCAAACAGACTGATATCACATAATTTGATGTGATCAACATGCAATTTTTTGCTTTAAGTTTTTGCACTACCCCTACATGCAAGATATAAGATCCAAAAATATCTTGCTTGGTAAATGATATTGTGCAAGGTTTATTTGATACCTCCAGTCCATCAAAAGACTTCTGACCTCCACCAAAAATATAGAGATTATGCCATCAGCATGGGTACAGGCCCACGTGCCCATTGGCCACTTCGAAGTTTCCTACGTCTTTCACTTTAAGGCAGCATGTATGAAAGGTTTCCATAGTGTTACATACAATGAGGCCACATTACCTTTGACCTCCACCTCATATTTCAAAGACACTACTTTTATATTGTGCACACACATTCCAACTGAGTCTTCCTTAGCTTCTTTTAGAAAAAATCTTCACAGATACCTTATAAGCTTGTATTAATCCCATGAAATGTTTACTGTTCCTGTTTATCAGCACTTCTCCTGCGGTTTATGGGTGGGTGGAGGTTGGTATTTGGGGTGGGTGGGGGTAGGGTGGTGGGGAGTCACATGTATGTATTAATTGGGAGGTAGTTTTGCTTTTCTTTTTTTTTTATGTGTAATCATCCTAGCTTTTCATTTTTCTCAGGGAGTGTCACTTCTCGATAAGCCCTACAGGGTTTCTATAAAGTGCACTTCCTTTCACGCAATTTGTTACTTATTCTGCTTCTATTATTTCAGGACTTGCCTTTTGAAATTTGCAGGAGCTCAGTCAACTGCTCTCCTGGGGAGTGTGAGGAGAGCTAATCACTCTCCTTGTTCTGGGTCATCACCTCATATGCAGCTTCCCATTCATTAGTAACGTAAGAAGTGAGCAGCAGTGAGCACTATCAACGTTCTTAGAATGATGTACTGTACATGTGTCCTTGCATGCAAAGCACATCATAGGGTACATAGGCCTGATGTAAGTTATTGTGTGTTACCTGTGTGCAGTGTAAATATCCAGCATCATTACTGTTTTTTTACATGCTTGTTGCACATTAACTGAGATAAACAATCATTAAATAAATTTTGTGTGAGTTACTCAAGTTCCTTCTGTTGCAGTCGAATGATATCTTTCCAGGATCTCTTCCAGATTTCCTGTGAAAAGAAAACTCCTCTTACACTGCTTGCACGAACATCTTGGCACCACACAACTGGGAACCAACAGGGCCCCATTCACGGAATTTAAGGATCCAAATAAAAGTTTAGGGGGCCAAAAATACCATAATGAAAAAACTGTTTAGCCTATTGAGTGACAGTAAAAGTGCTTTATGTGACATCCAACAGAAACCCATTGTAAAGGGTTTTTATCCGTACCTATGTTCCGACAGGGGTGCATGGGGGAGGATGGGGCACAATGTTTTTGTCTTGTGGTAACTGAGGAATCTCCCTACCCCACATAGCAATCGAAAGAGGATTTAGAGTGGTGTTAGGTTCATGTGAATGAAGTTGGGTTCAATTTGCATGGACTTGGAAGTTCTGAGACTGATCAGCTTCTCGTAACAGTATATGTATGGAAAAGACTTGAAATATTTGAGTTGGTTTGACAAGCAAAGACCCCTATCCTAACCATAAATAATTCTGAACAGTCATACCAACATTTTAGACATTTGTTAACACACTGGAACAAAAATAACTGGGAAATTTTAGACCCTGTAGCTCTACGAGTAAGCAGACCACTTCTGCGCATGTATTGTGTCGGTTAGCACTTTAGTAGGCCTATCCATGTATTTTACACCTTAGGCAATGGCAAAACTGCAAACTCCTCTAGAGAAATTTGCCCTGTGGAGAAAAGCCTTCCAACTAAAAGCTGCTAATATACTACAGATAGTTGTTTGAGAGTCTTTTGAACATGCCAGGAAAAGATGAACAGTTAAAATGGTTACAAAATAGCTAGGTCTGAATCTTTTAAGCAGACAAGTTCCTAATGAAACGATGTACTTTGAAATGGTCCTGTCTGCTGTACAACATGTGTGCAGCAAGCTGTAGGTTACTTGTGCAATCGAACCATGTACTTCGAAGCTGAAGTCTCTTCCATTTTCGAGTAAAAAACTTGTATTCATGGTCACAGAGGACCAAAATTATTTTTGAAAGAATGTGAATGATTTAGACATGTTTGATACGGTTTATATAGCAGTGTTATTGATATTCTGTGGAGTGAGCAGTTTAGCTCTAATCAACAGCTTGTTTGTGAACGAACAGCTTGTTTGTACATGTTGTACACTGTAGGCCATTTTCATGTGTACTTCATTAAGGATTCTTGGCGGGAAATCAAGGGGCACGATCAGTTGAGCTCCTCAGCTGGAATTTACGGGCGCCATGGAGCGTGAGCCTGTCAAAAGGCAAGCACTGTTATTTGTTTGTAAATTTGTGTTCTGATGAATCAAAACAAATGAATGAACAACAGGAAGAGATTCAGAATGTTTTTCTTCATGAGATATGCCTACAAGATTTTCAGTTTAACCCCTGTGACTTAAAATCAATCATATGTTAAAGAGCCTGAGAGGTTAGGTTATGTATATACAACCAATATTAGGTGCACACAAGCCAACTTGGAGATTTACATATATGTTTCCCTTTTTGTGATATCATGCTTACAAGGTTTACAATGATAAACCTCTGGTGACCCCAAATGACCTTTGACCTCCACTAAAATTTCAAAGATCACATGCTTACTGTCAAAATATATCACCCATACATCAAGCTAAGATTCATACCTAGTTTCCTTTTTGCAGGCTTTACAGTGGATCTAGGTGAAAAAGTAGTATAAATGTAGGATCAAAGTTTCTCAGTAAAATAGGAGAAAAGTAGGACAAAAGTACCGCAGGACTTTTGTAATTTTCAGGTGAGCAGTAGTTTCATCAATACATACATACAGTATCATTGTTGACAGCACTATGACTCTGACAGCACAAATTTTGAACCTGCAATGGCCACTAGCTACTGCTGCACTAATGCCTTTGTACTGGGCGTTGTGTACAAATATTAGCAGACCTATCCTGAGTTATTTATGAAGCCACACACAGCTAATCTCAGCATCAGGGTGGTTGGGGCTGATGCAAGAAAAATCGAAATGTTTAGCTGGCTAGATACTAAATAACTCTAAGACACTAAGTTCCTATACACTTCACAATATGTTCCTCATCAGAAACAAATGCTTGGAGGGAATAAATGTTAGTACAAAACAGTAAGAAACTCCCACACTTTTGTGATGAAAAAGTGACTTGTTGAGTTAGCACTAAGTTATTACTTCTGATCTTGGTTCTGTAAGATTTGATGGCATTTCTGTGAGGCTTTTTGTGACCTCAAATGACCTTTGACCTCCCACAAAAAATAACAGCGATCATCTACTTCATATGAACAATCCACATGTTAAATGTGAGAACCCTCAGTTACCCTTCTTGAGATATCTTGTTTACAAGGTGTGAGCTTTTGACCTCTGGTGACCCAAAAGGACCTTTGACCACAAAAATAGTAGGCATCATCTACTCAATATGGACAATCCACATACTACATATGACATTCCTCACAGCTACCCTTCTGGAGACAGTGTTTACAAGGATTTCACCTTTTGACCTCTGGTGACCCTAAATGACTTTTAACCTCCACCAAAAACAATAAGCATCATCTACTTAATATGGCCAATCCACATGCTACGTATGCAATCTTTCACAGTGACCCTTCTTGAGATACAGTGTTTACAAGGGTTTTAGGCTACGGGCCAGGGACACCTCATGGGCAACCCCCCCCAACCCTCTGACCCAACATTTTTTGGAAGCCTTATGGTCCCATGAACACAAAATCAAGTGGTAACAGTAAATATTTTGGGTCGCACTCATTCAAATGGCTGCCAAAAACAAAATGACGGCAAAATTAGGAATATTTTGTATTATATAATAATAAAGAAAATATTCTTAAAAAATATTTTTGAGGCATCGACCCTTAAAGTTTGGTCATATTTTATAACGAAAATTCCAAAATTAACTTTTAGAACTATTTTGGCGAGATTCAGATTAACCAAGATGGCAGAAAAACAAAATGGCTGCTAAACCGAATGAAATATTTTCAAAAATTGTGTAAAACAATTGTCAAATTTCCACAATCCCCAATCATAATGATGTAATTAATGTTTTAAAATTAAGGCTGAACTTTACAATCCTTGGCACAACAATACTTGGTGGCAATATGGCGGGAAAGCACTGTAGAAGTAAAAACAATACAGTAAAAAATCTCCACAACCAGAATGCAAAAATGCATTGTGGTTTCGATGAATATAGCACTTAATGTGTTATCCCAAATAATGCCAAGATGTCCTGTTTCTGTCAGTCATTGGTTCAATGTGATGTTCAAGTGCTGGAAAATTACAGTTTCATGTTCATATTTGACCTTGGGTACTCTTGGGAATTTTTTTGCTTTTTTGCCTCTGGTGATTTCAGCTGGCCTCTGATTTCTGACAAAACTTATAGGGGTTTTCTGATGGATTAAATGCAACACCATGTGAAGTATCCAACCGTCCTAACTTGAGCTATCTTATAAACAAGGATTTCAGAATTTAACCCCAGATGACCTTTGACCTCCACCATAAATAATAGGGTACTTCTTCTCACCATAAGTCATCCACATACTACGTATGAAATCTATCCAAACTTCCTACCTCAAGATGTCGTGTTTAACGAGGTTTTCAGACTATGACCCCTGGTGACCCCAGATGACCTTTGACCTCCACCAAAAATGATATGCTTTGTACCTCTGAAGATTATGCATCCACATGCCATGTATGAAATCTATCCAAGCTTCCTACTTTGAAATATTATGTAAACAAGGTTTTCAGACTTTGACCCCTGGTGACCCCAGACGACCTTCGACCTCCACCATTCTTCCTCTTACCATAATGCATACACATACCAAATATGAAATCTATCCAAGCTTCCTAACTTGAGATATCGTTTAAATAGTTTTCAGAGTTTGGACACTGGTGACCCCAAATGACCTTTGACCTCCACCAAAAACAACTGGCTTCTTTCTCTCACCATAATGCCACCAAAAACAATAGGGTTATTCCTCTTTCCATAATGCATCCACATACCAAGTATGAAATCTATCCAAGCTACCTAACTCGAGATATCATGTAAACAAGGTTTTCACGGTTTGACCCCTGGTGACCCCAAATGACCTTTGACCTCCACCCAAAATGACAGGGTTCTTCCTGTTACCATAATGCATCTACACACTAAGCATGAAATCTATTCAAGCTTCCTACCTTGAGATATCATGTAAACAAGGTTTTCAGAGTTTGACCCCTGGTGACCCCAAATGACCTTTGACCTCCACCAAAAATGATAGGGTTTTTCCTCTCAATATGGGGCATCTACCTATCAACTTTGAGAACTGTCAGAGTTTCTCTTCTTGAGATATCGTGTAAACAAGAAAAGTGTCACAAACACACACACACACCCACGCACACACACACACGCACACACCCACCCATACACACACACGCCATCATGACTGCATAGGTTTCTCTTATCATCGAAACCAAAAATAAGAAAATGAGAAAAAAATGCAAAAAAATCTCAAAAAAAAAATCATTAAAAATATCTTTCTATTAAAAACTCTACATATTTTTATAGCAGATTGTACATAAAATTAAAGCATGATTTCTGATATTTTATGCAGGACCCCAAGCTAACAAAGATGGAGGAAACCACAAAATGGCCGCCAAAATGACGATCATAATATATAAAGGTAATATGAGAAATAATTATTAAAAATACTTTTGACACGGTTGCCCTTAATATCTGGCTATATTTTATGACACATAATCCAAAATTATTTTTCCAAAATATGCTTTAGGAATTCAGGTCAACCAAGATGGCAGAAAAAGCAAAATGGCCGCTAATGCACTTGTTAGGTCAATATATTATAATACGAAAAATAATCATGAAAAATACTTTTGACGCAAGTAAACCTAACCTCTGTCCATATTCTGTTGTAAATATTCCAAAATTATTCTTCTTGACATTTTTTGTAGGATCCGGGGCAACCACGATGGTGGAAATAGCAATATGGCCCTAATGTTAAAATTTCAAAATATTATAAAAATGGGGAAAATAACCCTTAAAAAATGTATTTGTGACAGTTGCTCTTTACATGTTGCCATGTTTTGAGCCAAATAATTCAAATGTATTTTTCAGAACATTTTTGGTGGAATTCAGTTCAACCAAGATGGTAGAAAAAGCAAAACGACCTCCAGTGGTATAATTACAGTATTTTAAAATAATAAGGAAAATATTCCTTAAAAAATACTTTTAAAACATTTAAATCAAAAATTTGCCCACAATCTGTACTAAATATTCAGACAGTATTTTTCTGGACATGTTTTACAGGTTCCACGTCAACCAAGATGGCAAAAATAACACTAGAACAGCAATGCTGTTGTGCAGCTCACACAATTTCTCTTGTCTGTTAAAAATAGAAACTCACAAAACCAAATTTTATCATCTATTCATCTGCTTCCAAAAACCTCCTTATCTTACAAAGGCAAATGGGAGGGAAGAGAGGAACGTAATAATTAACAGAAATCAAAACCCATCTGTAAAATCACAAATTAATGTCTTAAGGAATGTAAACCTGCAACTGACATAGTTTTGTGATAGACTGCTACAAATATCACTGCATATTTTCTCATATCAAGCAAGCCTGCAAAGGCTTTTACACTTTTATTAGCAGCAAGACTGAAAAAAGTTTGTAAGATGTACCTATAAACTGCTCAAGTATTGCAAAGTACATTTAATCGCACCTTCCATTCCACAAGTAAACACTGCATGGGTTTGCACTGATCAAAATAAAACAGACTCTCAAAAAGCTCCTACTGCACTTGAACTCAAAACAGTTAAATTGCAATTACTTGACTTGACCAACTCAATTGAACAGAACAGAATGGGAGATATCCCCACAATTAATAAGTTAAGCCTATTTCCTTTCATGTGCTAAGCCACACTGACCACAGAGTTGCTTCAGACTGTAGAGGCCACTTGATGAACAAACACATGTGTGCTGATGGATTGAATTTCAAACAGCCTGCATATCCATTTGCAAGATAACGAATGAACACAAAACCAAGCACACTGCTATCAGTACAATGGATAAACTGCTAACTGTTCAGCAGGCACAGTGAACTCAGCTCTACAAAAACAGCTTTAAAACCCAACTTAACTTTCCTATAATAGGATGCAAATAGGTAGGTGTTAATGCTCTGCTGACAAACAATCATATCCCAAAATTTCAGCCCAAAATCTCCTCACATCAAAAAGAAGAAGACTTTTTGTTGAAAAGGTGACGCCATCAGCCCCATTTTATAACCTCACACATGTACTGTGTACATGTGTGAGCTAAAAATAGCCACCCACAAAATGACTATATTACACTGAAATAATGAGAAGGAATATTTACGAAAAATATGTTTGACACAGTTGCTCTTACTGTTTGGTCACATTTTAAGCCAACATTTGTTGGAATTCATGTCAACCAATACGGTGTAAATAGCAATTAATAAGGTGTCTAACACATCTACCAATCTACGCATTCCTTTGGTAATTTCCCATCACCCATCGGTACGCCCCATCATTCATGCCATTTACAAGAATGTAGAGACCCTTCGACAAGACCCTTCAACCCGTGACCTTTTCCCCGAACCCCCCATTACGGCCTTTAGAGTTGAAAAGAAGTTCGGGCTTCCCATCCACAACAGCCCACTGACAACACCCCAGGTACATTTCCCTGTGGTTGTAGTAAGTGCAACACATGCCCAGTGGTTGGCAAGAACACACTCATTAATATTTTGGGTTCTAACGGCAACAGATTCAATATGAACCAACACTTTACCTGCACTTTCACAATTTTGGTTTACATTTTAGTTTATGGACGTTGCAATTGCCTGTAAGTGGGAGAGACCAAACGTCGCCTGGCATTTCAACCCTCATCACTGTGCTCAATTAAAGACTTGGCCGTTACCACAGCCTTAATGTGCAGAGGTTCTGACCGTGATCGTCAGACCACCGAAAATCACCAAAACTCCCTGGTTTGGGAGTCTATGAGCGATGATACTTACCTCCTATTTACATATGTAACCATTATTGCCTGCAATAACTGTCTGGCAAAAAACTAATAGCACCGCAGTATCCCCTGCCTATAGAGGGCGCCTACAACCCTAAATCGTCCTTCTGCATTTTTGCCTCTCCATGTTCAACATGTTCTAAACTTGTCTGGTGAAAAACTGCGTCGGTTATTGCAGGCAATAATGGTCACATATGTAAATAGGAGGTAAGGAAGAGTGAAGTAGACCCAGCTTATCAAGGAGCTCGGGACCCTCTCCCCCACGGTCTTAAAGTCCCAATACGAGTTCCCTGAAAAATTTCAATGGCCAAGAACAGGCAGTGCTTCATGTTCTTCAGACAAAAATATAACCAGGAGAACGCTTTTAAACAGAAAAGAGCTAGTTAAAAGGGTATAAAATAAAAACAAAAAAACAGTAACAGTGATTCAAACAACTGTAGAATATGCAATTTGTTTCCTCTGTAGGCAGTCATTGGCACTTATGAATATTCATTAATCAGCTGCTTCAAGAACACATCATGTCAACAACTGTCCAGCACGATGCAGCCAGCGTACATCTTCTGCATAAACACTCGCTTACCGTATTTTCATTGTGCACTAATCAGCAACGAATGTTAGGCTACGATGTGCTTGATGCACAGAAAATGTAGCTATAGGGCTGTAACACGCAAGCAGTCAACTTGCTAACATTGGCGGCCGGACTGCGGCTGTGCATGCTCGTGTAGCCTGCCTGTATTTTGCCTCCCTGTGCCAGGCAACGTTATCTTGCTTAGTCTTTCAGGTGAGGTTTTCCTGCTTTTTCATGTTAGTTGTGCAGCAATTTTGTTGGCATGGGCAATTATTTCTAACTACAATTCTGTTCTAAGCCTACACTAACCTGAGTATAGTCCTAGGCTGTTTGTGTAGTACATCCATCGAACATACAAGCAAATGCTCTGCACTGTTCACGTGCGTACATTTCACTACAGTTGAGCACGTAGGCAAGGCACCTATAGTTGTTTATTCATGAGTATTCATAAACAAACAGACTTCCATTGGTTCATACTCCTGACTGATAGGCTCATTACAAGGACCAGCACAAGTGAAGTGACCAGCACAATAGAAGCAGTATGACAGCATTCTTCACTGAAGTAGAACACAATAACCACTGTGGTAGGCAAGATTTCCTATTTTTCTGCTAGGGTGATTCAACTTTTTTCAATTGAACTAAGGGCTCTTTCCTCTCATGTTAACAAAATAAAGCAGATGCCTGTAAGTTATACGGAAAGTGGTACGATGGTATATGCGAAGGTTAATAGCGATGAATGTATACACGGCCTGGCCAGCAGGCCTGTTAGCTAGGTAGGTTTATGTGCCATATCGCCCACCATAGGCTAGGTGCTTACAACAGCCTTTCATGCAGGAACCAGTTAGAAGTTAGCGAACCAAACAGCTTGATGGGTGATACAAAATCCAATGCGGGGAAAAACAACAGAGTTACAATAAGGAGAGTGTGCTATGTATCGTATTGCTCATACTTTAGGTACGGGCGGAATATCTACTGGAAAACATTATACACAGACTACACTGTATGCTTTGGCAGCCCTAAATGTGTGAGTCACTGCATCTCAAACTTCTACTTTTGCTTCTATGGTGAGCGCTTTGTAGAAAGCTCTGAGGAGAACTTAAATGGGGAGTATCGTGAAGTCACTAGTTTTGGAATATTTCTTTCCATATTAGACAAGACGGTAAATATGTAACAATGCTTTGTCTTCTATTGTAAGTTCCCAGTGTAAAAACTAACACTTTGCTAAGAGTGAGGTATGAATAATCCCGGGGAAAATGTTGCCAAATATTAAAATATATCCGGTTTTTGGGATTAATCCGGAAGTCTTACATCCCTGCGTATACCTCATAGTAGTTACTCTAGTTGCAGAAAAAAGTTACATACTGTCATTCTTACCTATCACTTTAAGTGAAACCAGAACTGTATCAAATCTTAGATCAGTGTAGAAAAGGGCTCTGTACTCTCTTTCATGCCATGCAGTTACATTTGAAATGACAAGTGAGCCATTCTGATGAATATCATAATCTCCACTATCAAATCCCGGCCCACTTCTGACTCCACTGTTTGTTTTGAATCTTATGACTGGACTTCTATCAGAGGTATTATCAAACCAATATACGGAACGGAAGCCATCTGGGAAGTTACATCTGATGTACCCTTGTCCACCAAGTTCTGCAGTTTGATTTTCCTGGCAGACTACAGTTGCTGAAAATGATAATGAATAAAAGCAAATATTATTTCAACTTGAGCCCTGTACATAATATATCCACACTATTAAACTAATGTATTAAAACTAATTCCATCCTGCAGAAGCATCAGTCATTTTCTAAATATAGAGGACAACTGTAGCTCACACAATTTCTCTTGTCTGTTAAAATAGGAATGCAAAGAACCAAATTTTAGCATTTATTCATTGGTTTCCACAAAACCTCCTTACCTTACAAAGGCTAAAGGTAAGATAAGAGCGTAATAACTGAAGAACTCAAAACCCACAGTGAAAAATCACAAGGGTGTTATGGCCTGTAAACACTGCAACTGACACAGTTTAATGACAGATCTACAAATATCACTGCATATTTTCTAAAATCAAGAAAGCCTGTAAAGGCTATATACTGTAATTAGCAGCAAGACTGAAAGAAACTAAATTGTGTGATGTACCTAAACAAGTATTGCAAAGTACATTTAGCTGCACCTACAACTCCACAAGTAAACACTGCACAGGTTTGCACTGATCAAAACAAAACACAGACTCAAAAAGCTTCTACTGCACTTGAACTCAAAACTGTTATTACAATTACTTGACTTAAGTACTTGACCAACTCAATTGATCCAGAAACAAAATGGGAGATATCCCCACAACAGGTTAAGCCTTTTTCCTTTCTTGTAAGCCAAACTGACTTTAGAGTTGCTTCAAATTTTGTTATGAATCAAATAGCTGCTCAATGCAGGGAGCTGCATGGAACTCCCTGCTTAGTGAACCTTGATAATACAGTACAAGTATTAGTTATCCCCCTAAGGCATTGTGATTGCACAGGCCGCTTGATGAACAAAGGCCGATGTGTGTAAATGGGTCTGATCTCAAAACAGCCTGCATAGGCATTTCCAAGCTAGCAACTGAACACACCACCAAGTAAAATGCTATCAGTACAATGAAAAATATCTACCTGCTCAGCTGGCACAGTGAATTCAACCCTACAAAAACAGCTTAAAATTTAAACTTACTATTTGTATATCAAAATGCAAATAGGCAAATATTAAGGCTCTATTGACAAACAATCATATACCAAAATTTCCACACATCAAAAGGCTGAAACTTTTGCAATCTGCCCCATTTTATAACCTCACAACACAGGCGCGTAGCCAGACTCTTCGGCCCGGGGGGGCAAAATGAAAATTTTCGTCCCGATTTCATGATTTCTCAAACAGTAATTGTAGAGGTGGGTCTCTCCCAGCCACCGTTTGCTATGGGTCCAGTTTACCCCCCCCCCCCGGCCAAGTCCCGGAGCTCTGGATTTGTAGAGAACTGGGGCATGAGAATACAATATCCACTTGATATTCAAATGGCCTTATCAGTATGCGAACTGATAAAGTCACGTTGATCACAATTTAACTATTTTTCATAACACGGAAGAAATGATGATTGATTTGATGATGCCGGAGTGCCTTGTCAGTGGTAAACCGAACGTAACATTGAGGAATTTTTCCAGAGGGATCTATAAACTTTCCTCAGAGGGACCTTTGAGACATTATCCAAGCGGAGCGCCACCACCATCTGGCGCGAAACGTACAGGGTAATATTTTGGCCAATATGCCTTCACAGATTACAGGCAATGACACTTCCCAGGTGTTGTAAGTTGCATTTAAAATTATCAAATTTTTTTGGTTTTAAGATTTTAGGAGGATTGCTGCCACTGTCAGCCCACACCAAGGGGTCTCCTGAGAGAAAATTAAAATCTAAGTGGACAGAGGTATGATTTATCACTTTAGCCTATATCTCAGCAGGGAATGCAAAATATGGGTGAGGTTAGCACATGTATTATTGTCTATGTGGGCTTCCCCTGTGACCCGACGAGCCTGAATGAAATATTTAACTATTTAAAATGGAACTGGATGTGCACTACAAACAATATAGAATCACAATTTGATCTTTCATAATAACCTTACTTGGACTAGGCTATCGGTAGGTCAATATGATGGTCACGGTGATAGGGTGAGTGTAGATGGGAGCGGATGGATTATACAGGGAACTACACGGGTCTTTGTAAGGATTAATCCATTTAAGATTTTCAAAAAGAGCAAAAATGAAACAAGCATGCCGGAAAAATCCTTTTTGAATTAAGACAGTTTGCCCTGCAAGGCATTGTTTTTCTTCAACTGTCTAAAATTCTTTCTAATTTATTCTCGTCTCTTTTCTTTCCCCATCTGTTTTGCTTGTTTGTTTCCTTTATGTTTCAAAATTTGTTTCTATTTTCAGCCTAGAGGAGATGGGATCCATACCCTCTGGATCTGCACCTAAGAGGATGGATGATGGTAAATGAGGGAAGGGACGCATAAGGCTCTGAGTAAATTCAGCTCAAACTGTCCTGTAAAACTGAAGGACTAACAACAACCTATGCAATTATGATTTATTAGAGCGAAGCATGCCGAAAAGACCATTTAGTATGAATTTCCTTGACACGCCTCACTTGACATTGCAAACGTTATCTATTATATTCAAATTCACATTTAGTTTCTCTTTACTTGGCAATTTTCTTGACCCACTCATTAGGGTTCTGATACCAAACCCCAATTTGTGGGACACTGACAACTGGCTCTTTTCCACTCATTGTGTGACTTTAAAAGAAAATCTGCACCGGTACAGCAATTTTAAGTATCCCTTTTTGATAGGGATGAAAAGATAAAATCAGGACTGTAGCTGTCATCCTCCCAACTCCCACACTGACAGTCTTTCTTTACATCCTCGTCTTTCTCTCCCTCTAACTCTGCTCTGCTCTGCATCGTAGTCTGTCCTCGCGGACTCCCTAGTCATCTAACGCTCTCTATTCCCTTTCCTAGTTCCCTTTTCCTTCCTCCTTTCCGAGCACAATCTGCCTGGCTTCATCCCTTGTGTCGGTTTCTGCCTTCTGGGCCCTTCCCTTTCTCATTCCCTTAATTCGGTCTTTTCCACGGTTCCTAGTCCTGCATGTTTGAGTACTTGTCCGTCCCGTCGATATTTGAACCTGTTTTCTGATTTATCAAGCCCTTTTCCTTCTTTCCATCCTTTCCTTCCATTGATGATAATTCCTATTTTTATTGTTATTTTATTTTCCTTCCCTTTTTCTCCTTTTTTTCATTTTGCTTTTTCTCTTCCTCCTTCCCCTTTCCTTCCCTCTTCTTCCTTCCTTTTTTCTTCGTTTTCCGTCGTCCCCATTTTTCTTCGATTTTTTGCCTGGGGGGCACTCTGCCCCCCCCCCCGGCTACACTACTGCTCACACATGTACTGTGTACAATGTGTGAGCTACAAAAACCCCCATCCCATGAAAATTTCCTTCCTACACAAACTCTCCTGGGACAATTTTCACCTTGACAATATCGCTCCCCTCAAAAAATCCCCACCATGAACAATTTCAAACTTTTCTGGTGGGGAAAATTGTTTGAAGATTGGCTGGGGATTGATGGGTTGGAAACTTGTCAAGGGTGACAACTGCACAAGGTGAACTCATTCCAAGCTTTGAAATAAACGGGCGCTCAGGCTCTCAAGCACTATCTGCGCCCCTATGTTGCAAAATAGCGCAAGGGGGCAACAAAAATTTATACATCCAGGCGCTGTTTTTTTCGAGAAAACAGCACCCGACATCCTCAAAATATTGTCCCTGGTTCTTTTAGTAAGTTATAACACTTATGCAGTATGAGAATGCCCAATGCATAAACTGGCAACTGCTTGCTTATAGTACACTGTTGTTTAGTACAGCTTCGCCATCTACAGTACCAATGTGCCTTCTGCAAACATGGCCAAAATAAACACCCAGAAGATTCTGAATTATTCATTACAACCGGGGGTAATACGTACTTGTAAATACTGTGTTTGTGCTATAAAAAGTTTTGCTAATATTTCAATTTAAATGTGTCACAGATGTGACATTCTAAAATCCGTTATTAATTATGAACCAGTTTTACTCCAGCTACAAAGAAGAAATGTTATGCATCCCTTCCTCCAGACCCCACTGTGCACAGTTCCACACCTTTCCCCCAATTGCAACTTTTCTTTGTAAGCTATGGCCAAAAATGTGATGTGATGTCCATGGCAGAAACTTATAACATTACTGCTTATTGTGTACTAATTCTGTAAGTAGGAAAAAACTTTAAACTACATCATTCTGATGGGTCAGTGGGCCTATTATCCAAATTTATGAATCTTTTGTGGAAATCAGCCACCTCAAAAAATACTCAAATTCATCTACCATATCCATTTTACTGTGGAATGCCCCTAAATTAATACGTTTAATACCCTGTACTCACCTGAGCAAGTCGGAAATGTTACACCATAAATGAACACAAATGCGGCAAAACGAAGTAAAGTCTGGCTGTGGTGCTTCCCTGAAATGATCAAAACTTAAGAATATTGACTGGTGCATGTTAAGTACATTCCTTAGAGAAACAATTAGTTGTATTGGGGGTTAATGACTCCCAATGTACATGTATGAATCCGTCAAAATTACTTACAAAAAATCAGAAAGCTCAAAGGCTTAGTGTTTCCTTGCCGAATGGGGATGCTTTGTTGCACTGAGGTTTATCCCTCAAATTTATCTTTCTTGACTACATCATTTTACAATGTTTTAACAATCTGACCTCTACTGACCTCACATGACCTTTGAACCCCACCAAATATAACAAAAAAGAAAATCTGAAGTGTCTTGAAAGGGATTCAACTTCAATGGATCTTGGATCTCGAAAATTCTTAGGATTCTTGGGAGATGACAATCTTGAGAATACTTGGGATATATTGCTGTTTGACCTCTGGTGACTCCTGATGACTATCTTGGGAATTCTTGGGAAATTTTGGTTTTTGACCTCTGGTGATCCCATATGATGATCTTGGGAATTCTTGGGAAATATTGCTTTTCGACCTTTAGTGACCCCAGATGACAATCTTGGGAATTCTTGGGAAATTTTGCCTTTTACCCTTGGTGACCCTGATGACGATCTTGAGAATTCTTGGGAAATTTTGCTTTTTGACCTTTGATAATAACCCCATATGACGATGTGACCCCAGATGAGAATCTTGGAAATTCTTGGGAAATTTTGCATTTTGACCTTTGGTAACCCAAGATGACCTCTGACCTCCACCAAGAACAATAGGGTTCTTCCTTATATCATGACAAATCTATATGCCACATATGAAAAGTGTCGGTCATTCCTATCTTCAGATATTGTGATTACGAGCTTTTCAGCTTTTTACCTCCAGTCACCTCAAATGACCTTTGACCTTCACCAAAACAACAGGGTTCTTCCTCTCAACATGACAAATCTATATACCATACGTGAAGTGTCAATCATTGCTATTCTTGAGATATCATGTTCACAAGCCGTTTACGAGGTTTCTGCAGTTTAACCTGTGGTGACCTCAGATGACCTTTGACCTCTACCAAAAACAATAGCATTCTTCCTCTCAACATAACAAATTTATACAGGCCATTCCTGTCTTGACATATTGTGATTTCAAGGTTTTTGGTCTTTGACCTCTAGTGACCTCAAATGAGCTTTGACCTCCACCAAAAATAATAGAATTCTTTCTCTCAACATGACAAATCTATACACCACATATGAAAAGTGTCTGCCATTCCTATCTTGAGATATCGTGATAACGAGCTTTTCGGCTTTTTACCTCCAGTGACCTCAAATGACCTTTGACCTTCACCAAAAACAATAGGGTTCTTCCAACATGATAAATCTATGCTCCACATAAGAAAAGTGTTGGTCATTGCTATCTTGAGATATCATGTTTACAAGACTTTTACAAGGTTTTCACAGTTTAGCCTCTGGTGACCTCAGATGAACTTTGACCTCTACCAAAAACAATAGGGTTCTTTCTCTCAACATGACAAATCTATATAGGCCATTCCTATCTTGACATCGCGATTTCAAGGTTTTCGGTCTTTGACCACTAGTGACCTCAAATGACCTTTGACCTCTACCAAAAACAATAGCATTCTTTCTCTCAACATAACAAATCTATATACCAAATATGAAGTGTTGGTCATTCCTGTCTTCAGATATTGTGATTACGAGCTTTTCGGCTTTTTACCTCCAGTGACCTCAAATGACCTTTGACCTCTACCAAAAACAATAGGGTTCTTTCTCTCAACATGACAAATCTATATAGGCCATTCCTATCTTGACATATCGCGATTTCAAGGTTTTCGGTGTTTGACCTCTAGTGACCTCAAATGACCTTTGACCTCTACCAAAAACAATAGCATTCTTTCTCTGAACATAACAAGTCTATATACCAAATATGAAAAGTGTTGGTCATTCCTGTCTTCAGATATTGTGATTACGAGCTTTTCGGCATTTTACCTCTAGTGACCTCAAATGACCTTTGACCTCTACCAAAAACAATAGGGTTCTTTCTCTCAACATGACAAATCTATATGGCCATTCCTATCTTGACATATCGCGATTTCAAGGTTTTCAGTCTTTGACCTCTAGTGACCTCAAATGACCTTTGACCTCTACCAAAAACAATAGCATTCTTTCTCTCAACATAACAAATCTATATACCAAATATGAAAAGTGTTGGTCATTCCTGTCTTCAGATATTGTGATTACGAGCTTTTCGGCTTTTTACCTCCAGTGACCTCAAATGACCTTTGACCTTCACCAAAAACAAAAGAGGGCAACTCCACACTAATGTCAACCAAGGCACTCAATTTTCAAATACTTCTCACCCCCCAAAATTTTCTTGTTATGGAAATCAAGAACATCTGAATTTTTTATTTCTTAAGGGTGGAAGAAGACATGGCTTCATTTTTTGCCAGGAAAAGCATAAATTTTGGCAAATTCACTGTAAGCTTTGTCGCAGACGGCAGGGGCGCCGCCAGGGTTTGGTGATTGGGGGGGCACCACAGATGACAAGGTAGCTCCTTCCAAGTCTGCGTAAATTTGTACCTTTTTTTTATGTGCGCCCTGCAATTGTATAAAGTAGTGTGGGATCCGTCCTTTGTCACTACATAAAGGTGCCATCCAGGGAAAGGGCCTAAGGAAATTTTTGGTAATTTAAGGTTGGTCAGATGCAAAATGGTGCAATATTTGAAATATTTTTTAACTGATCATGTATGGCTGGAAAATATCTATAATTTAGTGAATACAAATTTTTGGTTAGGTGAAAGAGAAACGTATGCGCCCTGCGATTGTATACAGCAGTATGGGATACTTCCTTTGGCACTACATGAAGCTGCTGTACTGGGGGAGGACCCCCAGAAATTTTTGTTAATTTAAGGTTGCTTTGATGCAAAATGGTGCTATCTTTGAAATATTTTTGGCACTGATCATATATGGCTGGGAAATATCCATAATTTAGTGAATACTAATTTTTGGTTAGGTAAAAGAGGAGAGCATGTTGTCTACGAAAAGGGTCTGTTGTCAAGAAACCTTCTGAAGCTCCCTTTTACTTTTAATAAGTCTGAATGAAAATCCAGACAAACAGCTTCCAGCAATGGGGAATGGGAGGGAAAGTATAGGTACTTCAGAAAGGTGATATTAGACCTCCCTGATAGGTAAAGCAAAAGGTGTAAAGGACTAAAAAGTGCGTTTCAGAATGTTTTTTTCGTCATAAGTGTATGAACAATCACTGTCTATACCGGTAATGGCTGCACGCGAAGCGCTCTGTAAAAATTTTTGAAAAATGTATAACGGCAAATACGTACTTTCAACCTTCCAGATCATACTACATATTAGATTGAAATATCCCATAGACCCCTAAAGAGGGTGGAGATGTACTTCTGTTTTTCGGAAGTGTTGTGATCAGAATAGTTGCATATATTATAACCTTAATAATGGTCATGAGACGGAGTGAAAAGCGTGACGAATACGCGTGAAGCACGCCGAAATTTTTCAACCAGAATGCAAAAATGCATTGAGGTTTCGATGATACATGTTCTATTCCAAATAATGCCATGATGTCCCATATCTTTCAGTCACTGGTCAAGTGATATCTTAACATGTTGGAAAAATAATTTTAGGTTCATATTTGATCTTGGGAATTCTTGGGAAAATTTGCATTTTGACTTCTGGTGAACCCATGAGATGATCTTGGGAATTCTTAAAATTTTGCTTTTTGACCCCTGTGACCCCAGATGACCTTTGACCTCCACTAAAAACGAAAGCATTCATATTTTCACTACAACGTATCCACATACTGAGTATGAAATCTACCCAAGCTTCCTACCTGGCGATATCGTGTTAACAAGGTTTGCAGTGTGTGACCCCAGTGACGTCAGATGACCTCTGACCTCCACCAAAAAGTGATAGGTTCATCTTCTTACCAAAACGCATCCACATACCACATATGAAATCTATCCAAGCTTCCTATCTTGAGATATCATGTTAACAAGGTTTTCAGGGTTTGACCCCCAGTGACCCCAGTGACCCCAGATGACCTTTGACCTCCACCAAAAACAACAGGGTTCTTCCTCGTACCATAATGCATCTACATTCTAAGTATGAAATTCATCCAAGCTTCCTACCTTGAGATATCGAGTTAACAAGGTTTTCAGGTTTTGACCCCAGGTGACCCCAGATGACCTTTGACCTCCATCAAAAACAATACGGTTCTCCCTCTTACCATAACACTTCTACACACTAAGTATGAAATTCATCCAAGCTTCCTATCTTGAGATATTATGTTAACAAGGTTTTCAGGGTTTGACCCCCGGTGACCCCAGATGACCTTTGACCTCCACCAAAAACAATAGGGTTCTTCCTCTTACCATAACACATCTACACACTAAGTATGAAATTCATCCAAGCTTCTTACCTTGAGATATCTTGCACACAAGGTTTTCAGGTTTTGACCCCTGGTGACCCCAAATGACCTTTGACCTCCACCAAAAATGATAGGGTTCTTCCTCTTACCATAACACATCAACACACTAAGTATGAAATTCATCCAAGCTTCCTAACTTGAGATATCGTGCACACAAGGTTTTCAGGTTTTGACCCCCAGTGACCCCAGATGACCTTTGACCTCCACCAAAAACAATAGGGTTCTTCCTCTTACCATAACACATCTACACACTAAGTATGAAATTCATCCAAGCTTCCTACCTTAAGATATCATGCACACAAGGTTTTCAGGTTTTGACCTCTGGTGACCCCAGATGACCTTTGACCTCCACCAAAAACAATAGGGTTCTTCCTCTTACCATAACACATCTACACACTAAGTATGAAATTCATCCAAGCTTCCTAACTTGAGATATCGTGCACACAAGGTTTTCAGGTTTTGACCCCCGGTGACCCCAGATGACCTTTGACCTCCACCAAAAACAATAGGGTTCTTCCTCTTACCATAACACATCTACACACTAAGTATGAAATTCATCCAAGCTTCCTAACTTGAGATATCGTGCACACAAGGTTTTCAGGTTTTGACCCCCGGTGACCCCAGATGACCTTTGACCTCCACCAAAAACGATAGGGTTCTTCCTCTTAATATGGGGCATCTATGTACCAAGTTTGAAAACTGTCGGAGTTTCTCTTCTTGAGATATCGCGCACACAAGCTAAGCGTCACAAACACACACACACGCATACATACACACACACACACACATACGCCATCATGACCGCATAGGTTTCTCTTTCATCGAAACCAATAAATAAAATAACCATGACAAAACCTACATTCATGCTCTGCATCGAGATGCTTTCAATTCCCAACAAACCTATTAGTCAATCACAAAGCCAGCCTTAGTCAGTCTTTACCTGAGAATTCGTTAACAGCTTTCAACTTTTGCTGCTGTGCTTCTGCGGGAGTGGCTACCAGAAATTATTGATAAGGACAATATTGAGATAAGGTTTGAAGCATGCAGAGCGCACAGAAATTTGATAGTTTGCAAAGGATTTGCAACAATTCTGATAGTTTGAGAACCATTTGTGATAGAAAATGGTTACAATAGATCCCTCCCTCGGTGGAAAACACACCTCACCCTACCCCCTACAGAAATCTATAGCTCAAGCGCCTTTCGGGATCATTTTAAAATTTTCAAAAAATTTCTGAAATCGATTGGGGGCACGCGCTCCCCCATGCCCCCCGTGCCGGCG
Source organism: Holothuria leucospilota (assembly GCA_029531755.1). Lineage (NCBI taxonomy): Eukaryota > Metazoa > Echinodermata > Holothuroidea > Aspidochirotida > Holothuriidae > Holothuria > Holothuria leucospilota. Next base: position 20,859,034 of record CM055973.1, on the reverse strand, counting down.
CCACTGGCGGAGGGGACTGATTTTGCCTAATTTTGCCATCTTCCTGTGTTTTATCTAAAGATGGTGAAAATTGTACTTGTGTGTGACTATAAAGGAAAGGCCAAGGGATATATGTAAGTACTAAATTTAAGGTGACTAGAGAAAGGGTAATGGAGAGCAGAGGTAAAACATTGCACAAATTCCAAGTGCAATGTCCCCTTCGCAACATTTTGCACATATTTTTTCCTGTCATTTCTCAGTAACGTACTGTTTTAAAATGAAATTGTGGATTCTATTATAGTTGATTGACTACATTGGGTAAATACTATCTACTGTACATCATTTAGAAGTGCTGTAGGAACACTGTGGTCCAAGTCAACTTTTTTGTTGCGGAGGGGACATTTTGTTGCAGAGGGGACATTCAGCATAGGATAACAGAGGTCGGGAATGTAAAGGTTCAGTTCAAAAGGAGGATTTTGGTACTTGGTTTAGTCAAATTCATCCTTGGAACTCACATTTAGAGACTTCCATGCTTTTAGAGGGAATGTGGGTAAGTTATGGTATATAGCCATGCAGACCCTTAGTGGAGACCGTCCCCTCCGCAACACACAAAATGATTTACAGTACCTGCTATTTCTTAGTCATAATACTGTCTTGAGAAAGCGTGGTGGATAATTTTAATGTGGATTGACAGTTTATACAAGATATTTTCTCCAGTGCTAAATTTGTTGGTGATTACATACTTAAGTAAGACCACAAGGTCCAAACTATGTGTTGCGGAGGGGACACTAGAAATAGCAGTTCTGGCTAGGGATATCACAGCTTTGGATTCCACAAAATTTCTGTTTTTTAGTTATATTTATCAATAAATCCTTTTTAGTGCAATAACTTTAAAAAGCTTTATGGAAATGGTATGAATTATCCTTGTGCTTAGAGAAAATGCTCTGTTATGACATGCAAGTATTTCTTCAAACATGGGTAAAGTGTAATTCACTTGAACACGGAGTTCGAAAGCTTATCCAGTCTTTGTATACATAGGCAGTATAAATAAAGGCACATCAACTGAAGTCTGACACCGGCATGTATATACTGTACCTTGAAAATATAAAGTTTTGAAGGCTTCCTTTTTGGACTAGCCCTAATTAGTATGGTTACAGTAGTAAGGTTTTGTCAGGTTCAGTAAAATGTAACATCTTGGATGAAGTATTCTTCTCTCCTTGATCTGTTGATCCACATACTACAGTAGTTTGCACACAAAGAGTTACAAATGAATGCAAAGTTTTGGCTCTTTTGAGAACTAAAGGGAGAACTGTATCTCAAGAAACAGTGTTCAGTACAACAAATTTTGATCAAAACAATTTCAACACAGAAAAAACGAGCAGTAAGCAGTTCTGTGGAATACTTCAAAATGGTGTGATGATGGTCATTGCCTTCATTGAAGTCAAAAAGGAGAAAGGTGTGCAGGAATGGTCCATAACCAAAATAAAATTATATTATTGTAATATTTCAGTGAGTAAGCATTTCATAACATCTTCAGAATATGGTGAAACAGATCTACTATTTGCACTTGTCCCCTCCACAACATCTGACTGTCCCCTCTACAATGCTGCACCCCCAATTTTAATTCACCCTCTCATCATTATTGAGCAGTTTGAAAAGATTTCAGCTGTTTGTGGTGAAAGAGTACTGTATAAGCAGGTTTAAAGATGTGATACTAGTTTCAGCTTGCCACTCTTCTCAAATCAGACAACTTTTACTTTGATGCATGTTCGTCGGTTGACACTGATTTGTGCACGTCCCCTCTGCAACGTGCAAAATATTCAACCAATGAAAATTACTGCTGAGGTAATTAAGAAAATATTTCTGGTGATGGACCAAGCATCACTAATACTTGCCACTGGAGTACAGTAGGCATATCATTACATTTACCTCTTGTGCTAATGTACTGTAGATATGAATGCGTGCAAATGTCCCCACCGCAACAATTTGTTAGTGTGGAGTTGCCCAGGGTTCTTCCTCTCAACATGACAAATCTATATACCAAATATGAAAAGTGTCGGTCATCGCTATCTCGAGATATCGTGACTACAAGCCATTTGCGAGGTTTTCGCAGTTTAACCTTAGGTAAGCTCAGATGATCTTTGACCTCTACCAAAAACAATGGTTCTTCCTCTCAACATAACAAATCTATATACCAAATATGAAGTGTCGGTCATCCCTACCTCGAGATATTGCGATTACAAGGTTTTCAGTTTTTGACCTCTAGTGACCTCGGATGACCTTTGAACTCCTCCCAAAAACAATAGGGTTCTTCCTCTCAATATGACAAATCTATATACCAAATATGAAGTGTTGGTCATTCCTATCTTGAGATATCACGATTACAAGCAGCATCACAAACACACGTACACACCCACACAAACACACGAAATCACCATCGCATAGATTCCTTGCCTGCCTACGGCAAGGAATCAATCACTTTTACACAGGCTTTCAAGAGATTGATGAATCTTTTGTGGAAATCAGGCACCTTTAAATACTCAAATTCATCAACCATATCCAGTTTTACTGTGAAATGCCCCTAAATGAATATGTTTATAATACACTGTACTCACCTGAGTAAGTCGGAAATGTTGTTACACCATAAAAGAACAATAATGCCGCAAAATGAAGTATAATCTGGCTGTGGTGCTTCCCTGAAATGATCAAAACTTTAGAATATTGACAGGTGCATGTTAAGTACATTCCTTAAAGAAACAATTAGTGGTATTGGGGTTAATGCCTCGCAATGTATGAATCTGTCAAAATTACTTGAAGTAATGCCGTGAATTTGCAAAAAGGAAAAAACATAAGATTTTGCTTCTTCTTTTGTCTTGCTTTCAAAATGCCACAAGTGCTTTACAGAGCTGAGGAATACAATTTGAAAGCTCATACTGGTAGTGGTAGTCTCCGGAAGTAACAGTAAACAGCATAAAATCGGTAAATTTTAAAGGCCTTTTTCAAAAAAGGTCCTTATTATACAGCATTAAACCATACCTACAACAAACCTGATGTTGAATATACAGTATGCAATGTTATTGAGGTGTCACCAAGTAAAAAAAAACGTACTATAGCCTACCACTCAAGCCTGACTAGCTCTATAGTACAGCGGTTTGCTCACGGCCAGAGAATGCATGTTCTTGCATAACTGCTTGATAACACTAACTTACTTGTATACACTCAATACAGCTTTATTTTACTACGTCATTACAGGCCAGTCTTTTACTCTTTGGTACGCACTACAGTACCGATTTGAATTTGAACGTTACAGGTTTACAACGAAAGTTACACCAATACTATTACTTTTATCGCCATGAGTAAGAACGTCAAACATGATGGTACTGTAAGTGCAAATAAAAGGCAGAGCATCTAACATTAGCCTTAGTTAGGCTTAATTTACACAGATGTACCACTTGCCAGTATACTATAGCCTAAGCTAGGCTACTAGTAAAACAGGATAGTATAGCCTACTGTAGTGATATTCCCATGCACTGTGTACATTGCAATATCAACGTTACCTCTTCAAGAACCACACACACGTCTTGTTAAACTTGTGTTATTGTGCTAAATTGATCAGCTGTTTACACCTAGTGAATATGCATTAGTACTTCGTTCTCATTGGTCTGCTCAACTGATGTTCGTTAGGAGACTGAATAGTGTTTGTCTGCAGCACATTTTTGATTTCCTCCAGTTTAGTTGTTATTTTTACGAAAATTTCAAGGCTGTTGCAAAAATTCTCACAACAGGCATCATTTTTTCTCCCATACAGTTCATATGGGCCACTCAAACGAATGACCAAAATTTTGAACTCGATTTTTTTAAGTTTTTTCCTTTTTATTTATAGGTCATCTGGCAGATGACCTAGATGACCCCCCAAAACATTAGGGTTCTTCCTCTTAGTATGGGGCATCTATGAACCAAGTTTGAAAACCGTCAGAGTTTCCCTTCTTGAGATAGCAGGTTAACGAGCAAGGTGTCACAAGCACACATACACACTAGGGCTGTCGGTTTCCGTTTAATCTCCTAAACATTTAAACGGTCAGAATAAACGTTCGTTTACCATTTAAACGGTGTCTACATTGTGAACCAACACTAATCCATTAATGGCCTCATTGATCGTGCACTACAATACTCCCAGTATGCGCAAGCTTTTAAAATCTGTACGTAAAAATCTAGCGATCATTTCAGCTATTTCTTTTTAATTCACCCAAATTTGCCAATGAACGAAACCAAGCATTAAATTCACAGTCAATGATCATAAGTTTGATACAGGGCCCCCATACATTTGATATCAGGCCGAAATGTACGCAAACACCGATGTACATAATATTAGGTCATGTCCGTGCACTGTACAAATGCAGAAGTTCAAGTGACACGCAAGAAAAAAGTCGAGTTAAGCACGTGTATAGGTCCGTTATTGCATGCAAACAGTAACACATTAGGCTACGCACCTGCTCTGTACAAAAGTTGACATACATCGCAACAACAATGGGCATGGTATGGAAAATTACAACGTTGTTCGATCGCTGCTTGTTCCGCTAAATTACGAGTCGTTACATCGTCGTTTGCAGTAGTTTACGATAGGTACTTTTATGTTTATCATGCATGTTAATTTGTGTAAAACAAACGTGTGCCTTTTATGATTTAAACAAAACGATGTCTGGAACGTTACCCCAATGAACGAAAGTTTACGATAGACTTCTCTCATCCTATGTACTAGCTAGCACACAGCTAGCTAGCGGCGCGGGCCGCGGGCCGGGGCACTTGCAACCTCAAACAGATATTTACGTATGGATATATAGTGCGTGCATGAATTATGTATTGCTATATGAAACACTCAAAACAAACACGTGTGCGAGCCTAGCCTACACTGTCTGTTTATGTATAGGTAACGCATGGTAGGATGGTGTGAATGCTTATGTTTCTGCATTGAAATACTGCGGCAATTTTCGGGTTTTTAAGTAAGCCTGTTTTAACGTTCGTTCTGTGAGCAGCTTGAGCTACAAATACGATGTAAACTGTGAGAGAGTGAATTGCGGCCGATATTGTGTACGCGTCCTAATAAGCAGATTTGGGCTACTGCTTCGAACGGGGATGCGGGCACTGCGTATTGTTAGGGGAAGGCTTACTGTGAGTAGGTGGAAGTCAATTCAATCACAGGATTATAAACTATGAATGGAGAGACACGGACAGTTTATTTTTGAAGCTTTATTCGGTCACTAAATTTGCAAATAAACATCGTTGTTAAATGAGAGATATCAAAGAAAATATTGGGGAAGAAAAATGCTAAAACTTTTGTTGTATTTTAAAAGGAAAACCGTTCAAACGTTTAGCTGAATTAGGCGCCGTTTACACGGCCGATCGATCGTTTAACCGTTTAAACGTTTAAACGTGACAGCCCTAATACACACATACTGTACATACACATGCCGTCACAAATACATAGGTTTCTCTTATCATCGCAACCAAAAAGCACCAAAAACCTTCTCATTCACAAATGATCATCTCCTTTGAATGTCATTTTGAAGGGATTTCATAGTTTGACTTAATTATTGTCTTAAATGTTCTTTCAGACTAATTACAGGCCTAGTGTTCTGGTAACTCATTACAAGCACATCCACATGTCTCAATTTTTATGGCTTTGATTGCCACAATATTGCATGTAAAACATGGGAAAACCAGGTGGAAGAGTGTGGCAACTGGACAACTTGTGTCAATGACTAGAGAAAACACAGGTTGCATTCAAAATGCATACTGTACTGTACCTCTAATTAATACCTACAGTATGGTAGAAACACACAGTATGGTAACCTTTGGATATGGAGCAAAGTGAAGGACAAGCACAGTATAATTAGTATCCATGCTTTCAACCTGTGAAGAGCATATGCTTCCCCATCTTGAGATGTAATCAAGGTTTGATTTCTCTCAGCTTCAAAAGACCTTTCACTATTATGTACATGACAACAGGGTTCTTCTCTTTAATATAATTGACTGTATCCATGATATTAACCTCACGATGCAAAAACAATTATTTCACAGAGTTTGACCTTTTGAGGATAACCTTTGACCTCCAGCAAACATATAGATTCCATCAACTTGACAAGAATAAAACAAATGCAATTAAGGTGAATGTTAAGTCTAACACTACCAGAACAGACTTAAATTTTGATAATGAATTGCCCTGGTTCAACTCCCATCTGCATGGCTTAATTGGTTTCTGGAAAACAAAATGTTAAAGTTTGTTCACCTGATTTAAAATAGTCAATTACAAGTGTCTGTAGTGTGTAATGTCCTTGTTGCACAACTCACATAAAATGCTTTGGTTTCCTTTTAAAATAAAAATAAAACTTTATATGATCTTGAAAAAATTACTGTTTCATTGTAAAACATTTTGTGGAGAGACAGCTTGTGTAGTCAATTGTCTCTCTGTAAGCAATGCAAAGGTGATTAGACTTTGATTAATGGTGCAGAAGCTTCAGGAAAAACAAAGATTGTAATCTGGGTAGTACAAGAGTGACATTACAAAATATTGAACCATCTACCATTTTCATTTCAGTGAATAGCTTCAGATTTTACACTCTGTACAGGAACATCACTGTGAGGATGGAAGCTGGTCCAGTGTGATACCTTTCTCAACCTAACATATTTTGCATTACTGTAGGTTCACTTTAAGTTTGAAATCATTGTAATTCAGCTTTAGCCAGAACCAGGGTGCCACAATGATTATGTCTGGGACTGCTATTGAGATCTGTGTGATGTGCACAGTATTATAAGTACAGTATCTATGATACCTTTAATGAGAAATCAAGCTTGCAAGATCAGGGCTAAAATTTATGATGATCAATGAAACAAGAATTGAGATGGCACTCGTAGCAGCTTCAAAATTTCCTTTCAGACAACTAAATTATATATTTTTGACAACCAAAAAAGGGCAGACAGGCTGTCTGATGAACAACCATAAAATTTACCTAAAAATGAAGGCCTGAAGATTTGTCATCTACTGTCAAGTTATTAATCCTAAATGTGAAGCTGCTGAGTCACCTAGTGTCAGTCATGCTATAAACATACTTTACCTTGACATGGAAAATTATTCTCCATCATCCCATCTTGTAAACATATGGCCAGGAATGTTAGAAAGAGACTCAAGAAGACCACCACCTCTCAATGCTGAAAATTGAAAAAAATAAAAAAAAATTGCAACAGTTTTTCCAAGTTTACTTGTTTACAATGAAGGGATATTTGTCAATGTACACCATCACTCAATTGCTTAAAAACATGTATGGGAATGACCTGTGTGAGAATGACTGCATTGTGTGAGAACTGCTATGCATGATGAGAACTGGGAGTGTAAACAATGGGATATAGCTTAGCACTACTACTGAATTGTTTTACTCCCAGTACCCATGCTCCTTTCATATGCGTGACATAATCATTAAAGTCTGCTATAGGAAGTCCCCATCCATGCATACCTACGGTAACATGTAAGGCCATAAAACATGACCACATGGGATCTTCCCAAAGGGTGGAGGAGGTGTAGCTGGAAAAAATTTTGCCTGAATTTTGTAACCTTCACTGAATTTTGCTCTAACTAGTAGCTGGTCTACAAAAAGTGTGGTATGTGTGGAAGCACTCAAAAGCTTGCAAACTTTTGATCTGAGAAAACCAATTTGAGCAAAAATTTCCCGGATGCCCATGAACAATATTTATCAATGCTTTGCTTGAAAGTTTACCTTTTCTTTGTCTGAAAAAAAAAAAAATGTCTGAAAAAAAACCAGAATGCAAAAATGCATTGCGGTTTCAATGAATATGATACTTAATGTGTAATCCCAAATAATGCCAAGAAGTCCTGTTTCTTTTGAACAGTCACTGGTTGAATGTGATCTTAAAGTGCTAGAAAATCACAGTTTCATGTTCATATTTGACCTTGGGAATTCCTGGAAATTTTTGCTTTTTGGCCTCTGGTGATTTCAGCTGGCCTCTGATTTCTGACAGAACTCACAGGGGTTTTCTGATGGATTAAATGCAACACACCATGTGAAGTATCCAACCTTCCTAACTTGAGCTATCTTGTAAACAAGGTTTTCAGAGTTTGACCCCCAGATGAACTTTGACCTCCACCATAAATAATAGGGTACTTCCTCTCGCCATAATGCATCCACATACCAAGTATGACATCTATCTAACCTTCCTTCTTTGAGATATCGTGTAAACAAGGTTTTCAGAGTTTGACCCCTAGTGACTTCAAGTGACCTTTGACCTAACCAAAAACAATAGGGTTCTTTCTCTCCCCATAATGCATCCACATACCACGTATGACATCTATCTAACCTTCCTACTTTGAGATATCATGTAAACAAGGTTTTCAGAGTTTGACCCCAAGTGACTTCAAGTGATCTTTGACCTAAACCTAAAAAATAGGGTTCTTTCTATCCCCATAATGCATCCACATAACATGTATGAAATCTATCCAAGCTTCTTACCTTGAGATATCGTGTAAACAAGGTTTCCAGAGTTTGACCCCTGGTGACCCCAGATGACCTTTGACCTCTACAAAAACAATAGGGTTCTTCCTCTTACCATAATGCATCCACATAACATGTATGAAATCTATCCAAGCTTCTTACCTTGAGATATCGTGTAAACAAGGTTTCCAGAGTTTGACCCCTGGTGACCCCAGATGACCTTTGACCTCTACAAAAACAATAGGGTTCTTCCTCTTACCATAATGCATCCACATAACATGTATGAAATCTATCCAAGCTTCTTACCTTGAGATATCGTGTAAACAAGGTTTACAGAGTTTGACCCCTGGTGACCCCAGATGACCTTTGACCTCTACCAAAAACAATAGGGTTCTTCCTCTCACCATAATGCATCCACATACCAAGTATGAAATCTATCCAAGCTTTCTATCTTGAGATATCGTGTAAACAAGGTTATCAGAGTTTGACCCCTGGTGACCCCAAATGACCTTTGACCTACACCAAAAACAATAGGGTTCTTCCCCTTGCCATAATGCATCCACATACCAAGTATGACATCTATCAAAGCTTCCTTCTTTGAGATATCGTGTAAACAACAGACCTGCCAACATTTGAAAACTGAAAATAGGAACACAGCGGCGCAATTTTGGAGAAACCGCCGGCATGGGGGTGGGGTTTAAATACTCTTAGATTCAAAATGGTGGCATATTTAAGGAAAATGTATCAATTTTTTAAACAGGCAAAATTACAAATTTTTTAGGCTGTATTTTAAAAATTTGAATGATTGGTTGGCCTAGGCCTAGGCCTATGTCTGCTGGAATTGTAGCCTAAACAAAAATGCAAAAATCAACACACCCCATCACAGTGATAAGTCTAAGGTTTTGTTAGTCTATAATGCAAGCAAACAGAACTTTGAACTAGTTCCCGGCAGTGCTGACTACATCCCTTTTTACATTATATGTGCACAAAATAAAACTTTCAGATCATGTTAACTGTTATTGTTAGGCTGGGCAGGCTAGGCTGCATGGTAATGTTAGTCATGTTACACACTTAGCCTAGCCTAACACAAACTTAGTTTAGGCCTTGGCCTACGTGAACGATTCTTGGCGGGGTTTATGCAATGTATTCAGAAAAAAAATCATATAAAAAATTCCCACCTATTTCATAATCTCCGCGACTTTCGTAGTTTAAAAGTTAGACCTCAACGTAACCTTTAAGTTCAGGGCTAGCCTAGGCCTAAGCCTAGCCTAGGCTAGACTGCACACATGTGCTATTTGGCTAAGCCGCACTTTCGCTACGTTACCGTTAGTATGATACGGCGAACTACGGTACCGAAAAAAGCCAGCAGGCTCGCAGCTTACTGTCCCAAAGTTTAATACTCAAAAACTTCCTTGCTGGTCTTCCGTTCAAAACTGAACACTGTCTGTCATAAGTACTTTGTTCAATCTTCAAATATTCTTTTTCATCCTTCTTAATCTCAAACAACAGCATTGCGATTAGTCCCACTGGTTATCAAACAAACATGCACTATGTATTGCGTATATAGGTCTACCGTGTACGTACCACCGCAGGTGCCACGCGGACTTCGCGGTCGGTCCGTAGGCGCAGCTGTGGTGCTTTGTAAAGCAAACTACAACGATCGTTACGGATATGTACTGTCAGTGTGCACATATCCTGAGACATTTTAGCGCGCACGCCGGATGTCGCATACATACTGCTGAAGTCTTGGTCATAGTGTTTACATATTATGTACACGTAAAGCCCATACAAGTTCGATCCACGAATCATTATTGAGGTGCGTGACATGCGTTTTAAATAATTATGTTGCAAGGGTATTTCTTGTACTATTTTGGGGTGGGTGCTAGAAATCGGAACGTTCCGATTTTTTGCTATGTACGGACTCAAAAATCGGAACGGTTCCGATTAAATCGGAACGGTTGGCAGGTCTGAAACAAGGTTTTCAGACTTTGACCCCTAGTGACCTCAAATGACCTTTGACCTCCACTACAAACAATAGTGTTCTTCCACTTACCATAATGCATCCACATAACATGTATGAAATCTATCCAAGCTTCTTAACTTGAGATATCGTGTAAACAAGGTTTCCAGAGTTTGACCCCTGGTGACCCCAGATGACCTCTGACCTCTACCAAAAACAATAGGGTTCTTCCTCTCACCATAATGCATCCACATACCAAGTATGAAATCTATCCAAGCTTTCTATCTTGAGATATCGTGTAAACAAGGTTTTCAGAGTTTGACCCCTGGTGACCCCAAATGACCTTTAACCTACACCAAAACAATAGGGTTCTTCCTGTTACCATAATGGATCCACACACCTAGTTTGAAATCTATCCAAGCTTCCTACCTTGAGATATCGTGTTAACAAGGTTTTCAGGGTTTTGACCCCTGGTGACCCCAAATGACCTTTGACCTCCACCAAAAACAATAGGGTTCTTTCTCTCAATATGGGGCATCTACCTACTAACTTCGAGAACTGTCAGTTTCCCTTCTTGAGATATCGTGTAAACAAGAAAAGTGTCACAAACACACGCACACACACACATACACACACGCACACACACACACATACACACACATGCCATCATGACGGCATAGGTTTCTCTTTTCATCGAATCCAAAAACTGCGGGGAAGAGAGAAACAATCCCCAGCAATTACACCTACAGTACCTTACATATTAAGGCTAAAATCATGTAAAGGGCCATTCCATGACAAGTGGTCCTGAGGGTAAAATTAGAACTCAGTACTAGGTGTCTAATTTCAACTCTAAAGATTAGTAGACAGGTGCAACTTTCACTTTTAGTAGAACTTTCATGGATTCAGTCATTCCTTTGAAAAAGGCCAACACCAAAGGAATGCCTTCAAAGCACAACATGTAAAGATTGAAAGTATTGCAGCAGAAGTTGAAAAGTAAATTGTCATTAGTATTTCATTCTTTGAAGAAACAAATAGCCTTCCAACTTAAATAAAAACATTTACAAAATGTTGAAAAAATTATCATAACAACGATTCAGTCCGTGGATGTTTTGGTACGTGGACATTTTGACCAATCGGCTGGACGTTTTGGTATAGGGACATTTTAACTGGTAAGCATATAGTGTATATGATGCTCTGAACACCTGTGGTAGGCCCTATAGCCACAGGGGTTCCAAGCATTTTATATATATATATATATATATATATATATATATATATATATATATATATATATATATATATATATATATATATATATATATATATATACACGTTCAAACGCCACTCAGGCCTCTGCAACCTCTGCATCGAAGAGAAATTAGAAATAATTGGTTCTAGCGAAAACAACCTTAACAAAAGGACAGAGCTCGTCTCCACATGTCGACACGGTAGCACATACAAAGGAGAACCACCGAACCGTGCTTTAAGAAAGAGATAGCTTTTGTAGTGTTGAGATGAGCTAGGAGTTTGTTACAGTCATTTGCCTGATGATCGCCATATAGAGTGCGTGAAACTCAGAGTAGCAAAAAGCTGTAATTACATCGTGTGTACTATATTATATATATATATATATATATATATATATATATATATATATATATATATATATATATATACATACATACATACATATATATATATAACGCTAGATCGACCTGTTAGGCGAAATCGGTATACCGCCAATACAACCGGCGAAGAAAAAAACAATAAAATACATAAGATTATATTTCCCCTTTGGGTTCTGAGATATATATGCACATTATTTCAATGGCCCGTAAGTCCTTAGTGTTAACGGATACATGCACGTAAGTTGATGTGGAACTAAGTAATTGCATTAACATTATGTGGTAAATCGGACTTGCGTATAGAGTTACGCATTCCTATATAAAACAGTGTGTAAAACGTTAAGGCGCAACGATTTTTTCGCCTAAGGGTCGAGTTCTCCCAACAATCGCGTTTTTTCATACGGTTTTTCGCCTAAATCCCAAATTAGCAAAATATATATATATATATACATATACATACTGTATATATATACATATATATACATATATACATATATACATATATGCAAACACGGACTCTATGTTGGAGAAACCGGGACTTCCTTCCGCCTTAGGTTTAATAACCACAAAAAGTCTATTAGAGACAACGCTTTTGGATTCCCAGTAGCTGAACACTTCAATCTCCCCGGTCATGCCCTTGATAATCTGAAAGTAACTCTCATAGCTAGCGACTTTGTTTGCACAGAAAACCGTAAACGTACGGAACTAATTTGGATAATGAGGCTTCAATCACACCTCACTGGACTTAACAAAGACCTCGGTCTTCTTAATCAGTATACCTTTCACCAAACGCTTTAATCCTATTATGTTTGTTTATCTAACTTCCAGCACATTGTTTGTTGCTTGTAATTTTCTTGTTTAAGTTACTCACTTTGTTGTAAGATTTCGCTGAGGAAGGTTCCAGGGGAACCGAAAATTTCAAAGTATAATTTAAGTTTTGTACTCCAATAATCAACCAGTTATGCTCTTTATTGCATTCGTTCTCATTTTGTATTTTAATCTTGGAGTATACGTGGAACTTAATTTTTCTATATATATATATATATATATATATATATATATATATATATATATATATATATAACGCTAATTCCCACCTGAAGGGGAAATTGTTTTATCTGCTTGTACATAGGGCGAAAAAATGATAATAAAATACATAAGAAATAAATTCGCCCTAACGTCTAAACATATAATTAACGTTATTTCAATGGCCAGCCATCTGTTCGTGTTAACAGCAAGGTGTCCGTAAATTTGACAACTTTGAAGTAATGGCATCTAGTTTGTAAATCTCAGAGGGTGCCCTTGTAAGTTTACCTATTCCTATAGAAAAAGTGTGTGGAAACGTTAAGGCGAAACTTATATTTCACCGGAAATTTTTTTTCCCCTTAAGGTCGACTTTTCAACAACAACTTTCCCCCTAAGTGCCGAATTAGAGAAATATATATATATATATAGATAGATATATATATGTATATATATGTATATATATGTACATATATGTACATATATGTACATATATGTACATATATGTACATATATTTATATATATATATATATATATATATATATATATATATATATATATATATATATATATATATATATATATACACACCAGGCTTAGGGTAATTGTAATCGATTACAATTGATTAGTTTTTGAAGTAATCGTAATCATAATGGATTACTTTTGTGAAAGTTGCTAAGTAACTGTAATCGTAATCGATTACCATGGCAAAGTAATTGTGGTTCAATTTATGATTACACTGAAGTTAAATTTATAAAAGAAGTGCAAAAGAAGTAGAAATTATTAAACAAATTTTTCAGTGCTTGTTACTTCTGTGGGGTTGACTATAAATACTGTAAGTTTCCTGCTTTCTTGGATGCTCCAGCCTAAATGAGTGAGAAGTGAAGGGGGTTCAATGATCTACACTTTGGGAAGGCTTGGTTCTGTTGTTGGTACAGTCAGGGATTTGTTTTTATTACTTAACACTTGTACATTTTGTTCACTTGGCCCCCCCTCAACCTGAGCACATCCTTGTTACACAACTGATGGACTTTATATCAAACACTTATGCACTTGTCAATTGTAACTACGGCCCCCCATACCCGGGCATGGCAGGGACTTTGGCCAGCATGTGATTTACAGAAATGTAACAGGTGTTTCCTTCACAGCTACATCTGGATAAAGTCCTTCTAGGGCGGGGTAACATTTAACTGCACATCCCTGATATCTTTAATGTAATAACTCTGCACAGTGGGGCAGCAATTAATGGAACACCCTGGTATATTCCCGGCCAGCTGAATATTTGTTGTCTATGCAATCTGCTCAACAAAAGGTACTTCTACATACTCCTGTATATGTGAATGCAGGCCAAGAGCAGACATCCCGCAGCAAGCTGTGATTGCATGAAGCTATGCACTCCAGGAGAAATACTGTTTAAAACAAACAAGTATCTAGGCTAATGTTTAAATATTAACAACTTACCAAAAAGCCACACAGTCATTCGTAACATGCCATTTTAAAATAAATCCTACCTTGCTTCGGTTGCACTTTAAAATTGGAGATGGTAACGAAGTGTTATCTCCTTCTGTAGGATCCTAGGATACTTTCATGTGCAATATCTTAATAGGATGAGAATCAATTTTTTTGACAAAATAATTTTGATCAGTGGTGTGCACCAGGGTGTGCATCGGCATACCTATTTTTCTTTTACATATTTCTTTGTTCGCTTTTTTCAGTCATTTTCATGTAATCTGTATGCAATAGTATGTTTGAACAACTACGTATTCCTGCTCAGCACATGTGGTTTCCAAAATAACCTACATACAGTACGTGTACTGTACTACTATGCATGGACATATCATGCAGTGCGTACATGGCCCAGAGTATGATCTCTCTGAGTCAAATGCTTTGGTGACATGTGATGTATGTACATACTGGTTTTCTTTGGCACATACAGTGCGTGTAGGCCTAGTATACAGTGATAAGTCCCCGCCAGATCCTTGCGATTTAGGCCCACCCCCATATTCTCCTTGCAAATCCTGGGGCAACTAGCCAGGCCCATTTTTTGCAATGCACATCCTGGCTAAAAGTCTCATCAAATTCCCGACATAGCGGGGACAAACTAAATCATACATCCATCAAAAAATGTTGCAAGAGCCCTGCTATGGCCTGGGTATGGGGCGGCAGCTGTGGTTACAATTGACAAGTGCATTAATAAAACAATTACAGTCAACCTGACAAAGTGCAACATCTAAATGTAAATAAATTTAATTAATAGAGCTCTCCACTGACAAAAACTTTCATGAGCACGGAGCCAGGAGACTCCTAGTACCAGCTATTGAAAGTACATATGCTATTAATACCTCCTATCAGTCCATTGTTCTCATTTCAACAAAATGTAATCACGATTGCAATCATGATTACATTGCAATGTAATCATAATCATAATCGTAATCGTAAAATGTGAAGTAATCGTAATCGATTACATTCAGATGTAATCCCCCTAAGCCTGTAATACACTACAGGTATGTGTCATTCTCCAGTACTGGGTAATTAATGAAAGTGTGACATGCAGATGTTTTGATGGCGCTGTTTTGCTGCTGCCTCAGGAATTTTGTACTCATGTTATTCGTTTCTTTTTTCATGAACTGCTGAGTTGGTTTTGTTTTTCTTATGCAGTTTGCTGTTGTTAGATGTTGGCCGAGTCATTTGGATCTCAGTTTGTAGTGATTCCTGTTTTGTATGTGTAACTTTTGGATTTGTACCTTTGTGTTACCTCCCGGAAGCGTGAGGCCTAGTGCCTAGCCCATCTTCACCATGTTTTTCTGGCTAGCCTAGGCTTTTTCTCACTACAGTTGCTACTTTGCTGCTTAGCTGCATTAAAGGTTTACTGCTTGTGCTTCTATTCATTTCCGCTGACATTTTTGGGGCTGAATTCACTAATATACAGTCACCCATCTCTGGTCACAGTAAGAGCGGTATGATCTCGAACGATAGGCCTAATCCGTTCCACCCAGTGAAACGCTTTGTGTATTCAAGGAATCAATTGTATTCAATTCGCCGCAGACAATGTGTCCCTCCTTTACAGCAAGACACAATTGATACACTAAAAGCTCACACGATCTGGCGATTTCGCGGAAACCGCCGTGGATCACATGTGCGGAGAAGCTGTTATGCTACGTCACAACTGCGGAATCCAAATGCCCTAGGATCTGAGGACCGTCAGACTGTTCATGTTGCCGTTCCTCCATCTCCACTCTTGTTAGATTTTGGTCTTATTAATGCACGATCAGTCAAAAACAAAGACGTCGTGCTTGTTGATTATATCATTGACCATAACCTTGATTTACTGGGAATAACTGAGACATGGTTGAGTACTGGCAATCAGGACAATGTTGACCTGGGCAGATTAAAAACGGCAGGTTATGAATTTCGGCATGTACCGAGATTAACTGGTCAGGGTGGTGGATTAGCTCTCATATACCGGTAATCTTTAACAGTGAATGTTGAAAGGGTTGATGGGTTTACCTCATTTGAGTGTATGGTCTGCAATGTGAGCTCCAATGGAAAGCCATGTAGAATCTATATCATCTACGCTCCACCTCTGATCCGGAGATTATTTATTGATGAATTTTCCCTTTTTCTTGAGAACGGGCCAGTTTCCAGTTCCAATGTCATTCTGGCTGGAGATTTCAATTGTCATGTTAATGACACACGGAACAGTACTGCATCTGCACTGATTGCACTGCTCAAACTGTAGGTTTTACTCAGCATGTCAGAGGTGCAACACATGTTTCCGGAAATACTCTGGACTTGGTTTTCTCACGACTGTGTGAAAACATAATTGCTGACATGGTCACTGATTCTCTCCAAATATCCGACCACTACCCTGTCCTGAGCAAATTGAACATGGCAAAGCCCTCCCATCCTGTACATAATTTCTCATATCGGGAGTTAAATAAAATCAAGGTTGCCGATTTCATCAGAGACATTGAAAGTTCAACACTCTGTTCATCGGTTATGTCTGTGACTGGTGTTGACGAACTCGTCCACATTTTCGACAGTGTGCTTAAAAGCATCCTCGACAAACACGCCCCACTTATTTCGAGGTCTGTGCGGCTTCGACCAAACACTGAATGGTATAACGATGACATCCGATGGGCGAAGTCTCTGAGACGGCAGTATGAGAGATTGTGGTGCAAGTCGGGTTTACATGTCCATAAGGAGTTGTATATACTCTCAGCGCAAGCTTGTTAATGAGCTAATGACTTCTGTCAAGAAAGAGTACTTTTCCACACTCATACACAACTGTGGAACTGATCAGAGAAAGTTGTTCGGAGTAGTCAACCAACTGCTCTCTTGGGACAAACAGCTGGACCTACCAAATCATGTTTCCATGCAGTCTCTCTGTGATGACTTTGGTAACTTTTTTAAGCAGAAAATTGACAAGATCCAATCAGCTTTTACACGTCTCTGATAATAAGCTAAGTAATAATCTCAATGGTTCTGATGTGAACCTCATTACCTTCAGCCTTACTAGCAAATTTGATTGTTTTTCTATCATTTCTGAATCTGACACTCACAAACTTGTGCTAAGCATGAAATGTAAATCATGTGGTTTTGATCCCATACCTGTAAGGCTTCTTAAGACTTGCACTGAGCCCCTACTACAGTACCTTTTCTAACTAACATTATCAATATGTCTCTAAGTACAGGTACCTTCCCTGTTAGCTTTAAACGTGCTCAAGTGAGACCCATCCTTAAGAAACAATCTCTTGACAAGAATTCTTGTGAGAATTACAGACCTATTTCAAACTTGCCTTTTTTGGCTAAATTATTGGAAAAAATTGTGTCCATTCAATTTCAGACCTACTTATCTCAAAACCAGCTATTTGAACCTCTTCAGTCCGCCTACAGATACGGCTGCAGTGTTGAGACGGCCTTGACCAAAGTGCAAAATGACATTCTTTCATCTCGTGATGATAAAAAGATTGTCATGATGTCACTTTTGGATCTCTCTGCCACATTTGACACTGTCCACCATGGTATGCTGCTAGACAGGTTAATTTCTAGATATGGTGTAAATGGTTCTGCCCTTACCTGGTTCAAATCCTACTTGCGTGATCGATGTCAACGTGTTCACTTTAATGGGGTGCAAGGTTCTTCTTTCAGTCTTGAGTGTGGAGTTCCCCAGGGCTCAGTTTTGGGGACCTTGTTATTTTCTTTAAACACTGCTCCTGTGGGTGATATCATCAGGGCATGTGGCATGAAATATCATACAGTATGTATATACATACTGTATGTATGCTGATGATACACAGGTGTATATCCCTTGTTGTCCTTCTGATTCTGTAAGGTCCTGCACGGCCCTTGAATCATGTCTCATGAAAGTTAGTGACTGGATGTTTTCCAACAAACTAAAATTAAATCATAGCAAAACTGAATTTATTATATTTAGAAGTAGACATGCTAATGTACCTGAAGATTTAAACCTTCATATTGGTGATGTGTGTATCACTCCCTCGGATCAGGTTCGTAATCTTGGTGTTATTTTCGATAATCACATGACTATGACTGCCCATGTTAAGAATGTTTGCTCTTCTGCTATGACTTGTGTTAGATATTTGGGTAAGATTCGCCCGTACTTATCGAATGACGCTGCAAAATCGGTTGCCCATGCCTTGATTACATCCGAGGTTGATAATTGTAACTCGCTGTTGGCTGGTCTTCCTGTGTCTACTTTAAAGCCCATTCAAAGGGTTGTTAATATTACTGCTCGTGTTGTTTCCAGATGTCCAAAGCTTACCAATGTTACTACTTTGTTGAATTCTCTACACTGGCTCTCAGTTGAGTCTCGTATTCGGTTTAAAGTAATGTTGATATTGTATAAATCATTAAATGGTAATGCTCCCTACATCAAAGAACTGGTTCAACCGTACCAGACCAGACCTGGTCTAAGGTCAGCAAGCAAACAATTTCTATTAGTACCTCGAACCTTTACTAGTTATGGTGATCGGTCTTTTGCTGTCTTTGCCTGTAAATCATATAATAACCTCCCAATTGAGATTCGTAATTCGCCAACGGTTAATTGCTTTAAGTCTAGACTAAAAACTTACTTATTTGGGTCACTTTAATTTAAGATTTTTTTTGTAAAGCGCTTTGAGCCTTCGTGGGGAAAGCGCTATATAAATATCTTCAATGTATGTATGTATGTATGTATGTATGTATGTATGTATGTATGTATGTATGTATGTATGTATGTATGTATGTATGTATGTATGTATGTATGTATGTATGTATGCATGTATGCATGCATGCATGCATGCATGCATGCATGCATGTATGTATGTATGTATGTATGTATGTATGTATGTATGTATGTATGCATGCCACAAATTAGAATTTATCAAATAATCTTTAAAGTACACTCATTATTTACTTTTTGGCATGTGTGAACTGAATATGAAATACAAAGATAGTTGAATATAAATGGACTGAAATATTCCACAAAATAGGTTACCCCTACATGTGTGACATTTGTAACATGGTGTCCACTTACATGCTTGAAACTGAATATGTAAATTTTTTCGCTGAGTTAGTTGTATTTTATCATCCCTTTCTTTCTTGAGTATCAAAATACATTTTATGCAAAAAAGTGACTAATTTTACAAAACGGCATCCAAATCACACTTTTGAATAAGTCGGGCATGAGCCTGACATTTCCAAAAAAAAAAAGGGGGGGGGGGGGAATTCAAGGGCTGCATTCCCAAAAGTCGATAAAAAGCTTTGATTGAATTATTATAGCTATGGAAAGAGCGAAACCATTGCATATACTTATATACTTGTACGCTGTATTGTAGGCATATCTCACTGCCGCGAGGTGTCGGCGTGCGAACTACCGGAGTCTCCCGGTAAAACCGGGGGAGAAGTTTGCAGGTCTGTGTCAGTTTGAGAACGACTCACTTTCTTCCTAAAGAGTGGAATTCTGTGCTTATATCAAGTATATATCATGACTGGATATTTTCCCTAAGAATATAACAGATAAGGGAGCTTGTCATTATCACCCTGACATTTCCCGACGTGTATTTTCCCTGCTAGTGTGTGTGTCATGCATATGCGTCAAGCTCCAGTGAACACACTGGCTGGAGCTGCAGAGTTAATGAGGTAAGTTGTGGGCAGATTCTTTTCTGGCGTCACAATAGGCACCTTAACAACGACGATTGATTGGCATTTCACAGAAGCTTGGATGAAGGAGGATTATGGCCGATGCATGAAAAGAAGGGGAACAATGGTCACTTTTGAGTTGTTTACACTTGCAATTTGTTCATAGCTATGAAGGCTACTTGGGTGCTGCAAACTGAATAAAAGTGTTGCAATTGGTTCATGTAATCAGTAAATGAAAAGTGCGTGTTGTGTTCGTTTTTGTACTTTTTCTTTGCTGTTGAAGTTTCATGCTTCAATAAATCTGATTGCACAGTATATTTTACCCAGTCCCCTTTGGCTACTTGGCCTGAGATTTGCCTGGGAGATTTCTCCCCAACTTACCAAAAATATAGCAAACGGCAGCACGAGAATTGCTTCCGTAACAAATTGATGAGCCATAATATAAGAAACATGAGCCCAACCTCAGAGCAAACTTTAGAAAGACAGGAGTCTAAGCATACGAAGCCTAGCCTACGTAAACGTACGATATATATATTATAAAATGAAAAACACAGTAAAGTGGACGTTGGGTTCGTTAATTAGAGTTAGAAGATTTGCGTTAGACAATCATTAACGTTAGACAACTCTGGCCCTAACTTTGAGCCAGCTAACGTGTTGGGCAGAAACTTTCCCGACGCAGGTATCATTATAGTCGTTTTAGCCTGCTACATCGTGCCTAACGCTAGGCTAGGAGCATTAATAATAAGCAATGTCGTTAAAGTTAACTGCGGTGGTAACTTTGGCGAAAAAGTTGTAATCCAGTCTTATATGTGTAGGCTTAACTTCCGGGATTTTAAGATGCCGAAATAGCCAGCTCTCGGTACTCGGCAGTATCTCGGCCAGTGAGTTTTGCATCGCACTTGATAAAGGGTTGCATAAAACGCATCTCTGGCCTGTTAAACTTTGTCAGCAAAGGAAAAATAAAAACGGTCAAAATGTAACGTAAAATTGTCTTCATGAAACCTTTTATAAGTATCCAGGGTTAAAAAAATCGACTTCGCAACTACTCACGGTACCACAAGTTTTACGATATAGCTTTTCCGAACAATACGTCTATTCACCGCGAAAGACGAGATCAGGCTAGGCTGGATACATCTCCGAATAGGTATTGTTAGGATAGTGCCAGTAACTCTGAAGGAAAAAGTACGGTACGACAAAAATGCAGCAGAACGTGAAACTTCCGGGGAAAGTATTTCAAGTGCTTCGTTAGAGTTTTTTACACATGAGGTATTAATATTTTTTCAGTTAAATGCTTGACAATTAACTTGAAAATTTTGGACACTTTTCACGCTAAGCCAACTGCCTACTAAGTCTCGTCGCAGTCAGGTCAGTGACAGTCGCAAACTGGCCCGATGAAACTCAACAGAACTCAAACGCAACCTCTTACAACTTTGCGACGAATATCAGACATATTTGATATGTCCGATTTCCTTAAAACTCCTTAAAATAGCTACAGGTGAGTCCTGTCGCATGCAAGCAAATTTTGCCGCACACTGCACCGACTCGATTCAAAACCTACAGCCAGTCGCAAGTTTTGTTGCGTTGCAGTCGGGTCGGGCAGTGTTAAAAACATGAAACAGTAACAATGACGGTGATATTCAGTCCGAATTTTTTCCCAAGAAGAGACGCATTCTCCGCCAGGGCCGGATTAGTATATGCGCCAGCGGGGCACGTGCCCAGGGGCCCCACACTAAGGGAACCCCCACAAACTGGGTTATCATATTTTTTAGGGTCATCGGGAGACGTCGTCCAGCCGCTGAAATTTAAATATGCTCACATAGCCTATGAGCCCCCAAATATGCACTGGTGGGAGGGTGTGGAGAGACGAATTTGAAGGGGTGGGAATTGTTCTCGGTCAGATTGCTCATAAATTAGCTACCGTAACTTTTAGTTTTGTCGAGGACAGTTGGTGAAAACTAGATCGCTACAATTTTTGGGCACTAAATACCAGTACTGTAGCGAGACCGGAAATTGTCGGTCTCGTCTCCGAGACCGGTCTCGAGTCCCTATGCAAACAGTGTGTAAAGCCCGTTGAGAGGCCGGTCTCGGACCCTATGGTCTCGACTACAGCACTGCTAAATACACTGGCAGAAAATTAACCGAATGAACAGAAAGAAAAAGAGATGAACATTCAGTATTTTTGAAATCGAACTACCGATATTTTCACACCAATGAATGAATTTGGCCGAATTCAGTTTTCACTCCAGCCAGGTATCACTAATTTGGTAGTGGGTATTTCATGTGCCCAGCCCGGTTAAGACACCCTGTCAATTCACTCTCCTCCGTCGGAGAAAAGAATCGGAACTTGGTGTGGAGGAATAGCCTGGGAGTCAAGAATTGTTTTCACAAAACACATGCAATTGTAACCATGGGGTTCAATTGGTCGCGAATTCATGAATGTCGCTACTGGACATCGCCGAAAATTGCGAAAAAATTGGCTATATTCAAAATACCATGCTCTCAGTTTTCAGACGCGTTGTTTGTAGGCCTATAGCCTTACGAAGAAAAAATTCAATATTTGTAGTCTTTATGAATTATCCTAATCGTAAAATTGTAGTCCCTATCGGTTATAACTCTCCCCGACGAGGCTCAAGTTGTCCAAGAATAGTTGGTCTCATGGCCTACTAAAACTCTTCTTATGCTACCGCAGTTATCCCTGTCTTTCCCCTCACCTAGTGTAGACCTATCACCCGTGACCCCTAGGTGTTGGAAACTGGGACATTACACCTCATCTAACTAACTAAACCTAGGTGTACCGAAGTACACCTTACCTTAGTTGACCAACTCGTCGGAGGCCAACTTTTCACTCAGTTTACAGGTTTATTCACCGTGGCCCTTCGCAAACTTGTTTCAAGTCGCTGACAAAATGAACAAATATCGGAGACTGTGGTCGCCATTTTGTGAAAAGTAATTTGCGCGAAAAAGTGGCACGTTGGCCCCCTTTTGGAATCTGTTAACGTGAAGTTTAGTTTTAAACATTAAACACATGGTAATGGGTGCACTTTTTATAGAATGCGTATTTTCTCTACAAATTCATGTCTCCGATATTTTTGTCAAAGCAGCATGATCAGTTATGACGTAGTTCGAACGTACTGTTAGGCTAGTTTTACTGTAGGCACATTCTGTGTTGACCTATACCCGGAAGGAGACAGTGTGCTATCATATCGCAGTGAGGGAGGGGAAAGGGTACGTACAAGGACATTCTCTAGCTTGAAACAAAGTCCTGTGGTTTAGTTTACGCAAAACCTGCTTTAAGTTAAATTACGTTTGCAATGGAAAATATGAAAATCTTGCATACTTGGGAAGGCCGACGAGCAAAAACAAAAAGAGAAAAGGTCTTCGACATTTTTTTTTATGCTTTTTTGCATCGGTATCTGGGAAGCATATTTTCTATATCTACTTGCTCAATTTTTCATATCGCTGGTGAAAAAATCATTGGTCATCGAAAAAGGGGGGCGGGACGTGCGCCGGGTGCGGCCCCTTCTGGATCCGCACATGATTCCACTGAAGAAAATATGGGGACCCTTTCTATATTGCATCCAAGTTTTTAGGGGCCAGCCGCACTAAGGTATGAAATACTTCAAGCATGGCCGCTCATTCGATCACTACGTGACATAGACATACAGCGACACTGAGGTTAAGCTCTAGGCAGCTGCATGCGGTGCATATTCGGATCGGTTCTTCCTAAGCCACCTGTTAACGTTACACCTCCGTAGGTACCCAGTTAAAATCTCTTCGGTGCATGTGTGAGCTAGAAACGCTGGATAGATACCTTAGAATTCAGAAGTTCTGTCTACTAGGCCCAGGAATAAATTAGAAGCGTACGGAACCCCAACATTTCCAGAGTGAGACATTGCGAATGAAGGATCAGAACTGGCGTTACATATCTCAAAGAAATTTCGAGATTTCATCTTCATGGTAACCCTGTACAGTAGTTTACAGGAGAGTATTCCAAAAGCATATCCTACGAATAAACAAAACTTGGCCCAAATCGAAAAGGGTAAACATGCAACCTCTTCCATAAAAGACCGTGTGTCTTATTGATAGCGGCAGTTGCAGACGTTCGGCCATTATATTTTTATGCGCCGTTATTTTCCTTGACATTAGCTCTATACAGAGGACTTAATTTCTTCGTTATGAACTGTAAACAAAACGTGTGTGAAGATGTACTGACATTTGCATGAATGTTGTAAATGTCGGTAGAAACGTTGGTGCAATTCTTATGTACGTTTTTAAACAAACAAATAGTCAATAAAGAAACGATTACATATTGGTTTCACAATTTTATTCTCTCAAGCAAGGTCAGACCCAAGCTGAAAGAAAGTTTCATGAAATAGGTTTTGCTGCTCCCTCATACTGAACCTGTGGATAAAAAGATATAAACTGTTTGAACAAAAGCACGTAGCAACCACTGCTTCGGCAGCACTATAATCCGCCTATTGTTGTGCACCCAATGTGGAACTTGTCTCCTCCTCTTCATGCATATTACTCTGGCTCTGCTCAAGACTGCTTGGGAGGCTCATTTCACGGTGTGTGCACTTACATAAAAGCCCATTCAGGGAGAAACACGTCGGGGATCGTCAGGGTAATAATGACAAGCTCCCTAACCGACTTCGTAACGTCAGATAGTGAACCGTCTTTTACTTTCACACGTGATAGTATTTAGCTAACGCTATACATCAATGCAAAATTGCAGAGTACGGTAGTTTAATTCTACTCAAACAAGAAACGTGGGGGTTGTGGGCCATGGTTTTCTTCGTTTATTTGAACGTTCACAAATACTGATTCAAAAGCATCCTGAAACCCTTCCAACCATTGAATCAACTTCAATTTATTTCCATGAATGACTGAACAACACGACACTCAATGTAGCCATATCGCTACTCGATCGATCGTGTGCACGGTCAATGTCACGTGATGCACTTTTCTGCACGTCTCAACAGAGCTACTCGGCTTGTACGTGGTGTGTATAGGGTGTACGTAAAGTTTCCTAACCAGGGATGTGTCTATTAACTATGGTCAGACCAACCCAGCAAGTGCTGTGAACTCACTGAACTGTACACGCAAAGTTCGTGAATACAGTACAGCTAGCTACAGTAGCTAGCACAGACGACAGGCAGGCTACGGTACATTTCCACGCCATATTTGCATTGCTTTTTAATGGGTTCTATGGTAGCTTCAAATGAAAGACACGTAAGACACTTGGTCTTTCATACTTTATTAACTTTATTTCAAATCTTAGAATTATCTTGTTGCAAAGAAGAGAAAACAGATAGGGAAAAATCGCCGTAATGAAAGAGTGAATATATTCGTTGGCCTTGGGGAGAATGCATGCTAATGTTTGACTGATAGTGCAGTTAATGTGTGAACTACTCGTTCTGCGAAATTTTCCGGTATACAGGTATTTGCCAACCGGTATATCGGTATCTGGTTTTGTTCATACCGACGCACCCTAATAATGCATAATCTGTATGTCATCTAGTATGTCAGTATTTAATATTACAGTCGCATCACATCTCTATTACTAATTCATAAACTCATTGGCCAATAGTGTGAGTCTATTAGCATGTTGATTAATATTTATACCTTCCTCCTCTTACCAATCAAGTGACACCTTCCGATAGCTGCACATTATCTGTATATTTTTGGTGTGGAAATACCATTTTTCTCATTTTGTGTTCTTAGTTTCCTTCAAGAATGCTTTTTTATGCAACAACTCTCTTCTTAAAAGAGAATTTTGGAGTCACATTTTCCTGCTCCACTTCAGGTCTATTATCGGCATCTTTTTTCTTTTTCTTTGTTTTGGTTTTTTTTTTTGGAAATAGGCTACCAAATTCTTTTCATCTGCGGTTATATTTTCTTTAATGATTACCACTTATTTCAGTTCAAGTGAGTTCTCTCATCACTTTCATTTCCACAACTCATGCCATTTTGTTGCTGCTGTCTTAAAGTGGGTATGACACGGCCAAGGTACGTTTCTCAGTAAATATTCTTTGGGTACAGCTTGAAATGAAACGAATGTTTTCCCGACTCAACTACGTCCATAAACACAGAAATACGACCTTGTGAATTCCCAGTTACAGGCCAGACTCAGCCATCTGAAATCCGAAAGCGAAAAAAGTATGTGAGCGCGTCTCAAGATCGTGACGTCATTGGAGGCACGGTTAGTAACACTGTACCAGGCAGCTCACCCATCGTTCTACACATCCAATCATGTGCATGCTAACGCGTGTTAGCAGGTACATCATTGCAAATACCTGTGCTAAGATTCTATACTGCAGCGCGCGTGACCAGTGACCACATTGTGAACTATGCGTCGTTGCGCGGTGACTGCTTACCATTCTCAATAGCAACATTACTGAACAGCTCACTGAGTAAAGGCGCGCTTGTTATGGACACTCCATACATGTTCATAGGTGTTCTGTACAGCGCGCCCGGACCGCGTTCTTTTTGCACAAAAACAAAGCTGTTTATTATATGCAGGGAAGCTAAAACACGGGCGCATCTGCACGCGAACATATTGGCCAATGATATGCTTCGAAGCCCTCAACATGTTCCGCGCTTTGCGCACTGTATGTTGGCGGGTATTGTGATGTAATCCTTTTGATGAAGTTTCTAAGATATGAAACTTTCCCAAAGCGTTGTATTAGTTTCACATCTAGATACGCGTCCTTACATAGCGCAGTGCGGGGTGCCGCCAATTGCGTCATAAAAGTCATGTGACCTGTTGCGGCATTTTTCGAAATTGGATTTCTGGACTTTTTTCTTCAAATTCTATTTATGGCGAACTGCGCAGGTTTTAATTGTGTTTGAGATGATACTTTAACAATACTGTACCCAATCTTGCAATACACAAAAGTTATTTTGGCCGTGTCATGCCCACTTTAAAATATACTGATAATCGAAAGAATATGTTTACAACAACTAGTGTTAGTAAAATCGAGGGGGCAAACTGGTAGGTAGCCTACTTGGGGGCAAAACAACTTCCCCTTTGGGGTGAACTGGCATGGGGGCAAAACGACCAGGGAGAACTGGCTGGGGGCGAACTGGCAAGGGGGTAAAACAACCGGGTACCATAGGCCTATGGTGTATTAGGCCTATATGCTCGG
The DNA here is from genome assembly GCA_029531755.1 of Holothuria leucospilota. Classification (NCBI taxonomy): domain Eukaryota; kingdom Metazoa; phylum Echinodermata; class Holothuroidea; order Aspidochirotida; family Holothuriidae; genus Holothuria; species Holothuria leucospilota. Next base: position 20,831,654 of record CM055973.1, on the reverse strand, counting down.
AACGCCTGTGCTATAGCCTAGGCCTAGTCCATTTGTTTTTGAGCAGCCTGCAATTGGATACCCTATGCAGCCAAAATCCAATTTCCCTCACCCCCGCGCCAGGATGTTTTCAAGATGCTATGTGGATACGAAGTCGATATTCCAAGGTAAATTCATGTTCTAGCTTATGAAGGTTAGACTAACTTGTCTTTGAGAGGCTACGAGGATAGGCAGGCAGGTTGTTTTGCTAGGCCTAAGTTAGGCCTAGGCTGGGCCCTACGATGAATGATACGCTGTCAGGATTCAAAAATGAAAGTCAAACTGTCTTGAACTTGAAGAAGCTACAGGGATACGCAGTGACTGCATACAGTAGACCCGTAGTCCAGTCTGCATTCTATGCAATACAACACGAAGATCTTCGGTGTAAGCACCGACTCCTTTTCGGCGTAGCGGCGGGCAAACTGTACTCCCGGCATACCGGCAGGCCGAATCAGTCAACTCCCACCGTATGATCACTTACAGTAGTGTGCTATATACCTAGGTACTTGTATTGCCGATGCATTACGTACATGTATACATACGTACGTACAATCGCTTAAGGATTGCTACTGACTAGTTCTAACGTGTGTGTACTATATACCTGTACGTGCATTGCCAATGTATGGTGACCGTGTATGCATCACGTACATGTATACTGTACGTACGTACGCATGCCTACGGATTGCTATGTACATGCATTGTATATGCACAGTACAGGACATCCCGGCGTACAGATACGCCAAGAATAAGTGTGCGTGTTCGCTTCGGTCACGCTCCGGTCTATTCAGTGTACAATAGAACCGCTAGGTACCTCGCTCTTTCAATGCGGATTATCGGCAACCCGGTAAACCGAGGTGCCTTGTGCCAGTGTAAACAGAAGTCCCATTGTGTGTCCGTAATTCGCTGTAGCAAGAAATCTTCTCCTGTGGGGAAAAGCAATTATCAATTTCCTGTGAAAGCCTGCCTGCACACAATCGTACGTTCTGATTGAATACAGTACGTATACGCTTGCGACCATCCGCAAATCCCCCCGAACGCTTTCCGAGTTGGAACGATTTTTTTTTTGAAGTTTGAAAAAGTTTTCGAACGTTCCGAAAAATTGTCAATAACATGACCTTTGAAAATTATATTATTTAGCGTGAAACTTCATGAGTCTTTTATACATACAAAGTAAAGTAAAGGGAAGGGCCGCAGTTTACTTTGAATTTCCCTTTGCAATGATTAATAAATTTCGTAAGTTTAGAAAGAAATACCTAGAACGTTCCCAAAGTTTCGTACCTTCCGTCAAAAAGATTGCGTTCGGAAAAATTCTTGCGCGTTTGCAAATCCTTTCCGTAACTGAGTTTTTGTCATGATAAACTGTTCTCCTATCACCATATAACTTATATCGCTCAATAGAGCGATATTGACTTGAAAATTAGTCCGAGTTTTGTACTCCGATAAAAGTTGTTTGTCGATGTGATGTCATGAAATAATTAGTTTACATTTCATTTTCGTAGTCCTCAGATATCATGCACTTACACAGGTTGGCAGATTTTTGGCGGTTTCTGACCAGAGATGGAGAAGATTTTAACTAAAACTCATGAAAATCGGGACATAATCCTATCCGAAATCACTGTAGTGTGACCCGCGTTCTAGTCTGAAACTTCATGAGTATGGAAAAAAGGAGGGCCACAATTTGCTTTCGAATTTCTCTTTGCAATTATGAATACATTTCGTAAGTTTGGAAAGAAAAAAATCTGGTTGAACGTTCCAAATCTTTTCGTACATATTCCCACATGTTCGGAAATATTGTTGCGCGTTTGCGAATCCTTCCCGTAACGGAACAATTTTTTTTTTCAAACCTTCAATTTTTTTTTTTTTTTTGCACATTCCAAAAAAAAATCAATTGCGTGACCTTTGAAATTTATATCTGTTAGCCTGAATTCCTGAAACTTTTTGAGTCTTTCATATACAAAGGAAGACAAAGGGAGGGCCGCCAAGTCCATAAAATTGAACCATTCTGTTTTCTACCAAAAAAATAATCAGGGAGAATGTCATTGCAATAGTATCACAGCTTACTTCCTGCATCCTCCGAAGTTCCGATACAGTACAAAGGCCTTGCTGCATCTTATTTTTCATTCACATAGAATATGTACCCTCTACTCAGCAATTGCTAAAATTTCAAATCTTACCTACAAGGGTAAAACCGTTGAAGTCCGATTCCTTAATAGAAAAAATTAATCCAATTATAGTCCATTCAGTGGGAGAAAATGAAGATGGAAATGTCAGAATGTAAGACAGTACATTCCCCTACCATTCTTTGCCCAGATCTCGGTAAAATTCACCAGCTAACACGATCCCGAATTTTAACACGGCCCGTGGGGAACCATATAACATTGTCATTTAGTACTGTCACACGCTGTATAGCCTACGCATATTTGCATGGGCCTAAAACTGCACCGCGCTAATATGTACATAGGGCCCTGCCACATGTTTCACGCTATTATTATGAGAGCCACCTCAAATACCTTGGGAAAATCAAATGCAGCTAGCTGCATTAATTACGTGAAATATCCAATCGCTGCTATGGGTTTTGATACTCATTCATTCATAAGGGCCACCGCCCATTTTTGCGTAACCTTTTTTGGAAGTCATAGCCCATTTGGTTGTCCTTAACAGTTACGTGACGTCACACATCTCTCCGGATGTTTTTCAGACTTTTGCAGACGGCGCCATCTTGTTTTTCAAAAATAAGCGATATTTCGCTCGATACTAAACTCTTACCGAAAACTTTTCACAAGATCGGACTTCTTCTACACCCATGAATAAGATAAGGTACAAAATTTAGCTTGTAAAGGTTGATTTTGCTGAAAATCTGCATACTGAATTTTGGCCAGGCTATGACAGCATGTTCGCAACGCACGTAGAGCGACACGATACCCATGTGAAATTTACTTCGTTAATTTATGTACTGTACATTACACCACTATCAGGCCTACACGCGGAAGCGACAGTACTGAGTGCTGTATGTTTTCAAGAGGTGGGTGTTGCCCAGTAGGGCGGGATTTAGCAGTTGTTCGTTTACGGTAAACCTTCACGTGGATTGGTAGCAGCCAATGGAAATTGTACACGGGTTAATCCGTGAAAAATAGCTGATAGTCCAATGATGTCACTAGCAAAGGAACGTTGTATGCAAATAAGCTGGGGCCCTTGCAAGGTGCCTGGGAAATTCTTGAGTCGAACTGCGAAGGTTTTCTCATGGAATTTAACACACTAATGCATTACTGTATCTGTGGTCTACATTTGCTATGTAGCAGCGAGCTAGCCAGGAAGGGAAAGCGAATAGGTGTGCTGCATGGGGCTATCAAATGAAAGATACGTAGTACAACGATGGGCTGAAAAATAAGACAATGCAGTGGGTTTTAGTTTCATTAAAATGCAAGTCTACTGATTATCTATTAAAGGGTCATGCGGCACCGTATTGCTACTGAAAATTATTTGCCGTTCTTTGAACGTAAAGGTATGGAATATTTCATCCATGGCCGTTTAAAAGACACTGACACATCGCTTTTTTATATGCTCTCAAGACAAATAAATATACGGAGGAAAGCATCACTCCTTTCACCAACTAGGAAATAATAGGATACATTCAAAGAATGGACGGCTTAGCCTTCTACTTTTCATATGCTCTCCGAGGTAAGAGAATTTTCTGCAAACTAGAAATTATGGGAACACTGGATTGTACATTTTGGGGGCAACTGCTACAAACAGGCCCCATCCAACACAAAAACTTGTACGGTTACTGAGAACGGGTGGGGGGGGGGGAGGAAGCTGGGCCATTCCCAACAGATGCCAAACCTAATTCTTGGGACGATTTGCAGCATCGCATAAGTGTTGAAATAAGCTGTTTTACTGCGAGGATATAGAACGATGCAGTAAAATCGGCAATTTCTTCTAGTTAATCCAGTTGTACCTAAGTTTGTTTTTTTTCAAACAGCATTGGAAAAATGGAATTAATAAATCGGGATTTCTACAAAGAAAAAAGTTGTCCCCACATCGTGCTGCGTTCAGCGATCGGTCTTTATTCTAAAAAAGTTGATCAAAGTAATAACGCAGCCTTACAGGGAAGACAATTGCAAAAATGTACTGTGAGTGTAGTATTATCAAACGTATGCAGTAGATTAATTGAGGTTGTGCCATTTTGCTATAAAACTGTAATTTGTTGTGTGTATGTGACGGCTGTGTCTTTGAATGAACAGGCCTGAGTAACTACCCTACTGTACCTAGGCCTAAAACTTCACAAACCCGTAAGCCTAAACCAGGACGGTTCAGTGACGTACAGTACTAGGAATAGTCCGACCGTTTCCAAACTCTGTCAGCATATGCTAACCATCGGATAACAACCCTCTGCGCTATTAACGAAGGCCTAGTGATAAACATTTCTTATCGATTACACAGGAAGTCTGATCAATGAAACCTGAGGATGCAGCTATTGTGTTACGCTCCTCATTGTAAAGAATTTCATTGGTGAAATCTTTTGTGTAAGCTGTTACTTGACTTATCAGATTACTCCTATTCAAACCGCCCAAAACCATGAGCCGCTGATTTCAGTGAAACAACGTCGACAAAAGCGTGGTAAACTGTGGGTTTTCAGCGGTTGGTATCTAGCGCTCCGGTCGGTTTTTTACGTTTATTCTTGGCGCATCTGTATATCAGCCCGGCGTACGATCACAAAAACCGCGGTGTACCTCCGGCGTAGGCCTTACATGGAATGCACCCTGGCCCGTAGTCCCTGAAAAGATAGCTTCAGTCTCTCGCGGAGTATTCTGCAATAGTGCCGCAAGGGGTAAACGTTAACTTTCAGAACAAAGACTTGGGATCATGACTACTAAGTTAGGCCTAGCCTACCTGGCTACTGTAAGTGTAGCCTAGGCATCATAGTCCTAGGCTAGGTAGGCCTACACTGCTACAGTATGTGTACCAATAGCATGAAACACATTTTTGGATTGTATTTTTCAGAACTTATCAAATTGTACATCGCATCTGTTCCATATTTCAGTACAAAGTCCAAGTCTTTCATACAGCATTGAAATAACCTCGCAAATGTTATCCTAAGAAGATATTGGTGAACACACTTTTTATGTGTTACTCAATCTGTCACAGCATGGTTTTTTACCGAGTAGATCTTGTGTTACTAATTTACTAAGCTTTCTTGAGGATGTTTCCTTATCTCTTGACTGTGGTCACAGTGTTGATGTCATTTACCTTGATTTTTCAGAAGCCTTTGATAAAGTTCCATTAGGTAGACTTACGGTTAAAGTGGCCATGACATGTAAATTGGAGTAACCGGAGACTAATTTAGCCTAAAGTACACAAAAAGCTCTTTCTAAAACTGTTTTCATCACCCTTACAGTCTTGAGCATTAAAAAGAAATTAATGTTTCAAAAAATTGCACCAAAAAATAGACTGTTGAAAAAGAGATTTCAAGCCAACACGATAATGACGTCATTTTAGGAACACCAGCCTCCGTATACCGAACCTGGTGTACAGCATAGCCCATACATACGTAAGAGATAGTAATGATTGTAATTCGAGGCATGTCTTGAATTTGAACTTTATTCTGCCTGTTTAGAGAATGGTGTCGGTCTGTTACATTCTGGGGCTGAAGTAGGCTATTACTAATAATTACAAATACTCTTGATTCGTAACCGAAGAACGAAAAAGCTCGGCAGTGTACTGTTCGGTTCGGTCTGCAGTAATACGTACAGTGTGTGGACTGGCAGCAGCCAGCGAAATACTGTGCACACTCGATCATAGGTTAGTTCCACGATTTCCACTGACACTTCCACGAAAACAACCTAAAGTTCATATTTTGACTGCCTACATGAACATAAAACTTTCCAAGCTAAAGTCCCTTTCAATTGCTCCAAATGCTTCTCATTCTCGAATTGTTGTGGTGTTGTACTTTTACCTCACCTTACAGTCTCAAATCGATACGGTCCTATGCGCCGTAACGAATTACTCACCCCATGTGCACCACTGACGTCTAGTTCAGTATCGCCTTGGCCTTTCTGATTTCAAATCCAAGAAAACTCACTTTACCCACAGTCCGATCAGGGAGTTGCCATTAGAGGGCAACTCCCTGGCTCAGATCCGCCATTCCAAAGAAAGTATTAAATTTGATTTCTCATGGTACCTACTACGAAACAGTGCTGGTGCTACATTGTGTAGTATCAGGTATGTTGTGTAGTGGAAGTACTTCCATGCTGTAACTACAGTATGCTGTTGCGTTGTAAATGTTTGTACGCGGCAGCTACTTATCATGACACCATGACTAAAACCTGCGTGAAATGCATTTAATTGACTAAAACAACTGGTAAGCACGAGAAAAGGGATAACAATTCCAAAATTTACAACTTTTCACGCAGGTTTTACATTGTATCGACCTTGGTAACAGGTACAATGGAATGCAAACACTGTATCAAATGTCCGAAGGAAACCACGGCAAACAACGATCAGTTCCTAAGTGACGTCACATGACGTAACAAGATTTTGAAAATTTTCGGGAAGACTAACTTTTTAAGGCTGGAAGAGGGTGTATTTTTTCTCAATTTTCGAGCGGAAAAATAAGTTGTAAACAAACTGAATGGCTGATTTTCGTTGTAGGAAACGTATTCCTAAAGATACCAAAGGGTTTAAACCGTTAATTTACACATGGCATAGCCACTTTAAACTACATAGGTTAGGCATCAGGGGCAGTTTTGCTGACTGGATAAATTCATGGCTCAATGGTAGATCTCAGAGAGTTGTTGTTAATGGTAATTTCTCTTCTTGGAAAGAAGTTACAAGTGGAGTTCCACAGGGTTCTGTTCTTGGGCCACTTCTTTTCTTAATTTTCATCAATGATATTGATAGCTCTCTCACATCTAGTATTAGTAAGTTCGCTGATGATAGCCTACTAAGCTCTATAGGAAGGTTAGTGATAAGGATGATGCCTCATTACTGCAAAAAGACTTGGATAGGTTATTTTCATGGTCTCGGACTTGGCAAATGTCTTTTAATGCAGATAAGTGCAAGGTCCTTCACTTTGGTCCTAAAAATTTCAGCTATGATTATAACATGAATGGTAGTATTCTGAGTGATGCGACTTTTGAGAAGGATCTGGGTGTAGTTACAGTACCGCCGGGAGTAAACGAGAGCAAAACATCGTCTTACTTGTCGTTTAATCCGCTTAGACAACTAAACTCGTTTGCAACGTCTTATCTTTTGTTGGTTTTGAATAGATCCATGGCAACAAGTCAATCATTGCTGCCCATTGTTGTGAACGTTGTAAACTCGTTTACACATTGTCAGTACGTCTAATCCCCCTTTTATGCGTCCCGTAAGCACCTCTTTTGTTCGGCAGGACTTGTTTACAATCAGTTAGGTTGGATAAAAGTACAGAGCTACTGTACAATGTAACGAAGTTCAAATACGCATGTGGGAAATAAACCTGTTAGTAATTTGCATGGAAGTACCTCCAAGGCAGTACTTCCATGATAAAAGTGGGTCATCAAACACTTCAGAGCGACTTATGTAACTACCCAGTACAGACGAAAAAAAAGTGAGAAAATATGTGAGAGACATGAGCCCAAAAGTGTGGTGGGAATGAGACTTATTGGCAAAATTCTGTCACCGTAGTACACGAAAACCTTGCGAGTTTGAATCACGGTTATAATTAATGGCAGGGCAAAAATTTGGAACTCCCTCCGAAAAGTCAGCATACCTTCTTTTAGCAATTCAAACCGAGCAAACTGCTTAAGTTAACACAAGGGAATGCTATTTATTCCGACATTCTTACATCTCCATAACAGTTCCTACAACTGTCCGTTCGATTAAGGTTGTGTTATAATTAGGGTTACATTTGGGTCAAACGTATGGAGACATCGCGACCTCGGAACATAAACGTGGAACCACTCATCTATCGTGTTGGTAACTTGGTAATCAGCAACTCGATCACGATTGCTCAGGATTGTCTGTGTACGATACAGGATATCACACTTCGAAAAAATTATTTTATTTGAAATTTACGTAAAGCTAGTAAGCCTATACGGTGTTTTTTTTTTTATCGCCGAGTAGCGTTGGATAATCCCGACGATAAAGCATGATGTTGGCACGACAGAAAGGCTGCACTGAATAGTTCAGTCTAACGTTCCATCAAAATGTTAATGTGTGACAGTATAAACATATGGATGAAAAGCACTCGAAAAATAACGAAAGTTTATATGCATAAAGTATGAAAGCTTTGACGTGATTGCCAATCGTATGGTAGGACCAATTTGTACACTCTTGCGGTGATCGAAAATTCACAGCGCAACTGCACATTTAACCGGGAACAGAACGTTACAAACATGCTATCATATTTGACATTAAAAAAAGTACCGATGTTCCATTCCTATGCAAAAAACCAAGATCGGCACTCATGGTTTTGGCTGTGAATGACTATAAATTTCAATGCCCGATTGACCAAGTCAGTCGCTTAATTATGTAGAGCGGCATACCTACTTATATCATGTAACTGCAAAGCGAAAGTCAAATAGACGTATTCATATAAAAAAAGAGCTTGCGTTCCTGATTTTTAGCACATGCCCTTGCAACTCTATAGTTACGAACTTAACAGTATTGTCAAATTAAAAAAAAAAAAAAAAACGTGGATGATAATCTACCATAATTGAACTACAAAATACGCGCTACTTTTCACATGAAAAGTTACGTTTGTGTTCGTTTTGTTTTCAGTGCATCAGTTAAGTCGACTCTTATTTTTACTTGTTTCTGACTAGTTGTGACTTTGAGATATACGTCTTTTAGTGGTAATTCGAAAGGATAGTCACATACATCAATGAATTTTGATGAAGAAAATACTATCGTTCTGTGCAGAATTCAGATTTCAAGTTTTAAAATTTGCCGGCCCAGCGGGCTACGGTATGCTAGCAGTACACCTGCCGAAAAATTTCTTTATTGCATCAGGTTGTGCGACCGAACTTGTTATGATTTTTTCATTTTCAGTTCCTTTTTGTCCATTTTAAATGGTTTTCACAAAAAGGACATGAAAGCATGAAAACTTTTGAGAGATGAAGTTAGATGAGGTTTTATGGCTTATAACCAAATTGGTTTAAGTCGGGCTGGCCACAGCCTTTTTTCCAGTTGTGGCTCACTGGTTTGTTTTCCCTACTCCATTGCTCCAAAACTTAAGAGAGAAAAGGGAAAACAAACTCAAAAAACTGGTAACAGGTGCAATCGATGAAACCTTTGGACTTCCACAAAATATTCCATAACATCTGTTCCTTCTAGTGTTTTATAAAATCTCACACAACATACAAACGCTCTGCGTTTTTTTTTTTTTCAAAGTAACAAAATAGAAAAAAAAATATCTGGAGGCCGGAGATATTGACTTAAAGAAGAACGTTCGTCATGACAACTACAGAGCTTTGCGACGGACAAGATCTGGCAGACTAAGTGCAAGGAAGTTCATATTTCACCCCACTTCACGTTAATATGACACTCCTATGCAGACAAGAACGTTTAGCGATGATCACCAATACCAATACAATTTATCACTGAACATTGAACTCATCGCCAATTTTCCATGAAACTTGAGGGAACAATTGTGTGTGGAATAGGAAGGTGTTATGTAGTCCACAACTACGGCCTAGAATATACTGAACTACACGCCGTAGACTAAAAAATGGTTAACTCATACCGACCCTCTCCCACTGATTCCGGACTAAAAATTTTGTAGATTAACTAATTTATAATTTATCTGCTTAGTACTGGGCCTCTATTAACGACAAGGTCAGATTCCCAGTGACGAAGAGACATGTGTTTCGGATAGACAGCAACGACATCGCAAAACAGCTTAATAGTTCGCCACTAAATTACACATGGTAAATCTTTGAAAATTTCAAAATTCAAATCTCAGATTATTGTGGGCACATGCTGAAAAATTTCGTGCCCAAAGACAACACTTTTCACCTTAGGCAGCCCCCCCCCTCTCTCTATGTTCAATAATGCTATATTTTCTCACTAAATTAACAAGATTGACATTTCTTAGTTTGATGTCTGCGAGTAGTATAGGAAGATATCCCCAATGGATGAGAGCCGGGTTCTCAAGATCGAAAGTTCCCTAGACCGAAAATCTTAACTCAAAACGTAATCTTAACCCTCACCTTACCCCTAATCCAAACTCTATAATCCTACATGAGGATAATCCTTCTTATCCTCAACCTGATTCTGTTTCTTACTAGAATCCATTCCCTACTGCTAACCCGAAGTCGATTTTTGGTCAAGCGGATCTTTCGTCTAGTGAACCATCGGTTTAGTGAGCATTCCCCATTGAGAGTCATGAATGATATAATACCAATCAAGTACAGATGAGGTACGGTACCGTAAATAAAATATGAAACTCTTACCCCATTGTAATGAAATAGGGATATCTTGGGTCCAAAGGAAATAATAATCCATATTAAATTCCACTTAGAGTAGAAACTCTCACGAGAGAGAGACTGAGGAAAGCGCTGAAGCGGCAACCTGGTTCAGAAACCCAAGTGGTGGAAATCTTCCATTACCCCACACATGTTGTTTTAGTATAAAACCCTCTCCTTTCCAAATTTCACCACCCCAACCCCATCCCCACCCCCCAGCCAACCTTGTCTGCACCTAAATGGTCCCCAGCCTCGTACAACCGTTTTGCTTTATAATCAGAACGTACGAAGCTTCGGCCCTTGCGCATATCTTCAAGCCATGGAATGTTGCCAACCCTGTTGCCTATCTTGTTTATAAAATAATAAACACTTGACCAAAGTATGCATGCCCTGTTTTTGTCGTGGTACTATTGGATTTTTTTTTTTTTTAAAGTGCGAAAAACTATTCCGCCTTGTGCCTGGATTACCAGTAATGATAAGAGCACGGAGAATGTTTTACTGACGACACCACTTATTGGCTGCGGTACAAACCCCTATCGCAATTTAAGTAAAGGAAACTGCTTATGGCGCTGTTTGAAAGTCCAACATCTGAACTTCACAGACGGTCCCTCTGGACCAGACACTGCAGTGTGTTCGTTACGTTTGGCGCAGTGAGCTTACATACAGTACGTACATAGAAAAACATGTTCCTACAGGTTGGAGCCCAGTCCTACCTGAAGTCTGTACAGCTCGTGTTTGTAAAACATTTGTAACCAGGGCAAATTCTGGTTATAGATTTGTATCAGGTGTATTGCTTTAATCATTGCTTGCATGTAATCCTTTTGAATGGTTTACCTTTCATAGTACTTTTGATGTATTAGTTTAATAACTTCTTTGAAGTTGATTCTATTTTTTGTCTTTGTTGGCTATGAGCTCATTTACTACATTTATTGGCATCATTTCAAGTGACCCCAATGTGATACTTTTGTCCATTAGTAGGGGAACAAGTGTTTCGCTTCTTGGTTCTCTTTCCTGGTTCAATGGCTGACCCCGTGGGTCTTCTACTTAGTAGAAGGGAACTAGAGTGCACGTAGGGTCTAGGGACAGTGATGAATAGGGTTGTTTAAGTAGTGCCTGGACAAATTCTTGAGCAAATTTAACAAACTTTACAAATCGATGCTGGAACTTTTGGTTGGAACTTTGGTTGGGACTTTTGGTTGGAAATATGCCCGGTTCATCCAGAGTTTAGGGTGATCTTGTTGGGGGGACAAATTTTAAAATTTTTTTTTTTTTTTTTTTTTATTAGTATTCCCTTTTTTGTGTTGATTGGTCAGGTTCGATGGGATGACCTATTCTGAGGTCCAAAGGTTACTCTTGAGTAAGGGGAGTGTTTCCTGCGGGTCATCCAGTCGGCGTATTATGGGGATATCTTTAGGCTTGGCCTGGAAGGATTTTGCCCTGACCAGCTGAATTCTTCTGTGTGCTAGGTAGTGGATGGGAGAGCTAGGTACCAGCATACGAGGGCGTTTTCCAAAATTATGAAGGGGGGGAAATTTTTTTTAAAAAAAAAAAAAAAAAAATTTTAAAAGGTAACTGTTCTCCTGGAAGTAGCAGGAGTGGAGCATAGATACCATCCCATAATAATAACTGTTACAGAGGTTTGGGTGTAATTTCTAGTATTGGGAGGGAAGTTTTTTTCAAGTAAAAAAAAGAAGAGAGACAGCTGGGAGGAAACACTTACTGTTCAGGCTTTCACTTCTTTGTGTTAACTTGGGTCAGTCACTGTACATAGTGTAAATAGCTGCTTGCTTTTTGCTTTGATAGAATAGAACGCTGTGCTTTGATTTTAATCTTTTGGAAGTTAAGAGGAGAGCTTCTGACTGCTTTGCTTTTGAAAGTTAAACTTTAGGAGACAGCCAATTGAACCGGCTCTAGCTCTGAAATTTAGCAAGCATGGAGTCCCAGGTTGTTTTGTGGACGTTGGAAAGCTGACTGTGGTTACTGTTATGTCCCTATTTTATAATTGGAGCCTGTTATTGACTCCACATACGAAGCAGAGTTGCCTCTATTTTTGTTTTAATAACTGCAACGCAGGGGGGGAGTAAAGTTTTATTGTTATATGTCCTCACCGTCTATAACAAGGAGGACTTGTGAACTGCTGAAGATTAATTGTGGACTGTTCCTGTTGTTTTAAAGAACTCATAGGTTCTAATACTGATCTGACTGTCAACATCACTGGACTATCACCTTTGTACATGTGGTTTACTGGAGTTGCAACATTTTACCCAAAGAGGACGTGCAGCCGGATTAAGTGAATTGACATTCACCACCTACTTTACTTGTGCTCCCACTGTCTTGGAGAGTCGAGCACTGTTCTGCAACTTGAAGCCGTCCCTACAATATTTTAAGAGATGGTACCTGGAAACTGTGAGGAGTTTTCCTCTGCATGTGTTTTGATCTGATGTCTCTTCCTCTGCCCTGGTGTGGACACGACGATTGAGCAGCTTCCGCTTTCATTGAGGACCAACTGAGGATGGCCGTGCCTAGTCTGTGGTATTTTCGTCCAATTGGAATCACTGTATTGGACTCCCGCGTTCGCCTGAATTTTGTTAAAGTGTCTTGTCTTCTAACACGAGGGGGTGGCTTTTTGAGGCCTCCGCGTAGCTGCAGCTGGACCGTCCTCAGACCTGCTTGTTCCAGTCCACTTAAGTATTCCTTTAGTTGTTTATCATTAAGTCTTAAGTGTCAACTGGCCATTGAACAAAACCATTTTGAAACAGTTTTGTATTTAGTTTTGTGTTTGCATGTGAGGCCGAGCATTTCGAAATTATACCGCATAGCAATTACTATTCAAGCTTTCTGTTGTGTGTAATTATTTTGTGTCAATGTGTAAGCCATTGGTGATACCTTCATCCCCACGATTTTGCAGTGACAGATCCCCCTAGTAATGTTGAGGTCGTTTGTGTACCTTATCCAACTTTATAAATTACTTTACCTGACTTGCTGCTCCTTTAATCATAGCAAGTCGGCTACACATTCCTTTGCGTTTATCCATCCAATGACCATGGTTTAAAGGTCGTACCACTGCATAGAGCCAATCAAAATTCAGGATTTCGGAGCGTAGGCGGGAATTTCCAATTACGTCACACTTGTTCATCGCTGAGTGCAGTTTGTCGGCCCACATGCACGGCCCGCAACTCCGCAAGCGGCAAATAATTGTTTATGGACCTTCCTTATGAAGAAAGGGTGCATACTGACATTGCACACTAGTCAGACAGTAGGAGTTTTGATTACCAAAATAAGGGGAAAAAATTCTGAAAATTTGTTTGGGAAGTAAATTTTCAAGAATAAAGAAAAATGATGTAGGCCTACACCGAAAGCTGTGGCCAACCTATGAAAGCGCCGCCGCAGCAAGTTAAAAATTGCACAGACAAGGACAAATGCTGTAGTGAAACGTTTCGTCTTGTTACGAACATGGCGGTTGCAAGTAACCCACGCACTCCTTGAATGTTGTATGCAGATTAGGTGCAAGGGGGGAAAAAACCCCCCAGCTTCGGCACATCGGTAATGCTTTTCAGCATGGCGACAAGGTGGATTGAATTCATAATTTTGTACGGAGCGGGCCGGGGAGATAATGTAGAATGCGGGCAGCCTCGGCGGAGATTGTGGGCCACGAGTAGTCTATACAACCAAGGCAACAACGATTGTTTGTAAGGGCGCCAACTATATATAGCCTAAAGTCGCTTCATTGCTTCCGTTTTTCAATATATTTGGACAAAAAAAAAACCCCTAACTTTAATTTCCTACTTGCACAAAAAAAAATCTATTCACTCCATAAAGGAGGCGCCATTCGTTTCGATTTGGTAAAACCAAGGAAATATTTTCAATACAATCCAGGATGTGGCGTTTTGTGGATCGACAGAATGGTGCATCTGCATGTCCAATATTGGTACGCAAGATTTTCAGCCCTCAAATAACTGCCGCTCGCTGCCCAAACAATTTAAATTTCAAAAGGGGGCCCGATTTTATTCTAAAAAAAAAATTTAACCAAGGTTAAAAAACTTCCCCCGTGGGATGATAAAGAAAAAAATTTAAGAAAATGCATTTTAAAAAACCCCAAATTTTTTTTGTTAAAGATTAGATTTTAGGATTGGGGGGGGGAAAAAACCCGTGGGGGGGAAAACGGGGTGGGGGGGGCGGCGTTTGGGGGTTTCTGCCCACGTTTGGGCCAATTTTCCCAAAAATGGGGGCACTAAAAAAAAATTTGGGGCCCCTTTTTTTTTAAAATTTTTTTTCCCCCCCTTTTCCCGGGGGCAAAGTTTTTTACTTCGTTTTTTCAAAAGGGGGGGAAAAAGGTTTAAAAGGGGGGGGGAAAAATAAAAAAGAAGGGCCGTTATGGTTTAAAACAAAAGGGTTCTTTAAAAAAAAAGAAAAAAAGGGGGAAATTCTTAAAACGGGGTTTAATGGGAAAAGAATTAAATTTGCGTAAAAGGGGAAATCCCCCCCCAAAAGAAAATTTTTCCGAAAATTTCGGAAAATTACGGGGAGAAACCTGAAAAATTTTGGGGAAAATTTAAAAAGGGAAAGGGGTTTTAAATGGGGAAAAATTTTTAAAATGTTTTTTAATTTTGGGGGGTAAATTTTTTTCACCCATTTAAAGGGCGCCAATAAAGGGGCCCACCCCCTTCCCCTCCAAATTATGGGCCCAAAAAAGGGGGGCAACTTTTTTAAAATTTTTATTTTTGAAGGTTAAGGGGGCCAGAATCTTATTTTTGCAAAGATTAAATTTTCAGGGAGAAAAAGGAAATTTCCAAAACGAAACAAAATTGATTTCAAAAAAAGAAATCAAAATTTAAAAATTTCCCCAAACCCCTTAAAAAATTTTTACGGTTTGTTGGGTTATTTTGGGGGGGAAAATATTTTTGGAATTTTATCCCGCCCTCCAACCCCCGGGTTTTTTTGAAAATTTTTTAAAAGGAATTTAAAATTTTTTTTGCTTTTTAACCCTGCGGAAAACCAGGGTTTTTCACATTAAATTCACTTTGTTTTTAAAAAACCCTTGGCTATATTTCACGCCGCTTTTCCCTTGGTTAAGTTTAGCCCTTTTTGTTGACACTCTTTTTTTCCTTTTTACTTTTTAAAATTTTAAAAAGGGGCAAAGCCCCGGTAACTTTTTTTTTAATTTTCGGGGCCCAAAATTTTAAACCCCCCTTTTTTTTTAAAAACCGCCCTTTTTGCCAGTTTTTTCGCAAAAATAGCCAACTGAAGGTTTTTTTTTCCTTTTTTAAAAAGGGAAAAATAACAAACAAACCCTTGAAATTTAATTCAATTAAAAAAAAAAATTTAAAAATGGAAACCGGGGAAACTTTATTTTTTTTTGTAAAAGCCGTGGAAAAAAAAAAAAAAAACCCCCAATTCCCCTTTTTTTATAATTATTAAAAAAAAAAGGGGAAAACTTTCATTCTTTAAATTGTCTATGGGAAAAAAAAATTACAGGGAAATTTTTTTTTAAATACCCGGGGGGGGCCCGAAAGTCAAAAAAAAAACTTCAAATTTTTGACCTTTTCAAAATTTTTTCCAACAGACAAAGGATTTAGAAATTTTAAAGCAAAATTTGTCTAAAGGGGAAGAAAATTCAAGGGGAATTTCATTTTAATTTCAACCCTCGGACAAAAATTTCGGGTTCAACCCAAAAAAAAAAAAAAACCTTTTTTAAAGGGAAAATCCTTTTTAACCCTCCTCTTTATTTTTCCCCGGGGGTTCAAAATAATTTTTTCCTTTTAAAACCCTTCCTCCTTCCCCTCCCCTTTTTTTTTTCCAAAAAATTCTAAATAATTTTTGGGGGATTCCAGCCCCAATTTTTTTAAAAATTTTCCCATTTTTTCCCAAAAAAATTAAATCGGGCAACTGGGGTGACCCGGGGCCGTCCCCAAAACCTCCACAGGGGCCTATTCCTTTTATTTTTTGTCAGCCCCAAAAAACCAAACAAATTTTTTTTGCGCACATCAAAGAGAATTTTTTTTTTTAAAAAAATGTTACCTTTGGAGGGACCCATTTTTGTGGGGACGTCCAACCCCCAACACACCCGGGGCCTTTCCTTAGTTAAAAAGGACAATTTTAAAGGGTATAATAGGCGCAAAATTTGAAACTTTACCCCTTTTCCCCCTTGATGATCAAAAACCCCTTTAAAAATTTTTTTCCCCCTCCGTCAATTTCCGTAATTTTCTAAAAAATTTTTGAACCCGGGGGGGGATTGTTTTTTTAAAACAAAATTTTTTCCCAAAAACACCCGTTTTCTGTTTTTGGCGTAAACGGGGCCGGGTGTTCCCCCTTTTAAAAACTTTGAGTTCGAACAACGGTTAAACACCGTCCTTTTGACGACTTGTTTGAAACGGAAAACCTACAACCTTTTTGTAAAAAAAAATTTAAAAAAATACAAAGGGGTTTTTAAAAAATTTTCAGCCCCGTTTCCTTGGGCCACAAAAAATACCCCCCAAAAATTTTTTTTGGGGGCCCCAAACTTTTTTTTTTTTCCCCCCCCCTAAGGGGCTTTTTATTTGGGGGGGTTTTTTAAAAAAAGGGGCTGTTTTTAATTTGGGATTAATCCCGCTTTTTTTAAATAAAAAAAATTTTGGTTTATTTTTTCCCCCCCCGCCAAAATTTTTCCCCTCAAAAGGGTCGGACCCCCCCCCCCCCCCCTATTCCCCCCCCCCCCCCCCCCTTTTCCCCCCTCTTTTAAAAAATAAAACCCCAAAAGGGGGGCCCCCTTTTTTATCCCCTTTTTACCCGGGGGGGTTCCTATCCTTTTAACTTTAAAAGGGCCCCTTCCCCCTTTTAAGGGGCCTTTTTGGGGTTTTGGGCCCTTTTTTTATCCTTTTTTTTAAATTTTCCCTATTTAAAATTTTTCCCCCAAAAATTTTTTTTTTCCCTTGTTTTTCCTTTTTGCCAAAAGGGGTTTTTTAAAAAAAGGGGGGGAAAAAGGGGAAAAAAGGGAAAAGGGAATTAGCATTAGGCAAGGGAATTTTTTTAAAAAACCCCCCAGAGACAGTGAAAAAAATGGGGAGAATTTTTTTCAAACCCCCCAAAGGGGGCCCCTCCGCGGGTTTTTTCAAAAATAAATTCCACCAAAAAAAATTGAGTCCCCTTCAAAAATTAATTAAAAGGGGGGGGGGTTTTTTAGTTTCGGGGGTTTTTTTTTTGAAAAAGGGCAGGGGTTTATTTTAGGAAAAGACCCAAAAAAAAAATTTTTTTAAACCCCCGGGGTGACCCCTGCTTTTTTTTTGTACACGGGGAAAAAAATTTTCAAGCAAAAGTTTTTCTAAAAACAAAAATTAAAAACCGAAAGGCAAAAAACCCAAAATTTTTTAAAACAAAAAAAAAGGAAAAGTAATTTTAAAAAAGAACAAAAAAAGGGGGTTTTTATGAAAAAAAACATGATAAAGGTAAAAAGGGGATTCCCGGGGTTTGTCAAAAATTTTGGGGAAAAAAATTCCACCCATAAAGTCAAAGTATTAAAGTACGCGCTAAGGTGGTAAGCGAACGTAATAGTAAACTTTTTTTCCTACTTCCAAATTTTTTTTCTTTAAAATTTTCCCAAACTTAAATTTTGAAAATTGGTGAAGATGGCCCCTTTTTTTTTCGAAAAAAATAGGTTTTTGGCAACGATTTAAAGGCTAAGTGTTTTTCTAAGGATTTTAAATGCCAAAAATATTTGAAGAAGGAATTTTTTGGGAAAGGAAAAGGTTTTGGAAGGGTTTTTTTTTTTTTCAAATTTTTTTAATAATTAAAGGGGGGGGTTTTTTTAAAGTAAAAGGCGGTTTTTTTCGCGAACGATTTAACCAAAATTTTTTGTTTGAAGGTTTTTTAACCCCCCCCTTTTTTTTTTCCATTAAAAAAAAAGAGGTTTTTTGGGGGGGCTATGCTTTTTGAAGGGGGTTCCAAAGAAAAGGGGTGTTTGTTTGGGGAAATTTACAGGGGGAAAGAATTTCCGGCCCCGGGGTAAACAGGGGTTGGCAATTTGATTAGAAAAACCCCCCTATAACTATATTTTGTTTTTTTTAAACGGACCCTTTTTCAAATCACGAAAATTGCAGCATTTGAGGATTTTTAATTTTGGTATCGTGGAAGTTGGAATTTATTTTGGGTTTTAGATTTTAAAAGGAAATTTGGTTGGAGGGTGGGGATTTTTATTTTAAATAGTGTTTGGTAAATTTAAATAAAGACAAGGAAGTTTTAAAAAAGATCAAGAACGTATAAAAGAAATTTTTAAAGAAAAACCCGGGGCCCCCCAGTCCTGAAAAAAGAACAAATTTGGGACAAAAAAACAGCCCGAGAAATTTTATTTGCCAAAAATAAAAATTTACTTTCACTTGTTAAAAAATTTGGGGGACAAACCATTTCCCCGGGGTTTTCGGTGAACTCAATGTGGGGTTTCAAGGAGGGGTTACCACGGCGGAAAAAAATATCGTAAACTTGTTTTTAAAATTTTCTATCGTTTATTTAATTTGGATTAACCCCTTTTTTTTCAATGAAAAGCCCCCGTTAAAAAGGGGTGAATGAAAATTTAAACCTTTTTAGGTTTTGCGAATTTTCAAAGGGGTAAAAAGATTTTTAAAGTTTTCGTTTAAAAAAACTGTTTTTCCTTTTCCCCGGGGGGGTTATGGGAATTTTAAACCATTAGACAAATCGTCGGCAAAATTTTTTTTTATAAAGGAAATTTTAGAAGGGAAAATTTTTGAAAAAATTTTTCAACCCAACGTTCATGGTAAGGAAAGTTCCGAAATTATTTTTGAAAACGTTTTTAAGAATTAAAAGCCACTCATTCCCGGGGGCCCATTTCTTTTAAAAAAATTTGGGTTACCATAGTAGAAGGGTTAGGGGGGGAACTTGGTGACAAATTTCCTTGAAAACCTTTTTTTTTCCCTTCTTTTTAAAGCAAGTTTTGGGTTCGGGGCCCCTTAAAACAGTAAAAATTTTTAAGTACTTAGAATTGTTTCCGGGGTTGAAGAGGAAAGGGGCCTGGTGGGGGTTAAAACCCCCTCTGAGGGTTTTTCATTAAAGTTTTCCATAATTTTGGGTAGGAATTTAAGGCTTTTTTGGGTTTGGGGGTTTTTTTTTCCTTAAGGGTTTTTTGGGGTTTTGGGGGTTAGGGGTTGTTTTTTTAACTTTAAGTTAGTTTTCAATCTTCAAAGTTGGATTCTTTGAAATTGGGGGTTTTTGTTGCTTTTTTCAGTTAATTACCCGTGTTAAACTTTTTCCAAAACCCTTTCCCTTTCCCCCGTATGTTTGGTGTCCCCGGAAAGGTAAGCACTTTGTGTATTCTGGGGGGGGGAAAACCCCTACCCCTAAAAACTTTATTAATTTTTAATAAAAAACCAAAAAAAATATCAAAAAATTTTAAAATTATTTAAATTAAAAGTCTAACACAAATTAAAAAAACCCTTTTTAAATTTTTTTTTGTCGCTTTTATTCAATTATAGGCAAAGGGACAAAAGAAAGGGGGCATGAGATTTTTTTATTAAATTCCCCAACGACAACTTTAAATTATAACCATGGGGGTTTCCATCTTATACTAAGTTTTTAAGGGAACCCCGATAATAAATAATTTTTTTTATAAAACAAATTTTTAAAAAAACAGACCCGAATTTCAAATTTTTGGGAAAAATGCCAAGGTTTTCAAATAAATTTTTGCTGAAATTATTTGTTTTTCCCCAAAAAATTTTTTAAAAAAAAATTGTACCCAATTAAAAACCCCCGATTTTTAACCCTTTGGAAGATTTTAAAAATATCTGTCCCTTCCACTCGAAAATTCCCAAAACCCTTTTAAAAACTTAGGTTTCATTAATTAATCCATTTTTTAGGTAAAGGTTTTCATACCCCTTTGCCAAACAAACACGTTTTTAAAAAAAACTGCTCAAAACTTTTATTTGCATATTTTTCCATTTTTAGCCAAAAAGTTCAATTTGGGCCAAATTAAGGTATTTGCCCCCCAAATTGAGGGGCTTTTTTTGGTTGGGGGTAAAGCAAAGAGGGTTTTTTTTCCCAAAATTTCCCCGGTTTCCCAATTTCTTTCGGATTTTCCCAAATTTTTAATTTTTTCCCCCCCTTTGTGAAAACCCCTTAAAAAATTAGAAAATTTTTTAACTAAAACTATTCTATTTTCCGGAAATTTTTATTTTTTGGAATTTTTTTGGTAAAATTTTTAAAAAAAATAAAATGCGGGGAATTTTGGGAAAAAAACCCCCCCCCCTTTTTTTTGGGGGGGGGGGGCTCCTTCTTTATGGCAACAAAGCAACAGCCCACAGTAGACTCTACATTATGTCGTTGCTTTTGGAAGTTATTGGCGAGAAACTGCAAGTTTTCAAGTTAGGGGTATAAAAGACAATACTTCAGGCACCAAGATTTATCTCTATTGTGAAAAGTATCCCTAATCTTTCGAAAAACGGATGAAATGTCAAATGACACTTAACTTTTTAAGTGGAATGCACGCCGTTCGTATGTAGGGAAAACAAGCCAGTGAGCCACAACTGGAATAAAGGCCGTGGTCGTCTCGACTTGAACCAATTGGTTGGAAACTGGGACGTTAAACCTCATCTAACTATTTACTATTTAACTAACGTAAGGATAGGAACATAATTATCATCAAGCTTATTGCCGTCAGAACCATATCTATGGCTATGATTGCCGTCAGAGCTGTATATTCTAAATATAAGGCTCTGATTGCCGTAAAGGGGAAGCGCCCTCACTTTTGGTGCTACACTGCTTATGAGCGATGTCAGCGGTTTCCTTGATTTAATCTCTATGGATTTATTTTGTATCATTTATATTAATTAATGGAAGTAAACCAGCTGATCGCTGCTCTTTTCGAGCAGCCGCGAACTTACTAGAAGGTTCCATGCACCTGAAATGTTCGATGCAAATAGTGAATAGCGAATCAGGTTGTACGTTCCTGATCATGTGATATCGTGTTCTCGATCTTTCTGACCATACGTCATCAAAAATTCATTGTACGCCGTAACATGATATCACGCATATATGCATGTCTAGAGACAAAACTGTGATACCTTATAATAGGCCTATAATACATGCACTTGCATCTGGGCGCCCTACTGGATACGTCTTGGAATTGCCGTGTACCTGACGATGGAGGAAATTGCAAAAAAGATATCGATGGATAGAAAACAAAATTTTCTTCTATCTGAATAAACACTGAGTGGTTTTACAGCGTCTCAAATTAATACTAGGCGTCTCGAATTAATATACTAGGCAATTTTACGGGCTGTCAGAAACATATTAAAACCTTTCCGTAAGTAGAGCGAAATTCCCACTTTTACTAAACCTTGTACTTCGAATTGAACACCAAAAGTAGGCCTATTTCTTATGTCTTGTCAACTTGTTTTCATGGTTTTGACATTTTATTAGTTTCCTTAGTGTTGAGATAGAAGGCTTCGAAAATCACCGTTTTTTAGCTTATATAAGTATCCAAGCCTTATGATGTCACAAAACCTCATGCACAAGATGTAAGAGAAAGCTCTTTTGACGAAATCCTTACGTTTCTGTAACGCCTTGGTTAGTTTGGTGTCCTGCATAAAACATCATAAATCATGCTTTGAATTTTATGTACAATCTGCTATAAAGAATTTAGAGTTTTCAATCGAAATATATTTGTAATGATTATTTTCTGAGATTTTTTGCATTTTTTTGAATTATTTTCTTCTTTTTGTGGGGGAATTTTTACTGTATTGTTTTTACTTCTTTCCACCATATTGGCTGACATGTAATCTTGTGCCAAGGATTGTTAATTTCAGCCTTATAAAACGTTAATGAACATCATTATGATTGAGGATTGTGGAAATTTGCAATGTTTTTACACAATTTTTGGTAATATTTCATTCAGTTTGGCGGCCATTTTATTTTTCCGCTATCTTGGTTAACCTGAATCTCGCCAATACAGTCCTAACAGTTAATTTTTGACTTTTTGTCATAAAATATGATCAAGTTTTAAGAGTCGATGCCTCAAAAATATTTTTTAAGAATATTTTCTTTATTATTATTTAATACAAAATATTCATAATTTTTGCCGCCATTTTGTTTTTGGCAGCCATTTTGAATGAGTGAGACCCAAAATATTTACTGTTACCACTTGATTTCGTGTTCAGGGGACCATGAAGTTTCCAAAAAATATTGGGTCGGAGAGTTGTGGTGAGGGTGCCCGTGAGGTGCCTCTGCCCCATGGCCTATATAACAGACCTAGAATACGTGCACTTGCATCTGGGCGCGATCATGCATGAATTTCTGTGTCAATTGATCATATATGTTTAGACAAGTATTGTGAACGGAACTTACTGGAATTCCCTTAAAGGGATAGTTTAGATTATAAACTGAAAATTATTTCAATTTTGAGAGACTGGGGTTATTATTGTTAAGGTGATATTTACGTTCCGATAAAATTGAAGTCGTAATTTTATCAAAGCATTACCAGAAAGTACTATATGTTAATTTGAAATTCTGTGGCAAATATTGGGGACGGTTTGTTCCTTTATTTGTCCACAGGGGTTTTTCTTGGTTTTGGTATATCGATTTAAGGCTGACAATTCTGGGTGCAGTGTTATCGTACCAGGTGGCTCGTGTGTGACGTACGTGGAAGAGACTCCCACCACGGGTTGTGTGAACTTGTGTCTGACGGGTCAGAATACATCCCTAAGTTCGGCAAAGACGTCTAAATCGTCGGCCGAGTAGGCATGACATGAACATTCACTCAGTGTCAGGGAGTACTATTTATATAGTAGGGCGACCCCTAATGTGTTCGCTGAGTACGTTAAGAACAGGCAAGTTTTTAATCGTTAAGAAATTTACAAGCAAGCGTCTACCTTTGTTGTTATCAAAACGAAATTTGAAACCAAGCGTGTAATTATGTTACTGTTAAAACGAAATCTGAAAGCAATCGATTATTTATGTTATTATCAAAACGAAATCTGAAAGCCAGTATTCACTCATTTATTATTATTGAAGAAAGAACTCTCAAAGCAAGTATATGTAAATAGACTCAAGAAGACTTCACACATTGTGTTCGGTAACAGTGGCGTAGCTAGACATTTTTTGTGGGGGGGGGGGGGGCAAAGCAAAAAAATTCCGACAGATTATTATCTTTATGGCTGCTCGAAATTCTGGGGACCTTTTTTTTTTTTTCTTTTTTCTTTTCGGGCAGTTTTGAGACCGACTTTTGATTTTCACGTTGACTGACATATCGGTGTTTCATTCTGCTTAAATGCATAAGAAGCGTTGTAAGTGTTTCAAATGACTTGTTTTTATTTCTTTCCGACAGAGACTAGAAATATCCTACAGAGGCCTTGTGGGGGGCGACCGCCCCCTGCCCCCCTCTAGTTACGCCACTGTTCGGTAATTTGTTGTGACTTGTGGTCCCAACTGTACCGTCCTAGCGAGTCATTCATGCAGGGAGCTGGATTTGGTTAGTTAGTTAGATAGTATTTAAGGACACACCAACACGAATGTGTTATATAGTGCCAACTAGATAAACTCGTTTCAAGTCCTCCCCTTTAGTCGCCTCTTACGACAGGCGGGGAATACCGTGGGCATATTCTACAACCCCCAGCCCACAGGGGTCCAATCATGGGGGGGGCTTGCTCGGTTTTGTGGTGCCGACAACCCGCCAGTCATGGGATAAGTAATAACGGTATCATGTGCGCATTTTATAGGCGAGAGCTGGGGACAAACATCTCGCCACGCACTACCTCTTCACCCCACCTGGATGCAGTTTAACGTCATACACAGGACAGTGCAGGGAGCTGGAAGACTTCCAGCTCCCTGATTCATGTCACTTCCTGACAGCTGGAATTATTCTGGACCAGAATACCTGAAATAAATTCAACCTAGTTTAACAATAGAAATGATAAACTGAACTTAATCCCACTTGTAAACAACTTACAAGTGAGAGACTGAGTAAAAATATAGGCTCAATATAACTCTACATGACCTGGCCAGATGGAAACTTTACTCAACATATAACATTAGTTGCACAGGCAGTTGAAAGACAAACTCCTGATGTGATGCATGATATATATTGAAAATTGTCTAAAGTGGTCCTAACTCTTTCTCCATACACCACACGGTGTCGGAATGCACAGAGACTTCAGAAACAATCCGACACAATGGCAGAGAGCATTAACCTTAGAAATAAGTGTCAAAGTGAGTGTACCCTTGAGACAGTGGGTACCTCGACGGAGTCTGCCACTGCATGCAAAATGTATGGCACCGCGGCCCACAATTCATACTGTACACCACATTTGTTGAGGAATCAATGATGGCGCTTGCTACACTACACATACATTTATACACTTACCAAGTATTATCATAAATATTTTAAGAAAGGTTGGGTGTCATTAAAATATGACATATAGCCTTCACATGCAGTGCTTCCCGTCCCCCTCACTCGACCCCCTCCCCTGGCCCCAAAATCAAAATGCAAAAATCTATAGGCCTTAGCTATGAGTTACTTACTTTGGAATGAAATGTGAAGGACTACAAATAAGTTTATGAATCTCAATGATTAAACCCTCACACAAGTCTAAATCTTTTGCTAGAGGAAATAGCAGGAATCAGCTTGCATGACTCTCGATCGTCACTAACTAGAAAACATATCGGATTAAAACACGTGTAGGCCCTATATGCTAAGTAAACGCAATTTTTATTGTGGTTGGGTTTTCCTGTTAATTGTTAGCAGTGCATAGCAATTTTCAGTGAGAATAATAACCCTACAGTATAGTGAAAGGTAGACCATGTAGGCTGTAAATAAAGGCTTTGTTCTAGTTAGGTCTAATTTATGTAAGTGTATGCTACAACTTAGCAGGGCATATAACCTAGCAATGGGCCTTCATTGGTTTCCCTTTGTTCGTTACTAGTGCCCCCTAAATAGCCTTGTCCAGCTTAGAATAGGTTCATAAATATATTTATAATTCGTTGGCTAATTGACTCGTTTAAATGTAAAGTTTGAGAAAATATTGGAAAAGTTTTTTTTCCTTAACATGAGTGTCCACGATGACGAGTATATACTGTAACATATAAGCCTAGTAACGTGTGTTCATAGACGACATAAATATCAGACATGATGTTGTACAGTAGTACTTCAGGTTTAACAGTTGTCCTAGCAGGGGGTCAGAATCGTTCCATAAATGAGAGCGATATTTTACGGGTTGGGGGGGGGTACAATTTTTCGCAGACAGGACCGTGGAATGTTACAAATTTTGGCCAAGAAATCGGCTTTGTGCCAGACAATGAGTTGACTTAAATTAAAGATAAGATTGAGGTCATTTAATGAACACCTCACTTAAATGTATCTTTGTCGTCATGGGGTCAAAATGGCGTCAGTGTATGAAGGATTCAGACTTAGTAATCCTCTTCTGTACAAACTTCAGCAGACAGAGCGGGGAAAATTATTAATTCTGGCCTAGAAAACAACTTTGTGCCAGATAATGAGTTGAATAAAATTAAAGATGACATCATAATCATTTTATGCACCTCATTTTAATAAGTCTTTACCGTTTCGGGGGGGGGGGTCAAAATCGTTTCCGTAAATGAAGGCGATATTTATTTATTTTTTTTATATATAAAACTGAAGATGAGATCATAATCATCTAATTTACACCTCCTTTTAATATGTCCTTGCCGTTGAGGGGAGTCAAAATGACGTCAGTATCAAGGACTCAGTTGTTCTTTTTTGTACATAATACAGGTTGTAGTAAAATTATTAACTGTGGCCTTTAAATCGGCTTTGTGCCAGACAATGAGTTAAATAGAATTTAGGATGATATAATTTTCATCATATTGTGACCTAATTTTAATATGCCTTTGCCGTTCCTGTGGGTTAAAATGGCTTCCGTAAATGAGGGCCATATTCATTTTGTTTTTGTTATGTGCTCCGAATATAGGACGTGGACCAAGTCTTAGCCTATAAATCGGCTTTGTGCCAGACAATGAGTTAAATAAAATGAAAGATGAGGTCATAATCATTCAATTAACAAGTCATTTTGACATGGGCGGCTCTAAGGACTTTTGTTTGGTGGGGCAAAATCAAGTCCGTATTCAGGGAGGTTCGGACCCCCCCCCCCCCGGGCAATATCGATGGTCCGCTCCAGTTAGTACAGTAGGAGTATGGTTATTATTATGTATTACAATGATACCCCATATAGTCTTCAAAAGCTCTTCTAAAACCATTTCAGGCACTCAGTCATGAGCTGTCTATCTTCAAGTTTAAAAATAATTACAGGGCCATATCAGCCAATCGCTACTCCATAAGAGCGGAGTAAGGCAGGGGAAACAGGCAAAGCGGTGGAGATCCATTTGTATAAAATGAGTTCCATCTACAATAGGCTATTTTTTGTTCTTTGATTGTATTAGTATACGTTACAACTTTGCCAAGAATCCACAAAATGTTGGTTTTCTGGATTGTTTTCTTAAAGTAAATAGCGGAAATTTCCAGCATGGAGACACCTGAAAACGAGCAAATGATAGCACTATTTTGGAGTTCAATACCGTTCCGAAACAAATTTTTCAAAGGGAAAGGGGAATACCCCTAACTCAGAATGACAGTCCATCCCCTATACAAATAGGCCACTAGTCAGAAGTCTCACTACAGCCATGACTGTTTGGTTTGTCCCTTTAAAATTAACTGAAACGGTACTGACTTTAAAACATAGATGGAAAACCTTTTGCTTATAACGAGCCATTTGACAGTCATATAAGACCGCTCGTAGGCAACGGCGCCGTCAATTTGGACATGAGAAACACAATAAGTTTAGGCTACATACCCGTTGCAGTTTTTTGTAGCCAGGTACTGTATCTATGCTAATCTGAGCAAGTGACACCACGTGCAAAACTGCTTTTAGTCGAGAATGATAATCAACATGGCTAATGGGTTGTGTATCCAATGACCCC
Source organism: Holothuria leucospilota (assembly GCA_029531755.1). NCBI lineage: Eukaryota > Metazoa > Echinodermata > Holothuroidea > Aspidochirotida > Holothuriidae > Holothuria > Holothuria leucospilota. The sequence goes on along the minus strand of CM055973.1, from coordinate 20,804,265 downwards.
CGAAAGCTCTGAAGTATCTGCAAAATTCATGGGGACTTAAACTCCAGCATTACCGTTACACTCTGTAAATGACATGATGCGCGAGGCTAATCATATTACAAATATCACAACGTGATCATTTGTTTTACATATCTTAGCTTGCGCTATAATGGCAGGTCCATTTGTAATGTCTGAAGAATATATAATAGCAAACAAGCGATTAAGAAAAAGTGAGCGAAGCGCCCACGAAAGATTTTATTTTGAAGACACTTTATTAATGTTTTAAAACATTAATTATCTTCGCATTACATTAAAATGTTAATCACTTCTTTAATTTTAAACCCTCTCAGAGAGGAGGGGTGTAACCCATGGGATCCACCGGAACTGTTCGCATAGTTTCCCATGAGTTTGGTTTATGTGTAAAGACATGCTTTACAAGTGTTACCGAAATTACCATCATGATTGCCTCGCTGACAGGACCAAATGGTCTCGCGGGTTGAAGGTTCCCTACAACCTGTACTGGTTTAAAACATTCTAACAACTCGTTTAAAAATTCTTGCAAAACGCGACTTTTGCCCCTCCGAGTTCTCATAAGCACTGCTTCTACTGCGTTAAATTGAACACTGCCTGGGTGTGATTTTAGAACTTTCAGCCAAGTCATCTTTGATCAGACACCGATAGAGCTTCGAATTCAAAACTTCTCGTATTTTACATTAATCCTCACATACGCCTAGATCGTATGGCTTTAGAAGACTAATAAGCGACTTTGCGATCACCAGTGGTTAAGGCTTCATGTGACTTTACCAAATAAACATTCATTTATTTCAAGTGAAAATTTTTGACACATGATTTACATGAAAATACAGTGAAAAAATGTGATGGAGCAGCTTGCAATTCACGTTCCTGGCAATGGTTTTAGGAGACATCTCAGCAAAAGAAATTTCTTAGTGCTCTACGTGCCAACTGATGATGGCTTACCTATCAGACAGTGTGACATTTTATCATTTTTTCTTTATCAAAAACTAGAATCCCCTCATTGAAGGAACTGCATACAAACCTGAAAATAAATTAAAATCATGACGTCTGGAGTAGTATTATTTCACATGAACAATGGTCGAATGATCCAGTAAACCAGAGGCTGAATCTTGGAATTATCACGCAATACATACTTGGCAATTACGGACTGAGAAAATTTGTAATAGTATACACAACTTCATAAGTAGTATATCATACTGGTGAGACTGGAGGGAAGATTTCGTCCACATTTAGAAAACTTTCTCTTTCAACCATCTTGAAATAGGCCCTACATGGGTTTTTTGAAGGTTGAAGACCATGCTTTGCAAACTTTGGGAGCAAGTGCCCCCCCCCCGTGCCCCTATCATGGCGAGCCGCTAATGCATTTTGATATGTTATTGTCGTGGCAGTGGGTTACAATCGTTTTCATAAATGAGGCAGATATGTATTCTGTTTTCTGTACTATGTTCCGCTTATAGGACGGCAGGAATATTATTAATTTTGGCCCACAAATCGGGTTTATGCCAGACAATCAGCTAAATACACTTAATGATGAGATGTTTCTGTTTAATTAACACCTGGTTTTTATATGATTTGCCGTCTCTGGTGGTAAAAATTGTGTCAGGTTATGCATAATTCAATTATTCTCTTCTGTACTATGTTCCGCCTATAGGACGGTGGAAAATTATTAATTTTGGCCTATAAATCGGCTTTGTGCCAGACAATGAATTAATAAAATGAAGGATGAGATCTTTATCCTTTAAATAACATCTGAGTTTAATATACTTTTGCCGTTCCAGCGGGTCACAATTGTGTCCATTAAAGAGGGCGATATTTATTCTGTTTTCTGTACTATATGTTCCACATACAAGACGGGAGGAATGTTTTTAGTTTTGGCCTATGAATTGGCTTTGTGTAAGATAAAGATATAAATACAATTAAAGATGAGACCATATTCATTAAACTCCTGATTTTAACATGTTTTGCCGTTGCAGGGGTTCACAATGGCGTCAGTATATGCAGAATTCAGTAATTCTCTTCTGTATTATCAGTACTCCTCATAAAGGAAGGTAGAAAATTGTTAATTTCGGTCTATAAATCGGCTCTGTGCCAGGTAGTGAGATAAATACAATTAAAATGAGATCATAATCATTTAATTAACATCTCAGTTACATGGGGTCAAAATGGCGTTAGCATATGTAGATAACGATCCCATCTTCAATGTTTTTTTAACTCATTGTCTGGCACAATACCGATTTTTAGGAGAAACCGCTGATCATATTCCTTCCGTCCTATATGTGGAGAAAACAAAAACAGAATGAATATCACCCTCATTTTAGAAAGCCATTTTCACCCATTGGAACGGCAAAGACATATCAAAGTGAGGTGTTAATTACAGATTTTGATTAAATGATTTTTGAATTTAAGCCAACTCATAGTCTGGAAAAAGGCCGATTTCTTGTCAAAATTTGTTATTTTCCTTTGTCTTATATGCGGAACATGGTACAGGAAAGAATAAATGATTAATCCATATACTGACGCGACGTTGACCTGCAACGGCAAAGGTATATTTAAATGAGGTGATAATTAAATGATTTTGACCTTGTATTTAATTTTTAGTTAACTCATTCATTGGCTGGCACAAAGCCGATTTCTTGGCTAAAATTTGTAATGTTCCACGGTCATATCGGTAAAACATTGCCAATAAAGAAAAATAAATAAATATCGCCCTTAGTAATGGAAACAATTTTGACTAGCCCCAGAAACGGCAAAAACTTAGTCAAATGAGGTGTTAATTGAATGATCACGATCTCATCTTTAATTTTTGACTCCTTGCCGAAGGCAGGCAAGGAATCTATGCGATGGTGATGTCGTGTGAGTGTATGTGTGTGTACTTTTGTTTTCGACGCGTCACCAGAGGTTAAACTGTAAAAACCTTTTAAATGGCTTGTAAACACGATATGTCAAGATAGCAATGACGGACACTTTTCATATTTGGTATATAGATTTTTTATATTGAGGGAAAGACCCTATCGTTTTTGGTGGTGGTCAAAGGTCATTTGAGGTCACCAGAAGTCAAAAACAAAAACCTTGTAAACATGATATCTCAAGATAGCAATGACGGACACTTTTCATATTTGGTATATAGATTTGTCATGATGAAAAACAATGCTATTTTTGGTGGAGGTCAAAGGTTATCTGGGATCACCGGGGTCAAACTTTGAAAACTTTGTTATTACCATATCTCAAGGTAGGGAGCTTGGATAGATTTCATACTAAGTATGCGAATGCGTTAAGGTGAGAAAAAGAAATCTCTTGTTTTTGGTGGAAGTCAAAAGTCATCTGGGGTCACAAGGTTTCAAACAATGAAAACCTTGTTAACACGATATCTCAAGACATGAAATTTGGATAGATTTCATACTTAGTATGTGGATGCCTTATGGTGAGAAGATGGACCATTGCACCGGGGTCAAACACAGAAAACCTTAACAATATTTCTCAAGGTAGGAAGCTTGGATAGATTTCATACTTTGTTCGTGGATACCTTATGGTCTGAGGAAGAACCCTCTTTTTTGGTGGAGGTCAAAGGTCTTCTGGGGTCACCAGAGGTCAAAAAGCAAAATTTCCCAAGAACTGCCAAGATCTTCATGTGGGGTCATCAGAGGTCAAAAAGCAAAATTTCTCAAGAATCGGAAGATCGTTATATGGGGTCACCAAAGGTCAAAAACAAAATTTCCCAAGAATTCCCAGGATCGTTATATGGGGTCACAAGAGGTCAAAAGCCAAATTTCCCAAGAATTCCCAAGATCGTCCCAAGGGGTCACCAGAGGTCAAAAAGGAAAATATCCCAAGAATTGCCAAGATCCAAGATTCATTTGGAGGTCAGAGGTAATTTGAGGTCATCAGAGGTCAAAGACCAAAAGCATTTAAAAACACGATATTTCAAGACAGGGGTGATGGATAATTCTTGGAACATAGATTTTTCACTTTAAAAGAGAGAGAACCCTATGGATTTGCTGGCGGTCGAAGGTTATCAGTGGTCATCAGCGGTGAAACTCCGAAAACCTCGTAAACTAAATAGGCAGTGGGCGGTACCTCCAAATTGTGTCCGGCGCTTCGTTGGCAACGAAAAGTTAGGGCTGAATTTATGTACCATTCCAAAGATATAATTATGTTTTATCACAAGCATAACTGTTAAAGTAATAATTCTAATTTTAAGTACCTAATTATGAACACGTGTAAAGGATGATGTCACTATTGCATGATTAGAAATATCGTTCATATAACGAGTGGAAAGGGCTCGGTTTCTCATGCAGGCGGCCCGGCTTCGAACCCTTTCAAGACACTTGCATTTTTCTTTTTTGTTATAGTTGGTGGGGTTCAAAGGTCATGTGATGTCAGCAGAGGTCAAATTGTTAAAACATCGTAAAATGATATAGTCAAGAAAGATAAATTTGAGGGATTAAAGTGGACCTAAAGTCTAAAAATTCAAAAATATATATTTTAGAGGTTACAAAATTAATCTTATTGGTGCAACTCCCATTGTCATAGCTTATTCCATTGCTGAGATATTAAATGTTAAAATTTATTCACTTAAATCCAAACAGTTCATTGCGCAATAATTTTTGACATTCTTGTTGTACAACTCACATTAAATGCTCTGTTTTCTTTTAAAATTAAAAATGTGTATATGACCTTGACCGCTTCCTGTTTTCTTGCATGACATGCTGTACAGAGAGGGCTTATATAGTCAAGTCACCCCAAAGCAGTAAGAACGCGATCACATTTTGGCACAAGGTGCGGTGGCTTTCAGAAAAACAAAGAAATACAAAGATTGTAATTTGAGTAGTACAACAATGACATCACAAATTATTGTGCAATCTACCTTTTTAAATCGAGTGAATAAACTTCAACATTTTATATCTCAGCTTAAGAAAGTCCTGTGAAGATGGGAATTGGACCATTGGAATTCAGTTTTCATGCTCTGTAATATATATTTTTGAATTTTCAGACTTTAGGTACACTTTAAACCCTAGTGCAACAAAGCATCCCCATTCGGCAAGGAATCACTAAGTCTTTGGGTCTTCTGGTATTGAACTCACGGTCTGTCACAAAGCTTTTTTGGGACAAAATTAATAATTTTCCTCCGTCTTATATTCTGAAGTTTGTACAGAAGAGAATAAACGAGGTCTTCATGTACTGAATCAATTTTAACCACCTGTAACGGCAAGTTATAACTAAAAGAGGTTTTAATAGATGATTATGGTCTCATCTTTCATTTTAATCAACTCTTTGTCTGGTACAATAGCGATTTTTACACAATTTGTATAAAGAAATTTTGTACAGAAGAGAATAACTGAGTCCTCTCGAAATCCAGATATGGGCCAGATATGAAATTCCATATATGAGCCAGATATGGATTTCATATCTGGCCCATATCTCCTGCAGATATGGGATTTATAACTTGGTTAGATAAAAAAAATGGGCAGATATAACCCAGATCTATGCCAGAACCAGATCTAAGCCATATATGGCCAGATAAAGTTTTATCTGGATCAAGTCTTTATATGGAACAGATAAAATTTTATCTGGACCAGATACGGTCCATATATGAGCAGAATATATTTCCATATATGGCCCATATCTGCACCAGATACAGAATTTATATCATATCAGATAAAAAGTTGGGCAGATATAACACAGATGTAAACCAGAACCAGATCTAAACCATATATGGCCAGATAAAGTTCTATCTGGATCAAGTCTTTATATGGCACAGATAAAATTGTATCCGGACCATATCTGCTTTAGTTATGAATCATAGTTAAGACTTATAGTCCACACTTTCCCATGGAGACACTTTTTTTCCAAAAGTCCCCTGACTCTCTGGCGAAGAGCTAGGGGCAAAAACCAAACAATACTCCCGAAGGAGTTCTGCTTCCCGAAGGAGTAACAACGTCCCCAAGGGTCAAACTTTGACTTAACTGACACCACCCGACAGTGGTCCCGTTCTAGACTGGCTGAACAGAACAGGTCCCACCTGGGAGCTCCGCCGTCGTGATCACGGATCCCATGGAGACACTGAACACCCTTTTTTTCCAAAAGTCCCCTGACTCTCTGGCGAAGAGCCAGAGGCGAAAACCAAACAATACTCCCGAAGGAGTTCTGCTGAATACCCCCTTTTTTTCCAAAAGTCCCCTGACTCTCTGGCGAAGAGCCAGGGGCGAAAACCAAACAATACTCCCGAAGGAGTTCTGCTCCCCGAAGGAGTAACAACGTCCCCAAGGGACAAACTTTGACTTAACTGACACCACCTGACAGTGGTCCCGTTCTAGACTGGCTGAATAGAACAGGCCTCACCCTGGGAGCTCCGCCGTCATGATCACGGGGTACTCCTGCGCCAGGTAAGTACTTACATGCTCGAGCTAGCCACTTTTAAAAGCAGGAGGACTTTAATATACCAGCAGAAAAGGTTTAAGAGCTCCATGAAGAATTAAATGAAAGTATTGGGTTGAAATGACATAAGTACATAAATTCAACTTATTTCATAACAGTGAACAGAGAAATGCCTTGAAATTTCATATTTTATGTAATCACAGTGATATGGGCTTCTTATTTTAAACTTTATTAAGTATTTGACTTTAAAGTTTGTTTACTGAGTAGTGCATATTTTACTTTCAACTTCCTAAATCATGAAAAATGTATGTTTAGATACAAGCTCCGCCCAGATATGCAAATAATTTGCATAAGTTCACTTAGTTTACTGCGGTATTAATAAAAGTGTAGCCACTAAATGACTGCAATGTCTGGGAAGGTGATGCTGTATCCAAAATATGTCTAAATTTGTAACAAGCATAATCCAAGAATCGAATCAAACAAAAATAAAACAAACTAACAAAATGCTCATTTGCATATTTAGCATATCAAGTTATATCTGGCTTGATATGGCCATATAAAACTTTATTTACATATCTGGGAAGGAATTTCATCCCTTATATCTGGCTTGATATGGCCAAATAAAACTTTAGTTGCATATCTGGAATTGCATTGTATCAATTTATTTCTGGCTTGATATGGCCATATAAAACTTTGTTTGCATATATATTGGCTGGCATTTCATCAAATTATATCTGGCTTGATAAGGCCATATAAAACTTTATTTGCATATCTGGAAAGGCATTTCATTAATTTATATCAGCCTTGATATGGCCATATAAAACTTTATTTACATATCTGGACAGACATTTCATCAATTTATATCTGGCTTGATATGGCCACATAAAACTTTTGTGCATATCTGGACTGGCATTTCATCAAGTTATATCCGGCTTGATATGGCCATATAAGACTTTATCTGCATATCTGGAATTGCATTGTATCAAGTTATATCTGGCTCGATATGGCCATATAAAACTTAATTTGCATATCTGGATTTGCATTGTATCAAGTTATATCTGGCTTGATATGGCCATATAAAACTTGATGTAATGTATCAAGGAATCTAAATCTGGCTGTACATCTGGCTTGATATGGCCATATAAAGGCTGTTTTTAACCAGATATATCCAGATATCAATCCACATCTGGATTTGGAGTAAGGGCTTCTTTCACTGGCGCCATTTTGACCCCGGCAACGGCAAAGATATATTTAAATGAGGTGTTAATTAGATGAATCTGATCTTAACCTTAATTTTAGTCAACTCATTGTCTGGCACATGCCGATTTCTTGGCCAAAATTTGTAACGTTCTACGGTCATATCGACGAAACATTGCAAAATAAAAAATAAATAAATAAAAATTAAATATCGCCCTCATTTACGGAAATGATTTTGACCCCTTGAAACGGCAAAGACTTATTCAAATGAGGTGTCAACCAGAAAGCCGAAAAGCTTAGTGATTCCTTGCCAAATGGATATATTGCAACAAATATGAATTATTCACATGACAAGCATGACATCCCCCACAGTTATCCTACTTGAGATATAATGTTAATAAGGTTTTGAAATCTTGTGACACAAAATGACCTTTCACCTCCACTTAAGACAATGGGGATCACCTATCCTATATGGCCATCTACATGCTAAATATGAACAATAAGTATATGAATAATCCACAAGCAATGTATGAGATCCCTCACAGTTATCCTCCTTAAATTATCATGTTTACAAGGTTTGACCTTTTGTGACGCCAAATTACAATTGACCTCCACGAAAAATGATAGGGATCATCTACTAAATATAAGCAATCCACACGCTAAGTATGAGACCCTCACAGTTATCCTTCTTGTGACATTGTGTTTACAAGGTTTTGCGCTTTTGAGCTCGAAAGACCCAAATGACCTTTGTCCTCCACTAAAACCAATAGGAAGTATCTCCTCAACAAAAACAATCCACATTTCAAGTGTGAGATCCCTCACAGTTATCCTTCTTGAGATATTGCGTTTACAAGGTTTTGACCTTTTGGCCTGTGGTGACCCCAAATGACCTTTATCCTCCATCAAAAACAATAGGGATCATCTACTCAATATGGGCAATACACATTATGTGGATTGCCCATACTGAGTAGGTGTATGGAAAGATTGACTTTATTTTTGCCAAGCTGTTGCTTCATGATTTTTCTGATGATTTACATTTTAATACTAAAAGTTAGGAAAACGGAACGTTCTGATTTTTATGGGTTTTAAAGCTCATAAAAGGGAACAGTTCCGCTTAAAACGGACCGGTTGGCAAGTATGCACATAGTAAGTATGAGATCCTGCACCTTCCTGCGATAAAGTGTTAACAAGGTTTTGACCTTTTGACCTCTGGTGACCCCAAATGGCTGTTGATCTCCACAAAAACAATAGGGATCATCTACTCAACATGGACAATCCACATGCTAAGTATGAGATCCCTCACTGTGTACCCTTCTTGAGATAGTTTTTACAAAGATTTTACCATTTGACCTCTGGTGACCCCAAATGACCTTCGACTTCCACCAAAACAATAGGGATCATCTACTTAATGTGGGCAAATCAACATGCTTAGTATGAGATCCCTCACTGTTACCCTACTTGAGACAGAATGTTTAGAAGGTTTTGAGCTTTTGACCTCTGGTGATCCCAAATGACCTTTGACCTCCACCAACACAATAGGGATCATTTGCTTAATGTGGTCAATCCACATGCTAAGTATGAGATCCGTTACTGTTACCCTTCTTGAGATATCGTGTTTACAAAGACTTTACCATTTGACCTCTGGTGACCCCAAATGATCTTTGACCTCCACCAAAGACAGGAGGGTTTATCTACGCGATATGGGCAACTGTAATGCAAAACAAACGATCCCTCACTGTTACCCTTCTTGAGATATAGTGTTAGAAGGTTTTGACCTTTTGACCTCTTGTGACCCAAATGATCTTTGACCACCTCCAAAAACAATAGGGATCATTTTCTTTATATGGACAATCCACATGCTAAGAAGGAGATCCCCTACATTTATCCTTCTTGAGATATCGTGTTTACAAGCAATTCCCAAGGTATTTACAATTATACCTCTGGTGATCCCAAATGACCCTTGACCTCCACCAAAAACAATTGGGATCATTTACATAATACTGGCAATCCACATACTAAGTATAAGAACCCTCACTTTTACGCTTCTTGAGATATTGTGTTTTTAGGGGTTTTAACCTTTTGACCACTGGTGATCCCAAATGACCTTTGACCTCCACCAAAAACAATGGGCATTTTATATGGTACGTTTGAGATCCTTCACATTTATCCTTCTTGAGATATCGTGTTTACAAGCAATTCCTGCAAGGTTTTTTATCATTTGACCTCTGGTGACCACAAATGACCTTTGACCTCTACCAAAAACAATAAGGAATCTCCTACTTTGTATTGGCAATCCACATGGTAAGTATGAGATCTGTCACATTTACTCTCATTGAGTTATCGTGTTTACAAGCAATTCACAAGGTATTTACCATTTGACCTCTGGTGACCCCAAATGACCTTTCACCTGTACCAAAAACAGGAGAGACAATAGAGATCATCTACTCAATATGGACAGTTCCCATGCTAAGAATAAGATCCTTCAATTATCCTGTTTACAAGGTTTTGACGTTTTGACCTCTGGTGACCCCACATGACCTTTGCTCTCCACTAAAAACAATAGGGATCATCTACTTAATATGGCCAATCCACACACTACGTATGAGATCATTCACAGTTACCCTTCTTGAGATAGCGTGCTTACAAGTAAAACGTCACATACACACATACACACACCCCCACATACACACACATACACATATCACCATCGCATAGATTCCTTCGGTCTTCGGCCAGGAATCGATAAGATAATTATGATGTTATCTTTAATTTTATTGAACTCAATGCCTGGCACAAAGCTGTTTTCTAAGCCAGAATGAATATTTTTCCACCGAGGCGATATAAGCTGAAGTTTGTACAGAAGAGGATAACTGAGGCCTTCATACACTGACGCCATTTTGAACCCCTGGAACGGCAAAGATACATTTAAATGAGGTGTCAATTAAATTTAATTTGAGTCATTTCATGTCTGGCACAAAGCCGATTTCTTGGCCAAAAGTAGTAATTTTCCACGGTCATATCGGCGAAATATTGTACAAAAAAAAACCCCACAAAATATCGCCCTCATTTATGATAACGATTCTGACCCCTGCTACGACAATAATATATTATAAAAATGAGGTGCTAATTGAATAATTACGACCTCATCTTTAATTTTGTTTAACTCATTGTGTGGCTTAGAGCCGATTTATAGGCCAAAATTAAAATGTTTCACCGTCCTATATTCGGAGCACATAACAAAAACATAATGAATATGGCCTTCATTTACGAACGCCATTTTGACCCACTAGAACGGCAAAAACATATTTTAATTAAATTAGGTTTTAAAAAGATGATATTTATATAATCGTAAATATTTTTGATCTCATTGCCTGGCACAAAGCCGATTCATAGGCCAAAATTAATAATTTTACTACAACCTATGTGCGGAATTATGTGCAGAAAAGAACAAGTGAATCCTTCATACTAACGTCATTTTGACTCCCCTTAACGGCAAGGACATATTAAAATGAAGTGTAAATTAAACGGTTATGATCTCATCTTTAATTTTTTTAACTCACTGTCTGGCACAATACCGATTTCTAGGATTAAACTAATAATATTCTTTTCGTCCTATATGTGGAGAATATCACAAAAAGAGAATGAATATCGCCCTCATTTACGGTAGCCCTTTTGAGCCATTTGAACGACAAAGATATATTTAAATGAGGTATTAATTACATAATTTTGATCTTGTCTTTAACTTTAGTCAACTCATTGTCTGGCACAAAGCCGATTTATATAGGCCAAAATTAATCACTTTTCACCGTCTGATATGAGGAATATAGTACACAAGAGAGTAGCTGAGTCCATATATTGGCGCCATTTTGATCCCTTGCAACGACAAAGAAAGAACAAAATGAGATGTCCATTGAATGATTACGATCTCATCTTTAGTTTCATTTAACTCATCGTCTGGCACACAGCCAATTTATAAGCTTTGTGCCAAAGAAAGCTTTGTGGGAAAGAGCCGATAAAATTTCAAGGCAAGAACTTTTTAAGTACAAAAATGTCAGCCAACCTGAACGGATTCCCTTTACCAGGAATTTACATCCCACTGTGAGAGATCTTTTTCAGAGTTTTCGATCTCTATGGGGAATCTCCAAATTGACGTTGAATTAGGGGGGCACTTTTAAGAATGCACCTCTTCTGTCTTTTAGATAGTCCCCTAACCTCAGGAAGATTCTTTAAGTAGCCAAATTCCTAGGCCTTTTCCCCCACGGGCCACTTTCCATGTAACAAGCCACGCTGCCAAATATGTCAGCATGTCTGTACCTCTTTCCCCATGACGCCCCCATGCACTACATTCAAACTTTACCCAGGAAACTTTGACTGGAATTCGGCTAATGTAGTCTACATACCATTTTGCAATAAATGCACTAACGGCAATCATGCTGGAGAAACGAAGACGAAATTGCGTCTTCGTTTCAACAACCACAAACACACGATTTTACAGCGACTTAAGGGATTTTCTCAGTTGCTGATCACTTCTCTCCAGGAAAAGCAACTTTAGGGATGATTAGAAACGAAAAGCTGAGGAGACTAGGCTAATCCTATACATCAATAGCCATACAGAGGGCCTGAACAAAGATTTAAGTATTCTGAATGAGTTTACGTTCTATATAGTATGTATTTATAATCTGTTCCATAACTCAAGTCTCTGAGGAAGAGGTAGGACCTCGAAATATTAGACTACGTTGTCTGTACTATATTGGTATTGATGGCACTTTCACCCATGATGTGGGGGCATGTGATGTATGCATATTTACTTATATTTTTATACCAACCCAAAATTCATTGTTATATATATATATATATATATAATATATATATATATATATATATATATATATATAAATATATATATATATATATATATATATATATATATATAAACACACACACCCACACACAATAAGAACCAGTACCATTGGATATCAAGCCACTACCAGCTAATGCACTCTTCAGATGGCTGTGAATGAATGAACCTTTCTACAGAGAGCCTACGATGTTATGGCCCACCGGTTTGATTTTATTGTGACCGGATTCAATTTTATCGTGCCTACAGGCGGAGATTAGCTCTGAAGGAGAGTTGAGCAAGTTGCACTTGCTTCTCATGGATAGGATACAAATCTTTCCCTGAATGCAATATATATATATATATATATATATATATATATATATATATATATATATATATATATATATGTATATATGTATATATATATATGTATGTGTATATATATATATATATATATATATATAAATATATATACATACATATATATTAACATTAAAAGCATTACACCAGATAACAAAAATGAGAAAATCATAGAAGATCCAGTGAAACATAATCAAGATTTAAAGTTTATTAGCTTTCAAGCTCTCCGAGCTCTTCTTTACTGATAACGAAAAACTCAAGTGTAAATGAACAACCACTAAAGACTAGCCAAAACGAAAAAGAGGCAATCAATCAGAACAACAGAACAATAGTATACCGAAAACGTACACAGGACCAACCAAAACAGATCACTGAAGTGAGTTAAAGGGAACAATAGACAAAAAAGATATATATATATATATATATATATATATATATATATATTATATATATATATATATATATATATATATATATATATATATATATATATATAAGTTAGATCCGCGTTTATGCCAGTGAAAAATACCAACAAGAACAAAGAAGAGGCCAGTCTCATAGTTGACAAACAAGAATACAGATTCCAAAAAAAAAATGAATTTTATTGAAATTTTCGGTCCCCCTGGGACCTTCTTCAGCAATGACTAGACTGCAAGTGCGAAATTTAGAGTTCAATGTACAAGGGAACATACTATTAAACATAGCAAACATATACTGTTAGACAGTTAGCGATTAAAGAATCGACGATAATACAATAATTAGGCAGGACCTTCTACACCAGAAAAAGGGTCCGAACACTCGCATACCATTCGTTACCACCTACCACCCATATGTCAAATGTCTCATGAATACCTTTAGACGCGATTTTGAATTATTGAAGCACTGTCAAGCACAAAGCCGATTTATAGGCACAACAAGAAATGGTCCACCGTCCTATATTCGGAGCACATTACAAAAACAGAATGAATATCGCCCTCATTTTGACCCATTGGAACGACAAAGATATATTAAAATTAGGTGTTAATTACATAATTTTGATCTTTTTAATTTTAGTCAACTCATTTTCTGGCACAAAGCTGATTTATAGGCCAAAATTAATAATTTTTCAACGACTTATAATGCGGAACATAGTACACAAGAGAGTATATGAGTCCTTCATGTACTGGCGCCATTTTGACCCCGTGCAAAGGCAAAGATATAACAAATGAGGTTTTAATTAGATGATTACGATCTCACCTTAAATTTTATTTAAAGTCAATTTATAGGCCAAAATTTGAAATGGTCCACAGTCCTATATTTGGAGTACATTATAAAAATAGAATATCGCCCTAATTTTGGCCCATTTGAACGACAAAGGCATATTCAAATGAGGTGTTAATGATATCAAGAATTGGTATTAACGATATGTACGTATCACTCATTCGAATTCTTGGTACCTGTAAATATGGCGCACAAATCACGAATTCTGCCTTATTTAATGATATTAAGAATTCGTATTAATGATAAGCACATATACATCAGCAATTTATATTTACTGATACCATGATTTTGAATAAGTGATATGTATATTTCAATTCTATGCCAGTTCGCCCTAGGCAGGGTCAGCCTGCCTCGAGGGAACGTATTCACATTTGGTCTTTTCACTTATCCCTCGAAGTCAGGCGGGAGAAAAACGCGAAGAAACTCACCCCCTCCCCCAAAACACGTGGACGTCCAATCAGGGATAAGAGCGTTCACCTTCTACATCTATCCATGACCATAACGTTGTGAATTTGAAGCTAATGAAAAACGTGGATGAAAAACAAGCTTCACTTGAACCAAAACAATGTAACTCTTTGGCTGAATCCAATTATTACCGAGAAGTCAAGCACATGAAAGGAAGATAACACTTGCTCCATACCTTACTGAAAGTTCAACGCCAACATCATTCTTATCGGATAAATATTGAAAATAGATTAGTATGCCAAGGCCAAAGCTCGACGTCATTGTTCACTGAATGTCAATCCCGTGTCAGCACCAAATCTTCTTATCTGCTTTAGGGGGGTATATGTGGAAGCCACGATACAGTACAACAGCCATTCTCAAATATTTACGGGGTACTGGTCAAATAGAGAAGCAGGGCTGAAGTTGAGGGCTGCATTCCAAGCAAAAAATATTCATCACAGTGGCGTCATCACAGTGGCGCCAAGAGAAATTATGGCTATAGTGCGCAAGTGCGTACAAAATGGCCATGGAATTTAATCGGGAATTATAGGCGAAAAATGGTCCGAGCGCATGAATGTAAAGGGCTTCTTTAAAGGGTGTCCTATTCAGGACCGTTTTTGGATACAGGGGCAACGGGATGGGCATTTAAAGCATTTACAAGCTACGATGCCATTCGGAAATGAAAACTAATGCTACGCAATAATGGGTGCTCCTTTACGGAAATTTTCGGGAGGCCTTGGAAGTCAAAATATCCGGGTGAGGGTGCGTAACCTACAGGTTGCCTCGATTAAGTTTGGTAAATTCGACTATAACATATACAAAAGCCAAAGATGAAAAGTATACACACTTCCTATGTTGGGATATTGTGTTTAAAAAGAATTCATTTTTTTTACCTCTGGTGAACTCGCATGACCTCCAACCTCCACCAAAACTGTAAGCCCAGTACTCTTCCTCTTAATATGATACTTAACCAAGTATGAAAGTACCCACCATTCCAAACTTGAGATATCATGTTTGCAATTGTTTCAGTTTTTGTTCTCTGGTAACCTCACATGACCTTTGACCTCTACAAAATGCAATGGGGTCATCTTCTGGCTATAAAGCATCCACGTGCTGGGTATGAAGCGTATCCATGCTTCCTACCTTGTTTACAGGGTTTTTGATTTTTGACCTCTAGTGACCTGACATGACCTCTGATCTTCACCAGACAGAAGTAATAGGGTTCTGCCTCTCAATATGATAAATCCATATACCATGTAAGCAGTGGCGTAGCAAGACCCTCGGGGCCCATGGCCAAGAGACAGCGAGGGGTCCCCAAACCAATGGTACCATAAACCCATTTTCCTAAGACCCATCCAATCGCCATGGGGAGGTAAGAGTAAGAGTCAGATCCGGGTTCAAACCAGTATCCCATTCTTGCCTTGTTCTTCAAAAGCAGTTCTGTATTTGATGGTAGTTTTGTGGTTCCTTTATGGTCTGTACTGGGTGGTTAGACGGTAGGCAGAGTTACGATTTTTTGAGAATTAAGTTTGTTTTGTGTATTTGGTTCGGGGCCCCCTAAAACCTTCGGGGCCCCTGGACATTGTCCACCCAGTCAACCCGCTTGTTACGCCAGTGTATGTATGAAAGGTATCCATCATTCCTATCTTGTGTTACCGTACTTACAAGCCATTACCAAGGTTTTTCGAATTTTACCTTCCCTGACCTCAGATAACCTTTGACCTCTACCAAAACCAACAGGCTTTATTTGCTGAATATAATACATGCACATGCCAAGTATGAAAAGTGTCCATGCCTTTTACAATGAGATACCATGTGTACAAGCTTATTGGCTTTTAACCTCTGGTGACCTGATATTACCTTTGCCCTCCATCAGAAATGTTGAGGTGTTTTCTTTCAATATGGTAAATCCATATACCAAGTAAGAAAAGTATCCATCATTCCCATCTTGAGATATCGTAGGTACAAGCAATTCCCAAGGTTTTTGAAGTTTTATCTTTTCTGACCTCAGATAACCTTTGACCTCTACCAAAAACGATAGGCTTCACCTTCTGGCTAAAAGGCATCCAAGTATAGAAAGTATATCCACGCTTTCTAACCTTATGGTTTCGTGTATACAATGTTTGTAGTATTTGACCTATATTGGCCTGACATGACCTCTGACCGCCACCAAAAACAATAGAGTTCTTCCTCTCAATGTGAGAATCCATGTACCAAGTATGAAAAATATCCATAATTCTTATCTTGAGATATCCTGCTTACAAGCCAAGCGTCACAAACACACACACACACACACACACACACACACACACGCATACACGCGCCATAGTGACTGCATTTAGTAATTTTGCCTTCGGCAAGGAATCAAAAAGGAGGATATGAAAGGTCAGTTGAGGAGACTCATTTCTGGTCATAAAAGCCTACCTTTCATGGACTGCAATACAAAAAGGGCAGCACTAAGATATTCTTGTATGAATTAAATTTATGAAGTTATGGTACTAACATGCAAAATTTCACTATCAGTGTATTTTAAAGTTAAACAAAAAAAAAAAAAGCCAATATAAACCATGGTAATAGCAGATACGCGCTTTATTCTATTACGGACAGATCATCTCAGCCTCTCGCCTAAAATTCTTCCAGAGGTTAAGTGAGCCCTGGATCCCTGGCTTGCCCGATCCGTTTTGAAACTTGTTTGAATATTTGAGCGTCCTTAATTAAATGCAATTTGGTGCAGCTTGTACGCTGGGCATATTTTAAGAAAAACTACTGCAACTTTTATCTTTTTTTACAGAGGGAACAAATAAGGGGTTTTCGTCCTTGAATTGAGGGGGCATACTCCCGGCCGTCACATTTTTGACCGGGGGATGACCCCCTCGCATCCTACGCCTATGACCTTAACTTCCCTAAGTTTCGCTAGTCATAAACCAATCCCTGCCACAATGGCCTGACTATTTCGCAAAATCTTCCTATGCCAAAACTGGTCAAGAGTTGTTATCAGTACCAATTTAGGTGCTCATTCAAGCATTTGTCAATAGCCCAAAAGGTTGACATTTGATGGCAGTTAATCTCAGATTAAACTGAAAGGTGATCTAACCTTCAATGACCATAAGTAATTTGATCCCTTTTTGCCAGTACTAATTACAGGGCAGGATTTGTTGTATGTTGTAATGTAAACCCCACAGTGCTGGGCTACTGTTGTACCAGAATAGTCATCAAAGCTTTTAACACAGCTGCTCCTCAATGAAGCAGATAATTGAAGTAATGAACTCATGTTCATCAGCAGTTCTGCCTAAAAGCATTCCAAGCGCACTACAATACCGCGTATTTGCAAGCAAAGGCAGTTCTAGTTTTGTATAAGCTTTAGCTCGTGTATGCAAAGATATTACAAGCTTATAATATCTTTGCGTGTATGAAGGTACAGCGCCCTCTTCAAGCGAACTTGTCGGTAAAGTCAAATCGCGCCGTACATGTACCTTCATTTGGCCTGAGATGGGGTATTGTTAGGCTGGTGTTCCTATCGGCTAGTCACTCCGAAACAGATGTGAGCTGAGACAACATTTGTACGTACTGCCCACCTAAATTTATTCACTTTGTAGTTCGGTCTTAACATTTTGCAACAACATGAGCGTTCATTTTCAATTTCATTGGATTCAAAATTTTCCGTGTCGAACTCATATGCTGACATGCATCCTCTTTATATCTTCAGGTATGTGACCTTGTTAAATAAATCGTTGTTTTTTGCAAAGTTGTTTTCCTTCAGAAAATATCACTGGATTGATTATCGCCTCTTCTACTGTGAAATTTTTCGATAGCTCTTTCCACGACTTGGCACGGCAAATTCATTGGGGGCAGAGTAAACTTTGATTGTAACATCACGGATGCAAGTACAGCAGGATGGCGTAGGAACACGGAGGACTTGTTTGCGGGGGAGTTTGATTTACTTCAGCACGATAATGCATACGTGTCAGCCCTCAACTATTCACTTACTGTATTCCCAATCTATTTGGAAGATGAAGGAATTTACCAGTGTCATAAGTTTAACACGGTAGTATCGACATACTATCTACATGTGACATGTAAGTAGCCAAATAACAAGATTCGAAAAAAAAAACTATTTTTTGAAGAAAAAAGACAGATACACAAATTCATTAAAAATAAATTTAAAACTGAATTTCATGCACAAACGTTGAATAAGTTTATACTTTTTTGTCCGGACATTATACTTTTGATTTTGATATTTAATGTTGTTCTCGAAACAATTTATCTTCGACTTCCCGACTGAATAACCAGGCCCACGAAAAAATATCAATGTATCACCTGGACGGTGTTTTTTTTTTTCGTACAATAACATTTGTAAGTTTAACGAAAAATGTGTGGCGATTTTTTTTTTTTAATTTGAAATTTGTCTCTTGGAGGCCGTATAAGCTGTGGTAAAGGAGAATGTCAAACATTTGGAAATTTTGCTCGTCAATAAGCACTACTAATATTCGAGCAATGTTGTACATCCGACACTAATTGATAATTCGATTAAAAAGAGCAGAAATTTGTTTCAAAAACAGTCTCCGAAAATGAATAGTTATGTACACAGAATTAAAATGACGTAAGTGCATTTATGTAGAAGATTTGTATGGTTTGTACGTAGTACGTATTAATTCTTCGATCACTACATTTTTGTTACCCGTACGTATCAGGAAATCTTTGCACTTTAACTAAAATATTTTAAAAGTTACATTTCACGTGCATTGATGTCTGTAACATTCTACTCACTAAGCAATCCCAATTTTCAATACTGCTACCTATAGAGTCCCCATAACAAGCTACATAATACGCTAACCATGAATGTTTTAAAAAACACTGATCATTTATGGTACAGTATAAGGATTACCAGCTCACAGACTTATTTCAACCATGGAGCTATTACGGATAGTTCCGTAATAGCTCCATGTTTCAACAAAGAGTTCGATGTAGGTATGGCAAGTAAGTTCAGAAGCATGAAAACACTCAGATACACTGCTGCTTACAGCACTGTCAAGAAAGCCGAATACGGTTGAAGTTCCTACATGAAAATTACAAGTGCATTCCCATTTTCAACCAACAATGGACCGATTTTGATGGTGACTTAAAATATGACTTACGTTAAATACGACTTACATTAGAAATTTAAGAGCAGACACAACTAACCTTAGCTTTTGTATTCTTCATTCTCTGTTAATCGAGACTGTAAGAGTCCTTGAAATAGCATTTCGTAATGGCCAAAAGCAAAAGTTTTATCGGAAAAAGGTGATACATATTTCCTAATGGTGGTTCCCATAATATATGTGTACACCATGCAGATGAAAATATTGCCCTTTTGACGGATTCCAGGAACCACAGACGGGTTTTCATTCAACAACAAACAAATAAGAATAATAATAAAGTGCGGCATGCTAAATTTCAACGCGCTCCTCGTCTATAATACATCATCGAAGGTACAGTAGGAATGGGAAAAATGTACCTGTTTAACAAAGTTTATAGGAATGGCATAGGTACAGTCCTCCAAGAACGTGATTAAAATAATTTCTGGGAAAGACGGGAAAAATCAATTGTGTCATCAAAAACAGAAGAAATATCACACAGCATCGGAGCTACGAAAATCAATAGTGTGCGCAAAGAATATTACAAAATGATAGCAGCATTCAGCAGTAAGAGTATGCACTTTCTATAATTTGCGGTTATTGGTGGAAATCTTAATAAGTTCGTTGCTTATAAAACAACACTTAGAAAATACGTAAGCAGGTGTTTTTCTTTCTTCTAAAATGCAGTGCAATCGAATAAACAGTCTCATTCATCGAAAGTAACGGTTCACAAAAGTATTTTTTACATTTCACCTCACACAATCCGTGCAGACTTAGGCTAAAACATTAGCCTAAATATCAAAATTGTTCGGATTGTTTGCGACATTGCTGGAGTTTTAGAACCGTCTATTACCTGTCGGTCATAAAAACAACAGTGATTTTAGAGTTTCTTAGAGAAAGGCGAAATTGCACTAAAATTTCAAACATAGTCGAAGAGGTCTGAGGGGCCGTCAGCTGGCTGACAAGCTCAACCATAATAACAACCAAAACAATAAAATGCGGCATGCTAAATTTTGAAAGAGCTCCCCGCGTGTATTACATCATCGAAGGTACGTAGGAACGGTGTTAAACAAAGTCTTGAGGAATGGCATCGGTACGAAGCCGTCCAAGGACTATGCGTATCTTTA
Organism: Holothuria leucospilota; assembly: GCA_029531755.1. Taxonomy (NCBI): domain Eukaryota; kingdom Metazoa; phylum Echinodermata; class Holothuroidea; order Aspidochirotida; family Holothuriidae; genus Holothuria; species Holothuria leucospilota. The sequence continues at coordinate 20,783,533 of CM055973.1, read as the reverse complement.
ACCTGTTTCAAATTTGCACACAGTTTAATTTTATCAAAAGGTTATACCCAAGAACGAGATCAAAACAACTTTTGGAAAAGAAGCAAAAAATTTCACTTGCATCATCAAAAACAGAAAAAAAATCACGGAGCATCAGGAGCTAAGAAACTCAATAGGGTGCATAAAACATACTACAAAATGATAACAGCATTCCGAAGTAAGAGCATGTACTTTCTATCATCTTTGCGGTTAATATTGTAGCCAAATCGAATAAGCAGTCTCATTCATCGAAGGTAACGGTTCACAAAAGTATTCTTAACATTATACCTCATAAAATGCGTACTGTTTTAGGCTAAAACATTAACATAAATATCAAAATTTTGTTTGCGACGTTGCTGGAGTGTTAGAACCTTCTATTACCTGTCAGTTATAAAAACAAACAGTTGTTTTAGGGTTGTCTTAGAGAAAGGTGAAACTGCACTAAAATTTCAGAAATAGTTGAAGAGGTCTGAGGGATCCATCAGCTAGTCTATAGCTTTATATAAAAAATTATATATAACTAAAACGTAAAAATCAAAAAGAATTCTTCTCAGTAGAATTTGGTAGAATTTTTTGTAATCATTCAGTCTAACCAAAATAGCTGGAGGGAATGGGAGAAACAAGAACAAAAAAGGTGGAATGTGACTTGAAACTCATTCTCGGTTAAAAGGATGATGACATTAATCCCATGCAAAGAGTGTATAGCCAGGAAGAATATGCATAATGCTTCCTTTGCATGCAAGAGTGACGGGGACAATGGCAAAGTCTATCGATACAACATGCACTGCTTTATTTCATTTTGGGAACATTACCATAAGATACTACAAAAATTACAGTATTTTTAATGTCATATAAAAGTGTTCCATATAACTTTGTTTTACCTTAATGTGTTTAACAGTGATTGTTCAACACAGGAATCACCTCTCCTTTGTTACATTATATGGTTCTGTTGATATTGAGTGATGCAGGAATGTACTTCCCTTTCACTTACATCTAAGGCAGCTTGGTTGTAGATACACTGTCCAAGCAGATAGCACCAGTCCACCAGGATTCTTACAGCATTTGAACTACTGTCACCAACATCTTGCAAGACCTGTCAGGGACTTACTTAGCCTGGGTTCTTCTAGCCTAGTAATTACTGCAAACTATTCCCTGTATTAGAAGAGGAAGCCACCATGCATATCAAATACTAAGTCAAGCAGACTGCAGCCTAGGACTGACTGGATATTTGAGGCAGCCTTGACAAAGTTGGGAACAGTGGTAACCAACCCTGGGGACGAGTCGTCTTGTCTTCAGCTGGCCCTAAACCAACCAGCATGGGAGGCTACTACCTCAATGGCCACTGCAACCCTGAGACCTGGTAGGATAAAATCAAACAGGTAACACGTCCAACTTTATCAAGTTGCAATCCAATCCCAAGCATGTAATGAACTATCTCTGCCAGCTGAAAGGACCAAGCGAGGGCTTTCTTCATGCCAAATGTGTGTTGTAAGCCACATTTCACTAGGTTGTAGATCACTAATGTGTCCATCATGAATAAACATAGGCTCTTTTAGTTTGGATGTACAACCTTTGTTTTCAAATGATGAAATGCCATATATCCTGACGCAATGATCCCAACCTGAAAGCCAATGTCAAAACACAAAAGAAATATGTGATATGGTTTATATTTCTAAATTTTGTTCTCTTTGTGAGATGAAAACTATAATAGCAATGTATGTGCAATGAAAAATTTTACACCATAATGAACATGCCTTGTTCTGACTTTGCCACTACTGTGCTGATACCACTAGCATATAGTGCCACTATCATATGGTCATGTAGTGGCAGGTGATACAGTTGTTAGGAGCTGAGCAGTGGCACTAGCAACATATCTATTATTTATATTCCTTACTGAACATTTTGAAAACCATGTTGTAGATTGTAGTACCACATTACACTTCACAAATGTTCTATGAATCACAACCTCTTTTCATTTCTTAGTGTCCTTTGCACTCGTTCTGTATTGTTCCTTCCCATACTCATTCTCTACTCCTAATTACTTACAATAATCTAGATCACATTTTATGTCCCATGTAAATTTTCACAACTGTTAAAATTGCTGCCACCAAGCAGTATAATGTGAGTGGTAAATGCCTGTGTGATTTTTGCACGTTGATTTATTCACCAGTACAAGAAGCCACTAAAAGTTCAACAGAATTCACGTAGCATGTGAGAAAAGATTAGTGCTAATATGATTTTTAAGAAAGGTTTTTTAACAAAACAACCACTTGAAACAGAGTACACTTTACTTTCACTGAAGATCATTGTCCCACTATGGTTCAGCATGGACAGGTTTCGCTTTCCAGTCAGATTTTATTTGCCGAATAATGCATGTATTCAAAACCTGCAGCAACTAAGTACATAGTAGGTGGTGTCTTGAGCACAAATTTAATCAACTCTCCATTGACTGGGGATAATTCTTCTCCTCTGCTACACAAACTAGCCACTGGGTTTCAATTCTAAAGCACTCATAGATGTAATCAGCTTTCAAAGAACAAAAGGTGGATTCAAAGGTTTATGCAACTCAAGTGTTTAGAAGCTTTTGGGCTAATAAACACTTTTACAAGTACAATGGTCAATCGGAGAAAAACAAAACAATTATTATACCAATCTGGGCAAATATTAAGGTTACTTTCATACCCAGTAGCACTGATTGATCATTTACCAAATACATAAGAAGCTAAGTAAGTGAAAAGATTTTTTTCCCTGGAAACCTCTAAATCAGAAAACAACTTTATGGTTATGGCTTGACCAGGAAAATTCACTAAGGTAAAAGAGAAACTAAGGAGTAAAGTCATTTTGTTTTTACAATTCACTCTCTGCCAGACACTTTCTTTGTAGTATGTCACTATTTCACGCTAGCAGGTTAGAATTTCTACCCCTTTAAGCAAATACTCTAATTACTTGAGGAATAACAGAAATATGGCAAACTTCCTACCTGACACAGAAATGAGATTGTCCTCACTTAATGACCACTGTGGAAAGAAAGGGAATTTAAAACAAAAACTCCAAATCTAATTTCTATCAAGTCAACTGGAATGTTTTCTCTACTACAATATGCATCCATAAAATGAGAAAATGGAGAAAATTGTTTCCTTTGATGTAGATAATAACCCAGTTGCTTTAGCTATCTGTTGCTATAGCTATTCGGAATAATGAGAAATAATATGTCAGAATTATTTCAGAAGTTTCTTTTGTGCATGTTATGATGATAGTAATATTATTCATTTTTGCTAAAACAAAATCGGGCAATGGGAAATGCTAAATAGGTCACAGCTAAATTGTGTATGCACCAATGCACAACGTATTACTACCATGTAATCTAGTTGCTCCCACCACCCAAAGCACCCTCCTCCACCAGGAATTTTCAAGGTTACTTTTTATCCATGCACCAATCTGCCAAATTTCCAAGATTTTAAGATAAAGATTGTTTTTGAGGTGAAATTTGTAAGGCATGGAAAGTGCCATTTCCAGTGGTATGGAAACATTTTTGGCATATTTTTTAGCAAACTACATGCCAACTGATGGTCGTACCCTGCTTTGCCTCTTACTCCCCACCCATACCCCTTTTGCCATACCCCTTCCCTCCCCCCCATGCTGAAGAGTTTCTGTGTACAATCATGCATCCCATGAATATTGGGAAAGCATTGCAGCTCTTCCGTTGCTGTCAAACATATTAACTTAAAAATAATGTGGATGAGTGACATTCATTACAAGCTCAAAATGGAGTGCTAGTCAATCTTGACTGATGGTCAAAACAATCACACCATTCTTCATTTCAAATCTATCCACATATCACTCAGTAGTAGCAGGGATGGTTCTTCCCTGTAGGTAGTTGCTAGGGTGGACACAGACATAGTGGAAGACATTTCAAAAGGGGAGTGAAAGGTATGTGCCTTGCATTTTTTTCACTAATAAACAATCATGACATGAATCTGGCCTTGTAAAGCAATACTGTTTGCCGTGAGATTGGCACTCTTTTTGCTCAAGAGGCTCACCCTCTCATACACCTATGAGGCTGGAGACAGACTGTCCAATTCTTTCATGCAATTGAACTTGAGAAAACTGTTTTCTTTACTCAGGTATGCAAAGTTTGACTGACACTTCTTTTTCAGATTCCCATGTTGACATAACTTACTCCTGCTTACATTTGTTTTCAGACTCGAATAAGTCTGAAACTGAGGCTTGACTGAGACAAGTGGGATCTTTTTGTGACATGTTAAATATTATTCAACCTTTGAAAAAAATGTTCAAAAAATTTTGAGCTACTCTCGTATTAGTAGTGTCTTGTTTTTCTTTGTGGCATTTTAAAGTGTAATGACTTTGTCATGTTTCCATAAATTTCTGCACCACTGGGAACAAAATGAAAATGAAAGTTGAAGTATCAGCAAAAAAAATTTGAAAGGAACTTTTAATCAGTTGATGATGACATTGCAAACTGTAACATGACTCTATGCTGCAAAGGTGAGTTCGTGACTATGCATGCGTAAGGAAACTGTGTGACTCGTTGATTTAGCACCGTGCCCAGGGTTTGACTTAGAAGCAAAACTACAATCTTGAGAGAAGGTTGATTAGAAACACCAGATTCCTGGAATGGCAGATCTGTGTCCACATAAACTTTGGTACAACTTAAGCTACATATTCATACCAAGGCATATCCCAAAAAGGATGTAAACAGCTCAGTGGCTATTGGCTACTGCAGTATGATGACTTCGGCTACAAAGATAAATGAACCGCCATCTCAGAGATGTGAAAAATTATTTGGATCTTTCATTAACACATTTAATTTTCTCTCACCCTGACACAAGGAGATTTTCCACTCCCTTCAGTTGCAACTCTAGCACTGCAGACAGTTTTGTTGACATCCCTCACATCATAAATATTGAGAAAGCCACTAGGTGAGAGGGCAGCAGCCAGTCATCTGCTCCCATCCTTTAAATCTGTCCCTACTCTTCTGTGTCTTGAATGGAAGTTGACAGAGCAGCTCCATGTAGCTGGTTTCAAACTAACAGAAGAAGTTAAAGACAACTGGATACTTGAGGATGATGGCTGGCTACTGGAACAATTTGAAGATGGAGATCTGGTATCTATGATGCGTAACCGTCCATTACTTGCATTGCAGACAAGCAAGTTACAATCATCAATGTAATCAATGCTGGCCAATTGCTGACGACATGGTTTGTCTGGAATGAGATATGTTTTTGTTGTATTTAAGGCATTGATACTGGAAAAAAAATATTCTTTGGTAAATTGGGTTTTTCAAAGTATGTTTGGTTTACAGTGTGTACCAATCAGAAGTTGCTACGTAAAACCCTGTATTTACAATGAGGTCCAAACATAGGCATATCAAGCAGAAAGATGGGAAGGCAAAAGCCCCTCTGTTAAAAATGTGGGGGCTTAAGTATGCTTCCCCCTTTACAGGGACCAAACCCCTTTTGTACACTCTCTGAAATGTATACAAAAAACTTTCAATTAAATATCAGAGTTTCCAATAAATGTGCTTTATAAAACTGCACAAAATGTAGCATCAAGTTGCACCTCAGGATCCTCCAATTTTCAAATGTTTTTCCAAAGGGGAGGGAACACCTTAGAACTCTCCACCAGAAAAGGGGTTTAAACTACACTGAACCCCTGGCCCCACTGAGAACAGCTTTTCAAGTTCCAACGCTAATGGGTCAGAATTTTTAAAACAAGCTTCTGTCATACCTAAGGAGCCGTTCTCATACTATGTGCTACATAACCTGAATGGCATGAATACATGACCCTCAGATCAAGGAGATACTACAAATGAAGTGAAAGCAGCTTATTGCCCTTGAAGTTAGCATCAGTTGAGTTCCGACATTCCAAAGCTCGAAACCCTCATTAGCTGCTACAGAGGGCTATAATCCGCTGCTACAGAGGGCTACAGAGGGCTAAGAGGGCTACAGAGGCCTATAATCATGATTACCAAAGGATAAGTGACAGTTATAGGCAGGATCTTTGCCAGCATTGTTAATACTCACAAAACCTTACTGGTGTTTCCCCATCATTTTTAAGTTAGAACTAAATTGATTTTCAAGTGTGTACACGTGTGCACATATACCATCCATTTTGTAAAACAAAGTAAGGATGAAGCTTCATGTTAAGCTTAGTTTTGTTATCAGGAACAATCCGGAAAAGTGGGAAATTTAATTGTTAATGTTTTTTAGTTTTCAAAGCCACAAAACTATTGTCAATGAGAAATTAGTGGTATCCTTGGAAATAAATGTGAATTTTTCTTTATTTGGGGGATGTTTTGTAGCTGTTGAAGTACTTGTAGACTGCACATCTTTTTCCATCTGATACATTGTGAATTAATCAACTGCACATTGTCTTTTGCAAAACTCATTTATATTTTTTGATGAGTAAACTTGGATAACAGTCCTTGCTTTTTAAACGAGCAAAGCTTTGGGCTGTTGTTTGTCGGAACAGATGGCAGAACTTCAAAGGGATTACTTGGGACAAAGAAACTGAAAGATTAATGATTAACAACACTCAATGAAAATTTAAATGTGGTGAGAATATGATTCAGGGGAACAATTGGGGTCAAACAATAACACCATGTAACAAAGACTTTGCTTTCACTCCATTGGTAGTAGCTCCGTGCTAAGATATTCAACCTGTTACATGACAGAAGGAGCATCAACAAAGAATAAAACACACTGTTAATCTAGTGAAATTTTGCTTTTTTGCATTATCACCATATAAGGGATAATATTTAAGTCTGAGGAACATTTAATTTCACATTTAAAATAATACAACAGCACAAGGAAAAGTATGCAGACAAAATTTGATCTTAGTTTTGCTTACATTGTGAAAGTATGATGCTAGTTCCATGCTCGTACTGTTCTAATGTCACACTATTCTTTCTGTAATCTGAAACTTTTTACATCAGGAGCATAGCATGACAATCACTTCAATAACAAGTAAAGAAACTTGGCAATTAGCCAAGCAAGCCATACATATATTGATTTCACACTATACTGTACTTCTTTCACTTATCATAAAAACAATTAAAAATTGCATCTGCGTGAAATTTGCTTTCTTGCATGTTCTACTTCTTCTACTTTCATTGCTATGTTTGAACATATACCTGTTTACTTTATTACCTTCTACTTCATAACTCCACAAGTCTTTCCCAGTTTCAAGGTTCACTACAACCAGGTTTTCTAAGAAGCTTCCCCTTGCAACCTGGGCATCTGTTCTTGGATTAGCAGCGACAAAGGGAGCATTTGACATTCCTGACCTTTGACCTTGGTGGGTTTTTAATTGTGTTATAACATCTTCATCCTCTTTTATCTCCCAGAGTATAATTTCATCTGTATCTGATGGACTTGAGGTCAACAACAACCTGAAGATAGATAAAAGTTAAATGAAATAAGAGAATAATTTCAAAGAAGATTTGTAATTTCATACCATGGTACAGATAGTTTATAAAAAGCACCCACATGATCAGGAAAATAGTGACAGGGAATATCAGTCCATACTCACTTCCAGACAATTTTTTTCATATGTGGACAAGTGATCATACTAGATGCAGATATTTGATTCCAGAGACCATGGCAGTTAAGTCTGGCCAATACCTAAATGCTACTTCAAGTTGATCACATGAAACACACATGGCAGGAATCACCAAACAAAGATCGTGTTCGTACTTACTTGATATTATCACATCTTTAAAAATGTTCATTTTTTTCCAGAGAATGTGTAATTTATGCTTCTTATCACCAGAAATGAAGACATCAATTGAAAGTGTCACTTCATGTCTGACATTCTTGTTTTGTATTTCAGCTTGACATAACAAATACAATCAGTTGAATTCTGGCATTCAACGGTTCATAGTACCAGTGAAACTTATAAAGCAATGAAACCGTTTTTCACAACCAAAACATTCTGTCCAAAAATGAAGAAAAATTCACAAAAAATTAGATTATTGTAATCAATAAGTTACCGCAACTGTCATGTAATGATTATACCTACTGATCACTGACCATGGCCATAGCATGTACAGGCTGTTGATGGAAGCCTCCACAGACTATCTTGAAATCACGATCCTTAGACAACTTTAGCTGGTCATCAGCAGAATTTGTGAGTTTCAGTGGAAGAGAGAGAAGGAGCATTTCATAGCTACCATTGGGAGATGAAGAGTCAGCCACAAATATTGCTGAAAAGTATGAGAATTAGAAAAAGTTTGCCCCGTTTAAAATTTCAAAACAAAGTCATAACTTGCCTTTCCTCTGAAAGGGCCAGACTAGGACAGAAACCATTTTTTCCATTTTCATCCATACAACCTGAAAACTGTTTCATGTACTTCATTAATTTATACCAGCATTGCAAATTTAAGTCATCTTGCAATTTGGGTCTTTATTTTCATCTAAGCACTGTGCTGTTTTTTATCTTAAGTCTTGTATTTGTTCCACTGCCTTGAAATCCAATGTTCTTGTCAAAACAATAATGTAAATTCTAGCAAAGGTATAAAAAAATCAAATTTCACTTTTACTTCTGCTAACTGATAACAACAACTATCTCAACAACTCGAAACAAAGCTCCCAGAATCGTAAACATTGAAACATGGAAGTGTTTCTCATTGTATACTACTTACTCAATAAAAGCCATGCTAATGCAAAAATAATCCTGCACATTTCTGTCTGATTGAGTTTTCAACAGTAGAGGTTATGCAATGCCCCACCCTCCCTCCTCCTCCCTTCCCCGAGACCAACATCTTTGGGGTAGTTGATATTGTAAAATCTGCAGTAAATTTGAAAAGAAAGTGTTGATTACAGTGAAGTACTCTGTTTAACTTAGATTTGTGACCGCCACTCATGACCACCATCAATCCCACCTTGTCCCCCTCCCATCCCCTCTTTTCCAAAATGGATCTGAATCCTCAAAGACTCTGTGAACCTATGCTGATAAACTGTAAAAGAGGTTGACAATTTATACTGCACTTGAAGGGAAACTGTGACTAATCACTGAGTAGATGCCACACAGCAGACGGCAAAACTGGATCAGGCTTGTTGTATAGAAGACTTTCAGCTATGAGTGTAAAAATTGACTCATCAACAATTTCCAGTAGCATACAGTTGCTTACTGTACCTCCCTTACAACCTGTTGTAATGGCATCTAACAATAGTGCACTGTAACAATTTACAGAGCCTTCAATCTCAAAGGAAAATGTATCACTTTTATTTTTTTTTTTCATTTAGTATAACTAAAACTTCTTTAACAAAATTCATTAATTTATAGCAGCATTGCACACAATAAATCATCCTCCCATTTGTGTCTTAATTTTTCATCTAAACTTTGTGTTGTTTGTTATCTTGATAATGTAGCCTCATACTCTATTTGGTTCACTTCTTTATCCAATTGGCTTCTCAAAATAATTATGTCGACTCTTTTAAAGTATATAAACATCAAATCAATTTTCACTTTTACTTCTGCTAATTGACAACACCAAGTATCTCAGTATGTGTGGGCATAGCTGCAAAGAGAAATCAATCAAAAGCACAGTAGAATTGCCAACTCTGAACAAAGCCCCCTGAATTGTAAACACTGAAACAAGGAAGTTGTCTAACTGTCAGCTACTTGCTCAATAAAAGCCAATATGACTCAAAAAAGTCTCCACATTGGTGTCTGACTGAGTTAGAACATCAAGGGTTATGCAATGCCCCCTCTCCTTCCTTCCTTTCCCAAGATAAATATCTTTAGGGTAGTTGGCACTGGCAAAATTTGAAGCAAATACAAGCAAAAGTGTAAATTACAGTGAAAGAGCCTATGAAGTGACAAAGTACAGCCATTTGATGTCATTCAATGTACTTTCACTTTTTGAGCTGTTGTGTTGGAAGGGGTACAATTTCATTTTAGCATTTCTCTTTCATGGGGCGAAATTTTTTAACTTTAGGGCTATTTTTGGTGATAGATATGGTCAGAGAATGACATCAAATGGCTGTACCTTGTCACTTCATAAGCTCTTGAGTATTTTTTTATTTACATTTGTAACCTTCTCTCATGATCCACCATTAACCCCACCTCCTCCCCCCTCACATCCCCTCTTTTCCAAGGTGGATCTGATTCCTCAAAGACCCTGGGTACTAATGCTGATGAATTAAAGAGGTCAACAATTTATACTGCACTTGAATGTGAACTGTGACTCAGTGTTCGCACTAAGCAATTGAACCTGGGAGGGAATTCCCTCTCTAGAAATTTTTTGGGAGGGATTTTCAAAATCAAGGAGGAGGTTATCACTTGGTAAAGATACTGATTGTAATTTAATGTGTGTATTATAATTGTAGTTACGATCTCAGCTGCAGAAAAGTGTGAGGGATTTTCCCGCATAAAATTTATTTTTGTGCGGGATTCCAAAAACAAAAGCGGGATTCAAGCAATCCCGCACCTTAGCGCGAACACTGCTGTGACTTTTTAATGGGTAGATGCCATACAGCAGACTGCAAAAATGGATCAGGCTTGTTGTAAAGACTTTCAGTTATAAGTGTTTAAGTTGACTGATGAACAATTCCCACTAGCATACAGTTGCTTACCTCCCTTGCATCCCGCATGGCATTTTACAGTAGTGCACTGTAACAATATACAGTGCAGAGCCTTCAGTGTCAAAGGAGTACTGTATGCAGAACATGACAGCACAGTATGCAATGTTACGTTTTATTGTGTGTTGTTGGCGTACGAACGCTGAAACCTCAGCGTAAGTTCGGCGTCTGCAAACATGGAATTGCACCCTTAAGCAGGGCACACATCACTCCTAGAAAAATTTATCTGCTGAAATATTTTAATAAAGAACAAACCACTGCTCTAACATATGCCACCCCCTAACCTCCCTTAAAAAGTCTCAAACCTCCCTAGAAGGTACCACCTCCCCCCTCCCCTCCCTCCCCCTTCACACCCTTGTCTGGCTATGACCTGCAAAATACAGTACTTGCATGTTCATACCCTACTGTAACTTCCCTAAGGGAAGGAGGCATTAGTATATGGATGATTAAATACTTACTTTTTTGATCCATCCATTCCAATACAGAGGTTGGTTGTGAAAGATCATACATGTGAAGATGTGCATATCTGCCAAAGATTACAAAATAAATTTGGTATAATTACTGTAGTTGTTAAATGCCTAACAACATTACAACAAAATGTTGATACATATTTTGGGGCTTTTTAGAAATGTTTTTGCTTGTACTACAGGGCGTATCACAAGGATACTTTCTAAGAGCTTATCATCACTTAGAACTATCCTGTCACTTTGGAGTTGTACAGGACCTTCATTAGCGAGTAGTTCCTGAAATGTTGATACAGTAACTGAAAAGTTTCATTTCAATCAGAAACTTGAGTCATGATGACATCATGGATGGAACTTCTTTCAATAATGCCATGCTGGTGTGTTCATTAGGTATACAGGTGATATGAAGCCAAGTGAGCAGTCTGCAGCTCTACAGTACTGTTGAATGGGGTTAATAGGGTGCTTGGGATGATTAAGAGGCACTTGAGTTGTTTTAGCAAGGATCAGGGGCATAGCCAGGAATTTGTCGAGGGTAGGGGGGAAGCCTATACACAGCCTCTCAGCTGGAAATGGCACCGCATATAAATAGGAAAAACACAAGCAATATTGTAAAAACAAACATAACCAGGAGACACTTGAGTTGCGTTGGCAAGGATGGTGTACAGTTCAACACAGTCTCCATCTTGACTATGCTTCTAAAGCAGGCCTGGAAGCCAAATAACAAAAAGACTTAGCCTACTAGTGGAACTTTCCCTGTAAATAGGTTCAGAGGAAGGGCAGTGGACTTATTGCTGCTAGATGTACAGTAGTGTCATTTTGCACACATCAGAAAACAAGTGACCACAAACTGTATTAAACATGGTGTGAACCACCCAATACTTGGGGTGGTTGGAACTGTTTTTTGGTGGGGGTTCGTAATGGCAGTAAGTACTTACCAGTCAGACTGGAAAGTTTGCCTTGGGATGATTCAGAGGCACTTGAGTTGTTTTAGCAAAGATCAGGGGATAACCAGGAATTTGTCAAGGGGGGCAAAGCCCACAGACAGACTCTCAGCGCTTTGCACCACCATGGGTTGGCACAAAGCGCAAGGAAATTTTTGCCCAAACTGGCCCAGACTCGAAAGTTTGCCTTGTGCGCGCAAGATCTGGCCCACACAGCTAGCTGCGTGGTTTGGCACCTGGCTGCACAAAAATTGCTGGTCATAGATCTGGCTGCATACCACATGCAATGCAAATTAGCTGCGGCCTGACACTATGAGGCAAAAAGTAGGCCTTGGCCTAGGCGGCCTGAAAACTAATGCAAAGCTAACACTTTACTCACTGTCCAGCAGTGCCCATATGCCAGGGTGCATTCCATGAAAAGCCCTCGCTGAAGTTAAGCCGAGGTGTAAGCATTCATACGTCAACAAAACCAAAGGTGTGCCAAAATTACGCCGAGGTGTCATTGTCCGTACGCCAGCAAAACTATCTACAAAAGGTGTGATTTATACCCACAACTGACATAACATACACTGCCTGCTGTGTGATTAGCATTCATCATACTTGAAGCAAAAAGTTACACACATTCTTTCCTATTTAGCAGGAAATAATCATATTTTCTGTGGGACTCATCATAAATTAAGTGTGGGAACACAACGCAGCAGAAAATTTTATAGCTGCTGTTTTGACTTTGACTGAGTTGCAGTACAAAATATATAGTCAACAGGTAAGTTGTACGCCAGTTCAAGTGAATCCTCTTGCCGCAACGGTAAGTTGTACGCCAACTAGAGTGAATTTTCATACTGCTACACCTTGAGGGTTTTCCTTCATCTACGCCGAAGATCTTCGGTGTATAGTGCAAGAAATGCACCCTGGCCCATATGGCGGCATGACTTGACCAACATTTGACCGTGCAGAGGTCTCAAATCTGGCCCATTGAGGCACACTGGACAAGAAATAATGAGTTACTTGCCCGTGCAAAATGCAAACTTTCCTGTTTGGGGCACCAGGGATGGTAACTACCTACACATGTATATATAGTCTGTTCCCCAAGTAGCCTATATGACAAATTCAGCTGCCATGTTAAGGGTTGGGCTTTTGCAAAATGATTTCTGCATTTTCCCCCAAAATGTGGTATTTTCTAGCATTAGTCACAAAACTTGCACATTTTAACAACCCCATAATCAACGGCAGGCTTCTAATTCTTCTATCTACAGCTGATCTAGCGGCATCGTAATGAAAGGGTATAGCGACACCTCGCAAACGACCGCCTTCATGTGCTAGTACTGTGGCTGGCTTCTGCAGTACGTACATTACAGTACAGTACAGTTGAAAGATTATCTGCAGTGTAAATGCGCGCTTCTTACTTTCGTACATCTAATCCCTACATTACTAAGTTAGTACGGCTAAACTCTTCCAATACGAGGCAGTTACGAACTTACGATTCCTTCAATTATTCAATATCACAACGCAAGAATGAAATAAATCTAACTTTTTCATAGACTGAATCATCCAGTTCCAATCATCTTCGGGTTCCACAGACATTATGATTCTTCAGTTTGGGGCTAAACGTAAAAAACGACCTGGCAATTTCTTTGCGGGTTGTGTTTGCCCTCGACACAGTATATGAGGTGTCACTACTCAAAATTACGGTTCAACTAGATTACAAGCAGGATTACTTGCAACACCAATTTTCGATTTCTGTTAACTTGAAGGATTTTTGTAGATTGGATTAAGTTCAGCTCGCGTATCGAGGAAGTGTTACAGATTGACTATATCATCAGCAAATTGAGCTTATCTGGTATTGAATTGAACATTGGTTGGGATGTCGTTAACATAAAGAATATATAGTAAAGGGCTTAGTGTTGAGCCTTGGTGTGGCAGCTTTGAGATTAATCGCATTAGAATAAGTATTTCTATGGAAAATGGACATCGTCCTATTACCAAGGAAGGAGGACATGGGCGGTTCTAAGAAATTTTGTTTGGGGGGGGGGGCGGGGGGGGGGGGGCAAACTCAAGTCCGTATTCAGGGAGGTTCGGAAGACCCCCCCCCCGCAATATTAATGGTCAGCTCCGGATAGTACAATAAGAGTATGGTTATTATGTATTACAGCGATGCCCCATGTAGTTTTCAAAAGCTCTTCAAAAACCATTTCAGGCAGTCAGTCATGAGCTGACTACTTTAAAAATAAAAATACACTCATATCAGCCGATCGCTACTCCATAGGGGTGGAGTAAGAGGCAGGTGAAATGGGCAAAGCGGTTTGATCCACTTTGCCACTATAAAATGAGCCCCACCCTTAAAATTTTGTTGTTTCTTTCATTGTGTCACAATATGTTTCAGCTTTGCCAAGAAGCCATAAAATGTTGCTTTTCTGGATTGTTTTCTTAAACTAACGAAAAGTTCAAGCATGAAGACATTTGAAAACGATGAAATGATAGCACTATTTTTGATCTCAGTACCGGTCCAAAACGAAATATTTTAAAGGGGGAGGGGAATGCCCCTAACTCAGAACGACGTCTTATCCTATATACAAATAGCTAGGTCACTAGCTAGTCAAAAGTCTCATTACACTGAGCTTAGATTGACTGTTTGGTGTGTTTATTTTAAATCAATTGAAACGGTACACTTTAGCGCAGAGGGGGAGAACCTTTTGCTTATAACAGGCGATTTGACAGTCATAAGACCGCTCGTGGGCCAACGGCGCTGTCAGTTTGGACAAGGGAAGGGAAACCTCTCCTTCTATGGGAAACACAATACGTTAAGGCTACATGTCCGTTACTTTTTGTAAACAGATACCTATGCTAATCTGGCCAGGTGACACCCGGGCAAAACTGCTTTGAGTCTTAGATGATAATCAGCACTGCCAATAGGTTACGTATCTAATGACCCCGAAAGCTCTGAAGTGCCTGCAAAACCAGTGGCGTAGCTAGACTTTTTTCCGGGGGGGGGGGGGAGGCAAGCACCTAAATTTTCCGATTTTTTTTTAAAGACTGCATAAGGGTACGTTCTGTATTCAGCAATGTAGGTTACAAAATATACGGCTTACTGTACATGTAACACATACCAGACACATAAATGTTGTTCACTGATAGTGTTCTTTTGAATCTGAATTGTGAAATTCCAAAGCGGGCGAAGCGCGCGAAAATTTTTGGTAGGCTTACACACACACACACACACACACACACACACACACACACACAAAACATATGTAATCATTAAGAACAAAAAGAGAAAAAAAGAAAAATTGTAAGGGTTGTAGACCGTATCGGGGATAACACACACTGTAGGCCTATCATACAGGGATGTAAACTTCTAGAGAATGGTGAGAGTGAGGTTTGCTGGTAGACTACTGACGAGGAGCGTGACCATCGGTTCGCGGGAGCGTCCCTCCAGGGGAAATTTCTGCCAAAAATACCCTACATTGCAGGAAATGACACTTTTACACCATACTGAGACATTGCGTGAGGAACATGCTTCATCGTGAGAGCGTGAGATTCAAGGGCGGATCCAGGGGGGGGCAACTAGGGACAACTGCCCCCCCTATGACCAGTCTAGCGCCCCTCAATACAAGAAAAATGCGCCCCCTGCGTCCTAAAAGTTAAGTAAAAACTGTCCGAAAAGTAAAAAAAAAAAAAAAAAAAAAAAAAAAAAAAAAAAAAAAAAAAAAAGGTCCTCAGAATTTCGAACCGTATAGCTATATATAACTATGGCAATGGGAGTTGGTCTCCGAAATGTAGTCGGTCAAATTCAAGAGTATGCGGCCCCTGCATGATGTTGGCGCCCCCCTTTTCAAACTGCCCCCCCTTCAGCTAAGGGCTGGATCCGCCCTTGGTGAGATTGCGTGACCCATGCATACGCTGAATGCGTGAGAGGTGACAGCCTTTTGTTACAGTATAGAACTACCTGGACTACCCGATGAAGTAGCCAAACTTTGCTCCGTGAGTCGCTCACCAACTGATCGTACAGTATGACAAACACAAGAGAACAGCAACTAGGCTTTGCGATATGGGATGAAACTTACGACGTCTACATGAAGGGTTTAATCTGCCTACATGTTACTTGGTAAGGTGGGCAGTACATATTCTATGTAGCTATGTGCAACGGAATTAATGAAGAAACTGGAGTGAGTATACAGCGCGCGTAGCGCGTCGAAACTTTTGGGTTCATATTAAAGAAATTGTCCTCTTGAGAGCAGGGAGTTGTTAGGTCCTAACAACTCCCTGGTTAAACTGTCAGGGCGACTAGTCTCCGTCAGGGACTGCATACTTTATCGTAAATTTCCGAATTTTTCATTTTTTTCTTTTGAGCCAGGGGGAGATCGCCCCCCTGCCCTCCTGTAGCTACGCCACTGTGCAAAACTTAACTCCAGCATAACCGTTACACTCTGTTAATGACATTATGATGCCAAAACTAATCAGATTAAAAAATATCACAGCGTGATCATTTGTTTTGATTACCTTAGCTTGCACTAATGGCAGGTCCATTTGTGATGTCTGAAGTCACTAGATATACAGTGGTAGCAAACAAGCAACTAAGAAAACGCGCGCGAAGCGCGCCGAAAAAATGTCGTTTTGAAAGCACTTTATTAATGTTTAACCATTGCATTGGAAAGTTATTCACTGCTTTAATTTTAAACCCACTCAAGAAAAAGGGAGGGCCTAACCCATCTCGAATTAAATGTTTTATTTATTTATTTTTTTTTTTTGGAAAATTGAAGACCACGCTTTGAAAACTTTTGGGGGGAAAGTGCCCCCCCCGTGCCCCTATGGAGAGCCGCTAATGAAGGAGGACAATAATCTGAGGAAAGAAGAGGGGAAGTGAGGAGGTACAATTTTACCCTAAAGCCACTACGACAGCAGGCGCGTAGCTAGTGGGGGGGGGGGGGCTGCCCCCTAGATGTTTGCCAGGCCCCCAAAAATTGTGCATGTCCTAATAATATGTGTAAGAATTAAGGCCGGAGATTGATGCCGTGCCCCACCCCCATTTGATACCTAGGCCCCCCTAAAATTTCATCCTAGCTACACCCCTGTACGACAGGCTTGATCGAACGCCTTTTCCGAGTCTAAAAAACAGCGGAAATGACTTTTTCCCTTTGTAGCCATTTCTAATGAGTCTAAAGAGTTGGTTCAGTAGTTTTGTTTTTTTCTAAAACCACATTGGTTCTGCAGTGGCGTAACCAGGATTTTTTGAGCAGGGGGCACTGGGGGATCAAGAACCTTTCCTGGGAGGGCTCAATTTCTGAATTCTCTCCCTCTCTATGGGACTAATATATATATATATAACTGTACATTCCAAAATTTTCCGTAGGGGGCACCTGGGGTGGCACGGTTTTTTCGTGGAGGACACGTGCCCCCTCATGCCCCCGTAGCTACGCCACTGGTTCTATGACGGATGCTTCTGATCGTGTATGAGGCGCTTCCACGTACATTTTCAAGCTCAGCCAGGTCCCTGTTCACCTTTCTGATCGGACGTCTGCACTAATTTCTGGTTTAGTGAGTTAGAATTCAGAGATACTTCGTGATCTGAACACTAATTAGTGTTCAGATAACGAGTTAAGTCACCTAGACTGAACCTAGTCAAAGGGTTGAAATGGAAAACTTATTAACTTCTAGTCCTAGCATATTGTCTGATACTCCACCGGGGAGAACGAATATTCTTCAACATGACGTTGATGTTAGGGACGCTCGGCCCATTAAGCAGCATCTCTATCGGTTAAACCCTGTCAAGCTACAAATTGTAAGGGATGAAATTAAGTACATGTCGGAAAATGACCTTATTTCCCCTAGCCAAAGCCCATGGGAGTCGCCCATATTGTTAAAGAGGATGGTTCAAAGAGGCTATGCATTGATTACAGGAAGGTTAACTCTGCCAAGGTGACAGATTCCGACCCCATACCACGCCTCGATGAAATTTATGTTAGTCCTTACCAAACCATTGTATATACGGACTACTATCCTTTAGTTTATATCAACAAGTTTAAACAAAAGACGGTGCACGACTTATGAGATGGGGATTGTATTTACAAGGTTGTGATCTAGATATCAGACACATATCTGGAAGGGATAATATTGTCGCAGATGCACTCAGTAGAACAACTTAAGGTGAAATAATAATTCTAAGGAAATCGCCCCCTTTTAGTTTTGATTTCCCTTCTCCTAGGGGGAAGGTGTTATGCATGGGCGGATTTAGGGGGGGGGCCCAGGGGGCCCGGGCCCCCCCCCCCTTCCAAAAATTTTTGAAGTTTTTTCAACAAATGACTAGGCCCTATTTCCAATTAAATAGGCCTTTGTGATGTGTCAGAGTGAAATTCAGATTTGTTCATTATTTAAATTTCTACCTCAGAAAATCAGTCTTATGTTAATAATTCTGTTACTGACCTCCGGCTGATAACATTTTGGCTTATATTGGTCACAATAACGTTTTCCGGGCATTGCAAGGGGTTACTCATGAGCGCTGCATTGGACTGCTAACTTCAGTCTATTACCGGCCGGGCCCACATCATTGGGAACACTGCTTCTACTTTCAAGGGAAATTCAGAATTCTTTAATATTTAGAGGAATATTTTCAACAACCTCAGGCTCTTAAGTTAACTATAACTTGCTGCAACGTTAGCATCTTCTTTAAGCTTTGTAATTTACTTTAATGAAATATGCTTCGAATTTAGGGTAATATAAGGGAAAAGGAGACTTCAATTCGGGAAACTGCCATCCTAATATGTGGACAACAAAGGCAACTTACTCTCCTCTTTCAACCAACCAAAATTTAAATTTCACTAAATTATGAGCATTTTCCAGCCATATATGATCAGTTTCAAAATATACTAAAGACATCACCATTTCGCATCTAAGCAATCTTAAATTAACAAAAATTTTCTTAAAGGGGTGGGCTCCCCTTAGACCCCTCCCCAGAAAAGCATCCTCCATCAAACCAAAAAGTAAAATTGACTGAATTATGAACACTTTCCAGCCATGTATGATCAGTCTAAAAAACATACCAACGACATCACCATTTTGCATCTGAGCAACCTTAAATTAACAAAAATTTCTCAAAGGGGAGGGGGCCCCCCTCCCCTTAGACCCCTCCCCCAGGACGGTGATCACTCATCACATACTTTACCTCCTATCAAAATACCCTGGCACCACCCCTGGAGCACCGCCTCCCCCCTTAGATCCCTCCCCCAGATCGGACTTTTATACAAACCACTATGACCTGGGCCCCCTTCTGCCAAATCCTGGATCCGCCACTGTTATGTACAAGAGAATGTTAAGATTTTCTGCCCGAGGTGCTGTAATTTTCCATGCTTTGTATAGTTACATTCATTTGTAAAGCTTTGTGTTCTTCGGTGCTGTGTTCATTCCGCTCGTATAACACCGTTTTAATGATATGCTTATCTACTAATGCTAAGAGCTATATGTACACGTATGCTTTCCTATTGTTTAAGTTCTTCGGACGGACGGAGTGCCTCCTTTAAAACAGTTGTTCAAGGTGTGGCCCAGCTCTCCTCCTTGCATTCTACTATGGCTGATAGATGGCAGTTCTTTTCCGTTCCCTATAGGTTCAAGACACTCCTTTGGTCTCTCACTCACACTCCTTTGGACTATCATGCACCTGTGAATAGACTGCTCCCGCCTGTGCTTCTTCTCGCTTTTGCTGTTTCCTGACAACTCTTGTTCCTGGTATTTTTCTGTTCCAGTCTCCGACACCTCACCTCAACCCCAACCCCCCTTCATCCTTGGCCCGACGTTCCGAGCTCCTTACCGATTCCGCCGGCACTGTCCTCGATTGTGATCTAGTTAGGCCTAAGTATACTTTTTGTAATTTTTGAAGTATACTACACGTAGTTCTTTTGGTTTTGTAATTTCACGTCAAGCCCTCCAGGGTTTTTAACACACTTCCCTTTTCACGACATGCAGGGGCGGATTTAGGGGGGGGGGGCCAGGGGGCCCGGCCCCCCCCCTTCCAAAAATTTTTGAAGTTTTTTTCAACTTCATAAAACAAATGACTATACCCTACTTCAATTAAATAGGCCTTTGTGATGTGTCAGAGTGAAATTCAGATTTGTTCATTATTTAAATTTCTACCTCAGAAAATAAGTCTTATTTTAATAATTCTGTTACTGACCTCCGGCTGATAACATTTTGGCTTATATTGGTCACAGTAACTATTTCCGGGCATTGCAAGGGATTTCCCATGAGCGCTGTATTGGATTGCTAACTTCAGTCTATTACCGGCCGGGCCCACATCATTGGGAACACTGCTTCTACTTTCAAGGGAACAAGGGTGGCGCAAGCGTGGGGGCCAGGGGGGCCATGCCCCCCCCCCCGTCGGGGAAGGCTGCCCCCCCCCCCCCATCGGGGAAGTTTTCGGTTTCGTCGGGGAGCTGTTATGTATACGATAAAATATGTAGTCCCCGACAACGCCCAGTCGCCCCGACGATTTACTTAAATTTGGTCTAAATTAGGGCAAATTCTTCAATAAAAACCCAAAATTTTCCAATTTTCTTCTTCAAAGCCCCATTTTTTCAAATTTTCCATGGAAAATGCCGGCATTTTTTTCAAATATTCTCCAAAAAGAGCCCAAAATTTTCGGCGCGCTTTGCGCGCCAAAATTTTCCTTCAAACATCGTTTAGGCGCTTTATTTCCTTCGTTGAGACTTTGGGTTGCGGCCCCCCCCCGTCGGGGAGCTTGGCCCCCCTGTCGGGGAAATCCTATCGCCACCCCTGCAAGGGAATTTCAGAATTCTTTAATATTTAGAGGAATATTTTCAACAACCTCAGGCATTTAACTATAACTTGCTGCAACATTAGCGTCTTCTTTAACCTTTGTAATTTACTTTAATGAAATGTACTTCGAATTTAGGGTAATATAAGGAACAACAAGACTTCAATTCGGGAAACTGCCATCCTAATATGTGGACAAAAAGGCTACTCTCCTCTTTCATCCAACCAAAATTTAAATTTCACTTAATTATGAGCATTTTCCAGCCATATATGATCAGTTTCAAAAATATACTAAAGACATCACCATTTTGCATCTGAGCAATCTTAAATTAAAAAAAATTTTCTTAAAGGGGAGGGGACACCCCTCCTCTTAGACCTCTCCCCAGAAAAGCATCTTCCACCCAACCAAAAATTAAAATTGACTGAATTATGAACACTTTCCAGCCATGTATGAGCAGTTCAAAAATTATACCAAAGATATCGCCATTTTGCATCTGAGCAATCTTAAATTAACAAAAATTTTCTTAAAGACCCCCTGGTGCACCGCCTCCCCCTTAGATCCCTCCCCCAGATCGGACTTTTATACAAACCACTATGACCTGCCCCCCCCCCCTTCTGCCAAATCCTGGATCCGCCACTGACATGTATTGTTAATATGATGTTACGTAAATCGTTATTGCATGTATGATTATTGTTGTGAAAAGAAACAATAAATGAAATGAAATGAAATGAGCCAATTGGTTTCCTGACCCTCAAACGTTAGACTTACATAGCTTATATGTCCATATGTAAGCACTGGCGGTGATCATGAAAACGGTGGGACATGTGTTAGAGATACCCGTCCCCTCCATCTTTCCGAAAGCTGGGGGACACAAAGGGACGCTCAAACGGGTGAAGTGGGTAAATAATAATTGACCTTATTAAAAAAACTAAGAAATAATAGAATTATTTATTAATTTTATTAGAAACGGAATTATCAGATGGGCTAACTATTGAACTTTGTAAAATATTGTAAAACATTGTTAACAGCCTGCACAACACGATTCTCAATTTTTGAAAATTTCTTTGATACTAGTATTGCTAATTGGACAGCTTGATCGTAATCAAGAATGACATAAAATTCAATCCATTAGAATCCGTTGAATCAATTGCCTCCTCCCTCTCATAGTTTGTTGGTGACAACACTGGGCTTGGACACTCGCTTTCCTCCCATAGATTTCGTTAAACTTATTGCAGGGTTGGTGTCTTTCTAAGTGTAGGATAAATGCAGGCTATTTAATTTTGAATTTTTTCATCACAAATCATGTTGCAAATTATCAGAAGAGTATCCAGTGTGTGCTGCAAGGGCTGAGGAACACCCCTCGGTCGAAAAATGAGAGATTAATGAAAAACATAAACAAGGTAAAACTAAACAGGGAAAGATAAAGGAGAAGCAAAAAGATTGAAAAAGTATAAGAGAAAAGGAAGGGTCAAAGAAGATATGAAAGAAGAAAGACTAAAAAATGGTAAATATGGTTAAGTAAGAATTTCCAGGACCATATCACGTGTATTAACATGGTGATGATGACGATGACGATGGGGATGACGAGGATGATGACGAGGACGACATTAAATTTGTGTATTATACTCATCATAGAATGTTTTTACATAACAAACATATCTTTCACAAGAATTTAGTGACGGCAATATGCAAGGAGAGAGGCACATACTCCAAATCGATTTTTAACCAAAAACGCAAAATGTCTTTAATGGCCTTTAACTCATATATATATATATATATATATATATATATATATATATATATATATATATATATATATATATATATATATATATATATATATATATATATATATATATATATATATATATATATATATATATATAGTTCAAGAAAAGTAGCATCACATGAGTAACAAACTAATAGCATAAACTGAAAATGGTGAAGCATATTTAAATTTTCGGACCACACAGGGCCCTTCATCAGTTTCGACGAGAGGCAACTTAACAACAAATGTACTAAAGAACACGAAAATTTATAATATAAATTTATAATATAAATTTATAATATAATATAATATTAATATATGTATATATATATATATACATACATATATATATATATATACATATATATACACACATACATACATATATATATATATATATATATATATATGTAGTTAAAGAGGAGAGTTCCACGTGTACTCCGAGAAAATAAATCGTAAAACAGGAAACAAATAAATGCATCACTAGTTGACTTAAAGAGTACAAAATAATCCAAAATTTAATTCGAAATTTTCGGTTCCCCTGGAACCTTCGTCAGCGAGAAGAGACAGTGAAGTGAGTACAATAATTAACTTAGCCAACAGCGGTGATACAGCTTAAAAACACAAGATGATAGGTGATGAAGAGGTGTAAATAAGTGGAATAAATAATTAAGTTGTATGATGGAAAGTGTACTGATTCAAAACACCAAGGTCTTTGTTTAGTCCCGTGATGTGTGAATATAGTTTCAAAATCCATTTAAGTTCGGCGGACTTGCGGTGTTCAGTACAAACAAAATTGCTTGTAATGAGGGTGACTTTAAGATTTTCAAGGGAATGGCGGGAAGATTAAAGTGCTCCGCTAAAGGTTCTTTACGTAGGTGAAACCAAGACTTCGTTTCGCTTTAGGTTTAACAACCATAAAAAGTCTATTCGTGATAACACTCCAGGTTTCCCCGTAACTTTGAAGTTCTCAGTGTTATGTGTCATGCAGTTAAAAGCTTCATGTCAGTGCCCTCATATTTAATAACTCACAGAACTTTGGGGGCTTCACCCCCTTGAGCCCCACCATTGACAGCTCAACGGAAAATGAGTGCATACAAGGGGCCGATTTGTTCTCAATATTGGGGGGACATGAGCCTCATGACCCTTTTTTCAAATAATTTAGGGTGTGAAAAATCAAAGTCAATGGGCGATTTCTCAAATATTGGGGGACATGTCCCACTGTCCCCCGGATTGCCGCCCATGGGCGCATACAGCCTATCCCTACCTCTCCCTACGGTGCACAAATATTTCACATTTGTTATATCTACACATCTGTCCTCATCTTTCTAATTTCGCAAGTTGGTTTCCGTCTAATGAAACCTGAGCTTGAGTTTACATGTTTAGGGAAATCCTTCTGTTAACATATAAACATAAGATTTGACCTTTTGGTTGGTTTCTTGACGTTAAACATTGACCTTATATAACTGAGATGTATCCGTTCTTTTGGACCACCCCTTCCCCTACCCTACCCCCACCCAGCCAAAAGAAACATTTCAATAAATTTTTGAACATGAGAATTTATAGATATGTCATCAGTTCAAAGCTATAACAAAGACGACACCATTTTGCATTTAAACTACCTTAAATGGATAAATTTTCTCACTTACAGCTCTATTTTGGAAGTGTCATTTCTGGCAATTTTAGTAACATGATTGTCAAAAGTTTACCCTGCTGGTGTTGGTATCAAAATTCCAAGTCGCTCTCCCCTCCGGTAGGAAAAATCCTGGATACTCTCCTGATAGTGATCCAAACTTTTTCGAGATTTTTCAGTTTGTAAGTTTCTGTGCACAAGAGTAAAATAATTTTCCTCAGTCTAGTTACCCAGTCCCCAATATTCAAGAAGTTCCATGCCTCGTGCATAGACCAGTTAGAGAGTTGTCACCAGCTGCACCCGGCTCCCTGGACTACGGAAGCCGAGAACATCGCGGTGGTGTGAAAATCTGACGTGCCAGTTATCCCACCCCTTTCTTCGGTAAACATAGGAAGGAGAAATCAAAATACGCTTTCTCCTTACCGTTATCCACCGATAATGTAGAGTGGAGAAAACCAAAGTTAGTGAAGGGGTACTTCAAGAAAGGACCATCACGGTGTCTATTTTCGAACACCCTGTCCATAAATGGACGCGCCCGTACATGACACGGATTGGCACTATATAACTTTGGTTATATTATTACCAACGTGGGATGATCCCACCGTGGTACGGAGATATCGTCGACGAGCGAGCTAGCTATGTTACTTAAATTGAAAAGTCCATTTATGGACAGGGTGTTCGAAAATAGACACTGTGTAATGGTCCTTTCTTGAAGTACCCCCTTACTAACTTTTTTCTCCACTCCACATTATCGGTGGATAATGGTAAGGAGAAATCGTATCTTGCTTTCTCCTTCCCATATTTACCGAAGAAAGGGGTGGGAAAACTGGCATGTCAGCTTTCACACCACCGCGATGTTCTCCACTTCCGTGGACCTACGTTCTGCCGTGTATCGCTTGAGATGTGCATTTTACGTTCGAAAGCGCCACCCCCTCCCCATTCAATATTCCTCCACTGACCTAAAACTTCACGGTTTGCTTCATCGAATATCTTTACAGCCATGTACCTTGTTGTTGAAGAGAAGAGGGATAGGCCAATGACAGAATGATAATTTAAAATAGATAACTGCGGCATATCATTATAAGGAGTCCCGGCTTTGTGGACAGTTGCAGGGCGTGTGTTACATAAGTTTTAACAATCAATCAGTCTTTTCAGAAATAGTTTAGGGAAGAAAAGATTATTGTATGAAAAGGTGACGTGTCCGTTAGGAATGTTTAGCTCTCAGAAAAGCTTCAATAGTTTCGTTTGCCCGAAAGCCCGGGCGGTTGTTCACACTGTTCCTCATAAAATGAACTGTTCCTCATAAAAGACTAGGGGACTTAGAAGAAGTGGGAGATGCAACACAGCTTCTTGTTGGAAGGAGGCCTAATCGTTCACTTTATCTTATAACTTCCATGTTGGAGAGAATAGCTGTGGCCTCAGAATCTGCGCTATATTATGCGTACATTTTTCGACGGTTTGGTGGAGAGGGTGAGGTAAAAGAGTTGGGACTATGCAAAATAGAGGACGCTCTTTCATTTAGTACTTGTCTTTTAAACTTGAAACCTGCCAAATCACCTAGACGTCAAACAGGAAATCGCCTTTACACATCTGCCAAGAACAAGTTTTCCTTTTCCTTTTTCTGTAAATAAACTAAGATAAGACATTTCCCCATATAGAGGTATATGGTATACCCAGTTTTGTGCCCTTTGGCAGTTTGTGTTAATTGTTACATTTATGAAAGGAAACTCCCCATGCACTATACTCTCAAAGTGTTTATGATGTTTTGAAAAATCATGGCAGCTATTTACAAGGGAAATATAACTGCCTTTATGAGATTAAGCTGCTTCAAAATAGGTTTGGGGGTTACTGCTTAAACCTAGCCATCCATAAATCCCTGATCCGTGTCCCCTCCGTCAGTTTTTCCCTTAACCCGTCCCCTCGGGGGGGGGGGGCTTAATTCGTACATTTACGCCAGTGGGTGTGAACTAAGTTGCCTCTTGGAGTTAGACCTTTGTTTTGTGAATTCCTGCATTCGCCCTTGTCATTATCTCAGATAATGCAGTGTTAAAGGAGGTACCATCCAAAAGAGATTCACATGTTTGAATGCAAGTTAATGTACAACTGGAGGCAAAAGTTTAACCTTATTTACATTTACTTGAACTGACCTCCGATGATCCCTATGGTTACCGTCAAAAAGCGTACGTGAAGACATGCACAGGTCAAGTACTAAAATCGGTAACGTTTTTAATTTAAAAACCATTGAAAAGGGGGAACATTGTCAATAACCGACTATCCCTCCAGAGTAACAAGTGGCAGGTCCCCTCCTCCTCTCAGCCCGGTTACGACAGAGGCAGAGGGGAATTTTCTGGCTGTAAAGGATTATCTCCCTTCCATTTTCTAACCGTGATGAAAATAACATGAAAATATCTGATTCCACAGCTTACAATACAGCTGATTCAACGAAACCAATCTTAAAATTGTTGTAGACAACCATTTAATGGATCAATCGTAGAAAAAGCATCAGATTTACATCAGAGATAATCTGGCCCCAAAGTTTCCAGGGCCCTTGAGTGAGCTCCGGGATCTCTCATTTCTAGGGCTTCTCGTTTCGCGTTTGAGGTAGCTCTAGTCAAGGTCATGCCCCTCCCCCACCTCTCCCACTCCCCCAAATATTTTCGACGGTGCTAACTTAGTGGCCTAACACCATCTACAGGGAAGTCCCTTAAATTAGTGGCGCACTTCCTACAAGTACTGAAGATGGGGCTGTACATTATACGGCTCTATCGAGATCCAGAACGGTATATTTAGATCTTTCTTGTATGTTTGTATTTTGATTTCCATTTTCTCATAAACAGATACCATGCTGCAACTGCAAAACATGATGAAAAATATAGTTTAGGAAAGTCCCAAATTAAATTATGCTTGTTTGTACTCTGAATTATGTATTTAAACTGACCAGCAGAAGTTCCCGGTCTGTCTCCTGTATCTCTGTATGTATCTTGTAACTGAAACTGAAACTGATAGTCTCAACCGGACCAAGCTTGCTTTTTTCGCGTGCATTATTTTCACACTTATTCCAGACAGAAATGCCCAGACTTTTATTGCCCTGGTCATGACTTTGAGGTCCTCATAACCCGGGACATCACGATATTCCCAGGTTCTTCTTTCCATTCTTATGCCAACAACTTGTATCAAGGTATGGGCATTAGGATGGAATACGTAACTATATATATTGAAATGGCATTGGACTTGCACAATAGCGACGTCAGCAATCTCAATTTAACCATTTTTAATCTAATTAATAAAAGGTTGAATTATGGTACCTTCTTATGCAAAGCTTTGATGCTTGACCGGCACAGAAGTAAATATTTGATCAATGTATATTATGCAAATGTCCCTCCAAACGTGGGCAGCTCCTTCCGAAGAGGTGCGCCAAGAGATAGTTGCTTTGACCATAATTTGTCACCAACAAATGAAACAATGTATAAAGAATTTTTTTATGGATTTAGACAATAAGAGGGAATGCCTCTTATAGTGTTGTCCTCCTCAACATCCTTCTTCTCTTGTAGTCTTGTGTGATACAGTAAAACTTTGGAACTCTAAAGTGTGAATTCGCCCTCTGCTGGCAGATTTTTTTTTTCAGAACACACGAATTAATTTTCATATGCGCCCTCATTCTATATGAACGCAAGCATTACATACACATTGACTCAAAATATGTCTTGGGACAGGACTTCTTAATTAAACCAGGGGGTCCTTTCCTTGTACTTTCTTTACGCACACAGAACGTCATTTGAGGGTATTAAAAAGCTCGTGCACGTTGCCAGGATTTTTCAGGTGGGGAAATCTCGATTAAAATCACGAAACGGGAGCTACAGCCGCTGCAGGGCGAAGTGCTTTGCCAACGACTGGGCCCTGGGGCAACGCAAGGTGGTGGGTTCGGAAGCTGTGAAGTATTTAAGAAAATGTGGGTATTAGAATGATACATTCAATTACATTGGATGGGCACTAAAAGAGCACAAAAATTGCAATTTGACACTACTTTAACAATGTCTTTATCCGAGAATTTGGAACAATGATTTCACCCAGCTGACCTGCAAGAAGAATGATAGAAATACTCCACATCATGTGGATGAGCGCAGAGTCCACAGAGAAAGTGCATTTTAAAGACATTTTTGTAATGCTTCTCACCCCCTTCGCTACCCGTCTGAACAATCTTCCTCTTAAAGCAACCGCAATTGAGAATACCCCATAGCTTTGAAGAAGCTTTATTGGGACCCTTTCAGGGCACGGTCAATTAAGCGGTCCATATCAGAGACCTTATAGTATTTTGATAGCTCAACAAAGGCGTTCAAGTTGCACTTTGAAAAAAAATCTTCCAAAATTGTTTAATGTCATGAAATTAATGGGCCTAACTCTTGTAGATTGCATGATACAACAGACCCGATCATTCAGCCTCCATTTGTCGACTGTCCGATCTTTCTTCCCCTTATTGGCCATACGGCGCTGTTAGTCCAAATTCCCAGTTTTGTTGCTTGTTGGTAGTGCCCCTAGGCATGTAACCATTTGAGAGTAGTCATAAAACTTATTTTACCATCCACAAACCTTAAATATACCGGGATAGCGTCCTACGGTATCGCTCCTTGGACCACTAGGCCTATGTGGTGCGCTCCTGGACCCCTGTCGGTCTCCTGAATTGACCTAAATGTGCGCAGACCGGAGGCTCGTGCTTCGACACCGCATAGTAGTTCACACCGTATATTTCATTTCATTTCATTTGTTTTTCACACCATACAGGTATACAAGCATAATATATATATATATATATATATATATATATATATATATATATATATATATATATATATATATATATATATATATATATATATATATATATATATATATATAATAATATTTACACCAATTTTGAATAAATCTTTTACGATGTGAAGGAAGTAGAACAAAAAACCCTCACGGGCTTGACGAAGTGCTCTACTCCCTAAGGCGATATCAAAAAAGAAAAGAAAAGAAACAACAAAAGCTAAACAAGATAATTCACTTACACTCTCCCCCCCCCCCCCCCATCCCAGCACCATCATTGCTTCATACATGGCTACGAGTTACGGGCCTGCTTTCGCACAATAAAGTAAAGCAAGGCTCCTGAAAGTTGAAAGTCAATAAGTACTTAGATATAGTTTGCTTAGGTTATACCTGAACGATCTGAAGCTTGGACTATCAATTACAGTCTTGGGTAGGGTATTCCAAAGATTAATAGCACGATGCCGAAGGCTCAGTTGAGAATGAGATGTGGGATAAACAGTATGTAGACGAAGCTAAGGATTACGTGTATTATAACTGTGAACATTAGTACTGGTTGTGAAAAAGTTGGAGAAGGCGGGTGGTAACATGTTGTGGGTGAAGCGATAGGTGAACGAAGCTATTCCTAGATTGATAATATCGTTAAGTTTTAATAAGTTCAACATTTTGAAAAGAGGATCAGTGTGATCACGTGGACCAGAGTGACAAATATGTTGAACAGCCCTTTTCTGTAAAAGAACAAGACTATTTAAGTTTGACTTTTTGGTACTAGACCACACGCTACTGCAATA